>JALJEV010001313.1:10000000-11329966 GCA_026586105.1 Hylodesmum podocarpum | reverse complement strand
AGCAAGTTGGGCGCACGCGTGTTAACTATGTAGTTATTGTTCGCGCATCAATTAACAGGTGCGATCATACCAGCACTAATGCACCGGATCCCATCGAACTCATGATTAAGCGTGCTTGGGCGAGAGTAGTACTAGGATGGGTGACCTCACAGGGAAGTCCTCGTGTTGCACCTCTTTTTTCTTTTTCCTCCCCGGTCCTTTCTCTTTTCTTTCTTTTTTTTTTCCGCTTTCTTTCTGTTTACTCGATTTCGAGCGAAGCGAAAGAACAAGTGTAATAATATCTCTGACTTTGCGACACCGACGTTAATTTTAATTACGAGTAACGCGTGTTGAGATACTGCGCCCCGGGTCAAAAGCAAGTTGGGCGCACGCGTGTTAACTATGTAGTTATTGTTCGCGCATCAATTAACAGGTGCGATCATACCGGCACTAATGCACGGATCCCATCGAACTCATGATTAAGCGTGCTTGGGCGAGAGTAGTACTAGGATGGGTGACCTCCAGGAAGTCCTCGTGTTGCACCTCTTTTTTCTTTTTCCTCCCGGTCCTTTCTCTTTTCTTTCTTTTTTTTTTTCCCGCTTTCTTTCCTGTTTACTCAATTTCGAGCGAAGCGAAAAAACAAGTGTAATAATATCTCTGACTTTGCGACACCGACGTTAATTTTAATTACGAGTAACGCGTGTTGAGATACTGCGCCCCGGGTCAAAAGCAAGTTGGGCGCACGCGTGTTAACTATGTAGTTATTGTTCGCGCATCAATTAACAGGTGCGATCATACCGGCACTAATGCACGGATCCCATCGAACTCATGATTAAGCGTGCTTGGGCGAGTAGTACTAGGATGGGTGACCTCTGCAGGAAGTCCTCGTGTTGCACCTCTTTTTTCTTTTTCCTCCCCGGTCCTTTCTCTTTTCTTTCTTTTTTTTTTTCCGCTTTCTTTCTGTTTACTCGATTTCGAGCGAAGCGAAAGAACAAGTGTAATAATATCTCGACTTTGCGACACCGCGTTAATTTTAATTACGAGTAACGCGTGTTGAGATACTGCGCCCCGGGTCAAAAGCAAGTTGGGCGCACGCGTGTTAACTATGTAGTTATTGTTCGCGCATCAATTAACAGGTGCGATCATACCAGCACTAATGCACCGGATCCCATCAGAACTCCGCAGTTAAGCGTGCTTGGGCGAGAGTAGTACTAGGATGGGTGACCTCTGCAGGAAGTCCTCGTGTTGCACCTCTTTTTCTTTTTCCTCCCCGGTCCTTTCTCTTTTCTTTCTTTTTTTTTTTTCCCGCTTTCTTTCTTTCTTTACTCGATTTCGAGCGAAGCGAAAGAACAAGTGTAATAATATCTCGACTTTGCGACAGAAGCGTTAATTTTAATTACGAGTAACGCGTGTTGAGATCTTGCGCCCGAGTCAAAAGCAAGTTGGGCGCACGCGTGTTAACTATGTAGTTATTGTTCGCGCATCAATTAACGGTGCGATCATACCGGCACTAATGCACGGATCCCATCGAACTCCGCGATTAAGCGTGCTTGGGCGAGAGTAGTACTAGGATGGGTGACCTCTGGGAAGTCCTCGTGTTGCACCTCTTTTTTTTTTTCCTCCCCGGTCCTTTCTCTTTTCTTTCTTTTTTTTTTTCCCGCTTTCTTTCCTGTTTACTCAATTTCGAGCGAAGCGAAAGAACAAGTGTAATAATATCTCTGACTTTGCGACACCGACGTTAATTTTAATTACGAGTAACGCGTGTTGAGATACTGCGCCCCGGGTCAAAAGCAAGTTGGGCGCACGCGTGTTAACTATGTAGTTATTGTTCGCGCATCAATTAACGGTGCGATCATACCGGCACTAATGCACGGATCCCATCGAACTCATGATTAAGCGTGCTTGGGCGAGAGTAGTACTAGGATGGGTGACCTCTGGGAAGTCCTCGTGTTGCACCTCTTTTTTCTTTTTCCTCCCGGTCCTTTCTCTTTTCTTTTTTTTTTTTTTTTTTTCCCGCTTTCTTTCTGTTTACTCAATTTCGAAATGAAGCGAAAGAACAAGTGTAATAATATCTCTGACTTTGCGACACCGACGTTAATTTTAATTACGAGTAACGCGTGTTGAGATACTGCGCCCCGGGTCAAAAGCAAGTTGGGCGCACGCGTGTTAACTATGTAGTTATTGTTCGCGCATCAATTAACAGTGCGATCATACCGGCACTAATGCAGGATCCCATCGAACTCCGCGATTAAGCGTGCTTGGGCGAGAGTAGTACTAGGATGGGTGACCTCACTGGGAGGAAGTCCTCGTGTTGCACCTCTTTTTTCTTTTTCCTCCCGGTCCTTTCTCTTTTCTTTCTTTTTTTTTTTTCCCGCTTTCTTTCTGTTTACTCGATTTCGAGCGAAGCGAAAGAACAAGTGTAATAATATCTCTGACTTTGCGACACCGACGTTAATTTTAATTACGAGTAACGCGTGTTGAGATACTGCGCCCCGGGTCAAAAGCAAGTTGGGCGCACGCGTGTTAACTATGTAGTTATTGTTCGCGCATCAATTAACAGGTGCGATCATACCAGCACTAATGCACGGATCCCATCAGAACTCCGCAGTTAAGCGTGCTTGGGCGAGAGTAGTACTAGGATGGGTGACCTCTGGAAAGTCCTCGTGTTGCACCTCTTTTTTCTTTTTCCTCCCGTCCTTTCTCTTTTCTTTCTTTTTTTTTCCCGCTTTCTTTCTGTTTACTCGATTTCGAGCGAAGCGAAAGAACAAGTGTAATAATATCTCTGACTTTGCGACACCGACGTTAATTTTAATTACGAGTAACGCGTGTTGAGATACTGCGCCCCGGGTCAAAAGCAAGTTGGGCGCACGCGTGTTAACTATGTAGTTATTGTTCGCGCATCAATTAACGGTGCGATCATACCGGCACTAATGCACGGATCCCATCGAACTCATGATTAAGCGTGCTTGGGCGAGTAGTAGTACTAGGATGGGTGACCTCTGGGAAGTCCTCGTGTTGCACCTCTTTTTCTTTTTCCTCCCGGTCCTTTCTCTTTTCTTTCTTTTTTTTTTTTTTTTCCCGCTTTCTTTCTGTTTACTCGATTTCGAGCGAAGCGAAAAAGAACAAGTGTAATAATATCTCTGACTTTGCGACACCGACGTTAATTTTAATTACGAGTAACGCGTGTTGAGATACTGCGCCCCGGGTCAAAAGCAAGTTGGGCGCACGCGTGTTAACTATGTAGTTATTGTTCGCGCATCAATTAACAGGTGCGATCATACCGGCACTAATGCACGGATCCCATCGAACTCATGATTAAGCGTGCTTGGGCGAGAGTAGTACTAGGATGGGTGACCTCTGGGAAGTCCTCGTGTTGCACCTCTTTTTTCTTTTTCCTCCCGGTCCTTTCTCTTTTCTTTCTTTTTTTTTCCCGCTTTCTTTCTGTTTACTCGATTTCGAGCGAAGCGAAAAGAACAAGTGTAATAATATCTCGACTTTGCGACACCGACGTTAATTTTAATTACGAGTAACGCGTGTTGAGATCTTGCGCCCGGGTCAAAAGCAAGTTGGGCGCACGCGTGTTAACTATGTAGTTATTGTTCGCGCATCAATTAACGAGTGCGATCATACCGGCACTAATGCACGGATCCCATCGAACTCATGATTAAGCGTGCTTGGGCGAGTAGTACTAGGATGGGTGACCTCCTGGGAAGTCCTCGTGTTGCACCTCTTTTTTCTTTTTCCTCCCAGGTCCTTTCTCTTTTCTTTCTTTTTTTTTCCCGCTTTCTTTCTGTTTACTCGATTTCGACGAAGCGAAAGAACAAGTGTAATAATATCTCGACTTTGCGACACCGCGTTAATTTTAATTACGAGTAACGCGTGTTGAGATACTGCGCCCCGGGTCAAAAGCAAGTTGGGCGCACGCGTGTTAACTATGTAGTTATTGTTCGCGCATCAATTAACGGTGCGATCATACCGGCACTAATGCACCGGATCCCATCGAACTCATGATTAAGCGTGCTTGGGCGAGTAGTACTAGGATGGGTGACCTCTGGGAAGTCCTCGTGTTGCACCTCTTTTTTCTTTTTCCTCCCGGTCCTTTCTCTTTTCTTTCTTTTTTTCCCTTTCTTTCTGTTTACTCAATTTCGAGCGAAGCGAAAAACAACAAGTGTAATAATATCTCGACTTTGCGACACCGACGTTAATTTTAATTACGAGTAACGCGTGTTGAGATCTTGCGCCCGGTCAAAAGCAAGTTGGGCGCACGCGTGTTAACTATGTAGTTATTGTTCGCGCATCAATTAACGAGTGCGATCATACCGGCACTAATGCACGGATCCCATCGAACTCATGATTAAGCGTGCTTGGGCGAGAGTAGTACTAGGATGGGTGACCTCCTGGGAAGTCCTCGTGTTGCACCTCTTTTTTCTTTTTCCTCCCCGGTCCTTTCTCTTTTCTTTCTTTTTTTTTTTCCCGCTTTCTTTCCTGTTTACTCAATTTCGAAGCGAAGCGAAAGAAAAGTGTAATAATATCTCGACTTTGCGACACCGACGTTAATTTTAATTACGAGTAACGCGTGTTGAGATCTTGCGCCCGTCAAAAGCAAGTTGGGCGCACGCGTGTTAACTATGTAGTTATTGTTCGCGCATCAATTAACGGTGCGATCATACCGGCACTAATGCACGGATCCCATCGAACTCCGCGATTAAGCGTGCTTGGGCGAGAGTAGTACTAGGATGGGTGACCTCCTGGGGAAGTCCTCGTGTTGCACCTCTTTTTTCTTTTTCCTCCCAGTCCTTTCTCTTTTCTTTCTTTTTTTTTTTTTTTTTTCGCTTTCTTTCTGTTTACTCAATTTCGAAGCGAAGCGAAAGAACAAGTGTAATAATATCTCTGACTTTGCGACACCGACGTTAATTTTAATTACGAGTAACGCGTGTTGAGATACTGCGCCCCGGGTCAAAAGCAAGTTGGGCGCACGCGTGTTAACTATGTAGTTATTGTTCGCGCATCAATTAACGGTGCGATCATACCGGCACTAATGCACGGATCCCATCGAACTCATGATTAAGCGTGCTTGGGCGAGAGTAGTACTAGGATGGGTGACCTCTGGGAAGTCCTCGTGTTGCACCTCTTTTTTCTTTTTCCTCCCGGTCCTTTCTCTTTTCTTTCTTTTTTTTTTTTTTTCCGCTTTCTTTCTGTTTACTCAATTTCGAGCGAAGCGAAAGAACAAGTGTAATAATATCTCTGACTTTGCGACACCGACGTTAATTTTAATTACGAGTAACGCGTGTTGAGATACTGCGCCCCGGGTCAAAAGCAAGTTGGGCGCACGCGTGTTAACTATGTAGTTATTGTTCGCGCATCAATTAACGAGTGCGATCATACCAGCACTAATGCACCGGATCCCATCAGAACTCCGCAGTTAAGCGTGCTTGGGCGAGAGTAGTACTAGGATGGGTGACCTCCTGGGAAGTCCTCGTGTTGCACCTCTTTTTTCTTTTTCCTCCCCGGTCCTTTCTCTTTTCTTTTTTTTTTTTTTCCCGCTTTCTTTCCTGTTTACTCAATTTCGAGCGAAGCGAAAGAACAAGTGTAATAATATCTCTGACTTTGCGACACCGACGTTAATTTTAATTACGAGTAACGCGTGTTGAGATCTTTGCGCCCGGGTCAAAAGCAAGTTGGGCGCACGCGTGTTAACTATGTAGTTATTGTTCGCGCATCAATTAACGAGTGCGATCATACCGGCACTAATGCACGGATCCCATCGAACTCCGCGATTAAGCGTGCTTGGGCGAGTAGTACTAGGATGGGTGACCTCTGGGAAGTCCTCGTGTTGCACCTCTTTTTTCTTTTTCCTCCCAGGTCCTTTCTCTTTTCTTTCTTTTTTTTTCCCGCTTTCTTTCTGTTTACTCAATTTCGAAAGCGAAAGAAAAGAACAAGTGTAATAATATCTCGACTTTGCGACACCGACGTTAATTTTAATTACGAGTAACGCGTGTTGAGATCTCTTGCGCCCGGTCAAAAGCAAGTTGGGCGCACGCGTGTTAACTATGTAGTTATTGTTCGCGCATCAATTAACGGTGCGATCATACCGGCACTAATGCACGGATCCCATCGAACTCCGCGATTAAGCGTGCTTGGGCGAGTAGTACTAGGATGGGTGACCTCTGGGAAGTCCTCGTGTTGCACCTCTTTTTTTTTTTCCTCCCAGGTCCTTTCTCTTTTCTTTCTTTTTTTTTTTCCGCTTTCTTTCTGTTTACTCAATTTCGAGCGAAAGCGAAAGAACAAGTGTAATAATATCTCGACTTTGCGACACCGACGTTAATTTTAATTACGAGTAACGCGTGTTGAGATCTTGCGCCCGGTCAAAAGCAAGTTGGGCGCACGCGTGTTAACTATGTAGTTATTGTTCGCGCATCAATTAACGGTGCGATCATACCGGCACTAATGCACGGATCCCATCGAACTCATGATTAAGCGTGCTTGGGCGAGAGTAGTACTAGGATGGGTGACCTCTGGAAGTCCTCGTGTTGCACCTCTTTTTCTTTTTTCCTCCCCGGTCCTTTCTCTTTTCTTTCTTTTTTTTTTTTTCCCGCTTTCTTTCTGTTTACTCAATTTCGACGAAGCGAAAAAGAACAAGTGTAATAATATCTCTGACTTTGCGACACCGACGTTAATTTTAATTACGAGTAACGCGTGTTGAGATACTGCGCCCCGGGTCAAAAGCAAGTTGGGCGCACGCGTGTTAACTATGTAGTTATTGTTCGCGCATCAATTAACGGGTGCGATCATACCGGCACTAATGCACGGATCCCATCGAACTCATGATTAAGCGTGCTTGGGCGAGAGTAGTACTAGGATGGGTGACCTCTGGGAAGTCCTCGTGTTGCACCTCTTTTTTCTTTTTCCTCCCGGTCCTTTCTCTTTTCTTTCTTTTTTTTTTTCCGCTTTCTTTCCTGTTTACTCAATTTCGAGCGAAGCGAAAGAACAAGTGTAATAATATCTCTGACTTTGCGACACCGACGTTAATTTTAATTACGAGTAACGCGTGTTGAGATCTTGCGCCCGGGTCAAAAAAGCAAGTTGGGCGCACGCGTGTTAACTATGTAGTTATTGTTCGCGCATCAATTAACGGTGCGATCATACCGGCACTAATGCACGGATCCCATCGAACTCCGCGATTAAGCGTGCTTGGGCGAGTAGTACTAGGATGGGTGACCTCTCAGGAAGTCCTCGTGTTGCACCTCTTTTTTCTTTTTCCTCCCGGTCCTTTCTCTTTTCTTTCTTTTTTTTTTTTTTTTCCGCTTTCTTTCTGTTTACTCAATTTCGAGCGAAGCGAAAGAACAAGTGTAATAATATCTCTGACTTTGCGACACCGACGTTAATTTTAATTACGAGTAACGCGTGTTGAGATACTGCGCCCCGGGTCAAAAGCAAGTTGGGCGCACGCGTGTTAACTATGTAGTTATTGTTCGCGCATCAATTAACGAGTGCGATCATACCGGCACTAATGCACCGGATCCCATCGAACTCATGATTAAGCGTGCTTGGGCGAGAGTAGTACTAGGATGGGTGACCTCTGGGAAGTCCTCGTGTTGCACCTCTTTTTTCTTTTTCCTCCCCGGTCCTTTCTCTTTTCTTTCTTTTTTTTTCCCGCTTTCTTTCTGTTTACTCAATTTCGAGCGAAGCGAAAGAACAAGTGTAATAATATCTCGACTTTGCGACACCGCGTTAATTTTAATTACGAGTAACGCGTGTTGAGATCTTGCGCCCGGTCAAAAGCAAGTTGGGCGCACGCGTGTTAACTATGTAGTTATTGTTCGCGCATCAATTAACAGTGCGATCATACCGGCACTAATGCACGGATCCCATCGAACTCATGATTAAGCGTGCTTGGGCGAGAGTAGTACTAGGATGGGTGACCTCTGGGAAGTCCTCGTGTTGCACCTCTTTTTTCTTTTTCCTCCCGGTCCTTTCTCTTTTCTTTCTTTTTTTTTCCCGCTTTCTTTCTGTTTACTCGATTTCGAGCGAAGCGAAGAACAAGTGTAATAATATCTCTGACTTTGCGACACCGACGTTAATTTTAATTACGAGTAACGCGTGTTGAGATACTGCGCCCCGGGTCAAAAGCAAGTTGGGCGCACGCGTGTTAACTATGTAGTTATTGTTCGCGCATCAATTAACAGGTGCGATCATACCGGCACTAATGCACGGATCCCATCGAACTCATGATTAAGCGTGCTTGGGCGAGTAGTACTAGGATGGGTGACCTCCAGGAAGTCCTCGTGTTGCACCTCTTTTTTCTTTTTCCTCCCCGGTCCTTTCTCTTTTCTTTCTTTTTTTTTTCCCGCTTTCTTTCTGTTTACTCAATTTCGAGCGAAGCGAAAAAACAAGTGTAATAATATCTCTGACTTTGCGACACCGACGTTAATTTTAATTACGAGTAACGCGTGTTGAGATACTGCGCCCCGGGTCAAAAGCAAGTTGGGCGCACGCGTGTTAACTATGTAGTTATTGTTCGCGCATCAATTAACAGGTGCGATCATACCAGCACTAATGCACCGGATCCCATCAGAACTCCGCAGTTAAGCGTGCTTGGGCGAGAGTAGTACTAGGATGGGTGACCTCCTGGGAAGTCCTCGTGTTGCACCTCTTTTTTCTTTTTCCTCCCCGGTCCTTTCTCTTTTCTTTCTTTTTTTTTTCCCGCTTTCTTTCCTGTTTACTCAATTTCGACGAAGCGAAAGAACAAGTGTAATAATATCTCTGACTTTGCGACACCGACGTTAATTTTAATTACGAGTAACGCGTGTTGAGATCCTGCGCCCCGGGTCAAAGCAAGTTGGGCGCACGCGTGTTAACTATGTAGTTATTGTTCGCGCATCAATTAACAGGTGCGATCATACCAGCACTAATGCACGGATCCCATCAGAACTCCGCAGTTAAGCGTGCTTGGGCGAGAGTAGTACTAGGATGGGTGACCTCCTGGGAAGTCCTCGTGTTGCACCTCTTTTTTCTTTTTCCTCCCCGGTCCTTTCTCTTTTCTTTCTTTTTTTTTCCCGCTTTCTTTCCTGTTTACTCAATTTCGAGCGAAGCGAAAGAACAAGTGTAATAATATCTCTGACTTTGCGACACCGACGTTAATTTTAATTACGAGTAACGCGTGTTGAGATACTGCGCCCCGGGTCAAAAGCAAGTTGGGCGCGCGCGTGTTAACTATGTAGTTATTGTTCGCGCATCAATTAACGGTGCGATCATACCGGCACTAATGCACGGATCCCATCGAACTCCGCGATTAAGCGTGCTTGGGCGAGAGTAGTACTAGGATGGGTGACCTCACTGGAAGTCCTCGTGTTGCACCTCTTTTTTCTTTTTCCTCCCCGGTCCTTTCTCTTTTCTTTCTTTTTTTTTTTCCCGCTTTCTTTCCTGTTTACTCAATTTCGAGCGAAGCGAAAGAACAAGTGTAATAATATCTCTGACTTTGCGACACCGACGTTAATTTTAATTACGAGTAACGCGTGTTGAGATACTGCGCCCCGGGTCAAAAGCAAGTTGGGCGCACGCGTGTTAACTATGTAGTTATTGTTCGCGCATCAATTAACAGGTGCGATCATACCAAAGACTAATGCACCGGATCCCATCAAAACTCCGCAGTTAAGCGTGCTTGGGCGAGAGTAGTACTAGGATGGGTGACCTCCTGGGAAGTCCTCGTGTTGCACCTCTTTTTTCTTTTTCCTCCCCGGTCCTTTCTCTTTTCTTTCTTTTTTTTTTCCCGCTTTCTTTCCTGTTTACTCAATTTCGAGCGAAGCGAAAGAACAAGTGTAATAATATCTCGACTTTGCGACAGACGTTAATTTTAATTACGAGTAACGCGTGTTGAGATCTTGCCCCGGTCAAAAGCAAGTTGGGCGCACGCGTGTTAACTATGTAGTTATTGTTCGCGCATCAATTAACGGTGCGATCATACCAGCACTAATGCACGGATCCCATCGAACTCATGATTAAGCGTGCTTGGGCGAGAGTAGTACTAGGATGGGTGACCTCTGGGAAGTCCTCGTGTTGCACCTCTTTTTTCTTTTTCCTCCCGGTCCTTTCTCTTTTCTTTCTTTTTTTTTTTTTTTCCCGCTTTCTTTCTGTTTACTCAATTTCGAAGCGAAGCGAAAGAACAAGTGTAATAATATCTCTGACTTTGCGACACCGACGTTAATTTTAATTACGAGTAACGCGTGTTGAGATACTGCGCCCGGGTCAAAAGCAAGTTGGGCGCACGCGTGTTAACTATGTAGTTATTGTTCGCGCATCAATTAACAGGTGCGATCATACCAGCACTAATGCACCGGATCCCATCAGAACTCCGCAGTTAAGCGTGCTTGGGCGAGAGTAGTACTAGGATGGGTGACCTCTGGGAAAGTCCTCGTGTTGCACCTCTTTTTTCTTTTTCCTCCCGGTCCTTTCTCTTTTCTTTCTTTTTTTTTTTTTTTCCGCTTTCTTTCTGTTTACTCGATTTCGAGCGAAGCGAAAGAACAAGTGTAATAATATCTCGACTTTGCGACACCGACGTTAATTTTTAATTACGAGTAACGCGTGTTGAGATCTTGCGCCCGGTCAAAAGCAAGTTGGGCGCACGCGTGTTAACTATGTAGTTATTGTTCGCGCATCAATTAACGGGTGCGATCATACCGGCACTAATGCACGGATCCCATCGTGAACTCATGATTAAGCGTGCTTGGGCGAGAGTAGTACTAGGATGGGTGACCTCTGGGAAGTCCTCGTGTTGCACCTCTTTTTTCTTTTTCCTCCCCGGTCCTTTCTCTTTTCTTTCTTTTTTTTTTTTTTTTTCCGCTTTCTTTCTGTTTACTCAATTTCGAAGCGAAGCGAAAAGAACAAGTGTAATAATATCTCGACTTTGCGACACCGACGTTAATTTTAATTACGAGTAACGCGTGTTGAGATCTTGCGCCCGGTCAAAAGCAAGTTGGGCGCACGCGTGTTAACTATGTAGTTATTGTTCGCGCATCAATTAACGAGTGCGATCATACCGGCACTAATGCACGGATCCCATCGAACTCATGATTAAGCGTGCTTGGGCGAGTAGTACTAGGATGGGTGACCTCACTGGGAAGTCCTCGTGTTGCACCTCTTTTTCTTTTTCCTCCCAGGTCCTTTCTCTTTTCTTTCTTTTTTTTTTTTTTCCCGCTTTCTTTCTGTTTACTCAATTTCGAGCGAAGCGAAAAGAACAAGTGTAATAATATCTCGACTTTGCGACACCGACGTTAATTTTAATTACGAGTAACGCGTGTTGAGATCTTGCGCCCCAGTTCAAAAGCAAGTTGGGCGCACGCGTGTTAACTATGTAGTTATTGTTCGCGCATCAATTAACGGTGCGATCATACCGGCACTAATGCACGGATCCCATCGAACTCATGATTAAGCGTGCTTGGGCGAGAGTAGTACTAGGATGGGTGACCTCTGGGGAAAGTCCTCGTGTTGCACCTCTTTTTTCTTTTTCCTCCCCGGTCCTTTCTCTTTTCTTTCTTTTTTTTTTTTTTTCCGCTTTCTTTCTGTTTACTCAATTTCGAGCGAAAAAGAACAAGTGTAATAATATCTCGACTTTGCGACACCGACGTTAATTTTAATTACGAGTAACGCGTGTTGAGATACTGCGCCCCGGGTCAAAAGCAAGTTGGGCGCACGCGTGTTAACTATGTAGTTATTGTTCGCGCATCAATTAACAGGTGCGATCATACCAGCTCTAATGCACGGATCCCATCGAACTCCGCGATTAAGCGTGCTTGGGCGAGAGTAGTACTAGGATGGGTGACCTCTGGGAAGTCCTCGTGTTGCACCTCTTTTTTCTTTTTCCTCCCGGTCCTTTCTCTTTTCTTTCTTTTTTTTTTTTTTCCGCTTTCTTTCTGTTTACTCAATTTCGAGCGAAGACGAAAGAACAAGTGTAATAATATCTCGACTTTGCGACAGACGTTAATTTTAATTACGAGTAACGCGTGTTGAGATCTTGCGCCCGGGTCAAAAGCAAGTTGGGCGCACGCGTGTTAACTATGTAGTTATTGTTCGCGCATCAATTAACGGGTGCGATCATACCGGCACTAATGCACGGATCCCATCGAACTCATGATTAAGCGTGCTTGGGCGAGAGTAGTACTAGGATGGGTGACCTCTGCAGGAAAGTCCTCGTGTTGCACCTCTTTTTTCTTTTTCCTCCCAGGTCCTTTCTCTTTTCTTTCTTTTTTTTTCCCGCTTTCTTTCTGTTTACTCGATTTCGAGCGAAGCGAAAGAACAAGTGTAATAATATCTCGACTTTGCGACACCGACGTTAATTTTAATTACGAGTAACGCGTGTTGAGATCTTTGCGCCCGGTCAAAAGCAAGTTGGGCGCACGCGTGTTAACTATGTAGTTATTGTTCGCGCATCAATTAACGGGTGCGATCATACCGGCACTAATGCACGGATCCCATCGAACTCATGATTAAGCGTGCTTGGGCGAGTAGTAGTACTAGGATGGGTGACCTCTGGGAAGTCCTCGTGTTGCACCTCTTTTTTCTTTTTCCTCCCAGTCCTTTCTCTTTTCTTTCTTTTTTTTTTTTTTTTCCCGCTTTCTTTCCTGTTTACTCAATTTCGAGCGAAGCGAAAGAACAAGTGTAATAATATCTCTGACTTTGCGACACCGACGTTAATTTTAATTACGAGTAACGCGTGTTGAGATACTGCGCCCCGGGTCAAAAGCAAGTTGGGCGCACGCGTGTTAACTATGTAGTTATTGTTCGCGCATCAATTAACGGTGCGATCATACCGGCACTAATGCACGGATCCCATCGAACTCATGATTAAGCGTGCTTGGGCGAGTAGTACTAGGATGGGTGACCTCTGGGAAGTCCTCGTGTTGCACCTCTTTTTTCTTTTTCCTCCCGGTCCTTTCTCTTTTCTTTCTTTTTTTTTTTTTTTTTTCCCGCTTTCTTTCTGTTTACTCGATTTCGAGCGAAGCGAAAGAACAAGTGTAATAATATCTCGACTTTGCGACACCGACGTTAATTTTAATTACGAGTAACGCGTGTTGAGATCTTGCGCCAAAAGCAAGTTGGGCGCACGCGTGTTAACTATGTAGTTATTGTTCGCGCATCAATTAACAGGTGCGATCATACCAGCACTAATGCACCGGATCCCATCAGAACTCATGAGTTAAGCGTGCTTGGGCGAGAGTAGTACTAGGATGGGTGACCTCCTGGGAAGTCCTCGTGTTGCACCTCTTTTTTCTTTTTCCTCCCCGGTCCTTTCTCTTTTCTTTCTTTTTTTTTCCCGCTTTCTTTCCTGTTTACTCAATTTCGAGCGAAGCGAAAAGAACAAGTGTAATAATATCTCTGACTTTGCGACACCGACGTTAATTTTAATTACGAGTAACGCGTGTTGAGATACTGTGCGCCGGGTCAAAAGCAAGTTGGGCGCACGCGTGTTAACTATGTAGTTATTGTTCGCGCATCAATTAACGAGTGCGATCATACCGGCACTAATGCACGGATCCCATCGAACTCATGATTAAGCGTGCTTGGGCGAGTAGTACTAGGATGGGTGACCTCTGGAAGTCCTCGTGTTGCACCTCTTTTTTCTTTTTCCTCCCCGGTCCTTTCTCTTTTCTTTCTTTTTTTTTTTTTCATTTCTTTCTGTTTACTCAATTTCGAGCGAAGCGAAAAAGAACAAGTGTAATAATATCTCTGACTTTGCGACACCGACGTTAATTTTAATTACGAGTAACGCGTGTTGAGATACTGCGCCCCGGGTCAAAAGCAAGTTGGGCGCACGCGTGTTAACTATGTAGTTATTGTTCGCGCATCAATTAACAGGTGCGATCATACCAGCACTAATGCACCGGATCCCATCAGAACTCCGAAGTTAAGCGTGCTTGGGCGAGTAGTACTAGGATGGGTGACCTCCAGGAAGTCCTCGTGTTGCACCTCTTTTTTCTTTTTCCTCCCGGTCCTTTCTCTTTTCTTTCTTTTTTTTTTTTCCGCTTTCTTTCTGTTTACTCAATTTCGAGCGAAAGCGAAAGAACAAGTGTAATAATATCTCTGACTTTGCGACACCGACGTTAATTTTAATTACGAGTAACGCGTGTTGAGATACTGCGCCCCGGGTCAAAAGCAAGTTGGGCGCACGCGTGTTAACTATGTAGTTATTGTTCGCGCATCAATTAACAAGTGCGATCATACCGGCACTAATGCACGGATCCCATCGAACTCCGATTAAGCGTGCTTGGGCGAGTAGTAGTACTAGGATGGGTGACCTCTGGGAAGTCCTCGTGTTGCACCTCTTTTTTCTTTTTCCTCCCAGGTCCTTTCTCTTTTCTTTCTTTTTTTTTTTTTTTCCCGCTTTCTTTCTGTTTACTCAATTTCGAAATGCGAAAGAACAAGTGTAATAATATCTCGACTTTGCGACACCGACGTTAATTTTAATTACGAGTAACGCGTGTTGAGATACTGCGCCCCGGGTCAAAAGCAAGTTGGGCGCACGCGTGTTAACTATGTAGTTATTGTTCGCGCATCAATTAACAGGTGCGATCATACCAGCACTAATGCACCGGATCCCATCAGAACTCCGCAGTTAAGCGTGCTTAGGGAAGTCCTCGTGTTGCACCTCTTTTTTCTTTTTCCTCCCCGGTCCTTTCTCTTTTCTTTCTTTTTTTTTCCCGCTTTCTTTCTTGTTTACTCAATTTCGAGCGAAGCGAAAGAACAAGTGTAATAATATCTCTGACTTTGCGACACCGACGTTAATTTTAATTACGAGTAACGCGTGTTGAGATACTGCGCCCGGGTCAAAAGCAAGTTGGGCGCACGCGTGTTAACTATGTAGTTATTGTTCGCGCATCAATTAACAGGTGCGATCATACCAGCCCTAATGCACCGGATCCCATCAGAACTCCGCAGTTAAGCGTGCTTGGGCGAGTAGTACTAGGATGGGTGACCTCCTGGGAAGTCCTCGTGTTGCACCTCTCTTTTCTTTTTCCTCCCCAGTCCTTTCTCTTTTCTTTCTTTTTTTTTTCCCGCTTTCTTTCCTGTTTACTCAATTTCGAGCGAAGCGAAAGAACAAGTGTAATAATATCTCTGACTTTGCGACACCGACGTTAATTTTAATTACGAGTAACGCGTGTTGAGATACTGCGCCCCGGGTCAAAAGCAAGTTGGGCGCACGCGTGTTAACTATGTAGTTATTGTTCGCGCATCAATTAACGAGTGCGATCATACCGGCACTAATGCACGGATCCCATCAGAACTCCGCAGTTAAGCGTGCTTGGGCGAGAGTAGTACTAGGATGGGTGACCTCCTGGGAAGTCCTCGTGTTGCACCTCTTTTTTCTTTTTCCTCCCGGTCCTTTCTCTTTTCTTTCTTTTTTTTTTCCCGCTTTCTTTCCTGTTTACTCAATTTCGAGCGAAGCGAAAGAACAAGTGTAATAATATCTCTGACTTTGCGACACCGACGTTAATTTTAATTACGAGTAACGCGTGTTGAGATACTGCGCCCGGTCAAAAGCAAGTTGGGCGCACGCGTGTTAACTATGTAGTTATTGTTCGCGCATCAATTAACGAGTGCGATCATACCGGCACTAATGCACGGATCCCATCGAACTCATGATTAAGCGTGCTTGGGCGAGAGTAGTACTAGGATGGGTGACCTCTGGGAAGTCCTCGTGTTGCACCTCTTTTTCTTTTTCCTCCCAGGTCCTTTCTCTTTTCTTTCTTTTTTTTTTTTTTTCCCGCTTTCTTTCCTGTTTACTCAATTTCGAGCGAAGCGAAAGAACAAGTGTAATAATATCTCTGACTTTGCGACACCGACGTTAATTTTAATTACGAGTAACGCGTGTTGAGATACTGCGCCCCGGGTCAAAAGCAAGTTGGGCGCACGCGTGTTAACTATGTAGTTATTGTTCGCGCATCAATTAACAGGTGCGATCATACCAGCACTAATGCACCGGATCCCATCAGAACTCCTGGGTGACCTCCTGGGAAGTCCTCGTGTTGCACCTCTTTTTTCTTTTTCCTCCCCGGTCCTTTCTCTTTTCTTTCTTTTTTTTTCCCGCTTTCTTTCCTGTTTACTCAATTTCGAGCGAAGCGAAAGAACAAGTGTAATAATATCTCTGACTTTGCGACACCGACGTTAATTTTAATTACGAGTAACGCGTGTTGAGATCTTGCGCCCAGTCAAAAGCAAGTTGGGCGCACGCGTGTTAACTATGTAGTTATTGTTCGCGCATCAATTAACGGGTGCGATCATACCGGCACTAATGCAATGCGGATCCCATCGAACTCATGATTAAGCGTGCTTGGGCGAAGTAGTACTAGGATGGGTGACCTCCTGGGAAGTCCTCGTGTTGCACCTCTTTTTTCTTTTTCCTCCCCGGTCCTTTCTCTTTTCTTTCTTTTTTTTTTCCCGCTTTCTTTCCTGTTTACTCAATTTCGAGCGAAGCGAAAGAACAAGTGTAATAATATCTCTGACTTTGCGACACCGACGTTAATTTTAATTACGAGTAACGCGTGTTGAGATACTGTGCCCCGGGTCAAAAGCAAGTTGGGCGCACGCGTGTTAACTATGTAGCTATTGTTCGCGCATCAATTAACGGTGCGATCATACCGGCACTAAATGCACGGATCCCATCGAACTCCGCGATTAAGCGTGCTTGGGCGAGTAGTACTAGGATGGGTGACCTCTGGGAAGTCCTCGTGTTGCACCTCTTTTTTCTTTTTCCTCCCGGTCCTTTCTCTTTTCTTTCTTTTTTTTTTTTTCCCGCTTTCTTTCTGTTTACTCAATTTCGAAGCGAAGCGAAAGAACAAGTGTAATAATATCTCGACTTTGCGACACCGACGTTAATTTTAATTACGAGTAACGCGTGTTGAGATCTTTGCGCCCGGGTCAAAAGCAAGTTGGGCGCACGCGTGTTAACTATGTAGCTATTGTTCGCGCATCAATTAACGAGTGCGATCATACCGGCACTAATGCACGGATCCCATCGAACTCATGATTAAGCGTGCTTGGGCGAAGTAGTACTAGGATGGGTGACCTCTGGGAAGTCCTCGTGTTGCACCTCTTTTTTCTTTTTCCTCCCAGGTCCTTTCTCTTTTCTTTCTTTTTTTTTCCCGCTTTCTTTCTGTTTACTCAATTTCGAGCGAAGCGAAAGAACAAGTGTAATAATATCTCTGACTTTGCGACACCGACGTTAATTTTAATTACGAGTAACGCGTGTTGAGATACTGCGCCCCGGGTCAAAAGCAAGTTGGGCGCACGCGTGTTAACTATGTAGTTATTGTTCGCGCATCAATTAACGGTGTGCGATCATACCGGCACTAATGCACGGATCCCATCGAACTCATGATTAAGCGTGCTTGGGCGAGTAGTACTAGGATGGGTGACCTCTGGAAGTCCTCGTGTTGCACCTCTTTTTTTTTTTTCCTCCCCGGTCCTTTCTCTTTTCTTTCTTTTTTTTTTTTCCGCTTTCTTTCTGTTTACTCAATTTCGACGAAACGAAAGAACAAGTGTAATAATATCTCTGACTTTGCGACACCGACGTTAATTTTAATTACGAGTAACGCGTGTTGAGATACTGCGCCCCGGGTCAAAAGCAAGTTGGGCGCACGCGTGTTAACTATGTAGTTATTGTTCGCGCATCAATTAACAGGTGCGATCATACCGGCACTAATGCACGGATCCCATCGAACTCCGCGATTAAGCGTGCTTGGGCGAGTAGTACTAGGATGGGTGACCTCTGGGAAGTCCTCGTGTTGCACCTCTTTTTTCTTTTTCCTCCCGGTCCTTTCTCTTTTCTTTCTTTTTTTTTTTCCGCTTTCTTTCTGTTTACTCAATTTCGAGCGAAGCGAAAGAACAAGTGTAATAATATCTCGACTTTGCGACACCGCGTTAATTTTAATTACGAGTAACGCGTGTTGAGATCTTGCGCCCGGTCAAAAGCAAGTTGGGCGCACGCGTGTTAACTATGTAGTTATTGTTCGCGCATCAATTAACAGTGCGATCATACCGCACTAATGCACGGATCCCATCGAAACTCATGATTAAGCGTGCTTGGGCGAGAGTAGTACTAGGATGGGTGACCTCACAGGAAGTCCTCGTGTTGCACCTCTTTTTTCTTTTTCCTCCCGGTCCTTTCTCTTTTCTTTCTTTTTTTTTCCCGCTTTCTTTCTGTTTACTCAATTTCGAGCGAAGCGAAAAGACAAGTGTAATAATATCTCGACTTTGCGACACCGACGTTAATTTTAATTACGAGTAACGCGTGTTGAGATCTTGCGCCCGAGTCAAAAGCAAGTTGGGCGCACGCGTGTTAACTATGTAGTTATTGTTCGCGCATCAATTAACGAGTGCGATCATACCGGCTCTAATGCACGGATCCCATCGAACTCCGATTAAGCGTGCTTGGGCGAGTAGTACTAGGATGGGTGACCTCTGGGAAGTCCTCGTGTTGCACCTCTTTTTTCTTTTTCCTCCCGGTCCTTTCTCTTTTCTTTCTTTTTTTTTTTTTCCCGCTTTCTTTCCTGTTTACTCAATTTCGAGCGAAGCGAAAGAACAAGTGTAATAATATCTCTGACTTTGCGACACCGACGTTAATTTTAATTACGAGTAACGCGTGTTGAGATACTGCGCCCCGGGTCAAAAGCAAGTTGGGCGCACGCGTGTTAACTATGTAGTTATTGTTCGCGCATCATTAACGAGTGCGATCATACCGGCACTAATGCACGGATCCCATCGAACTCCGCGATTAAGCGTGCTTGGGCGAGAGTAGTACTAGGATGGGTGACCTCTGGGGAAGTCCTCGTGTTGCACCTCTTTTTTCTTTTTCCTCCCGGTCCTTTCTCTTTTCTTTCTTTTTTTTTTTTTTTTTCCGCTTTCTTTCTGTTTACTCAATTTCGAGCGAAGCGAAAGAACAAGTGTAATAATATCTCTGACTTTGCGACACCGACGTTAATTTTAATTACGAGTAACGCGTGTTGAGATACTGCGCCCCGGGTCAAAAGCAAGTTGGGCGCACGCGTGTTAACTATGTAGTTATTGTTCGCGCATCAATTAACAGGTGCGATCATACCAGCACTAATGCATGCAGGATCCCATCGAACTCATGATTAAGCGTGCTTGGGCGAGAGTAGTACTAGGATGGGTGACCTCTGGGAAGTCCTCGTGTTGCACCTCTTTTTTTTTCTTTTTCCTCCCCGGTCCTTTCTCTTTTCTTTCTTTTTTTTTTCCCGCTTTCTTTCCTGTTTACTCAATTTCGAGCGAAGCGAAAGAACAAGTGTAATAATATCTCTGACTTTGCGACACCGACGTTAATTTTAATTACGAGTAACGCGTGTTGAGATACTGCGCCCCGGGTCAAAAGCAAGTTGGGCGCACGCGTGTTAACTATGTAGTTATTGTTCGCGCATCAATTAACAGGTGCGATCATACCAGCACTAATGCACCGGATCCCATCGAACTCCTGAGTTAAGCGTGCTTGGGCGAGTAGTACTAGGATGGGTGACCTCCTGGGAAGTCCTCGTGTTGCACCTCTTTTTTCTTTTTCCTCCCCGGTCCTTTCTCTTTTCTTTCTTTTTTTTTTTCCCGCTTTCTTTCCTGTTTACTCAATTTCGAGCGAAGCGAAAGAACAAGTGTAATAATATCTCTGACTTTGCGACACCGACGTTAATTTTAATTACGAGTAACGCGTGTTGAGATACTGCGCCCCGGGTCAAAAGCAAGTTGGGCGCACGCGTGTTAACTATGTAGTTATTGTTCGCGCATCAATTAACAGGTGCGATCATACCAGCACTAATGCACCGGATCCCATCAGAACTCCGCAGTTAAGCGTGCTTGGGCGAGAGTAGTACTAGGATGGGTGACCTCCTGGGAAGTCCTCGTGTTGCACCTCTTTTTTCTTTTTCCTCCCCGGTCCTTTCTCTTTTCTTTCTTTTTTTTTTCCCGCTTTCTTTCCTGTTTACTCAATTTCGAGCGAAGCGAAAGAACAAGTGTAATAATATCTCTGACTTTGCGACACCGACGTTAATTTTAATTACGAGTAACGCGTGTTGAGATACTGCGCCCCGGGTCAAAAGCAAGTTGGGCGCACGCGTGTTAACTATGTAGTTATTGTTCGCGCATCAATTAACAGGTGCGATCATACCAGCACTAATGCACCGGATCCCATCAGAACTCCGAAGTTAAGCGTGCTTGGGCGAGAGTAGTACTAGGATGGGTGACCTCCTGGGAAGTCCTCGTGTTGCACCTCTTTTTTCTTTTTCCTCCCCGGTCCTTTCTCTTTTCTTTCTTTTTTTTTTCCCGCTTTCTTTCCTGTTTACTCAATTTCGAGCGAAGCGAAAAAGAACAAGTGTAATAATATCTCTGACTTTGCGACACCGACGTTAATTTTAATTACGAGTAACGCGTGTTGAGATACTGCGCCCCGGGTCAAAAGCAAGTTGGGCGCACGCGTGTTAACTATGTAGTTATTGTTCGCGCATCAATTAACAGGTGCGATCATACCAGCACTAATGCACGGATCCCATCGAACTCATGATTAAGCGTGCTTGGGCGAGTAGTACTAGGATGGGTGACCTCACGCAGGAAGTCCTCGTGTTGCACCTCTTTTTTCTTTTTCCTCCCGGTCCTTTCTCTTTTCTTTCTTTTTTTTTTTTTTTCCGCTTTCTTTCTGTTTACTCAATTTCGAGCGAAGCGAAAGAACAAGTGTAATAATATCTCTGACTTTGCGACACCGACGTTAATTTTAATTACGAGTAACGCGTGTTGAGATACTGCGCCCCGGGTCAAAAGCAAGTTGGGCGCACGCGTGTTAACTATGTAGTTATTGTTCGCGCATCAATTAACGAGTGCGATCATACCGGCACTAATGCACGGATCCCATCGAACTCATGATTAAGCGTGCTTGGGCGAGAGTAGTACTAGGATGGGTGACCTCGCAGGAAAGTCCTCGTGTTGCACCTCTTTTTTCTTTTTCCTCCCAGGTCCTTTCTCTTTTCTTTCTTTTTTTTTCCCGCTTTCTTTCTGTTTACTCAATTTCGAAGCGAAGCGAAAAGAACAAGTGTAATAATATCTCGACTTTGCGACACCGACGTTAATTTTAATTACGAGTAACGCGTGTTGAGATACTGCGCCCCGGGTCAAAAGCAAGTTGGGCGCACGCGTGTTAACTATGTAGTTATTGTTCGCGCATCAATTAACAGGTGCGATCATACCAGCACTAATGCACCGGATCCCATCAAAACTCCGCAGTTAAGCGTGCTTGGGCGAGAGTAGTACTAGGATGGGTGACCTCTGGGAAGTCCTCGTGTTGCACCTCTTTTTTCTTTTTCCTCCCAGTCCTTTCTCTTTTCTTTCTTTTTTTTTTTCCCGCTTTCTTTCCTGTTTACTCAATTTCGAGCGAAGCGAAAGAACAAGTGTAATAATATCTCTGACTTTGCGACACCGACGTTAATTTTAATTACGAGTAACGCGTGTTGAGATACTGCGCCCCGGGTCAAAAGCAAGTTGGGCGCACGCGTGTTAACTATGTAGTTATTGTTCGCGCATCAATTAACAGGTGCGATCATACCAGCTCTAATGCACCGGATCCCATCAGAACTCCGCAGTTAAGCGTGCTTGGGCGAGAGTAGTACTAGGATGGGTGACCTCCTGGGAAGTCCTCGTGTTGCACCTCTTTTTTCTTTTTCCTCCCCGGTCCTTTCTCTTTTCTTTCTTTTTTTTTTTCCCCGCTTTCTTTCTGTTTACTCAATTTCGAGCGAAGCGAAAGAACAAGTGTAATAATATCTCTGACTTTGCGACACCGACGTTAATTTTAATTACGAGTAACGCGTGTTGAGATACTGCGCCCCGGGTCAAAAGCAAGTTGGGCGCACGCGTGTTAACTATGTAGTTATTGTTCGCGCATCAATTAACAGGTGCGATCATACCAGCACTAATGCACCGGATCCCATCAGAACTCCGCAGTTAAGCGTGCTTAGGGAAGTCCTCGTGTTGCACCTCTTTTTTCTTTTTCCTCCCCGGTCCTTTCTCTTTTCTTTCTTTTTTTTTCCCGCTTTCTTTCTTTTGTTTCAATTTCGAGCGAAAAAAGAACAAGTGTAATAATATCTCTGACTTTGCGACACCGACGTTAATTTTAATTACGAGTAACGCGTGTTGAGATACTGCGCCCCGGGTCAAAAGCAAGTTGGGCGCACGCGTGTTAACTATGTAGTTATTGTTCGCGCATCAATTAACGCGGTGCGATCATACCGGCACTAATGCACGGATCCCATCGAACTCCGCAGTTAAGCGTGCTTGGGCGAGAGTAGTACTAGGATGGGTGACCTCCTGGGAAGTCCTCGTGTTGCACCTCTTTTTTCTTTTTCCTCCCCGGTCCTTTCTCTTTTCTTTCTTTTTTTTTTTCCCGCTTTCTTTCTGTTTACTCAATTTCGAGCGAAGCGAAAAAAAGAACAAGTGTAATAATATCTCTGACTTTGCGACACCGACGTTAATTTTAATTACGAGTAACGCGTGTTGAGATACTGCGCCCCGGGTCAAAAGCAAGTTGGGCGCACGCGTGTTAACTATGTAGTTATTGTTCGCGCATCAATTAACAGGTGCGATCATACCAGCACTAATGCAGGATCCCATCGAACTCCGCGATTAAGCGTGCTTGGGCGAGTAGTACTAGGATGGGTGACCTCTGGGAAGTCCTCGTGTTGCACCTCTTTTTTCTTTTTCCTCCCCGGTCCTTTCTCTTTTCTTTCTTTTTTTTTTTTTTCTTTCTGTTTACTCAATTTCGAAAGCGAAAGCGAAAGAACAAGTGTAATAATATCTCGACTTTGCGACACCGACGTTAATTTTAATTACGAGTAACGCGTGTTGAGATACTGCGCCCCGGGTCAAAAGCAAGTTGGGCGCACGCGTGTTAACTATGTAGTTATTGTTCGCGCATCAATTAACAGGTGCGATCATACCAGCACTAATGCACCGGATCCCATCAGAACTCCGCAGTTAAGCGTGCTTAGGGAAGTCCTCGTGTTGCACCTCTTTTTTCTTTTTCCTCCCCGGTCCTTTCTCTTTTCTTTCTTTTTTTTTCCCGCTTTCTTTCCTGTTTACTCAATTTCGAGCGAAGCGAAAGAACAAGTGTAATAATATCTCTGACTTTGCGACACCGACGTTAATTTTAATTACGAGTAACGCGTGTTGAGATACTGCGCCCCGGGTCAAAAGCAAGTTGGGCGCACGCGTGTTAACTATGTAGTTATTGTTCGCGCATCAATTAACAGGTGCGATCATACCAGCACTAATGCACCGGATCCCATCAGAACTCCGCAGTTAAGCGTGCTTAGGGAAGTCCTCGTGTTGCACCTCTTTTTTCTTTTTCCTCCCCGGTCCTTTCTCTTTTCTTTCTTTTTTTTTTTCCCGCTTTCTTTCCTGTTTACTCAATTTCGAGCGAAGCGAAAGAACAAGTGTAATAATATCTCTGACTTTGCGACACCGACGTTAATTTTAATTACGAGTAACGCGTGTTGAGATCTTTTGCGCCCGGGTCAAAAGCAAGTTGGGCGCACGCGTGTTAACTATGTAGTTATTGTTCGCGCATCAATTAACAGGTGCGATCATACCAGCACTAATGCACCGGATCCCATCAGAACTCCGCAGTTAAGCGTGCTTAGGGAAGTCCTCGTGTTGCACCTCTTTTTTCTTTTTCCTCCCCGGTCCTTTCTCTTTTCTTTCTTTTTTTTTTCCCGCTTTCTTTCTTGTTTACTCAATTTCGAGCGAAGCGAAAGAACAAGTGTAATAATATATCTGACTTTGCGACACCGACGTTAATTTTAATTACGAGTAACGCGTGTTGAGATACTGCGCCCCGGGTCAAAAGCAAGTTGGGCGCACGCGTGTTAACTATGTAGTTATTGTTCGCGCATCAATTAACAGGTGCGATCATACCAGCACTAATGCACCGGATCCCATCGAACTCATGATTAAGCGTGCTTGGGCGAGTAGTACTAGGATGGGTGACCTCTGGGAAGTCCTCGTGTTGCACCTCTTTTTTTTTTTTCCTCCCGGTCCTTTCTCTTTTCTTTCTTTTTTTTTTTTTCCCGCTTTCTTTCTGTTTACTCAATTTCGAGCGAAGCGAAAGAACAAGTGTAATAATATCTCTGACTTTGCGACACCGACGTTAATTTTAATTACGAGTAACGCGTGTTGAGATACTGCGCCCCGGGTCAAAAGCAAGTTGGGCGCACGCGTGTTAACTATGTAGTTATTGTTCGCGCATCAATTAACGAGTGCGATCATACCGGCTAATGCACCGGATCCCATCGAACTCCGCGATTAAGCGTGCTTGGGCGAGTAGTACTAGGATGGGTGACCTCCTGGAAGTCCTCGTGTTGCACCTCTTTTTTCTTTTTCCTCCCGGTCCTTTCTCTTTTCTTTCTTTTTTTTTTTTTCCCGCTTTCTTTCTGTTTACTCAATTTCGAGCGAAGCGAAAGAACAAGTGTAATAATATCTCGACTTTTGCGACACCGACGTTAATTTTAATTACGAGTAACGCGTGTTGAGATCTTTGCGCCCGGGTCAAAAGCAAGTTGGGCGCACGCGTGTTAACTATGTAGTTATTGTTCGCGCATCAATTAACGGGTGCGATCATACCGGCACTAATGCACGGATCCCATCGAACTCCGCGATTAAGCGTGCTTGGGCGAGTAGTACTAGGATGGGTGACCTCCAGGAAGTCCTCGTGTTGCACCTCTTTTTTCTTTTTCCTCCCCGGTCCTTTCTCTTTTCTTTCTTTTTTTTTTTTTCCGCTTTCTTTCTGTTTACTCAATTTCGATTTGCGAAGCGAAAAGAACAAGTGTAATAATATCTCGACTTTGCGACACCGACGTTAATTTTAATTACGAGTAACGCGTGTTGAGATCTTGCGCCCGGGTCAAAGCAAGTTGGGCGCACGCGTGTTAACTATGTAGTTATTGTTCGCGCATCAATTAACAGGTGCGATCATACCAGCACTAATGCACCGGATCCCATCAGAACTCCGCAGTTAAGCGTGCTTGGGCGAGAGTAGTACTAGGATGGGTGACCTCCTGGAAGTCCTCGTGTTGCACCTCTTTTTTCTTTTTCCTCCCCGGTCCTTTCTCTTTTCTTTCTTTTTTTTTTCCCGCTTTCTTTCCTGTTTACTCAATTTCGAGCGAAGCGAAAGAACAAGTGTAATAATATCTCTGACTTTGCGACACCGACGTTAATTTTAATTACGAGTAACGCGTGTTGAGATACTGCGCCCCGGGTCAAAAGCAAGTTGGGCGCACGCGTGTTAACTATGTAGTTATTGTTCGCGCATCAATTAACAGGTGCGATCATACCAGCACTAATGCACGGATCCCATCAGAACTCCGCAGTTAAGCGTGCTTGGGCGAGAGTAGTACTAGGATGGGTGACCTCCTGGGAAGTCCTCGTGTTGCACCTCTTTTTTCTTTTTCCTCCCCGGTCCTTTCTCTTTTCTTTCTTTTTTTTTCCCGCTTTCTTTCCTGTTTACTCAATTTCGAGCGAAGCGAAAGAACAAGTGTAATAATATCTCTGACTTTGCGACACCGACGTTAATTTTAATTACGAGTAACGCGTGTTGAGATACTGCGCCCCGGGTCAAAAGCAAGTTGGGCGCACGCGTGTTAACTATGTAGTTATTGTTCGCGCATCAATTAACAGGTGCGATCATACCGGCACTAATGCACGGATCCCATCGAACTCCGCGATTAAGCGTGCTTGGGCGAGTAGTACTAGGATGGGTGACCTCTGGGAAGTCCTCGTGTTGCACCTCTTTTTTCTTTTTCCTCCCGGTCCTTTCTCTTTTCTTTCTTTTTTTTTCCCGCTTTCTTTCCTGTTTACTCAATTTCGAGCGAAGCGAAAGAACAAGTGTAATAATATCTCTGACTTTGCGACACCGACGTTAATTTTAATTACGAGTAACGCGTGTTGAGATACTGCGCCCCGGGTCAAAAGCAAGTTGGGCGCACGCGTGTTAACTATGTAGTTATTGTTCGCGCATCAATTAACAGGTGCGATCATACCAGCACTAATGCACCGGATCCCATCAGAACTCCGCAGTTAAGCGTGCTTGGGCGAGAGTAGTACTAGGATGGGTGACCTCCTGGGAAGTCCTCGTGTTGCACCTCTTTTTTCTTTTTCCTCCCCGGTCCTTTCTCTTTTCTTTCTTTTTTTTTTTCCCCGCTTTCTTTCTGTTTAATCAATTTCGAGCGAAGCGAAAAAAACAAGTGTAATAATATCTCTGACTTTGCGACACCGACGTTAATTTTAATTACGAGTAACGCGTGTTGAGATACTGCGCCCCGGGTCAAAAGCAAGTTGGGCGCACGCGTGTTAACTATGTAGTTATTGTTCGCGCATCAATTATCAGTGCGATCATACCAGCACTAATGCACCGGATCCCATCAGAACTCCGCAGTTAAGCGTGCTTGGGCGAGAGTAGTACTAGGATGGGTGACCTCCTGGGAAGTCCTCGTGTTGCACCTCTTTTTTCTTTTTCCTCCCCGGTCCTTTCTCTTTTCTTTCTTTTTTTTTCCCGCTTTCTTTCCTGTTTACTCAATTTCGAGCGAAGCGAAAGAACAAGTGTAATAATATCTCTGACTTTGCGACACCGACGTTAATTTTAATTACGAGTAACGCGTGTTGAGATACTGCGCCCCGGGTCAAAAGCAAGTTGGGCGCACGCGTGTTAACTATGTAGTTATTGTTCGCGCATCAATTAACAGGTGCGATCATACCAGCACTAATGCACCGGATCCCATCAGAACTCCGCAGTTAAGCGTGCTTGGGCGAGTAGTACTAGGATGGGTGACCTCCTGGGAAGTCCTCGTGTTGCACCTCTTTTTTCTTTTTCCTCCCCGGTCCTTTCTCTTTTCTTTCTTTTTTTTTTTCCCGCTTTCTTTCCTGTTTACTCAATTTCGAGCGAAGCGAAAGAACAAGTGTAATAATATCTCTGACTTTGCGACACCGACGTTAATTTTAATTACGAGTAACGCGTGTTGAGATCTGCGCCCGGGTCAAAAGCAAGTTGGGCGCACGCGTGTTAACTATGTAGTTATTGTTCACGCATCAATTAACGAGTGCGATCATACCGGCTCTAATGCACGGATCCCATCGAACTCCGATTAAGCGTGCTTGGGAAGTAGTACTAGGATGGGTGACCTCTGGGAAGTCCTCGTGTTGCACCTCTTTTTTCTTTTTCCTCCCCGGTCCTTTCTCTTTTCTTTCTTTTTTTTTTTTTCCCGCTTTCTTTCCTGTTTACTCAATTTCGAGCGAAGCGAAAGAACAAGTGTAATAATATCTCTGACTTTGCGACACCGACGTTAATTTTAATTACGAGTAACGCGTGTTGAGATACTGCGCCCCGGGTCAAAAGCAAGTTGGGCGCACGCGTGTTAACTATGTAGTTATTGTTCGCGCATCAATTAACAGGTGCGATCATACCAGCACTAATGCACCGGATCCCATCAGAACTCCGCAGTTAAGCGTGCTTGGGCGAGAGTAGTACTAGGATGGGTGACCTCCTGGGAAGTCCTCGTGTTGCACCTCTTTTTTCTTTTTCCTCCCCGGTCCTTTCTCTTTTCTTTCTTTTTTTTTTCCCGCTTTCTTTCCTGTTTACTCAATTTCGAGCGAAGCGAAAGAACAAGTGTAATAATATCTCTGACTTTGCGACACCGACGTTAATTTTAATTACGAGTAACGCGTGTTGAGATACTGCGCCCCGGGTCAAAAGCAAGTTGGGCGCACGCGTGTTAACTATGTAGTTATTGTTCGCGCATCAATTAACGGTGCGATCATACCGGCACTAATGCACGGATCCCATCGAACTCCGCGATTAAGCGTGCTTGGGCGAGTAGTACTAGGATGGGTGACCTCTGGGAAGTCCTCGTGTTGCACCTCTTTTTCTTTTTCCTCCCCGGTCCTTTCTCTTTTCTTTCTTTTTTTTTTCCCGCTTTCTTTCCTGTTTACTCAATTTCGAGCGAAGCGAAAGAACAAGTGTAATAATATCTCTGACTTTGCGACACCGACGTTAATTTTAATTACGAGTAACGCGTGTTGAGATCTTTGCGCCCGGGTCAAAAGCAAGTTGGGCGCACGCGTGTTAACTATGTAGTTATTGTTCGCGCATCAATTAACGGTGCGATCATACCGGCACTAATGCAGGATCCCATCGAACTCCGCGATTAAGCGTGCTTGGGCGAGAGTAGTACTAGGATGGGTGACCTCTGGGAAGTCCTCGTGTTGCACCTCTTTTTTCTTTTTCCTCCCGGTCCTTTCTCTTTTCTTTCTTTTTTTTTTTCCCGCTTTCTTTCTGTTTACTCAATTTCGAGCGAAAGCGAAAGAACAAGTGTAATAATATCTCTGACTTTGCGACACCGACGTTAATTTTAATTACGAGTAACGCGTGTTGAGATACTGCGCCCGGGTCAAAAGCAAGTTGGGCGCACGCGTGTTAACTATGTAGTTATTGTTCGCGCATCAATTAACGGTGCGATCATACCGGCACTAATGCACGGATCCCATCGAACTCCGCGATTAAGCGTGCTTGGGCGAAGTAGTACTAGGATGGGTGACCTCTGGGAAGTCCTCGTGTTGCACCTCTTTTTTCTTTTTCCTCCCGGTCCTTTCTCTTTTCTTTCTTTTTTTTTTTCCCGCTTTCTTTCTGTTTACTCAATTTCGAGCGAAGCGAAAAAGAACAAGTGTAATAATATCTCTGACTTTGCGACACCGACGTTAATTTTAATTACGAGTAACGCGTGTTGAGATACTGCGCCCGGGTCAAAAGCAAGTTGGGCGCACGCGTGTTAACTATGTAGTTATTGTTCGCGCATCAATTAACGGTGCGATCATACCGGCACTAATGCACGGATCCCATCGAACTCCGCGATTAAGCGTGCTTGGGCGAGTAGTACTAGGATGGGTGACCTCCTGGGAAGTCCTCGTGTTGCACCTCTTTTTTTTCTTTTTCCTCCCGGTCCTTTCTCTTTTCTTTTTTTCTTTTTTTTTTTCCCGCTTTCTTTCCTGTTTACTCAATTTCGAGCGAAGCGAAAGAACAAGTGTAATAATATCTCTGACTTTGCGACACCGACGTTAATTTTAATTACGAGTAACGCGTGTTGAGATACTGCGCCCCGGGTCAAAAGCAAGTTGGGCGCACGCGTGTTAACTATGTAGTTATTGTTCGCGCATCAATTAACAGGTGCGATCATACCAGCACTAATGCACCGGATCCCATCAGAACTCCGCAGTTAAGCGTGCTTGGGCGAGAGTAGTACTAGGATGGGTGACCTCACAGGAAGTCCTCGTGTTGCACCTCTTTTTTCTTTTTCCTCCCGGTCCTTTCTCTTTTCTTTCTTTTTTTTTTTTTTTCCCGCTTTCTTTCTGTTTACTCAATTTCGAGCGAAGCGAAAGAACAAGTGTAATAATATCTCTGACTTTGCGACACCGACGTTAATTTTAATTACGAGTAACGCGTGTTGAGATACTGCGCCCCGGGTCAAAAGCAAGTTGGGCGCACGCGTGTTAACTATGTAGTTATTGTTCGCGCATCAATTAACAGGTGCGATCATACCAGCACTAATGCACCGGATCCCATCGAACTCATGATTAAGCGTGCTTGGGCGAGAGTAGTACTAGGATGGGTGACCTCTGCAGGAAGTCCTCGTGTTGCACCTCTTTTTTCTTTTTCCTCCCCGGTCCTTTCTCTTTTCTTTCTTTTTTTTTTTTCCCGCTTTCTTTCCTGTTTACTCAATTTCGAGCGAAGCGAAAGAACAAGTGTAATAATATCTCTGACTTTGCGACACCGACGTTAATTTTAATTACGAGTAACGCGTGTTGAGATACTGTGCCCCGGGTCAAAAGCAAGTTGGGCGCACGCGTGTTAACTATGTAGTTATTGTTCGCGCATCAATTAACGCGGGTGCGATCATACCGGCACTAATGCACGGATCCCATCGAACTCCGATTAAGCGTGCTTGGGCGAGAGTAGTACTAGGATGGGTGACCTCTGGAAGTCCTCGTGTTGCACCTCTTTTTTTCTTTTTCCTCCCCGGTCCTTTCTCTTTTCTTTCTTTTTTTTTTTTTCGCTTTCTTTCCTGTTTACTCAATTTCGAGCGAAGCGAAAGAACAAGTGTAATAATATCTCTGACTTTGCGACACCGACGTTAATTTTAATTACGAGTAACGCGTGTTGAGATACTGCGCCCCGGGTCAAAAGCAAGTTGGGCGCACGCGTGTTAACTATGTAGTTATTGTTCGCGCATCAATTAACGGTGCGATCATACCGCCACTAATGCACGGATCCCATCGAACTCCGCGATTAAGCGTGCTTGGGCGAGTAGTACTAGGATGGGTGACCTCCTGGAAGTCCTCGTGTTGCACCTCTTTTTTTTTTTCCTCCCGGTCCTTTCTCTTTTCTTTCTTTTTTTTTTTTTCCCGCTTTCTTTCTGTTTACTCAATTTCGAGCGAAGCGAAAAGAACAAGTGTAATAATATCTCGACTTTGCGACACCGACGTTAATTTTAATTACGAGTAACGCGTGTTGAGATCTTTGCGCCCGGGTCAAAAGCAAGTTGGGCGCACGCGTGTTAACTATGTAGTTATTGTTCGCGCATCAATTAACAGGTGCGATCATACCAGCTAATGCACCGGATCCCATCAGAACTCCGCAGTTAAGCGTGCTTGGGCGAGTAGTACTAGGATGGGTGACCTCCTGGGAAGTCCTCGTGTTGCACCTCTTTTTTCTTTTTCCTCCCCGGTCCTTTCTCTTTTCTTTCTTTTTTTTTTCCCGCTTTCTTTCCTGTTTACTCAATTTCGAGCGAAGCGAAAGAACAAGTGTAATAATATCTCTGACTTTGCGACACCGACGTTAATTTTAATTACGAGTAACGCGTGTTGAGATACTGCGCCCCGGGTCAAAAGCAAGTTGGGCGCACGCGTGTTAACTATGTAGTTATTGTTCGCGCATCAATTAACAGGTGCGATCATACCAGCACTAATGCACCGGATCCCATCAGAACTCATGAGTTAAGCGTGCTTGGGCGAGAGTAGTACTAGGATGGGTGACCTCCTGGGAAGTCCTCGTGTTGCACCTCTTTTTTCTTTTTCCTCCCCGGTCCTTTCTCTTTTCTTTCTTTTTTTTTTTCCCGCTTTCTTTCCTGTTTACTCAATTTCGAGCGAAACGAAAGAACAAGTGTAATAATATCTCTGACTTTGCGACACCGACGTTAATTTTAATTACGAGTAACGCGTGTTGAGATACTGCGCCCCGGGTCAAAAGCAAGTTGGGCGCACGCGTGTTAACTATGTAGTTATTGTTCGCGCATCAATTAACAGGTGCGATCATACCAGCTCTAATGCACCGGATCCCATCAGAACTCCGCAGTTAAGCGTGCTTGGGCGAGAGTAGTACTAGGATGGGTGACCTCCTGGGAAGTCCTCGTGTTGCACCTCTTTTTTCTTTTTCCTCCCCGGTCCTTTCTCTTTTCTTTCTTTTTTTTTTCCCGCTTTCTTTCCTGTTTACTCAATTTCGAGCGAAGCGAAAGAACAAGTGTAATAATATCTCTGACTTTGCGACACCGACGTTAATTTTAATTACGAGTAACGCGTGTTGAGATCTGTGCGCCCGGTCAAAAGCAAGTTGGGCGCACGCGTGTTAACTATGTAGTTATTGTTCGCGCATCAATTAACAGGTGCGATCATACCAGCACTAATGCACCGGATCCCATCAGAACTCCGCAGTTAAGCGTGCTTGGGCGAGAGTAGTACTAGGATGGGTGACCTCCTGGGAAGTCCTCGTGTTGCACCTCTTTTTTCTTTTTCCTCCCCGGTCCTTTCTCTTTTCTTTCTTTTTTTTTTCCCGCTTTCTTTCCTGTTTACTCAATTTCGAGCGAAGCGAAAGAACAAGTGTAATAATATCTCTGACTTTGCGACACCGACGTTAATTTTAATTACGAGTAACGCGTGTTGAGATCTCTTGCGCCCGGTCAAAAGCAAGTTGGGCGCACGCGTGTTAACTATGTAGTTATTGTTCGCGCATCAATTAACGAGTGCGATCATACCGGCCTCTAATGCACCGGATCCCATCAGAACTCCGCAGTTAAGCGTGCTTGGGCGAGAGTAGTACTAGGATGGGTGACCTCCTGGGAAGTCCTCGTGTTGCACCTCTTTTTTCTTTTTCCTCCCCGGTCCTTTCTCTTTTCTTTCTTTTTTTTTTTTTTTTTTTTTTTCTTTCTGTTTACTCAATTTCGAGCGAAGCGAAAGAACAAGTGTAATAATATCTCTGACTTTGCGACACCGACGTTAATTTTAATTACGAGTAACGCGTGTTGAGATACTGCGCCCCGGGTCAAAAGCAAGTTGGGCGCACGCGTGTTAACTATGTAGTTATTGTTCGCGCATCAATTAACAGGTGCGATCATACCGAAGCCGGCTAATGCACCGGATCCCATCAGAACTCCGCAGTTAAGCGTGCTTGGGCGAGAGTAGTACTAGGATGGGTGACCTCCAGGAAGTCCTCGTGTTGCACCTCTTTTTTCTTTTTCCTCCCCGGTCCTTTCTCTTTTCTTTCTTTTTTTTTTTCCCGCTTTCTTTCTGTTTACTCAATTTCGAGCGAAGCGAAAAGAACAAGTGTAATAATATCTCGACTTTGCGACACCGACGTTAATTTTAATTACGAGTAACGCGTGTTGAGATACTGCGCCCCGAGTCAAAAGCAAGTTGGGCGCACGCGTGTTAACTATGTAGTTATTGTTCGCGCATCAATTAACGTGCGATCATACCGGCACTAATGCACGGATCCCATCGAACTCCGCGATTAAGCGTGCTTGGGCGAGAGTAGTACTAGGATGGGTGACCTCTGCAGGAAGTCCTCGTGTTGCACCTCTTTTTTCTTTTTCCTCCCGGTCCTTTCTCTTTTCTTTCTTTTTTTCCCGCTTTCTTTCTGTTTACTCAATTTCGAAATGAAGCGAAAAGAACAAGTGTAATAATATCTCGACTTTGCGACACCGACGTTAATTTTAATTACGAGTAACGCGTGTTGAGATACTGCGCCCGGGTCAAAAGCAAGTTGGGCGCACGCGTGTTAACTATGTAGTTATTGTTCGCGCATCAATTAACAGGTGCGATCATACCAGCACTAATGCACCGGATCCCATCAGAACTCCGCAGTTAAGCGTGCTTGGGCGAGAGTAGTAGGAAGTCCTCGTGTTGCACCTCTTTTTTCTTTTTCCTCCCCGGTCCTTTCTCTTTTCTTTCTTTTTTTTTTCCCGCTTTCTTTCCTGTTTACTCAATTTCGAGCGAAGCGAAAGAACAAGTGTAATAATATCTCTGACTTTGCGACACCGACGTTAATTTTAATTACGAGTAACGCGTGTTGAGATACTGCGCCCCGGGTCAAAAGCAAGTTGGGCGCACGCGTGTTAACTATGTAGTTATTGTTCGCGCATCAATTAACAGGTGCGATCATACCAGCACTAATGCACCGGATCCCGGGCGAGAGTAGTACTAGGATGGGTGACCTCCTGGGAAGTCCTCGTGTTGCACCTCTTTTTTCTTTTTCCTCCCCGGTCCTTTCTCTTTTCTTTCTTTTTTTTTCCCGCTTTCTTTCCTGTTTACTCAATTTCGAGCGAAGCGAAAGAACAAGTGTAATAATATCTCTGACTTTGCGACACCGACGTTAATTTTAATTACGAGTAACGCGTGTTGAGATACTGCGCCCCGGGTCAAAAGCAAGTTGGGCGCACGCGTGTTAACTATGTAGTTATTGTTCGCGCATCAATTAACAGGTGCGATCATACCAGCACTAATGCACCGGATCCCATCAGAACTCCTGGGTGACCTCCTGGGAAGTCCTCGTGTTGCACCTCTTTTTTCTTTTTCCTCCCCGGTCCTTTCTCTTTTCTTTCTTTTTTTTTTTCCCGCTTTCTTTCCTGTTTACTCAATTTCGAGCGAAGCGAAAGAACAAGTGTAATAATATCTCTGACTTTGCGACACCGACGTTAATTTTAATTACGAGTAACGCGTGTTGAGATACTGCGCCCCGGGTCAAAAGCAAGTTGGGCGCACGCGTGTTAACTATGTAGTTATTGTTCGCGCATCAATTAACAGGTGCGATCATACCAGCACTAATGCACCGGATCCCATCAGAACTCCGCAGTTAAGCGTGCTTGGGCGAGAGTAGTACTAGGATGGGTGACCTCTTGGGAAGTCCTCGTGTTGCACCTCTTTTTTCTTTTTCCTCCCCGGTCCTTTCTCTTTTCTTTCTTTTTTTTTTCCCGCTTTCTTTCCTGTTTACTCAATTTCGAGCGAAGCGAAAGAACAAGTGTAATAATATCTCTGACTTTGCGACACCGACGTTAATTTTAATTACGAGTAACGCGTGTTGAGATACTGCGCCCCGGGTCAAAAGCAAGTTGGGCGCACGCGTGTTAACTATGTAGTTATTGTTCGCGCATCAATTAACAGGTGCGATCATACCAGCTCTAATGCACCGGATCCCATCGAACTCCGAAGTTAAGCGTGCTTGGGCGAGAGTAGTACTAGGATGGGTGACCTCTGGAAAGTCCTCGTGTTGCACCTCTTTTTTCTTTTTCCTCCCGGTCCTTTCTCTTTTCTTTCTTTTTTTTTTTTCCCGCTTTCTTTCTGTTTACTCAATTTCGAGCGAAGCGAAAAAGAACAAGTGTAATAATATCTCGACTTTGCGACACCGACGTTAATTTTAATTACGAGTAACGCGTGTTGAGATCTTTGCGCCCGGGTCAAAAGCAAGTTGGGCGCACGCGTGTTAACTATGTAGTTATTGTTCGCGCATCAATTAACAGGTGCGATCATACCAGCTCTAATGCACCGATCCCATCAGAACTCCGCAGTTAAGCGTGCTTGGGCGAGAGTAGTACTAGGATGGGTGACCTCCTGGGAAGTCCTCGTGTTGCACCTCTTTTTTCTTTTTCCTCCCCGGTCCTTTCTCTTTTCTTTCTTTTTTTTTCCCGCTTTCTTTCCTGTTTACTCAATTTCGAGCGAAAAAAGAACAAGTGTAATAATATCTCTGACTTTGCGACACCGACGTTAATTTTAATTACGAGTAACGCGTGTTGAGATACTGCGCCCCGGGTCAAAAGCAAGTTGGGCGCACGCGTGTTAACTATGTAGTTATTGTTCGCGCATCAATTAACAGGTGCGATCATACCAGCACTAATGCACCGGATCCCATCAGAACTCCGCAGTTAAGCGTGCTTGGGCGAGAGTAGTACTAGGATGGGTGACCTCCTGGGAAGTCCTCGTGTTGCACCTCTTTTTTCTTTTTCCTCCCCGGTCCTTTCTCTTTTCTTTCTTTTTTTTTTTCCGCTTTCTTTCCTGTTTACTCAATTTCGAGCGAAGCGAAAGAACAAGTGTAATAATATCTCTGACTTTGCGACACCGACGTTAATTTTAATTACGAGTAACGCGTGTTGAGATACTGCGCCCCGGGTCAAAAGCAAGTTGGGCGCACGCGTGTTAACTATGTAGTTATTGTTCGCGCATCAATTAACAGGTGCGATCATACCAGCACTAATGCACCGGATCCCATCAGAACTCCGCAGTTAAGCGTGCTTAGGGAAGTCCTCGTGTTGCACCTCTTTTTTCTTTTTCCTCCCGGTCCTTTCTCTTTTTTCTTTCTTTTTTTTTCCCGCTTTCTTTCTGTTTACTCAATTTCGAATTTGAAGCGAAAAAGAACAAGTGTAATAATATCTCTGACTTTGCGACACCGACGTTAATTTTAATTACGAGTAACGCGTGTTGAGATACTGCGCCCCGGGTCAAAAGCAAGTTGGGCGCACGCGTGTTAACTATGTAGTTATTGTTCGCGCATCAATTAACAGGTGCGATCATACCAGCACTAATGCACCGGATCCCATCAGAACTCCGCAGTTAAGCGTGCTTGGGCGAGAGTAGTACTAGGATGGGTGACCTCCTGGGAAGTCCTCGTGTTGCACCTCTTTTTTCTTTTTCCTCCCCGGTCCTTTCTCTTTTCTTTCTTTTTTTTTTCCCGCTTTCTTTCCTGTTTACTCAATTTCGAGCGAAGCGAAAGAACAAGTGTAATAATATCTCTGACTTTGCGACACCGACGTTAATTTTAATTACGAGTAACGCGTGTTGAGATACTGCGCCCCGGGTCAAAAGCAAGTTGGGCGCACGCGTGTTAACTATGTAGTTATTGTTCGCGCATCAATTAACAGGTGCGATCATACCAACTAATGCACCGGATCCCATCGAACTCCTGAGTTAAGCGTGCTTGGGCGAGTAGTACTAGGATGGGTGACCTCTGGGAAGTCCTCGTGTTGCACCTCTTTTTTCTTTTTCCTCCCCGGTCCTTTCTCTTTTCTTTCTTTTTTTTTTCCCGCTTTCTTTCTGTTTACTCAATTTCGAGCGAAAAAGAACAAGTGTAATAATATCTCTGACTTTGCGACACCGACGTTAATTTTAATTACGAGTAACGCGTGTTGAGATACTGCGCCCCGGGTCAAAAGCAAGTTGGGCGCACGCGTGTTAACTATGTAGTTATTGTTCGCGCATCAATTAACAGGTGCGATCATACCAGCTCTAATGCACCGGATCCCATCAGAACTCCGCAGTTAAGCGTGCTTGGGCGAGAGTAGTACTAGGATGGGTGACCTCCTGGGAAGTCCTCGTGTTGCACCTCTTTTTTCTTTTTCCTCCCGGTCCTTTCTCTTTTCTTTCTTTTTTTTTCCGCTTTCTTTCTGTTTACTCAATTTCGAAGCGAAAGCGAAAGAACAAGTGTAATAATATCTCTGACTTTGCGACACCGACGTTAATTTTAATTACGAGTAACGCGTGTTGAGATACTGCGCCCCGGGTCAAAAGCAAGTTGGGCGCACGCGTGTTAACTATGTAGTTATTGTTCGCGCATCAATTAATAGGTGCGATCATACCGGCACTAATGCACGGATCCCATCGAACTCCGCGATTAAGCGTGCTTGGGCGAGAGTAGTACTAGGATGGGTGACCTCCTGGGAAGTCCTCGTGTTGCACCTCTTTTTTCTTTTTCCTCCCCCGTCCTTTCTCTTTTCTTTCTTTTTTTTTTTCCCGCTTTCTTTCCTGTTTACTCAATTTCGAGCGAAGCGAAAGAACAAGTGTAATAATATCTCTGACTTTGCGACACCGACGTTAATTTTAATTACGAGTAACGCGTGTTGAGATACTGCGCCCCGGGTCAAAAGCAAGTTGGGCGCACGCGTGTTAACTATGTAGTTATTGTTCGCGCATCAATTAACAGGTGCGATCATACCAGCACTAATGCACCGGATCCCATCAGAACTCTCGCAGTTAAGCGTGCTTGGGCGAGAGTAGTACTAGGATGGGTGACCTCCTGGGAAGTCCTCGTGTTGCACCTCTTTTTTCTTTTTCCTCCCCGGTCCTTTCTCTTTTCTTTCTTTTTTTTTTTCCCGCTTTCTTTCTGTTTTACTCAATTTCGAGCGAAGCGAAAGAACAAGTGTAATAATATCTCGACTTTGCGACACGACGTTAATTTTAATTACGAGTAACGCGTGTTGAGATACTGCGCCCCGGGTCAAAAGCAAGTTGGGCGCACGCGTGTTAACTATGTAGTTATTGTTCGCGCATCAATTAACAGGTGCGATCATACCAGCACTAATGCACCGGATCCCATCAGAACTCCGCAGTTAAGCGTGCTTGGGCGTGGTAGTACTAGGATGGGTGACCTCCTGGGAAGTCCTCGTGTTGCACCTCTTTTTTCTTTTTCCTCCCCGGTCCTTTCTCTTTTCTTTCTTTTTTTTTTCCCGCTTTCTTTCCTGTTTACTCAATTTCGAGCGAAGCGAAAGAACAAGTGTAATAATATCTCTGACTTTGCGACACCGACGTTAATTTTAATTACGAGTAACGCGTGTTGAGATACTGCGCCCCGGGTCAAAAGCAAGTTGGGCGCACGCGTGTTAACTATGTAGTTATTGTTCGCGCATCAATTAACAGGTGCGATCATACCAGCACTAATGCACCGGATCCCATCAGAACTCCGCAGTTAAGCGTGCTTGGGCGAGTAGTACTAGGATGGGTGACCTCTGGGAAGTCCTCGTGTTGCACCTCTTTTTCTTTTTCCTCCCCGGTCCTTTCTCTTTTCTTTCTTTTTTTTTCCCGCTTTCTTTCCTGTTTACTCAATTTCGAGCGAAGCGAAAGAACAAGTGTAATAATATCTCTGACTTTGCGACACCGACGTTAATTTTAATTACGAGTAACGCGTGTTGAGATACTGCGCCCCGGGTCAAAAGCAAGTTGGGCGCACGCGTGTTAACTATGTAGTTATTGTTCGCGCATCAATTAACAGGTGCGATCATACCAGCACTAATGCACCGGATCCCATCAGAACTCCGCAGTTAAGCGTGCTTGGGCGAGAGTAGTACTAGGATGGGTGACCTCCTGGGAAGTCCTCGTGTTGCACCTCTTTTTTCTTTTTCCTCCCCGGTCCTTTCTCTTTTCTTTCTTTTTTTTTCCCGCTTTCTTTCCTGTTTACTCAATTTCGAGCGAAGCGAAAGAACAAGTGTAATAATATCTCTGACTTTGCGACACCGACGTTAATTTTAATTACGAGTAACGCGTGTTGAGATACTGCGCCCGTCAAAAAGCAAGTTGGGCGCACGCGTGTTAACTATGTAGTTATTGTTCGCGCATCAATTAACAGGTGCGATCATACCAGCACTAATGCACCGGATCCCATCAGAACTCCGCAGTTAAGCGTGCTTGGGCGAGAGTAGTACTAGGATGGGTGACCTCCTGGGAAGTCCTCGTGTTGCACCTCTTTTTTCTTTTTCCTCCCCGGTCCTTTCTCTTTTCTTTCTTTTTTTTTTTCCCGCTTTCTTTCCTGTTTACTCAATTTCGAGCGAAGCGAAAGAACAAGTGTAATAATATCTCTGACTTTGCGACACCGACGTTAATTTTAATTACGAGTAACGCGTGTTGAGATACTGCGCCCCGGGTCAAAAGCAAGTTGGGCGCACGCGTGTTAACTATGTAGTTATTGTTCGCGCATCAATTAACAGGTGCGATCATACCAGCTCTAATGCACCGGATCCCATCGAACTCATGATTAAGCGTGCTTGGGCGAGTAGTACTAGGATGGGTGACCTCCTGGGAAGTCCTCGTGTTGCACCTCTTTTTTCTTTTTCCTCCCCGGTCCTTTCTCTTTTCTTTCTTTTTTTTTTTTCCCGCTTTCTTTCCTGTTTACTCAATTTCGAGCGAAGCGAAAAAACAAGTGTAATAATATCTCTGACTTTGCGACACCGACGTTAATTTTAATTACGAGTAACGCGTGTTGAGATACTGCGCCCCGGGTCAAAAGCAAGTTGGGCGCACGCGTGTTAACTATGTAGTTATTGTTCGCGCATCAATTAACAGGTGCGATCATACCAGCTCTAATGCACCGGATCCCATCAGAACTCCGCAGTTAAGCGTGCTTGGGCGAGTAGTACTAGGATGGGTGACCTCTGGGAAGTCCTCGTGTTGCACCTCTTTTTTCTTTTTCCTCCCGGTCCTTTCTCTTTTCTTTCTTTTTTTTTTTTTCCGCTTTCTTTCTGTTTACTCAATTTCGAGCGAAAAAAAGAACAAGTGTAATAATATCTCGACTTTGCGACACCGACGTTAATTTTAATTACGAGTAACGCGTGTTGAGATCTTGCGCCCGGTCAAAAAGCAAGTTGGGCGCACGCGTGTTAATTATGTAGTTATTGTTCGCGCATCAATTAACGAGTGCGATCATACCGGCACTAATGCACCGATCCCATCGAACTCCGCGATTAAGCGTGCTTGGGCGAGAGTAGTACTAGGATGGGTGACCTCTGGGAAGTCCTCGTGTTGCACCTCTTTTTTCTTTTTCCTCCCGGTCCTTTCTCTTTTCTTTCTTTTTTTTTTTTTCCTTTCTTTCCTGTTTACTCAATTTCGAGCGACGAAAAGAACAAGTGTAATAATATCTCGACTTTGCGACACCGACGTTAATTTTAATTACGAGTAACGCGTGTTGAGATCTTTGCGCCCGGTCAAAAGCAAGTTGGGCGCACGCGTGTTAACTATGTAGTTATTGTTCGCGCATCAATTAACAGGTGCGATCATACCAGCACTAATGCACCGGATCCCATCAGAACTCCGCAGTTAAGCGTGCTTAGGGAAGTCCTCGTGTTGCACCTCTTTTTTCTTTTTCCTCCCCGGTCCTTTCTCTTTTCTTTCTTTTTTTTTTCCCGCTTTCTTTCTTGTTTACTCAATTTCGAGCGAAGCGAAAGAACAAGTGTAATAATATCTCGACTTTGCGACACCGACGTTAATTTTAATTACGAGTAACGCGTGTTGAGATCTCTTGCGCCCGGTCAAAATCAAGTTGGGCGCACGCGTGTTAACTATGTAGTTATTGTTCGCGCATCAATTAACAGGTGCGATCATACCAGCTCTAATGCACCGGATCCCATCAGAACTCCGCAGTTAAGCGTGCTTGGGCGAGAGTAGTACTAGGATGGGTGACCTCCTGGGAAGTCCTCGTGTTGCACCTCTTTTTTCTTTTTCCTCCCCGGTCCTTTCTCTTTTCTTTCTTTTTTTTTTCCCGCTTTCTTTCCTGTTTACTCAATTTCGAGCGAAGCGAAAGAACAAGTGTAATAATATCTCTGACTTTGCGACACCGACGTTAATTTTAATTACGAGTAACGCGTGTTGAGATACTGCGCCCCGGGTCAAAAGCAAGTTGGGCGCACGCGTGTTAACTATGTAGTTATTGTTCGCGCATCAATTAACAGGTGCGATCATACCAGCACTAATGCACCGGATCCCATCAGAACTCCGCAGTTAAGCGTGCTTGGGCGAGAGTAGTACTAGGATGGGTGACCTCCTGGGAAGTCCTCGTGTTGCACCTCTTTTTCTTTTTCCTCCCGGTCCTTTCACTTTTCTTTCTTTTTTTTTTTTCCCGCTTTCTTTCCTGTTTACTCAATTTCGAGCGAAAGCGAAAGAACAAATGTAATAATATCTCTGACTTTGCGACACCGACGTTAATTTTAATTACGAGTAACGCGTGTTGAGATACTGCGCCCCGGGTCAAAAGCAAGTTGGGCGCACGCGTGTTAACTATGTAGTTATTGTTCGCGCATCAATTAATAGGTGCGATCATACCAGCACTAATGCACCGGATCCCATCAGAACTCCGCAGTTAAGCGTGCTTGGGCGAGAGTAGTACTAGGATGGGTGACCTCCTGGGAAGTCCTCGTGTTGCACCTCTTTTTTCTTTTTCCTCCCCGGTCCTTTCTCTTTTCTTTCTTTTTTTTTTCCCGCTTTCTTTCCTGTTTACTCAATTTCGAGCGAAGCGAAAGAACAAGTGTAATAATATCTCTGACTTTGCGACACCGACGTTAATTTTAATTACGAGTAACGCGTGTTGAGATACTGCGCCCCGGGTCAAAAGCAAGTTGGGCGCACGCGTGTTAACTATGTAGTTATTGTTCGCGCATCAATTAACAGTGCGATCATACCAAGCACTAATGCACCGATCCCATCGAACTCATGATTAAGCGTGCTTGGCGAGAGTAGTACTAGGATGGGTGACCTCCCTGGGAAGTCCTCGTGTTGCACCTCTTTTTTCTTTTTCCTCCCGGTCCTTTCTCTTTTCTTTCTTTTTTTCCCGCTTTCTTTCCTGTTTACTCAATTTCGAGCGAAGCGAAAGAACAAGTGTAATAATATCTCTGACTTTGCGACACCGACGTTAATTTTAATTACGAGTAACGCGTGTTGAGATACTGCGCCCCGGGTCAAAAGCAAGTTGGGCGCACGCGTGTTAACTATGTAGTTATTGTTCGCGCATCAATTAACAAAGCGATCATCATACACTTAATGCACCGGATCCCATCAGAACTCCGCAGTTAAGCGTGCTTGGGCGAGAGTAGTACTAGGATGGGTGACCTCCTGGGAAGTCCTCGTGTTGCACCTCTTTTTTCTTTTTCCTCCCCGGTCCTTTCTCTTTTCTTTCTTTTTTTTTTTTCCCGCTTTCTTTCCGTTTTCTCAATTTTGAGCGAAAGCGAAAAAGAACAAGTGTAATAATATCTCTGACTTTGCGACACCGACGTTAATTTTAATTACGAGTAACGCGTGTTGAGATACTGCGCCCCGGGTCAAAAGCAAGTTGGGCGCACGCGTGTTTACTATGTAGTTATTGTTCGCGCATCAATTAACAGGTGCGATCATACCAGCACTAATGCACCGGATCCCATCAGAACTCCGCAGTTAAGCGTGCTTGGGCGAGAGTAGTACTAGGATGGGTGACCTCCTGGGAAGTCCTCGTGTTGCACCTCTTTTTTCTTTTTCCTCCCCGGTCCTTTCTCTTTTCTTTCTTTTTTTTTTTTTTTTTTTCCGCTTTCTTTCCTGTTTACTCAATTTCGAGCGAAGCGAAAGAACAAGTGTAATAATATCTCTGACTTTGCGACACCGACGTTAATTTTAATTACGAGTAACGCGTGTTGAGATACTGCGCCCCGGGTCAAAAGCAAGTTGGGCGCACGCGTGTTAACTATGTAGTTATTGTTCGCGCATCAATTAACAGGTGCGATCATACCAGCACTAATGCACCGGATCCCATCAGAACTCCGCAGTTAAGCGTGCTTGGGCAAGAGTAGTACTAGGATGGGTGACCTCCTGGGAAGTCCTCATGTTGCACCTCTTTTTTTTTTCCTCCCTCCCTTTCTCTTTTCTTTTTTTTTTTTTTTTTTTTTTTTTCCCGCTTTCTTTCCTGTTTACTCAATTTCGAGCGAAGCGAAAGAACAAGTGTAATAATATCTCTGACTTTGCGACACCGACGTTAATTTTAATTACGAGTAACGCGTGTTGAGATACTGCGCCCCGGGTCAAAAGCAAGTTGGGCGCACGCGTGTTAACTATGTAGTTATTGTTCGCGCATCAATTAACAGGTGCGATCATACCAGCTCTAATGCACCGGATCCCATCAGAACTCCGCAGTTAAGCGTGCTTGGGCGAGAGTAGTACTAGGATGGGTGACCTCCTGGGAAGTCCTCGTGTTGCACCTCTTTTTTCTTTTTCCTCCCCAGTCCTTTCTCTTTTCTTTCTTTTTTTTTTTTTCCCGCTTTCTTTCCTGTTTACTCAATTTCGAGCGAAGCGAAAGAACAAGTGTAATAATATCTCTGACTTTGCGACACCGACGTTAATTTTAATTACGAGTAACGCGTGTTGAGATACTGCGCCCCGGGTCAAAAGCAAGTTGGGCGCACGCGTGTTAACTATGTAGTTATTGTTCGCGCATCAATTAACAGGTGCGATCATACCAACTCTAATGCACCGGATCCCATCAGAACTCCTTGATTAAGCGTGCTTGGCAAGAGTAGTACTAGGATGGGTGACCTCCTGGGAAGTCCTCGTGTTGCACCTCTTTTTTCTTTTTCCTCCCCGGTCCTTTCTCTTTTCTTTCTTTTTTTTTTTCCGCTTTCTTTCCTGTTTACTCAATTTCGAGCGAAGCGAAAGAACAAGTGTAATAATATCTCTGACTTTGCGACACCGACGTTAATTTTAATTACGAGTAACGCGTGTTGAGATATCTTGCGCGCCGGTCAAAAGCAAGTTGGGCGCACGCGTGTTAACTATGTAGTTATTGTTCGCGCATAATTAACGAAAGTGATCATACCGGCACTAATGCACGGATCCCATCGAACTCCTTGATTAAGCATGCTTGGGGAGAGTAGTACGAGGATGGGTGACCTCTGGGAAGTCCTCGTGTTGCACCTCTTTTTTCTTTTTCCTCCCTTTCCTTTCTCTTTTCTTTCTTTTTTTTTTTTTCCCGCTTTCTTTCCCCGTTTACTCAATTTCGAGCGAAGCGAAAGAACAAGTGTAATAATATCTCTGACTTTGCGACACCGACGTTAATTTTAATTACGAGTAACGCGTGTTGAGATACTGTGCCCCCGGTCAAAAGCAAGTTGGGCGCACGCGTGTTTACTATGTAGTTATTGTTCGCGCATCAATTAACAGGTGCGATCATACCAAGACTAATGCACCGGATCCCATCAGAACTCCATGATTAAGAGTGCTTGGGCGAGAGTAGTACTAGGATGGGTGACCTCCTAGGGAAGTCCTCGTGTTGCACCTCTTTTTTCTTTTTCCTCCCCGGTCCTTTCTCTTTTTTTTTTTTTTTTCCCGCTTTCTTTCCTGTTTACTCAATTTCGAGCGAAGCGAAAGAACAAGTGTAATAATATCTCTGACTTTGCGACACCGACGTTAATTTTAATTACGAGTAACGCGTGTTGAGATACTGCGCCCCGGGTCAAAAGCAAGTTGGGCGCACGCGTGTTAACTATGTAGTTATTGTTCGCGCATCAATTAACAGGTGCGATCATACCAGCACTAATGCACCGGATCCCATCAGAACTCCGCAGTTAAGCGTGCTTGGGCGAGAGTAGTACTAGGATGGGTGACCTCCTGGGAAGTCCTCGTGTTGCACCTCTTTTTTCTTTTTCCTCCCCGGTCCTTTCTCTTTTCTTTCTTTTTTTTTTCCCGCTTTCTTTCCTGTTTACTCAATTTCGAGCGAAAAAGAACAAGTGTAATAATATCTCGACTTTGCGACACCGACGTTAATTTTAATTACGAGTAACGCGTGTTGAGATCTTTGCGCCCGGTCAAAATCAAGTTGGGCGCGAAGCGTGTTAACTATGTAGTTATTGTTCGCGCATCAATTAACGAGTGCGATCATACCGGCCTAATGCACCGGATCCCATCGAACTCATGATTAAGCGTGCTTGGCAAGAGTAGTACTAGGATGGGTGACCTCCGGGAAGTCCTCGTGTTGCACCTCTTTTTCTTTTTTCCTCCCTAGTCCTTTCTCTTTTCTTTCTTTTTTTTTTTTTTCCCGCTTTCTTTCCTGTTTACTCAATTTCGAGCGAAGCGAAAGAACAAGTGTAATAATATCTCTGACTTTGCGACACCGACGTTAATTTTAATTACGAGTAACGCGTGTTGAGATCTTTGCGGCCGGTCAAAAGCAAGTTGGGCGCACGCGCGTGTTAACTATGTAGTTATTGTTCGCGCATAATTAACGAAGTGCGATCATACCGGCACTAATGCACCGGATCCCATCGAACTCATGATTAAGCATGCTTGGGGAGAGTAGTACGAGGATGGGTGACCTCTGGGGAAGTCCTCGTGTTGCACCTCTTTTTTTTTTTCCTCCCTGGTCCTTTCTCTTTTCTTTCTTTTTTTTTTTCCCGCTTTCTTTCCTGTTTACTCAATTTCGAGCGAAGCGAAAGAACAAGTGTAATAATATCTCTGACTTTGCGACACCGACGTTAATTTTAATTACGAGTAACGCGTGTTGAGATCTTTGCGCCCGAGGTCAAAAAGCAAGTTGGGCGCACGCGTGTTAACTATGTAGTTATTGTTCGCGCATCAATTAACAGGTGCGATCATACCAGCACTAATGCACCGGATCCCATCAGAACTCCGCAGTTAAGCGTGCTTGGGCGAGAGTAGTACTAGGATGGGTGACCTCCTGGGAAGTCCTCGTGTTGCACCTCTTTTTTCTTTTTCCTCCCCGGTCCTTTCTCTTTTCTTTCTTTTTTTTTTCCCGCTTTCTTTCCTGTTTACTCAATTTCGAGCGAAGCGAAAGAACAAGTGTAATAATATCTCTGACTTTGCGACACCGACGTTAATTTTAATTACGAGTAACGCGTGTTGAGATACTGCGGCCCGGGTCAAAAGCATGTTGGGCGCACGCGTGTTAACTATGTAGTTATTGTTCGCGCAATAATTAACAGGTGCGATCATACCAGCACTAATGCACCGGATCCCATCAGAACTCCGCAGTTAAGCATGCTTGGGGGAGAGTAGTACGAGGATGGGTGACCTCCTGGGAAGTCCTCGTGTTGCACCTCTTTTTTCTTTTTCCTCCCCGGTCCTTTCTCTTTTCTTTCTTTTTTTTCCCGCTTTCTTTCCTGTTTACTCAATTTCGAGCGAAGCGAAAGAACAAGTGTAATAATATCTCTGACTTTGCGACACCGACGTTAATTTTAATTACGAGTAACGCGTGTTGAGATACTGCGCCCCGGGTCAAAAGCAAGTTGGGCGCACGCGTGTTTACTATGTAGTTATTGTTCGCGCATCAATTAACAGGTGCGATCATACCAGCACTAATGCACCGGATCCCATCAGAACTCCGCAGTTAAGAGTGCTTGGGCGAGAGTAGTACTAGGATGGGTGACCTCCTGGGAAGTCCTCGTGTTGCACCTCTTTTTTCTTTTTCCTCCCCGGTCCTTTCTCTTTTCTTTCTTTTTTTTTCCCGCTTTCTTTCCTGTTTACTCAATTTCGAGCGAAGCGAAAGAACAAGTGTAATAATATCTCTGACTTTGCGACACCGACGTTAATTTTAATTACGAGTAACGCGTGTTGAGATACTGCGCCCCGGGTCAAAAGCAAGTTGGGCGCACGCGTGTTAACTATGTAGTTATTGTTCGCGCATCAATTAACAGGTGCGATCATACCAGCCCTAATGCACCGGATCCCATCAGAACTCCGCAGTTAAGCGTGCTTGGGCAAGAGTAGTACTAGGATGGGTGACCTCCTGGGAAGTCCTCGTGTTGCACCTCTTTTTTCTTTTTCCTCCCCGGTCCTTTCTCTTTTCTTTCTTTTTTTTTTCCCGCTTTCTTTCCTGTTTACTCAATTTCGAGCGAAGCGAAAGAACAAGTGTAATAATATCTCTGACTTTGCGACACCGACGTTAATTTTAATTACGAGTAACGCGTGTTGAGATCTTTGCGCCCGGGTCAAAAGCAAGTTGGGCGCACGCGTGTTAACTATGTAGTTATTGTTCGCGCAATAATTAACAGGTGCGATCATACCGACTAATGCACCGATCCCATCGAACTCATGATTAAAAGCGTGCTTGGGGAGAGTAGTACTAGGATGGGTGACCTCTCCCGAAGTCCTCGTGTTGCACCTCTTTTTTTTTTTTTCCTCCCCGGTCCTTTCTCTTTTCTTTCTTTTTTTTTTCCCGCTTTCTTTCCTGTTTACTCAATTTCGAGCGAAGCGAAAGAACAAGTGTAATAATATCTCTGACTTTGCGACACCGACGTTAATTTTAATTACGAGTAACGCGTGTTGAGATACTGCGCCCCGGGTCAAAAGCAAGTTGGGCGCACGCGTGTTTACTATGTAGTTATTGTTCGCGCATCAATTAACAGGTGCGATCATACCAGCACTAATGCACCGGATCCCATCAGAACTCCGCAGTTAAGCGTGCTTGGGCGAGAGTAGTACTAGGATGGGTGACCTCCTGGGAAGTCCTCGTGTTGCACCTCTTTTTTCTTTTTCCTTTCTCTTTTCTTTCTTTTTTTTTTCCCGCTTTCTTTCCTGTTTACTCAATTTCGAGCGAAGCGAAAGAACAAGTGTAATAATATCTCTGACTTTGCGACACCGACGTTAATTTTAATTACGAGTAACGCGTGTTGAGATACTGCGCCCCGGGTCAAAAGCAAGTTGGGCGCACGCGTGTTAACTATGTAGTTATTGTTCGCGCATCAATTAACAGGTGCGATCATACCAGCCCTAATGCACCGGATCCCATCAGAACTCCGCAGTTAAGCGTGCTTGGGCAAGAGTAGTACTAGGATGGGTGACCTCCTAGGAAGTCCTCGTGTTGCACCTCTTTTTTTTTTTCCTCCCTCCTTTCTCTTTTCTTTCTTTTTTTTTTTTTTCCCGCTTTCTTTCTGTTTACTCAATTTCGAGCGAAGCGAAAGAACAAGTGTAATAATATCTCTGACTTTGCGACACCGACGTTAATTTTAATTACGAGTAACGCGTGTTGAGATACTGCGCCCCGGGTCAAAAGCAAGTTGGGCGCACGCGTGTTAACTATGTAGTTATTGTTCGCGCAATAATTAACAGGTGCGATCATACCAGCACTAATGCACCGGATCCCATCAGAACTCCGCAGTTAAGCGTGCTTGGGCGAGAGTAGTACTAGGATGGGTGACCTCCTGGGAAGTCCTCGTGTTGCACCTCTTTTTTCTTTTTCCTCCCCGGTCCTTTCTCTTTTCTTTCTTTTTTTTTTTCCGCTTTCTTTCCTGTTTTACTCAATTTCGAGCGAAGCGAAAGAACAAGTGTAATAATATCTCTGACTTTGCGACACCGACGTTAATTTTAATTACGAGTAACGCGTGTTGAGATACTGCGCCCCGGGTCAAAAGCAAGTTGGGCGCACGCGTGTTAACTATGTAGTTATTGTTCGCGCATCAATTAACGAAAAGTGCGATCATACGGCCACTTCTAATGACCGGATCCCATCGAACTCATGATTAAGCGTGCTTGGGCAAGACTAGTACTAGGATGGGTGACCTCCTGGGAAGTCCTCGTGTTGCACCTCTTTTTTCTTTTTCCTCCCCGGTCCTTTCTCTTTTCTTTCTTTTTTTTTCCCGCTTTCTTTCCTGTTTACTCAATTTCGAGCGAAGCGAAAGAACAAGTGTAATAATATCTCTGACTTTGCGACACCGACGTTAATTTTAATTACGAGTAACGCGTGTTGAGATACTGCGCCCCGGGTCAAAAGCAAGTTGGGCGCACGCGTGTTAATTATGTAGTTATTGTTCGCGCATCAATTAACAGGTGCGATCATACCAGCACTAATGCACCGGATCCCATCAGAACTCCGCAGTTAAGCGTGCTTGGGCGAGAGTAGTACTAGGATGGGTGACCTCCTGGGAAGTCCTCGTGTTGCACCTCTTTTTTCTTTTTCCTCCCCGGTCCTTTCTCTTTTCTTTCTTTTTTTTTTCCCGCTTTCTTTCAACCTATATTTTGTAGGAAAAATAGCAGGGACTCTTTTTTTGGTCTTGTTTGAGAGAGTAAAAAATTTTGAATTCTGATTTTTCGAAAAATTTAAAGCGGGCATAACTTTTGCTACTGTTATCAAAATTGGATAAATTATATATGTTTTTTGGGTGGAAAGCACCTGGTCTTTCATCTCAGCCGCCAAGCCGGCTGTTTGATCACCGGATTTGAAATCAGGAGGGAATTTTCAATTATGCATATAACGCATGTTTGTTGCATGTAGCGCATAAGATAGGACCTTTCATAGATTAGTTACGCATTTTAGGAATTTGTCTTTAGAGTCTGTTAGGCGTTCTAGGCATTCTAGGACCTTTACATAGAGTTAGTTTGAATAATAATGAGCATTCTCCTTCTGCATCTACCAATCTCAATAATGTTCATACTGATTCTGATTATTTTGTGCATACTTCTGTCATTGTTTCTAACTATTCTGATTATATTCATACTGTTCAGAACAATATGGCTCAACCTCTAGCACGTGAGAGGACTCTTAGGGAGCTGACTCCACCTTACTTCACTTATGAAAGCTTGTGCATTTAGTTTCCTGATGAGGATGTGCCTTATGTTCTTAAAACTGGACTGATACATCTATTGCCCAAGTTCCATGGTCTTGCAGGTGAATGTCCTCCAAAAGCATCTCAAGGAGTTACCCCACATAGTATGTTCCACCAACAAGCCTCTAGATGTTTTAGAGGACCACATATTCCTGAAGGCATTTCCACATTCTCTAGAGGGCGTTGAAAAAGATTGGTTGTATTATCTTGCTTCTAGATCCATCACTAGCTGGGATGATCTTAAGAGAATGTTTTTGGAAAAATTCTTCCTTGCATATAGGACCACTGCAATCAGAAAGACATATCAGGCATCAAACAACTTGGTGGAGAGACATTGTGTGAGTACTGAGAGAGGTTCAAGAAAATGTGTGCAAGCTGTCCTCACCACTAGATTTCTGAGCAACTTCTTCTTCAGTATTTTTATGAGGGTTTGAGCAGTGTGGAGAGGAGTATGATTGAGCACTTGGTGATATGACCCCTACTGCAGCTAGGCATTTGATTGAAAAAATGACATCTAATTCCCAACAATTCAGAAGTGATATTATGCTATTGTTGTTAAAGGAGTTATTGATATGGCTGCTGGATCATCCACAAAGAGCAAGCTACAGAGAAAACTTGATGCTCTTGTGAACTTGGTGACACAACTTGCTGTTAATAAAAAATCTGCACTTAACATGATCATCATACAAATTCTTGTCCATCTTTGTAGCAATCTGTTCGTTTTGATCCTCATTCTCCAATAATAGACCACAACAACACCAAAATTTTGACTTATCCAGCAACAAGTACAACCTCGGTTGGAGAAATCACCTGAACCTGAGATGGTCTAACCCTCCACAACAGCAGCACAACAACAATCAACATCGCCTTTTCAAAATTTTGTTGGTCCTAGTAGACCTTATATGCCTCCACCTATGCAGTAGTATCAGAGGCAACAACCTGAGGCACCTGCACCACCAGTTTGTCAACCTCCTACCTATGAACCTTCATTGGAGGAGTTGGTTAGGCAGATGACCCTTCAGAACATACAGTTTCAGCAAGAGATAAGAGACTGATGGTCCCTTTGAGTGAATCTAGAGGGGGGGGTGAATAGATTCTAGTTCACTTTGGCCTATTTTTCGTGAGTTACTAATTCCTTTTGATTCAAATAGAGTATATTCAATTTTATGCAGCAGAAATATCAAAGGAATTATCAATAACAAGTTTGTAATCAATTTTCAGTTTATATAATATTTTTGTATCTATCCTTTCCAGTTTAAGTTGATTACCAAGTTAATTACTGAGTTAATTACCAATTCAGTTACCAAACAACTTGTAGTATTTAACAATGATAATAGCAGTATAAGGTAAATGGTAATGAGTGTAAGGAAGAAGAAGAGTGCACAGTGATTTATACTGGTTCAGCCAACTGCCTACATCCAGTCCCAATCCAACAACTGTTGCAATTGGTTTTCCACTATCAAATGATCCCTTTTGTGTTCTTTTACATTCACTCTGCAACAAGCAACACAAAAACAAAATCAAAAACACCCAAACCAGTTCTTTAACCCAAAGAACTGTTCTTCACTGATCTTGGAACACCCAAGATCAAACCTTTGAGAAAACACTTCTCAAATACTCTTACTCTATCCAGAGAAACCTTTCTCCTAGAGTAATAACTCAATAATCAAATAGATAAACAAAAGATCAGTTTAGAAAACACCTGGAGTGTAGATTCTGATCACAATTTAATAGAACTTTGAATACCACCCAATCAGTAGAATGAATATAGTTGCCTTTTCTCAAAACTCTTTCAAGAACTCTTTGAAATTCTTAGTGATTTCTCTTGAAGAAAATGATAAACTCTCTTAGAGAGGATTTGAAAGTGTATAGACTTTTCTGAAAATGGATTTCAAGTCTTTCAGGAGTGTTTTCAAATCTGTACCAAAAACTATATCTTTGTTTCTCAAAATGGCCTCCATTTATAGATGCAGATGGAGCCTCAATTGTTGACATTTGAAACCTCAAATTTCAAACGATTGGAGCCTCAAATCTTCTGAACGTTGGAGCATTTAATTTCAGAACGTTGGAGCCTCAAAAATTGACTTTTTGGAGTTTAAAAATGATTTAGAACAAGTGGGGAATCAAGTGGGATGTTAGAAAACTCATTTTAGGCAACTTTAGCAATTTACTGATATGGTAATCGATTACTCCAGAGAAGAATTAAGTTTCTGGGTGATTTTTAACGTGGTAATCGATTACTGATCCATGATAATCGATTACTTGTTCGTGGTAATCGATTACCTTCCTCTGTAATCGATTACACGAGAAAAGAATGCAATTAAGGTGATTTCTATGCATGGTAATCGATTACCCTTTGTTGGTAATCGATTACTCCAGTGGCAAGTGGTTTTCTGCATTTTTGTTTCCCTCTGTTACTGTTGGTAATCTATTACCTACTGTTGGTAATCTATTACCTACTGTTGGTAATCTATTACTTCAGTTAAATAACAGATTTTCAAAAACATTTTCAAGAGGGGATTCAATCCACTCAGCTCATGAGTAATCACACTAATTTGTCAATCTTCTCTAGGCATTCATCCAAAGATCAATCAACACATACTTCCTAATCTAAAACAATCAATACACGTGAAACAACTCCTAGATACATTCATCTAAGAAAACCAAAATTACATCAAAATCAAAAACTCCAAGAGAGACTTTTTCAAAGCCTCATCAAGCTTTAGTTCCAACAATCTCCCCCTTTTTGGTTTTGATGTACCAAATATCAACAAGGGTTTTCTTAGGAGTTTTTAGAATATGTGTTGGTCTTCTAAAGTTCCTGCAATTGATAGAAATAACCAAATACACAGTATATTGCAGTTTCACCATTCATGGTATTATGTATCAGAGCAATTATCATATTCAATCATTCATTCATAAGATATAGATGTCATGATTCAATTCAATTCATAGATAAATGACCAAGGTAATTGAAAATATTGCAGATTTATAATAACCAAAATTCAAGTTGTTCATAACAAATAACATAGTCAAAAACTAACTTAGTCAAAAACAGAGCAAAATAAAACAGAACTAAACATCAGAATTCATCATCCTAATTCAGCTACCTATTTAATGCTCCCCCTGTCTACCTATTCAATGCTCCCCCTGTCCTATAAATTCTCCCCCTATTTGGTATATCAACAAGAAAAAAGGGAATACTACATAGTATCAAAACGAGCATGAAGAGACTCCATCATTTCCTTGAGCTCTTGGAAGTGCTCTTCGTTCGCTTCATCTACTTCTTCTATGCGTTTCTCAATCTCGTCCAATCTATCAATGACAATGGACTCGAAGCGTGACTTGGGGATGTATTCCCCCGCAGCTGAATCATCATCATCATCAGGATGTGGTTGAGATGCAGCTCCTTCTTGTTGTTGTTGCTTTGGTTGTGCTTCCTCCCTTGGTATCCATCCAGCATCAGTTTTTATCAGGCGCATCATCTTCAAAGCTCTATCGCTTATTATGTGGATGTCCTTGATACGCTCTCTGTTTTCATTCGTTACATCTACTTGAAAATGCTCAAGTAAACGAGATATGAACAAGGAATATGGGCACTTATTTTCCAAGAACTTCTTTGCTTTGAGCATGTTGTCCATTACAACATATGCCCAATCAATCTGAATCCTATTTTTCAGAGCAGAAATTATCACCATATCTTCCTCAGTTAGTTGAGCATGATTTGCTCCTCTAGCAGCCAATATCCAACATATGGTGTAATGAAGAAGTCTATCATCAGTGTTAACCCCACCAATGTTGTATGTGAATTTCTTTCCATGCTCTTTTCTAGCATTCTTTTCTGCTTCCCAAATTTGGGGATTTCTCAGCAAACTCATGTAGATTGAATCTTTGTGAAGATAGATTCCTTGTTCTTTCAATAATTCAAATGTGGGTCTAATACCCTCTTGTCTGAAACCAGCTAATTGAAAGAATATATCACGAGTTAGGATAATGGGTTTGCCTTTTACCTCAGATATGAGCATCCCGGTGTCGTCGTCTGGTTGAAGATTAGAGTAGAATACCCTTACTAGATCAGGGTATATGTGACCCTTCAGACTAACAAATTTTTCAAGATTCTGCTCCCGGAGAAAGGATTGGAATGTAAACCCTTGAGTATCTAGCCAAACGGGATCCAAAATTTTTGCCGGAACAAGCTCCTTGCTTGCATACTTGCCATAGAAGCGTGTTTCTTGATCCTTTGAAGTGAACCATGGGTGAATGTGTTGCTCCATGGTTTCTTCAGGAGTTGAGGGGTGATGATCCATTTTATATACATTTTCTTTACTTTGTTTTCGGTTCAATTAGCTTCTATTTGTGTCACATTTTGGTAGCTTATCATAGATTTGTGTTAGAGGCATATTTTAGTACTAGTAGTAAATAATAGTTAATTTTCATAAGTTCTTATGTTTTTATACTAATTCTTGTGCAGTTGCGTCGGGAGCTCTGAGGAATAAAGAAGAGATAGGAGCAGGGAGGAGATTGAATGTTAGAATGGAAGCCTGGATTGGAAGACCCAAGATCTGAGATGAGGACTTAGAATGCAAGTCAGCAAGAGGAAGAGAAGTTGTAGCTCAAGCCAAGGGCGCACACGCGCCAGGGCGAGCCAGGGTGGCGCACTCATGCCCTGCTTGCGGTAGAAATGTTCCAGGGCGCGCCAGGGGGGGCGCATTCAGCCTTTCATTGCGGCACAAATGCGCGAGCGCGCTCGAGCACGTCTCATGCCTTATGAACCCTTGTTCCGATCGATGGAGTTGTTCCGTGCATTGCTGCTTCAAGCGAAGGATTAAATGCGTGCTTATTCTTCCAAGTTACTTAAATCAAATCTTCTTTGTGTCTTCCAAGTTGCTTAAATCATGTTTTGTTTGATGGAATTACTTAGTCTACACTTGCTTCTTATGGAGTTGCCGTCATGCTTGCTTCATCGGATTAGTTTAAATCGAGCTTACTTCATCGAGTTGTCAAAATCTGTACTTGTTTAAATCGAGTCCCGGATTTATGCTTTAAATCGTAACCATAACCAGGCGATACCAAATCCATAACCCAGGCGATACCAAGCGCCAAACCAGGCGATACAAAAAATCTAATCTGAGGCGACACCCAAGGCCAGGCGATACCAAGTTCAAGAGCCAGGCGACACCATAACAGGCGATACAACAAGTTCATGCCAGGCGATCTGAGACCACACCAAGGCAGACGATACATTGATGCGTAGTTCCTCTGACGATACAAAAAAACGATACAACAAGTTCGACCAGGCGATACAACGAGGCGAAGGATTAAACTACTACTTACATTTTTAGCGTCGATTGTTTCACAACTAGTACAAATACTTGTTTTCTTCTTGACCAGACGCCCGCGCGTCGTCCTTCTAAGTGGGTGGCGTTCCACTTGCTTCCTTTGCTTCACAAGCGCGCCAAGGCGAAATAGCTTAATGAGGGGCGTTTCATCGTCTATATAAGCATGTCTGGGTGCGAATTCAATAGAACTTTTCATAATTTTGTTTTTTTTTTTTTGTGCAAGTTTGAGTTGTGCGATTGCACAATTCTCTCTTCTCTCGTCTCGTTCTTCTCTTCTCTCTTCTTCTCATGCTTTCCTTCTTCACTTTCAATCTTCATGTATTCAATTTCTCTTCACAACTCTGGATAATTGCATAATTGAATTCAGTTCTTTGATTTTGATTCTTCTTCAGTTCTGCTATAGATCTCTGGTTCAATTTACATTTACGCTCCGTAATTCCGTTCTTGAGTGTTTAGGTTTTCACGCTTTATGCTATTGCATTTGATTTCCTTTCTGCGATTCTCTTCTGCTTAATTCATTAATTCACTTTGCTTAATTCATTGTTTCGTCTTGCATTTCTCGGCTTTACTTTTAATTTCTAATACTCCTCGCGTTTATGCCCTCATCTTTTGTTCAATTCACTATTTCATTTACATTTCTCTGCTTTGTCTTTAAGTTTCCATTTCATAATTTCAGTTTTGTTTAGTTTTGTTGAACTGTTCAATGAAAATCCCCCTCCTAATTGTGATTAATTCTGAATTAAATAGATGTATGTCTTCTGAGAGATGACCTAGGTTGATTCCTCTATATTACAAATCTAATTGGGGATAAATCTAGCTTTTGATAGTCATTCGACAGTGGTTATCAAAATGGCGCCGTTGCCGGGGACATGCGTCGTTTGATTTGGAATTATCACTTGTATATAACTGTGAATATTACATGTGTTTAGACTAACTATGAATTCATATAATAGTTTCTACCTTTAGTGTAGGTGTAACTGTTTCGTTGAGTTTCTGCATAATTTCTAATTCTTTCTAGATAGTAATTCTGCTAGTTTTTCTAGGTTCGTGTAGTATATGACCAGATCTAGTTTAGATAATTCACTGAAATTTGATCCTGAAATTGAAAGAACAATTCATAGGCTGAGAAATCAAAATAGGAAAAGAAACCAAACTTCTCATTGTGACTCTGATTGTGATTCTGTTGCTGAAGTTATGGCAAATCCAATGGAGAGAACTCTTAAGGAATTGGCTACACCTGACATTAATTATCAACCTTTGTGTATCCAACTTCCGATACCAGAAGGTGTTGTTAACTATGAATTGAAATCTGGACTGATTCATTTGTTGCCTAAGTTTTTAGGACTTGCAGGTGAAGATCCACATAAACATCTCAAGGAATTCCATGTGGTTTGTTCCACTATGAGGCCTAATGATGTTCCTGAAGAGGCTGTCAAAATGAAGGGATTTCCATTCTCTTTGGATGGAGCTGCCAAGGATTGGTTGTACCTTCAACCAACACCTATTACCACATGGAATGACATGAAAAGAAGATTTCTAGAGAAATTCTTTCCTGCTTCTAGGACTGCAGCTATTAGGAAGGATATAAGCGGGATAAGACAACTGCACGGAGAAACCTTATATGAGTATTGGGAGAGATTCAACAAGTTATGTTCCACATGTCCAAACCATCAAATAACTGAACAGCTTCTCATCCAGTACTTCTATGAAGGACTCATGCCTATGGAGAGAAATATGATAGATGCAGCAAGTGGTGGAGCTTTGATGGACAAAACACCAGCTGCTGCACGATATTTGATTGCAAATATGGCGAGAATTCCCAGCAGATTCGGTTCCGAAATTCAACATCTTCCAAGCATGTGAATGAAGCTTCCATAGCTGCCGATACATATAGGTTGGAAAACAAGCTAACAGAGTTAACCTCACTAGTGAGACAGTTAGCTTTGGGTCAACAACAAAGGCAACCGAATGTGAACGCAGTGAGCCAGATTAAGCAACTATGTGGCATTTGTAGTGGAGCTGAACATTCCACTGATGCTTGCCCTCAGCTGCAAGAAACTGAACAACAACAACACTTGGTCCAACAAGCTGTGGATGTGGCTGGAATGTACTCTGGACAGCAGTATAGACCTCCAGCACAACCATACAATCCATATTCCAACACTTATAACCCTGGTTGGAAGGATCATCCTAATTTGAGGTATGGTCCAGGACCTAGCCAACAGCAGCCACAACAACAGCAGCAAAGGTTTCAACATCCTAACAAGTATCAACCTCCTCCCATGAGACAGCAACAAATGGTCCAACCTGCTCAACCACCACCTGTGAATAATGCTTTGACCATCCTTAGAAGATTTGATGAAACAGATGGCAACGCCAACTGCGCAGTTTCAAAGAAAAATGTGAATGCTTCTATTGTGGATTTGAAAACTCAAATTGGACAGTTGGCCACCACTGTGAATCACTTGCAGCAACAAGGCTCTGGTAACATTCCTTCCCAAACCGTAGCTAATCCAATGGGGAATGTGAGTGCCATCACCTTGAGAAGTGGTAAGGAATTACAGCCGAATGTTCAGGATCCTGAAAAATCACAGCAGGATGAGGTAAAACAGCTTCCTCTTCCTTTTCCTTCTGTAAATATACATTCAAAGAAATCAGAATTAGAAAAAGAATTATTAGAAACATTTAGGAAAGTAGAAATTAATATACCTTTGTTAGATGCTATCAAGCAAATTCCCAAGTATGCCAAATTTTTAAAAGAACTGTGCACCCACAAAAGAAGATTTAAAGGAAACGAAAAGGTAAACTTGGGAAGAAATGTTTCTCTTATCTTATTCAAAGCACACATGTTTCTCCACTCCCTCAGTCTAACTTCCCACAAAAGTGCCAAGATCCTGGAACTTTTACAGTGCCTTGCACAATTGGAGATCGCACTTTTGTGGATGCCATGATAGACTTGGGAGCTTCTATTAATGTGATGCCTACTTGATCTACAGGTCATTGCAGATTGGTGAGTTAAAACCAACTGGAGTTATTATTCAACTCGCCAATAAGAGTCTTTGTCCATCCACGTGGAGTCCTAGAGGATGTGTTAGTTCGAGTTAACGAATTGATTTTTCCTCCGATTTTTACATTCTTGATATGCGGGATAGATCACCTTCACCTACATTGATCCTAGGGCGACCATTTTTGATGACTTGCACGGACCAAGATTGATGTTCATTCCGCACATTGTCTATGGAATTCGGAGATGATATTGTGAAGTTCAACATACTCGAGAGCATGAAACTACCTCTTTGAAGAGCATTCTGTTTTTTCCATAGATTTAGTTGATGATTGTGTAGATAGTTGTCTGATTTTGATTGAACTTGATTTTGATTTTACTAATTTCTCTCAATTAAATTCGATTTGGCTTGCTCTTCTTGTCATGATGGAGACACTATTTGTACTATATGTGCGAGAGATTAATACGCCATTGCAGATGCCGGTTCTAACTTGCATGTTGCATACCTTGGTCTACAAGTTCTCGCATCTGCTGATACCTCAAAAAACAAGCCAGCATTACCTTCCATTAAACCGCCACCAAGCTTAGAGTTGAAGCCACCGCCTCATCACTTGAAGTATGCTTACTTAGATGATGCTCGAAGCTTCCGTTATCATTTCTAGTACCTTGCAAGATGAGCAAGAGGAGAAGAAGTTCTGAACATGTTGAAGGTGCACAAGAAAGCCATTGGATGGACATTAGCCGATCTTCCTGGAATTAATCCAGCCATTTGCATGCACCGAATACTGCTAGAGGATGAATCTAAACCTGTAAGACAACCACAAAGGAGACTCAATCCTACCATTCGGAGGTAGTAAAGAAAGAAGTCATGAAATTGCTTGCAATGGGATCATCTACCCCATTTCGATAAACATGGGTTTCACTGTCCAAGTGGTCCCTAAGAAATCGGCATAACGTGGTGCGAGAACAAGGACAATGAATTGGTTCCAACTAGAGTCACCAACAGTTGGAGGGTCTGTATTGATTATAGAAGGCTCAACCAAGCCACCCGAAAGGACCACTTCCCTCTTCCATTCATTGATCAAGTCTTAGAGAGGTTGGCAGGTAAATCACATTACTGCTTTCTGGATGGATTTTCTGGATATATGCAGATTCACATTGCTCAGGAAGACCAAGACAAAGACCACCTTCACCTGTCCATTTGGGACTTATGCTTACACCAGGATGCCCTTTGGCTTATGCAATGCACCCGGTACATTCCAAAGATGCATGGTGAGTATATTCTCTAACCTCTTAGAGAGTTGCATGGAGGTGTTTATGGATGATTTCACTGTATATGGTTCATCCTTTGACACATGTTTGGACAGCCTCTCCAGAGTTTTAAATAGATGTATTGAGACTAACTTGGTGCTGAACTTTGAAAAATGCCATTTCATGGTTAGTGAGGGTATAGTCTTAGGACATCTAGTCTCTAATAGAGGCATTGAAGTTGATAAGGCAAAAATAGATATTATTACTGCTCTGCCTTACCCCGCTTCTGTGCGGGAAGTGCGTTCTTTTCTTGGACATGCAGGTTTCTACAGGAGATTCATTCAAAATTTTAGCAAGATTGCTCTGCCATTGTCCAAACTACTACAAAAGGACGCAGATTTCTCTTTTGACCAAACATGCATGAAGGCCTTTGATGAACTGAAGAGGAGGCTTACCTCAGCACCCATTGTGCAGCCACCAGATTGGGAGCTGCCCTTTGAGTTAATGTGTGATGCTTCGAACTTTGCAGTTGGAGCAGTTTTAGCTCAAAGAGTGGATAGACTCTCTCATGTCATTGCATATGCCTCCCGTACATTGGATGCGGCCCAAGCAAACTACACCACTACTGAAAAAGAGCTTTTAGCAATTGTCTTTGCTTTAGACAAATTTCGTGTTTACTTGCTTGGCTCTAAAATCATTGTCTTCTCTGACCATGCAGCTCTGAAATTCCTGTTGAAAAAGGCCGATGCTAAACCAAGGTTGATTAGATGGATGCTTCTTCTCCAGGAATTTGATATAGAAATCAGGGACAAGAGTGGTGCAGAAAACCTGGTTGCTGATCACTTGAGTAGGATTGAGGGTAACCTTGATCTTTTGCCTATTAAGGATAATTTTCCTGATGAACATCTTATGCTTTTATACTCTTGTGATGTAGTACCTTGGTTTGCTAATATTGTTAATTACTTGGTTACATCTGCTGTACCTCCTAATGCATCTAAATCACAGATTGAGAAGTTGAAAAGTGACGCAAAATACTATGTCTGGGATGACCCTTATCTTTGGAGGTTTTGTAGTGATAGCTTAATTCGCAGATGTATTCCAAATCATGAGATCCAGTCGGTCCTTCAATTTTGTCATGCTTCGCCAGTGGGAGGGCACTATGGACCTCAACGGACAGCCCGAAAAGTATTGGACAACGGGTTCTATTAGCCTACTATCTTCAAGGATGCATATAAGCTTTTCAGCACTTGTGAGCAATGTCAGAGAGCCGGGATGGCTATCACTCAAAGGCATGAGATGCCCCAACAACCTATTATTTTTTTACTCAGAAGTGTTTGATGTTTGGGGTATTGACTTCATGGGCCCTTTTCCTGTCTCCTCTGGTTATTCATATATTTTGTTGGCTGTTGATTATGTATCAAAGTGGGTTGAGGCTAAGGCCACAAGGACTAATGATTCTAAAGTAGTTGTGGATTTTGTTAGATCCAATATTTTTTGCAGGTTTGGTGTGCCTAAAGCCATTATCAGTGACAGAGGGAGCCACTTCTGTAACTTCAGCATGAAGTCTCTACTCCATAAGTATGGGGTGGTGCATAGAGTTTCCACATCCTATCATCCCCAGACTAATGGTCAGGCTGAAGTATTCAACAGAGACATTAAGCTCATATTACAGAAGATGGTCCATCCAAACAGAAAAGATTGGAGTAAGCAAATTGAGGATGCTCTTTGGGCCCATAGAACTGCCTATAAGACACCAACTGGCATGTCTCCCTACAGAATGGTCTTTGGTAAAGGCTGTCATCTGCCTGTGGAGATTGAGCATCGTTCATATTGGGCTGTGAAGAAGTGCAACCTAGAGATTGACCAAGTTGGCGCGCAGAGGAAGTTTCAATTGCAAGAACTTGAGGAGCTTCGATTGGAGGCTTATGAGAACTCAAAAATCTACAAAGAAAAAGTTAAGAAGTATCATGATAGGATGATTCTGAGGAAAGAGTTCAGAGTGGGACAAAAAGTGCTATTATTCAATTCTCGGTTGAAGCTCATAGCTGGTAAACTTCGCTCTCGATGGGATGGCCCTTTTGTTATCACTAATGTCTTTTCCCATGGTGCAGTTGAGATACAAGATGAAGTTACTGGTAAGAACTGGAAGGTAAATGGCCATCAACTCAAGGAATTCCATGAGAGTCCGAAAGCAGAAGAAGCTGAGGCCGAGTTGTCCTTGGCTGAACCTAGCTGGCCGGACGTGCAAATATTTGGTCCTTGAGGGAGTTCTATTCCCCTTCTGTCGTATATTACAGATTGACCTCATTAATGCACTTATTGCTATATTGAGGACAATGCGAATTTTAGGTGTGGGGGGGGGGGGAATTCTGTGAAGACTTTGCTATTATTTTGATTTTGTGAATAATTTTTGTGAATACTTTTCATGGAGATACACTTGTCAGTTTCTTAGAAATTGGAAAATGCAAAAACAAAATAAACAAGTAGACATAGGAAGGAACACTTGGAAACCACAATGTGATTGAGTGATGGAAATAAGAGAGGTGTGAGGTGTGATCATAGTATTGGGGAGCTTTTAGAATCCTCTGCATAATTCATCCTAACTATTTTCCTGGTGCATAGGACACATAATATCAACATGAAATGACTTAGAATTTGTGCACAAATGAGAGCAATTTGCATTGAGAATGTGCAAGGCAACCTCATGTGTGATCTCTCGAACTAGCAACTTGTACCAATTCATGGATGAAATGAGAAGCACAAGCTTCCCTGGATAGAGCGCGCCTGGGCGCATTACAGGAAAGGAGGAGGGCGCGTTTAAGGTCCCTTGCGGCCTAAACGCGCCGCGGCGCGGTTAAAGAAAAAAGTGGAGCGCGTTTGAAGCTTCATTGCGGCAGAAACGCGCCGCAGCGCAAATCACTTAAACAGGGAGTTTCTATTTCCCCCTGATTTTCATTACAATTGACTTCTTTGATGCATTTTTCATTGGGGACAATGTAAATTTTAAGTGTGGGGGGGACAATGTGAACTTCTAGTGAATATTTTGTGAACAGCTCTATTCTCTATATTGGCCTGTTTCTCTCTATTTCCTGCATTGCTTTACGTTGTTCTGTCTCTGTCTATTCTTGGAAATAGAAAAAAAATATATATGATACAAAAGATGTAGGTGAACCACACTTTTGCTTTGAAGTCATAGGTGTATAAGCTTTGAAAGTGGCAAATATTTTTAGCTGATGGATGTCCAATCTTCTTATAACCTATGTGTGCATCTTTGAATTGCAATTGACTTGAAGCTAAAGTTTGGATAATTAGTGATAGAAAAATAAACCTTGTAAGAGTTTGAGCCTTATATGGAGGAACTATTCTTTCCTTCAAATTTCTTTCCTGTGTGACTACACTCATCTTGTTAGTTGCTCTAGATTTTTCCTTAACTCTTGCTGATATTTCTTGATCACATGCATTATTGAAATGATCTAGGCAAATTTCTTCTTGAGCCACTAGCCAAATGAGCCTACCTTACATATCTGTCCCTTGTCATCCCCTTTTGAGCCTTTATTTCCCTTTCTTCAATTTTAAGCTCATTACAAGCCGAAAAATGGAAAACAATGATGCCCCCTAACTTTAGGGATTAAAGGAGCTTTGGAATTGTTTTGGGAATAAGTTTTAAATAAGTGTGGGGGTATAACCCTTTAGGACAATTCTGATATGTGAGTTGATGAATGGATTGGCATTGGTTATGCAAAAGAAAACAACTACACAGAAAAATGTATATGTATATATAGAAAAAGATACAAAGAATAAAATACCAAAAGCTGCAAAGAAGGAAATCTAGAAAAAGAAAAAAAAAAAAAAGAAAAGAAAGCAAAAGAAAGAAGAAAAGAAAGCACCAAAAGTTATAAGAAAGCAAGAAAGAAGAGAGAAAAAGAGAAACAGAAGGAAATGAAAATCCAGGATGGAAATAAGTGGGAAACTAAAAAGAGGTAAGTGCTAGGAGGGTAATCTTCATGCTTATAAGATTTATTCCCCATTGCTCCTCTTTTCTCTTGGTTATTAGCCTAAATAATCCTTCTTTTATCCCACCTGCACCTTGGCCACATTACAAGCTTAATAAAGACCTTTTGATCTTTAATTGCATGTGTTTCAAGTTATTGAAATTAGAGGCTTGTAAAAATCTGGTAGTGCTAGCTTGCATGATGTGTTTGAGTGCAATTACGAGCCTAAACACTTGAGAGTCAAGAGGAAACACTGACTTGTGAGGTCTATCACTTTGAATTCAGTCTTTAATTCACTTGTCAATTTGTTTGTTTTGGGATGTACAATAGATTCATGGATTGTTGTTGATATCTTGATACTCTGAATTTTGTCCCTCCCTCTTTTTTTTATGCATCTGTGATTCAATGGGAAGTGGTTCAGTTCACAAGCATCAATTCTTCTTTTAGTAAGTTTTGCCCCGGAGTGCAAAAGAATAAGTGTGGGGGTATTTGATGATCCATTTTATATACATTTTCTTTACTTTGTTTTCGGTTCAATTAGCTTCTATTTGTGTCACATTTTGGTAGCTTATCATAGATTTGTGTTAGAGGCATATTTTAGTACTAGTAGTAAATAATAGTTAATTTTCATAAGTTCTTATGTTTTTATACTAATTCTTGTGCAGTTGCGTCGGGAGCTCTGAGGAATAAAGAAGAGATAGGAGCAGGGAGGAGATTGAATGTTAGAATGGAAGCCTGGATTGGAAGACCCAAGATCTGAGATGAGGACTTAGAATGCAAGTCAGCAAGAGGAAGAGAAGTTGTAGCTCAAGCCAAGGGCGCACACGCGCCAGGGCGAGCCAGGATGGCGCACTCATGCCCTGCTTGCGGTAGAAATGCGCCAGGGCGCGCCAGGGGGGGCGCATTCAGCCTTTCATTGCGGCACAAATGCGCCAGGGCGCGCTCAGGGGCACGTCTCATGCCTTATGAACCCTTGTTCCGTCTGATGGAGTTGTTCCGTCTGTGCCTGCTTCAACTGAAGGATTCGTCTGTGCTTATTCTTCCAAGTTACTTCGTCTGTGCTGTGTCTTCCAAGTTGCTTCGTCTGTATTTGTTTCTGATGGAATTACTTCGTCTACACTTGCTTCTTATGGAGTTGCTTCGTCTGTGCTTGCTTCATCTGGATTAGTTTCGTCTGAGCTTACTTCATCTGAGTTGTCTCGTCTGTACTTGTTTCGTCTGAGTCCCCAGATTTATGCTTTCGTCTGTAACCATAACAGACGATACCAAGTCCATAACAGACGATACCAAGCGCAAGACAGACGATACAAAGTCTAATACAGACGACACCCAAGACAGACGATACCAAGTTCAAGACAGACGACACCATAACAGACGATACAACAAGTTCATACAGACGATACAGACCACACCAAGACAGACGATACATTCGTCTGTAGTTCATACAGACGATACAAAAAAAGACAGACGATACAACAAGTTCAGACAGACGATACAACAGACGAAAGATTAAACTACTACTTACATTTTTAGCGTCTGATTGTTTCACAACTAGTACAAATACTGTTTTCTTGCTGGACAGACGCGCCAGGGCGCGTCCTTCTTAAGTGGGTGGCGCGTTCCACTGCTTCCTTTGCTTCACAAGCGCGCCAAGGCGAAATAGCTTAATGAGGGGCGCGTTTCATCGTCTATATAAGCATGTCTGGGCGCGAATTCAATAGAACTTTTCATAATTTTGTTTTCTGTTTTTTTGTGCAAGTTTGAGTTGTGCGATTGCACAATTCTCTCTTCTCTCGTCTCGTTCTTCTCTTCTCTCTTCTTCTCATGCTTTCCTTCTTCACTTTCAATCTTCATGTATTCAATTTCTCTTCACAACTCTGGATAATTGCATAATTGAATTCAGTTCTTTGATTTTGATTCTTCTTCAGTTCTGCTATAGATCTCTGGTTCAATTTACATTTACGCTCCGTAATTCCGTTCTTGAGTGTTTAGGTTTTCACGCTTTATGCTATTGCATTTGATTTCCTTTCTGCGATTCTCTTCTGCTTAATTCATTAATTCACTTTGCTTAATTCATTGTTTCGTCTTGCATTTCTCGGCTTTACTTTTAATTTCTAATACTCCTCGCGTTTATGCCCTCATCTTTTGTTCAATTCACTATTTCATTTACATTTCTCTGCTTTGTCTTTAAGTTTCCATTTCATAATTTCAGTTTTGTTTAGTTTTGTTGAACTGTTCAATGAAAATCCCCCTCCTAATTGTGATTAATTCTGAATTAAATAGATGTATGTCTTCTGAGAGATGACCTAGGTTGATTCCTCTATATTACAAATCTAATTGGGGATAAATCTAGCTTTTGATAGTCATTCGACAGTGGTTATCAAGGGGTTCTTCCTTTTGGAAGATGATTCTCCCTTCTTTGAACGGGATGACGTGGGTTTATGACCCATATGTTTGGTTCTTTTTCCACTGCCTTGACCTTCCATGGATGAAGAAGATGAAGTGTTTGAAGAAGATGAAGAAGAAAGGGGTTTTTCTTAGAGAGAGAATGGGGGTTTCTAGAGAGAATGATGGTTTCTAGGGTTTGAGTGTGTGAGAATGAACCCTAAGATCTGGAATCACTTAATAGAACTCTCAATTTTGGTCTAGATTCGTTGAACCTTGAAATGGATTTCCAGAACGAAGCCCATTAGCACTTGAAGTATGTTCTCAGATGCAGGGGTAATCGATTACCAAGGAGTGGTAATCGATTACTCCAGAGAGTAATCAAAGATGGAGTTGTGCATAGGCTCGTGGTAATCGATTACCATATAGTGGTAATCGATTACTCCAGAGAGCATTTCTCTGGATAATCAATTTGAGCTCTTGGTAATCGATTACCAATGTGTGGTAATCGATTACTCCAAAGAGTAATCCTAAAAACACTTAATTTTTCATTTTTCTGCAATTGTATTGGTCATGCCTATTGTATGCAATGAATTCATACCATGTTAAAGCATTATGAATGATTAATCTTACCATATTTAGGGAGTTTTAAGAGAGATGTTCCTCACTTAGTATACCAAGATTGGTTCTAAGTTTGAAGAATCTCTCCTCTGGCAGAGGTTTTGTGAAGATATCCGCGAGTTGATTCTCCATGTCAATAAACTCTACGTCACAATCACCTTTCTCAACGTGATCTCTTATGAAATGATGTCGCACCTCAATGTGCTTTGTTCTGGAGTGTAAAACCGGGTTCTTCGTGATACTAATGGCACTTGTGTTGTCACACTTAATTGGAATGTGATCAAGCTTTAGTCCAAAATCCTCAAGTTGTTGCTTCAACCAAATGGTTTGAGCACAACAGCTACCAGCAGCAATATACTCTGCTTCTGCTGTTGACAAAGCAACACATGCTTGTTTCTTGCTATACCAAGAGACTAAGCATTCTCCAAACAAGTGACATACTCCACTTGTGCTTTTCCTATCAGTTTTGCACCCAGCAAAATCTGCATCACTAAACCCAACCAGATTAGGGGATGTTCCTTTAGGATACCACAAACCACAGTTTGTAGTTCCTTTGAGATATTTTAAAATTCTCTTAACAGCATTCATATGTGATTGTTTGGGTGCAGATTGAAATCTTGCACAAACACATACACTGAACATTATGTCAGGTCTACTTGCTGTCAGATATAAAAGTGATCCTATAATCCCTCTATATTTGGTTTGGTCTACTCCTAGTCCTGCAACATCATTATCTAAATAGAGATGAGTTGACATAGGGATATTAGAGATTTTACAACTCTCCATGTCAAATTTCTTCAGTAATTCCTTAGTGTACTTTGCTTGATGAATGAAGATTCCTTCCTTTAATTGTTTGACTTGCAGTCCTAGGAAGAATTTGAGTTCTCCCATCATAGACATGTCAAACTCACCCTGCATGCTATCCACAAATTCTTTACACAGAGATTGATTGGTTGATCCAAAAATGATATCATCAACATATACTTGAGCCAATAAAATGCAGTTAGACTTCTTTCTAATAAAGAGAGTTTTATCCACATTTCCTCTGTGATACCCTTTTGACAAAAGAAATGTACTTAATCTTTCATACCATTGTCTAGGGGCTTGCTTAAGACCATAGAGGGCCTTTTTAAGTTTATATACATGCTCAGGGTAACTAAAGTCAGTAAATCCAGGAGGTTGTGAAACAAAAACTTCCTCATTGATATAGCCATTCAGAAATGCACTTTTCACATCCATTTGATATAGTTTAAAATCATGAATGCAGGCAAAAGCAAGTAAAACTCTCACAGCTTCTAATCTAGCAACAGGGGCATAAGTTTCATCAAAATCTATTCCTTCTTGTTGGTTATAGCCCTTTGCTACTAATCTTGCTTTATTCCTAACCACTTTACCATTCTCATCTAGCTTATTTTTAAACACCCATTTTGTTCCAATTACATTCATATCTCTATTAAAAGGAACTAATTCCCATACATCATTCCTTTTAAATTGATTTAACTCCTCATGCATAGCATTTATCCAAAATTCATCATTAATAGCATCATCAATGCAAGAGGGTTCAAATTGAGATACAAATGCATAATCATCACAGAACATATTATAGGAAGATCTAGTAGATACTCCCTTATGGATGTCACCAATGATGTTGTCAAGAGAAAGATCTCTTGGTTTCCTCCATTCTTTTGGCTGTTCGTGAGAAATGGTTGGTGGATTTTGCTGTTCTTGAGGTTTGCTACTGCTGTCTTCACCTGTTTCTTCATCATTATCAACAACAGCACTTCCCTTTTGGGGATTGTTAGATTCATCAAACTTTACATGCACAGATTCCTCAATGCACATTCTTCTTTTATTGTAGACTCTATATGCTTTACTAGTTGATGAATACCCAATAAAGACAACCTCATCCGCCTTGGAATCAAACTTACCAAGAGGTTCTTTGCCATTATTTAAAACAAAACATTTGCAGCCAAATACCTTAAAATGAGATATATTTGGCTTCTTATCCTTATAGAGTTCATAGGGGGTTTTCTTTAAAATAGGATTAATCACAATTCTATTTAGAACATAGCAAGTAGTGGAAACTGCTTGACCCCAAAAATATTTAGGCAAATCATTTTCATTTAACATAGTTCTAGCTAGTTCTACTAAAGATCTATTTTTCCTCTCAACAACTCCATTTTGTTGTGGAGTTCTTGGAGCAGAAAAGTTGTGATTAATTCCATATTTTTCACAGAATTTTTCAAAATATTCATTTTCAAATTCACCTCCATGATCACTCCTAATGGACTTGATTTTCAAATCTTTTTCGTTTTGTATTCTTTTGGCAATAACTTTGAAAACTTTGAAGGCATTGTCTTTACTTGGTATAAATGCAACCCAAGTAAATCTAGAGTAGTCATCTACTAAAACTAGTCCATATAGGTTTCCACCTAAACTAGCAGTTCTAGAGGGTCCAAACAAATCCATGTGCAATAGCTCAAGTGGTCTAGAAGTTGAAACAATATTTTTAGATTTAAAGGAGTTTCTAGACTGCTTGCCCTTTTGACATGCATCACATAGACCTTCTCTATTGAATTTTAAGTTAGGTAACCCTTCCACTAAGTTTTTAGATGACAGTTTATTAAGTTGATGAACATCAATATGTGCTATGCGTCTATGCCAAAGCCAAGATATATCATCATTTGATGTTAGGCATGCATGATATGATGATGAATGGTTAAGTTCAAGGATGTAGATGTTACCATGTCTCTTACCAACCATTAGTTCCTCATTTGATTTACTGCTACTAATCTTGCAGCTTCCTTGATCAAATGACACATGATAACCTTTGTCACAGAGTTGGCTAATACTCAGAAGATTGTATCTCAATCCTTCCACAAGCAGTACATCTTCAATGACAGGATTGGATTTGTCTCCAACAGCACCAATACCCAGAATTTTCCCTTTGTTATTATCTCCATATACTACCGATCCAGATTCTTTTGATTTGAAAGAGATAAAATTGCTCTTGTCACCAGTCATATGTCTTGAGCAGCCACTATCTAAGTACCAAGTTGAGTTCTTGGCTCTCAAGCACACCTACACAAAAAAAATATCACTTTGATTTTGGTACCCAAATCTTTTTGGGTTCATGAATGTTAGTGTAGTGATTATTTTTCTTAATCCATTTAAACAACCCATTATAAATTCCTTTCTTTCTAACCATGCAATTATAAGATGTGTGTCCAGATTTCATACAATAACTGCATGGAAAGTTTCTGTTATTGTTGGTTTGTTTAAATGCAGAGAACTTCTTATTATTGTTTTTTAAAGAGGCATCATAAGACTTACACTTTGAACAGGGTAGTTTCAAGTCATCATTTTCTTTTCTCAAAGTTTGAACATCGCTTTTTAAAACAAAATTTCATTTTCTAAATCAAGCATTTTTGTTTTTCAAAACTCTGTTCAACTTATCTAATTTTTTAGCTTCCTTAACAAGATCACAAAATGCATCATACAGCTCATCATAATCTTGTATAGATGAATTGGAATCACTTACCTCATCATCATCTGAAGTTGGATTCGCCATAAGACACAAGTTTGCTTCTTCATTCTCACTCTCACTAGAGGATGAAGAATCATTGTCTTCCCAAGCAATGTAGGCCTTCTTCTTTCTAAATTTATCCTTCTTTTGCCTTTCCTCATGTTCTATTCTTCTTGGTTCACTGCTGTTACTTTTCTTGATGTTGGGGCATTCCGATTTGTAATGTCCCGTCTTTCCACACTCATAGCATGTGACCTTTGAAGATGAACCCTCAAACTTCTTGAAGCCTTTTCTGGGGTTGAATCTCTTTCTATTATTGTTCTTCTTCATGAATCTTTTGAATTTTCTTACCATGAGATTCATGTTTTCTTGTTTAGATTCACTTCCACAGCTTGATGTATCACTATCACTAGCTGTGTCCTCCATCTTGAGTGCTATGCCTTTGGCTTTCTTGTCCTTATGTTCTTCATCTGCAATACGAGACATATCCATCTCATATTCTCTTAGTTTGCCAAATAGCTCTGCACTTGTCATTGTAGCAAGATTCTTTGACTCAGTTATAGCTGTCATAGTGGATTGCCATTTTCTATTTAGAGACTTTAGAATCTTGACATTCACTTCTTCTTCTACGAAACTTTTGCCAAGTCCCTTGAGATGATTGATGATGTGTATGAACCGTTTCTGCATCTCTATTATGGATTCTCCTTGCATCATTCTGAAGGTTTCATACTCTTGGATCAAGGTATTCTTCCTTGCCCTTCGTACTTCAGTTGTGCCTTCATGAGTTACCATGATGAGTTCCCAAGCTTCTTTTGTTGTTGTACAAGCAGAAATTCTAAAAAATTCATCAGAGTTAAGAGCAGAATGTATAATGTTTAAAGCTTTAGAATCATTTTCAGCTCTCTTAATTTCCTCTTGTTCCCACTTATCAAATGGTTTTTCAATTTCTTTCCCATCTACTATGTGTGTGGGGATTTTGAAATCGATTACAACACTTGCCAAATGTTTCTATGTACAGACTCCATAAAGATTTTCATTCTCACTTTCCAAAATGGATAGTTATCTCCACAAAACAGAGGAGGTCAGTTAATAGAAGCACCTTCAGCAAATGGTAATTGATTACTGGCCATTATGGATCAAATTCTAGAGAAACTTACTAGAAGTAGCTCTGATAACAATTGATGGTCCCTTTAAGTGAATCTAGAGGGGGGGGGGTGAATAGATTCTAGTTCACTTTGGCCTATTTTTCGTGAGTTACTAATTCCTTTTGATTCAAATAGAGTATATTCAATTTTATGCAGCAGAAATATCAAAGGAATTATCAATAACAAGTTTGTAATCAATTTTCAGTTTATATAATATTTTTGTATCTATCCTTTCCAGTTTAAGTTGATTACCAAGTTAATTACTGAGTTAATTACCAATTCAGTTACCAAACAACTTGTAGTATTTAACAATGATAATAGCAGTGTAAGGTAAATGGTAATGAGTGTAAGGAAGAAGAAGAGTGCATAGTGATTTATACTTTGTTCACCTAATCCGCTTACATCCAGTCCCAATCCAACAACTGTTGCAATTGGTTTTCCACTATCAAATGATCCCTTTTGTGTTCTTTTACATTCACTCTGCAACAAGCAACACAAAAACGAAATCAAAAACACCCAAACCAGTTCTTTAACCCAAAGAACTGTTCTTCACTGATCTTGGAACACCCAAGATCAAACCTTTTAGAAAACACTTCTCAAATACTCTTACTCTATCCAGAGAAACCTTTCTCCTAGAGTAATAACTCAATAATCAAATAGATAAACAAAAGATCAGTTTAGAAAACACCTGGAGTGTAGATTCTGATCACAATTTAATAGAACTTTGAATACCACCCAATCAGTAGAATGAATATAGTTGCCTTTTCTCAAAACTCTTTCAAGAACTCTTTGAAATTCTTAGTGATTTCTCTTGAAGAAAATGATAAACTCTCTTAGAGAGGATTTGAAAGTGTATAGACTTTTCTGAAAATGGATTTCAAGTCTTTCAGGAGTGTTTTCAAATCTGTACCAAAAACTATATCTTTGTTTCTCAAAATGGCCTCCATTTATAGATGCAGATGGAGCCTCAATTGTTGACATTTGAAACCTCAAATTTCAAACAATTGGAGCCTCAAATCTTCTGAACATTGGAGCATTTAATTTCAGAACGTTGGAGCCTCAAAAATTGACTTTCTGGAGTTTAAAAATGATTTAGAACAAGTGGGGAATCAAGTGGGATGTTAGAAAACTCATTTTAGGCAACTTTAGCAATTTACTGATATGGTAATCGATTACAGCAAGTGAGTAATCGATTACTCCAGAGAAGAATTAAGTTTCTGGGTGATTTTTCACGTGGTAATCGATTACTGATCCATGGTAATCGATTACTTGTTCGTGGTAATCGATTACCTTCCTCTGGTAATCGATTACACCAGAGAAGAATGCAATTCTGGGTGATTTCTATGCATGGTAATCGATTACCCTTTGTTGGTAATCGATTACTCCAGTGGCAAGTGGTTTTCTGCATTTTTGTTTCCCTCTATTACTGTTGGTAATCTATTACCTACTGTTGGTAATCTATTACCTCACTATTGGTAATCTATTACCTACTGTTTGTAATCTATTACTTCAGTTAAATAACAGATTTTCAAAAACATTTTCAAGAGGGGATTTAATCCACTCAGCTCATGAGTAATCACACTAATTTGTCAATCTTCTCTAGGCATTCATTCAAAGATCAACACATACTTCCTAATCTAAAACAATCAATACATGTGAAACAACTCCTAGATACATTCATCTAAGAAAACCAAAATTACATCAAAATCAAAAACTCCAAGAGAGACTTTTTCAAAGCCTCATCAAGCTTTAGTTCCAACAGAGACTCCATTCAGAGTGATACGCGAAATACAGGTGGTAGTTATACCTCCTGCATCCCTTGCTATGACAAGTATACCACAACCGTTCAGTAATAAGTATTTTTAAGAACATGGTTGTCGTACCCACGAGGATAAACTATTTGGAAGTTGTATTTTTATTTAATGATTTTATTAATTTCCTAAAGAGCATGAAAGTAGAAATTAATTAAGAGAGCAAATATTAAAAGAAAAGAAGTAAGCAATAGAAGAAAAAATAATGATAATTTTGTTAAAGAAAGGGAATTGAGATGAGAAGTGATTGGGATCCTGATTTCACCACTAATTCCCCCCTTATATTCTCCTCTTTTGTTATTCAAGTATAATCATGGTTGGATCAGATTCTTACCATCGTGACCGTCCCTCTTAGGATCACCCACATCGCCTAGGTTAACTACATTAATTAATATCTTATGTTAATACTAAGTTAATTAGGGAATTAGTTATATGAATCCAGGGACAAACTTAGGTACTGTCCACATTATTACCTACTCCTATCTCTAGGACTCTAGTGTAATAATGGTTGATTTCTCCAATATCGCCTAGGTTTCTTTTCTCAAAGTTCCCCTAGGGTTACAATCAATTTATTAATGGCCGGTTAACAAATAACATTAAGCATAGAAGAAAAAAATGCTCAAACATATACTGAATAACATCGAGAATCATATAAAGGGATAAATTAGGTTTACATAGTTCATAGAGGAAAAGAAAACAACACAAAATTAATTCGAAAGAGAATACATAGGATGGTTGATTCTAATGGAAGTCGAATGCTCCTAGCGTCTAATTCTCCTTGCTTGGGGTTGAAATCTGTTGCCGTCTACGAACTGAGGATGGAAAGGTCTAGAGGTCTGGAGGCTGTCAATCTCCAGAACCTCGGTCGAATTAGGTTAAGAAATATGAGAGTGGTCCCTTTTATTGATAGTAACTTGTTATATTTATAGCCTTTAAAATTGGACTTGGGTTTCCTTTGATAAAATCTTAAAAGATAATATGAGATCTTTTTCTTTGTATAAGATAAGATAATATCTTCAGCCTCCTTTGCATAAGATAAAATCCAACATTTTCTTTGTAAAACATAAGATTTACTGGATTTGATCTTTTCCCGACTCCAACTCGCGCGAGATATGAAGTAACTCGTGCGAGATCATGTTCCAAAGAGCAAATGTGTAATGCAAGTCAAGTCACTTCGCGCGAGATGTGGTAGCTGAGCGCGAGATGAGATTTCAGAGAGTTTTAGTTCTTCACTAGAGCTTTACTTCGCGCCCAACTTGTGAGAGATGCATTTCTGGGTACATTTTTCTCCTGTTTTTGACTATTTTTTCACCCTGAAACAATTAACACACCATCAACAAGCTTTAACATGAATTATTATGAATTAAGAGCAATTAGAGTCATTTTTAGGTTGCTTAAGAGTGTTAAAAGGACAATTTATGAGATAAAAATAGCATAAAAATAGCTCACTTTTGTGAGTTATCACAGAGCTTGACTAATCAGATGAGATAGATGGAAAGTAGAGGTGAACATACCTCTATTTCATGCCATCAAGCAAATTCCAAGATATGCAAAATTATTAAAGAAGTTGTGAACGCACAAGAGGAAGATGAAGGGTAATGAGCGGATTAGCATAGATAGAAATGTATCTGGATTGATAGGTAAATATGTTCCTCACATTCCTGACAAATGTAATGAACCAGGTACTTTCTATATACCTTGTATTATTGGAAATAGTAAGTTTGAAAATGTCATGCTTGATTTTTGTGCTTCCGTTATTGTCATGCCTCTGTCCATTTATAAATCTCTTTCTCTTGGACCTTTGCAACCTAAGGGTGTGGTAATACAATTGACAAATAGGAGTGTTGCCCACCCTACAGGTTTCATTGAGGATGTCTTGGTTAGGGTTAGTGAGCTTATTTTCCCTGCTGATTTTTATGTGCTTGATATGGAGGAGGGATTCTTCCATGGATCCGTCCCAATCATTTTAGGCAGGCCATTTTTGAAAACAACCCGAACTAAGATTGATGTGCATGCTGGAAGAAGGTAGGGAGTGTGGAAAGCGCCATGGATGAAGCACCCAATAAGCTTGAATGGAGAATTGCCACTTGAATCATGGATCCATGATAAGATTCAAGGTTCTTGAATCATGGATCCATGATAACATTCAAGGTTCTTGAATCATGGATCCATGGCCGAACCATGTACTACACTTTTGACAAATTTGTGAATGAATGAAGCTTTAAGCTTTTTGAGAGTTTTATCTCTTGTTCCCTTAGGAAATTTTTTCTTTGAATCTTATCAATGGATTTCTACACCCATTGTGGCGGTTCCTCCTAGGCTTATAGGTTTCACCACCTTGTCGCCACCACCATTCCTTTCTTCTCCACATTTTCCCTTTCAATTCTTAACTCCTAAACACCTTTGGTCGAGACCTTCTCTTGGTTCACCGTGGAGCTTGTGTTGAAGACTAGATCGGGGCAATCCTTGGAGCTTCATTGGAGCACCTTCGTCAACCTTCCATTTTTGCTTTTCTTCCTTTTGGTCCTAAACCGAGAGTCACCTAGTGTTACTGTGAGACTTGAGCTAATTTCCGCAAGCTAGTTCATCTTGATTGAGTGTTGAGTGATGTGTGAATGAAGATTGGGGCATCCCTTGTGCTAATACGTGGAGATCACACCAAGTTCCTCAAGGGTTTGCATCAAGGGTGCCCAATCTTCATTCACCCATCATTCAACACTCAATTGATTTGAAGTAGCTTGCGGAATTAACACTAGAACTCACGGTTTAGGATAAGAAGAAGAACAATAAAAATGGAAGAAGGTAAGGAGTGTGGGAAGCGCCATGAATGAAGCATTGAATAAGCTTTAATGGAGAATCGCCACTTGGATCATGGATTCATGATAAGATTCAAGGTTCGTAGAAGAAACCCTAGGAGAGTTCTCTCATTTTCTCAAGACACAAGTGATAAGTCAATATTTTGATTACTTTCTCTACATCATTTGTATCCTAAAATAGCATTATTAGTGGTCAATTAGTATGATTTAATGTGTTTATGAGTTTAGACTCATTTTGGCTTTAAATGATAAATTTGGTCTAATTCGTTATTTTTATCCAGATTTGACAAGGTTTACTAAACTGAGCATAACTTTCACTACAGACCTCTGATTTAGCTGAATTTTATGTCAAATTAAAGAGGACTCAAAGATCTACAACTTCTATGAAGACATAAAATTCCCAGTCGGAGTGCATCTAATGTGAAAATGTCTTTGAATGCAGCACACGAACTGTTCTGGAAATTCCAGCATTTAAGGATTTGACTAGTCTCAGTAAAACAGGCATAACTTCCTCCACAAATGTCCAATTGACAAGCGGTTAATTTCATCTTAAAGAAGAGAGATAGATCTACAAAAGTCATGAAGACATGAAAATCCAATTCGGATTGCATCTGGGGTGAATTTAGCCTTGAAAGTAGACCACTTTCCAGTGACAGAATTCTATGCGAGTTGGACCATTTTTAGTTGCATTTAATTGATCCACTTTGTAATGTTTTGCTTAGGAATTGAGCCCTGGACCTTACACTCTATTTTGACACGTGAAATATGGCTGCCAATGTGAAGAGAAAGTGAGAGGCAAGCTGGAGCACATTGGACAATTGGTGGGGTACATTCCGACTTGGTGGGGGGACATTCAGTTTTTAGAGAAACTTTGGGCTGATTTTAGGACTTTTTCTCCCCACCTTCTCTTGTCATATTGACTTATTATGTAGTGTGTGGGGCATGTCCAGCTATTAGGTATTGGTAGTGAGAGTTTTCCTTGGAATTGAGATTTCAATTTTCGTTTGAAGAGGAGACTTGGTTCTTGGAGAAAAATCTGTTTTATTCAATCTATTTTCTCTGCATTTTCCAATCTGCACTTTGTTCTATTTTTCTAGCTTTCAATTTTCGTTTATAATCATCTCACCTTGATCTTAACTTGCTGTAATTTCAATTTCTTGTTTTAAATTTCGTTTTTTTAATTAAGATGGAAGGCTAATTATCAAAAGGTTAATCTCTTGATTAAGGATTGTAATGATGCTTTGAGATTCTGTGTAACTTGGTTTCTGCTGTAATTGTTGATTGTTCTTCATCATTCATGCTAATTCTTTATGATTTGGTTTATGCTTAGTATTCCAGATTTGGTAACAACTTATATCTTGGTTTCATGCTTAATGAAGTAAAGTATAAAGTTGTTATAATTAGAATGAATGATGTATGTGTTTGCTTAATTCACATAAGGAAAACCATAATTAATTTTCGCTTAGTTGATTGATTTTGGTTTGATTGAGAACATCAGTAATTTAAGCATGATTTTCTATTATCAAGGATAAGTAAATTACAATCCAATCAAGAGGTTAACCTATTTTTATCAATTGAACTTGTTTAGTAAATCTGTTTTGACAATTTCTTTTTTTGAACTATCCAACCAACCCCCCCACTTTTGTTATAAACTTGATAGAAATTTGAGTGATGGTCCTTGAGAGAGACGATCTAGGAGTCACTTCCTAGTACTACATATTAAAGTGTATTAATTTGTGCGAGTGCGACCTCGTATCAAATTTTGGCGCCGTTGTCGGGGACTATCAATTTCAAAAAAGCTTATTGTTCTGCTGTTAGTGTGCTTGTTGGTGTGTCATTTCTGCTGTCATTTGATGTTAATTTGGTGTGAGCATTGATGCCAGTTGCTGAATAAAAGTTGCTGTATAATCTACGTTATGCATTTAGCATAGGAGTTGTTGTTTTACATCTGTTTTGCACACCACTGCTGCATTTTCGAAATGAATACAGTTGCTGTCATGTCATGTATGTTTAGTGTGAATTTTCAGTTTTAGTGTGTTAGTAGTCTTAGTGTTAATTTTGTTGTTAGTCTTAGTGTTCTTAGTGTTCTGCATTCTGTTTTGTTGTTGAAAATCAGTTGATGCGGCTGCTGTGTAGCTGTCTCTGCATAATAGCTTTCTACTGCACATAGCTATCTCTACATCTGTTTCCATCTCTGCATACTAGGTACAGTGCTGCATAATATGTCACTTTGCTGTTTGCTGGTATGAGTTTGCTACACTCTGGTTATATGGTATGCAATTTTAGTGAACAATCTGCATTTCGCATATTGCTGCATATTAGGTGCAATCTTTTGCTGCATAAGTGTTTAGTTGACTCGCTGCACTTGCTATCATTGTGCATATGAGTTCTTGTCATTCTTTTTAACTTGAAACTTGCTGAAATTGCTGTCATTTCTCAATATCAGCTACAACTTGCTGCACTTGAAATTGCATTGCATCTGTCATCTGTCAAAGCTGTTGATAATCCGCTGCACTGCACTTCAATTTGTTGCTCCACTTAATTTGCTGCACTGCATCTGCATATTTGGTTGCTGACACGAATTGGGCTGCATTGCATCTGCACATTTGCTGTCATTTGCTAGTGATAAATAGGTGCTTGTTGTTGTCCATGTCAATTCTGCATTCTTTTTCTGTTTTGTTGCACCTTGCATGATATTCCGTTGCTGCTTCAAGCCTTGCTGGATTTTCATTTTTTTTTTCTCTCTGCAAATTCTGCTGTTGTTGTCATGTTGCCTCAAACTACAAGTTGTTGTTGCATTTTGTTGGTTTCAGTTTCAATACTTAAGTAGATTGTTGCATGTGAATTGATTACACACTGTTACTGCATATATCCTAGTTAATTTTAGTTCACTTCATTGCTGTTTTGGACCCTTAAGCAACTCAAATATGCTGTTGTTTTTACTGTATCATGGTGTGAATTGCTGCAACTTTCTGCACCATCAATTATAGCACTTGGTTATCTCAATACATGTGACTTGGTTTGTATGCTGTCATATCTGCATTTTGTAATGTGTTTTGAGTTTGCTGCATGTTAGTCTATTGCATGCTGTCATGAATTTCCAGTTTTGATACTAAATCTGCTGCACATTGTTGTCATACAAAATTGGCTGTCATTTTGCACTGTAATCTGCTGTCATTTTGCATCTGCACTATCTGCATACTGCTGCATATTAGTGCATTCTGTTTCTGCATATTAGGTGCATCATTAGGTTGTTGTACTCTGTTAGAATCTGTATACATCTGTTTGTTAGTTGCACTCTGTAAAATCTGTAAAGTGTGTTTCCATCTTTGCATACAAAGAACATACAATTCTGCATCTTGCTGTTTCAGGTATAATACTTGGCACATTTTGGTGATGTAGTATTCATTTTTGGTTCACATCTATATCTGCATTTAATTGATGTTGCATCTGCTGTAAAATATATTTTCATTAACTTGAACAAATTCAAATCTGCTGCATCTGCATCTTGCTGAATTAATTTACTGCAATATACACTGCCAATCTGCTGCAGAAGCATCCATTTTCATTTTCTACAGTTTGCTACCATTTGTTCATGCATAATCTTACTGTCCACTGCTGTTTATGCGTGAATAGTAACTGTTTATGAATAGTGACTGATTGCAATAGTGCTGCGGGGCCAACATGAATAGTGAATAGTGAATAGTAAATAGTAAAATAGTAAACAGTAAATGGTAATTAACTGTAAGCATTTTCTAATTAACTGTGATTTTTTGTTTTGCTTAGTGTGAAACACATGGTATATTGCGTTTAGTGCATGACTAGAGGTAATCCAGGTGTTTTACAACCTTTTGACCCTGAGATAGATAGGACCTTTCATGAATTAGATAGGCAATTTAGGAATTTGTCTTTAGAGCCTGTACCGTTAGATATTGTTAGTTTAACTGATAGTGATCATTCCCCATCTGTAGCTACCAATTCTAATTTGGTTTATACAGATTCTTTTGGTAATTATACTGCTAAGAACATTATGGCTCAACCTAATCCTCGTGAGAGGACTCTTAGAGAGTTGGCTGCACCTGACTTCACCTATGAAAGTTTGTGCATCCACTATCCTGATGAGGATGTTCCATATGTTCTCAAGACTGGACTGATACATCTCTTGCCCAAGTTCCATGGACTTGCGGGAGAATGTCCTCATAAGCATCTGAAGGAATTCCATATTGTGTGTTCTACCATGAAGCCTCCAGACGTCTTAGAGGACCACATCTTCTTGAAGGCATTCCCACATTCTCTAGAGGGCGTGGCAAAGGATTGGTTGTACTACCTTGCGCCTAGATCTATTACTAGCTGGGATGACCTTAAGAGGATGTTTCTGGAAAAATTCTTTCCTGCGTCTAGGACCACTACAATAAGAAAGGATATATCGGGCATTAGACAACTTGGTGGGGAAACACTGTATGAGTACTGGGAGAGGTTCAAGAAACTTTGCGCGAGCTGTCCACATCACCAGATTTCTGAACAACTCCTTCTACAATATTTCTATGAAGGCTTAAATAGTATGGAAAGGAGTATGATAGACGCTGCTAGTGGTGGAGCACTTGGTGATATGACGCCAGCTGCAGCTAGACAACTAATTGAGAAGATGGCCTTAAATTCCCAACAGTTCGATTAAAGAAAATGATGCTATTGTTGTTAGAGGAGTTCATGACATAGCTGCTGGATCATCTTCAGAGACCAAGATAGAGAGCAAGCTTGATGCTCTTGTGAATTTGATGACACAGATGGCTGTCAATCAAAAATCTACATATGTTGCTAGAGTGTGTGGGGTATGCACCTCTAATGATCATTATACAGATTCATGTCCATCTTTGCAGCAATCTGTTGGTTCTGACTCCCAATCTCCTCAAGCCTATGCTGCTAACATCTATAATAATAGACCCCAACAACAGCAAAATTATGACTTGTCCAGTAACAGATACAATCCGAGTTGGAGAAATCACCCGAATTTGAGATGGTCTAATCCTCCACAACAACAACAGTCAGCACCACCTTTTCAAAATTCTTCTGGTAGTAGTAGACCTTATGTGCCTCCACCTATGCAACAACAGTATCAAAGACAACCTGAAGCACCTGCACCACCACCAGCCCCTCAACCTTCTAATTCTGAACCTTCACTTGAGGAGTTGATCAGGCAGATGACTCTTCAGAATATGCAATTTCAGCAAGAGACTAGAGCTTCTATTCAAGAGAATAGAGCCTCTATTCAAAACTTGACTAATCAGATGGGGCAAATGGCTACTCAGTTGAATCAGGCACTGTCACAGAACTCAGACAAATTGCCTTCTCAGACAGTGCAGAATCCAAAAAAATGTTAGTGCCATCACACTGAGGTCAGGTAAACAGATGAGTGATCCAATATCAACATCATCTTCTTCTTCACCTGCACCTAATCCTACACATGTACCTGAACCATCTTCTATTCCTTCTTCAACTCCACATTCTACACCAGTTCCTAGTACTAGTTGTGACTTGCATCAGCCTCCTATACCTCTTCCATTTCCTCCCAGATTGATTCCAAGCAAAAAGATGGAAGAAGTAGATAAGGAGATCTTGGATACCTTTAGAAAGGTAGAGGTGAACATACCTCTGCTTGATGCTATTAAGCAAATTCCAAGATATGCAAAATTCTTGAAGGAGCTATGTACACACAAGAGGAGGATGAAGGGTAATGAGCGAATTAGCATGGGCAGAAATGTATCCGCATTAATAGGAAAATCTGTTCCTCATATTCCTGAAAAATGTAAAGACCCAGGTACATTCTGCATACCTTGTGTTATTGGAAATAATAAGTTTGAAAATGCCATGCTTGATTTGGGTGCATCCATTAATGTCATGCCTCTGTCCATTTTTAAATCTTTATCTCTTGGACCTTTGCAACCTACGAGTGTGGTAATACAATTGGCAAATAGAAGTGTTGCCCACCCCACCGGTCTCATTGAAGATGTCTTAGTTAGGGTTGGAGAGCTTATTTTCCCTGCTGATTTTTATGTCCTTGATATGGAGGAGGGATTCTCCCATGGATCCGTTCAATCATATTGGGCGGACCATTTTTTGAAACAGACCCGAACTAAGATAGATGTACATGCGGTAGTACCTTATCTATGGAGTTTGATGACAGTATTGTCCATTTTAACATTCTTGAGGCAATGAAACATCCACCCGAGGATCATTCTTTTTCGTCTTGAGATTATAGATGATATTGTGGATGGGTACTATCTTGATTTTAACTCTTTGCATCATATGAAACATTCTTTTGTTTCTGACGTTGAATGTGATGATGTTGAATGTGATGATTATGCATCTGAATCATGTTCTGAGAATATTTGTGATGAACCTTTAGGTGTTGTACCTCTAGACATTAAATTCTTAAAGTCGGATTACACTAACCATGTCACGAGCAGTACATCGAATATGACTTACAAGTTGAGGTACAAGGCTGTGGAACCTGTTCTTTCTTCCCTCTTTGGTCCCTAATATTGACCACCACCCATTCCAGGCTGAAACCTTTACCGAGAAAACCTCAAGTATGTTTACTTGGAGGATGATGAGAGATTTCTGTAATCATTTCCACCTCTCTTGATGTTATTCAAGAAGAGAAGTTGTTACAAGTGCTTCGGAAGCATAAGAAAGCCATCGGTTGGACCTTGAGATATTCTGGTATCACCCATCCACATGTATGAATAGAATATTATTGGAGGATGGTGCCAAACCAGTGAGACAAACATGAAAGGAGAAACCCGATGATTTGGGATGTAGTGAAGAAGGAGGTGACCAAGCTTCTACAAGGTGGGATCATCTATCCTATCTCTCGACGGTAAGTGGGTTAGTCCGGTCCAAGTAGTCCCTAAGAAAACAGGCTTGACCGTTTGTTAAGAATGAGAGGACGAGCTTCTCCCAACTAGAGTGCGAAAACAGTTGGAGGGTCTGTATAGATTATCGAAGGCTTAATTTAGCAACAAGGAAAGATCATTTCCCATTGCCTTTTATTGATCGATGTTGGAGCGACGGCGGGCGAGTAAATCCCATTATTGTTTTCTTGATGGTTTTTCTCGGTTATTTTCAAGTCCACATTGCTCCCGAGGATCAAGAGAAAACTACATTCACCCCCCTTTGGCACTTTTGCCTATAGGAGGATGCCTTTCGGTCATGCAATGCCCCTGTACCTTCCGGCGGTGCATGATGAGTATTTTTACTGATTTTCTAGAAAATTGCATAGAGGTGTTTATGGATGATTTTACTGTTTATGGATCCTCTTTTGATGCATGCTTAGATAGTTTGGATAAAGTACTTAATAGATGCATTGAAACTAATCTTGTTCTTAATTTTGAGAAATGTCACTTCATGGTAGAACAAGGTATAGTTTTAGGGCATATCATTTCTAGGAAGGGCATAGAGGTAGATCCTGCAAAAATATCAGTTATTTCACAGTTGCCTTACCCCTCTTGCGTGCGAGAGGTTCGATCTTTTCTTGGACCTGCAGTTTCTACGCGCTTTATCAAAGACTTCGTAAGAAGGCCCTTCCACTATCCAAATTACTTCAAAAGATGTCGACTTTGATTTTAATGATCAATGCAAAGAGGCTTTTGATGCACTGAAGAAGGCACCGACCACCACTCCCATCATTCAAGCACTTTTTGACGATTCCTTTTGAGCTTATGTGTGATGCATCAAATTATGCATTGGGAGTTGTCCTTGCACGAGAGTAGATAAGTTGCCTAGGGTGATATATTATGCTTCCAGGACCTTAGATCTTTGCCAAGCAAATTACACTACCACAGAGAAGGAACTTCTAGCCATTGTTTTTGCTCTTGATAAGTTTAGATCATATTTGCTTGGTTCTCGTGTTATTGTGTATACTGATCATGCAGCTCTGAAATACCTGTTGAAGAAGGCTGAGTCAAAGCCTAGGCTGATCAGATGGATGTTGTGGCTCCAAGAGTTTGATTTGGATATCCGTGATAGGAGTGGAGCACAGAATCTGGTAGCAGACCATCTAAGCCGGATTGAGAGACCTGAGAGTAAGGATGACAAATTGCCCATCAGAGATAACTTTCCAGATGAAAGTTTATTATCTATATCCGCTTCTTACCCCACCACCCCTTGGTTTGCAAATATTGTTAATTTCTTAGTTGCTTGTTTTCCTCCCTAGCATCTAGAGCTCGGATTGATAAAATTAAGAGTGATGCTAAGCATTATATTTGGGATGACCCCTATTTATGGAAGTTGTGCAGTGACCAGGTAATTAGGAGATGTATTCCAGATCACGAGATTGATTCGGTCCTGCAGTTTTGCCATTCTTCCACACCAGGTTGTCATCTGGGCATTCAAAGGACAGCTCGCAAGGTGTTAGGCTGGTTTCCTCTTGGCCCACCATCTTCGAGATGATGCGTGGAAGATTTGTAGCACTTGTGAGCAGTGCCAAAGAGCAGGAGGATCCCTTACATGGAGACAACAAATGCCTCAACAACCCATGCTGTTCTGTGAGGTATTTGACGTCTGGGGTATAGATTTCATGGGTCCCTTTCCTGTATCTTTTGGTTTTATTTACATTCTCTTAGCTGTGGATTATGTTTCGAAATGGGTGGAAGCCAAAGCCACCAGAACTAATGATGCTCGGGTTGTTGTGGATTTTGTTAGATCTCACCTATTTTGCAGGTTTGGAGTACCCAGAGCTATTGTTAGTGATCAAGGCACCCATTTTTGCAACAGATCCATGCAGGCTCTACTTAAGAAGTATGGGGTTGTGCACAAAGTTTCTACACCATACCACCCCCAGACAAACAGGCAGGCAGAAATCTCCAACAGGGAGATCAAGAGAATACTGGAGAAGATTATCCAACCCAATAGGAAAGATTGGACTCTCAGACTGGATGATGCTCTTTGGGCACATAGGACTGCCTACAAAGCACCCATAGGGATGTCTCGTTATCGAGTCGTCTTTGCAAAGGCATGTCATTTACCTGTGGAAATAGAGCACAAAGCATATTGGGCTGTGAAGACCTGTAACTTCTCCATTGATGAGGCCGGAGAGGAAAGGAAGTTGCAACTGAATGAACTGGATGAAATCCGTCTGGAAGCATATGAGAATTCTAAGTTTTACAAAGAGAAAACCAAAAAGTTTCATGACAGCTTGATAGCCAGAAAGGACTTTGTGGTTGGCCAGAGAGTTCTATTATATAATTCCAGACTCGGACTCATGGGTGGTAAGTTACGTTCTAAGTGGATTGGACCTTTTGTTGTTACTAATGTTTATCCTTATGGTACAGTTGAAATTAAAAGTGAGTCCACAGATAAGAGCTTCAAGGTTAATGGGCACAGGCTGAAACCATTCCTCAGCAATCCATCTCTGCTAAACACAGTTGTGGAGGAGACCTCTCTGCTTGACCTCATTTCTCTGCCATCCTCCACCACCATTGAACAGCCCGCAGTACTTTGCCGTTCTTAGCGGCTAAGGGAGTTTTTCTTTTCTCCTTTCACTCTTTCCTGTTTTATTTTAATTAGGATTTCGTACTTGTTTCGTTACACTTGGAGATTTTGTGATTCTGGTCTAACTATTATTATATCTGCATTATGGTTTATACATTGAGAATCTGAACTGAAATCTGAGCTAAGTTAATTTTTGGATTATTTTGTGGTGTTGATACATTCCTATGATAAAATGTGGATTATTCTGTATGAATTGGTTTTGTATTGTTTCTGATAAGTAATTGGCTTCTTGAACCTGTGAGTTATTTGGGCCTATTTTGAATGGATTCATCTGTATGTCATTCTCTTTCTTTCAGTGTGATATATGCCATTAGTGAATGTTGTTTTTCAGAACTTGCTTTTATTCTTTTCAAAGCTGCATTTTATCACATATGCATGATTATGATTGAGGCATTCATTTCTATTTTCCCCACTAGACCAGATAGCCTACCTTGCATTTGTATCCCTTGCTATCCCCTTTGAGCCTGCAACCTTTTCTTTGATGATGACCTGCATTACACACCTTAAGAGTAAAACAATGTTGTCCTGATTTTACAGATATTGATCGAATTGTTTATCTTTTGGTTATGTGAAGTAGATAAGTGTGGGGGTATCTGCTAGGGACTTGCAGAAAATTAAGTGTGGGGGAGTGGAGTATTTGAGTTATATGATTTGGGTCCGAGTTGTTAAGATGGTATAATGTGGTTAATCTAAAAAAAAAAAAAAAAAAAGAAAAATAGAAAACTTTTAACAAAAATAAGTGTGGATAATAAGTTGAATACTTGAGCAGTGGTTGAATTGGAGACTTTACAGGTTTATTATGTAATTCTGATATCTTTTGTAATCTGTTGATGCTCATTTCAATATCTGTGAAATAGTAGTCACTGAACTATATTTATCAAACCTCATCCTTAGCCCCATTACAACCTCTGAAAGTCCTCTTGAATCATGCATGACTGTGATTGTTAGTGGTAGAGAATTAGAATAATTGCAAGCCTATGATAAAATAATTTTCATTTTAATGGTCTGAGATTAAACACTTGCCTGATACACTTGAGAGTTTGAGAGATACACTTCTGGTGAGGTCAATGCTTATGATTGACATGCATGATTAATTCAATATCTGATTGATCCTATCTGAAATAGGAATTGTTTAACACTGTGATATGTAATCTCTAGATTGATTATGCTCTGATTGTTGTGTCCATACCTGTTTTGAAAATAATATGAAATAGCTTAGACCAGATGATCTTTAATCCAAGTTCATGTTTTCTTAGGACTTAGTTTTGCCCAGGAGTGCAAAAGAATAAGTGTGGGGGAATTTAATAAGTCATTATTTTGATTGCTTTCTCTGCATCATTTGTATCCTAAAATAGCATTATTAGTGGTCAATTAGTATGATTTAATGTGTTTATGAGTTTAGACTCATTTTGGCTTTAAATGATAAATTTGGTCTAATTCGTTATTTTTATCCAGATTTGACAAGGTTTACTAAACTGAGCATAACTTTCACTACAGACCTTTGATTTAGCTAAATTTTATGTCAAATTAAAGAGGACTCAAAGATCTACAACTTCTATGAAGACATAAAATTCCCAGTCGGAGTGCATCTAATGTGAAAATGTCTTTGAATGCAGCACACGAACTGTTCGGAAATTCCAGCATTTAAGGATTTGACTAGTCTCAGTAAAACAGGCATAACTTCCTCCACAAATGTCCAATTGACAAGCGGTTAATTTCATCTTAAAGAAGAGAGATAGATCTACAAAAGTCATGAAGACATGAAAATCCAATTCGGATTGCATCTGGGGTGAATTTAGCCTTGAAAGTAGACCACTTTCCAGTGACAAAATTCTATGCGAGTTGGACCATTTTTAGTTGCATTTAATTGATCCACTTTGTAATGTTTTGCTTAGGAATTGAGCCCTGGACCTTACACTCTATTTTGACACGTGAAATATGGCTGCCAATGTGAAGAGAAAGTGAGAGGCAAGCTGGAGCACATTGGACAATTGGTGGGGTACATTCCGACACTTGGTGGGGGGACATTCCAGATTTTAGAGAGAAACTTTGGGCTGATTTTAGGACTTTTTCTCCCCACCTTCTCTTGTCATATTGACTTATTATGTAGTGTGTGGGGCATGTCCAGCTATTAGGTATTGGTAGTGAGAGTTTTCCTTGGAATTGAGATTTCAATTTTCGTTTGAAGAGGAGACTTGGTTCTTGGAGAAAAATCTGTTTTATTCAATCTATTTTCTCTCGCATTTTCCAATCTGCACTTTGTTCTATTTTTCTAGCTTTCAATTTTTCGTTTATAATCATCTCACCTTGATCTTAACTTGCTGTAATTTCAATTTCTTGTTTTAAATTTCGTTTTTTTAATTAAGATGGAAGGCTAATTATCAAAAGGTTAATCTCTTGATTAAGGATTGTAATGATGCTTTGAGATTAAGTGTAACTTGGTTTTATATTGTAATTGTTGATTGTTCTTCATCATTCATGCTAATTCTTTATGATTTGGTTTATGCTTAGTATTCCAGATTTGGTAACAACTTATATCTTGGTTTCATGCTTAATGAAGTAAAGTATAAAGTTGTTATAATTAGAATGAATGATGTATGTGTTTGCTTAATTCACATAAGGAAAACCATAATTAATTTTCGCTTAGTTGATTGATTTTGGTTTGATTAAGAACATCAGTAATTTGAGCATGATTTTCTATTATCAAGGATAAGTAAATTACAATCCAATCAAGAGGTTAACCTATTTTTATCAATTGAACTTGTTTAGTAAATCTGTTTTGACAATTTCTTTTTTTGAACTATCCAACCAAACCCTCCCCCCCCTTTTTGTTATAAACTTGATAGAAATTTGAGTGATGGTCCTTGAGAGAGACGATCTAGGAGTCACTTCCTAGTACTACATATTAAAGTGTATTAATTTGTGCGAGTGCGACCTCGTATCAACAAGTCTTAGAAATTCTATTTCATAAAATTGACCAAAAGTGAGTACAATGAGAAAGTTAACCAACTTAAATGAAAATGCAATGGGCCTAAGGTTATAAATCTGAAATGTTCTCCACCCTAGGATGAAATGAGTGATCAATGGTAAGATGAGAGGAACCCTAGGCTGAGCACACTTTACAATTATATGCCCCAAATTCAAGTCTTAAAACTAATACATAATTGAAAGAAACTAATAGGCCTAAACAATTAAACAACTCGCTGGAAAATCCTGGTAGCATTCCAACGTTAACTGCATGCTCCATTTCCTCCTAGATGAAGTCCGAACTGGGCTTTGGTGTCTTTATAGCTTTTGTAGCCCTTTAAGTAAGATTTAACATGCCACCAAGATGAACTTAATTGGAGTTTTTTGGCCCATATTATGCTTGAAATACTGAACCTGGTCAATTGACTTCCATGGAACATCTTGGCAATATCCAAACGTTAATTTCAAGCTCAATTTCCTCCTACATGTAGTTAGAATTGGGTTTTGATGTCTCATAGATTTTTTATCCCTTTAAGTCAGCTTTAAAAAGATACCAAGAAGAACTTAATTGGAGTTTTGTAGCCCATGGTATGATCGAAATACTAAACCTTGTCAGGCACAAAAAATAACAGCGAATTTATTTCTAGCCCAATTTAAAAGTATAAGGTTCTCCTTCTTCTTTAACTTTAATTTTACCATTGACCTTCTCCTCTAGCTTTTACTTGGAGAGTTTGTTGGGCTTTTGGAGATGGTCCTCCATCAGATAGAAAGGAAATATTAGAGAGAGTATCAAAGCGAGTCTGGAGAGACTCAATCAGCTCCTTGAGGTCCATGAACCGAGCACTTTGAGCAGTCTCCATCTCGTCCAAGCGTTTGGCTGTAGTAGATTCATTCTCATCCAACCGATCAATAACAATCGAATCAAAGCGAGACTTAGGGATATACTCCCCAGCCGCACAATCAGAATCATCATCGGAAGGAGGATGAGCTGGAGCTTCTTGATGTTGAGGGGCTTCCTCCTTTGACACCCAGCCAGCATCGGTTTTGGTCAAACACATCATCTTCAACGCTTTGTCTCCAATGATGTGAATGTCCTTCACCAAGTTCCTATTCTCATTCGTAGTATCCACCTGAAAATGCTCAATTAGTCGTGAAATAAAAAGAGAGTAGGGGCATTTGTTATCAAACAACCTTCTCGTCCTGAGCATGTTGTCCATCACAACATGTGCCCAATCGATTTGAATGTCGTTCTTTAACGCAACCATCATTACCATATCCTCTTCGTTGATTTGAGCATGGTTTTCTCTTCTAGCAGAGGATCCAACAGATTATGTAGTGGAGAAGACGATCGTCGACGTTTAGCCTGCCGGTGTTGTACGTGATCTTCTTCCCGCGCTCCTTACGCGAAGCCTTTTCCGCCTCCCACGATTCGGGGTTCTTGAGCAGGCTCATGAAAAAGGAGTCCTTGTGGAGGTTGAATCCATTTGCTTGCAGATGGTCAACCATAGGACGGATTCCTTCATGTTTAAATCCAACAAAACAGAAAAATATATCACAAGTCAAAATCATAGGTTTGCCTTTTACCTCGGAGATTACCGTTCCGGTGGCTTGGTGTGGTAGGAGATTTGAGTAGAAAACTCTCACTAGATCGGGGTAGATGAAATCCTTCAGACCAACAAACTTCTCAAGGTTTTGGTCCCGGAGCAGTGAATGGAACGTGAACCCTTGAGCATTGAGCCAACGGAAATCAAGAATCTTAGCCGGAACAAGTTCCTTGTTGTCGAAATCACCATAGAATCGAGATTCTTGTGTAGCAGAGGTAAACCAAGGATTGATTGGACGTTCCGCCTCTCCCGTAGATGTTGGGTTCTTCCTTTTGGAGGAGGATTCACCCTTTTTCGATCGGGGGAAGTCCTAGGCTTAGGCTTGTGACCCACGTGCTTGATCCGTTTGCCTCTCTCTTGTTCTTCCATGGATGATGGTGGTGGAGAAGATGAAGAAGATGAAATGGGGGTTTAGGGTTAGAGAGAGAAAGAGATTTTTAGGGTCTGTGGGATGTGTAGAATGAGGCCCAAATCCTGAAAATCACTTATAAAAACTCCACAATTGAGGTTAGATACAATGAACAAAGTATTGGACTCTCAAAAAATTGTAATCGATTAGGCCCAAGTCCATTAAAACCATGAAAATAAGCTTCAGCAACGAAGGTAATCGATTGCCCATACGAGGTAATTGATTACTCTAGTGAGTAACCAAATCCCATTTGAAAACAGGGGTCGCGGTAATCGATTAACCAAAAACGGTAATCTTATGCCACAATCGCCCTTCTCGACGTGGTCTCTTATGAAATGATGACGCATCTCAATGTGCTTCGTTCTTGAGTGCAAAACCGGGTTCTTCGTGATATTGATGGCACTTGTATTATCACACTTGATAGGAATATGTTCAAGCTTTAGTCTAAAATCTTCAAGTTGCTGCTTCAACTAAATGGTTTGAGCACAACAGCTACCCGCAGCTACATACTCTGTTTTTGCGGTTGACAAAGCGACACATGCTTGTTTCTTGTTGTGCCATGAGACTAACCACTCCCCAAACAAGTGACAGATACCACTTGTGCTCTTGTTATCCGTCTTGCAACCTGCAAAATCAAAATCACTAAACCACAGTTCGTTGGGATACCACAAACCATAGTTCGTTGTCCCTTTGAGATACTTTAGAATCTTCTTCACAGCTGTCATGTGGGATTGTTTTGGTGCAGATTGAAATCGCGCACAAACACAAACACTGAATATTATATCCGGTCTACTCGTTGTGAGATATAAAAGTGATCCAATGATCCCTCTATATTTCGTTTGGTCCACACCCTGTCCTGTTGCATCATTATCTAAATAGAGATTAGTAGACATTGGAATGTTAGAAACCTTACAACTCTCCGTATCGAATTTCTTCAGAAGTTCCCTTGTATACTTTGCTTGGTGTATGGAAATTCCTTCTTTCAGTTGCTTGACTTGAAGTCCTAGGAAGAATTTGAGTTACCCCATCATGGACATATCAATCTCACCCTGCATGCTAGAAACAAATTCCTCACAGAGGGATTGATTAGTTGATCCAAAATTGATATCATCAACATAAACTTGGACCAATAATATATTGTTAGACTTCCTCCTAATGAAAATAGTTTTGTCAACATTACCTCTGTCAAACCCATTTGACAAAAGAAACTTACTTAGCCTTTCATACCATTGTCTAGGGGCTTGCTTCAGGCCATAGAGAGCCTTTTTTAGCTTGTAAACATGCTTAGGGAAACTGAAATCAGTGAAACCGGGTGGTTGTGAAACAAAAACTTCTTCATTGATGTAGCCATTTAAGAACGCACTTTTCACATCCATATGAAACAACTTGAAATCGTGAATGCAGGCAAAAGCAAGTAGTAACTTTACGGCTTCTAATCTAGTAACAGGGGCATATGTTTCATCAAAATCTATTCCTTCTTGTTGAGTATAACCCTTAGCTACTAGCCTAGCCTTATTCCTAACCACAATACCATTCTCATCTAACTTGTTCTTAAACACCCATTTTGTTCCAATTATATTCATATCTCTATTAAAAGGCACTAATTCCCAAACGTCATGCATAGCATTCGTCCAAAATTCATCATTCAAAGCATCATCAACACAAGAGGGTTCAAATTGAGATACAAATGCAAAATCATCACAGAACATATTATAGGAGGATCTAGTGGATACTCCCTTTTGGATGTCACCAATAATGTTGTCAAGAAATAGGTTCCTCGGTTTCCTCCATTCTCTTGGTAGATCATGTGTAATGGTTGGTGGTTCTTGGTGTGCTACTGCCATCTTCACCTGTACTTTCCTCATCATCAACAAAAACACTTCCCTTTTGGGGATTGTTAGATTCATCAAACTTTACATGTACAGATTCCTCAAAGCACATTGTTCTTTTGTTGAAAGCTCTATAAGCCTTACTAGTTGATGAATACCCAATAAAGATAGCCTCGTCTGCCTTGGCATCAAAATTACCAAGAGGCTCTTTGCCATTATTCAGAACAAAACATTTGCACCCAAATACCTTAAAATGATAGATATTTGGCTTTTTATCTCTATAAAGCTCATAGGGGGTTTTCTTCAAAATAGGTTAAATCACTATCCTATTTAGAACATAGTAAGCTATAGAAACTGCATCAGCCCAAAAGTATTTAGGCAAAACATTCTCACTCAACATTGCTTTAGCAAGTTCTACTAAGGATCTATTTTTCCTCTCAACAACCCCATTTTGCTGCGGAGTTCTCGAAGTGGAAAAATTGTGATCGATACCAAACTTTTCGCAAAATTTTCCAAAAGACTCATTTTTAAATTCACCTCCATGATCACTTCTAACAGATTTAATTTTCAAATCCTTTTCATTTTGTATCCTTTTGGCAATAATTTTGAAAACTTTGAAGGCATTGTCTTTACTTGGTATAAATGCAACCCAAGTAAACCGAGAGTAATCATCTACTAAGACTAGTCCATATAGGTTTCCACTCAAACTTGTAGTCCTAGAGGGTCTAAATAGATCCATGTGCAATAGCTCAAGTGGTCTAGAAGTAGAAACAACATTTTTAGTTTTAAAAGAGTTTTTAGACTGCTTGCCCTTTTGACATGCATCACAGAGGCCTTCTCTATTGAACCTTAAGTTAGGTAACCCTTGTACTAGGTTCTTAGATGAAAGCTTTTTCAGTTGATGAACATCTATATGAGCTATACGTTTATGCCAAAGCCATGATAAATCATCGTTTGACGTAAGACATGCATGATATGATCATGAATGATCAAGTTAAAGAATGTAGATGTTGTTGTGTCTTTAACCGACCATTAATACCTCATTCGACTTGTTGCCACTGATTGTGTAGCACCCATTGTCGAACGATACCTTGTAGCCCTTGTCGCACAGTTGGCTAATACTAAGAAGATTGAATTTCAAACCTTCTACAAGCAGAACATTTTCAATCATAGTGTTGGATTTGTCTCTAACAACACCTATACCCAATACTTTGCCTTTGTTGTTATCTCCATAAACTACCGAACCAGATTCTTTTGATTTGAAGGAGATAAAATTGCCTTGTCACCAGTCATATACCTTGAGCAGCCGCTATCCAAATACCAAGTTGAGTGCTTGGCTTTCAAGCATACCTACACAGAAAAAGATATCACTTTGTTTTTGTTACCCAAGACTTATTCGGTCCATAAGTGTTAGAGTTGTGATTATCTTTCCTAATCCATTTAATCAAGCCACTAGATATACCTTCTTTCTTAATCATGCAATTATAAGAGTTATGACTAGGTTTCATACAATAACTACATGTGAAGGTTCTGTTTTTACTAGGTTGTTTAATTGCAAAGAACTTCATGTTACCCTTTTTCAAAGAAGCATCAAAAGACTTACACTTTGAACATGGTTGCTTTAAAACTTCATTTTCCTTTTTCAAACTTTGAACATCAGTTTCTAAAGCAGAAATATTGTTTTCCAAATCTGTAATTTTGCATTTCAAAACCTTGTTCAACTTGTCTAGTTTTTCGGCTTCCTTGTAAAGTTTACAAAAAGCAGTTTGCAACTCATCATAATCACAAGTAGATGAATCAGAGTCACTTACCTCATCATCGGATGTTAGATTTGCCACGAGGCACAAATTTGCTTCTTCGTTCTCACTTTCACTAGAGGTAGAGGAATCGTTGTCTTCCCACGCTATGTAGGCATTTTTCTTGCGAAATCTGTTCTTCTTGGACCGTTCCTCATGTTCAACTCTTCTAGGCTCACTGCTGTTAGACTTCTTCATGTTGGGGCACTCCGATTTGTAGTGTCCTACCTTTCCACATTCGTAGCAAGTAACCTTTGAAGATGAACTCTCATTCCTCTTGAAGCCTTTCTTTGAACTGTTGAACCTTTTCTTGTCATTGTTCATTCTCATGAACTTTTTGAACTTTCTTACCATAAGGTTCATGTTCTCTTGTTCCAATTCCCTTGCACAGCTGGATGTATCACTCTCACTAGCTGTATCTTCCATTTTCAGTGCTAGACCCTTTGCTTTCTTGTCCTTGTGTTCTTCGTCAGCAATCCGCGACATGTCCATCTCATACTCACGTAGCTTACCAAACAACTCCACGCTTGACATCAAGGCGAGATTCTTTGATTCGGTGATCGCTGTGACCGTCGGTTGCCACTTCCTACTAAAGGATTTCAACACTTTGACATTTACCTCTTCTTCAATGAAAACCTTACCTAATCCTTTGAGATGGTTCACAATGTGTGTAAAGCGTTTCTGCATTTCCATCACGGACTCTCCTTGCACCATTCGAAATGTTTCGTACTCTTGGATCAAGGTATTCTTCCTTGCCCTTCGTACTTCAACGGTTCCTTCGTGTGTGACCTTTATTAATTCCCAAGCTTGTTTGGCTGTGTTGCAAGCTAAAATTCTGAAAAATTCATCGGAATTCAAAGCAGAATGTATAATATTTAAAACTTTTGCATCATTTTCAGCTCTCCTAATTTCATCTTGTTCCCACCTCTCAAATGGTTTTTCAATCTCACTCCCGTTCTCTATGTATGTGGGGACCTTGAAATCAGTCAAAGCCGCTTGTCAAATGCTTCTATATGCAGACTCCATAAAGATTTTCATCCTCACTTTCCAAAATGGATAGTTGTCACCACAAAACAATGGAGGTTTGTAATAGAGGCACCTTCAGTGAATGGTAATTTATTACCGGCCATTCTAAGGAACTATGGATCAAAATCTAGAGCAACCAACTAGATGAAGCTCTGATACCAATTGATGGTCCTTACGGGTGAATCTAGAGGGGGGGGGAGAGGCGGTGAATAGATTCTAGTTCCAAGATAGCCCAATTTTCGTGCGTTTCTACTTTCTTTTAGTTCAATCAAAACTATTCTTGATTAACTATCTAATCTTAAGACAGAGAAAAAAGATATATCAAAGATGCACAACGGATAGCACAAAAGAAAGATCAAGAAACACGTTAGTGATCAATAGGCATGCGTAATCAAAACTATTCTTGATTAACTATCTAACTATTCTAGTTTTAGTTGATTATCGAGTCAATTATCGAGTCAATTACCGAATGTATAACAGAAATTAATCGATGATAATGAACAACGTAAGGCAAAAGATGAAGAGTAGAAGGGAGAAGAAGAGTGCACAATGATTTATACTGGTTCGGCCCACTGCCTACATCTAGTCCCAACCCAACAACTGTTGCGATCGATTTTCTACTATAATAATCCCTTTTGCGTTCTTTACATTCAGTCTATAACAAGCAACACAAAAACGAAATCAAAACACCCAAAACACCAGTTCTTTAACCCAAAGAACCGTTCCCTTTGACCTTGGCACCTCCGAGATCAACCCTTTGAGAAAACCCTTCTCAAAGAACCTTACTCTATCCAGAGAGACCTCTCTCCTAGAGTAATCAAACCAAATCCAAATGGGAAACAAAAGATCAGTTAGAAAACACCTGTGTGTGTAGATCTGATCACGTATGAAGACTATGAATGCCAACCAATCAGAATGTTTAATCAAGATTGCCTTTTGAAAACAGGTTCTTTGAAGAACCTTGAAGTTCTTGATGAATTTCTTGGAGAAAAGAATAGAAAGAGTATGAAAGTGTTTGAGCAGTTCAAAAGATGTATTTCCAAGAATTGTAATTTTGTTCTAAAAGATTTTCAAAAGAGGGGTATTTATAGTTTATTTAAAAATCCAATTTAGGCAATTTCATGAATTTCTGATAGTGGTAATCGACTGCCAGAAACTGGTAATCGATTGAACCAGATAAGAAAAAATTATTAAGGTGAATTTTCTCATGGTAATCGATTAACCCGAGGGGGTAATTGATTACTCCAGAGCCAAATGTTGTTCCCCACTCTGTTACCCATGATGGCAGTTGATTACCTTTTGTTGGTAATCTATTACCTCAGTTGGTTATCAAGACCTTTTTCTAAACATTTTAAGTGGGATAACCAAACATTTGAATCAAGAGAAATCACACAAGATTTGCTTAGCTCTCTAAGGCATTCCAACCAAGAACAACCACATGCAAGCCTAAACTAAACAATCAATACATAGGAAACACCTAGTTACATATCATCTAAGAAAAACAAAATTACATTGCATCAAAATCAAAACACCAAGAGAGACACCCAAGCATCTTCAAGCTTTAAGTCCAACACAGTTGAAATCAAAAGTGAGTCCATAGACAAAAGCTTCAAAGTAAATGGGCACAGGTTGAAGTCATTCCTTAGCAATCCTTCTCTGTTGAATACAGTTGTGGAGGACACCTCTCTACTTGGCCTCATTTCTCTCCCACCCTCCACCATGACTTAGGAAGTTTTCTTTTCTCTTTCCACTATTTTCCATTTTATCTTCATGCATTTCCTTACTATCCACCTTTTGTAATTAGGAAGTATATATGAAGTAATTAGGAATAATTATGATTTACATACTTGTTTACTTTGATTTTGATACTTGGAGATTTTGTGATTCTGGTCTGATTATTAATATACCTTTATTATGGTTTATATGTTGAGAATCTGAATTGGAATCTGAGCTGAGTTAATTTTTGGATTATTTTGTGATGTTGATATATTCCTCTAATAGATTATGGACTAGTATGTATGAATTTGTTATGGACCCTTTTTGACAAGTAATTGGCAATTTGACCATGTGAGTTGTTGGGCCTATTTTGAATGGATTCATCTATATGTCATTCTCTTTCTTTCAGTGTGATATATGCCATTAGTGAATGTTGTTTTTCAGAACTTGCTTTTGCTCTTTTCAAAGTTGCATTTTATCACATAGTGTATGATTATGATTGAGGCATTCATTTCTATTCCCTCACTTGACCAAATAGCCCACCCTGCATTTTATCCTTTGCTAGCCCCTTTGAGCTTGAATAATAACGCTAATAATAACGCTAACTTTGCAGGACCGATGTTAATTAAAATTACGAGTAACACATGTTGATTTCCTTTCCCATATGAAATACATCGGGTCGGGTCCCAGGTCGAAAGTTGTGTATATGCAAAGAAATGAAGTTATTGATAGCGCAACAACTAATAGCTCTGATCATGCTATCCCTATTTCATAATATCCCATCAGAACTCGACATTCAAGCGTGCTTGGACAAGAGTAGCACTAGGATGGATGACCTCCTGGGAAGTCCTCATATTGCACCTTTTTTTCCTCCCAGTCCTTTCTCTTTTCTTCTTTCCGCTTTGCTTTTTATTTAATTTCGAGTGAAGCGAAAGTATGAGTGTAATAATATCGCTGACTGATGCAAATCCATGTAGCTAGAAGATGCTCCACGGATCTAATACCCTTTGTTTGCCCAATCTTCAATTCACCAAGTGATCTTCACTCAAGACCAAGAAAAGCTTACGGAATATAGGCTAAGGTATGTAATGGTTTCGGTTTATGACCAAGAAGAAGAAGAAGCAAAATGGAATGAGACTAGGAAGGAGATAGCGCCATGATCCAAGGAGATCAATAAGCTAGGTGATGAATCGCCACTTGAGTCATGGATCAAGATAAGATTCAAGGTTCTATGAAGAAACCCTAGGAGAGCACTCTCCCTTTCTCAAGACACAAGTCTTAGAAAAATTCTATTTCATTCAATTCAAAAGTCCTTCCAAAATGGAAATTGCCTAAGTTATAAGACCCTTGTGTTTGTTGGCCTTGAGTCATCCTAGCCACTTGATCCTTGTTGGATTGATCAAGTGATGCTAAGCACCCCTCACTTGATCAATTCAAGAAGGATCTAGAGTTAATGAGATCAAGAGGCTCAAAACTCATCTAAGTTTGTGATGATCATGGATTAATTAAGATGAATTCTATGCCTTGGATTAGAAGTAAATCCTAAGGCTAGAATCCCTTCTTAGATGAGAGTCAACAATTTAGAACTTGACTTAAATTTACACCTTTGATTTTGGGATAATCAAGTGGTGGAAATTTAAATGAAGTTAGTGGCAATTCCACTAATTCTCTCTCCTAATCCATCCACTCTCTTTTAAGAGAGTGTATTACACTTGCTTAGTTGGGTCATAAGACACTTAAGTCCATCTTAAGATGCTTTGACCAACACAAATAGAAGTCAACATGTCCATAAAAGGAGCTTGGCCGAAATTCACAGACAAACATAGGTCCAAGCTTTACACAAATTAAAGCTAAACTAATTACAAAATACTTAGAAAATTACAAGGCTTCATTTGCCCAATTTGTTGACTTCCAAAAGTTGACCTTTGACTTTGACTTTGACTTGTTGACTTTGACTTGGTCAACTCTTTTTCAACTTGAGCTTCTATTTAACTTTGCATTTCTCTTGTAATTCTCATGCTTGGGAGATGGTCCTCCATCACCGACTTTTTATTGGGACCGGTGTTAATTTTAAGTCTGAATAATGCATGTTAATTTATTTTCCTAGACGATATATTGCAGGTCAAGTCCCGGGTCGAAAGTTGTGTCTGTGCGAAGGTATGTAGTTATTCATCGCGCAACAACTAACAGATGCAATTATGCAAACATTAATGCACTGGATCCCATCAGAACTCCGCAGTTTAACATGCTTGGGCGAGAGTAGTACTAGGATGGGTGACCTCCTTGGAAGTCATCATGTTGCACCTTTTTTTTCCCGAGTCCTTTCTATTTTTTTTTTGTCTGCTTTCTTGTTTAATTAATTTTGAGCGAAACGAAAGTATAAGTGTAATAATATCTAAGAATTTGTGGGACCAGTGTTAATTTTAATGACACGTAACACATGTTGATTTCCTTCCTGGACCATATACTGCAGGTTAAGTGACGGGTCGAAAGTTGTGTTTGTGCGAAGGTATGTAGTTTTCCATCGTGCAACAACTAACAAGTATGATCATAGCAACACTAATGCACAAGATCCCATCTTATGTGTTCAGTTAAGTGTGTTTGGGCGAGAGTAGTACTAGGATGGGTGACCTCTTGAGAAGTCCTTTTTTTCCTCCGGTCCATTCTCTTTTATTTTTTCTGCTTTATTGTTTACTTAATTTCGAGCGAAATGAAAGTATAAGTGTATTAATATCTCTGACTTTGCGGGACCGATGTTATTTTTAATAACATGAAATGCATGTTGTTTTCCTTTCTGAAACGATATACTTGTGGGTCGGGTCCCGGGTTGAAAGTTGTGGTTGTATGAAGTTATGTAGTTATTAATCGCGCAACAACTAAAATTTGCGATCATATGAGCAGTTAGGTGTGCTTGGGGGAGAGTGATAGAGGCCCCCTTAGAGATTCTCCAAAGAGTCCTTGTGTTGCCCTCTCTAGCTTCTTCAAGATAAGCAACTTCAACCCAAAATCAAAGGAAGCTTCGGTCAAGCTTCAGTGGTGGAGGAAAAACCGAGAAAAGGAAAAGGTGATGGGGGTGAGGAATGGAGGAGGGCAACGCCATGGCAAGCCAATAAGCCTAGGAGGAACCACCACAATGGAGGATGGAATCCATTGATAAGATTCAAGAAACCTTGCTAAGCAAGACAAGAGAAAACCTCTCTCAAGAAAAGCTCAAAGCTTATTCAATTATCAAATTCATCAAAAAGTGTTTTACAAAGGAGTGGGGTAAGCTTATATAGCCCCACAGTTAGCTTGAGGTGCAAGCCAAGCTAACCCTAACCTAACTAACTAATCCTAACTGAAAACTAACTAACCTAGGCTTAGGATAACCAACTAACTAAAATGAAGCTAGGGAAGTTACATGTCACTTTCCAAGTGACATGTCATCAATCCTTGATCTAGACCCTTGAATAGGGAGACTTGATCAAGGGTTGAGGTTTCTCCTTAAGTGGAGACATGGATCACCACTTAAGTAGAAATCTACTTCACCCTCAACTCTTGAGTTCACTTTAGAATTTCACCCAAACTCAAATTAACTTGAAATTCATTTGAAATTCTAATGTGAACTTTTTTGCTCATCTTTCCATTATTTGGATTCCTAAGCCATGCAACCGAAAACATATAAGAAAAAAAAGCAAACCAAGTACCGTGAGCTTGCCAAGCTCATAACATGACATTACAAGATTCAAAAGTATTTACAAGAAGATTACAAAAATCCTTAGTATTCCTAAGGCCTTGAAGCTTGTAGCATTCCTTGACCTTCTCCAACTCCTCTTCAAGCTTCTTGAGCATGCTCCTAGTAAGTCTCCTTAGAGGAGGTTCTTCTTGAGGGATAGTCCTCTATCAAACCCTCCTTCTTGGCTTGAACTTGCCCTCAAGTGATTTGGTTCTTCAAGACCTATATCATACAAAGTTAGATCACAAACATTGAAAGAATTACTAACTCCATAATCAATAGGTAAGTCAAGTTTAAAAGCATTTGGCCCAAGTTTCTTAATTATTTTGAATGGACCGTCTCCCTTTGGCATCAATTTAGAGCTCCTAAGATTTGGAAATCTTTCTTTCCTAAGGTGTAGCCACACTAGATCTCCTTCCTTGAATTCCACATGCTTTCGGTTCCTATTATGAATTTTAGCCACTTGTTCATTTCTCTTCTCAATTTGCTCCTTTGTCTTAGCATGTAATTCCTTGATCTTCTCGGCCCTATCCCTTGCATTCTTATTAGTAGTAAACTCAAAAGGTAAAGCAACAAGATCAAGTGGAGTATGAGGATCAAAACCATATACTACTTGAAAAGGAGAAAGTTGAGTAGTAGAATTCCTTACACGGTTATAGGCAAATTCTATATGAGGAAGCCACTCTTCCCAAGCTTTAAGGTTATCCTTCACAAAACTCCTCAAGAGTTGGCCAAGTGTGCGGTTCACCACTTCCGTTTAGCCACCGGTTTGTGGGTGACATGTTGTGGAGAAGAGAAGCTTTGTGCCAAGCATGCCCCATAAGGTCCTCCAAAAATGACTTAGAAACTTAGAGTCTCTATCACTTACTATCGTTTGAGGAACACCATGGAGTCTTACCACCTCCTTAAAGAACAACCTAGCTATGTTAGAAGCATCATCAACCTTTTTACAAGGAATAAAGTGTGCCATTTTTGAAAACCTACACACCACTACAAAGATACAATCCAAACCTCTTTTAGACCTTGGTAAGCCAAGAACAAAGTCCATAGACAAGTCCATCCAAGGAGCATTTGGGCTCGGCAAGGGTTGATACAAACCATGGTTGGAGACTTTAGACTTGGCCCTATCGCAAGTCACACACATTTTCACAAATCGGTTTACTTGAGCCTTGATAAGTGCTAGATCATACATGTTTTCCTAGGTGTTTTCAGTTCATTTCCATCTATTTTCACTAGGTTTAGTTACAGTTTAGACAAGAAAATAGTAAAAATATCATAATTGCTTAATGATAGTTCCTGAGTTAGTGTTTGTTAGTTTTATAAGTTTACTTGAGTTTTTAAGTCATCTTAATCATTATTTTTGTTGATTCTAGGTTCATTGAAGAGGAGATAGAAGCTTGGAATGAAAGTCATAGACATAAGATGGAGAAGCCATCAAGAAGAACAAAAATGGAAGCTCAAAGCAGCAGCACATGGCAAGCCAAGTCACAAGATGGACCCTCCATAGCTGTTAGAGCGCGCCAGGACGCGTTTCAAGCACATACAGGGGCGCGCATGCGCTCGGGCGCGCCAGGGGGGCGCGTTCAACCTCTCATTGCGGCACAAATGCGCCGCGCGCGCTAGAGAAGGACTCGAGGGGCACGCATGCGCCGGGCGCGTCCTCTTAAGTGGGTGGCGCGATTTCATGTTGTATAAAAGCTGCAAGGCGCGCGGAGTCGAGGGGATCGAAATAATTCAGTTTTTCAGTTGGCTTCTCGTGCACGCTTTTCATTTTCTCTCCTCTCTCCACCTTTGGTTTCGTCCTCCTCCATCAAAGCCTTGAAGATTCTTGAAGTTTTGGATCTTGTGGAAGCAAGACCTAAGTATTCATGGAGTGTCTCTCGGTTTTGATTTCCTTTTCTGTTCTTTCTTTTCATCTTTCCATGTCAGACTAGGTTTTAGGTTAGGGAAGGGGATTTCAATTCTAGAATTCTTGTAATGCCTTCTATGTGAATTCAATTGTAATTTCGGATTAATTGATTGAGCTTTTCCTACTTAATTGCAATTTCTTGAGGTTTACTTCATGAAGTTCAAATAGTAATAGGAATATTAACTGCTTGAATTGGACTGAACTATGCCTTGAGTTTTTGTTTCTCATTTCAATTATGCAATTGGAAGATTGATAGTTGAATTAGGAGAGGAATTGCATCATTATAACAGTGCATGAGTCTAGGAATAGAACTTGCATGTTATGAGATATTGTGAATTTATCTGTTTCGCTTCTTGAATGCATTTCTATTTTCACCTAAGGGATTAGAAATTATAGAAGTCATTCAAAGTGACTAATGACCTAGGAATAGGCTTAGTCTAATGTATCACAAATTCTAGTCTCCAATCGATTGAAGTTCTGTTGAATTGCTATAGGAATTAGTTACTTGAAAGAAGGAATTGAATGAACCTATTCCCTAACTCATTTTATCATTTCTGAAACTTAAACATTTACTGCATCTCATTACTTGCTTTACAGTAGATTACTTCAGTCTTGCATAATTACTTAGTTTCCTATATCAATGTTTACTTCACTGATTCGTTCTAATAGCAACACACGTTGAGCATTCGATACTTTATAATTAGTCTCTGTGGTTCGACATCCCTTTCTCACTATTTCTAAACTTGTGACGACCGGTACACTTGCCGCAAGATTGACACACACGAATATTTTAAAGTCAACAAGCCTTCATCTTAGGCCAATAGAAATGTTCTTGCAATATAGCCAAAGTTTTGTCCCTACCAAAATGGCCCATCACACCACCTTCATGTGATTCACTCACTAATAGATCTCTTAAGGAACCTTTGGGAATGCACAAACACTTCCTTTGAAAAGATAATCATTTTGTTTATAGAAATCCTTGTGAGATCCATTGGTGCATGAATTCCATAGTTGGCCGAACTCATCATCATCACAATACAATGCTTTTATATGTTCAAAACCAAGAAACTTACTCTCAAGCATAGCAATTAGAACATATCTCCTACTAAGGGCATCGACTACTACATTAGTAGACCCCTTCTTATACTTTATAACATAAGGAAATTGTTCAATAAATTCTATCCATTTAGCATGCCTCTTGTTCAACTTACCTTGACCCTTGAGGTGCTTAAGAGCCTCATGGTCCGTATGTACCACAAACTCTTTAGGAAGCAAGTAATGTTGCCATACATGGAAAGACCTTACCAAAGCATAAAGCTCCTTGTCATAGGTTGAGTAGTTGAGTTGACCTCCCTTGAGCTTCTCACTAAAATATGCTATTGGGTGCCTTTCTTGCATGAGGACCGCCCCTATACCTATGTTTGAGGCATCACATTCCAACTCAAAAGATAGAGAAAAGTTAGGCAATGCTAATATAGGTGCATGTGTAAGTTTTTCTTTTAATAAATTAAAAGCATCATCTTGTTTAGGTCCCCATATAAATGGAACTTCCTTTTTTACTAGTTCATTTAGAGGTGAAGCAATAGTACTAAAATCTTTTACAAACCTCCTATAGAAACTAGCAAGCCCATGGAAACTCCTTACCTCCTTCACACAAGTGGGAACCGGCCAATCCATGATAGCTTTCACTTTACCTTCATCAACTTGGACACCTTGAGCACTCACCACATAGCCAAGGAAGATAACACTCTCGGTGGAGAAGGTACACTTGTCCTTATTTGCATATAGCCTCTCGGATCTAAGGACCTTTAAAACACATCTCAAGTGCATCAAATGTTCATGGAAAGATTTGCTATATATAAGTATGTCATCAAAATAAACCACAACAAATTTTCCAATAAAATCTCTCAAGACATGATTCATAAGCCTCATAAATGTGCTAGGAGCATTGGATAAACCAAATGGCATCACAAGCCACTCATAGAGTCCAAACTTAGTCTTAAAAGCGGTCTTCCACTCATCACCCTCTTTCATTCTAATTTGGTGATAGCCACTTTTAAGATCTACCTTGGAGAATATGGTGGAACCATGCAATTCATCTAGTAAATCATCTAAACGTGGGATGGGATGTCTATACCTTATAGTGATGTTGTTCACCGCCCTACAATCGGTGCACATGCGCCATGTGCCCTCTTTCTTAGGGACAAGGATCACCGGTGAAGCACAAGGTGACAAACTCTCTTTGACCCATCCTTTCTCCATGAGGTCTTGCACTTGTTTTTGTATCTCATGTGCCTCTTGGGGTGTGCTCCTATATGATGGCCTATTTGGTATGGAAGATCCCGACACAAAATCTATTTGGTGTTCTATCCCGCGGATGGGTGGCAAGCCATGAGGGATCTCCTTGGGAAAAACATCTTGGAACTCATCTAGCAAGGCATTTAACTTAACTTGTTCACCTACAAAATTAGAACTCAAACACAAAGGGTTTGGCAAGCAAAGGAACATACATTTTCTAGCCAAAAATTCTCTTTTAATTTCTCTTTTGTCAAGTAGAAAACTTCCCTTGTTACCTTTACTTAGAACCAACTCACCTACCTTTTGGTTCTTGGCCTTGTGTCCTTGGGAACTTGGAGTGATGCTTGCTGGATTTTTCCCATGTGTCTCGGCCGAAACAGCAAGCTTGCCTTGCTTGGAAGCTTTTGGCCCTTCCTTGGCATGCTTTTTACCCTTCTCGGCCACAATGGCTTTTTGCTCACCATCTCTCTTGATCTTCATCTTGATTTGGTCTTCACAAACTTCCCTAGGAGACAAAGGCTTTAGCACAATCTTTCTTCCACTATGAGAAAACATGTAAGTGTTAGCAACACCATCATGAATAACATTTCTATCAAATTGCCATGGTCTCCCTAGAAGTAAATGAGTAGCTTCCATAGGCACTATGTCACATAAAACATCATCACAATATTTACCTATGGAAAACGAAATCAAGCATTGTTTATCAACTACTAACTCACCATGCTCACTTAACCATTGTAGTTTATAAGCTTTAGGGTGGGGAGAAGTTCTTAGTCCTAGTTTGTTTACCAACTGAGAGCTAACAACATTAGTACAAGAACCACCATCAATGATAAGGGAACAAGTTTTACCTTCAACAAGACACCTTGTATGAAAAATGTTCTCTCTTTGGGACTCATCCATACCTTGGCAAAAGTTGTTGAGCATCCTTCTTACCATAAGCAAGTCTCCACTCTCGGCCTCCTCACAAGAAGAGTGCTCCTCACCATGGGAAGCTTCATCCTCACTTGTTGATGAGCGAGAGTCTTCACTAGTCATCTCCCCATCATGCCTCATCACCAAAGTCTTTCTATTTGGGCATTGTGAAGCTATGTGTCCTTTCCCTAAACACTTAAAACATTTAATGTTACTAGATTTAAAAGAGTTAGAAGAAGAAGGTACCTCCTTGGGCTTGGAAGGCTCACGGTCACTCTTTGGTTTCACCATAGGAGTATTCTCCCTTTTACCTCTATCCCTCCAACTAGAAGAACTAGGTGTAGAAGTCCTTTTGAAAGTAGCCCTCCTTCTAAGTTGCCCTTCTATTCTTTCGGCCTTGTGCACGGCCTCCTCCAAAGTATGATAACTTTGAAGCTCCAGTACATCTTGGATGTCTCTATTTAAGCCATGAGTAAATCTAGCAAGGGTGGCCTCCCTATCTTCTTGATACTCGGCCCTCAACATGGTAACCTCAAGGTCTTTATAATACTCTTGGACACTCCTTGTACCTTGGATCATCCTTTGAAGCCGAATGTGTAGGTCTCTAGTAAAAGAAGGTGGAACAAACCTTTCCTTGAGAGCTTGCCTCAAACCGAGCCAAGAGTTGATCATAGGCCTCCTCACGCGTGCTATGTCTTGTTGCACTTGATGCCACCATACTAGCACATAGCCCTCAAACTCAAGAGTAGCAAGGTTGAGCTTCATCTCGTTAGTCAAGTTAGGATAACACAAGAAAGTTTGGTCTACCTTCATGGCCCAATCAAGGAACCCTTCGGCCCCTCCTTCACCACTATACTTAGGAAGCTTCACCTTAGGTAGCCCTTCATCTCTCCTTGGATCATCACCATAGTATGGCCTCCTTGAGTCTCGGCTATACCTCCTATAATGGTATCCACCACCTCTCTCCCTTCTCATCTCATTCCCATGCTCATCAAAACCGAAATCATCCATCCCATTTTCTCCTCCATCACTCCCAATGGAAGCTTCATAACCCCCTCTATTGTTCTCTCTCCTCCTCTCATTTTCTTCTCTTCCTCTCCTATCATTTGCCTCCTTATTTCTCCTCTCTTCCTCCTCTCCATTCCTACTAGACTCTCCACTATGCCTCCTCTCACTACCCATCCTCCTTTGAAACTCCCCCATTCTCTCATCAAGGGTGGTATTCAACCTACTCATCATCATATCCATCATTTTGAGAGTTTTGGGTGACAATTCATTGCCAACACTAGGAGAACTAGCCATCGCTGCAAGAAAAGGTTAGTGTACAAGAAATATAATAGGAAATAAAGAATCTCACCACTCTCTAAGTGTATCCACTCAATCAACTCGTATTTCACACTTAGTGGCTTTTTCTCTAATGAAACTCTCTTGCCCTTTTCCTCTCTATCTCTTGGTTCTCACTTAGAAATTATTCTCAAATCAATTATCAAGTTCCTACCAAGCCAATGTGAAAGAGGAACAGCACCCTAGCTAGGCTTAAGAAGTCCAAAGAGACAAATACTCAAAGACAAAACTAGGAGTCCAAGTAAGACAAGCAAAAAAAGGCTCAAAATGAAAGAAAGGCTAATCAAATTTGGAGTAAACTTTGATGAGACAATGGCACATATATGGACAGCAAAGGAACATGAATTTGCAGGTAAAACAAGTCCAAAACCGAGACTAAGAGTATGAGAATAAAAAAGTACAACCACACACAATTTTAGCCACTGAAATGTTACCAAGATTAGCGACGGATTCCTAGGAATCCAATTAGAAATCGAAAATGAACCTTAATTCTATGATTATGCAACCTTTGAAAAATCAATCCAAATGCAAAAATGAGGTTCATATATTCATAGTATTACCAATTTCCAGCAAGGGCATAAAAACTCAAAGTGAAAATCACCCCATAGATCACTACACACTCAAGTCCAAAAACAAGGTATTAGAAATTCAACTTGGGTGATGTGTGCTCAAAACTAAGTCCAAGGGTGTGTCTAATTGCCAATTCTTTTCACCTTTCAAATTTTTCTCTTGCTATTTTGGTTCTTTTGACTTTACTTTTGTATGGTCCTTAATCAATTTCTACTCTTTTTGGACCCATACACATCACTTTTCACCACTACTTTTTTTTTTTTTTTATCTTTTGTTTTCTCTCACTTGTTTCTTTTCTTTGTTATGATTTTGTATTTTTTTCTCACACTAAGTATGACTGGACCGAAACCAATAATGAAGAAGAGCAACCTCCAAGTTCAATTTCTAAAACCCAAAATGAAATTATCAAAGGTTTACACAAATTGGACCTAAAGAGTGCTCTAGAAGCTAATTAAATGCATGTTCATGTGAAACTTACACTAGAAGCCTCTTCTATTTCATGGAACCCATGTAAAACATGAAACCCACTCAACAATGGTGCAACACATACATCATACTCATGGTTTTGGAAGAGAAAACACAAAGGACTAAACAAAACTACAAGAAAACAAATCAAACAAAGAAGCTTACAAAGGAAGTTACTCTAGAACAAAGAATCTTGTCATGGAAGCTAAAGTAACTATGAGTAAGACTTCAAGATAAGCATGTCTAACCATGGAAACCCACGGTTTGAAGAAGAACAATGAAGAAAAACATGCTTAGACAAGAACTAACCGAACAAAATTGAAACAACTCAAAGAAACAAAGACTAGGCTATAGAAAGAAGACATAGAACAATGAAAACTCAAAGAAAGCTATGGAAACATATGAAACCCATAACTAACCCGTTGAAGATACTCCATTGAAGAAGACACAAGCTCATGATACCACTTAATAGAAGCTCCCTTAGAGATTCTCCAAAGAGTCCTTGTGTTGCCCTCTCTAGCTTCTTCAAGATAAGCAACTTCAACCCAAAATCAAAGGAAGCTTCGGTCAAGCTTCAATGGTGGAGGAAAAACCGAGAAAAGGAAAAGGTGATGGGGGTGAGGAATGGAGGAGGGTGGCGCCATGGCAAGCCAATAAGTCTAGGAGGAACCGCCACAATGGAGGATGGAATCCATTGATAAGATTCAAGAAACCTTGCTAAGCAAGACAAGAGAAAACCTCTCTCAAGAAAAGCTCAAAGCTTATTCAATTATCAAATTCATCAAAAAGTGTTTTACAAAGGAGTGGGGTAAGCTTATATAGCCCCACGGTTAGCTTGAGGTGCAAGCCAAGCTAACCCTAACCTAACTAACTAATCCTAACCGAAAACTAACTAACCTAGGCTTAGGATAACCAACTAACTAAAATGAAGCTAGGGAAGTTACATGTCACTTTCCAAGTGACATGTCATCAATCCTTGATCTAGACCCTTGAATAGGGAGACTTGATCAAGGGTTGAGGTTTGTCCTTAAGTGGAGACATGGATCACCACTTAAGTAGAAATCTACTTCACCCTCAACTCTTGAGTTCACTTTAGAATTTCACCCAAACTCAAATTAACTTGAAATTCATTTGAAATTCTAATGTGAACTTTTTTGCTCATCTTTCCATTATTTGGATTCCTAAGCCATGCAACCGAAAACATATAAGAAAAAAAAAAAAAAGCAAACCAAGTACCGTGAGCTTGCCAAGCTCATAACATGACATTACAAGATTCAAAAGTATTTACAAGAAGATTACAAAAATACTTAGTATTCCTAAGGCCTTGAAGCTTGTAGCATTCCTTGACCTTCTCCAACTCCTCTTCAAGCTTCTTGAGCATGCTCCTAGTGAGTCTCCTTGGAGGAGGTTCTTCTTGAGGGGATAGTCCTCTATCAGAGAGTAATACTAGGATGGGAGTACTCGTGTTGCAACTCTATACTTTTGCAGGTCGATTCATGTGTTGGACTTATATGGAGTTTTCTTATATGGATTGTATTATGAGTTTTCCATGTATTAGATGTTTAGCTTAGGTTTGTTTGTGTGCTCTTTCTAGGATGATATGTCATGGTAAGCTAAGCTCATCATGTGTGATTTCTCATGATTCAATATGTTGAAGTTCCTTCTAGTTTTCTTTTTTAAAATAAAGATGAGGTAATCAATTACCAACTAAGGTAATAGATTAAATCGGTTTTTGAGTAACCAACTCAAGTAATAAATTACTTGAAAATGGGAACAAAGTGGGAATTCACATTTGTCTCTGAGGTAATCGATTACCTATACAGGTTAATCGATTACCATGGCTTGAGATCACTTGAGATGACTGGGATAATTGATTACTAGATGTTATAACCGATTACCCTCATTAGAAAATCAATTGAATTGCCTAAAATGATTTTTTGTTTTCAATTATAAATAAATCCTCGTTTGAAATATTTTCATAACTTGGAAAATACACAAAAAGAGCTATTCTAACACTTTCATATTCTCTCAAACTGAGTTTTATATTTTCTCCATGAAAATCTTCAAAGAACTTCATAATTCTTCAAGAAAAGGTCTATCAAAAGGCAATCTTGATTGAAGTTTTGATTGGTTGACATAGCTAGTGCTTATCTTTGAACTGATTCTACACAATCAGTTTGTTTGTAAGGACACAAAGAGATCATGGTGGAATACCAATTCCAACAGTTGTTAGATTAGGACCGGATGTAGGCCGAAACCAACCATAAATCACCTTTGCATTCTTCTTCTCCCATACGTTTTTATCTTTTGCCTATACACTTAACGGTAACTTGTTTAAACATTGTTTTCGTTCGGTAATTGATCTGGAAATCAACTATAATATAGAACTATCAAATACTATTTTTGGTTTCTCAAGTATATTGATTACTAGCAAGTTTCTTTGATCTTTCTTTGAAGTTTCCGTTGTCAACTTTTGATATATCTTGTACTAACACTTTTTCACTTTTTGGTTGTATCTCTTGATATCTTCTTTAAAGTGTCTATAGTTAAACAAGATTAGCTTTTGTTTGAAATAAAAGAGAGTAGAAACGACACTAATTAGGGAATGGGAGTGAAGCAGTGGTTACTGATTTCATAGTCCCCACATACATAGAGAATGAGAGTGAAGAATGATGCAAAAACTTTGAATATTATACATTCTGCATTGAATTCCGATGAATTTTTCAGATCTCACTTATACCACAACTAAAGAAGCTTGGGAGCTCATAAAGGTCACCAACGAAGGAACCGCTGAAATACAAAGGGCAAGGAAGAACACCTTGATCCAAGAGTACAAGGAGAGTTTGTAATGGATATGAAAAAACACTTTACACACATAGTGAACCATTTGAAAGGACTTGGTAAGATCTTCGTCGATGAAGAGGTAAATGACAAAGTGCTGAAATCCATAAGTAGAAAGGGCAACCGACGGTCACAACGATCACTGAATCCAAGAACCTAGCCTTGATATTAAGTGAAGATGATTTAGGAACATCAAGAAGGGTTACTAGAAGTATGCAAAGGAGGCTAGAAGAGGAGGTGGGAAAACTCCAAGACCAAGAAGCTAGTATAGGACTCATGACTTGTAATATTCTTGTAAATTTGTTTACACAAGATTAGTCCTATATTGTAAAAGCTCTAGGGTAGGACAAGGGCCAAAGCCCATGGTTTTTATAAGGCTTATAGCATGTCGTACATTCCTAAGTCAAGGCCACACAAGTTTTCAAAATCGGCTAAAATCATTTTCGGCTACTAAAAGTGTGTGGACCTTGAAACACTTGCTAATTAGGAAGGAATCTTTGATTAAGCATTGGATCCATGCCAACACTTAGATCCTTGATTAGGATGTGATTAGGATTGATGACATGGCTAATCACATGGGTAACAAGGGGAGACAAACCCAAGTGCACCCATGTGAAAGCCATGTGAAACCATGTGGTGGTTCCTCCTAGGCTTATAAGTTTCACCACCTTGGCGCCACTATCATTTCTTCCTTCTCCATTTTTCCTTTTCATTTCTTCACTCTTAAACACCTAAACCTTGTTCAAATGAGACCTTTGATGAATCATTATTTTGATCAATTTCTATGCATTTAATACATCATATTACAACATTATTAATGGTTAATTAGCATGATTTAGTGCATTTATGAGTTTGGGCTTATTTGGGCCTTAAGTGCTTATTTTTGTTCTAATTCGCTAAAATTTTCAGTTTTGACAAGTTTCACTAAAAAAGGCATAACTCTCACTACAAAACTCTGTTTGAGCTCCATTATATGTCAAATTAAAGAGGACTGAAAGAGCTACAAAATCTATGAGACATGAAGAGCCAATTTGGACCGCATCTGAGGTGAAAATTGCCTTGAAAGTGACGCACGAAATTGATGCGGGAATTCCAGCGTGAAGAGTTAATGTAGGCCCATTTCAAATCATGTAATTGGACCATTTAAATGTTTGTATTGAGTGGGCTTTGAACCCTGCACCCTAAGTCACTTAAAGTCATGTGACTAGCACATGACTCACTTATTATAAATACCCCATTATTATAAATCGTCAGTCCTAGTGGCTATCGCCTCAACCCATTTAGAGACATAATCAACAACGAGCAGGATGTAACCCGAATGAAACAAGAAACGGTCCGAGTCCACTATTACTGCAAAGTAGTAGCTAGATTTTGGTATTATTTGACGCACGTTTGGCGCGTGTGTCAAATTTGGCGTCGTTGCTAGGGAATTGCTTTGTTAATTCTCATTGTTTATATGCATTTTTTTATTTGTATTTTTTTTATTATTAGACTTAGGATAGGTTAGCTTACATTCAATAAGTTCTGCAGTATACTGATTTCATGCTCTGTCTTGCACTTGTTTGACTTGTTATATGTTGTTTGGTCATCTGATTTTGGATTTTTAGATCTGTTCGGTCATTCTAGTTACCTTTCTTGAAGTAATTTGGCCTTCTGAGCAAACCTTTCACCCAATCGGGGTGAAAAAATTGTGTTAGTTTTGCCAAATTCCTTCCAGATTTTGCTGTTTTGCAATTATTTTGGTCCCGCGGGGACACAACGGATATTTTTGAATTATTGAACTAATTCCGTTGGTTTTGAAATTTTGCAGGGTGGTAATTTTTGAGGAATTGAGTATAACCCTGTGCTATGCACGGGGCACCACCCTATTGAGGCCAAATTCCATCGTTTAGACCCTCTTTTCAATTTTTGAAAATTTTACACTGCATATTTAGGGTCCCGAGATGGTTTATAATTGATCTGTGGTAGTCCCATAATATTTAAAAATGATTTGATACTGTTTTGCAAGTTATTTTGGTCATTTGGTGCATGCTGACAATGATATTTTGCTAAGTGTTGTTAGTTAGTGTTATTTATGCTGATTTTTGTTATATATTGCTATTTTTTCATGGCTATTGTTGAATATGATGCACTAGAGGTAGATGTGCTTGATTTGCATTATTTAAGCTAGCATGGATAATAGGACTATTAGGGAACTATTGCAGCAGGAGGGGAGTTTCAGTGATCTAACTTTTGCAAAGGCAGGAGGTTTTCATGCCATACCTCAGCAACAATACAACCCATATTTCAAATCCTACAATCCTGGATGGAGAGATCGATTTATCAGAGTTCACTTGACTATTCTACTTTTCATCCGACACAAAATTGGCAACAAAATTCCAATCATCATATATCATCTTTTCAAAAACATCCTACACAACCACTAGCCCAACCACAACTTGGAAGAATTAATCAAGCAGATGGCCACCAACAACTTGCAATTTCAGCAGATAACTGAGGCTAACCTTCAGAGTATCCAAACTCATATTGAACAGTTATCCAATACAATTAGTTAGAACCAACCTCAAACATCCATTAGTCTACCCTCACAAGCAATTTCAAATTTGAATGATAATGATAAGAATGTGAGTGATATTACTTTAAGTCTCGTAAGCAAATAGTGGAACCTCTTGCACAACCTTAGAAAGACAATTACCATGTGATGGAGGACCATCTCCCAAGCATGAGGATTACAAGGGCAATGCAAAGAAGAATTGAAGCCCAAGTTGAAGAAGAGTTGACCAAGTCAAAGCCAACAAGTCAAAGTCAAAGTCAACGGTCAACTCTTGGAAGTCAACAAAGTGGGCAAATGAAGCCTTGTAATTTTCTAAGTATTTTGTAATTAGTTTAGCTTTAATTTGTGTAAAGCTTGGACCTATGTTTGTTTGTGAATTTAGGCCAAGCTCTTTTTATGGACATGTTGACTTCTATTTGTGTTGGTCAAAGCCTCTTAAGATGGGCTTAAGTGTCTTATGACCCAACTAAACAAACAAATACACTCTCTTAAAAGAGAGTGGATGGATTAAGAGAGAGAATTAGTGGAATTGTCACTAACTTCATTTAAATTTCCACCACTTGATTATTCCATAATCAAAGGTGTAAATTTAAGTCAAGTTCTAAATTGTTGACTCTCATCTAAGAAGGGATTCTAGCCTTAGGATTTACTTCTAATCTAAGGCATAGAATTCCATCTTAATTAATCCATGATCATCACAAACTTAGATGAGTTATAAGCCTCTTGATCTCATTAACTCTAGATCCTTCTTGAATTGATCAAGTAAGGGGTGCTTAGCATCACTTGATCAATCCATCAAGGATAAAGTGGCTAGGATGACTCAAGGCCAACCACACACAAGGGGTCTTATAACTTAGGAAATTTCCATTTTGTAATCACTTTTGAATTGAATGAAATAGAATTCTTCTAAGACTTGTGTCTTGAGAAAGGGAGAGTGCTCTCCTAGGGTTTCTTCATAGAACCTTGAATCTTATCTTGATCCATGACTCAAGTGGCGATTCATCACCTAGCTTATTGATCCCCTTGGATCATGGCGCTATCTCCTTCCTAGTCTCGTTCCATTTTGCTTCTTCTTCTTCTTGGTCACAAACCGAAACTATTACATACCTTAGCCTATATTCCGCAAGCTTTTCTTGGTCTTCAGTGAAGATCACTTGGTGAATTGAAGATTGGGCAAACAAAGGGTGTTAGATCCATGGAGCATCTTCTAGCTACATGGATTTGCATCAAATTTGATATCAAGAGCTTGTTCTTCACCTAGTTGTTCTTCACTTGTGGTATTGAGTCTAGCTCCTATCTTTTTTATTTCAATTTTTGATTCAATTGAATTTTTATTTGAGTTTTGTTGTGTTTCTTGGCTGTCCAATGCATAGATGAGATGTTCTGACACTCATGGTTGATCATACATGGCTTATCTTACATGCTAGACACATTCTAGTTGATAGCCCCCATGTGTTTGATGAATTCTCTCAATATGTATTTTGAGTCTCTTTGCTGGAATTGTTAATCCCCTGCATCTTATGTGGCTTAATTAGTGCTTATATGTGTTATTATTATGCGCATTGCTCATTATAAGTCCAAGTTACCACTACCATGCTTTATCTTGCTTGTTAGCAATGTTTGACTTGACTTGCTTGAGTATTTGAGTCTATACTTGGACTGTCCAACAAAGAATAGCCAAAAGAAAAATATAGAAAAACAAAAGAAAAGAAAAGAGCAAGAGAAAATATACAAGAAAAAGAGTCAAAGAAAAAAAATTCAAGAAAAGAAAAATACAAGAAAAGAAGTTTGAAGAAAAATTAGAGTGAAATTTTGAGTAGCTCTTGTAGTAGAATTTTTGGGAAAAATTGAGTGCAGTACATTGGGAAATTGGGATCATTAAACACCCACAAATTTTGTGTCCAAGCTCAATTAGGCAACAATTACTCATTTGGCTCAAGCATCATATTACAAATTGTGTCAAAATTGCTAATAACATGATATTTGAACTTGTAGTGTGCTTTGCATGTGCCTAGACATATTTACCCTGTCTTTGCCCTGTTTTTGGACCCATATTTGTGGCTGCCCTGCAACTTAATTTGAGCTTATTTCGTGCCTAAACATCACACAAACCATTCCCCAAAATTTCAAGTCATTTTGAGCCAATTTTCAAGCCTAACTTCCAGCTTAGTGACGGTTTTGCTGTTGTTGTGGCAGTTTCGGGTTTGCAGTTGGTTCAAGGGGTTAAACGTTGATTTATTGAATTCTGGGCATTTGGTCATTCAATATACATATATATAAGCTCAACTGGAAAGTTTCATAATTTTCCAAGCTCTTTTGCTATTCTAAAAAAATTTCACAAGTTGGGCAAATTTTGGTGACGGTTGCTGTCAAATTTTCCAAGAAGCACCAGCATTTGCGCCAGGGCGCAAACAGGAGGTGCAAATCTACCTCCTTCTCTAGAATTTTGCGCCAGGGCGCAAACAAGAGGCGCAAATTTTCCAGCAAATTGCATTTGACTTCTTCCCTTCTTTGAGTTTGTTTTTCAAAATTTTTGCAGTTGTTAAATACTAGTTTTCCTTCATTTTTAGTGCAGTAAATATATTAACCTTTTTCTTAAACGTTAATTTCCATTTTTGAGTAGCTAATTTTGTCATTGAGTCTTGTTTTGTTGCTTGTCTTCTTTGGCTTCCTACTAGTTTTGTCTTGAGTATTTGTCTCCTTTGAATTTCCTTAAGCTTGTAGTGAATTGTTCCTCTTTCATTTGAGTAATTGGACATTGGTAATTGATAGAGGTTCCTCAAGAAACTTTAAAGAGATTGAGAGGAAAAAGGCAAGTGTGCACATCATAGAAAAAGCCATCTCAAGAGTGATACACGAGTGCTACTAGAGTGAAACACTTAGAGAGAGACAAGGATCCCTTATATAATTGTATTTGTTATCTAACCTTTTCTTGTGCAGCAATGGATACTTCTCCTAGTGTCGGAAATGATCTCTCCCCAAGGTCTAAAAGGATGATGGATATGGTGAAGTCCATGCTTAGTGCTAGCTTGGAGGAGAGGTTTGACCAAGAGAGGAGGTTAAAGGAGGATAAAGAAGGAATTGGAGAAGAGGATCCTTGGGGACACTAGTGGCAATCATGGTGGTCACAATGGAGGAGGGGCTGTACCTAGAGAGGGCCGTGGAAGCCTAAGCAATGAAGTACCTAGGAGTAGGAGAAATAGCTATAGAGGTAGTGGAAGTGAGGAAGGAATTCCTAGAGGGGACTATAGCACACCTAGGGAGAGTGATTGGGGAAACAACTATGATGAGGATGAACCCTTTAGAGGCCATAGGAATGCAAGGGGGGGAAGGAGTGATCCTCAACCTAGAAGGCCGAATCACACCCCTAGAAGAAATGTGGAAGAGGATGAACCTAGAGAGTGGGAAAGAAGAAACAAGATTAAGCTACCCAAGTTCCTTGGAGATAGTGAGGCCGAGAGCTACCTAGTTTGGGTGATGAAGGTTGATCATGTTTATTCTTGCTACCCACACTTGAGTGAAGAAAAGAGGCTTAACTTAGCCATCTTGGAGTTTGAAGGTTATGCCTTGGTTTGGTGGAACCAAGTCCTTGTAGATGCCGAAAAGAGGAGAAGGCCACACATCACTTCTTGGACCCAATTGAAGGATGCCATGAAGGGGAGATTTGTGCCTAAATCTTATACAAGGGACCTCCATGTGAAGCTCCAAAGGTTAACTCAAGGAGGAAGGAGTGTACAAGAGTACTATAAGGACGTAGAATTGACCTTGATGAGGGCCGGCTATGAAGAGGAGAAGGAAGCTACAATTGCTAGGTTCACCAATGGATTGAATAGGGAGATTCAAGATGTCTTGGAGCTCCAACATTATAGAACCTTGGAGGATGCCATCCATAAGGCCGAGAGGATTGAGGGCCAATTAAAGAGGAAGAGCTCCTTCAAGAAGTCTTTCACACATGGATCTTCAAGTTGGAAGGACAAGCAAAAGAAGGAGGGATCATCCAAGACTTTCTACAAGTCTAGCCGAGATGACCCTAAAGGTAAGGAAGTCTCTAAACCTATTTCTAAGCCTTCTAACATTAAGTGTTTCAAGTGTTTAGGACATGGTCATATAACTTCCCAATGTCCCAACAAGAAGGCCATGATCATGAGAGTAGATGGAGGGATCACTAGTGAAGAGTCCACTCACTCTTCAAGTGAAGAAGAGGAAGTTAGTGCTAGTGAGCACTCAAGCATGGAGCAACCGGAAGATGGAGACCTCCTCATGGTAAGGAAGATGCTTGGGAGTGCCCTCAAGGAATTGGATGACTCACAAAGGGAAAATATCTTCCATTCTAGATTCCTAGTGGAAGGGAAGGTATGTTCTCTTATCATAGATAGTGGTAGTTGTACAAATGTTGTTAGTACTAGGTTAGTAAATAAATTAGAACTTAGGACATCCCCACACCCTAAACCTTACAAACTACAATGGTTGAGTGATAAGGGAGAGATGGTAGTTAGTAAGCAAGTCCTTATTAACTTCTCCATAGGCAAGTATAGAGATGATGTGATGTGTGATGTAGTGCCTATGGAAGCCACTCACCTTTTACTTGGGAGACCTTGGCAATATGACAAGCATGCCATTCATGATGGTGTTTCCAACACCTATGTCTTATCTCATATGAGCAAGAAGGTCACCCTTAAGCCTTTGTCACCTAAGGAAGTGTGTGAGGATCAAATAAAAATGAAATTAAAGAGGGAAAGTGAGAAAAAGTTGGAAAAAGAGGAGAACTTAGGTGCCAAACACCCTTTGGCCGAGAGCTCCACTAAAAAGAAAGGAAAGGAAACCAAAACACTTAGAAAACTAGCCTTGGCCGAGAGTTCAAGAATAATTACCAAGCATGCCACTAGTGATTCTAGGTTGAAAAACAAAGGAGAAAGTTCCCTTAAGCATAGGCAAACCAAGAGTTCATGCAAGGTAGATCTTAAAGAGAGTTTGCTTATTGGGAAAGGTGAGTTGAGGAGAGAATTCCTAGCTAGGAAAAACATATTTCTTTGTTTACCTAATCCGCTTGTGTTAAGCACTAACATTGTAGGTAAGCAACAAGATTTGGATGCACCTAAAGTGGAGTTCAAGGATGTGTTTTCCAATGACATTCCACATGGGTTTCCACCCTTGAGTAACATTGAGTCTTGGAAAACCATTGAATTTAGAAATGTGGAATTTTTAATTGTGCCTACTAACTTTTACTTTCATGATATTAATTGTTCATATAGGTTGATGAATGAAGAAAAGAAGGAGGGCACATTACAAATTTCCACATATGTTGAAACACCAAAGGCGCCTTGATGCAATCCTCAAGGAGAATAGCATAGAATTCACGGATCTTCATGCTTCAATGGAGACTTAGGTGTTTAGGAAGAAGAAGCTTGCGCCTCAAGGAGAAATGAAATGGAGAAAACGGATTAGAAGAGGAATGGAAGCGCCATGGCAAGTGCCAATAAGCTTGAGGTGGAACCGCCACAATGGAGTAAGGAAGCCATTGATGAGATTCAAGGTTCTTCACAAGAACACAAGAGAGAAAACACTCTCAATTTTCTGAATTCAATTCTCAATTAATCAAAAAATGTATGAATTACAAAGGAAATCCTATTTATACTACTAAGGTGTGGTGCTTAGCTTGCTATGGAAGGAACTAATGTCCACCCTTGGATTAGATTCTAATCTAATAGCTATGAAGGGAAGCTTGTGGTGGAAGCTTGATTAGCTTGGAGGACAAGGATCAATCCTCCACCCTTGGATGTAGATCCTCATCCAACGGTTATGGCATCAAGCTTGCACTCCAAGCTTCTAAGCTTAGCCCTTGGATTAGTATCCTCATCTAATGGTCATGGTGCCAAGCTTGCACTCCAAGCTTCTAAGCTTAACCCTTGGATTAGAATCCTATCTAAGGGTCACTAATTATTTGTTTATTACAAGTTTAGGCTCAAATTAAATCCTTAAAACAATTACATAATTGAAAGAAAACTACTAATAAGCTTAAACATTAAAACATTTCGCTGAAAATTCCTGGAAGCATTCCAACGCTAACTTCAAGCTCATTTTCCAACTAGTTTCAGTTCGAACTGGGTTTTGGTGTCTTCATAGATTTTGTAGCCCTTGAAGTCTTCTTTAATTTGGCACCAAGAACGCCTCAATTGGACTTGTGTAGCTCAAGTTATGATCGAAATACTGAAACAGGTCAGATGCAAAAATCAGCAGCGAATTTTATTAGAAGCCCAAAATTGAAAAGTAAGGTTGGAGAGTTTGGTTGAGCTTTTGGAGATGGTCCTCCATTAAATCCTCCTTCTTATGTTCAACTTGTCCTCAAGTTGAGTTGACCTTCCCTGCAATAAAACTCCACCCGGATCAAAGGTCAAACATGGTTCATTAACTTTGTTGTTAGATGATGCAAAATATAAGCAAACTTGTTTCTTATAGTTATGGCATAGGTGTAAAATTAAAACAGCATTATTAATCAAGTGGTCCTTTAATTTCCTACACCTACTAAAATTACTAGTTTGCAAATCATATGAATTAAATTGTTTTCTATCATCAACAACACCAACTAATGAAGTGTGAGTAGAAGTTATTTGATCCTTCAAAATATTTCCCAAGCTCTTTTGTTTAAACCCATGGAGTTGTGGGGTACCCTCCTTCTTGAACTCTTTGATCATCCTAGAAGGAAATTCAACATTATGAAAACTGAATGCATTAGGTACAGCCAACAATTCCATATCAAAATCATGGGAATCTAACATAAAGCAAGGGTAACCATGCAAGTTGAAATAAGTAACAGTTAAGGAATTTTTTTCCAAGGTTAGTTTATAACTCTTAACCACTTCCTCTCCTCTATAATGTTTATTCCATGGTTTCATCACACTTAACTTCTTGTTTGTACCTGTAGCACAATCAACCTCAAAACAAGAGTTAGGGTAAAAAGGAATTCCAAACTTAATAGCAAAATCATACTTCTCATTCAAGTGTCTTTCCCACCATAGGCTCTCTTTTCTTCCAAGATTACCTACAAGAGAAGAACTCAAAGAAGTAGATGTGGGTAAGCATAAGAATATGGATTTCCTAGCTAAAAAGTCTCTCTTGAGTTCACTCATTTCCATCAAGAAGTTATCTTTCTTATCATTCTTTTTACTTTTCATTTTATCAAGTTTATGGACCTTAGGGTTAGATAACTTCCCTTTCAATGTTCCTCCCTTGGAGCTCTCGGCCATGGATTTGTCTCCATGCTTGGGTGTGCCTTTGGAGCTCTCGGCCAAGGTAAACTTCTTCTCTTGGTCCCTTTTAAACTTCATTTTTATTTGGTCTTCACAAACCTCTTTAGGTGATAATGGCTTTAGTGTGACCTTCTTACCTACATGAGAGAAAATGTAAGTATTGGCAACTCCATCATGTATAGCTTTTCTATCAAATTGCCAAGGTCTACCAAGGAGTAAGTGTGTGGCCTCCATAGGAACAACATCACAGAGTACTTCATCATTAAATCTTCCAATAGTAAAAGAAATAAGTACTTGTTTGTCTACCACTAACTCTCTTTTCTCACTCAACCATTGTAGCTTATATGGTTTCACATGTGAAGATGTTTTCAAATTTAATTTATCCACTAATCTAGTACTTACTACATTAGTGCAACTTTCACTATCAATAATTAAAGAGCATACCTTCCCTTCAATAGTGCACCTACTATGGAAGATATTCTTCCTTTGGGAGTCATCAAGTTCTTTACTTACATTGCCAAGCATCCTCCTCACCATCAAGAGATCTCCCTCCTCGGCTTGCTCATGGTTAGAATGCTCACTTGCACTTGATGTCTCACTTTCACTAGATGATGAGCTTGAATCTTCACTTGTAACCGCTCCATTCTTCATCATCATAGCTTTCTTGTTTGGGCAATGAGAGGCTATGTGTCCATGACCCAGACATTTGAAACACTTAATAGAACTAGGTTTAGAAGAGTTAGAATGTACCTCCTTTACCATAGTAGTCTCTCGGTCATGCTTGTTCCTTTGGTTGGAGTAGCCCTCCTTTTTGCCTTTGTCCCTCCAAGAGGTAGTATATGAAGTAGAGGATCTTTTGAAGGTGCTTTTCCTCTTGATTTGTTGCTCCACCTTCTCGGCCTTGTGTATGGCCTCCTCAATGCTCACATAGCTTTGGAGTTCAAGAACATCTTGGATCTCTCTATTGAGTCCATGAGTAAATCTAGCTAATGTGGCCTCTCTTCTCTCTTGGTATTCACACCTTAGCATGGTCAACTCAAGCTCCCTATAATATTCTTGCACACTCATGGTACCTTGAGTCAACCTTTGGAGTTTAACATGTTGGTCTTTCACATATGTGTGTGGTACAAACCTAAGTCTCATAGCTTCCTTAAGTCGGGTCCAAAAGATAATTCGTTCCCTCTCCCTCCTCTCGGCTTCTCCTAGAATTTGGTACCACCAAACTAAGGCATATCCTTCAAACTCTATAATAGCTAAGCTTAATCTCTCTTCATCATTGAGCATGGGGTAGCATGAGAAAATTTGGTCTAGTTTCATGGTCCACTCTAGGTATGCTTCGGCACCTCCTTCACCATTGAACTTAGGTAGGTTAAGCTTTAGGTTTCTCTCATCTATCCTACCACATTCATTATATACTTGATGTACTCGGTCACATCCCCTATGGTGTCCATAATCTCCCCTTCTTGCTCTCCTAGTATCACGTCTATTGCCTCTCAAGTTAGGGTCACCCTCACCATTGCTCCCATCTTCACTACTCCTAGGTGAATATTGGCTTCCCCTACTTGTTTCTCTTATGGTGCTCACATGTCCATCACTCTTGGATTCAAAAGTTCCCTTAACTCCACTTGTCTCACCAAGGACCTTCTTCTCTAATTCCTTCCTATTCTTTCTCTCTTCCTTAGCTCTCCTCTCTAGGTCAAACCTCTCCTCTAAACTAGTTTGTAGCATGTTCTTCATTAGATCCATCATTTTTCTAGTTTTAGGTGAAAGGTCATTTCCTACACTAGGGTAACTATCCATGGCTGCACAACAAATATTAGTACACAAAAACTATAGAGAAAATAGGATCCTTTCCACTCACTAAGTGTATGCACTCAAGCCACTCGTATTTCACACTTCAAGACTTTTTCTCTAATGTTCTCTCTTGTCTTTTTCCACTCAACCTCTCTTAATACTCTTGTTCAAACCTCTAATCAATCATTCAAGGTCCAAGTATCCAAAGTGAAAGAGGAACGGTTCTAGAATCAAGCTTAAGAAGTCCAAGAAATACAAACTCAAGACAAAACTTAGGAGTCCAAAATGACAAGCAATAAAAGGTACCCAATGAACAAAATTTTGGCTACTCAAATATAAGAAGTTTATATGTGACAAAGGCACTAAACTACTGCAGTTTGGACAGCCACAAACAATGCTCAAATCTGGAAAATTTCCAGCGAATCAAGAATTTTATGAACAAGCCAATTTACAAGCAATTTTGGCACCAATTTAGCACCCGAATTTAGGTAAATTTGCAAGTGAATTTTGTGAAGTGATTTTTAGTGATTAGATGCAGTTTTCACCACTGTACAGCCAAGTAATATGCTCAAAAATACAGGGGAAAAACAGAGTTTCAAGTTACCAAGCACATCACATACCACAAGTTCAAGAATCTAGGCTACTAGCAAGCTAAACTCAAGTTTTGGTGATAATGCTTAGTCCTAAGTGTCTCTAGTGTTTTAAGTCCTTTGAACCACTAATTTTGGGAGTGTTTAGAGGTTCAAATAGTCAAGGTACTGCACTGCACTTTTAGGCTTGAAATTCACTAAATTCACTTTTCATTTGTTCTTTTCTATTCACTTGAATTTTCCACTAGTTTCACTTTTCTAGTTTTCTCTTCTCTTTGATTTTTCTTGTGATTCTTTTTCTTGTAATCTTTCTTTTGATTTTCTTTTTCCTTTGACTTTTATACTTCTTTTCTTGACTTTCTTTTGCTGGACCGAATTGAGAAAAACCTAAGACTAAGGCAAAATTAAGTCTAAAATTACTAGTAAGCTAGATTAAGCATGGTGAAAGTTACTTGAACTTGTAATGCACAATTCTTAGCACTTAAATCATGTGAACAACACCTCAAACACATTCAAACCAGTAATTCACGGAATAGCATGGATTTGGCATGGTTCATATGAAGCAAAAGCAAGAACACATGTGAAAAATTACTAGAACAAGCTTAGAAAGAAAATTAAACGGTGAAAACACAAGGAATTGATAGGAATTTTAGATCTAGGAATTTTTTAACATGAAAACTCAAATTAAAGATGAAGACAACTCAAGGAACATGTGAAGAACTCAAGCAAGTTCATACTACACGAAACTACACAAGAAATTGAAGAGAAAAAAACGAAATTCAAGGTAAGGAAAATTCAAACCGATAGAATGCTCCAATTGAAGTAGAACAAGCTCTGGTACCAAATTTGATGCAATCCTCAAGGAGAATAGCATAGAATTCACGGATCTTCATGCTTTAATGGAGACTTAGGTGTTTAGGAAGAAGAAGCTTGCGCCTCAAGGATAAATGAAATGGAGAAAACGGATTAGAAGAGGAATGGAAACGCCATGGCAAGTGCCAATAAGCTTGAGGTGGAACCGCCACAATGGAGCAAGGAAGCCATTGATGAGATTCAAGGTTCTTCACAAGAACACAAGAGAGAAAACACTCTCAATTTTCTGAATTCAATTCTCAATTAATCAAAAAGTGTATGAATTACAAAGGAAATCCTATTTATACTACTAAGGTGTGGTGCTTAGCTTGCTATGGAAGGAACTAATGTCCACCCTTGGATTAGATTCTAATCTAATGGCTATGAAGGGAAGCTTGTGGTGGAAGCTTGATTAGCTTGGAGGACAAGGATCAATCCTCCACCCTTGGATGTAGATCCTCATCCAACGGTTATGGCATCAAGCTTGCACTCCAAGCTTCTAAGCTTAGCCCTTGGATTAGTATCCTCATCTAATGGTCATGGTGCCAAGCTTGCACTCCAAGCTTCTAAGCTTAACCCTTGGATTAGAATCCTATCTAAGGGTCACTAATTATTTGTTTATTACAATTTTAGGCTCAAATTAAATCCTTAAAACAATTACATAATTGAAAGAAAACTACTAATAAGCTTAAACATTAAAACATTTCGCTGAAAATTCCTGGAAGCATTCCAACGCTAACTTCAAGCTCATTTTCTAACTAGTTGTAGTTCGAACTTGGTTTTGGTGTCTTCATAGCTTTTGTAGCCCTTGAAGTCTTCTTTAATTTGGCACCAAGAACGCCTCAATTGGACTTGTATAGCTCAAGTTATGATCGAAATACTGAAACAGGTCAGATGCAAAAATCAGAAGCGAATTTTATTAGAAGCCCAAAATTGAAAAGTAAGGTTGGAGAGTTTGGTTGAGCTTTTGGAGATGGTCCTCCATCACGCCTTGTGTGATAGCTAGAGGATTCACTCCCAAGAAATTTTGTGTTCTAGGACCAATTGAGAAGTTGTGCATAGAGGAACCATGGAGTGACATAGAAAGAGGAAATGGGGTACTTAGAGATTATGCATTATCAAAAAGGGAGACTTCTTTGCCTCTTACTTATCCTATTATTTCTAATTTGCACAACACAATTTGTGACACGATAGGTTCTCTAAATAGGTCTTGGGAAATGTTTGAAAATGTTAAGTTGAGATTCTTGTTTGATTCTACTAATGGTTGCCCTTTTAGGTGGAAGAATGAGTCCATGAAGGAGGAAACATCACAAGCTTCTACACCTAAAAGAAGATTTTTAAACAAGAGTTTCAAACATGATTCCACAAGGATTGAAGAACTAATATCTACACTTCTAAAGGAGGAAATAAAAACTCCTTGGAGTTTTGGTTTATGCATAGACAATCACTTGATTTCCTTCTTCACTTCTTTACATTTTGATATTGATATTAGTGGGCAAACCATCTTGATATTAAATGTTAAACTTAAAAGAGTTTGTTTGATCTTTGATCCGGGTAAAATGGTTTTGTAGGTAATAAGCTAAGGCCACTTGGGGACAAGTTGGCCACAAGAAGGAGGGATTGATGGAGGACCATCTCCCAAGCATGAGGATTACAAGGGCAATGCAAAGAAGAATTGAAGCCCAAGTTGAAGAAGAGTTGACCAAGTCAAAGTCAAAGTCAACGGTCAACTCTTGGAAGTCAACAAAGTGGGCAAATGAAGCCTTGTAATTTTCTAAGTATTTTGTAATTAGTTTAGCTTTAATTTGTGTAAAGCTTGGACCTATGTTTGTTTGTGAATTTAGGCCAAGCTCCTTTTATGGACATGTTGACTTCTATTTGTGTTGGTCAAAGCCTCTTAAGATGGGCTTAAGTGTCTTATGACCCAACTAAGCAAGTGTAATACACTCTCTTAAAAGAGAGTAGATGGATTAAGAGAGAGAATTAGTGGAATTGCCACTAACTTCATTTAAATTTCCACCACTTGATTATTCCATAATCAAAGGTGTAAATTTAAGTCAAGTTCTAAATTGTTGACTCTCATCTAAGAAGGGATTCTAACCTTAGGATTTACTTCTAATCTAAGGCATAGAATTCCATCTTAATTAATCCATGATCATCACAAACTTAGATGAGTTATAAGCCTCTTGATCTCATTAACTCTAGCAACCAGAGGCACAAAGACGCGCCTAGGCGCGCACAGAGGCGCATTACAACCCATTTCTCTGGACAAACGCGCCAAGGCGCAAATGGGTTAAGTGGAGGGCGCATTTCTTCACCTATATAAGGGCTTTTTGGCGCGAAATCAGATATAGAATTCATAATTCAGTTTTTTTAGTTCCTTCCTCTGCACGCTTCTTGCGATTTCTCTCTTTTCCATCTTCGTTCTCCATCCTCCTCCATCAAACCTAGAGAGTCTCTGTTCTATTTTGAATTTTTCTTCTGTTCATCATTAACTCATGCATAGCATATAGGTATAACTTTTACTCTTTAAGTTCCTGTGAATATGCAGTTAGTACCTTTCTTGTTATCCCACCTTTACCTAAGCCCCATTACAACCCTGAAAAGACCTTTTGAGTGTTCAAGGTCTACTTGAAGGCAGTGGAGATTTTAGAGCTATTGCAAGCCTATGGTAACTGACCTTCTAATTGGTAACATTGAGAGAAACACAAACCCAAAACACTTGAGAGATTGAGGGCAAACACTTAACTGGAGAGGACTGTGTAATGTTGCTAAAGTACATTTTCTCATGTCAATCTATGTTGTTTGCTTATGCTTGATGAATTGTGCAATTCTTGAGAACATTTTGAACTCATGTTCAACTTTCATAGATAAATTGAGTTGGCTTAAGGAGTTAAGAATTGCATAATGCATTTTCAGTAGCTGTTGAGCTCAATGTTACACCATGTTTATTGACCCTTGTAATGATGGATTCTATGTTTGCTTGAGGACAAGCAAAGCTTTAAGTTTGGGGTTGTGATAAGTGCTAGATTATACATGTTTTCCTAGGTGTTTTCAGTCCATTACCATCAATTTTCAATAGGTTTAGTTGTAGTTTAGACAAGAAAACATTGAAAATACCATGTTTGTTTAGTGTTAGTTCTTGATGTAGTGTTTTGTTAGTTTTATAAGTGTTTCTTGTGTTTTTAAGTCATTTTATCCTCTTTCTTGTTAATTGTAGGTTGATTGAAGAGGAGATAGAAGTTTGGAATGAAAGCCATGGACCTAAGAGAAAGACTTGGAGTGCAAGCCATCAAGAAGAAGAGAAGTTGAAGCTCAAGTCAAGGGAGCACATCCATTTGAGCCCAGCTTTCACTCAATTTGCACTCCGAATTGGCTCTTCGTGTCTTCATGAGAGTTGTAGCTCTATCTAACCTCTTTCATTTGCAAAAAAAACAGAGCTCAAAATGATATCTATGGAGGAAGTTATGCCCATTTTAGTGAAAGTACTCAAGCAGTTGCGCCTAGGCGAAAATCAGGAGCTGTTGGAGGCGTGAGCGCGCCGCGGCGCGTTTCACTGGACCATGGGGGCGCGTTTCAGCCCAGCTCTTGGCCAAAACGCGCCTAGGCGCGATTTAGGACCATCAAGAGGCGCGCGGGCGCGCCAGGGCGCGAATGGGGCCGCGTTTCACTACAGGTTGCGGCACAAACGCGCCAGGGCGCGAATTACTGAAATGGGGGGCGCATTTCTTGATGGTCCTAAATCGCGCGTTTTGGCCGAGAGCTGGGCTGAAACGCGCCCCCATGGTCCAGTGAAACGCGCGGCGCGCCACGCTCCTCAGCCTCTCGATTTTTCGCCTAGGCGCAACTGCTTGAGTACTTTCACTAAAATGGGCATAACTTCCTCCACAGATATCGTTTTGAGCTCTGGTTTTTTTACAAATGAAAGATGTTAGATAGAGCTACAACTCTCATGAAGACACGAAGAGCCAATTCGGAGTGCAAATTGAGTGAAAGCTGGGCTCAAATGGATGTGCTCCCTTGACTTGAGCTTCAACTTCTCTTCTTCTTGATGGCTTGCACTCCAAGTCTTTCTCTTAGGTCCATGGCTTTCATTCCAAACTTTTATCTCCTCTTCAATCAACCTACAATTAACAAGAAAGAGGATAAAATGACTTAAAAACACAAGAAACACTTATAAAACTAACAAAACACTACATCAAGAACTAACACTAAACAAACATGGTATTTTCAATGTTTTCTTGTCTAAACTACAACTAAACCTATTGAAAATGGATGGTAATGGACTGAAAACACCTAGGAAAACATGTATAATCTAGCACTTATCAGCTTGTGAGCTTGTGGAAGCAAGAATCAAGCAATTATGGAGCTTCTCTTGTGTTTGATTTCTTTTTCTCTTCTTTCTTTTCTCATTTCCATGCTAGGCTAGATTTCTAGGTTAGGAATGGGGATTTTGATTCCAGAACTCTTGTAACGAATTTCTATGTTAATTCAAGTGTAATTTCAGTTAATTGATTGATCTCTTCCTGCTTATTGCTAATTCTTGATGTTTAATTCATGAAGTTCAAATAGAGATAGGGATATTAATGTTTGGACTGGATTGAACTGTTCCTTGAGTGTTTGTATCTCGTTTCAATTATGCAATTGGAAAATTGATAGTTGAATTAGGAGAGGAAGTGTATCATTATAGCTATGCATGAGTCTAGGGATAGAACTTGTATGCTATGAGATGTTAGGAATTCATCTGTTTCGCTTCTTGAATGCACTTATGTTCTCACCTAAGGGATTAGGGATTATATTAGTCATTCAAAGGGACTAAAGACCTAGGAATAGGATTAGTCTATGGTATCACGAATTCTATCTCCAATTGAATGATTTCTGTTGAATTGACATAGGAAATAGTTACTTGAGGGAAGGAATTAAATGAACCTATTCCCTAACTTTCTTCATTATTTTGTTAGAAACTTAAACATTTACTTGCTTTCCTTATATTTTTTACAGTGTACTGCTTACTTCTACATAGTTGCTTAGTTTTATACAAAATGCTTACTTCATTGATTCGTCCTAATAGCAAAGCATGTTAAGCATTCGGTAATTCATCATTCAGTCTTTGTGGTTCGACAACCCTTTCTCATCTTTTCTAAACTTGTAAACGACTGGTACACTTGCCGAAGTGTGACTAAATGAAAGTCAACAGGAACAAGAGAAGAAACCTCTCAAGAATGCACAAAGCTATTCATTCATCAAAAATGCCAAAAGATCCCTCCAAAGGTGCCACGACCATGGCTTTATAGGCTCATCCCTTGGCCCCCAAGCAAGCCTTAACCACGGTTTGGGAGCTCCTAACCAAGGTTAGGGCTGCACCAATCCGTGGGCTTCCTTGCAAGCCAAGTAACCAAGGTAGTTATGGTGGTTACTTGGTTGTTAGGAAGTCACATGGCCCTCACATGGGTGCACATGGGTTTGTCTCCCCTTGTAGCCCATGTGATGAGCCATGTCATCAATCCTTGGCACCTCCTAATCAAGGGTGGAGATCCTTGATTAAGTGTTGGCATGGATCCAATACTTAATCAAGGGCTCTTCCTAGTTTAGCAAGTGTCTCAAGGTTCACACAAGTCTTTTGAAAAAGGTTTTGGTTTTTAAAACCTTGTGTGACCTTGATTCGGATGGCATGTATGCTATATGGAACCGTGGGCTTGGCCCTAAAAACCCATGGGCTTTGGACCCTTGTCTATCCCTAAAGCTATTACAATATAGGACTAATCATGACTAAACAAGTTTACAAGTATATTACAAGTCATAAGCCCTATACTAGCTTCATGGTCTTGGAGTCTTCCCACCTCCTCTTCTAGCCTCCTTTGCATACTTCTAGTAACTCTCCTTGATGTTCCTACATCACTTGGTGATCCATGTGAGGTGCTTGAGAGAGCTTTCCACGCGTTGATCCCAAGCTAGATCCAAGGGTGGCGGTTTGGTCCTTGGTTCCCAAGTTTGGCGCCACGTAAGTGTAGTATAAATAGCTTTCCATTTGAATTGTAAACACTTTTTGATTAATTGAGAATTGAATTCAGAAATTTGAGAGTGTCTTCTCTCTTGTGTTCTTGTGAAGAACCTTGAATCTCATCAATGGTTTCCTTGCTCCATTGTGGCGGTTCCACCTCAAGCTTATTGGCACTTGCCATGGCGCTTCCACTCCTCTTCTAATCTATTTTCTCCATTTCTTTTATTCTTGAGGCGCAAGCTTCTTCTTCTTAAACACCTAAGTCTCCATTGAAGCATGAAGATCCGTGACTTCTATGTTATTCTCCTTGAGGATTGCATCAGAAAGGGCATAGAGGTAGATCCTGCAAAAATATCTATTATTTCACAGTTGCCTTACCCCTCTTGTGTGCGAGAGATTCGTTCTTTTCTTGGACATGTAGGTTTCTACTAGCGCTTTATCAAGGATTTCAGCAAAAAAACCCTTCCACTATCCAGCTTGCTTCAGAAGGGTATGGATGTTGTTTTTGATGATCGATGCAGAGAGGCTTTTGATTGCCTCAAGAAAGCACTGACCACCACTCCTATCATCCAGGTACCTGACTGGACAATCCCTTTTGAGCTTATGTGTGATGCATCAAATTATGCATTGGGAGCTGTCCTTACATAGAGAGTAGACAAGCTGCCTAGGGTGATATATTATGCTTCTAGGACTTTAGATGCTGCCCAAGCAAATTACACCACCACAAAGAAGGAGCTTCTTGCCATTGTTTTTGCTCTTGATAAATTTAGATCATATTTGCTTGGTTCTCATGTTATTGTGTATACTGATCATGCAGCTCTGAAGTACCTACTGAAAAAGGCTAAATCAAAGCCTAGATTGATTAGATGGATGTTGTGGCTCTAAGAGTTTAATCTGGACATCCGAGGCCGGAGTGGAGCCCAGAATTTGGTTGTAGATCATCTCAACAGGATTGAGAGAGTTGAGGATGCAAATGACCCATTTCCCATCAGAGATGACTTTCTGAATGAGAGTTTGTTGTCTGTTTCTACTTCTTACCCTACCACCCCTTGGTTTGCAAACATTGTTAATTATTTAGTTGCTTATGTTTTTCCCCCCTTAGCATCTAGAGCTCAAATTCATAAAATTAAGAGTGATGCTAAGCATTATATTTGGAATGAACCCTATCTGTGGAAGTTATGCAGTGACCAGGTAATCAGGAGATGTATTCCAGATCATGAGTTTGATTGGTCCTGCAGTTCTGCCATTCTTCTGCACCAGGTGGCCATCTAGGAATTCAGAGGACAGCTCGCAAGGTGCTAGACTGTGGTTTTTACTGGCCCACCATCTTCAGAGATGCGTGGAAGGTTTATAGCACTTGTGAGCAGTGTCAGAGAGCAGGAGGATCCCTTACAGCAAATGCCTCAGCAGGCCATGTTGTTCTATGAGGTGTTTGACGTCTGGGGTATAGATTTCATGGGTCCCTTCCCTGTCTCTTTTGGTTTCATTTATATTCTCTTGGTTGTTGATTATGTTTCAAAATGGGTGGAAGCCAAAGCCACCAGAACTAATGATGCTCGGGTTGTTGTGGATTTGTTAGATCTCACCTATTTTGCAGGTTTGGAGTACCTAGAGCCATTGTTAGTGATTAGGGCACCCATTTTTGCAACAGATCCATGCAGGCTTTGCTCAAGAAGTATGGGGTTATGCACAGAGTTTCTACACCATACCACCCCCCAAACAAATGGGTAGGCAGAAATTTCTAACAGAGAGATCAAGAGAATATTGGAGAAGATTGTCCAGCCTAAAAGGAAAGATTGGAGTCTCAGACTGGATGATGCTCTTTGGGCACATAGGGCTGCCTACAAAGCACTTATAGGGATGTCTCCTTATCGGGTTGTCTTTGGAAAGGCATGTCATTTACCTGTGGACATAGAGCATAGAGCATATTGGGCTGTGAAGACTTGCAATTTCTCCATTAATGAGGCCGGTAAGGAAAGAAAGTTACAATTGAATGAGTTGGATGAGATCTTTCTAGAGAAGTTCCATGACAGCCTGATAGCTAGGAAAGACTTCGTGGTTGGGTAGAAAGTGTTGCTATATAATTCCAGACTTGGACTCATGGGTGGTAAGCTTCGTTCTAAGTGGATTGGACCTTTTTTTGTTACTAATGTTTATCCTTATGGTATAATTGAAGTCAAAAGTGAGTCCACAGACAAGAGCTTCAAAGTAAATGAGCACTGGCTGAAGCCATTCCTCAGCAATCCTTCTCTGCTAGAGACAGTTGTGGATGATATTTCTCTGATTGATCCCGTTTCTCTCCCACCCTCCACCATGACTTAGGGAGTTTTCTTTTCCCTCTCTTTGCCTACTTTTATTGCACTTGTCTGATCATTTTGGTGATTTGATTGATTTATCTGCTGATTGGAACACATTGGGACACTGTGTAATTTAAGTGTGGGGTGAGACTAGTTTTGTTAAGTTTATGTTTTCTGTACAATTTTGCAGTTTTGCATGTTTTTCAAGTTTTCTGGACATTTTATAGGCATTAGGTACATACTTCACACTTGGATATGACTTGCTTGATACTTTAATAGAGCTTGGCATTTGATTCTAGACATGAAGAGGAGTTGACACATCATATTTTTACTTTTATTTTATTTTGTAATTAGTTTTTCTTTTTATTTACTTTATTGGGCCAGATTTGTTTGAAAGGCCATTTTAGTCTATTTTTACCTTTGCTTTAAATTTGGATGACCTATTCAATGAACTTGGATGATGATTGAGATTGAGGTTAATTACCTATGCTTTACACTTTGAAGACTTATGTTGTGGACTCTGACAATTTGGACTATAAATTCTATAAGTTGTTGATCGATCAATAACTACATAGTTTGGACTATAAATTCTATAAGTTGTTGTGCGATCAATAACTACATACCTTCGCACAGACACAACAATCGACCCGGGACCCGACTAACAATATATTGTTCAGGAAGGGAAATCACCACGTGTTACATGTAATTAAAATTAACACCGATCCCAAAAAGTCAGAGATATTATTACACTTATACTTTCACCCTGCTCGAAATTAAGTAAATAGGAAAACAGAAAAAATAAAAGAGAAAGGATCGTGAGAAAAAGGAGGTGCAACACAGGAACCCAGAAGGTCACCAATCCTAGTACTACTCTCGCACAAGCACATTTAACTGTAGAGTTTGATGGGGTACGATGCATTAATGTTGGTATGATCATACTTGTAAGTTGTTGTGCGATCAATAACTACATACCTTCACACAGACACAAATTTCGACCCAAGACCCGACTCGTAGTATATCGTCCGGGAAAGGAAATCACCACACTTATATTTTCGCTTCGTTCGAAATTAAGTAAACAGGAAAGCGGGAAAAGAAAAGAGAAAGGACCAGAAATAAAAAAAGGTGCGAACCAAGGACTTCCCAAGAGGTCACCCATCCTAGTACCACTCTTGTCAAACCACACTTAAATACAGAGATCTAAAGGGATCTAGTGCATTAGTTATGGTATAATCACACCTGTTAGTTATTGCGCGATCAATAACTACAAACCTCGCATAAATATAGCTTTCGACCTGGAACCTGACCCGCAATATATCGTCTGGGAAAGGAAATCAACACACATTACTTGTAATTAAAAATAAAATCGGTCCCACAAAGTCAGAGATATTATTACACTTGTACTTTTGTTTTGCTTAAAATTATGTAAATAAGAAAGCGGAAAAAAGAAAAGAGAAATCGGGAAGAAAAAGAGGTACAACACAAGGACTTCCTAGGAGGTCACCCATCCTAGTACCACTCTCAACCTAGGCACGCTTAACTGCGATGTTCTGATGGGATTTGGTGGATTAGTGTTGCTATGATCGCACTTGTTAGTTGTTGCACGATTAATAACTACATACCTTCGCACAAACATAGCTTTCGACCCGGGACCAAATTGCAGTATACCGTCCAGGAAAGGAAATCAGCACCTGTTACATGTAATTAAAATTAACATCGGTCGCGCAAAGTCAAATATATTATTTCACTTATACTTTTCCTTCGCTCGAAATTAAGTAACAAAGAAAGCGGAAAAAAGAAAAGAGAAAGGACTGGGAGGAAAAAGAGGTGTAACACGAGGACTTCCAAGGAGATCACCTATCCCAGTACTACTCTCGCCTAAGCACGCTTAGCTGCAGAGTTCTGATGCGATTCTAGTATTACTTTTGCCCAAGCACGCTTAACTGCGCAAAAGTTAAGATACGATTTGGTGCATTAGTGCTGGTATGATCTCTGATGGAGGACCATCTCCAAATTCCCAATAAAACTCTTCAAGCACCTTATTTGTTAAATTGAGCTTTTAATTGTTTTAATAAAAATTCGCTGCTAATTTTTGCATCTGACCAGTTTCATTATTTCAAGCATAACTCGAGCTACACAACTCCAATTGAGGTCTTATTGGTGCCAAATTAAAGAGGACTTCCAGGGCTACAAAAGCTATGAAGACACCAAAACCCAGTTCAGACTGCATCTAATTGGAAAATGAGCTTGAAGTTAGCATTTGAATGTTTCCAGGAATTTCCAGTGAAGGTTTTAGTGTTTAGGCCTATTAGTAGCTTTCCATTCAATTATGTAATTGTTCAATGAATTTAATTTGTGCGTTCTATTTTTAATAGTTTGAGATTGAATTTAATTGAAAAAATGAGAGAGAGTGGCGCACACTCTCTCTAGGGAGAGTGGAGAGAGTTTTGGAGGGAAGTTAGTGGAAATTCCACTAACTCAATTCAAATTCTAGCTCTTAGATTGGATCTCCATCCAAGGGAGGAGATTGAATCCAAAAATGCATGCCTTATACACCAACTCGAGTGAATTTAAACCTTGTGATCAAGATCCCATCAAGTGGTAGAAATTCAAACTTGAGTCACATGTGTCATGCCTCTCAAGAGTGAATTTCAACCTTGTGATCTAGATTCCATCAAGTGGTGGAAATTCAAACTTGAGTCACAAGTGTCATGCCTCTCTAAAGTGAATTAAGGCCTCTAGATCAAGACTTAATCCTAAGGTGAAGAGTGATGATCTGTGCCTTGGCTTCTTGGAGCTTTGAGGAACGTTGATTAGCATCTTCATCCAAGGACTAAGCTTCCATCTTAATTTAAAACCTTGATTCACCTTTGCCACCACCTTAGTTAGTATAAATAGGTGAAAGAACTGGTTGATTGGGTGTTTTGAATTAGTTTTTGTGTTGCTTGTTACAAAGTGAATATAAAGAACGCAAAATGGATCATTATAGTGGAAAATCGATCGCAACAGTTATTGGGTTGGGATTGGATGTAGGTAGTGGGCCGAACCAGTATAAATCACTGTGCAATCTTCTTCTCCCTTATACTCTTTATCTTTGGCCTTACGTTGTTCTTTATCATTGATTAATCTCTGTTTAACGTTCGGTAATTGACTCGGTAATTAACTAAAACTGGAACAGTTAGATACTGCTATTGATTACACATGCCTATTGATTACACATGCCTATTGATCACTAATGTGTTTCTTGATCTCTCTTTTATGCTATCCGCTATGCATCTTTGATCTATCTTGTTTTTCTGTTTTAGGGATAGATAGTTAATCAAGTATAGTATTTGGTTGAATTAAAAGAAAGTAGAAACGCACGAAAATTGGGCTAATTGGAACTAGAATCTATTCACCCCCCTCTAGATTCACCCATAGGGACCATCATATATGTGCCAATGTCTCATCAAATTTTACTCAACGTTTGAATAGTCATTCCTTCTTTTTGAGCTTTTTATTGCTTGCCTTTCTTGATCTCGTAGTTTTATCTTTGAGTTTTTGTCTCTTTGGACTTCTTAAGCCTAGCTTGGGTGTTGTTACTCTTTCACAATGGTATGATAAGGACTTGGTAATTTATTAGAGGTTAATTCCTAAGTGAGAACTAAGAGATAGAGAGGAAAAAGGCAAGAGAAGTTCACTAGAGAAAAAGCCACTAAGTGTAGAACATGAGTGTGAGTGGAAACACTTAGAGAGTGGTGAGTTCCTTTATTTCCTATTATATTTTCTTGTGTACTAACCCTTTCTTGCAACAATGGCTAGTTCTCCCAGTGTGGGCAATGAATTGTCACCTAAAACTTTAAAGATGATGGATGTATTGATGAGTAGGTTGAATACTAACTTGGAGGAGAAAATGGGGCAATTTGAGAGGAAGTGGGTAAGTGAGAAAATGGATAATGGGGAAAGTAGGAAGAATAGAGAAGAATAAGAGAGGAGAAATAAGGAAGAGAATGATATAAGGGAAAGAGAAGAAAATGAGAGGAGAGATGGGAGAAGGAGAGCAAACAATAGGAGAGTTTATGAGGCTTCTATTGGGAGTGATGGATGAGACAATTATGGTGAAGATGATTTCGGTTTTGATGGGCATAGGAATAAAAGGAGAAAGGAGAGAGGTGTTCATTTTAGGAGGTATAGTCGTGACTCAAGAAGGCAACTGTTTGATGATGATCCAAGAAAGGATGAAAGGCTACCAAAGGTGAGACTTCCCAAGTAAAGTGGGGAGGGAGTGGCCGAGGGGTTCCTTGATTGGGTAATGAAGGTAGATTAAACTTTTTTGTGTTATCTTAATTTGACTAATGAGATGAAGCTCATCCTTGCTACTATTGATTTTGAGGGTTATGTTCTAGTTTGGTGGAACCAAGTGCAACAAGACATTGGGCGCATGAGAAGACCTATGATCAACTCATGGCACGGTTTGAGGCAAGCTCTAAGGGAGAGGTTTGTTCCACCTTCCTACACTAGGGATTTGCACATTTGACTACAAAGAATGGTTCAAGGTACAAGGAGTGTCCAAGAATATTATAAGGACCTTGAGGTTACTTTGTTAAGGGCCGAATATGATGTAGGCACATCTAGGACAAGAAGGAGTACTAGAAGCAAGAGAAGGAAACTTGAAGAGGAAGTGGAAAAGCTCCAAGTTTTGTACTCTAGTATAGGACTCAAACTTGTAATATCTTGTAAACTTGTGTGGACAAGATTAGGTCCTATTGTAATAGGCTAGGGTATGACAAAAGGGTCCAAAGCCCATGGGTTTCATAAAGCCTAAAGCATGCCATGCATTCCTAAGTCAAGGTCACACAAATTTTCAAAATCGGCTAAAAACATTTTCGGCTACAAAAATTGTGTGAACCTTGAAACACTTACTAATTAGGAAGGAAACCTTGATTAAGCTTTGGATCCATGCCAACACTTAATCAAGGATCTCCACCCTTGATTAGGAAGTGATTAAGATTGATGACATGGCTAATCACATGGGTGCCAAGGGGAGACAAACCCATGTGCACCCATGTGAAGGCCATGTGAAAGCCATGTGAAAGCTAACAACCAAGTAACTCACATGGTTACTTGGTGGTCAAGTAGGATTTCGGTTTGGCTTAGATCTTAACTAGGATTAGGATAGTTTAATCATGGTTTAGCTTACTTGGAGGCCAAGGAAGCATAGCCTATAAGTACCTTGGCCAAAACTAATGTAAGGATCTTTTGATGAAATTTTGAATGAATGAGCTTTAAGCTTTTTGAGAGAGAGTTCTCTTGTTCCCTTAGGGAAAATCCTTAAATCTTATCAATGGCATCTTGCTTCCATTGTGGTGGTTCCTCATAGGCTTATTGGAGTTCCTCCATGGCGCCACCCTTCCATCTCTTACCTATTCCGCTTTGCTTTGATTTCTTAAACACTAAACCCCTAAAAAGCTTCATGACCGAGGCACTTGTCTTGATTCTTCTTGATGAGCACGGTTTGAAGACTAGATTTGGGCAACATTGAAGCTTCTTTGGATCACCCCCAAGGAGGCCTACATCAGAATACTAGGAGGATGGAGAAGCAACCCTTGCTAGATTTACACATGGCTTGAATAGGGACGTTTAAGATGTTTTGGAACTTTAAAGCTACCACAAATTAGAAGAAGCCATTCATAAGGCCGAGAAAATAGATAGCCAACTTAGAAGGAGAACTTCCTTCAAAAGGACTTCTACACCTAGTTCTTCTACTTGGAGGGACAAAGGTAAAAGGGAGAATGCTCTTATGGTGAAATCAAAGGGTGACCGAGTGTTGGACTTGAAGCATGAAGAAGTCGAACCCTTTTGATTTTGTTTTTGATATACTTGTAATCTTGAAACTTAAATAGTTTGTAAATAGGATCTCAAGTGTATTGATTGTTTAGAATAGGCTTTGAGTATGTGCTTTAATTTGTTATGCTTCATAGAGAGTTTGAATCTGTTATGGGATTCAAGCTAAGTGATTTTGGGAACCCACATTTTGTTTTGGAAAAGAGAAAAAATAAGCTTAAGTGGTAAAACACTTAGTTTGATAGTTTTTAAATTGTTTTAACTGAAGTAATCAATTACCATTTTAAAGTAATCGACTACCAACAGTGACTGAAAATTAGGAAACCAAAATCTCTCTGGAGTAATCGATTACCCCATATCCGTAATCGATTACCTCGTGCTTGAGAAACAGGGGAAGCTTAAAACTCTCTGGAGTAATCGATTACCTCTCCATAGTAATCGATTACCCACACCAGAATTCATCTCAAATGCTTTTTCAAAATGTTTTATATAAACATCTTTTTGGATCTTTTCAAGAGAGAGTAATCTTTGATTTTACAAGAAAGAAAAGGAGAGCGAAAAACAAGTTTTAGAAGAACATTGTGTTCTTAACTCTCTTCTCCAAGAATTCAAAAGATTTTTTCTCAAGAGATGAATTGTGTGTGAAGGCATGAAGGATTGGACTACAAGTTGATCAGTTCTTGTACAACAGGTGTACTCATTTCTGATCTTTAATTTTCTTTTTGAATTGGAATTGTTCAAACTCTTAGAGAAAGGTATTCTGTGGAAAAAGAGTTTTAGGAACTTGAGAAAGGATTCTCAATGCTAATTCTTGAAGGTCTCAAGAATTAGGGAGAAAAGTTCTTGGGTAAAGAACAATTTGTATTGAATGATTTTGATTTCGTTTTGTTTTTGTGCAGTGTGATTATAGTTGACAAAATGGATCAAAATTGTTGATAGTAGAATACCAATCACATCAGTTGATGTATTGGGACTGGATGTAGGCCGAACGCCAAACCAGTATAATTCTCTGTGCAAATCTCTCTTTACCTTGAACTCTTTTATTTTTATTGAATCATATTTTTAATACAATTCTTGTTTGTGCTGATTCAAAAGTGTTTGAAAAAGAAAAGTTCATTTACTTCCTATATCATTCCGCTGTTATTACTCTGAATTAATATTGATCGTTAAAGTTGTAAAATCGACAAACTTAGGATCGATAGTAAATAGGAAAGGAAGTGAATTAGACGATAAACCATAAAAGGGAACCAGAATCCATTCACCCTCCCCTCTTGATTCTGCATAGGGACCAACAATTGACATCTACAGCTAGGACTAGTAAGATAATCTAGTAATCCTACATAGTTCCCTGTAATGGCTTGTAATATGTTACCCTTTGCTGAAGGAGCATCTATAAATAAACCTCCATTGTTCTGCGGTGATAACTATCTGTTCTGGAAAGTTCGCATGAAAATCTTTATGGAATCTATTCACAGAAGCATCTGGCAAGCTGTGGTGACTGAATACAAAGTCCCAACTAAAATTGTAAATGGGAATGACATAGAAAAACCGTTTGAGGATTGGGATATGGATGAGATTAAGAGGGTTGAAAACGATGCTAAAGCTTTAAACATTATACATTCTACCCTGAATTCTGATGAGTTTTTTAGAATTTCTGCATGTTCTACAGCGAAAGAAGCATGGGAACTTATCATGGTAACCCATGAAGGAACAGCTGAAGTTAGAAGAGCTAGAAAAGACACACTCATTCAAGAATATGAAACGTTCAGGATGTCCCAAGGTGAATCCATAATGGATATGCAAAAAAGGTTCACACATATCATCAACCATCTCAAAGGACTCGGCAAGAACTTCATAGAAGAAGAAGTGAATGTCAAGATTCTAAATCTCTCAATAGAAAGTGGCAACCTACATCGTGACAAATGACCATAACAGAATCAAAGAACCTAGCTGCAATGTCAAGTGCAGAGCTGTTTGGCAAATTGAGAGAATATGAGATGGATATGTCTCGCATGACAGATGAGGAACAGAAGGACAAAAGGGCAAAAGGACTTGCTCTCAAAATGGAAATACTGAAACTGAATCTGAATCCTCTGAAGAAGAGAATGACTCACAAGAAGACCAGGTGAATCTGATGGTCAAAAAATTCAAGAAGTTCATGAGAAAGAACTCTAAGAAGAAGTTTGGCCAACCAAGAAAACGAGTCAAAAGACAAGACAACACTTCAGTCAAAGTCACATGTTGTGAATGCGGAAAGATTAGACACTATAAGTCAGATTGTCCTAACCTGAAAAGAAGTAACATTACTGAAGTAAGAAAATCTGAGAATGAAAGAAATGTCAGAAAGGAAAAGAAGAAAAAGAAAGCCTACATAGCTTGGGATGAAGGCTACACCTTGATGGAGGACCATCTCCCAAGCATGAGGATTACAAGGGCAATGCAAAGAAGAATTGAAGCCCAAGTTGAAGAAGAGTTGACCAAGTCAAAGTCAACAAGTCAAAGTCAAAGTCAACGGTCAACTCTTGGAAGTCAACAAAGTGAGCAAATGAAGCCTTGTAATTTTCTAAGTATTTTATAATTAGTTTAGCTTTAATTTGTGTAAAGCTTGGACCTAATTAGATTAATTTTTTTTAATCCTTTAGAAATCTAAAGCAGGTGTGTCGACACCCGTTTATAACAAAATGCTCATTTGCTCTTAGTTAGACTTTAGATTTAAACACCTATTGCATTTGTGTCTTTTGATAAGTATTTAGAAAATTGATTTTGAATGAATGGTTCAATACAAAAGGTACTCTAACGTATATTTGGATGAACGTTGAAAAAAATTAATTTTAAATTAAATTGATAATGCAAATTGTGTCCGGTCAAAATTGATTTTTAAATAATGTAATTTATATTTAGATATTTATTCGGAATAAAAAAAATTTAACACATAAAATCTAAATTTTAATCCAATTCAAAAACTAAATATTTTTTAAACTTATTTAATTTGATACTCAAAATCAATTTTTGATATAGAGTTAGATACGCGAATATTTACTTAAAATCACATTAGCTCATTACTTAACATGATTATATAGATGATCCAATTTGGATCCAAATATAATCAACGTTGATTAAGTTAGTTTTGAATGAAATGAATTTTGAAGTAATGCGTTTTTTGTTTGGATAACAAAAATTAGAAAATTTGATTTTTTTTTAAGAAATATTGTTTGAATACTTTGAATTAAAATTGATTGCAAGTATGATTACCAAAATGGTTTTGATGTATATGAATACTTGTTTTCTATTATAAGTTTGAGCATGAATATTAGAGAAAATAAACTTAAATTAATTTTAAATTAAGTAGAAACAACTTATTGTTTCAACTTTTATTACTAAAAATCAAAACTTAAGTTGAATCAAATTTTACCTATTTCACAACGGTTCATCGTAGCTTCAACCGTATTAATCTAATGTGTTTCAAATTTAAATTAATAAAGAAGCTAGAATAATTTTTTGAACATAGAATCAAATATATAAATATATTTACACATCACCATACACAGTAAACTCACTCTTCATTTACGTCTTTAATTTTCACATATTGAAAACCATCTTCATCATATCCATTTGTGTACTCCTCATTCCATGTGACACAACGGGACGGATAATGTATAACACATCCAAGTGTCTATCAAACTATTGGTTACCAACGGACGAAAATTACGAAATTTCATAACCAAACGCATATTTAAGGTCCCACCTCTATTTAATTTAGAAGAAGAAAACAGGCTAGTCAAAAAACTACATCCCTACTTGCTTGGATATCGTTTCGCAAAAGTACAAAGTTCTGGAAAAACCTATGAAGTTTTCCCTTCTTTCAACAAGATAGCTGGTTAGTGTCACTGTTTGATACTTTGAATACTCTAGTAACTTTCTACGTTTCGTAATTGTATTGGATAAAATTGAGTAGAAAAAGATTAAAGATTTCACCTCAGAACAGTCTGACAAGGGCTATGTAATGGGATTTGATTAAACATAACAACATTATTATTTGGCATCCACTGTTTTTTTCAAAGATCGACGAAACGGGTAATATTCGTAATGAATTATGATACAGTGAAATGGTGGACTGGCCATGGGTTCAGGTCTTACAATGTCGCCACTGCTACTAGACGTTGAGATTTTCTTTTTTAGACTCAACAATGTTTTACTACACCCTTCCTTACGTTCAAATTATGAATATACCATTCTTATATTTATGCTTTCGTTTTCCCAATATTTAAAGAGTTATTCCAAAATTAAATTTTTGTATTTAAGAACAATTATTCTACACAAAATAGTTATTCCATAATTATTATTTATAAATACATATTACTAATAATTAATATTTGTCACATAAATAATATAAAATTAAAAGTACTACGTTTATAATTTACTTGAAAATGTAAATTAGAAAATAAAAAAGAATTGAAGAAAAAGAGATGTCACCTATTCTAGTACTACTCTTGTATAGATATACAAAGTGCAGTCCAAAAAATGAATAAAATGAATAAAAGGCCTCCAATATATCATCTTAAAAAATAAAATAATATGTATCACATATAATTAATATTTATCATATAAAATTAAAAATATTACAATTATATTATGCTTAAAATTAAATAAATGAGAAAATTCATCGAGTCTCTAATATTTATGTTATTTCGAGTTTTATGGTTTAAATTTAATTCTCATTAATTCTTTCATTAAATTCTTTGTTAGTATTTTTAATCTCATTAAGTGGACTTTTTATTTTCTTATATTTAGTTTTCCTAATCTAATGAAATTATTTTCACTAATTACACATAATTAGATATAAACTAATGTTTGACATCATATGTAAGGTCATTAGACACTTTTGGTCCAATTTTACAAAGTAAGTGAGAAAATAACTATTTTGCCCTTGGTTTAAAAATGATAGTGTTTCACTTATTATGGTGCCTCTTTGATCCTAATCATCCTTTTCATCTTTCCCTTTCATATGTTTCTTCTTTTTCCTCTCATATCCATAAAATTGAAAGCCATAAACACAACTCATAGATCTTATTAAGAAAGATATGGGGAAATTAATTAAGTCATCCAAAAGGATAGATTACATCAAGGTGCTGGTTAGAAACTCTTTGTTCTTCTATTGAAGATACCTGGAACACGTTAAATCTATGACTTTGATATCTAAATTTTCTTAGGGTCCTTTCTTGCTAGACTTGACCGTTTTCTTTTAAACTAGGTAAGTAAAAAGAGTCATAGGCAAGTTAGCTTGTCTCTTAGCTTTAGACAAATTTCTTTGCCTCTTACCATCTTTGACTTGTTTCTAAATTCCAAACACGGATAGTTCCTTACATGTTACTTCAATGTGATCCTTCTTACCACATCGTCTACAGACATATACAAGGATCATACCCTAAGCCATTTCTATCAAAAAGTAATCTTCCATTTGTCAAAAGCATCTTTAATTTGGAAGATCCATAAGCAAACTTAGTGATTTCCTCCTTGAGACATTTGTTTTCATTCATTAATTTTTCAATTTTAGAGAGAAGACTAACCATATAAGATTCTAATAGTGAATGATGTTTATCAAACGATTCATTCTGGGTTAAATCTTCGTTTATAGCTTTTAATTGAGTAATTTTCGTGACTACTTCCAACTTATTTATATATTTCTTATATTCATTACATATAAATTGTTAATTAGCTAGAAAAGTGTCATAAGAAATTTCATCATTATTTGATTTTGAATCAGAAAAAGAAAAGGAAATAGAATCTGAAACATGAAATAGTACCTTAAATGATTCAAGTGTGTCCACCATCTGACATATATTTTCAGTTTCTTCATTTGAGCTTTCACTATTGTCACTTTCAATGTCTTCCCAAGTGAGCAAAATCTTGTTCTTCTTGTCATTTTTAGGATTCCATTTCTTTCCGAGATACAAACACCCACCTCTAATGTGCCTAAGCTTTTTAAACTCATACTAGACCACGATAGAATTATCTTCTTCATTGGAAGTCTTCTCTCTTTTTTCTTGAAAAAAGGTTGTCTTTATCCTTCTTCATCACTAGATCTCTTGGACATAGGAGATACTTCATCATCCGATGAATCTTCTGAGCTTTCAACTTATGAAGATTTTGCATTAACTTTTAGGGCTTTTGTTCTTCCTTTTGGTTGGTTTGGGAATCTATGACTTTAAGCATTGCTTTTAAGTTGGCAAGGAAATGGACTTTTTCACTTTGATCTTGGTGTAATCCTCCTTAAAGAATCATGGATTTTTCCGATCTATCTTCTAAGGTTCCTTGAATCCTTGCCAAAAACTCAAGCTACTCCTCTTAGAATCCTCTCGGTTTTGATGTTGAAAGTTGCAAGGAAAAGATATTTTGAACACAAACAAAAAGTAAACAAGAAGATGATTGTAGAAGGTTAAGACGTCATGGAAAATGATCTCCATTAAGCAAGGGCTGAGGCAGGTTATGGGAAAGGGGAATGCCCCCCCCCAACTTTTTTTTATAATAATAATAATAAGTTTTAAACTCTCCTAATTTTTTTTTCTCAGTCCAAAAAAATATTATTGCATAGTTAATGGACTCATTTCCAGCAGGCCCCTACCTAGTGGCGGAGCCACATGAAGCAAATCAAGGATAATGACCCCTATTAAAAATAAATTTTAGCTCCTTCAAATCCTTACCCAAAAAAGTGAAAAATAAAAGAAAATTAAAATTGAAATGAAAAAAAAAATTAAAATAAAATTGAAATGAAAAAAAAAATTTGCCCCTACTAACCCTAAAGTCTACTCCGCCCCTGCCAATAAGAGTTTGAGATCTCAATAAAGGATTCTACACTTACTTTAATAACATCTAAGTTTCTAAAACTCTCTAAGAGAACTTTTTCTCTTACACAAAACAAGTCAATTTTATTAATTTTCCAAAAGGTTATTTACACACAAATGAAGTTAAGATTTACATAGAGGATGGGGTGAAGCTTTTAAGGAAGCTTGAGTCTTAATAGGCCTTGGGATGCCTTAGGTCTAAGTGGATTCGTGGGCTTAGAGGCTTTATGATCCACTCCAAGCATCTTAAGTCTCACATTTTCATCTTCAATTTTCCTAACCATACTTGTAGTGATTCTCTTGAAGTCTTCTTGCTTATGATCCATGTCCTCATCAGATCTTCTCTCTTGCAAAGATGAACTTCATGAGTTCATCCAACATTAGATTCATGTCTCTTCTCACAGAGATAGTTGTAAACATAGCTTCCCAAGCAACTGGAAGACTGTCCAGAATCTTCATGTTATTTTGAACCTTGGTGAAGGTCGTTTCTAAAGCTAACAATCCATTTATAATGGTTTGGAGGCATTCAAACATGCTATCAATGGATTCTCCTTTCTTCATTGAGAACATCTTATATTCTCTTTGAAATGTTGTAGTTTTTTTTCAATCCAATATCCTCAGTGCCTCCAAGAGAAATAATAACAGCATCTTAAAGCTCTTTGGTGGTCTTATAGGAACAAAACTTGTTGTATTTTGTTCTAGATAGAGTATAGGTTATAGCATATTTGACTTTGTTGTTCAGCTCAAGATGTTGAACTCTTCTGCTGACCATTTAACTCTTGGTTTGGTGATGGGCATGTATCCCTCAATTATGATCTTCTAGAGATGATACTAAGTAGACTTTATTTACATATTTATATGATCAACTCAGTAGGGATAATCATCTCCACTAAATGTTGGAGGTTTGTTCATAGAGGAACCTTCTATGATGAATATGGTAGAGGAGCTTGCCATCTTGGATCATTTCCTATATTAGTTGTCAGACGCTCAATCCTTAAAGTTTGAGCTCTAATATCAAACTATAAAGATAAAAACACAAGAAATGAGGTTGAATTGTGCTAATAAAAAATCTTTGCAAACTTTTTGAATAAATGAAGGTTACATCTAATTGATCAGACTCAATTTTTTGAAAACTAGTTTTCAAAGATCTCCACAAAAGATTTTATGTGAAAAAATTAACCCCTATGGTTAGTGTGTACAAAGAATATAGTAGAAAGATAAATACAGATATTTTTATACTATTTCGTTTTAACCCAAGATTACATTCGATTCCTGAGCAAATACTAACATTTCATTATATTACACAAGGATACAAGTATTCTTTGGCCACGACCTCTTTAGAATAAACAAGTATTATTTGGACACAGCCTCTTTAGATTACCAAGTATTATTTTGAAATCTAGCCTCTTCAAGCTAAACAAATATTCTATGGTCTTTATATAGATGATGAACTTGAAACAACATTAGACTCGACAACTTCAAATCTCCATTCATCTATTAGAAGTGAGTTGCACATTTATTTGCATTAAATGCTTTCACATGGACTATTTTATTAGAGTTGACAACTTTATTCTTTGACAATTGAAAAATGTCAAAAAAAAATAACTTCTTTTTTATTGTGAATTTTCAAGTTAGAGAAGTTTTCTTTAATCTGATTTGACTCATCTTTTTACGTGAGGAATAGGTAGATACCTTTTATGTGATTTGAGCAAGTTAAGTTAACTTCTGCAAGACAAATACCTTTGGTAAGTAACTTTTATTTAAAAATAATCATATACTTATCACTCATTAAGTTTAGTGAATTTCATTTATTCTTCATTAGTGTATTTCACAAATTGATATTTCGTCGAATACATATAATTTCTTTATTACTCTATCTAATGGTCTTAACATCATTTGATGATATAAAAATGATCATTTTAAAAAACAAATATTTATAAGATGATTTATAATTATCAAAATTAAAGATCGTGTTTTTTCTTGAATCATTTCATATTTATTAACTCATGTAAAAACTAATTTACAGGGACCAAAATTGAAAAAAATATTAATTATAGGAACAAATATTAATTGCAAGTATAACACAAATTTCTAGTTAGTAGAAGCAACGATCCATTCAGGTAGCATTACATTTAACAATGTTAACTCATGAATGAAAGCCAAATGATAATGCTGCACAAGAAATTTTTAACTCACGGTGATATAAATTATTTTGTGAGTAATTAAGAGGGTCTAAACCCACCTATACTTCCCTCTCCTTCTCAATTAATTAAGAAGTTGTGGATGGAAAAATAAACACGTCGATATATATATTAAAGAAAACATTTTATCCGTGATGATGATCCAAAATAAAGAAACGGATGTTGTGACTAAATTTTTTTTTTAAAAAAAAAAAAATTCCTTCAAACCTTGACATGGTTGATTTTAGGGAATAAAAATACAGAGTAATAAAATATTAAAAGGAGAGAATATATGAATTTGAGAGAAACAAATTGTGTTGAATACTTAATTTTATTCTGCTGCAAATTATAGTATTTATAATAGTTGTTGTGAGAGAAAAACAATACTTGTTCTTGAAGTCTAAGAACCACAATAACAAACCCGTACTTGTTCTTAAAGTTTAAAAAACACTAATCAAAAAGAAAATATTTTTTTTTCTAAAGTCTAGAAACTATACAGCATCAATTTTTTTAACATTCCTCCTTGTTTTGCATATGTAAAATCTTTTCTTCTTTCTTACCAACTCAAACTTGTTAATGATAATAGCTTAGTGAACAAATGTGCAACCTGATTTTCAATTTTATAATAAACAAGATCAGCAACTCTATTTCTCTATACCTCCCTTAATAACGTTAAAATATTTGATTTTCCTATGAAAGAAATGTTCTTTCTTTCATAAGAAATAGTGATCGGAGTTTCTAGGCTTTAGGAAAAAATACTTTCTTAGCAGACATCTTGAAAAAAACTGCTTAGCAATGAAGTTAATAAAGGAATTGACGTAAAAAAAATATCACATTAGAGACACTTCGTAAAGTTCACACAAATTCCTACAGTCAGAAATTCATTACTAATGTAGAATAATCAAAAATGGTCTCTGGTATCTCTTTTTTGCCTTGTGAAAATACAAAGGAGATGATTAGATTTTGACCCAATTCCTTATAAAATTTCCATTTTTCACAACTACCCATGGTGATGACCACGTTTAACCTTTAAATCGTAACATGCAGCCAGAAAAACTTATGATATGAAAAAAGACTGTTCCTAAAATATGCTCTTTGATGTAACTGATGGCTTCCCATTTATAAAATAACATATTATAAGAACTGAACAACTACGTTGTAGTGGGTACAGGGTCAATTTGACAATGTAATATTGAAAATTTTGCTTGATTTTAATGTTGCGCATCTTCTTAATCAATAATTAGTCTACTCTTTGATCAAGCACGTATGCATAGTTGTTAAAGAATGGATCGTCATCAAATAAAGAATTAGTTACCGTAAAGATAAAAACAAACTAGTGTACGGTTCATCCTTATAAATAGAAAAGAGCCAAAGCTTAAAGACAACAACATTCAATTCTCTGAAGCAATTACTTACCCAAATTCATAAAAGACTGATTAACAGTGGGAAGCAAGATGAAAGTTGTGGATTATTTCCTCGTGGCCATCTTGGCATTAACATCTTCAGTTGCCTCTGCCTACGACCCCAGCCCGCTACAAGATTTTTGTGTGGCATTAAGTGACACCAAGAATCCTGGTATGTACAAACATTCCTCAAGAGTCTCTTTCTTGCTAGGATATTTTTTGAATTTCTTTGATAAATTTCTATATAACCTAACAATTAAGTTGGCGTAGTGGTTTGACACGACAGGAATACAATTTGATATGATTTCTATGTGACAAACTTAAATACAATTGATTTTATCTCATGGTGTGTAACTTGACACTTGCTATGCAAAAATCTTAAGCCATTGTGTTAGTCATCAATTGGATGAATAGTAGTAAATAATAAAATTTATATAAAGAAAATTATAGGAGAAATAATTCTGAACTTAAACAATTAATATATATTAAAAAAAATTAATAAATATTCAAATAGGTCTTAAATTTTGGTTGTTTCATGTTTTCATCTTCCTAACAGTTGCTTTATATAATTATATTCTTTATTTAAAATCATTATCTTATTAATTATTTGCGGTATTGGTTGATGGAAAATTTTGCAAAGACCCAAGCTTGTGAAAGCAGAAGATTTCTTCAGACATGGGTCACCCGGGAATAACTCCAACCCAAATCGTGCACAAGTAACTCAAGTCTTTGTTGATCAATTACTTGGATTAAACACACTTGGTATATCACCGATTTCGCACCAAAAGGTTTGAATCCTCCCTATTAAAAATCCAAACATCCACGCACAAGTCAAACCTTGTGTGTGTGAGGGGTGTGTCAGAAGTTTCATATCATTCAAAGATATGGGTTGTCACATGTATATAAGTGAGGAGCAATCCTCACCTTACAAGCCGGTTTTGTAGGGTTGAGTTAGCCCCATAACCCACTCTGGTCCGGCACAAGCCCATCAATATGGGATAACTCTGGATCGGTATAAAATCAAATCAAAAATAGTTGGACTAGCTTTAGCGACGTATGGCAGCAGCATTAACATATCCTACATTACGTTGAAAATGAATGAGACCAATTAGAAGTGACAAATCCAAAGTAGAGAGTTCCCTCACGAACTATGAGGATTTCTGGGCCTCTAGGGTGAGTATGGGAAGTATTAAATTTTTGATTTGATTTCTACCGGTCCAGAGTTATCCTATATTGATGGGCTTGTGTCGGACCGGAGTGGGTTATGAGGCTAACTCAACCCTACAAAACCGGCTTGTAAGGTGAGGATTGTTCCCCACTTATATACATGTGACAGGCCATATCTCTGAATGATGTGGGATTTCTGACACACCACCTCACGCACGAGGTTTGACTCGTGCGTGGATGTTTGGATTTCTAATACACCCCCTCACGCTAAGAATTTTGACTCTTGCGTAGAGACTATTGAAATGGGTGGTCTGACAAGGGGTGGCGCCTCAATATCAGATAGGCTTTGATACCATATTAAATTTTTTATTTGATTTCTACCGGTCTGAAGTTATCCCATATTGATGGGCTTGTGCCGGACCGAAGTGGGTTATGAGTCTAACTCAACCCTACAAAACAGGCTTGTAAGGTGAGGATTACTCCCCACTTATATACATGTGACAGCCCATATCTCTGAATGATATGGGACTTCTGACATACCCCCACACACATCCATTGGAAATTTTTCTGAGCGAGCACCTGTGAGTCCCGCATCCTACAAAATATCAAGCGCATATTTCCTCTGTAACATGTAAATTCCAGCTTTGGAACAGGAAAATTCAATCCCTAGAAAATATTTCAAGTCTTCAAGATCTTTGATGCGAAATTGTTGTAATAGACAGTTTTTAAGATGCTGCATTTATGTCAGATCATTTCTTGTTAAAAGAATATCATCCACATAAATCAAAAGGGCAGTAAATGATGAGCCATCATGTTTTGTGAATAGAAAGTAATCCGCCTTGGACGGTTAAAATCTTGCAGATTTAATCATTTGATAAAATGTTGAAAACCATGTCTGGGATACCTGTTTGAGACCATAGATGGATTTGTTGAGTCGGCATACAATGTTCTCCCTCTGTCGACGATGCCCAGACAGTAATTCCATGTAAATAATTTCGTGCAATTTTTCGTATAAGAAGGCATTTTGCACATCTAGTTGGTGAATAAACCAATTTTTGACTGCTGCAATGGTGAGGAGACACCTCAAAGTTGTTAATTTTGTTGTTGGGAAAAAGGTTTCTTGATAGTCAACACCTTCAATCTAAGTGTACCCCTTTGCAACAAGGCGTGTCTTATATCTGTCGATGCTGCCATCCGATTTGTACTTTATTTTATAGACCCATTTACATCCAATGAGTTTCTGTCCGACGGGTAACGACGTCAAGGTCCACATTTTATTTAGCTGCAAGGCAGAAAGCTCTTCATCCATTGCTTTTTGCCAATTTGGATCAAGGATAGCTTGAGCATAAGTGTGAGGTTCTTTAGTGCATGTGATGTTAGCATGATATGCACTATGTGTAGAAGAAAAACGTGAATTAGAAAGAAAATGATGCATAAGATACCTGGTTCCGTTCAGCCGTTCTTGGGTAGTGGTCAAATGATTGGCTTAGGATCCCGTCACGTAGTCTTGAAGCCAGGAAGGTGGGGTTGATGTGCGACTGGATCGTCGAACAGGAAGGTCGGCTGGAGGAGGTTCGACAATTGGCGCTGGAGTTGGTAAGTCAATGTCAATAATGGGCAGAACATCTTGTGATTGAGATGAGGATTGTGGTCGAGATTGTTGGCAGAATGGGAAAACACTTTCGTGGAAGGTGACGTCCCGACTTGTAAAAAATGTGCCTGCATCTATATCAAATAATTTCTATCCCTTTTTATTGTTAGGATAACCAATAAAGATGCATTGTCGAGCTCGTGGATTGAATTTTTGTTTGGGCAAAACAATAGTTGCGTAACAGAGGCAACCGAACGTTTTTAGGTGAGAAAGTGAAGGTGGTCAATTATATAGTAACTCAAATGATGATTTATTTTTGAGTAAAGGTGATGGCAAACGATTAATGATGTATGTAGCGGTTAAAACGCATTCCCCCAAAATTCTAATGGTAAATGGGATTGAAATAGGAGGGCTCGTGCTGTGTTTAAAATGTGTCTATATTTGCGTTCTACTACTTCATTTTGTTGAGGAATGTAGACGCAAGTGCGTTGACATTCAATACCTTTTTTGTGGAAAAAATTACGCATGGAACTAAATTTCAATCCGTTGTCAACACGGATGGTTTTAATAGATGCATTGAATTAATTTTGCGCAAATGTAATGAATGATTCTAAGAGATGTTGGGTTTCAGATTTGTGATTCATAAGAAATAGCTAAGTGCATCTAGTGTAATCATCCACTATAGTGAGAAAAAAACGTTTTCCAAAATGAGTCGGGGTTTTATGAGGACCTCAAATGTCACAATGCAATAGATTAAATGGACTATGAGATTTTATTGTGCTTAGTGGAAAGGGTAGCCTTGTCTGTTTAGCTTTAGGACAAATACTACAATTATTATGAATGGAAATAGAATTTTTATTGATAGGCAGTAATGAGGATGTAAGTTGTAGACGTGCCGGAGAAGGATGTCTGAGGCGCTGTGCCATCAACACCTGAGATGTGTGGGCTTGGTTTTGAAGAGGGGACATGTAGTATAAGCCTTTGTGTTGTTTATCCGAGCCAATCATCCTCCCCGTGGCCAAGTCCTGCAAAACGCAACCATGTGGAAAAAGAACGACGCTACAATTTAGTGCACAGGTTATCTTGCTAACAGACATGAGATTTAAATTAAAAGAAGGTGTAAAGTACAAAAACACACAAGAAGGGGGTTGAATTGTGTAGACTGTTTTTAAAACTTTTTCTCTAAGACGATGCGTTTGCGTCTGTTGTTTTCAAAGCTTGATCAGACGCAAGTTTGTTTTCTTCTTTAAGATTGATTTTATTATCAAACTGTTCAAGTTATTATCCTCTGTTAGTTAACAGATAAAACAATAGAGAAGACAACAATATTTTTATACTGGTTCGTCTGATCAAGACTACATCCAGTTCCCCAACAACACGCTAAGGTTCCACTATGAGTATTCTTTGAACCCAGCCACTCCTAGCTAAAAACAGATATTATTTAGGCACAGCCTTTTCAGGCTAAACAGGTATTCTTTAAACCCAGCCTCCACAGGCTAAACAGGGTATTCTTTGAACACAGCCTCCACAGGCTAAAACAGAGGTATTCTTTGAAACACAGCCTCCTCAGGCTAAGAGCACCACAACAGTGGATTTAGGAAGATGAAAGAATAAGTTTATCCTCTACGCAGAGAGAGGTTTTACAATGAGATCTATTCTAAGTTCAGGGCGAGGGAACTTTGCTTGAGAGCTTGAAGCTTGGATATATTTTCTTTGTTATGCAGTTCACCAGCCTTCTCTTGAAGTAATGAAGTCCTTTTATAGAGAGCTCTTTGAAGTATCTGTTAGACTGAAGATTTAACCGTTGGTCCTTTGTCTTGGGGTCTTCAAACGTGTGACAGAGATCAATCAGAATAATTAATGTTTGCACAGGCTTTTTCTGACTTGATCACAGACATCAACAAAAAGCATGTTTGCTTTTCGTGTTGCAGGGGTTTTGCACAGATCTTTATTCTGTCTTTGGAAGCTTCTTGAGTAACGGCTAGATTCGAATTGGGGCGCAAGTTACTCCGACTAAACTTCATTAAACGAGATAGACGAATGAATAAATAAATGGGTTGTATGTTGAATTCATTCGTCTGTCTCCTTCCTTCGTTCCTTGATCAGTTTTCTTAAATCACGATGCTTGATCGAGGCTCTTCGATCTGTGCTCTTCCGTCCGATGCTCAGTCTAAACTCTTGATCGATCATTAAAGTCGATGCTTGATCTGAGCTCTTGATCGATCCTTCGATTTGATCTCTTGATCCGAGCTCTTGATCCCGATCCTTCGATCAGGTTTTTGATCTAATCCTTCAGTTTGTGCTCTTTCTTCCGTCTACAGGCACAATAGACTGTTCTATAATTATCAAAACTAAGATGCTAAATCATCTTGACTTAACAATCTCCCCCTTTTTGATGATTACAGACCACACTAGCAGATCCTTGATCTTCTACTTGAGACAGAGCAAAAGGATGTATCAGAGTTAGAGAGATGATCTTTATCAGACTGAACTTGAAAGAGTAACAGATCAAAATTTGTTCTTCATCCTCTTTTCTTCTTCTGCATCTGAACTTCCTTTCAGACTGAGCACTTGTATTATGCTCCCCCTCAGCTTCTGATCTTTTCTTTTCATTTTTTTTTTATTTTTTATTTTGCTCCACCTCAGCTTTTGCATCTTTCTTTTTCTGCATCCCCTTGGGCTGTACACATTTTTTTTTTATTTCTTCAATCCTTTTCTCTTCCATTCTTATTTCTCTCTCATCCTTATATCTCATTTCTCATTTCTCTCCCCCTTGAGCTGCAATCATCAAAAACATCTTTTCTTAAATCTTTTGCATCCTCTGGGTTTTCCACGGAGGCTTCTAAGTCCTTCTTATCTCTCATTACCTTCTTTCGTCTGATGAGGTGTATCTAAGGATAGCGTGCCTCTTGCTTTAAAAAGCTAGACATATGTAAAATATTTAAGAGCTTTGTCCTGTACACTCAACTCAACAAAGATGTTAGAAGATAACATGATGTTGCGTCTGTTGAAGAGTCAGATAGACTATTTCAACTAATGATTAGACGCAGCGTTTTGTCTATAGACGATAAGGATAGACAATAAGGATAGACGAAAGAAATTTAAACAAACGAGAAAACTTATTCAGATGAAACAAATATTTCTAAGTTTTCAAAAAAGATTTGTTTAAATTCTTTGTAAGAGAGTATTGACTCATTGAAAAGCATTTTGAATAAATTAATATCAAATATCCCTTTTTTTTGTTGGATGTACACATGAGCAACTCACCTTGCTTAAAACATTATTTCCAGCTCCATTCAATTGATGTTTGAATGCACTTCTTCAATGCACTTGGGTTCAATTTTTCTTGACACCAAAGCACGTTCAGAAAGGTCTCTAAAATTCGACCTGTTTGCATTCTTTGAAAAAATTTGCTTCTTCCGTCTGAATGGGTGAATATGTCTTCTCAAGACATATGGATGGCAGATCTCTTACATGATCTATTGTTTTGGAAAAAGGATATATTGATGATTATATGTTGCATGTATCCATTGTTCATATTGTACCATCTTCATACATTCTCTCTTTCTATCTGCAACAAAAATTATTTTTGATCTTGGTACCCAAATTTTCTTGGGTCCAACTTTGTTAGTTGTAGGATTTCGTCTGTCATAGGTTCTTGAATGACCTTCGATCAAGCTTTAAACCTTGTTATAAAAATCATGTATGCTTCTACATACAGACGAACTAACATATGACTTTCTTTCGTTTGTCACATGATTATAACCAAGTTCACTCTTGTTAAGAAGAGATCTTCCATAATTTAAAGTATTTTAGAGCTTGGAAGAACTCAAGGTGAACTTGTTTAAATCTTTCTTTAAGAGTTCATTTTCTTCTTTTAAAATTTCAATTTTAAGAAGAAGATGACTCTTTTCAGTATCAGACGAAGAGGATGATTCATCTGATATGTTTTTCTCAGATAACTGGACATTTATAGCTTTCAGATTTTCAATTTGTTCTAAAGCCTTTTTGAGCTTAGATTTGCAACTTATATATTCTTGAGCTATAAAATGTGAGTTAGCGAGAAGAACATCATATGACATGTCCTCATAGTCTGACTCTGAATCTGAATCTGAAGAAGATGAGGATAAAGTAGATATATTTAAAGGATTTACCTCAGATGATAGAATGTCTCTTGCCATGAGACAAATATTTACATTATTTTCTTCAGATGATTCGTTTGAGCTTTCATTATCGAGATCATCCCAAGTGTCTTGTTTCTTCTTTCTTCTAATCTTTTTGGGATCCCTCTTCTTCATCAATATTTTGAATCTTCTTGCCATCAAGGAGATTTCTTCTTCAAAGGAATCTTCTGAGTCTGTTGATTCTGCTTTCTTCATACTTGACTCTTCTCCATCAAGTTCATCAATGTTGGATAGAGCAATAAGCTCTTGAATTTTCAGCTTCCCCCTTTTACACAAATGAATTTCATGCACTCTCAGCGCTCCAATGAGTTCATCCAGAGTAAGGGTCTTCATATTTCTCCCAACAGATATAGCAGTGGACATAGCTTCCCATGGTGCAGGTAAGCTGTCCAAAATCTTCATGTTGTTTTGGGCTCTTGAAAAAGTAATTTCCAATGTAGCTAGCCCATTCAGAATAGTTTGGAATCTTCCAAACATTCCGTCTATAGATTCTTCTCTTTCCATGGAGAACATTTCGTATTCTCTTTGAAGGGTGGCAGCTTTCCTAAGTCTGACATCTTCAGTTCCTTCATAAGAAATCTTCAACGCATCCCAAAGCTCTTTGGCTGTTTTGTAGGCACAGAATCTGTTATATTCTGTCCTAGAAAGAGCACACGTTATGGCATAACGTGCCTTGTGGTTGTGCTCAGCGATTGTATATTCTTCATTTCCCCACTCTGATTCAAGCTTAGTTAGGGGAATGTTTCCTTCTGTTATGATCTTCCACAGTCTATATTTTGTAGACTTGATATACATCTCCATCAGTATCATTTCCAGAGAAAGCTGGAGGAGTGTTCATGGAGGAGCCTTCTGCAATGAGCATCGTCTGGGAGTTCGCCATCCCGGATCTTTTCCTCTAGTAGCTGTTAAGCGCTCAACCCTTAGAGGTTGAGCTCTGATACCAAACTGTAAAGTACAAAAACACACAAGAAGGGGGGTTGAATTGTGTAGACTATTTTTAAAACTTTTTCTTTAAGACGATGCGTTTGCGTTTGTTGTTTTCAAAGCTTGATCAGACGCAAGTTTGTTTTCTTCTTTAAGATTGATTTTATTATCAAACTGTTCAAGTTATTATCCCCTGTTAGTTAACAGATAAAACAATAGAGAAGAAAACAATATTTTTATACTGGTTCGTCTGATCAAGACTACATTCAGTTCCTCTACAACACGCTAAGATTCCACTATGAGTATTCTTTGAACCCAGCCACTCCTAGCTAAAAACAGATATTATTTAGGCACAGCCTTCTCAGGCTAAATAGGTATTCTTTGAACCCAGCCTCCACAGGCTAAACAGGGTATTCTTTGAACACAACCTCCACAGGCTAAAACAGAGGTATTCTTTGAAACACGGCCTCCTCAGGCTAAGAGCACCACAACAGTGGATTTAGGAAGATGAAATAATAAGTTTATCCTCTACGCAGAGAGGGGTTTTACAATGAGATATATTTTAAGTTCAGGGCGAGTGAACTTTGCTTGAGAGCTTGAAGCTTGGATATATTTTTTTTGTTATGCAGTTTGCCAGCCTTCTCTTGAAGTAATGAAGTCCTTTTATAGAGAGCTCCTTGAAGTATCCGTTAGACTGAAGATTTGATCGTTGGTCCTTTGTCTTGGGGTCTTCAAACGTGTGACAGAGATCAATCAAAATAATTAATGTTTGCACAGCTTTTTCGACTTGATCGAGACATCAACAAAAAGCATGTTTGCTTTTCGTGTTGCAGGGGTTTTGCACAGATCTCTATTCTGTCTTTGGAAGCTTCTTGAGTAACGGCTAGATTTGAATTGGGGCGCGAGTTACTCCGTCTGAACTTCATTAAACGAGGTAGACAAATGAATAAATAAATGGGTTGTGTGTTGAATTCATTCGTCTGTCTCCTCCCGTCTGTTCCTTCAGTCTATGCTCTTCTGTCTAATGCTTCAGTCTGAGGCTCTTTGATCAGTTTTCTTCCGCCGAACTCTTGATCGATCATTCCGTCTAATGCTTCGATCCCGAGCTCTTGATCCCGATCCTTGATCCCGAGCTCTTGATCGTCGATCCTTCATCAGTGCTTTGGTCTAATCCTTCGATCAGGTCTTTCTTCCGTCTACAGGCACAACAGACTGTTCTATAATTATCAAAACTAAGATGTTAAATCATCTTGACTTAACAGAAGGAACACAAAGAACATCTTTGAGAGTGATATTGTCATTGAATTTAACTGTACCCATAGATGAGATGTTTGCGGTTGAGCCTATGGGTAAATTAACATTTGGAATAAATGATGATGAAGTGTGTGTGAAAAATTGTGAATCGGATGCAATGTGATCGGTTGCTCCGCTATCCAAAATTCATGGTTTCGCAATTTGCTCGGCAGTGAAGCCTTGTACAAGGTTTCTGTCGGACTTGTTGCTAGTGCCTTCTCCGTGAGACATGATTTTTTTTTTTTTATGTAACGATAAAAATGAGGAGGCTGTGATACCATATTAAATTTTTAATTTTTAATTTGATTTATACCGGTCCGGAGTTATCCCATATTTATGGGCTTGTGCCAGACCGGAGTGGGTTATGAGTCTAACTCAACCCTACAAAACCAGCTTATAAGGTGAATATTACTCCCCACTTATATACATGTGACAGACCATATCTCTGAATGATGTGAGACTTCTGACACACCCCTCACACACGAGGTTTGACCCGTGCGTGGATATTTGAATTTCTGACACAACAACTTGCTAGGTTGAGGATGAAAATATGTCATCATTTTCATTTTGACTGTAATATTGATTTTATGTTTCGATAACTTCATGCAATTGATCTTCTATATATATAAACATTTTATTGCTATTCATTTAGAGTTTAATTTCATGTGATACGTTATTCTTCCTAAGTTAATATAAAAATCTGCCTTTTTTATTTTCAATACCAAATAAGCTCTAAATGTCAACTAATAAAAAAAAAACAACTTAAATGCAATTGGTCATGTATAATTGATGGATTCTTTCTTATGCGTAGGAATCAAATATTTTCTTTTTGTGTAGTAATCGAATAAAGATATAAGAAAATTTATAATAACTCAAATATTCTATTTAGCCAACTGAATTCGTCTCTTTCCTTAGTTACCATTCTTTTGTAATTAATGATATTTGGTTATTTTCTAATTAAAATTAGAATTTTCCCTTAATAATTTGTGGAATAAACATTAAGATTAACTCACATATAATGTGAAAGTGAAATTTCAAATTTTATTAAGGAACATCAATTCCACCAACTACATCTAAGTTTTGTCCAAAAAAGAAAAAAAAAAATCACCTAAAACTTTATATACAATGGAACAAGGCCATAAAGAATATTCATTCATACTGATTATGTTTATGTCAAGATATAGCAATGGGGGTTGTAGTCACACAACACACTTCCTACTAAAGCTAGCCTCCCCTTGTGTTGATGGTTTGACTAAGGTTCAGGTCCCAGTCTCCCCACTATTATAAGCATATCTGGATGTTCCAAATATTTAATTTTGTGAGAACTTGTACAAGTCTTCAGAGCAACCTATACATTTGGTTGTTGTACTTGTACAACACGCTTGACTGTTTCTAAAGCCTTAGATTGAGATCAAAGACATGTAAAACTTTCTCAAACTCATTCAATCAAAGGTCTAGAAATGTCCCGTATGTTGTGCCAGTACAGCAGTTGAACATAGAATTTTCCCGGGCATATTCATATTAGTACCACTGGGATTTTACATTGCATATATAATTATATATACAACATTTCCATCAAGAAATCTCCCCAGCTCTACCAAAAACACACGACGAGAAAAGTTCTATTCCAACACTGTAATATTTGACAACATTCTTATTTTCAACCGTGCCTATTATCTTCTACACTTCTCATTCCCTCTTCACAAATCGTCCCTGCAAAATGTACCAACAAAAAGAGATTCGTTTCAAAACAGAATTCAGGCAGAGCAAATTCTTCAGTATCTCCACATAAGAAGGACAACTTTCAGATGTTTTGAATCCATTTTTAATAGAGAAGCACACAAACAAGTACATTACTAAATATTTTTTGAGTGCTAATGCTCTTTTTTCAACACAATTTCTTTCCTTTTATTAGTTAAAATATATATTGGTTCGACTATTTTGGAAATGAGGTCCACCAAATGTAAAATTGAGTCCACATATTTAGTGGAACTCACATGAATTTCATGGGGTTGCACAATGTTAAGTTACCAGTTACGACCATATAATTTGCTGGAATATGCAATGACATTTGAATTGTACTAAGATGCTAGATGGCAATGTAACCTATGATAAATTATCTAGAGTAGGACTCGTCAATTTATTGTAGCATCTATATGTGCTGTGAGTGAATCCACTATGAACAGTGTAATCATAAATATATATGATCACATGCCTGAGACACTACAATACAACTACAAATGAAATGTGACAGGGAAGGTAAGTTATTGGTGTGGTGATGTTAATACAGGAGGTAGACTGTCAAATGGAAGGAAGCCGGAGGCAGAAGGCTATGTTTGGACAGAAAAAGGAAGAAAGGATTTTTACTTGAATACTTTCTCAGTCCTGAAATAAATATCATTTTAGAAGAGTTTAATTCCTATACAGCATAGAAATTCAACATTATGTCACTGTCAACTAACTAGAAATCATGGTAGGTCGATTCTGTAAGAAATATTTAGCTCAGTTTGACAAATGTATACTATTAACTAATTAGAAATCGTTATAGGTATAACTTTTAAGATAAATTTTGTAAGAGTAAAAGAAACTTATTTAAGCAATGCAAATACTGACAGTGCATTCAAAGTAAATTCTTTAGCACAATGTTTTATTCTATATTATCTTTTATTTTACAATAACATGAAATATTTAAACCTAAGTATGTTTACTAAATATTAAGATTTTTTTCATTTGGTCCAGTCCTCGACATTTAAAAAGTTGTTATTCAGTCCTTTGCGAAGTTTTTCCTTTCCTATAAAGGACCAAATGAGAAAAATAAGGGCATTTATTTCACAGTATCTTTCTATATCCTCGGAAATACAAATGTTAGAATAGGATTATGGAAACATATTTCAGGTATCTTTTATAGTTTTATTCTTAGGAACGCTACATGCCTATCCTTTAGCCACTTTTATAGAGGATGGGAAAGTCATTCCCATAAAAATGAGTTATTTTTCGTTCCAGTAATAATTTCCATTTTTACTCATTTTTTACTTTTTGTTTAAAAACATATTCACGAGAATATGGAAACCTTACCGAATATTTTTTAAATACCCAGGAATATCATTCCAGGTTATAATATTTGTAGGAATGTAAAATGATTCGTGAACCAAATACCCATAAGATTTAGAATAATTAAATGAAAATTTTGTGGTGAGGAACCAAATGGGTAAAAAATAATGACACTCGATGGACATAATAAATAAAGAGACTTTGCAAGTTGTCCTAGCTCTAAAATAGTATGAAATAATTATGTTCTTTTTAAGACATAAAACATGAACAGAATATATTCCATCCAAAAAATAAAATCATATTTTAATTCTATGGATTTCCTTAAATCTTATGCAACCTCCAAAAACTTATTTGATTATTTCAGAAGGAAGTATGTTTGTTCTAGATGGAATTCTCCAGTGGACCAAGGAACTAGAACAAACCCAAAGCCCACCAAATGAGGGCATGCCGGTATGCCACTTGGTTCAAACAAGAGAGTACTACATTCTCAAATTCATGATTAAACATTCCTTCCACCAATCATGAGGAACAACACATTCCCATTCTTTCACCACAGGACCATGGTCCAACTATGAATCTGGACAAACACAAGTAACAATCAAATCCCAAAAACACTTTCCGCTCAGTGCACCTCATTAAGCTCTCAACCTCTACCTTAAGAACTGGTGAGCCTAAATCCCAAGAGCTTGGACAGACGCATTTTCACTTAACACCTTCCCCTCCTCCCCCTTTTCCACATATATCGTCCAACTAGTCATTCTCAATTGTGCAACTACCTAGCACTAGTACATAGCAGTCTAGAGGATAGAGAAGTAAGTGCATGTGACTCTTTAAAATAAGTTTACACTATATAAGGTAAATTCTTGAATGTATCAATTTCTTGAATGTATCAATCTTTCAATAATATGATTTTAACATGTAAGAATTATAATTATAATATTAATTCAAAGCGAGAAATCAAATAATTTTTTTTCATGGTGTTGTACTATGGAAATTAGGCAACAGAAACTCAATACAAAAAGTTTAACCAAAATTTGTCTAAAAAATGAGATGCACTGTTTTTGTATCTTTATTTAGTAGATCAGTTAAATTATTGTCATTAAAAATTCAATTTTGTTAATTTCATAACGAAGTAAACAATTTATGACCATGCATGTGCTCAGATTTGCTCAAGTTTTAGAAATCAAAGATGGAGGATTCTGACCTAAGCATGAATGTTTAGAGGTTAACAATCGCGCACACACACATATACATTACATGTCTTCAATAAATTTGACAATTGGATAGCAATGCTAGGAAGTTGACACAAGTTTTGTACATTACTAATTTCTCAACCTTAAGCATAAACTCACCCATGTTATGCATATTACCAGTACAAAATGAAGTTACATAGCCATTGAATAGAAGCAATCAAATTACGGCTTAGTAAAAATGAATGTGGGGAATAGTACCTTCATCCTTGGTCGTTTCTCAGCATTAAGCTTGCGAACTTCATAACGGATCTTCTTAGAGAAGAGTCTGTTTTGCCTCTTCTCCTTGTATCTCTGCACACTTGCCTCTCTCTGCCCCAACTTCCAACCTATTTCTTCTTCCTTCACCTTCGGCTTGTCAGCCCCACAACTTTCAGGAACATTCCATGCGTTCCCCACAACACCACTCCCCCAACCGTCCCATGCAACCTGTCAAAGAAACAACTATTAATTACCTCATCCATTGTGTACTTAATGCCCCGAGCAAAGTTACTTACTGCTTTCAGTGGTCCTCAATTCTGACCAATAGCAGGATTAAAAATAAAAATAAAAAAACTCATCAAACACCCAATCTGAGAGTAAGAGTATCACGTATATATGTGTCCATGCATACCCCAACCGAAGTCCAAAGCATTTTTTACTCTAGCCATTCCATTAAAAGCTATACATTTCTGGTCACCCTCTAGGCTGCCTCTACCTTTCTGACGGTTAATTATAATGCATTAATGATGATTGACAAAATTCTGAACAGTGCCCAACCCGTTTCCCCTCATCTAACTCTGGGTCATGCTCATATCTACCTCAGCCCAATCCGGCCAAATTAGGTAAAAAAACCAAAACTGAAAAATTCTGCAATACACCCCCAAAACTTAACAAAGATCCCACCTTCTAACAAATTATTTACTAGTAGTTAAAATTTATTAAAAAACAATGAATAGCAAATGAGACTGCTAAATGTCAAGAAGTAATACAAAATACAAAATATTATCATTTTTATAGATTCATTGGTTAAAATAAGTGATAGCAACCATTTACTCCAATCACCGAAAAAGTTTAGCTGAAAAAGAGGTTGTCGGCACAAAAATGATCCTCAATCATAAAAAAATTCGACTCAAACGCAATCCGACAGAAAAATCAAATAATATAACTAACCTACTTCACACATGCCCACCAAATCATATAAACAGATCCACAACGACCCATCCCCTTTTTTTAATCTAAGTCAATTAGTGAACTATAATCAGCACCATGCGTGATCTTTCCAACTGTATTCTTCCAAATCTCGAGATTTAACAAAATGGTACATACTCCACTTCACTCGGTCGGCGCCTATTCTCGTAACTAATAAAATATTCACCTTGAAAAAAATAAATAAATAATTGAGAGTGAAATGAAAATTATTACATGAGGAACGAAGGTATCATGATTATGAAGAAATAGACCATTGAGCAAGTCAGGAACAGTCTGTGGGGCCTCTTCCCCCGCGACGTAGAGAGACCCTTTGTCAGACCAAGCATTCAATATCTCCTGGTGATCCAGCTTCAACGACAACAACCCAAACGACGTCGAAGTCGTTGTCGTTTTCCCCGTGAAGGTACAATAACTCGTGACCTCCTCCATGGTCTCTTTCTTCTCCTCCACCACCTCCGAGTAACACACCCACCTCTCCTCACTCCCCTCTTCGCTCTCTCTCCTTCTCATCGCTTTTCTCACCAGCCAGTTCCCGGTGTCTTCCGCCGCACACGTCAGCGCCGACAGCGACCCATCATCCATCGTCGTTACAGTCGCCGTCGTCGTTGAATCGTCCTCCAGCAGGCCGGTGAGCGTGGCCCCACCGTCGGAACTGAACAGCAGCGCCACGTTCTGTTCCTCCTGCATGTCCTGGTGATCCGGATGCAGCGGGAACAGTTCCAGTTGTGGCTGTGGCTGGACCTTGGGTTTGAGCTTATTGGACTTGGATTTGATCTTGGACAGTGACATCTTCTTGGGCTCCGATAACTGAAGACGGAGACTCACAAACTTGGGCTTCCTCGTCTTCGTTCTGTTTCTCCGCTTAAGCGGTTTAAGTGACGAAGACGACGAGGAGGAAGAAGAAAAAGATCCCGACGTGAACGAACTATATCTTTTAGTCGGTTTTCGCGTCCTCTTCATAGTAGAAGTGGTTGTTTGAATGTCTGAAGAAGAAGGACTGTTCTTGTTGCACATCACAGAGTGAATGCGCGCTAACACAATACCACCACAATACACTAGCTCATTCAGTTTTTTTCTCGCTATAGAACGGGAAAGAAAAGTGCGCAAAAAGGTAAGGACTTTTCGTGGGTGGGACACGGACTCATGAAGGGATGATGTGACGTGTTGCCCGTATTAACACGTGGAGTTTTCTTATTCGTCGAGAGAGTGGATTCCAATGTTATCTGGATTTCGTTCTCGGAAGAGATGAGGTGATAGATTGGGTTTGGAGGGAATTGGTGCAAGTGTTAAAAAGTAGATTACTCTCTTGGACACTCTTAATTATTATTTTTATAATTATTAAACAACGGAAAGAAAGTCATAAAAAACCTGGCTACGTGGACAGAGTACGGCCATAACATTGAACAGCATTATAAAATTTTTAATTTTAAGTAAAATTAAAGTTATAGTAAAGGTTTTGTCGTATAACTTCTTATTAAAATTAAAATGGTGTTTTAGTAAATTAAGTGATAAATAGTATCATAACCATTGGAATTTATTATTGAGATAAAAAAAAATTTAAAAAAAATAAAAAGTACTAATAAGATTTAAAATATTGTTTTGATATTTTGTCTTTTTAAAATTTTTATTAATAAACTGTCAAAAGAAAAATATTTCATATGTAAAAACATGTTGTAGATGAAAAGAATTTAAGAAAATATTATTTTAATTTTGTTATTTAATATAAATAATTTTTAGTTGTTATAGAATTTTGTTTATATTTTATATAACATTTAAAAGTAACTTAAATCAAATATCAAATAGCGATGACATGAATGTATTACTGTATCACTTTTTCTTTCCTAAGAAAAAGTAGATCACTTTTTCTACTTAGTAATTTAATATTCGTATAATATTCACGTGATGTTTGAGTCAACAACTAATCAAAATATTTGCTGTTCCAAGGAGGTTTTTTCTTAACAGGTACTGTTGGAAGAAATTGTGAGAATGATAACTACGTAATTAAATTATTCTACTATTTTATTTTTATTTTTCTATACCTATAATTTCAAATTTTGAATTTAGGAAATTTTACATGTTCATCCAACTCTACCAAACTATTATTAAGCCGATCTATGATAATGATTTACTAGTTTATTTTTATTAAAGCACTTTCATTATTTATACTATTAAAAATATATATTCTTGCGATTGTATATTTATATTTTTATGTGATAAAATTTTGTTTAAATAAATAACAACTGTAGTTGTGAAAATAGAGGAAGAAAATAATAATTAAAATATTGATGAGAGAAGAGAAATGGTGAATAAAATGAATAGCGGTTGTATATTTAAATTAAAATAAAATAAAATAAAATAGATAAAAATAATAAATTCAATTATTTTAATTTTAAAATAAATAAAAAAATCATAATAAATTGAAATATAAGTTGTGAAAATAATAAATATTGAATTAATTTTTAAAATTTATTAAGAGTGACATAATGATAGAAAAATAATAATTGAAAAATTAAAATATAATAAATAATTTAAAAATATTTAAAATCATAAAGCAAGAGAGATTTTTTTTATTAACAGTTACCAATTATTTAGATGGTATTAAGTCGATAAAAAATATTTGATGAAAAGTTTATATCAGTAATATATTAATCTTTGATAGAGACACAATTATCCCCTACCCGAACAAGTGTTGTTTGTATTGTTATTATAGATTATTAAGAGAGTCATGTGAAGAAGTCAATAATGAATATCGGTGGTAAAATGAATTTGTTTGCATGCAATTAGGGGAGAAATTAAAGAAGAGGTGCAGTAAAGAGAAGAGTGACGAGGATGGCACGAGAAAGTGTAGGGTGTGTCCCACCAACCCTCACTTTTGGTCTGCGTGTACAAAACAACACCTGCTACGTCTCGGTATCACAAATATCTTCAGTGACTTATAATTTAATATAAACAGATATCTCATATGCTCAGATAGTTTTTTGGTCTATTAACCTTTTAACTTTTCTCATTCTAATAATATCTTTAGTTTTTCTAAAATTTTAGTTTGTACTATCTTTATAAAAACTAATGTTTCGATTATTTCTATTTTTATCCTCTTTTTATTTATTTATTAATTCAATATAAAATTGTCACTTTTAATTTATTTTTTTATTACAAAAAGTCACCTTATTTTTATTTATTTCATGTTTTCAAATATTTGTATAAAATACAGGAAAAAAATATTTTCTCCCATAATTTTTTTAAAACAAATACAAAAGTAGAAATAAAATAACAGTTTATAATTAAAAAATAAAAACAGAATTAAAAATTAGAAATAAAATTATAAATATAACTCTTAATTTTTTGTTATTTATGTATAATAAATCTGTAAGAGATTATATGTTTAAGATTTAATTATTGGTATTTTATATTTTATTTCAATTAAATTTTAATGTAATTTAAAATATATAATTAGAGATTTAAGAGATAATAATATATTTATTATAACAATATATATTAAATAATATTGATACTAAAATAAAAGATGTAATAAACATATAAATAATTAATGAAAAACTCATTTGAGTTTGAAGAGTAGAATCCTCAGATAAGTCTGAAAGAAGAAATGAAAATAGTAAAGAATTTATGAAAACTAAAACTTTGTTATATCATAGAAGAAATTAAGAAGGTTTAGTCATATTTTTCATATTATGTCATTCTCTAAACTTTAACATTTTTTTATATAAATTTAAAATTTATTATAGACAATACATAATAGTTGCATAAGAAAAGATAAGTTTAAATAAGATAAAATGAGGATAAGATAAACTAAAGTGTTCCCAAAAATACATTCTTGTTTGTCAATATTTTTCTTTTCTTGCTATGATTGTCATATTCTTACTAATAGTATAACTCTTAAAATTATTGAGTTATTTAATCAAACATGTTTTCATTTCAGAGATGGATTATAATGTGACAATTCATCATCAGTACTATCCTTTTCTAATCTTCTAGATGATGTTGTTTTTTGAAGTATTTTTTCAAACTCTTCTTTTGATGTCGTTGATGCTAAAATCGTCATTAATTGTTGCTTCTCTGCTAAAAATAAAATGTCTTTTTTGAGATGGTTTATTTCTAGGCTTTAGAGTTATTTTTTTAACTATTCTTGAATTCTATTTTTGCAAACTAAATTATTATTAAACTTCTTCCACCACTTGATCTTCACAGTTCTTGCTAACATCTTGATTTTTATACCTTTATATGGACCTACCAAGGATAATCTCAAGCTACAATCCAAGTTATGACTTGTGAAGTTACAAATGATATGAATTGATATCTTAATACAAATGTTGAATTTTGTCTAAACTACTTATATACTTCATTTATTTCTAATGGGAATATTTTAAATGTAAAGTTATACTTGTATGATTAATTTACTTATATTTTTGATATAATCTGATTATTTTATGCTTGCATTTATGAGCCAATCCTTTTATGTTCTGTGCTTTGACACCTGTAGTGACCAAAGATGTTTAGATAGCGAATGATCATCAAGCATAGTTTGTACCAAGGCATTAAGAATGGATGTTTGGAGGTTAAAGTATTCTTCTCTTGTGAAGACCCTCTTAACTTCTCTATTCATGCTTTGTAGTAGTTCATGTTTAGAGTAGACTAGGTGTTACAAGTTTAACACCCAACTTGCATGATTTTTTCCTTATCTTCATTCTTCATCCATGAATCTCCAAGGATGGATGTGGATTTGCCAAAATGTTAAATACAAGAATGCAAGAAGAATTGAAAGATGATAATGGAGTAGAAAAGAAATGGAGAGCGTCGTGCCTGAGCAATAAGCTCAAGTGAGGAATTTCCACAAAGGAATAGCTTTGTTGATAAAATTTAAGTGGTTCTTAAGAGAAACAAAAGAGAGAACTATCTCACAAAAAAAAATGCTTAATCAAATCTGAATTATGCCAAAAGTTCTAACACAAGGAAAGCTTATCCTATTTATGCCAAGAGGAATGGTGCGAACTAGCTTAAGGAGAGAATCAAGTAATGCTTAGTTTAAATTTTAGTGTCAAGTTTCATATAGCCTTTGTAGTCATTGATTAAGTTTGATTTAATGGATAAGATGCAACCTTAGAAGGCATTAGGATTACCCATTCCATGGATCAACCATAACTATAGGATCAATGGTTCTAATGAATGGAATGGTGTGAACTAGCTTAAGGAGAGAATCAAGTAATGCTTAGTTTGAATTTTAGTGCCAAGTTTCAGATAGCTTTTGTAGCCATTGATTAAGTTTGATTCAATGGATAGTGATGGAGGACCATCCTTGACAAGAAGAGTTACAAGAGCCATGCACAAAAGAATTCAAGAAGAAAATGAGAGTCAGCTCAAAAGTCAAAGCCAAGATTCTCAAGACTTCTCTTTACTTTGTAATAGGACTTGTAACCTTCTAGAAAGATTGTAAAGTTATAATTAGATTAGGAACATTTAATTGGGGCCTTGCTTGGTGAATAAGTGCAAGGCCTTATGTTTGTAATTGAACCAAAGTTTAGGGTGTTTTTGTGAGAAAGTTGGAGACAGACGAATGATCTCCGTCTGTAGACACGACAGACGATACCACACAGACAGACGATATCACAGACAGACGATACCGCGCCTGAGTCTTCAGTCTGATGCTTCCGTCTGTAGACACGACAGACGATACCACACCGACCGACAGACGATATCACAGACAGACGATACCGCACCTGAGTCTTCAGTCTGATGCTTTCGCCTGTAGACCCGACAGACAATTGCCACGTACGCGCTACCACGAGACGATACCAAAGACGCTCTTTCGTCTGATGCTTCACATGTTGAACTCTTTCGTCTGAAGCTTGTCCGTCTGAGCCTTTACATACTGAGCTCTTCCGTCTGAAGCGGGTTCCGTCTGTTCCGTCACAAGTTATCCAAAAGACCTTTTGATGAAATTTTGAATGAATTGAATTTAGCAAGAGCTAATTCTTTGAGAGTGGATTTCTCTCTAAGGTTTCTTCTAGAACCTTGAATCTTATCATGGAAACTCTTCCTTGTGGTGATTCTCCCTTAGGCTTATTGCTTATGCATGGCGCCATCATCTTCTAAATCTACTCCGCTTCATTCTTTCTTCTAAGTCCTTGAGTCTTGAGTCAATTGTGAGCTTCCGCCATTAACGCATTCGTGGAGATTTCAATTGAAGATGGCGATCGGTCCAATTTTGTGCTTCGTCTCTAGCGAACTCGTATAAGTGGTATTCAGAGCTTGTTCTCTTGATTATCATATCAAGTGATAATCAGAGCTTGTTTTGATTCTCTTCAAGATTGGATCTCTACTCCACAAGTCTAGTAAGTTCTTCGGTCATTTTGAATTTTCTCGAGTTCTTCGTCTAATTCTTTTAGTGTGCTGAGGATTCATCTTTAGGTTTCCTTAACTATCTAGTAGTTTTGTCAATTTTGTTTAAGTTTTTTTGTTCGGTGAAAATCATGCAAATCATATTGTTCATGACTTGATCCGTATCGTTATGCATAGATTCGTATTCGATGTTTGCGTCTGAGTCCAGATCCGGAAAATTATCATATGTTTCTTCCATTTGTTCGGTCAAATTGTGTTAATTCGTAATAATTTTCAATTCCTTGAATTACTTGTCCAGTAGTAATTGTTTCCATGTGTTAGTATCAATTTTGTTTCTAATTCTAGTGAAATTCGGTGTACTGGAGTTATCTGTCATTGTATGCCCTGTTTCCTCTGTTTTGGTACTGCACTTGAGCCTATAATTCTGGACATTCAAGTTCATACATGCAAAAAAAAAATTGAGAAATCAACATCATTACATGCTAGTAGAGTGCTTACTATAGATCTAAATCCCTATTACACCTTGTAGTAGCAGTAGCACTAGTAGTTGAGCTTGGAGTGCTTGTTTTAGGCAAGATATATCTCAGTCCAGTAGCTTAAACAAAAGTGATAGAAAAGAAGTCAAGTGAAAGGAAATTGAAACAAGAAGAAAACAAGTGAGAAAATTTAAAGAAAGCTAGAAAAGAGCCTTAAAGAGTACTTGAAGTAAATTTAGTGGACTTGTAAATTCTGTCCAGCAAGCTATCAAAGTGTTAAAGAAGTGTTAAGGAATTTGAGCAAGAAAAATCGGACTTAGAGCTAAGACATAGCACACTCATTCACCTAGTAAAATTACTAGTAGCTTGGAAATTAGTCTAGTAGTGTGTACTTATGACTAGCTTGTTTTTGACTCAAATTTCTGCATAAGTGAAACTTGCTGTATTTGATACTTGTCCAACCATTTTTACTGCAGTTTGGAGTGAATTATTTGTTCATAAGTTACTTGATAAATTTACCTACAAAAGAGGTCTTGAAAATTTGATTACTATGCTACGTTGAGTTTGTGTGCCTTGTTCAATTTGTTTGGCTTAGTAATCGAACCAGCAAACTTGATTCCTTTGTTGTCCAGTTTTATGCCTATGTCATATCACATCCATTCCTTGATTTGAGTAGCCTGTTATTTCAATTGTGCCTTTTATTGCTTGTCATTTAATTGAAATCCTTGGTTTTGTCTTAGAAGTTTTGTTCCCTTGGAATTCTTGAGCTTACCCGAGAATTGTGCCTCTTTCACAAGGAAATTTCTATATAATTGATTAGAGGTTTAATTAGAAACTTTGGCAGGGAATTGAGGGGAAAAAGACAAGAGTGATACATCATATAAAGAGCCTTCTAAGAGAGATACACGAGTGCTACTAGAGAGACACACTTAGTGAGTGGCAAGGATCTTCTATATACTTGTAATTGTTATCTAACCTTTTCTTTTGCAGCCATGGACACCTCTCCTAGTGTGGGAAATGAATTATCACCAAGGTCAAAGAGAATGGTGGACTTAATGAAATCCATGCTAAATACTAGCATGGAAGAGAGGTTTGATCAAGAGAGGCGGTTGAAGGAGGAAAGGAAGATAAGGAAGGAGGTAGAAAGGAAAATCCTTGGAGAAACTAGTGGCAACCGTAGGGATCACCATAGTAGAGGTGCTGGATATAGTGGGAACCGAGGGAAAGATAGTGATGAGGAATACAGAAGTAGGAGGAATAATCAAAGGGAAAGTGGAAGTGAGAGGGGACACCCTAGAGAGACTCCTAGAGAGAGTGATTGGGGAAGTAACTATGAGGAGGATGAAGCCTTTGAGAATGAAAGGAGAGGACGGAGAACCCCTCACCATAGGAGACAACCTCACACACCTAGGAGACCCTTTGGAGAGGATGAACCAAGAGCATGGGAGGGAAACACCAAAATAACCTTACCTAAATTCCTTGGAGATGGAGATGCCGAAACCTACTTAGATTGGGTGATGAAGGTAGACCAAGTCTACTCTTGTTATCCTAGCTTGAGTGAGGAGAAGAGGCTTAACATGACCATTCTAGAGTTTGAAGGCTATGCATTGATTTGGTGGAACCAAGTGTTAGTGGATGCCGAGAAGAGGAGGAGGCCACATATAACATCTTGGACCCAACTCAAGGATGCAATGAAAGGAAGGTTTGTGCCTAGTTCCTACACAAGAGATCTACATGTGAGACTTCAAAGACTAACTCAAGGAGGGAGGAGTGTACAAGAATACTACAAGGACTTGGAGCTCACACTCTTGAGGGCGGATTACCAAGAGGACAAAGAGGCCACCATAGCTAGGTTCACCAATGGGTTAAATAGGGAGATCCAAGATGTCTTGGAGCTCCAAAACTATAGGACCTTGGAGGATGCCATACATAAGGCCGAGAGAATTGAAGGCCAACTCAAGAGAAAGGGCACCTTCAAGAAGCCTTACACGTATGGGTCTTCAAGTTGGAAGGACAAGCAAAAGAAGGAGGGAACCTCCAAGCCTTTTTACAAGTCCAATCGAGATGAGTCTAAGGGTAAAGAAGTTGCTAAATCTATCTCTAAACCTTCTAACATTAAGTGTTTTAAGTGTTTAGGTCATGGGCACATAGCCTCCTAATGTCCCAACAAGAAGGCCATGATAATGAGAGTGGATGGAGAAGTAACAAGTGAGGAGTCCACTCACTCTTCTAGTGAGGAAGAGGTAGCTAGTGCTAGTGAACATTCAAGCATGGAGCAACCGGAAGATGGAGATCTATTGATGGTTAGAAGGATGCTAGGAAGTGCTTGTGTGGACCTTGATGACACCCAAAGAGAAAACATATTCCACACAAGGTGCACCATCCAAAGCAAGGTATGTTCCTTAATCATTGATAGTGGTAGTTGCACCAATGTTGTTAGCACTAGGCTTGTTGATAAGCTTGGTCTCAAGACCACTCCACACACTAAACCTTATAAATTGCAATGGCTAAGTGAAAAAGGAGAATTATTGGTTAATAAACAAGTTTTGATTGCTTTCACAATAGGCCGATATAATGATGAAGTCTTATGTGATATAGTACCTATGGAAGCATCTCATATCTTGTTAGGAAGGCCATGGCAATTTGACAAACATGCTATACATGATGGAGTGTCTAACACTTATATATTTTCTCATGGTGGTAGGAAAATTACTCTTAAGCCTTTGACACCTAGAGAAGTATGTGAGGACCAAATTAGGATGAAGGTCAAAAGAGAGGGTGAGAGGAAGGTCATGGAGGGCCAAAATCTAAAAAAATCACCCAAAACCAAGAATTTGAGTGCTCTAGCCGAGACTTCAAAGATATTTACCAAAACTGCCACTGCACAAAAACAAGTGAAACTTAGTCTAGACAAGTCCGATTTGAGTGATCTCAAAGGGGTGGGAGAGCTAAGACAAAGGGCTGCCAAGTCTAAGGAAGGGTTGCTTGTGAGTAAGAGTGAAATTAAGAGGGAGTTCTTAGCTAGGAAATCCATGTTCTTATGCATACCATCTCCTTGTTTTCTAAATTCAAATTTTGTGGGAGATCAAGTGAGCATAGATCTTTTATTGGATGAGTTTAAGGATGTGTTTCCTAGTGAGATACCCCACGGCCTACCTCCTTTGAGAGGCATTGAGCACCAAATTGATTTGATACCCGGTGCTCCTCTACCTAATAGGCCAACTTATAGGACTACTCCACAAGAAACTCATGAGATTGAGAAGCAAGTCCAAGAGTTAGTGAGCAAAGGGTGGGTGAAAGAGAGTCTATCACCATGTGCATCACCGATTATCTTAGTCCCTAAGAAGGAGGGCACATGGAGGATGTGCACCGATTGTAGGGCTATCAATAACATAACCATTAGATATAGACACCCCATTCCTAGATTGGATGGCTTGCTTGATGAACTTCATGGCTCAACCATATTCACTAAAATTGATCATAAAAGTGGTTACCACCAAATAAGAATGAAACATGGAGATGAGTGGAAAACCGCATTTAAGACCAAATTTGGTTTGTATGAATGGTTAGTCATGCCCTTTGGGCTATCAAATGCCCCAATTACTTTCATGAGACTTATGAATCATGTGCTTAGGGAGTTCTTAGGAAAATTTGTTGTAGTGTACTTTGATGATATTCTTATCTATAGCACTTCTTTCCTTGACCACTTAACACATTGAGATTTGTTTTGGAAGTACTTAGAAAGGAGAAGCTCTATGCTAACAAGGAGAAATGCACATTTGCCATGGACCAAGTGGTGTTCCTCGGTTTTGTGGTAAGTTCCAAGGGTGTGCAAGTTGATGAGAGCAAGGTGAGAGCAATCCTTGAGTGGCTGAGACCTACCAATGTGAAAGAAGTAAGGAACTTCCATGGACTAGCAAGCTTCTATAGGAGATTTGTGAAGGACTTTAGCACCATTGCATCTCCTCTCAATGAGCTTGTGAAGAAGGAAGTACCCTTCACATGGGGGCCAAAACAAGAGGAGGCTTTTACTCTTTTGAAAGAAAAACTTACCAATGCTCCTATTTTATCTATGCCTAATTTTGAATTATCTTTTGAGCTTGAATGTGATGCTTCTAACCTTGGTGTAGGTGATGTTTTGAAACAAGAGAATCATCCCATAGCCTACTTTAGTGAGAAGCTAAAAGGAGCACAACTCAATTACTCCACATATGATAAAGAGCTATATGCTTTGGTGAGGGCTTTACAAACATGGCAAAGATTATCTCCTTCCTAAGGAGTTCATAGTCCACACCGATCATGAAGCCTTGAAGCATTTGAGATCTCAAGGCAAGCTCAACAAAAGACATGCAAGGTGGATGGAGTTTATGGAGACATTTCCCTACATCATTAAACATAAGAAAGGAGTGACTAACATAGTAGCGGATGCCCTTAGTAGGAGGTATACACTTCTTTCTCTTCTTGAATCTAAATTGTTGGGATTTGAACACATAAAGGCCTTGTACAATGATGATGATGACTTTAGCCGTGAGTTCTTAGCATGTGACAAGGGTTCTCACAATGATTTCTATAGGCACAATGGTTACCTTTTTAAAGGAAAATGTTTGTGTGTGCCTAAGACATCATTGAGAGATCTTCTAGTATGTGAAGCTCATGAAGGAGGCATCATGGGTCATTTTGGTATTGAGAAGACCTTAGCCATATTACATGAACACTTCTTTTGGCCAAAAATGAAAGCTCAAGTAGCTAAATTTATAAGCAAATGTCTCACATATCATAAGGCTAAGTCTAAGCTCTCCAACCATGGCCTTTATTTGCCTTTACCTCCACCTATCTCTCCTTGGTTGGATATATCCATGGACTTTGTTCTCGGATTACCCAAGACAAAGAGAGGTATGGACTCTATTTTTGTGGTGGTGTGTAGGTTCTCCAAGATGGCACACTTCATTCCATGTCACAAAAGTGATGATGCTTCACATGTTGCCAACTTGTTCTTCAAAGAAGTAGTGCGTCTACATGGTATTCCCCAAAGCATAGTGAGTGATAGGGACTCTAAGTTCCTTAGTCACTTTTGGAGATCCCTATGGGGTAGGCTTGGCACCAAGCTCCTATTTTCTACTACTTGCCACCCTCAAACCGATGGCCAAACTGAGGTGGTGAATAGGACTCTTGGTCAATTGCTTAGAAGCTTTGTAAAGAGCAACTTGAGAAGTTGGGAAGATTGTTTGCCACGTGTTGAATTTGCCTACAATAGAGTGATGAATTCTACTACTCTTCTTTCTCCTTTTCAAGTTGTCTATGGCTTTAATCCCTTAACCCCCCTTGATTTATGTGCGTTGCCTTTTAATGAACTTGCTAATCAAGGTGGAATTGATAAGGCCGAGAGAGTCAAATCCATGCATGCCAAGATAAGGGAGCGAATTGAACAAAGAAATGCACAAGTGGCTCAACATGCCAACAAGCACCACAAGCATTTGGAATTGAAAGTGGGGGATAAAGTTTGGATACACCTTAGAAAGGAGAGGTTCCCTAATTTGAGAAGCTCCAAATTGCTTCCCAAAGGAGATGGACCTTTCACTATTATAGAAAAACTTTGTCTCAATGCTTTTAAGTTAGATCTTCCTAATGATTATGGTGGTAGCAACTCTTTTAATGTTTGTGATCTTACTTTGTGTGTAGGTGATAAAGATGATGATCACATCAACTTGAGGACAAGTTGCCATCAAGAAGGAGGGTTTGATGGAGGACCATCCTTGACAAGAAGAGTTACAAGAGCCATGCACAAAAGAATTCAAGAAGAAATTGAGAGTCAGCTCAAAAGTCAAAGCCAAGATTCTCAAGACTTCTCTTTACTTTGTAATAGGACTTGTAACCTTCTAGAAAGATTGTAAAGTTATAATTAGATTAGGAACATTCAATTGGGGTCTTGCTTGGTGAATAAGTGCACGACCTTATGTTTGTAATTGAACCAAAGTTTAGAGTGTTTTTGTGAGAAAGTTGGAGACAGACGATATCACAGACGAATGATCTCCGTCTGTAGACACGACAGACGATACCACACAGACAGACGATACCACACCGACCGACAGACGATATCACAGACAGACGATACCGCACCTGAGTCTTCAGTCTGATGCTTTCGCCTGTAGACACGACAGACAATTGCCACAGACGCTACCACAGACGATACCAAAGACGCTCTTTCGTCTGATGCTTCACATGTTGAACTCTTTCGTCTGAAGCTTGTCCGTCTGAGCCTTTACATACTGAGCTCTTCCGTCTGAAGCGGGTTCCGTCTGTTCCGTCACAAGTTATCCCAACTTCCGCTAGTATAAATACATAACACTTTGAATTGTAAAAGACCTTTTAATGAAATTTTGAATGAATTGAATTTAGCAAGAGCTAATTCTTTGAGAGTGGATTTCTCTCTAAGGTTTCTTCTAGAACCTTGAATCTTATCATGGAAACTCTTCCTTGTGGCGATTCTCCCTTAGGCTTATTGCTTATGCATGGCGCCATCATCTTCTAAATCTACTCCGCTTCATTCTTTCTTCTAAGTCCTTGAGTCTTGAGTCAATTGTGAGCTTCCGCCATTAACGCATTCGTGGAGATTTCAATTGAAGATGGCGATCGGTCCAATTTTGAGTTTCGTCTCCAGCATTGATTAAGTTTGATTCAATGGATAGGATGCAAACTTAGAAGACATTAGGATTACCCATTCCATGGATCAACCATAACTATAGGATCAATGATTCTAATGAATGGAAAAAATTCAAACAAAAGTGGTGCCAAACTTGTGACAAATCTAGTTTGAATTTAGGTCATGTGATTAGATATAATCCTGAGGCCTAAATTCACGTTAGAGTTAGTGGAATTAGTTTAAATTTTAGCCATAAGATTTATATCTAATCTTAGGTCTTAGATTTAAACTAAGTTAGTGGAATAAGCATTCACCTTAACTCCCACATTTTTCACTCTCTCTTTAGGCAAGTGACACTCACTCTCCACCTAAATTACCTAAACCATTTTCGGTCTACTCTACACTATGTTGATAAAAATAATTTCCATGTATTTAAGTATTTACACACTTGAAAGAAAATCACAGGTTTCAAATTTAGGATGAGGTCTTCAAGTAGTATTGACTTTGACTTTGTCAACTCTCCTTCTACCTCCTCTTGTATTTCTTTTAGCATTGACCTTATGATTCTATTGCTTTGACCTTGTTCTTATAGAGCCTTTAAGGACGGTCCTCCATCACTAGACTTCATATGTTTTTCACTTTTATATTTTAGGGATGTAATTAACTCTGTTTTTAGAGATATAGTGAACTCATGTAACCAAATTGGATGCATGTCTTAATTATGACATATTATCAATGTTATGTTCTAGGTTATATCTCTTTATGTACGATGACATATTATCAATGTTATGTTCTAGGTTATATCTCTTTATGTACGACATTATGTATCATGATTTCATTAATTAAATTGATTAACATTTTTTAAATTTAAAAATAAATTTTGTTTTAATGTTAGATAATGTGACACTAATTTGGGATGTTACATAATTCACCTCATCCTTAATTGTCTTGAAACATAGGCAATTACTCTTCCTTTTTGCGTTACCTCATATCTATCCTAACCCTTGTCCACTGACATATCAATATACTTCAAATTTCTTACCAGGATCTAATAATGTTGATAGTGGTGTAGTTGTCAATCTTCTCTTCAACTCTTGAAAACTTTTTCACAGGCTTCACTCCATACAAAATCTTGGCCCTTCTTCATCAAATTAGTGAATGGTGATGCTATACGTGAGAATCTCTTAATAAACTTTCGATAATAACCAACCACAAGAAACTTATAACTTTAGTAGGAGTGGTTGGTTGCCCTAATGCATTATTGATTCTATCTTTGTCAGATCCACAAGTCCTAAAAATTGCACTTATTCCTGACAAAACTTACATTTTGAGAGCTTAGCATATAACCATTTATCCTTCAAAACTACCCTTAAATGTTTCACACGTTCTTCTTTATTCTTAGAATAAAGCAAAATATCATTAATAAACATTATCATGAACTTGTCTAAATAATCATGGAAAACACAATTCATATAAACCATGAATATAGTCAGAGCGTTGGTTACTCCAAAAGGTATCACCAAATATTCATAATGCTCATATTGGTTTCTAATGGTGGTCTTTACAATGTCTTCTTTCTTGACTTGGATTTTTTACGAGTATTAAAAATAAGTTAATAATACAATTATTTTTATTTTTTAAGATAAACTTGTAAAAAAAAGAATTAAACATAAAGAGACTGAAATACGAAAAGGAAATATAATATTTAAAGATAGCACAACACATTTAGCATTTCTTAGAACATTTCTTGGCAACGCAATTTCTAAACTCTCTTATTTCAAAACTAAAGGTAAAATGAACCCAATTTCTTGAATTTAAGCTTTAGAAAAAAAATTGAAAGTTCTATTATCAAATATTCCAATTCAAATAAAAACACATATTAGTTAATTATGATGTGTGCATGATCTTGGTAACAAATACAATCTAAGCGACAAACTCATGAAACCTGCAATGCAATATGTTGTTGTTGTGCATGCATTAGTGTATGTTAATCCTCCAATAATACATGCAACAATGAAACAAACAAGTCAAACAAGAGGCAAAATGAATTTAAAGACAACTTACAAAGTGCTTTGATATAACATGTTCATCTTCTATTCCTTGAAATAGTAATATCATAACCCATTGATCCACAATGAAGTTATATATCTCGACATTCCTTCAGAATTATTGTCACATGTAAAGCATAAATTATTAATTAATAAGTTATAATATAAGAAACCACATCAAGCCATGAAGATAAAAAGCATGACCATAATGACTATGATCCAGTACAACAAATTACAAGTCCAAACAGATGGGATTTTCTAATATAAAAATTGCTTCATAACATACTAAAATGTGTTAGCTTCTATATTTCAGCACACATACATTGTTATAATGACAATAACAAGACAAACAGTAAAATAAGCTCTTGAAAAAAGTGCACATTTAATCTCTATCACAGGACAAGCTGTAAAATAAGCTCATGAACAAAGTGCACATTTAATCCCTATCACTCACGTGAAGCTATAGCTGGGTAATGTTGAGCAAAATATAGAACCAAACCTGATTGAACTTTGAAAGTTCATCAACTGTGTCATTACCGACTAGTTCTTCTCCAACAAACAAGACTAGATTTTCACATTGCAAATGTAATCGAGGTGCCCTAGGAGAGTGAACAAACAACTATGCAATTTATAGTTCCACACTTTAATCATGTAATCATCACCTATTACAATGATAATGATAAAGACAAAGAATTAGTGATTATGAAGGTGCGAGGTCCAAATCTAAGAGAATAGTTTCAAATCTAGTTTGGGAATGTTACCTTCGGAGACAAAGAAATGTTAGAGGTGGTGAAATAGACGCCATGAACGGGGTTGTTGTGTTAATCGAATTTGTCGATTAGGGTTTCCATGTGGTAGTCCTAGAGCTTGGTGATGCCATTGTGGAGACTTGTCAAGATTTATGGACGCTTAGGGTGGAAACTCAATCGCTTCACGCGATTACTTTTCGTCTTAAACTTGGACAATATGTTGTGATTTCAAGTTAAGTTAAGGGAAGTGAAGAGATTAGGTTAAGGTTTTGAGAGAAATCATATCAGAGAAAGAAAAGACAAAGAGAAGCGATGAAATAAAGTAGAGAAGGAAAAACCTAGTGTAGGAGCGAACAGAGGAGAGAATAGAGCGAATAAAAGTAACTGAGACGTGAACAGAAACAACAACTAATGGAGGAGAAAACAGAAACAACGCTGAAGTGAACAGCGAGAGAACACGAGATCGAGAGAGAAAGGAGGAAAAATAAAAGAAAAAGAAAACTACTACGTGAGAACAAGAGATTGATAGTCTAAGTAAAAAGGCGAGAATTTGGAGAAGAGAAAAAATATTTCTACAATGATTGAAATTTAAACTGACATGAACTCTATAAACAACATCAATTACCTACTTAACTGGTGTAAAAAAGTTATTTATGTCAATTTTCTTTATTACCAATGAAAATTAAGAAGGGGAAAATATTTTTTTACTAATAATAAAAAAAAATTATTAAAATGTGTAATTTAACTCGTGTACCTATTAATATAATATATATATATATATATATATATATATATATATATATATATATATATATATATCACCCCAATATCGTAAATGCTCCTGACGTCAAATTTAAAATCAAATTATTCTTATAATAATTAAATATGAGATGCATTAACTTATTTGTGTTTTTTAGCACCAATATATCTTAACAAAATTTTTATTGAGACTAAAGTTTTTAAGTTACAAATTCAGTATAAAATTCTCCTTTGTTTCTTCCCAAAAATATATTATATAGAAACTGAAATCCCTTAGTAAATTCAGCATGTGTTGTCCACTTGTATATATCTATTGATTTTGTTTTAAACCTATTTGTAACTTTGGTGAATATTAACGAATAGAAGAAAAGAAATTAAAAATAGATCGTTTAAAGGTAATGTTTAACATATTCATAATAAGTATTTTTTTGTAAAATAGGGAAAGTAAAAGCAATTAAGGACTTTTTTAAATGTGTTTAATTTATTTAAAAAAACAATTATTTATTTTGATTTGTTTTTTGTTAAATTAAAAACTAATTATTTCTAGAAAAATAAGGATTACGTAGCAAAAAGAGGGAAAAAGAAAAGTAAAAGGAGGCCAATAACGTAATTTAAGATAATTCATTTAATATGCACGTAGCTCATTTCACACATACACAACAAAGCACTAAGGTGCATAGATATTACAACACATCTAGCCAGCAAGAGCTCACAACAAATATAGAACCAGCTTAGAAGGCGAAGAAGCCAGCGACGGCAACAACAGCGGCAGACATTTTAAGGGTAGAAGCGCCATTTTTCTTTGCATGCTTAGCAGGAGCGGGCTGTTCAGCAGCCACGTCATCACCAGCGGGGCCGGGAGCGGGGGCATCGAATTCAATGGCCTCGCTAGCTGGGGCAGGAGGGGATGAAGGCTCCTCTTCCGCATCTGGTGAAGGGGCGGGAGGGGACGATGTCTCAGAGCTCGGTGCTGGCGACGCCTTGGGAGATGATGACGGTGCCTTGGGAGATGATGATGGTGCCTTTTGAGATGATGATGGTGCCTCTGGGTGTGATGATGGTGCTGGTGCGGATTTGGGTGCGTGTGATGGGGCTTCGCTGGCTATGGCCACGCCAATGATGGCCACCATGAGGAGAGTGGCCACGAGGAATACTTGGCGTGCCATTCTGTGTTTGTTTGTTGGAATGTAAGTGAAATGATAATCAAAGAGTGCAATGAAGGGATTGGTGTTAGGGGGGGTACGTATTTATTGGTTTTGGGTTTGGAGAGATGTGGTGACATCCAGTGAATATGTGAGAGAATTGAGGTTAAATGGATGGCTTGAAAGGAAAGGAGGGGAGAATCCATCTAGACATTTTAAATTTAGCTGCAAATCAACCGGTGAAGGGATTCTCTTTCTTGACCAAGTTTTAAAATAGTAATTTTCTAATTTTTCTCTTCACATATTTTTTTATTTTTAATGAATAGTAACTTATACATGTAAGGATTGCGTATCCTTCTACCCATGTTAAGAAAAAAGTAACCATTTTAAACAAATTAAAATGAAATATTAAAAAATAACAAGAATGTAACATTAAAATTAAACTTTGTGTGGATGAGTTAACATTGATCATTTGGAAGAGACGATCTTTAAATAGATCTTATTATTTTTAAAGATTAATGTCTATGTCTATGGGTTAGAGAATATTAATGATAAATATTTTATTATTGTTAAAAGATAAATGGTTGAACATAATATTTAAAATTAAAATATTATGAAATAAAATATAACAAAATAAAAATCAGATTTGAAATAAAATGATAAAGGTTTTATATCCAAAATAAAATATTGTTACAAAAAATCCTTGATTTCTATATATCAATGGTAATTTTATTGCAAAATGTTATTATATTTGTACTATAAAAGGAGACAAAGAGTAGTAGTTTGATGGTATTGTGATGTTTTTTCTTCAATGGTCGGTGATTGCATTACCTCTGTTATGGATTTGGGATGAAAAATAGTAATTGTTACTATTTTTTTAAAAAGGCTTATTTATAATTTTCTTTTATTTTTTCTTGATTTGGTATTTTAAATGTTTGGCTAATCTATGGTGAGGAACTTGATGATAAAGAATTATTTACTATATCTTCATCATTATGGTAAGTTTAATGAGCAATTATGGTAAGTTTAATGAGCAATACAACTTGAAAGCCTTTTAAGTAAGACTACTTCAAGGTTTATAAACAAGAAAACGTAAGTTTTAAATATAATGTCATTTTGGTCAAGAGCTAGGTATTTAGAATTATAAATCTATGATATAACTTGGTCTTAATTCATTTATGATCTTTCAAGCTTGGTAAAACTCTATTCTATCTTCAAGTCTTCTAATCATATTCTTAGATATTCTCTTAAAGTCTTTGAAGATTTTATGCTTGTGATCTACGATCGTATCATACTCTCCTTTTTTAAGGCAATTTGTCATCAAATTGTATGTACTTTCATCAATTCAAATAAAGAAAGGTCTCTCACATTAAAAGTATTATTATCTATAAAGTCAATGGTCATGTTAAGTTTATAAGCGTTGTCATTAATTTTAGCAATCATTTGGAATGGTCCACCTCCTTTAAGATTCATACAACAAAATTATTTAGTTCACTAATGCATAAAAAAGTTTTATGTCGACTATTAACCAACGTAAAAAAGTTGATTTTACGTCGATTATTTTAAAAATCGACATTGAAAGCCTATTTTTTACGTCGGTTGTTTTAAGAATCAACATAGAGAGTGGTTCTAATTTTTTTTTAAAAATGAACTTTGCATATCGATTATGACACAACAGATGTAGAAAGTCTATTTATTTATTTATTTGTTTTGAAAAATTCAATAATCTAAACCAATTTAAATCAATAATCTATAAGTACTTGGTAACCAATAAACTACATTAAATTTCAGAATAAACAATAATCGAGAGAAGAGAAAATAGAACAATAAATTACCAGTGGGATCAACTTCATAGGATATTTTAATTACATCGGAAGTTTCAAGATCTTGATTGATAGGTGTAATAGCAAAAAAATATCAAATCTTTGACTTCTTTAAAAGGATTATCACTCTTACGACCTCTGAAGCGGTCAATCAAAGCCTTTTTAAGTCTTTCCTACGTCAATTCATCCTTTGTTTCACGAAGGAGATTAAACCAGTGGATGGTTGATCCTTCCATACTCAATTTGGCCAATCCAAATTTTACCTCCTCCGACAAACCCTACACTTCAAAATATGTCTCCGCTCGCGTGATCCATCCGACCGGATCGTTGCCATCAAATAGTGGCAATTCAACCCTCTTCACAATCATCTTGTATTCAGTCCCTGAGTCCTCCACAATCAGAGATCCTGAATTTTTTTCGTCCCCTTTGTTGCGTAATTCGACAAACTCCTCCATCAGAGCTTGTCGGAACTCCACCAGAGATTTTCGCATGGAAACCTCTAATGTTGCCAACCGTTCCTCCAATGCATCAACTCTTTCCCCCATCTTCGGTGGCATGGACAACATCAAATTTGCTAGCTCCTTCTCCAGTACCCGGCTGGTCGGACCAATGATAGAAAACATAAAATCAAGGACTATATTAACAGTAAATTCCAGAAAATAACAAATGAAGAAACATAGTTCAAGACTCCTCCTAGAGAGAAAATAAACTCTCCTAACAGATTTATAACAATAATTCCCTATATCCCTCTCTCTACTCTCCCACCTCTCCAAATACCTAACCTCCCCTCTACATGTTTTTATGCCACCTCACACATTTATTGACTCACTAACTTCCATTCTCTCAACTATAAGACCTCACTTTCTTTCTCCTTGTGTGGACTTGCCATATTCTGGGCCTTTCAGTTTTTTCAAGTATATTTGGAGTCTGCTCAAGTATATTAGGCCCATAAGGCCCATCAACATCTTGATGACTAGGAGTCCTATCACTATGCTATCACATCTGTTCGAGTGTACATGTAGAGACTGTCTTTTTGATAGAACTTGCTATTGTTGGAGGTGCAACTCGAACAACTCCACTGTCATTGTTGAGAGATTCTTGGATTAAAGCTTCAAATGATCTTGGCATTCGGACTGTTCATGATGGCAAGGCAGGATACAATGAATTATTAAATTAACAACCAGTTTCTAAAAGCAATTTCAGTGAGGGTAAGACCATATTAGTTACCGAGTCATCTTTAAAGGGTTGTCTGAGAACCGCAAATAAGATGTTAATCCAAAGTAGGGATGAAAAGTGTGTTAGCATATTGCAGCTTCAGTCTTAGCTTCTATTATAGTGAAGCTACTAAAACACGATTCCCGTCAAAGCAAACCAAAAGTGAAACCAAATGGAATCTTGGATATCTTTATACTATGAACATATCATAATGTGACCATTCTCAAGGATAGGAATTTTGGATGATGTTACATGAATGATCAACAATTCAACAATGATTTTTTAAGTCTAGAATGAATATTTTAATGATCTGAAATGAGCTTAACCCAATTTTTTTAATACGCCTAGGTCATTGATGCTAGTTTTCTCCTTGTGACATGACTAGTTTTTACCTCGTGACTTCATTGACTCGTAGAAGTTATTTAGAATTACAAAAGCAAATTACATTCCTCATTTCAATGTTTGTGAAATCTGATCAATGTAAGGAACTTTCTATAACTGGGCAAAAGACTTAAATAGTTTCGTTTGCGAAACTATTTACAAAATGGGGTAAGTTATAAACTATTAACAGTCGGGTGCTGTTTTGGAGGAAGGCATTAGTAACCAAAGCGCCTCCAATGCAAGAAAGGATGAAGGCGCCACACAACTAAACGTCTAACATTGCAGCGCCTCCCATGTAATTCTGGTGAATGGGGTCCATTAAAGATAAAAAATCTCGTGCACCTCCATTGAAGGTTACACTACTTGTGGTGCCCCCTTCAAAGGTAAAATTGCCCCTGGCATCTTTAGTGGAGGGAAAATAGCTTGTGGTGCCTTCATTCCATTCGTGGCCTAACCAATTCAAGTAATGCTTGATAAATGGTTCTTTTTTATGATAATATGATTTATATTATTTGATAAATTAATAATTTATTTTTAAATGAAGTTTTTTTTTATATTTATTTTGTAGTTAAATTGTGAAGAGAGACTTCTATAATTATTATTGTTGTATATATTAATGGTAGAATCGTTTAAAATAATGAAAAAGTTACATTTGAAGGATATAGATGGGCAATACAAATCAAGTGTCGAATAAGTAATAATAAGTAAAAAAAAAAAGAATTCATGATAATTTAAATTAAATTTTAATAAAGTTATTGGTTCGCTAATGACGAGAATTTTCGTTGGGAATCAATATGTCTTACTAAAAATCGTTGACGAAGATGATGTTAAACTTATGATTAATAATTTTGAATAAGGGGCATGAGTCCTATATAGTTATGTGTAGAAATAGTAGTTACAGGTGTTGCATCATGTACATATAATGCAGTTGTAATTCAGGGAAATATAGGTACCTCATACGAAGGAGGTTCAACAAGGTTAAATTTTAGTGACAATGATAAAGATTATGTAGTTTTTGATTCATGCGTCGAATTATCATCTCACGAAGAAGAATTTGACAGCAATTTATCAAAATCAGATGATGAAAGAAATGAAGATCATTGAAGTTTAGGCCTTAAGGTTCAACCTAATGTTGTTGCTAAAACACAAGCATTTTAGTATGAATTAATAATATTTATATTGTAAATAATACAACATATCGAATAAGTGATAAGTTTTATGCAGGGGAAATCATAAACCTTTTTGGCAAGGAACGCCACATTATACAAATATTGATTGTACTTATCTTGATAAAGAAGATTTGTGGGGTGTTACCATTGATTCAAACTGGTCGGTTGGACAAGATTTATGTATTGGTTTAAAATTTGAAAGCAAAAAAGAAATGTAAGTTGTTGTTAAACACTACATGATAAATGTGAGACAAGAAGCTAAAGTAGTGGAATTCAAATCAACAAGGTATGTTGTTCATTGCCCAAATAGTATTGATGATCAACCTTGTCCATTTTAAATGCGAGCAATTCAATCGAAAAGGACAAATAGGTGGAAAATTACACAATGGGTGGACCTCGTACTTGTTGAAATGTTAGTCTGACTCAAAACCTTGTAAATCTTGATTAAGATTTGATTAGTTCACGTATTATTGATATGTGAAATTTTTCTTAAATTATAGTTTTTTATGTAGTAAAGAAACTAAAATATTTATAAGCTTTGTTTAACATGTTTTTTCTTTTACATTAATAGGAATGGTTAGGGAAGATCTGTCAATAAAGATTGGATTGGTTCAAGAAAAAATTTCAAGCATATTTAATTATAAAATATCCTATAAGAAGGTATGATTAGCTAAATAAAAAGCAATAACCATGGTGTATGGTGTTTGAAAAGAGTCATATGCTGAACTTCCTCTTTGACTTAAAAACATGCAAATTTATTCTCGTGGTTCTTATTATAAAATTTGTCACGATAATTATTTTGTTTGCAATATTTATTTGTGAATTTCGGCAATTTCATTGTGCTTTTTGTACTTTCAAGCAATGTGGAGATGTTTTTAAATATTGCAAACCAATAATACAAATAGACGGTATACACTTGTATGACAGATATCAAAAAACACTTTTAATATCAACAACGCAAGATGAGAATGATAATGTTTTACCTCTTGCATTTGTTGTTGTTGAAGGTGAAACTTTGTTAGTTTGGTTGTGGTTTCTGTCATATTTATATCTACATGTAACAAATATATTAGGGATTTGTCTCATCTCGGATCGACATCGGAGTATTAAGTCGGCTATTGCAAATGAAACAATTAGGTGGAGTGGACCTCATGATTATCATGTCTATTGCGTAAGACACATTACAAGCAATTTCAATCATAGAATCGTCATCCTCCACACAAGACGTAAGATCAAGGATCACCTTTATTTTGTGCGCGTGCTAACCCTTTGGTGGCGCAATGTAAAATAGGGAACACCAACCCTCTAGTGACGTAATGTAAAATTGTGCATGAGTGATGTCACCCTAAAACAAAATTGTAAAATATTAATTAAATAAATATGACATAGTTATAATTAAAAAAATTTATATGAAATTAAGTTTAAGTAATGATTATTATACTATAGCAGCCACCTACACGTTTTCCAGGTCAATAAACATCTTAGTCTTCTGACGATACCATATGAGATACTCGTTGTTGGAACTGATAGGTTCATCCACTAGGATGTCGTGAACAATATACTGTAATTGATTCACCCAAATATGGACAACTGGGCCAAGAGTTGTCATCCATTTATTATTCTCCTTCCCTTTTAATGTAAGCTTGTGCACATTTTATGGTTGAGAATGCGTTGCTTGAATAAATTGTCTTAGCCCAAATTGTCGCATAACCTGATCAAGCTAATGCCACTCAGTAATTTGAAAGGAAATCACTGGCACCATCACTTTCTACCTATCGATACCCTCAACACAAATTGTGGGCAACCTCTAAAAAGCATCATCAATATAGGGTTGTCACAAAAATTGCAAAAACAAAATTAGTGGCAACATTAGTTTAAGCAAATTAACATCTACAATCAATGGATAAACACAAATAAAAAAAAAATTACCTCATTATTTTTAAGTAAATTTAATCTACAACGGACAAATTTGACATAATTAAAGGAAATATTTTGTTGAACAAAGAGTCACCTGTCAAAAAATGTCAATGTCACTAACAATATTATGTTGCAATGTTAATTGAAATCATTTGAAAAAGTTCACGAAAAATAAAACATTCACAAACCTATGACTAACTGGTGTCCCGTTGCCAAGCCCATAATGACAGGAAAACTGTCATCCCCCACATTCATGCTCTTACACAACTCTCGATATAAGTAACCAAGTACGACACTAGACGCTGGATTAATTCCAACAATCTCCCCCCAGTGTTAGCCGGGGGATTCGAACCCATGACCTTGCTCTGATACCACTTGTTTGGACCAAGCGCTTACCACTACACCAAAAGCAATTGCTGTTAGTAAGGGTGCAACTTAATATACTTATAGTCTAAAGTTGTTTAAGGGGCTACGCCTTTAAGCGCCATGGGTTGGGATGTTAAGCCCATCGAATCCTAAGGGTGACGCTGGATTAATTCCAACAGTTATTAAATATATGTTTTTCAATATTTCAAGTTTAGTAAATAAAAATGACATCATCATCTTCGATTACTAGTATGGGACTTGAGTCTGGCTTTATCGAGGATGACGTCCTTTGGATGCAAAGATATCATGTTTCAGAGTACATTTGGGACATGAGAGAGTCTCACAGATTGCACGCTCGATAGGTGGTCTTGACTTATATGAGACATCATGTTATACCAAATACCATTTGTGAGTATCTCTTCGCCGAATTTTATTGGGTTCGCTAACTAGCCTACATAAAGATTTATCCAGGTATGCCACATGCATTTATCGAGAGATGAAGGTCAAAGACTCATAATTTTCATATGATCGAGTTATGTGACAATTTGGGTTAAGACAATTTTTACTAGCAATGTCTTCTCAGCCACAAAATTTGCACCAGCTTACATTGAGAGGGAAGGAGGATAATAACTGGATGACAACTCTTGGCCCAGTTGTCCAGACTTGGGTGAATCGACTACAGTATATTGTTCACGACATACTAGTGGATAGACCTATCAGTTACATAGACGAGTATCTTATTTGGTATCGCTAGAAGACTAAGATGTTTATTGATCTGGAAAATGCACAGGTGGCTACTATGGTACAAAAATCATTACTTAACTTTACTTCCATATACATTTTATGTTTTTTTTTTAATTATAACTTTGTTATAATTTTTTAATTAATACTTTACAATTTTGTTTCAGGGTGACATCACTTATGTCTTATTTTACACTGCATCACCAAAGGGTTGGTGTGTGTATAAAGTAGAGGAGATCCTTGATCTTGGGCAGAGGATGGCGGTTCTGTAATTGAAATTGCTTCCAATGTGTCTTTTGAAATTGACATGACAAGCATGAGGTCGACTCCATCCAATTGTTTCATTAGCAATAGCCGACTTGATGCTCTGATGTCAATCTGATATGAGACAAATTCATTGTATATTTGTTACATGTAGACGTAAATGTGACAGTAACCACGACTAAGCTAACAAAGTTTCACCTTCAACAACAACAAATGCAAGAGATAAAACATTGTCATTCCATCTTGTGTTGTTGCTTTTAAAAGTGTTCTGCAATATCTACTAGACAAGTGTGTACCGTCTTTCTGTATTATTGACTTGCAATATTTAAAAACATGTCCACATTGCTTGAAACTCCAAAACACCCGATGAAATTGTCAGAATTCACAAATGAAAGTGTTATCAACAAAATAATCATTGTGACAAATTTGATAACAAGAATCATGGGAATTAATTTACATGTTTTTAAGCCAAATAGGAAGTTCAGCATGTAATTCTTCTCAATCATCATACACCATGGTCATTGCATTTTATTTAGTTAATCATGCCTTCCTGTAGGATATTTTGTAATTAAACATGCTTGTAAATCTTGAACCAATCCAAACTTTATTGACGAATCTTCCCTGATCATTCCTATTAATGTAAAAAAAATGTTAAACGAGGCTTAAAAATATTTTAGTTTCTTTATTACATAAAAAAGCTATAGTTTACGAAAAAATCCACATATAGATAATGTAGTTACTAATCAAATCTGAATTAAAATTTACATGGTCTTGAGTCAAACTGACATTTAAATAAGTATGAGCTCTACTCCATTGTGTGATTTTCCACCTATCTGTCTTTTTTGATAGAATTGCTCACATATAAAATGGACAGGTTGATCATTAGTTAACGAACAACATACCTTGTTGAGTTGGATTCCACTACTTTCGCTTCTTGGTACACATTCATCATGTAGTATTTAACACAATTTGCAAATCTTTTTTGCTGACAAATTTTAAACCAACACATAATTTTTGTCCAACTGACCAGTTTGAATCAACGATAACACCTCACAAATCTTATTGATCAAGGTAAAGTCTAATCAATATTTGTATAATGTGTCGTTCCTTACTAGAAATGTTCATGGTTTCCTCTTGCATAAAACTTATCACTTGTTCGATATATTGTATTATTTACGATATAAATATTATTAATTCATACTAAACTACTTGTGTTTCAGCGACAACATTCAGTTGACCGTCAAAGCTTAAACTTCGATGATCTTCGTTTCTTTCTTCGTCGTCTGATTCTAGTAAATTACCATCAAAATCTTCGTCGGATGATGATTCGACATATGAATTAAAAAACTTCATTTCCAATAAATTATTAATTTATCAAATAATATAAATCATATTATCATAAAAATTTTTACCTTGAATTTAAACCCTTCAATATTATTAATTTCACACCTAAACAACAGAAATAATAATTCAATTTCAATAATTAAAATTAAATTGTAATATACTAAATAAAATTTTAAATTTACATATTACTTAATTGCCCGAACATTTTATGCTTTAGATAAAGAAGGGGAAATATATATAATGTTTAAAAGGTGTCATTTATCAATAACTTCTTGAACTGGCTGGGTCACATATGAAATGTCGCGCACCTCAGGGGTATTTTACCTCACTGAAGGCAACAAGGACAATTTTACCTTTAAAAGAGATGACACAAGGGTTTTTTTAAAACTTTAGTAGACCTCATTCACCAAAATTACATAAGAAGCACCACATTGTAGGACGTCTCCATCCCATAAGCAACGTGCCCTAGACTTGGTTGTGTAGCGCCTTATCCTTATTTGCACTAGAGGTACTTTGGTTGCCTTCCTCCAATATAACATATTGGTGATAAATAGTTTTGAAACCTATTCTAATTACGTAAATAATTTTGTTAGCGCAACTATTTCTTTTTTACCCTCTTTTTTAATATCCATTAAAATGATATTTCAATATATTTAAAGAATTTGTGACTTTTTTGTTTTACTCTTAATTTTTTATTTCAGTATATATATTTTATTTTAATTTTCAAGCAAAGATATATTATATCTATAAAAAAAAATATAATATCTTTAAATAACAAAAATATGAAGCGTAAATAATAATTATATTGTTTCGTCTCCTTCTAACAAAGCAAATATACAGTAAGTACATATTTATAATGAAAAAAATTAGGGATCAAGAACGATTAATAAAATATTTAGGGAAAAAAAATCTTAATTAAAATAATTCAAAGATCAGAAACATATTTAACTTTAGTTTTAAATAATAAATACTAAAATATTTTTTAAAAAGAAAAATTATATAAAAAAATCGAAATTTTTAAACTTGAACAGTAATGAGGTAGAATGATTTTTTATAAAATCAAATTTAAAAGAATTAAAATATCAAACAGAAAATGTCTTATGTTTGAAATAAATTAGTTTATTGAAGAAAAAATAATCGAATTTTAGTTTTGATGATAAAAAAACAAGTTTCAAATTTTAAACTTGGTGCTAAAAGGAATCATATTTTAAAGTTGGTGGTAATAAAAATAAAAAATTAAATAAAATTTAAACTTGGTTATAAAGATTGCAAAGCTTGGGCTTTGTACTTGTTCCGGGGAAGTTACAAGAGTGAAAAAGCATCCGTTCCGTTCCATCCGGAGCCGCCAAGTGAAGTGCATCTGAAATCAAAGGCAAAGTTTGTAATGAATGAAGACAATCTCAATTTCTCCGACTCTCCCAGAAACCGCGGCACCTCTGTGGAGCAATGCCAACGCATGATTCATAAGAGTCTCCTTTGTATGTATTCATTATTATTATTATTCCCAATTCTAATTATACCATAGCTCCTTCTTCCATTGGCCTCTTTTCCTCAACTCAAATTTCTCATTCATTCATCTCCTAAAATCACGTTTTTCATCTTCATAACTTGTATTATTTTGTGGGTTAGTTTGATTTTGATTATTCCTCGACATGTCTCAGCTCCGCAGGTGAGGTTCTTGAGGGAACACTTGGAGAAAGCTGGGTGTCATGTAGGAGATAATTTCATCAAAGCTGTTAAATGCGACAAAACGGGAATAGCTGGTGGTTACACAAAGGGAGAAGGGGTACTTTTTTTTCTTTCTTTCTCTCCCATGTGTTTAGTAGATTTTTATACCTTCAACTAACATTATTTTTATTCTATTTACTAAATTTTTCTGTTTCAAGAAATGTAAGGTGGTGGCTTAAAAAGCTAAATGTCTTAACTCACGTACTATATGGAGTAATGGAGCTAAGCTATCAAAAAATTGTGTTTGGATTACGGTTGAAAAAAGTATAATTTGTTTGAATTCAACTTTGTAAACATAAGTTGAGTTAAAACTAGATTTAATGTAATTTGATTTATATTGAAGTTTTCTAGGTTCAGCGGTTAAGCAAGAGAGGAGTAGCTTTAGGTTCAACCTTATTTTGGATGAAAATCATGTTTAACTCAACGAGAAAAAAATTTGTGAAACATGCAAGTGCTCTGTTCACTGCAGGATAAAAGTCCGTTTGAATGGCCTAACTGAAAACCAAGAATGCACTTAGTGGTTGAATTATGTAAGATATAAAATGTTTTACACTGACAATCAATTACAAGTCATGTCATTTTTCGTTTGACTTGTAAGGTAATCATTGTAAAAGTCAATAAACTTAGAGCATGCAGGACAGTTGGTGTAAAAGCTCTTTACATAATAGGTGGATGCGCTGTGTACTGGTATTAGAGGTTTAGTGTGAAGATTTTTACGTGTTCAGCCAATTAGAAATCACACCAGATATGAATTTTAAAATAAATATTAAAAAGTCTACAATTTTTAGTTACATGACAATCTATGATTGGACAACAATATAAAAACTTTTATACGGTCAGAGCATTGCAACTAAATTTTATAGCATTATGTTTGGTTGTGGTAGTACAAGCTTGCCGTTTACTAATATTTTGTCATCTTTCTGCTTTACTGGTGTGGCTGTCTCAGATAGTTGTGTGCTGCAACGAGATGGAATCTCAAGATGATGTTGACCAGGTGTTAAAGCATGAGCTAATTCATGTATTTGATGACTGCCGTGCTGCAAACTTGGATTGGACGAAATGTGCTCACCAAGCTTGTAGTGAGGTTCCTATCCAATTATGTGCCTTTTACCCATGTTGAATTTATGGGATTCCTCGGATTAATTTTTCTCAATGATTATGTGAAACAGATAAGAGCTGGTCATCTAAGTGGTGATTGCCATTTAAAACGGGAACTACTTAGACTAACTTCTCTAAAAATCCGAGGGCATGAACAGGTATGTTGATTTTTTCCTTACTCCATTTATACAAACCATTACTTTATTTGAATATTTTTATAGATAAATTGTACCAGCTTTTTCTTGATAGTTTATTTTTCCTATCTAGAGATTGACTGGGACAAGGAAAAGGTGTTAGGGGTAAAGAATTCACAAGAGGCCTTAGTCTAAAAAGTTCTATAATTATTATTTGGGACATGATTTAGTAATTAGTAATTTGAACATCATGAAGCAACTTCTCTTTTTCATCTTTGATAAAAGAAAATATCATAAAGTTGAAGAGCAGATTATTACAAAAGCAGTTTAAGGATAAGAGTTCCACTTTAACAAAGAAAGAGAATGAAAAAATCAGAGGAAAAAGAAATATCAATGAAGCAAAGCTATAATCCGAACCTCCTTAAAAAAACCATGTCACTTGTGCCAAATGCCTAGTTTTATTCCAAATGAATTGGTGATCAATGAAATCTCCTTTAAGATATACGTGAGTTAGCTTCAATTAAATGCACCTAAGTGTAGCATAGATTGCACATTGTCACAAAGGCTTTGCATCTTTACTTCCACAACTGCCAAATAAAATAATGAATTCGACAATGAAGCATCAGCAGAACACTGCTCAGTTTAAGCTTGCCCCGCACATATAAAGGGAAATAGGCTTATGCGGCCTACGAACCTGCAACATGTCAACAGATGTTATTGAATGGCAACAATCGCTGCACTATGATGCTATTGCCTTGTGGATTCTGGTGAATCTGCTATTGCAATGTGATGTTGTCACGTTGCATTTCCACAAAAAGCGTAGTTCTTGTCCACACATAATGTTTATGTTTTCTTATTCTCCCCTCCTTATTGAAAGATGTTCATTGACATTGGTGAAAATAAACAAAGAGGGTGAAACTTATGGGAATATATGCTTCTTGCTCTGCTAATTCCCATTTTACAACTTTGACAATTTTCTCATTTTTTCCTGAGGCATGTGTTGCTGATCTCAGGTTGTTCTAAAGAGAAAATGAATGTCTGACATTTCATAAAGTTGTTCTTTATTTTCACTGTATGTATGAATCTCAAAATCCCTTTTTCTTTCTTAAATAACCTTTTTTGAGTTTTCAGTTAACAGCTGAAGCCTCTGAAAATATTGGTTCTTGATATGGTTTCAATGTTTTAATGACTACGTGATTATGAATTTGATCATTTTCATCTCATTCAATTCTAAATTTATTGTTGAATTTGAACACAACGTATAGTGAGTAGTGACCTATGCATGATTCATGCTTCAAGAGCAAAGGGATCTTGCATGACGAGTAGTGTTAAATATACAAGTATTTACGAGTCTTTATCTAATAGCTTAAGGTTTTAGAAGAATTTGAGGTTATAGGGATTAAGGTTGAAGTGGAGACTGGTGTGCCCCACAGCCATGAAGAGAGAAGCATTGAAGGAGTGACAGACAGCAGCTTAGAATGAACATTGCTTGATGAAAGATATATTATTGTCCTATTTCCAGAATAGTGAGTTGAGTCAAACAGTGCCGATGGCTACCTAACTGGTGGCTGGATGCTCATTTACTTGATGGAAAACCAAATGACAGCATGACAGACCATGGTAGCTCATGTAAGCTCTGGTGGCAATGTAACTTGGTGGGTTGGACAACCTGAGGCTGTTGAAGATGATAGTTTGCTCAGCTGGTTTGTTGATGCTTAGACATCTACGCTAGCTGCAGTGTGGAGGATACAGAAAAGGTAATGTGTCCCTCCTGAGAGCATGTAGGTGGTTGGTTTGACTTGAAACCTCCAGAGTTGGACTAATCTTGACGAGACAAGTCTAATGATGTGGTCATGAACTGGAAAGCTCACAAGAGAAGTGGGTAGCTGCAGATGGTGACAAGAAAACAATAAGTACATGTTGGAAGAATGCCGTAGTAGAAATTAGAATTGGCATATTTGGGTGTGGCCTACTGCAGGAATGGTGGTAGCAATGTTAGAAAGGCCCAATGACAAAGATAGGTCACAGAACTCAACAGATTTTAGAACTCAACAGCAAATCATACAATGTTGGTGGAACTTTTTCTTGGCCCTAGTTTTCTGTGAAGACTGTGGATATTGCTGCAAATCATATAATGTTGCCTGATAATATATAAGAGATATTTCTTTGAAAGACCATGATGGCCATTGATCTGTAAACTATGTCAAAGAATGTTTTGGTAGCTCAAATTAGAAATTAATTAAGAAACTAGACAATTTCTATCAAAATTAAAATTAAAATTGTATGGAAACATAACATATGGCTAGACAACCATAGGGCTTCTTGCTAATAATTATACCATTTTCATCGGAAAAATTAAGAACAAAAGAATAAACCAACACTAGGCTCCGTTTTTCTCTTGATTAGATATTTTATCTTTACAATTCAATGGCAAAACTGAAATATGTGTGAAGGGTAATTGAAGTCTGCTCCAGTTTATTTTCCGTAAATTGCATTGCTTGCTACTCTATATGTGTGGCGTGCAATTTAATTTTCTGATTGTTCAGATATATTTGAAGTGTTTAGACACTGTTTCTGTTACTTGTTGAATACTGAACTTATGTACGCAACTTGAAGGAATGTATCAGAAGAAGAGTTATGCAATCATTGTCTGCAAATCCTTATTGCTCTGGTGTGGCCAAGGCTTCTATGGAATCTGTATGGGATGTTTGTTACAATGATACAGAGCCTTACGACAGAGCTCCTTGAAAATTGCATGGTTGTTACTGCCATTTAGTATACCAGCCATGAGTTCCATTTTGGGCTCGGTAACTTTTTAACGTGATCGCAAATGTGATTCAAATTGAAGAATGGAGGCCAGTTCATCTTCTTTCAGGTTGATTTAGCCAGGCAATTGAATGTGAGAGGATTTCACTGTTTTATATATAAAATGTGGATGTCATTTATAGAATGATTATTGATTCTTGTAACGATTATTAATTGATTGACAGTATAATTTATATTGACAATGTATCATAACTAACTCTTCATTAAAATGTCAGAAATTTGTTGTTGTTTCTCATTAATGAGTTATCAAGTGTACAAATTTTGTAGAGAATGAGAGTATTTTGATTATGAAAATAGGTACTCAGATATTCAACTATGAATATATGAAAAATAAAGACGCTTATGTTCTTCTATCCCTCGGAAAGAAATGATAGGGCCATTTACTTGAACTTTAATTTTTTATTTTTCTTATTCATGTTATCACTTTTTAATTATCAAATTACCATGTTTTCATTTTATATTTTAGTTTCCAATATTTATACGGGTGATAGATTTATTTTTGTACAATGACATATTGATAATTGATGACGGACTTGAATGGTATAATGACCTATTGAAAATATACAGAGAAGAAGCGCAATATTATGGAATTATTTGGTGAATGAAAAATACTCGGTAAAATAATAAGTCATTTTAGTTAATTATTTATTAAGATGAATCTAGTTAAAAACTATTATGAGATTATTTAATGAATGAAAAATACTCGGTAAAATAATAGATCATTTTAATTAATTATTTATTGAGATGGATCTAGTTAAAAACTATTTACGAAAATATGATTGTTTTACTACCTGACACTTTCTATATCGATTTTAAAGTAACTAATGTAAAAAATATATTTTTCTCCCTTGTTTACCTACACAATTCAAAGTGAGAATAGTTAAGTTTAAGTTGAGAGAATAAATTTAGTTTTAGTTTCATATATTTCTTATCCTTTTTAAATATTATAAAATTGTATGAAAAGATTTTGTTGAAAAATTTAAATCAAAGGAGTTTAACTTTATTTTAGATATTTTTTATATTATAAATAAAAGATTATTGTTTTGCATTTGAACAATATTTTTGTATGAGAAAAAGTTAATAAAAGGGTATGCCTGCAAAAATATATTATTTTTTTTAAAAAAAAAAAAGAAAAAAAGTTGAAATGAGAAAAGTTACTAAATCCCAATATAGGGCATATGCGGACCTTCCTTTGTGTAGTAGAGTGTGGGTGGAAATATTAACCAAGTTGAATAAACCACCCTAGATGATTAATTGCAAACCACGTAATTCCTGTCCAAGCTACACGTCATTTTGATGGGCGAGCTGGGACCGTAAGGTCAGGGGCAACAATAAATTTACGTAAAAATTATTATGTTAATAAAAATATGAAAAAAATAAATAATAATAACTCACTAATTTTAAGATTAATTGAAATTAACAAGAAAAAAATTATGCTTTACATATATAATAAGGTAGATATTGATTGAATTTTTAAAAAAACTATTTTATATCTGGTCTAAATCTAAATATGTAAATTGAATTTAAAATTAAAATTCATATTTTATAAAATAAATAAATTTAGATTTTTTAAATTAATTTAAAATCAATTTTAAAAATAGATTTTAATTTAAATTTGATTTTAAAAAAAATAGTCGACATGGATTGAATTTTTAAAAATCTAATCTATATCTAGTCTAAATCTAATTAATCAGAATAAATTTAAAATTCAAATCCATATTATCCAAAACAAACTGATTTAAATTTTTTTTAAATTAGTTTAAAATCAATTTTAAAAATAAATTTTAGTTTAAATCTAATGTAAGAAAATTATATTTTACATATATAATAATAAGAGTGGACATAGTTTAAAATTTTAAAAATTTAATTTATATCTAATCTAAATCTAATTAAGCAGATTGAATTTGAAATTTAAATTCATATTTTTTAGACCAAAATAATTTAGATTTTCTTAAATTAATTTAAAAACAGTTTTAAAAGTAGATTTTAGTTTAAAACTTATTTAAAAAAAAAAAAAACAATGTACTTCGTATATATAATAAGGTTAGGCATGTATTAGATTTTTAAAAATTCAATCTATATATAATCTAAATCTAATTAAGTAGTTGAATTTGAAATTCAAATCAATATTTTCTAAAACAAACTAATTTAAATTTTTTTAAGTTAATTTAAAATCAATTTTAAAAATTAATTTTAGTTTAAAATTAATTTTAAAAAATATTTATATTTTACATATATAATAAGGGTTGGCAAGAATTAATCTATATCAATTCAATTAAATGGGTTGAATTTAAAATTTAAATCTATACTTTCTAAAATAAACTAATTTAGATTTGTTTAATTTTGTTTAAAATCACTCTAAAAAGCAAATTTTAGTTTAAAATTAAATTTTTATATTTTATTTAAAATTAACTCTAATTTTTTTTTCAAAAATCAGTTTTAAAAAAATTAAATAAATAAACTTTAAATTAAAATATAAAATAAATAATATAAATATATATAAAAAAAAATAAAAAAATTGGTGGGCCACGGCCTCCCCTAGATGTAATGTAGCTCCGCCCAGCGTTATTGGAAATATTCACAAAGTTGAATAAACATTAATGGAATAACCGCATTTAACTGCTTGAACGATGTTCGCGTGGAAACGTGGGGTTAATCACAATACTTAATCGTTATGGGGTTAATCACAATATTTATTCTTTAATATATTTGTGGATACGTGTGTTCCTCTTACCTCTGCGTATTCTCTTCTATCAGTGCCACCTTTTGTTCTTCTCTATGCGTCTTTCTTCTTTACGTGCTCCTTTGCACCCGAAATCCCAAACAACGTCATCATGTATAAAGTCACCGTTGTTGGTAGCGGCAATTGGGGTAGTGTCGCAGCAAAGCTTATTGCCTCCAACACCGTCAGGCTTAGCAACTTTCATGGTACTTTACTTTTTTACTTAATCATCTTGTTCATTACTCAAAATATAGCGTTCATTTATTTTTTAAATTTTTTTTATTTAAATTTTGTTCTTTTCAATTAAAAGAGGCTTAGTTGCTAATACGAAACATGCCATTAACACATTCTTTTAACATTTCTTCTAACACACTTTTTATTTGACTAAAATTTACAAATCACAAAATTGTGTAACGGTCGCTCTTTATTTAATGACTTTCTGTAATTTTATTATTTTTAATTAATTTTTCTGAATGGACAACTACGTTAACATAAATGTGCTAGAGATTCCTCTTTAGTCTTTACATACTTTTGGTGCAATACTCTGATCAAATTTCCAGTTTCACTTTATATTTAGTGATCTTTGATGATGGAGCTTCCAATTTTAATTAGAGAGTAATGCTGAAAATACTTAAAGTTCAAATACTGCATTAAATTTCATCTAATTAAATATTATGAATCATGATGATTCTAGTTACTAACGAAAGATCAAATTTTTGTTGCTTTTCTTAAAAATGGAAAATATAAGAACTAAAATAAATACAATTTAGATTGTAAGGCTAAAACATGTCGGCTTCTTCTTTCTTTATTCTTTTTTCTTTAACTCTTAATCTAATCTCTCTTTTGACCATGCATGCGATGTGCACAGCAGCATTAATTGTGAATGTGTTCTTTACAATAAACATGGTATGCCACAGTGTCACAGTGATAATATTATTTTTCAAGTATGAGGTCATAGTGCATGAAAAGAATATGCAGGAATAGACCCTTGAATAAATCTTAGTACCTTAAGAAATTTGTCTTTTATCCCCGGTAGAGAGATATCTTGGATTAAAAAAAATGTGTTTCGTACTAATTCTGTGTGCTTTAGGTTGTGTGAGCTTTAATTTTGTAAATTTGTTATGTAATCAGATGAAGTGAGGATGTGGGTATTCGAGGAAAAATTACCAAGTGGGGAGAAGCTCACAGATGTTATCAACAAAACCAATGTAAGGACTACCCATGCATTTCTTCCCCATTGTGTATGCAACATATTTTCAATCAATATCAAATAGTTTACTGTTCTTTTTGGCAGGAAAATGTCAAGTATCTCCCTGGAGTCAAGCTTGGCAAAAATGTAGTTGCAGATCCTGATCTTGAAAGTGCAGGTACTAATTAAATTGTTCACTTTCTGTTCAACTTGCAGTATTCTATTTTATGATTTGGATATACAAAATAAAAATAACAACCTGGTACCAAAAGAACAAGGGTTTTGATTAGAGAATAGGACCAAAACTCCAAGTATTTATTTACAGTTTTTCAATTATACTTTTAAGGGTGTTTTGTGGTTAACTTGTGTTCTGTTCCGAATGGTTGATTATGCAGTTAAGGATGCCAACATGCTAGTATTTGTAACTCCACATCAATTCATGGAAGGAATATGCAAAAGGCTTTCTGGGAAAATAAGAGCAGATGTAGAGGGAATTTCTCTCATCAAAGGGATGGAAGTCAAGAAGGAAGGCCCAAGCATGATCTCTACTCTCATTTCAAAGCAACTAGGAATCAATTGTTCTGTTCTCATGGGAGCCAACATAGCAAATGAGGTAACTAGAGGATATTATGCACTTGTTTAATGTAAATACATAGCCCAACACAAAATTAATATCCTTTTTTCTGGTCCAATGTATACTGTTTGAACAGATAGCCTTGGAGCAATTCAGTGAAGCAACAGTTGGATATAATCAAAACAAAGAAGCAGCAGAAAGATGGGTTCAGTTGTTTACAACTCCTTATTTCGTTGTGTCAGCTGTGAGTATATTACATTTTTTGTTAATAAGCAACAAACTGGTGAAAAACTTGAACAAATAGTTCTTAATGAAAAAAAGATGGATAAATCCATAGGAAATTGCTTATTGGAATCAGTAATAGCTAGAAATATAGTAATGGACTCATGGTAGAATCATACAATTATGAAAAATTCTGTTTTTTTTTTTTTTTTTTTTTTTTTTTTTGTTTAGCAATCTTAAGTAATTTTAAGTTGGTAAGCATTGAGGTACATTTTACGCTTATGATTTTTGCATTATGATTTAATAGGCTCAGGATATTGAAGGGGTCGAACTATGCGGAACTCTGAAAAATATAGTAGCCATAGCTGCAGGTCTGTAATCTCTACTTGCAATTTGTTCTTCCCCTTTATTGATTCAGTGAATGATCAAGAAATTGTACGCAAATGTTACAGGTTTTGTTGATGGTTTGGGGATGGGAAATAATACAAAAGTAAGTCCAAAGGATTTGATGTTTAGAAAAGTTGCTCCACCCCACCCTCCCTTTTGTTTCTTATTGTTGGTTTTCTTATTTTGTACATATGTATAGGCTGCAATCATGAGACTTGGTCTGAAAGAGATGATGGTATTTTCAAAGATGTTGTTTCCATCAGTTAAGGACATCACCTTTTTTGAGAGTTGTGGTGTAGCTGACCTTATCACAACATGCAGTAAGAACATTGCTTGACTTCACCTTATTTTTCATTGGATATGTTGGTTTTATTAAAACTCCATATTATTTGTGGCAGTGGGTGGGAGAAATAGGAAAGTAGCCGAGGCTTATGCTAAAAATGGAGGGAAGAGGTCTGTATTTCTCCTTCTAGCCCATAGTGTTTGGATGAGTAAAGGAAAATAATATTAATTTAGTCCTATCTCATTTGTGTTCTTTTTTGCAGGTCTTTTGACGAGCTTGAAGCAGAAATGCTTAAAGGCCAGAAATTGCAGGTACATAGACACGCATTTTGAATGCGTATAAATACTTAAATAATTTTGATAAATATGAAAAGTAGCTAAGTGTAAAAACTTTTAACAAAATCCGGCTTAACAGATTAAGCAATCCAATTGAGTGTAAATCTCCATATTCATCAAAAGCTTTACCAAAAACAAAGCAAAACAAAAGAGCGTTACACCATAATGATTCATGCATGACATATTAACCGAACAGATTCTTCTTGAGGTCAAGTACTTATTCTTGTGTCGTTATTTATCCATGAAGGGTGTCTTAACTGCACAAGAGGTTTATGAGGTTCTACGTGATCGCGGTTGGCTGCACATGTTTCCTCTCTTCTCAGCAGTGCATACAATCAGCACAGGTCGCCTTCCACCATCAGCCATAGTTGAAATTACAAGTGATAAACCCAGGTAAACTCTTGATTATAGGCTATCAGGGAATTGGTCTTTCATGTTGAGAAATAAGCAATAGTATGGATTCTATTTACATATACAATTTTAATTTGTAGACATATACAAAGCAAGTTTTAGATGCATTTTCTTTTGAAAGTCACTGGAAGAGCACATTTTACATAGAAGGTCAGCGCATACTCAAAAGGACAGTAGCTGTTCTCTTAGGAAGCTAACTATAGTTCAAAGTTCAGATCAAGTTATAGAGTTTTTCCACTCCAAGTAACACATGAAACAGGCTGAAATACAGCAGAGAAGAGATTTGGATCTCTAGACTGATTGCATTTTCCAATTTTGAGAATGTATTAATTAAGTGATCCATTTGTTCTAACCTACCTAATATGGAGCAATTGCTTCCTATTTTGTATGTTGTAAAACTGCCCAGTCTGGGATTAATATATACAATGTTCGGTTTAATATATACAATGTTTTTTTAATTACCCCACGTTGCCCTTTGATTTTATCCTTTTTTTTTGGGGGGTTAGAGAGAATACATAAACCCGCTGGGTAATTACACTCATTTTGTATTATCCATTTGTATATGAGATGTTAGCACGAACATTAGTTTTTTTTTTATAAAGATCACACGTATCTTGTATTCGAGCCAATCATTGGGCAGCAAAACTCTCCCTCTAAGTATTTAACACGGTTGTGTGTACCTAGAACTCAAACTCAAGACACTGGTTAAGTTAAAACAATCTCACGTTAGTTGATTTACATGTTTAGAGTGCAATAGCTTTGATAATTAGTTATTTATTTTCTTTAAATTGATTGATTTTAAATAATTTATTGATATGAATATTAACCACTTGTGGCGTCAAACCCAACAATTCTTAACATAATCATAATGCTAAATAGCATAATCAATCAAAAGTTCAGAAAGTAATATAGATATGAAAAAAATAACAAAGTATGCTTAAATTACTTTAGAGTCATTAAATTTTTTATTAGTTCTTTTTTTTTTAATAGTTTTTCATTAGTTAGAATCATACACGCGTTATGCTCATTGCATAAATTTCATGAACATTTAATCAAACAAATGAGTAAACCCTTAAATAGGTTATTCAAATGTTAGTATCTGGCTATTACATTAGTCCTTCAAAACACTTTAATATATTAGTCGTTTAAAATTATAAAATTGAACAGTGGTCCGTACAAAAAAAATAATAGATCAAAATGTAAATTTAATAACTTTTCTGTATATTGTGGTAAAACAACTTGATGACAATTTTTTAGAAGATTGATGAGCTGATTAATGAAAATTGAATCTCACTGTAACACCAAACCCTTTTCTTCAATGCTAATAGTTATCATATCTGATATAAGCCATATTACACAACCAGATGACCAATATAGAAAAGGAAAAGGAACCCCATAAAACCAACCATGCATTAGTACAATTTCATTGTAAGAAGAATTATCCACTCCTTATTCTGTCCAGCCTATCAACACTCTTCCTTGCTTTTTCTAATTGATGGTCAATGCTTTTCCGAGACTTTTCATGGCAATCCACACTTCTCCGAGACCTTTCCTTATGATCAAAAGTCATTCTCAATTTCTCTAACATATCAGCATTATTAGATAAGTTTTTCAGCTTTTCTGGCTTGTCTGTGCTCTTCCTTGGCTTTTCTCTACGATCAGTGCTCTTTCTACTTACTTCAAAAACATCCGTACTCTTTCGCGGTTGTTCAAACTGATCTGTGCTTCGCCGGAAACTGTATCGTTGCGATGGAGACTTCTCAACTGTTGTTATGAACTTCTTCAGATGCCTGATATACTCAGGAAAGAGCTCCAAATCACAGTGGTTACCTCCTTTGAGCCACAGTGGTTCATACTTCTCTTTACACAGTTCCCAGAGTTGCTTGCCATGGGAGCAGTCTACAACTTCATCTGAAGTACCCTACACAATGGCACAAAGGACTAAATGACGTGTCTATGTCCTTGCTACTGTAAGAATTTTAAAGGGTTTGTCATTATGTTTTTATTTGGACTAATTACGCATTGTAGTTTGAACTTCAAAATTGCAGCACATTCTAAAATCTGACACTGGAATTAGTTTATTGACCTCAGCTAACACATTTTCTTTGAAGAACATGGAAAGCAAGGATTGGAATAAAAGAAAGGTGAAGAGTCTAAAGGTATTTCAATCACAGTAGGAATTTATGCAATGGTCTGAAATCTGACAAATATTTTAATCATCAGAATTGAGAAATCATATACAAGAAGATTCCCTAAGCTGTGTATACTGCCTACATTACAAGCATATACACAGTCTCGTGAATCTCTGACGGAGAATCCTTTTAAACCATAGAGAAGTAGATATGTACAGCAAGCATGATCCAAAGAAGAATACAAAATCATTGGTATTTTGACAGCAATATGCTTTCAAATTTACATTTATATTATTCAAAAAACAAAATAGTTGCTATTGCATGAGGCAACCACCATGAATTGTTTAGTGCACAGCCTATGAATTGTGATGCTGTATTAACAACATGAATCCGGGACCAGGAGGTTATAAGGCAGCAGCCTTACGTGATGTATTTTGAATTGCTAGTTCATGTTATTTTAATTAGGTTTTAATTTTGTAAGATATTAATTTGAGACTATTTTGTCATTTAAGAAGCAGCCAACCCTAGAGGAGTACTACAGATTTATCAGGGGAATACCCTGCCAAGAGGAGCACTCTTGGATAGTTCCGTGCTATTAGCCTTGCTGCAAAACTCACCCTCTACAATTAACTCTTTTCTTGAATAAATTTATCTATATAGAGCAAATTTAGTGACACGGCAGGAGAGCCTACATAAGCACAAGACGGGCAAAACATCAATCATTAAATAATTAAGAGCATTGTCCATTTAGAAGTAAATTATACCATGTTTTATTTGTGTATCCTATCCTTCTTTCACATTTCTGAACAAAATTAAAAGGTGCTTGGATACAGATTACTTCGCTAAACTTTTTGTGCCAAATAGTCAAAATGAAAAATATTTTAAAAATTTCAAAGTCTAAAACTATTAAAAAAATCAATAGAAGAGACACTAGACTGACAGTGTCAAGAAAAAATAACACAAGATTAAAAATAGGATGCCAGTCAAGTATCCTAAATAAAATATAGCAAAGAAAAATATGTAAGAGAAATGCAACTAATCCAGAATCTAAGCCCATATAACTAAATTACAGATGCAGTTATCTAGCATAAGAAATATCTTTGAAGCAAACTTACATGGATTATGAGAACAGGACAATTAACTTGCGGAATTTTGTCAATATTCTGCACATCACAAAGAAGCATATAATTAGATCAAGAAATTCACATATAAGATAAAAAATAAAAACAGTATACAATGCTACCTTATATATGTCAAACCAGTATGTACGCTTAACTGGATACATGACCCTTAAGCCAGAAAGTATGGGACTGTGCAGAACAACAGCTCTTAATTGAGGCAACCTTGCTGCAAGATCCAAAGTTGGGCCACTGCCAACAGATTGTCCATAAAGGATTATATCTTCCTGCTTGGCACCATAATTTTCTTCTAGACACTTGTATGCAGCCTCGATATCTGAATACGTATTCTGCTCACTTGGCTACAGTTTAAGCAAACCAATGTTCATCAGCATGGGTGCTTACAACTCTATCACCATTTATGCAAGATACAACATGATACATGAAAAAGTATTTCTTATTGTTAATAAAACACTAACCTTCCCTGATGACTGCCCATACCCAGAATAGTCATACCTGCACAACATCACAAATTTCCATGAGAAAAACTGCCATTTTACACTTTATCTTTCAGGTTAAACTCAATCAACAATATTCACTCTAAAAAATTGCTACACACATATAATTCCAGAATTATTCTTCACAAAGGGTAGTCCAGTATCAATAAATTAGACTAATTTCACAAAGATAATAAGAAAGCAAAATACATTAATTAAACTTGCCATATAAATTAAATCAATTTATGCATTTAAATTTTACAGAAGAAAGAAAATATATAAATTGAGAGTTGAGTTTCTTTCATAAGTAAAAATCAACTTTTACACACTTCTAGAGAAAATAAACGAGAGAATTTCTATAAAACATAAGTTGATTTTAACTTATGAACGAAACTCAAATCTGACTATATATATATATATGTGTATAAAATATATATATATATATTCCATTCTTCTACAGTACTTCCAAAGAAGAAGATTCAAAATCTTATATAAATACTTATATAGAAGCCCATTCAGTCTAATTATGAACAAAGATACAGTATGAAAGGTATTGGACTGACAGTCTGACACTAATTAATTAAGTATATAAACGCACTACACTAGCCACTAGAGTAATTTCTAAATAAAAAAAACAACCACTGGTATAGTTAATCATATTTTTCCCGAAAAAACAACACCAATCCTAGTATCCTGCACCAAAAATAAGACATTCACGACAACTCAAACCGATCACAAATTCCACACCTTCCAATCAATCCCTCAGAAATACGAGAACGAGGAAAAGGGAGGACGAAAGTGCAAAACAGAGAAAAATGAAAAGAGAAGAGAGGAAGAGGCGGTGACACAGACCCCATGAGGTTAACGCGCAAGTGGATGCTGAGCTGGATGAAGAGCTCATACATCTGGCCAAGATCAGCTGCGTTGCCATGAGAATAGAGCACGGTAGACGTCGCCATCGGGTGCCGAATATACAGCGCGACAATCTCCGTGCCGCGCCGCGTCGGAAGTTTCAGAATTTCGACGTTCTCGCGGTGGGGGAACGGCGTAAGGAGCAACAGCCCCGTCAGGTCGTCGGTGACCACTTTGTACGACGGCGGGTTGGGCGGAAAGAACGCGAACTTAGCCGCCATGGATGAAGTGACCCCTCCCATGATGATTGATACACGCAGAGACGCGCGGGCGAGTGAACTCGCTCGCTATTGTTGAAGTGAATGAATTGGGTGAGATCGGGTGGGTTTGTTTGTGTTTGGAGAAGGCGGGGATGGAAAGGGAAAAGGATGGAAGGGCGGTGTGATAGTGAAAGTGAGTTGCTTTTGTGTCTCTGCTGGCTGCTTGTTACTTTGGTGTGGTGTGTTTCAAATGTGATTGATTAATTGAGACTGAGATAAGAGATAGAGAGAGAAAGAGAAAGTTAGAGAGGGGGCCCTTTTTTTTTTCTTTTTTTTTTTTACTAACAGTTGGACCAGTGAACGTGACCAATGGCTCTCGCATCATAGACATATTTGTCATTGATAATTTGGTATGTTTCTTTTCCGCTGCATAATTTGGTCTGTTTCTTGTTTGTTAATGTTATATCACCATTTCCTTTGTAACCACCCCATCTATATGGTACGCAGAAGCCATGCTACCTCTTAGCAGGCGATTTAGTTATTAAAAAATAAAAATAAAAAGTTAATTTTGAAAGAGTATAGTATATCTATTATTTTAATCTTTAAAAATTATTTATTATTATTTTGAATTTTTTAATGGTATCAGTTGTTGTTATTTTAATCTCTAATTCATAGGATCAATTAAATTGAATGACTAAAATATATAAATGATATAATTTAAAGAATAAAATAATAGGTTAAAATGTTTGGTTTATTCATTTTTTATTTTCATTTTCACTGGAAATAGAAAATAAATAAAATAAATAAGTTTAGTTATACTTTTTTAAAAAAAAAATTGAGAATGTTTTTAAAATAAAGGTTGAATTTGAAAAAAAAAATATTTTCAGTATTTTTCTTCTAATTTGGAAAATAAAGAATGAAAATGATGAAAACACGGCAGTAAAAATGTAATTATAATGAAATTAAAGTATGTTTTCTTAATTTTTAAATTTTGAAAATGAAAATATGAAATGAAAATAGAAAATTTTTCCTTAAACCAGATAGTAATTTACAATTAGAAGGATTATTTTGCTATTTTTAATTTTTTAGGACTAAATTATCAGACTAATTCACTTTTAGAAATAAAATAATAATTTATTCTTTTTATATTCTTTCTCGTTCTTGTTGTTATTTTAATAGACTAATTTGGGTGTATCAACGTTAGAGAAAAAAATATAAATTATAAAAAGAGAAATACAGGGTCATTAAATTTTTATTCCATATAGTTCTGTTTTTTGTTCTTTAAATAGCTTTTACTTATTTTAGTCCTTATAAAATTTTTCGTCAATGTTTTGGTTCCTCCAATAGGTTTTTGTTAAAATAAATGAAAATTATTTTGTGGCGACTAAAATAATTTTTTTAACAGTAAAAATTGTCATAAAATGATTCTTATTTAACCAATTAATAAAAATGTTAACGATAAGAACTAAAATAGTCAACAGGAAATTTTATGTAGACTAAAATCAAAACCAAAATATTTGAAATACTTAAAATAAAATTTTACAAGAAAAAAAATAAAAACTTAGTTAATCAAATTATAAGGAAGAGTATGCCGATTTTTTTAGAAAATTTGAATATTTATTTAAAAAAAATTAAATTTTATCTACTATGCTTAGGTTGAATTTCTTTCATAATTTGACTTTTTACAATATTATGTGAACTATTGAAAGTAAATATTTGATATGAAAATATTTAATTTTTAACGTATATTTCTGTAGTGTGGGAGAACTCTAACCACAATTTATATGGTATTTTGTGATGACAATATCAGAGTAGAAGAGTCTAGTGCTGGGATGAACTTTTGAGTAAAGAGTCATCCTTGTGTTGGGAATGAGAATCCTTAGTTGTGGTAAAAATGAGTGTATTTGTTGCCTTAGAAACTTTAAGCTGAATGTTGTTTGTGGTTCGTGGATGATGGTGATCACTTGGAGGTCCTGTTGGAGATGTTAAGGGATGGGTAGAGGCTGGATATATATGTAAGCTAGAGTAGGGCAGAGAAGAGGTCACGTGAATCCTACATAGGCACTCTATATCTATTATTGTGTCATGTGAAAGGACACGAAGGTGGATTAATCTAGAATGAAAATCTTATGAAAGAGGTTAGGGAATTAATTCCTGGAGTTGTGATGACTACAAAGTGGCACCTGTCAAAGTGTTCATGTACGAATTAGGTCTTTAAAGAGATAGTTGTGTGTGGCACTAGAGTCAAGGATTTGACTTAGCTAGCCTTGACATATTGTAGAACATTATCAAATTGGTGAGAGCACATATTGTGTTACAATGTGTGTACTCATAATATGTCATCATAATCTCAAAATTGTGTAAGTTCAATGAGTATTGGAAACTCGAGGTGACAACTGACTAGTAGGATGAATAGACTAACTGGAGTGTGTAAGAGGATAACATATATGATTGTTAGTAGTCTCACGTGGGGACTTTTAAGTATTGATTGTTTATATCTCTTGTGTGCGAACAACACAGGAAGGATTCACCTTTACGCTTTGGTTTCATATCATCTTGGAGATGGATCCATCGACCCTTCCCTTTAGAAGAATTGAGTGCCTTGATGGTATGTGGACTCCCCACGGTGATCTAGGCAAAGATCACTTTGTAGGACTCATACACGCGACTCTATACTTCTCAAGACCATGGGGATTTGTAAAGTACAAAAACGCAAGAAGGAGGTTGAATTGTGTTAATTAAAAAAAAATCATCAGACGATGTGTTTGCGTCTGTTGTTTTCAAAGCTTGATCAGACGCAAGATTGTTTTCTTCTTAAGATTGATTTTATTATCAGACTGTTCAAGTTATTATCCCTAGTTAACAGATAAAATAATAGAGAAGATAATAGTATTTTTATACTGGTTCGTCTGATCAAGACTACATTCAATTCCCCAGCGGTTTCACTAAGAGTATTCTTTGAACCCAGCCACTTTTGGCTAAATACAGATATTATTTGGACATAACCTTCTTAGGCTAAATCAGTATTCTTTGGACCCAACCTCTGCAGGCTAAACAAGGTATTCTTTGAACACAACCTCTACAGGCTAATACAAAGGTATTCTTTAAGACACAGTCTCCTCAGGCTAGGAGCACCACAACAGTGGATTTTGAAAAATGTTTTAAAGAAAGATTATCCTCTACGTAGAGAGGAATTTTACAATGAGATCTATTCTAAGTTCGTGGCGAGCGAACTTTTGCTTTAGAGCTTGAGAGAGTTGAATATAATTTCTTTGCAATGTAGTTCGCCAACTTCAACTCATTGTGATGAAGTCCTTTTATAGAGAGCTCTGTGAAGTATCTGTTAGGCTGAAGATTTGAACGTTAGACCATTGTCTTGAAGCTTTCAAACGTGTGACAGAGATCAATCAGAATAATCAATGTTTGCACAGGCTTTTTCTGACTTAATCAGAGACATCATCAAAAAACAAGATTTGATTTTTATGTATTTCTTTTATTTTATCAGTTGTTATACACGTACGTATACCACACATCATCTTCATACATATATGTTTCTATTTCTAGTTATTATTATTATATCTTGTAAAAAAATGTCTATAATTTTGATAATACATTAAAAACACTTTCAAAATAATGTCTTAAAATCTAATTAGAATTTAGGGTGTTGCACTATTCTTCGTAACAAACAAAACTCCTCCAATTAATCTAAGATCCATGCATGAGTGAATCTTTTCAGTTACTCAAGGGTGTGCATATGTTGTGTGACTGATATATTATTATTTTGATCAATTTATCTATATTTATTACATCATATTAAAACACAATTAATGGTCAATTAACATGTTTAAGTGAATTTATGAGTTTGGACTCACTTGGGCTTAAAGTGCATATTTTTGTATTAACTCACTATAATTTTTGATTTTGACCAGGTTCAGTAAATCAAACATAACTTTCGCTACAGAATTTCGTTTGAGTTCTATTTTATGTTGTTTTAAAGAGGACTTAGAGAGCTACAAAATATATGAGACATCAAGAGTTAATTAGGACTTAATCTGGGGTGAAATTGGGCTTGAAGATGACGTTTGGTTGCTGCCAGAAAATTTCAGCAAGAAGACTCTAGTTAGGCCCATTTAAAATGCATGTAATTAAATCATTTATTGTTTTGCTGAAAGTGAGATTTGAAAGGGTGTTTTGATTCATTAATTGGTCATGTGACTAGCACATGACCAACACCCTTTAAATACCCAAAAACACAAATCTGAAGGCATTTTTACTTCACTTGCAATTTCAATTCGTTTTTATTTTTCCAGCACTTGCATTTTCTTCCTTCTTCTTGTTCTACTAGGGTTTTGCATTTCAATTTCGTTCTTCATTCTTCTTTTTGCGTTTTCAATTTCTGCTATGGAATTTCGTTTATTGCTTTGCTCAATTGCAATGATGAGTAGCTAATTTCATCAACTCATTCGATCTCAGTAGTATCCTTAATTTCTTTAGGTTCTTCGTTTTCAATTGCATAAATACTCGTTTTGGATTATGGAATTTCGATTTCATTATGTTGATCGAATGCAGAGAACTAATTTTATGATTTAAAACTGAGTTGTGTACTCTTATGCAATTGTGTGAATTTAAAGGCCACCAAGTGTTCGATGAAAATCCTCTAAGATTTTAGAGTATTAGTTCGGTGTTGAAACACATAGATTTCGGTTTCAATACACCACATAGATGAGCGCTTTTATTTTGTTGAACCAGTGAGGGAAATTAGAAACCGGCAGAGATCGGATTTGTGTCTTTAATTGACTATTTTAGCATTTTAATTACCTTGTAATTTGGTTTAATTGTTGTTACTGTGTTACTTGCTCGTTGTTTAATTGTTTTAATTTTACCTAAGCATAAAACCCCCAAAACTGCTTTTTAATATTTCAGATATAGTGAAATAATAGAGTAATCCGTAAAAAATGATCCAGGTCCACTATTACTGCAAAGTAATAGCCGATTTAGTTATATTTAACACACATTCGGCGCGTGTGTCAGTGACAGTAAATAAATTATGTGTCAACCAACTTAATTTCACAAAACTACCATTTAAACCTTCATCATTGGGTTTGATACCCAAGTGCATAAAGCAAAGCTCATTCCAATATTAATTTGTTGCCCCAATCACAACATCCCTATCCATAGGCAATCCAAGGAGGATGACGACATCTTATAGTGTAATAATACACTCTCCACATTGCATGTGGTTAGTGTGTGTCTCAAGCTTCCATCTCTCTATCAAGGTTGTTGGAAATACAATATTGGAGGAAAAACTCGAGAGGTGTGAAGTTCTACATCACCTAGAGGTAAGACTTATTGTATGAATATAAGTGGGGTGTAAACCTCACCTTATGAGCCGGTTTTATGGGGTTGAGTTAGGCCCGAAAAACTCACATTTCTAGCATGGTATCGAGTCCTGTCCTAGGATTAATGAAGATGTTGGGCCACCCGTAGGGCCGATATTGGACCACCTATTTAAATAGTTTCTACGCTCAAGAAATTTAGATCTTGGCGTGAGAGAGATGGTTGAAAACTCAATATTGAATGACCACCTGTATCAAAGACCGATATTGAACCATCCATTTGAATAATTTTCACGTTCGAAAAGTATAGTTCTTAAGATGAGAGGGAAAAAAATTTGAGGATGTAAAATCTCACGTCGCTTAAAAATAGAACCTGTGACGTGAATATAAATAAGGTGTAAATGATGTAAAATGTAATTTCTAACCTAATATCTTAACATTAAGGATAATAATTTATATGTTTTCCCACAACACTCACCATAGAGTTTGATATAGTTTCATGTATAGAAAGATTTGATATAGTATTTAAATATGCTCTACATTTTAAAAGGATACAATTGCGTTAAAAAAAAAAAAAAAAAAAAAAATTCCTCCACCGTGCGCTGTCCAAACAAACCATATATATATATATATATGTACACAATACGGTAGATACTGAATTTGGGTAGGTTTAAAATATCTACATTTGGTGCTCTATCATTTTTTTTCTATAATTTATTTTTTCATATGCTGTTACCTAAAAGAATTTAGAAATAATCCTTAAATCTATACTATTAATTAACGATGTACGGATAATCTAATTTAATTAAGATAAAACTAAATTTTTTTTAAAAAATGTGATATTTTATAATTGATATATAATATTTAAAAGATTAAACTGTAAATATATATATATCAATTAATCTCTAAGATTAAATCTATACTATTATCATATATTATATCTCCTCCGTTCTAAGTTATAAATATGATTTTTTGAGAAAAAATATTTTAAATGATATATCATATTAAAAAATTAATGAAGTATTGATTATTAAAATTTAAAAATATTTAAAAATAATTTTAAAAATATTAAATTTAATTCTTGTAATTTCTTTTTGTGATATCATGTGTACTTATTTTTTATTTATTATTCTGGCCATTCAATAAAGTGGGGAAATGGTATATTTAAAGTTACACTAATATTTTTATATAATTCAATTACATTTTCTAGTAATATGCAAAATCGTAAATATTTAATAACTTAAAACTTAGGGATACTTTGTTTTCTCATAAAACATATAACAGTAAAGCCGACCCCAAAATTATTGGAAACTAGGTCGGCTACTTCCCCATTTGCAACCATTATATTGAATGTAAATTCTATATTTTGAAACCAAAATGGTCCAAACAATAATGTTTTTTTCGTGACATGGAAGGATAATGGTACACACACAGACAAATCAGATATATGCATTTATTGAGTTCTTATTAATGCACGAGACTAAAGTTAAGGAGGACCACAAATAACAATGGTCTAGACCATATTTGGTTAGATATCAATAATGAGATTTAACAATTAATTTCCCAAGCTTATCTTTTAACATATTTCACAGCTTATCAAAAGAAGTTCTAAAAAAATATTAGTTTGAAATGAAAAAGTTTCGAAGCACGCAATTAGAGGAGAGATTTTTTCTGAATTACTAACTAATTAATTATAGCTTTTTCTTTCTTTTCTTGTCTGTCTGGGGACTTGCTGATTTAGCTACGCATTCAGCAAAAGATTAGTAGTAACGAAGAAAATTTAATCAAAATCAACCAAAACAGCTGGAATTATGAAACCGAGGACAACTTTTGCATCACACACACAAACAATCACCACCATCGTCGTGTGGCTGTTAGATTGATAGCAGAGACCTCCCAAATCCCAACCAAACAAACTGACAACAGTGACAAGAACCTTAGATAAATAATAAATCGAAGAGAAATATAGTGAAACAACAATACAATCACTAAATTAGTAATTTTTTTTCAAATAAACATAAATAATTATATTATATATATAATTTGAATAATGGTATTATAGTAGATAATTAAGTATATAAAATTTATATTAAAAATAATATATCAAGTTTTTACATATAACAATTTTATATATTTGTTATCATGAAAAAATTCTATCAAAATATTAGTATCTATCGAAATGTAAATATATTCATTATTATTATTATTATTTCAATTAAGGTTTTTTATTTATCATTATTTTTGTTATTATTAGTATTATTGTCATTATTATTATATATTTATATTATATTTAATCAATAAAATTAATAATGATAAATATAAATCAGTATATTTATATGTGAATTTATTAATAGTAATATTAAATATGTTTAACTTTAGCTCACCGTTTAATTACATTTAGTATAATTTACATTTATATTATAAAGAAATGTATTAGCCTAATAGTTATATTGTTTTTAATTTTAATGTTGGAAGGGAATGACTTAGAGTCCCACTAAGATTAGCCAATAAATATGACAATATTTAAACATATATATTTTTTTTATTAGCTAAGATTTATTAAAACACAAAATTTATGAGTTTCAATTCTTAATTAATAAATATCACTCATGGTGTTATTATTTTGAATCAATTTTAACCAATAAAAAATATTAAAAAAATGTGTAATCTACAACCCCTTTAAATCAAATTTCCTCATATGTTGAATACCAACCAATAACCCTGCATACAACGCAAAGGGACCAGGGTGATGTCATGGAAGATGGGTTAACCATGAGGTGGAATTACTGAGTGCAGGTTAGGTTTAATTTAAAATTAAAATTATATTAATGAAAAAATTGGGTATGTTAAAATAAAATTTTTAAAATTTCAAAAGTCTGACCAGTATGTTTCATCTATATTAATTAGCATGGGTTTATGACACAAGGGTAAAGAAAACAAATCATATTAAACCAAGTACCATAACGGTGCATTAAGCTTGAGAAAGAACATGGTATGCCCTTTATCTTGACAAACAACTGAGGTAATTGCAATTCCAGGTGCTTCTTTAAGGATGGCACAATTAATCACAATCATAATTTGCAAAAGGGGGTGCAACAAATCAATTTAGTGGTGATCCATGGCAACGTCCACATCTCAAGTTCAATTTCACGTGGAGTTGCCACCTCTATCAACCCTGACAAAAGTATTTTGGTGCAAATCGTACTAGCGAGGAACATAAACATAAGCACGTGAACATCAACATATGGAAAAGCAAAATTTGCTATGTACCAAAAACAATCAAGGGGAAATCCCAAGGAGATCATCCCAATGTTTCACATCTGGTCTATGATCCCCAGATAGTCATGAAAAAAAAGTTGGGAATAAGTTACATGCTGACACAACACAAAGGGCCGTTTGGTCAAAATTACCAATATCAGTTTCCTAAAGGACAAATGTCCTCTCTGGACCCATCTCCTTCCCCATCGACCAGTCGAGAAATTATTAAGACTATTATTAAAAAAATTTAATATATATTTAACAAATAAGATATTCTGTCAACCATATTATATTGTTTCAGTGATTAATTTTTGTATGATACATATTAAAAGTTTTTAATTTAAAGAAAAAATTAATAACATTTAAAATCATTTTATATAAAAGTTAATTGAAATTATATATAAGGATAATAATTCAGGACTATTTAATAATTTTTAATACAAGTGTGGTAAAAAATCATGGCAATCACCCTGTAGACCCAAGATTGCGGCAAAGCATGGAATCAAGGTTGGAGGACAAACAATAATATTGCAGGTAGAAAAGGACCATATAACAACTAAATTTAGTCAGAGAATAACTAGGATTGAAGCCTAGGACGGGATCAAGGGATGTTTGGTTTGTTGTGGGTCCTGTAAATGAGGCAAATTAAGAGAAAGTTGGGCTGGGATGCACTCAACTTAGCTCTCTCTATCTTCTAGTTGGCGTGATGGGATCATGAGATGAGACATGTCTCGTGTCACCAGCACTTTCGGTTTGAATATGCCTGCCATGAGTTACTTTTACAGTTTCGTATGTCTATGCTAACGATTTTTTTCTTAAATGCAGATATAAGCTATTTTTAGATTGGTGGTGTTAGTCCATTACATTTCCGTTTGGAGGGTTGTGAATGTGTTTTATTTATTTATTTATGTATTTATTTATAAGAATAGAAGGTGTGAGAAGAATTAGAATAATTTAGGATCCAATGTAATCAATTCAATTAAACTGCTGGTGATGAATGTACTTGCAGAGAAGAATAACTTTTAATTGTTAATGTATTTTTAAAAGATTAGCAATATTTATGCAAATATACGTAGAAAGAGAAGAAACCATCTCTATTATTTACTAACCAGCTAAAGAGTAGTAGTATCAGGCCTGGAGCGAAAGTTCCTCGGAATAATATTTGACAACGTGTCTTCAATTTAAAAGTGCTCCAAATGAAAGGAATTGGGGGCACCATAAACATGGTTAAGACTATGGTCTTGTCTTATCATCTGCTGAATATGATGACACAAAGGAAGAATTCTTCTGGATCTATTAAAAATGACTATAAAGTAAAATACAAGTTCAACAAACTGGACTATGAAATATTTAAAACTCCAGAAGCATCTTAGGACAGCAATAGTTAACATGCTGCACCCCCACAAACTAACTGATGTACACTAGGAAATGCTCATCATATAAACTAAGTGCCAAATAGAAAAGAAGCAAAATAACAGAAATATATTTTGTAATATTACAATATTTGGGAGATAGTATAAAATGACCAAGAGCCTTATTCTATTAAAGTAACGTACACAACACCGTTGTGTCACAGATTTATAAATTTTTTCACGTCCCGTGCGGCCTTAGGAAGTTTGATCTCCACTAAACTCCTAAGTAAGCCTTCTAAGTTTCTCAAGACAATAGAGAACAAAACTAGAGAAAGTGGGAGAGGAACTCTAGAGAACTTTGTTTGCTCTTATTACTTTATGCCTTACACAAATGAGACCCCCTTTATTTATAGGGAACTCTTGGTTCAAGGAATGGTTAAGATTGTGACATTTGTCACCCATCCAAAGATAGAGATCTTTCTAGCCCACCATTCTAGAATTATCTCCAAAGTTCCCTAAGAAGTTCTAAACCATTCTAGAATACTCAACACAATTCTACAACATTCTACAAGACTCAAGATTATTCTACAATATTCTACATAACTCAAGAGTATTCTACAAAGAACTAGATTTTTCTAGAAGGTTAAGGAATTCTCTAGAAAAATCTAGGTTGTGACATTCTCCTCCACCTAACTTCGTGACGTCCTCGGCGCGATATTTTCATGGAACCTTCGGATGTCATCTTCAAACTACCACAAAGACTCTTTTGGTTCCCAAGATGTCTCGCTTTCAGGCAACCCCTTCCACTTGACCAAGTATTCCTGGCGGCTTATGACTCTTCCTCCTGATGACACGACCTGCCAAGATCTCTTCTACTTCTTTGTCGAACGTGGCTGTTATGCCCAATGGTGCACACATAGATTCTCCTCGTGTTGGTTCTTCTTCATCACTATGGTAGGGTTTCAAACAACTGACATGGAAGACTGGATGAAGTTTGAATTTGGAGGGTAGGTCTAGCTTGTAAGAGACCTTGCCTACTTTCTTGATGATTGGGAATGGTCCCTCATATCGTCGCACAAGTCCCTTATGTAACTTCCTTGTAAACTTGTGTTAGTTTGGCAAGATCTTTACTAGCACCAAGTCGCCTATGCGATATTCTACGTGTCTCCTTTTCTGATCCGCCCACTTCTTCATCTTCTTGGTTGCTTTGTCTAAGTAGGAGCGAGCCACATCCAATTGTTCGTTCCAAGACTTAGCAACCTTGAAGACTGTAGGATAATTCCCCACGTAGCTTGTCTCCAATGACTGGGGAGTAAGTGGTTGTCGCCCCATTACAATTTCAAATGGGCTTTTGTTTGTGGATTCGCTCCTTTGTAAATTATAGGAGAATTGAGCTATATCCAATAACTTAGCCCAATCGGATTGGTTGCCGCTCACAAAGTGCCTTAAGTATAACTCCAATAAGGCATTGACCCTCTCAGTTTGTCCATCTGTTTGGGGGTGAAAGCTAGTAGAGAAATCTAGGGCAGACCCCATAAGCTTGAATAATCCTGTCCAGAACTTGCCGGTGAAGCGAGGGTCTCGATCACTAATGATGCTCTGCGGGAGGCCCCAGTATTTCACCACGTGCTTGAAGAATAACTTTGATGTTTCTTCGGCCGAACAATCCTTAGGGGCTGCTATGAATGTGACATAATTTGAAAATCGGTCTACCACCACAACGATGGTACCGCACCCTTCGGATTTGGGTAGTGCTACTATAAAATCCATGCTTACACTTTCCCATGGATGAGAAGGAATGGGTAGTGGTTCTAATAATCCTGCAGGACTTTGATTCTCCACCTTATCTTGTTGGCACACAAGACAAGTTTTCACGTATAGTTCCACCTCATCTCTCAACTGAGGCCAATAGTAGGAAGCTTCCAACAAAGCTCGAGTACGTCGTTGGCTCGGATGTCCAGCCCATAAGGAATCATGGCACTCTTTGATAAGGTTCCTCCGAAGGTTTCTCCACTTTGGAACATAAATTCGCCTCCTTATGGTGTAGAGAAGACCATCTTCTACCCAGAATCTTTTAGTTTTCCCTTCCTTAGCTATGTTCACCAAGTTCTTAGCTAAGGGATCATGCTCTATGCCTTCACGAATTATATCAAGTAGCTCCCCTTGAATTTGGGTGAGAGCAGAAAGTTCTCCCTTCCTACTTTGTGCATCAGCGACAATGTTGGCCTTCCCAGGTTTGTACTCCAAGACAAAGTCAAATTCCGCCAAGAAGTCTTGCCATCTGGCTTGCTTTGGGCTTAGTTTCTTTTGACTTTGGAAGTAACTTGTGGCAATATTATCCGTCTTGACCACAAAATGGGACCCAAGCAAATAGTGCCTCCAAACTCTCAGGCAATGAATGATGGCTGTCATCTCCTTCTCTTGCACGGTGTATCTCCTTTCAGTCTCATTGAGTTTGCGACTCTCATAGGCGATGGGATGTCCTTCTTGCATGAGGACTCCTCCTATGGCAAAATCTGATGCATCTGATTGTACCTCAAAAGGCTTGGTGCAGTCTGGTAGGGCTAAAACTGGTTCTTCTGTAATAGCGGTCTTCAAATCGTCAAAGGCTGCCTGACACCTTGATGACCACTCCCATGCCTTGTTTTTCTTGAGCAAGTCTGTGAGGGGGGATGCTCTTGTAGAGTATCCTTTTATAAATTTTCTATAATAGTTGACAAGTCCAAGGAAAGATCGAAGCTCGGTAACCTTAGTCGGAGGATCCCACTTTTTGATGGCTTCCACTTTCTTCTCTTCCATGCTAAGTTTCCCACCTTGGATTTTATGGCCAAGGAAATGTACTTCAGGTAGTGCAAATGAGCACTTCTCTTTCTTGACATAGAGTTGGTTTTCCCTTAGGACCTGAAGGACGATCCTTAAATGCTCCACATGTTCTTCAAGGGTAGAACTATAGATGACGATATCATCTAAGTAGACTACCACAAACCGATCTAGATAAGGATGGAAGATCTTGTTCATGAGTGTGCAGAAGGTGGCTGGAGCATTGGTGAGACCAAAGGGCATAACTAGGAACTCGTATGCTCCATACCGAGTTACACAAGTGGTCTTTGCTTCGTCCCCTTCCGCAATCCTTACTTGGTAATACCCCGATCTTAAATCAAGCTTAGAGAAGTACCTTGCATGGCCCAATTGATCAAACAAATCAGCAATTAAAGGAATAGGGTACTTGTTCTTGATGGTTACCTTATTTAGAGCTCGATAGTCAATGCACAATCTCAAGGATCCATCGTGTTTCTTTTGGAATAATACTGGCGCTCCATATGGTGCCTTGGAGGGTTGGATGAATCCCGCATCAAGTAGCTCCTTGAGTTGCCTCCTTAGTTCTTCAAGCTCTGGGGGTGACATGCGATAAGGTGCTTTGGCCGGTAGTTTTGCGCCTGGTTCCAACTCGATTTGATGGTCCACCTCTCTTCTAGGTGGCAATTTCTTGGGTAGTTCGGGAGGCATAACATCCTCATAGTCTTTAAGAACTTCCTGGATATCCTTAGGTGGAAGGGTGGAGATCTTCACTTCTTTTTCTTCTAGGGAAGCCAAGTAAGAAACCTCGCCCTTTTTCCATCCTTTCTTAAATTGCATGGCGGAGAGGAGTTGAGTGGTGTTTGGCTTGGATACAGTGGGTATCATGCATGGACCTCCTTCTAAGATGCACACCGAGTTGTAATGGGGAAGAGACACTACATTGAACTGTCTCAAGAATTCCATCCCCAACACAATGTCGAAGTCATCCATAGGAGCAACTGAGAAGTCCACCATTCCCTTCCAAGTGCCAAGTTGTAGCTCTACCCCATGAGCTATACCATCAAGGGGTTTGGCTTCAGAATTCACCGTCTTCAGCCATCCTTGACTCTTTTTGAGAGGAACGCCTAGTCTTATTGCCTCTTCCTTCTTAATGAAGTTGTGAGAAGCTCCTGAGTCGACCATGGCGTGACTCTTTTTCCCATTGATGAGTACCTCTACAAACATCAAAGATCCATCCTTAGTGGTTGGCTTTGTGCTTGCTTTGAGGGAGGTAAGAAGTTCTAGACATCCCAGTTGTGACTTTTCTTGAACCTCCTTTTCTTCCAGCATGACATTAAGGGCCTTCCTCTTAGGACAATCTCTCGCCCAATGTGGTCCATCACAAAGGAAACAAGCGTCCTTTGGTTTCTTGTCTTTGGAATAGTCTTTCTTACCTTCTTTGGATGTTGAAGGTTTATCTCCTTGGTCCTTGTATTGCGAGGTTTTGAACCCCTTTGCTCCTCCACCTTTATTGTGATTATCCCTCGACGACTTGGGCTTTGAAAAGTTGTTACTCTTGTGATACTCAAACTCTTCTAGGGTTTCAGGCACTGTTAAGGCGGTGGAGATGTCGTTGACTCCACGACGCTTGAGTTCTTGGGCCACCCAAGATTTGAGACCATCGAAAAAGTTGAAGAGAAGATCTTCTTCACTCATGTTTATGATTTGAAGCATAAGGGCGGAAAATTCTTCAACATAGTTACGGATAGAAGATGTGTGCTTTAACTCCTTCATTCTTTTTCGTGCATTGATAGCCACATTCTCAGGATAAAATTGTTGTTTGAGTTCAGTCTTGAACTCCTCCCAAGAGTCGATGGTGCAAGTACCTTTCTCCATCTCACTATGTTTACGACGCCACCAAATGCCAGCAAGATTAGTAAGGTAGAGAGAGGCAGTACGTACCTTGACATATTCATCTTGCATGTTCAAAGCTTCGAAGTAACGTTCCATGTGCCATGTGTAGTTGTCTAGTTCTTTGGCATCCCGCTTGCCATTGAACTCCTTCGGTTTGGGGATATCCAATCTTGGTGTTCCCATCATCCCGAATCCGATAGTGTCCACATTGACCACTGCTTGCTTGCAAATGGCCCAATCCGCTCTGGTCTCCTCCAGACCGACGCGGTATTCCTCCATTCTCTCTTGGAGCTTTGTTAGCTCTCCTAAGACCCGGTCTTGGAAAGCAACACTTGCAACATGTTGTGCCTCGATGGAGGAGTTTATGGTGCTCAGAATGGACTCTTTGAGCGATTCAGATTGTCCTTCCAATCCTAGCTCTTCCAAACTTTGCTCCACAATGTCAAGTCGGTCCTTGACATCTGCTACTGCCACCTCCATCCTTGTCACAAAGTTGTCTAGGGTGCTCACCTCCCTGTGAGATTGATCCCATTCCTCAATCTTGGCCAATATCTTGCTCATGGCTTTCTCAATGCCATCGAGACGAGACTCCACAGATGAGGTTGGATCCTTCGACCTCTTGCCCCTTCGTGGCTCTTGAGGTTCTAAGGTGATCTCGCTTGGATCAGCCATCCTAACGAGCTCTGATACCAACTGTCACAGACTTATAAATTTCTTCACGTCCCGTGCGGCCTTAGGAAGTTTGGTCTCCACTAAACTCCTAAGTAAGCCTTCTAAGTTTCTCAAGACAATAGAGAACAAAACTAGAGAAAGTGGGAGAGGAACTCTAGAGAACTTTGTTTGCTCTTATTGCTTTATGCCTTACACAAATGAGACCCCATCTATTTATAGGGAACTCTTGGTTCAAGGAATGGTTAAGATTGTGACACTTGTCACCCATCCAAAGATAGAGATCTTTCTAGCCCACCATTCTAGAATTATCTCCAAAGTCCCCTAAGAAGTTCTAAACCATTCTAGAATATTCAACACAATTCTACAACATTCTACAAGACTCAAGAGTATTCTACAATATTCTACATAACGCAAGAGTATTCTTCAAAGAACTAGATTTTTCTAGAAGGGTAAGGAATTCTCTAGAAAAATCTAGGTTGTGACAGTTGGCTTCAGTTAAAAACTAAATTATGAAAAGTATTATTGATCATTGATCCCTTGCAAGAATTTTCTCTAATGTCCTTCATGGAAGGCCCAAATGTTCTTATAACCACCTTTCTCTCCACATTTCTGCACATACACCAAACTCCTTAATCCAGTAACCTAACAGGGGAAATTGGATGATTGAAAACCAACACAAATTATGCAAAAACACCTAGGTTGGGGTTATCACATCCCAAGATGACACCACTGACTCTCCAAAGATATATATGAGAAACTTGGATCCATTTTTTTTAAGCTTGGTGACACTAGGCCGGGCCAAGTGGCAGTGAAGTTTAGAGGGAGACATCATGCAAAAGTAAAAACTAAAGGAAATTTATGAAGATAAAGCCCCTAAGACTAATGTCTTTCTCCAATTGTCTCTCACATCTCCTGATTTTAAGGAGAACAAGGTTAGCAGTTGATGGAGGAGCACTCCAAGACATGGATGAATCAAAAAGGATGATCACAAGGTCTCTGACCAGGAGGATTCATGAAAAGACCCAAAATCAACTACAACTCTTGAAGTCAACTGTTGATGAGAAAAGGAGCATGTGTGGTGTACTTGGAGTATAGTAAATGACTTTTTGATGCAAGCATAATTGAAGCTTGAATGTCGCCTTATCTTCATTCTTTAAACTTCACATATTTCACTAGGAATTAGGTCACAACTTGTGAAATGAAAATTGAAAAATAGATGAAATCAAAAGCGGATTAAGGGAGGAATAGAAGGCATCATGGTTACACCAATGAACTAAGGAATAACCGTCACAATGAAATTTACTACCGTTGATAAGACTTAAGAGGTTTATACAAGAAATCCAAAGAGAAACATACTCTCACATGAAATCTTAATTTCTATTGTAAAATAGCCAAAAATGTCTATAAGAGTTGCAGTTAAGCTTTCATAGACAAAGAGAAACTTACTCAAAAAGCAACTACAAAGAGAGAAAATCAAATGGACCAATGAGAGACTTTTGTGCCACTCAAAACAGATTTGAATCTATGCCCTTAGATTCAAATGCACCGCCCTTAAATTCAAATGCACCAACACTAGTGCAAAAACAAATTTTCACGTCCCCCATTTAACAAACGTTGGTTATTATAATAACCGATGTTATTGAATATACGATATTGGGTCCCATTCACCCGCCGTTAAAAAATTTGGTTTTATCTCTCTGTAATTTCTCATTTGTCATTTTCTCTTTCATTAGTGAAGTTTCCTCTTTCTCAAAACCAGAGTGCATTCTCTTCATTTTCTTTGCCCTAATTTGTGAAGTCTTCTTTTTCTCTTTTGATAAGTTTTCCCTCATTCTCGAGCTTGCGGCCTCCTACTCCTTCTCCATCGTACACCTTCTCTCTTCTCCTTCTCATTCTCTTGTGGCATCCCTCTGTTCAAGTACAATTGTGGTCAAGGTTAGTACACTTCGTTGAGTTTATGTTGATTAAGTAATTATTTCTATTGATTAAGTTTCTTATTTTGTTGATTTTCGTTTTTTATTTCATTTCGATCTGATTTTGTTGAGTTTGCTTTCAATCTGATTTTGTGAAAGTATTTTTTTGCTTTCAATGTTATTTCATTTCAAACGGAAATTTGTTGAGTTAACGAGTCTCTGTTAATGAGATTTGTAAGCCAGAAGCTAGACATTTTGTCTTGAATGTTTATCCACTAAGACATTCAATTTTCTTTTCCGTTTATTTCACTTGCATTTTTGACAACCATGTCCATTTCTCTTAATCATTTATGTAGCTTTCATGTCACCAATCCTTTAGTCAAAATCAATTTAAAAAACCAAAGCCTCTGAATCAAAATAAATCTCCACTGTAAACCAAATTTAAATACGTGTATGTTACCACTTGTGTGTATCATTGCTTATAAGTCCCACTATAAAAAGTAAAAAAAAAATAAAAAATAGATGAAGTGGAGCAACTTGAGCATCAAGACAACAACCCTCCTTGAGTCTTAGAAGTGGCGTATACCATGTGAGCAAGTAAGGAAAGTGTGATTTTTTATGTGGCATTCACCCATGTGCTTCATATTGTTCTTGCATAAGTGATAAGAGCCATGTGATGCCACATGTAATAGTAGACTCTCCTGTGTGTTTTCAAATTTTAAAGTCAAATTTCAAACTATGTAATTAAATCTAACCTTAGAGAATTAGTTTTAATAAGATAATTGAGCTTGGATAATTTTGGTCCACATGCACATATCTAAGACCCAAGGTTCAAAGTTACAAGGTTGATAATTAGTCCACAATTATTACAAGTCCAAAACAATGTTCAAAATAAATATACAAGAATGGTTTGGATTCCACTTGTCACCACAACGAAAACAGAGACCCATTTACTGTCGGTTTGTCCACTCCTCGTGTGAAATCCATTAAGAGGTGGTTTTTGAGCCGCTAGAACTTGAGGCTGCAGTTGGGCTTGATGCAGGTTCCGATTCAAGCATGGTGTGGGTGATTGGGCTAGACTTGTGCAACTTAGGGTTAGGGGGAAGATTGTTGGGCCTGGCCCAATTGTTGCTACCAGAGAGACCCTTGCAGCCCCATGGTTGATTCCCTTCTTCTTGCCATGAGCTTCCAACACCATAGCTCGTAGATCCATCATTGCCTACAGATTTCCAAACTCGTCGACTGATATATCTGCTTTGATCATCGGTGTAAGGCCCTCATGGAACATACACAATAGCGTGTTGCTTCCAAGTTTTCTGTGAGGTCTTGCCATGAGCTCAGAGTCATGATAGTACCCCGTGACTGATCCTGTCTGCTTCACCTTCAACAATGAGCAATCTCCGCAATATCGAAACATACAAAAAGAGCTTTAAACTCGCCAAAACGAGCTTTAAACTACTCATGTACTCCCACACATACATATACATACAATTAGAGCACAAAACCAAAATACACATGCACACATTCAAGAAAACCATCTCCATGAAGAAAAAGAATTTCAATTCTAAAATTCCAGGGTGTTACACATGACCCCATACTTGATGTTTTACAAGAACGTGTGTTTGATCCTTCACCATCTTCATTCTTTCCTGCATCTATCCCTAATCTTCAGAGGACTACTCCACTTCCTAATCCAATCCTCTTGCTTTTATGGACACATTTGAGCAATCTCTACATTTGGCTCCATCTGGTTTTGTAAGTTCTTCTACGATTAATCTAAAAGATTTTGTTTAAGATATGAAAGCAAGGCTTAAGGTCAGGATGGAAACAAAATTTTAGGCCAAATTAGAAGAAAGGTTCTCTAAGAAACTTGTTCCAGTGCTCTAAGGAATGCAATTTCTCTCTCAATTAATTACCTTCGCTTCTTTCCCATCTCCTCCGCCTTAACCTTAACCCCAACAACGGATAAGAAAATGTAGTTTGATTTTAGTCCCACATCGACTAAACGATGATATGGATTGCTCTTATGTCTCTATATAAACAACTCTATGTAAAGCTTCTATGTGCATAAAATATAATGAATTTTGTTTGTCCGTGGACATAAGCAATTTGTCGAACCACGTTAAATTATTAAGTCTCCTTTTTCTCTCTCTCACTATACTCTTTTGTTATTGTTTCTTTGTTCTTAACAATTAGTATCAAAGTCAATATCTTAGTATGCTATGTAGTTGCAGCTTTGTCTGATCTTTCACATAAAAAAAGATTTGGTTTGTAATCAAGTTAGAGAAGCAGAAAGCAGTAAGAGAAGTGTGTGTGAAGTCTTCTCCGGGTTACCCAATAAGAGATATCAGTGTCGATGGTTCGATTTGGCGGCCGACTTAGATGAATGATACAATGATTGGAGTAGATCTAGGTAAAGGTCAGGTGGACCTACTTTGTGGGGTTCCCTTGTATCGAAAGTCTCCCTAGCATGGTTGACTAGGTTACGTGTATCGTTGATGTGAGCTATCAGAACGGCGATGCAAGAACCCGGGCATATCGACGACAATGTGAAGCTCGAGAATTGTCGCGACGATGGAAGCTCTAATGACCATCATTGATAATAGGAGAATAGGTTTAGTGGTCCTTCGTTTGAGGGAGGAATGGAAACAATGACATTGGAAGAAGAGAAATAGTGGGAGCTGGCATTGGAAGAAGAGAAATAATAGGAGCTTTGCAAGAGACCGTCAAGTGGGCAGGGTAATGCGCAGGAGAAGACCCGTCAGTGGATAGGGCAGTGCGCAAGAGAAGACCTATTAGTGGATAGGGTAGTGCGCAGGAGAAGACTCGTCAATAGACAGAGCAGTGCGCAACAGAAGACCCGTCAGAGGACAGGGTAGTGTGTAGGAGACCCGTCAACATTTGAGAAGCAGCAAGGAGATAATGAAGGCATTACACTAGGTGGTGATGTAAATCAAACTCCGAGTGAGAGATTGTTAAGAATATGTAGTTTGATTTTAGTCCCACATCAAGTAAATGATGATAGAGATTACTCTTATGTCTCTATATAAACAACTCTCTGTAAAATTCTATGTGCACAAAAGATAATGCATATTGTGTGCATATAGACATAGACAATTTGTCGAACTACGTTAATTTGTTAATTTTCTTCGGTCTCCTTTTCTATGCTCTTCTTTTATTGTGGCTTTGTTCTTAACAACCACTACTACCCTTTTCTCGATCTACTTCTCAGATATCATCCTCCTAGTCTGGAGACAACTCAACCAACCAATAATAAGGCATTCTCATTTTTTGTTGTTGTTGACAAATAGGAAGAGAACATCATTTGATCATGAGCACTTCTTCTTAGTATCTATTGTTAGATTCTAGTGATACTTTGATTATTTCTTTGTTTCATATTACGCTATTAGACTCTAGTGATACTTCGATTATTTCTTTGTTATATGTTACGCTCAATTGATACTTTATGTTTTGAAAATCAATTTTTCATAATCATATAACACAGGAAGACTATATTTGAAAAAACAATTTAAACGTACATTTAAGGCAAAAATACTTTTGTCAACCGTAAAGACGCTTGATTTTTAATTCATTTTGTTTTGATCCATTTGATTTGTATTGGAATATGTGTATCATTTCCAACCGACGGAAAAATCAAGCACTCGTGTCAAGTGTTTGCTTTAAAGGGAAGAGAGTAGGTATATATAGGAGTGCAGCAAAATAGGGCTGTTGGGGTTTATGGCCTAAAATGGTCGAAGGAGTTTAAATTACAGTTTTTCTGAAGTGAATGAGTTGAGAGAAATCTCCTATGAACATATCAAATCTAAAATTACAATACACACGATTAAAACCCTTAAATATATAATTTGTATCAATATTAAATTGACGGTAATAATTATTTAATTTGAATGCATTCACAAAAGTGATACTATTATCCAATTACAATAGGATAAAAAGGTTTAGCCATAAAAGAATTATTGCCCCCATGCAGGATCGAACTACAGACCTTCAGTTTACAAGACTGACGCTCTACCACTGAGCTATAGGGGCAAATATTGATGAATTTTTGCAATTTAAATTTACATAATTATTCCTGATACTGCAAAATCAAAATATGAAACATAATTTGAAGCTTCTTACTGTTTATATTAGTGTTTTATATTTATTTCTCTTTATTATTATAAAGATATATATAAAATGATAAAGAAATAATACATAAAGGTTTGATTTAAATTAAATTAAATTAAGGTGTCTACGGTGTCCTTCATTACCAAGTAACCATGTCGTTCTATTTTTTCTTAATTATTAAAAATTTTGAGTTTTTTTTTTTATATAAAAAGTTACATATTTTAACTAAATTAATGAATAATTAATTTATACGAGAGTGACACGATATTGCCCACTAAAGACAACACTGTAAAATTTATCTTAAATTAATGTGAAAATTTGTATTATAGTTTACTAATTTTTTTAATTAAATTCTCATAATTTTAAAAATAGTGTTCAGATTTATGAATTGCGAATTTTGTAATTAAATTTTAAAAATTAACATCATTATATTTATATATAAAATATGATTGATCAATGTATTATTTATTAAGTAAATCCTCATTTCATTCCGAAAAGTACGACGAATTGAATAATATAATCTCAACGAAAATTAATTAAATAGTCTCAAAAGTGAGATATGTTTGTCATTTTAGTCTTTACCGTCACTTTGATTCCTGTAATACATTCCTGTAATACATTGTTTGTTGTTATTTTATTTTCTAATTTAAAAGACTAAAATGAAAAAATATAGTTAAAATTAATGACAAAAATAATAATAAATAGTCAAATTTAGGGATTAAAGTAAGTGTAGATATCTTTTAAGAATTAAAAGGATAAATATATTATATTTTCAAAAAATTTTTCGTTATTTTTCATTTTTTAATAATTAAATTATTTAATTGATATATTTAAAAACTAATATGATAAACATATTAATTTTCAAGAACTACTTTATTATTTTTTATTTTTTTAATGACTAAATTATATTTCTGATGACCAAAACAATGATTTACTTATAGTTTTGTAAGTGAGAAATGCCATTCATCAACATGCTGAATGCCATTTGAAATTACAAAATAAAGTGTGACAAATAATGTTATGTTAATAATATTTAACCAAAGAATTTTTGAATGGGATTATTTTTTATCTCCAATATTAGTGGACTCTTTCGACGCCTAGTGTGCTAGGTTGGTTACAAGGTTCGTTGGATGCTTTGCATATTGCGAGCCATTACCGACTCCTCCTCGTTGCTATGTTTTTCATTTGGATTGATTGACATAAGTCTTTAGGAATTATTGATTAGTAATGCAGTAAACCAAATACACTCGCGCAGAAAGTTGTGGTTCAAGAGAAAACTATTAATGAAGACGTTTTTTTTTTTTGTTTTATTTTACGGTTGGACAACAAAATTTATTGATTAATGGTTACTGATGATTATCTTTTCCAAAAGAAAAAAGGATGATTGCTTCGTGAGAAGTTAACAGAACTGTAACTTTATTGATCATTCAAAGTAATCAGTTTATACATACTCTACTCTCAGTGCAATTATACAATAAGAGCTAAGTCTTGACATAATAATTTATCCATACCTCAGTGCGGAGACTAAACCTCAGCACTGACACTTTATTACATTTAGCTGTGCTAAAAAACCAAACACGTGAAAACAAATGGCTGTGCATGAAACTGCAGAGAAACACAGGAAGCAATAGAGAGTGACTCAAATGGTAGGAGCAGCAACAGTGCTGACAAAAAAGTCCTCATCAATTTTTTCATCATGGCAGCACTGGAAAGTGGTAAGCACGTGCATGTTACGGCGACACTCAGGGCACGTGAGCCTCTCTGGGATTCTCCCCATTGAGTGAGAGAACTCGAACCTGCAGCAAGGACTAACAACTGAATGAACCTTGCTATAGTGATTCTTGAAAGCGGGTTCAAACCCATCTCTATCAGCATCATCTTTCCACACACCATCATACTCCACCAAGGTTTGCAACCCGGTTGCGGCATGTCCATTGACCACAATCTGAGACCCTCTTGCCAGAACAATCCACCCACCTTGTTTGTCATAGCTTAAAAGCTTCTTCATTTCTTGCATCACATAGTCATCTTCGTCTGTTTGCTTGAGTTGAAGTTTGGAAAAGAGCATGCTCTGAAGACGGGTCCAGAAGAACCATACCATGCTCTGCTCTGACCAGTATTGAGTGTTGAGTTTATCACGAATTATGGTGTCTATGACTTTCTGCACTAGCTCCCTTTTGTTGCTTTTCCCAACATATACCATCTCTAAGGGTATTTGTGTAGCTGTTGAAACCCTGCGGGCTTCCTTCACAAATCTTCTTACCCATTCAGGGTCATCCCCACCGTACACGAAAATGTACTTTTCCTCCTTAATCTGTTCAATCAGAAATTGACATTGATTACTTTTTAAGACTAGTATGGCCAGTATTGATTACTTTTTAAGACTATTATGGCCAGTGCCACTTTCTTTATTATTCTTTAAAAGTTATGTTAAACTCACTAGATAGAGAGTGAGATCCATGTCACTCAATAGGCTGAATTCTATATATAGTAAAAAAAATTAGAAGTCTGATAGCACAAAAAAGGAGAAAAAAAAGGTTTTGATAGACAGCAAATATGTTTACCCAGTTTAATATTTCTGAGTCAATTCCATCTACTAGCAATTCAAGTCTCCAGGTCTCTTCATTCCATAGGGATTCTTCTCTAGAACTTGTGAAAGGATAAGCTGCACTTCCCCAAATCCACATCATGTGAATTGCATTGGGGCAAGAAACCCTTCCTTGTGGGTCCAAAACCACAAGAATTGGCTTGTTCTTGTACTTCCATTCACTATGGATGAACCAGGAAACTGGCTTGCCTATCAATGAGGGATGATACACTGAGTACCATGTCATACTTTCTTGAAGGATCTCAAATTGCCTTTGCTTTGCTTCTGACCATTCAGAGTCTGGGTCCACAATTGGGATCCAAACTAACTCATATCTACTCTCCATTCTTGGTGCATGAACCTTTGATTCATTATAGATCTGTTCAAGAATCAGAAGCTCATCGGTGGAGATCTCCTGGCTTGAAAATAGAAGCAACACATTCTTCCTTCTCAATGTTTCAAGGCTAACCTGTTTGTTTGCATTAATTATACAAATATTAGCATCACCTACTTAACTTCTATAAAACTAATGCATCCTAGAGGTAGTAAAAACTGTGTAACAAACCCTTTTCTTGGTAACACCGTCATATAGAGGCAGAATATCATCCCGTTCACAAATCAGAGCCTTGAGAACCTTCATGTTGTCAGTGTGAGGTTTTGAAAATAAATCACGTAACATTTGGTAAGCTTCAGCGTCCCTCTTTTTCCCTTCATTGAATGGTGATATTAAATTAGACTAGGAGCAATTTGGTTTAAGAAAACATTTTATTTTTATTTTTATTTGTAATTACAAAAATGTTACTTTGTTTTTATATTGTTTCCTTGTTTAAAAGTTTACATAGAAAACCCTTAAAATAACTTTTTATAGTCTTTTACATTTTGATTTCCTATACAACTTCTGAAAGTAGAAAATAAAAATAAAAGCAATGTAACATTTTTATAATTGAAACAGTCGGTGGAAGGCCAAAATTGTTCCATATAAAGCCAGCATAGCATGCGCCATCCTTCACAAATTGACTATGGCGGTTGTCAAAAAATCCACCACGCCAGTCAACCATGCTATTTAAAAACATTGAACTGAAAATGAAAGCCCGCTATTTAACAACACTGAATTGAAAATGAAAGAAGAATTATTTTTTTTAAAACTAAACAACTTACACAACCTAACGATACCATTTCAGTTTTTTATTTATTTATGGATAGATAAAGAGATTGACATATGAGTGGCCTACCAATATGTTCATGGCAACTCTTGAGTAGCTGCCTGAGATGGTTGATTATGTTTTGGAGCTTGAAAATCAATGTGGATAGCTCCCAAGCATCAGTGGATGTGAAGATCCTGAAAGAGTGTTTTTGATATATTACTTGTGTGTGTGTGTCATATTAAACAAACACTGGGATGGGGTAGCTATGTACACTAATATATTGTAACTTGTTTGTTCATGGGACCAGCAAAATGAACCATCTGTCGTGTGGTTTGGTGGATTCGTAATAAAGAGAATTCAAAATCCTGACAGTGGATGCAAGAAAAAACAAAAATCTTGAAAAATGATGGGAAAACATACTCATAGCCAAGGCTAGTGAGGCTGGTAATCTGAGCTGCGCAAGCCACAATACTTCTGACAGTCCAGTAGGAAGCAACTGGGATATAGTTATGGGCAGTGGTATAGGCTGATATGTCATGTGTAATGTATTGATGTGGAAGATCATGGAACTCTATGACACACTTTGTCACCTCCAGTACGTTGTGAACTAGATCATTAAGGATATCAAACCGTGGTTTCAGCAAGCTTGCGTGCTCCATGATACTTGGTAGTTGCTTCAGAATTGCCATTGATTTGGCAAGCTGGTTTGTATCATGAATTTGAGCAAGAAGCCAAAATTCTCCGTAACTCAGAGCAAAAGCGGCTAAGGCCAGCACTATCTTCACATCCCATTTGAAGATTGTAAGCATGTCAAATATTGCAACTGCTGTGGAGTGTGCTTCTACACCAGCAAGAGTCTTGTAGGAAATCTGAAATTTCATGTTAGTTTTGATATTGTTAATTTCTTACATAGATTGAAATTGTTAACTCATATCTTAGGCATCAGCTCATGCCAATTTCTAATGAGGAAAATAATATTTGATGTGTTTACTACAAGTAAATATTATATGTATGTTTTAGAAATTAAGATAAAAATTTTTGTGAGTAGTTCAAAGTCTTGTCAAAGTTTATCAACCCATGTTAACATTGTTCTATTACCTCACAGGAAATTCGATCAATCTTGGCAGATAGAGCCTCCAGCAAGTTTGTGTGGCCAGGATGGTAGCTTCTGTCTTCGACATGATCAACGCGAGCAAGGGCCCCCTAAAAGAAAAAAGTACAGGTTAATCACGACATAGGAAAATCTCAGAGAAAACCATATCTTAATCAAATCAAAACTTCAATATTTGACTACATAAAACATGATAGTTGATTTGATTCCTTTTAATATTTGATTGGTGGTTGCATAAGCAACTCTTTTCTAAGCAATTAGCATCATACCGTTGCAGCACCATCAGAACTCAAGGTTGAACGTGTAAGAACATCCTCAACTATCTGAAGAAGGGGTCTAACATCATATTCTATCCCTTCAGGGTTATGCTCTGTCACTATTTTCTTCACCAAAACGTTGTCATCAGATATTGCACTTGCAGGCATTGTTCTTCCACCTTGTATCCGTTGTTGCATAGCACCCAACTTACCAATGCTATTCATGGTGAGCTACACAAAACAAAACGCAGATAGAGAACTCTAGCTCTGAGGCAAAGAGGGTTTGTGTAGTTGCATTTCAATTGCAATGTGATAGGCCTTCATATAATAGACAGAAAGGAATAAACCCCATATGAATCCACTTCCTTTCTTTACCCATAATTTAAGTTCTTTGGACGTTAAGAGGAAGAAAGAAACTTAAGCTTCTTTTGTACCATGTCCCCGTCTCTTTAGTATGTACCAAGTCAATGACCTCTTTAGTAACAAGACAACATAAACTCGTCACATCTAAACTTTCTGAGTGGCTTAGGCAATAAAGGTTTCATTGCATGTTATACAATCTTGTAATTGTTTTTTTTTTTTCCTCCAATTAATTTTTTTTTTTAAATTTCTGAAATATCATAATCTTGATTTTCCTTTCATATGGAAAAAGTCATAAATATGACGTTTTATTGTGATTTTTATTGTAACATGAAAATTAAAAATAATTTTGCAGTAGTTTTTCAATAACTGTGACAGTTTTCTTAATAAAGATAAAATTTGTAAGATTATGGAACTTTGATATCTTTAAGTAAAATTTGTAATAAAGATATCAGGGTAAAAATTTATAAAATTATGAAATATTAGTCACAAAAAAACGTAATCAAGATAAATCCTTAGTTTTCTTCATATATAAATTTAAAGACAGAAATAAGTGTGATTTATGGGGAAATAATCCTTCAAATGTATGAACTATTTTACTGTAGTATAAAGCAGACAACAGAATCATGAGGACGAAACACATGTAGATCCCCAAACTACGGTGCAAGTTATCTGGGTAAGTAAACGAACTAGATTTATACCTTTGGAATCTTTGTAACAATTCTCTGCAAGTTTTTAATGAATTGGAAGCTACCACGTACCAAATTGTCCAAAAAGATGATATATAAGCTATCAGTTAACCAAATTTGGCTTCAATGTTCACTAAAAGAGAAACAGCCTCGTTGAAACCATAGTGGTAAGTAGGAAACGTGTTGAAAGCCGTTGGTATGGTATGCTTCCTTGCTTTGTTCCAGATTTTACTTGCAATATCAGTTCAGAATATTGTATGCCATGATCAGAAGATAGAAATGCAACGACAGATTTGATGCCTTGCTCTTTTGTATAATTTATGATGCAAGGGGTTAAATACTAATGGGTCTTGATTGGTCAAGAAATAGAAATATTTATTATAAAATTATAATAGTGTAAAATAAATTTTCTTATTTTAATTTTTTAAAGACACTCCTTAATATTTGTGAATAATTATTAATCCGCTAGGGGTCAAATCATAGCTACGTGAAATTCTTGACTAGCGGAGAGATACTCTTGCAAATTTTAATCTTAACATGGATGATCTCTTTATGCTGGATAGATGGATTATTTGTGAATTTAAAGCTGCATTAAACACTAACTCAGTTTAATCTAAATTAACAAATAAAAAGCTTAATTGAACTTAATTTTTTCTTACCAGAATTAACAAATAAAAGGGTTAATTACACTTTAAAAAATGGTAAAATGGTACTAGAGCGATTATGCGAATCTGTTCCCTCAATTTTTTAAACCATTTGAACCTATCAATGAATTTGGACTTGAACCCATCAACTCCTACACATTATGACGAAAGCCGATAAAGCACTCAGCATATTTTAATTATATAAACAATATTTGATATATAATATTATTTGTGCATCAGTTAATTGCAATTTTGATCAACTTTTGATTGTGCAAAATTAATTTTAATTTATCGAAAATATTTATTATTTTCATTTTATAAATTAAAAACAAATATTATAATATTGAAAAAAATAATATAGTATTAACCACCAATAGCTACGGATTCTCTCTGTAAAAACTGGGGGAGTCTCCAATTGAAGAAATATGCACCATTGATTAAATGAACCACCGACCGAAATGCTGGATCCATATAAATTGCATTGGTAGTATGATTTTACATATAATGTTTTGATAAGAATAATTTCAAAATGTCTTAATACACTGGTTTACTAATTTTGTGATAGACACCACTTAGAGTCAATTACATTGTAAATCTCGGGATTAATTCGCCGCAGCTTTACTAATTTTTTGATAGACACCACTTAGAAGTTAATTGGGTCAAAAGTGTAATTTTTATGATTATTTCACTATAATTTTTGATTTTGACCAGGTTCAGTAATTTAAGTATAACTTTGATTACAGAACCCTGTTTAAGCTGCATTTGGTGTCATTTTAAAGAAAACTTAAAGAGTTACAAAAGTTGTGAGACACCAAGAGCTAGTTCGGACCACATCTAGGGTGAATTTAATCTTGAAGTTAACGTTTGGTTACTGTCAAGAAAATTTCCAGTGGAACTCTTTAGCCTAGGCCATTTATTTTACATATAATATTGCACCATTTGTTTTTGCTGTGTATGGGATTCCAAGGGTGCACTTCATCTCATTAAAAAGTCATGTGATTAACACATGACCTGCACCTTTTAAATATAAGCCAAAGACACAAATATGCTATACACTTTACACTTGCATTTAATTTCAATTCAAATTTTATTTTTAGCATTTACTAACTTCGTTAGGGTTTGCTTTCATTATCCACAATTTCGTTTTCAATTTCCATTATGCAATTTTGTTTAATGCTTTGTTCAATTGCAATCATGAGTAGCTAATTCCCCTAATCAATTCAATCTCAATAGGTTCTTTAATTTCTTTAGGTTCTCCATTTTAATTGTTTAGAGCATTTCGTTTTAGTTGCTGGATTTTTTGTTTCGATTAATTGATTGTTGAATTCAATTGAATTCTGGTTGTTCTGGCATTGTTGATCAATAACAGATGCAAAAAATTAATTATATGATTTGAAACTGAGTTGTGTACTCTCATGAAATTGTGAGTTTACTAAATCACCTCGTGGAGTTCAAGTGTTGTCGAGGCACCCAGTCCTAACAAATGGTAATGTTGATGTTCCATCTTTGATCAAATCTAAAACCAAAGCGTGAGGATGAATCCCTTTCTATGTCGTCGTAGACTCACACACACAAAAGTTGTAAACAATCAATACTAAAAGTCTCCATACGAGATTACTAACGATCAAACATGTCATTATCGTATACACTTCACCTAGTCTATCCATTCTATTGGTCAGTTGCCACCTCGAGGTTCTAATACTTAGTGGTCTTACACAACTTTAAATCAGGTGGTCTTACACAACTTTAAATCAGGATGATTGATTGGGAGTACACACATTGTAAAGTACAAAAACACACAAGAAGGGGGGTTGAATTGTGTAGACTGTTTTTAAAACTTTTTCTCTAAGACGATGCGTTTGCGTCTGTTGTTTTCAAAGCTTGATCAGATGCAAGATTGTTTTCTTCTTTAAGATTGATTTTATTATCAAACTGTTCAAGTTATTATCCCCTGTTAGTTAGCAGATAAAACAATAGAGAAGACAACAATATTTTTATACTGGTTCGTCTGATCAAGACTACATCCAGTTCCCCAGCAACGCGCTAAGGTTCTACTATGAGTATTCTTTGAACCCAGCCACTCCTGGCTAAATACAGATATTATTTGGGCACAGCCTTCTCAGGCTAAACAGGTATTCTTTGAACCCAACCTCCACAGGCTAAACAGGGTATTCTTTGAACACAACCTCCACAGGCTAAAACAGAGGTATTCTTTGAAACACAGCCTCCTCAGGCTAAAACAGAGGTATTCTTTGAAACACAGCCTCCTCAGGCTAAGAGCACCACAACAGTTGATTTAGGAAGATGAAAGAATAAGTTTATCCTCTACGCAGAGAGGGGTTTTACAATGAGATCTATTCTAAGTTCAGGGCGAGTGAACTTTTCTTGAGAGCTTGAAGCTTGGATATAATTTCTTTGTTATGCGGTTCACAAACCTTCTCAAGTAATGAAGTCCTTTTATAGAGAGCTCCTTGAAGTATCCGTTAGACTAAAGATTTGAACGTTAGCCCTTTGTCTTGGGGTCTTCAAACGTGTGAGGAGATCAATCGAATAATTAATGTTTGCACAAGCTTTTTCGACTTGATCGAGACATCAACAAAAAGCATGTTTGCTTTTCGTGTTGTAGGGGTTTTGCACAGATCTCTATTATGTCTTTTGAAACTTCTTGAGTAACGGCTAGATTTGAATTGGGGCGCGAGTTACTCCGTCTGAACTTCATTAAACGAGGTAGGCGAATGAATAAATAAATGAGTTGTGTGTTGAATTCATTCGTCTGTCTCCTTCCGTCTGTTCCTTCGGTCTGTACTCTTGATCCGATGCTTGATCGATGCTTCTTTAGTCCGATGCTTGATCAGAGCTCTTGATCTGTTCCTTGATCTATGCTCTTAAAAGTCGATGCTTGATCAGGTTTTTCGATCTGTTCCTTGATCAGTGCTCTTCCGTTTGATGCTTGATCAGGCTTGGTCGAGGCTCTTCCGTCTCGATGCTTGATCCGAGACTCTTGATCGATGCTTGATCCGAGGCTCTTCGATCCGAGCTCTTCCGTCCGAGGCACAACAGACCGTTTCAGAATTATCAAAACTAAGATGCTAAATCATCTTGACTTAACAATCTCCCCCTTTTTGATCATTACAGACCACACTAGCAGATACTTGATCTTCTACTTGAGACAGAGCAAAAGGATGTATCAGAGCTAGAGAGATGAATTTTATCAGACTGAACTTGAAAGAGTGACAAATCAAAATCTCCCCTCAACTTGTTCTTCATCCTCTTGTCTTCTTTTGCATCTGAACTTCCTTTCAGACTGAGCACTTGTATTAAGCTCCCCCTCAGCTTTTGCATCTTTCTTTTTCTTCTTCCCCTTGGCTGTACACATTTTTTTTTATTTTATTTCTTCAATCCTTTTTTTTTATTTCTCTTTCATCCTTATTTCTCATTTCTCTCCCCCTTGGGCTGCAATCATCAAAAACATCTTTTCTTAAATCTTTTGCATCTTCTGGGTTTTCCACGGAGGCTTCCAAAGTCTTCTTATCTGTCATTACCTTCTTTCGTCTGATGAGGTGTATCTAAGGATAGCGTGTCTCTTGCTTTAAAAAGCTAGACATATGTAAAGCATTAAAGAGTTTTATCCTGTACACTCAACAGAAATGTTAGAAGATAACATGACGTTGCGTTTGTTGAAGAGTCAAATAGACTATTTCAACTAATGATCAGACGCAGCGTTTTGTTTATAGACGATAAGGATAGACAAAAGAAATTTAAACAGATATGAAAACTTATTCAGATGAGACAATTATTTCTAAGTTTTCAAAAAAGATTTGTTTAAATTCTTTGTAAGAGAGTTTGAATCATTGAAAAACATTTTGAATAAAATAATATCAAAAGTCTTTTTTTTTTAATTGGATGTACACATGAGCAGCTCACCTTGCTTAAAACATTATTTCAAGCTCCATTCAATTGATATTTGAATTCACTTCTTCAATGCACTTGGGTTCAATTTTTTCTTGACACCAAAGCACGTTCAGAAAGGTCTCTAAAATTTGACCTGTTTGCATTCTTTGAAAATTTTGCTTCTTCCATCTGAATTGGTGAATCTGTCTTCTCAAGACCCATAGATGGTAGATCTCTTACATGATCTGTTGTTTTGGAACAAGGACATGTTGATGATCACATATTGCATGTATCCATTGTTCAGATTGTACCATCTTTATACATTCTATCTTTCTATCTGCAACAAAAATTATTTTTGATCTTGGTACCCAGATTTTCTTGGGTCCAATTTTGTTAGTTGTAAGGTTCCGTCTGTCATAGGTTCTTACATGACCTTCAGACTGTTTCGGAGACCTCAAATGAAAGATATGCATGTTTCTACATACAGACGAATTAATTTGTGATTTTCTTTCATCTGTCACAAGATTATAACCAAGTTCACTATTGTTAAGAGGAGATCTTTCATATTTTAAAGTATTTTCGAGCTTGGAAGAACTCAAGGTGAACTTGTTTAAATCTTTCTTTAAGAGTTCATTTTCTTCTTTTAAATAATCAAATCTAAGAAGAAGATGACTCTTTTCAGTATCAGACGAAGAACATGATTCATCTGATATGTTTTTCTCAGATAACTGGACATTTATAGCTTTCAGATTTTCAATTTCTTCTAAAGCCTTTTTGAGCTTAGATTTGCAATTTATATATTCTTGAGCTATAAAATGTGAGTTAGCGAGAAGAACATCATATGACATGTCCTCATAGTCTGACTCTGAATCTGATTCTGAAGAAGATGAGGATAAACTAGATATATTTAAAAGATTTACCTCAGATGATAGAATGTCTCTTGCCATGAGACAAATATTTGCATTCTTTTCTTCAAATGATTCGTCTGAGCTTTCATCATCGAGATCATCCCAAGATGTTTGTTTCTTCTTTCTTCTAATCTTTTTGGGATCCCTCTTCTTCATCAATCTTTTTAATCTTCTTGCCATCAAGGAGATTTCTTCTTCAGAGGAATCTTCCTCGAGTCCGTTGATTCTCGCTTTCTTCATACTTGACTCTTCTTCATCAAGCTCATCAATGTTGGATAGAGCAATAAGCTCTTGAATTTTCAGCTTCCCCCTTTTACACAAATGAACTTCATGCACTCTCAGCGCTCCAATGAGTAGTAAGGGTCTTCATATTTCTCCCAACAGATATAGCAGTGGACATAGCTTCCCATGGTGCAGGTAAGCTGTCCAAAATCTTCATGTTGTTTTGGGCTCTTGAAAAAGTAATTTCCAATGCAGCTAGCCCATTCAGAATAGTTTGGAATCTTCCAAACATTCCGTCTATAGATTCTTCTCTTTCCATGGAGAACATTTCGTATTCTCTTTGAAGGGTGGCAGCTTTCCTAAGTTTGACATCTTCAGTTCCTTCATAAGAGATCTTCAACGCATCCCAAAGCTCTTTGGCTGTTTTGTAGGCACAGAATCTGTTATATTTTGTCCTAGAAAGAGCACACGTTATGGCATAACGTGCCTTGTTGTTGAGCTTTGCGATTGTATATTCTTCATTTCCCCACTCTGATTCAGGCTTGGTTAGGGGAATGTCTCCTTCTGTTATGATCTTCCACAGTCTATATTTTGTAGACTTGATATACATCTCCATCCGGTCTGCCCAGTAAGGGTAATCATTTCCAGAGAAAGCTGGAGGAGTGTTCATGGAGGAGCCTTCTGCAATGAGCATCGTCTGGGAGTTCACCATCCCGGATCTTTTTCTCTAGCAGCTGTTAAGCGCTCAACCCTTAGAGGTTGAACTTTGATACCAAACTGTAAAGTACAAAAACACACAAGAAGGGGGGTTGAATTGTGTAGACTGTTTTTAAAACTTTTTCTCTAAGACGATGCGTTTGTTGTTTTCAAAGCTTGATCAGACGCAAGATTATTTTCTTCTTTAAGATTGATTTTATTATCAAACTGCTCAAGTTATTATCCCCTGTTAGTTAGCAGATAAAACAATAGAGAAGACAACAATATTTTTATACTGGTTCGTCTGATCAAGACTACATCCAGTTCCCCAGCAACGCGCTAAGGTTCCACTATGAGTATTCTTTGAACCCAGCCACTCCTGGCTAAATACAGATATTATTTGGGCACAACCTTCTCAGGCTAAACAAGTATTCTTTGAACCCAGCCTCCACAGGCTAAACAGGGTATTCTTTGAACACAACCTCCACAGGCTAAAACAGAGGTATTCTTTGAAACACAACCTCCTCAGGCTAAAACAGAGGTATTCTTTGAAACACAGCCTCCTCAGGCTAAGAGCACCACAACAGTTGATTTAGGAAGATGAAAGAATAAGTTTATCCTCTACGCAGAGAGGAGTTTTACAATGAGATCTATTCTAAGTTCAGGGCGAGTGAACTTTTCTTGAGAGCTTGAAGCTTGGATATAATTTCTTTGTTATGCAGTTCGCCAGCCTTCTCTTGAAGTAATGAAGTCCTTTTATAGAGAGCTCCTTGAAGTATCCGTTAGACTAAAGATTTGAACATTAGTCCTTTGTCTTGGGGTCTTCAAACGTGTGACAGAGATCAATCAGAATAATTAATGTTTGCACAAGCTTTTTCTGACTTGATCAGAGACATCAACAAAAAGCATGTTTGCTTTTCGTGTTGTAGGGGTTTTGCACAGATCTCTATTATGTCTTTTGAAACTTCTTGAGTAACGACTAGATTTGAATTGGGGCGCGAGTTACTCCGTCTGAACTTCATTAAACGAGGTAGGCGAATGAATAAATAAATGAGTTGTGTGTTGAATTCATTCGTCTGTCTCCTTCCGTCTGTTCCTTCGGTCTGTGCTCTTTAGTCTGATGCTTCGATCTCGTGCTCTTGATCGATGCTTCTTCATCTGATGCTTGATCGAGGCTCTTGATCTGTTCCTTCGATCTATGCTCTTCCGTCCGATGCTTCATCGAGGCTTTTCGATCTGTTCCTTCCCGATCGTGCTCTTCCGTCCGATGCTTCGATCGAGGCTTGATCCGAGGCTCTTCCGTCCGATGCTTCAATCCGAGACTCTTCGGCCTCGATGCTTGATCGAGGCTCTTCGATCGAGCTCTTCCGTCTGAGGGCACAACAGACTATTCTGTAATTATCAAAACTAAGATGCTAAATCATCTTGACTTAACACACATTTTAGCACAACACGTGCTTTCACCAACATGATAGTGTTTTGTACTATAGCAAGGCTATTTAATTTAGATCCTTGGCTCTAGTTCCATACCCAACTATCCTTCCTAGGAGATAGTATGTGCGTGAACATTTTGAAGGTGCCACTCTGTGACATTACAACTTTGGGGACTAACTCTTCAATCTCTCTCAAAGGGTTTTAATTTCAATCTAACCTAACTTGGAGTCCTTTTTCATGACACAACAACATATGCGAATCTCCTACTCAAGCCCACACATACACGTTTAATCTCTACCATCCCTCAACATCTGAAACAAGACCTCCAATTGATCACTACAATCCATGAATCACGAATAATACCAAGAGATTGTTCACAGGATAATGAGTACACTCATTATCTTTACAAACAAGACTTTCGTTCACAACGTAAGGACAACTCTTCACAAGATATCATCGCAAAATATCATATAAACTATGGTTGGGGTTCATACAGGCTTTTATAGAAATATACATTGAAAATTAGTATCTTCACAATGAATATTACATACAGACTTTCCTAATTAGTTCTTTACATTCATCATTAATCGATGATACTAGCACAATTAGAAATCCAATTCAAATTCATCAATCGAGTAATTAAAACGCGAAACCAAAATTGCTAGAACAGACACTCAATTAATTAAAAACAGAGAGCCTAAGGAAATCGCAAAGCCAATTAAGATCAAATTGATTGAGAGATTAGTTAATCATGCTCATGAATAGAAATTGCAGTAAACGAGATTGCATAATTGAACGTGTTAGAGAAGAAGAGAATGAAAATGCAAAACCCTAGTAGAGAAGAAGAGTAAAACGGAAATGTAGAAGAAGTAAATTATTATTATTATTATCATTATTATTATTATTATTATTATTTGTAAAAGACAAATTACAAGAAGGGGGGTTGAATTGTAATTTCTAAAAAAAATTTCTTTCGTCTGTACCTTTAACCGTGGGGTTTCGTCAGTGAGTTCAAAGCTTGTTCAGACGAAACAATGTTTATCTTGAAAGATTGATTTTAATAAATAAACGTTAAAGTATATTTATCCCCTTTAGTTAACTAGCAGATAAAATAAATGCACAAATATTTTTATACTGGTTCGTCTATACAAGACTACGTCCAGTTACCCAGCAACCACTGAGTTTTCACTACAAACCGTGAAATGGTTTACAAGTATTCTTTGAACCTGTTGACTTTTAAAATATGTGTATGTGTCAATCCTTCGGCAAGTGTACCGGTCGTCAAAAGTTTAGAAAAATAAGAGTAAGGGTTGTCGAACCACAGAGACTAGTTGTGAATTATCGAATGCTTAATATGCTTGCTATTAGGACTAACAATTGAGTAAATCATGTGTGTAAACTAAGTAATTATGCAAAAGAGAATCAATGCTGTAAAATGAATGATTAAGAGCAGTAAATGTTTAAGTTTCAGAAATGAAAACAGTTAGGGAATAGGTTCATTCAATTCCTTCCTTCATGTAACTAAGTCTTATATCAATTCAATGTAAATCAATCAATCGGAGACTAGAATTTGTGATACCTTAGACTAAGCCTATTCCTAGGTCTTTAGTCACTTTGAATGACTTCTATAATCTCTAATCCCTTAGGTGAAAATAGAAATACATTCAAGAAGCGAAACAGATAAATTCACAGTGTCTCATAACATGCAAGTTCTATTCCTAGACTCATGCACTGTTATAATGATGCAATTCCTCTCCTAATTCAACTATCAATCTTCCGAAGGCATAATTGAAATGAGAAACAAAAACTCAAGGTATAGCTCAATCAATTTCAAGCAGTTGATATTCCTATCACTATTTGAACTTCATGAATCAAACCTCGAGAAATTGCAATTAAGTAGGACAAGCTCAATCAATTAATCCGAAATTACAATTGAATCAACATAGAAATTCATTACAAGTGTTCTGGAATTGAAATCCCCTTCCCTAACCTAAGAGTTTAGCCTAACATGGAAATAGAAAAAGAAAGAACGAAAACAGAAATCGAAACCGAGAGAAGCTCCATGAATCCTTAGATCTTGCTTCCACAAGCTCTAATTCTTCAAGAATCCTCTTGATTTGATGGAGAAGGATGGAGAACGAAGGTGGAGAAGAGAAGTAAAGAAGAGAGAAAAAACGAGAGAAGTGTGCAGAGTAAGCTAACAGAAAACTGAATTATGAAGTATATCCCAGTTGTTAAGTTTCGCGCCCAAGCATGATTATATAGATGATGAAACGCGCCTCTCATTAACCATTTCGCGCCTTGGCGCGCTTTGTAAAGCAAGGGAAGCGATGGAACGCGCCACCCACTCAAGATGGCCGCGCCCTGGCGCGTTTTGAGCGGAGAAAAAGTATGAGCGCGCCCTTCTGCGCGCTCTGGCGCGTTCGTCCTACAATCGTCTGTCTTGAATTTGGTATCGTCTGTTCTGAACTTGGTGTTGTCTGTCTGAGCTTGATGTATCGTCTGTAATTTGTGTCGTCTGTCTTTTGTGTCGTCCTGTCTTTGGACCTTCTTGTATCTTGGTGTCGTCTGCTTTGGACCTTCTTGTATCGTCTGTCTGAACTTGGTATCGTCTGTCTTGGGTGTATCGTCTGTATTGAACTACAAACGAAAATATCAATCTGGAGACTCAGACAAAACAAGTACAGACGGAACAACTTAGAAGAAGTAAACATAGACGAAACACTCATTCTTGGCGTTAGACGACACTCATCCGTAAGATGGAACAAGCACGACGGAACACTTCACTTCTTCAGACGAAACTACTTCATCAGACGAAACAAACTCAGGTGAAGCAAGTTCAGACGAAACTCTTACTCTGGACGAGACTACTTCATCAGACGGAACAAACTCAGGTGGAGTAAGCACAGACGAAGCAACTTGGAAAAGGCACGACGCATCAGCAACTTGGAAGAGGCAAGCACGATTTGCGAAAAATCCATTGCGTCTTGATCCCTTCGTCCGAGCTTTTCTAAGGTACGAAACGCGCCTGTATTGAGTGAAATCGCGCCCGGCGCGATTGAATAAGTGAGGCGGCATGAGCGCGCCCGAGCGCGCTTAGCGCGTTTCGCCGCAAGCGAGTGTGAAGGCGCCTCATGAGTGCGCCCGGCGCGTTTCTTCGACGAAACAATTCTTGGCTTGCTCTACTCTCTTGGTTTGAGCTTCTGTTCAAGTATTGGATCCACTCCTTGTTGCTTATCTCTTCTTCAATCCTTCATTGAACCTAAAAATTAACAACAGAAGAATTAAAATGACTTAAAACTCAAGAAAAACTTGCAAAACTCACAAAACACTCAATCAAGAACTAACACTAAGCAATTATGATATTTTTACTGTTTTCTTGACTAAATTATAGCTAAACCTAGTGAAAATAGATGGGAATGAGCTTAAAACACCTAGAAAAACATGTATAATCTAGCACTTATCACAACCCCAAACTTAAAGCTTTGCTTGTCCTCAAGCAAACATAGAATCCATCATTACAAGGGTCAATAAGCATGGTATAACACTAAGCTCAATCAGCCACTGAAAATGCCTTATGCAGTTCTTAACTCCTTAAGCCAACTCAATTTATCTATGAAAGTTGGACATGCACTCAAAATGTTATCAAGCACTGCACAATTCATCAAGCATAGGCAAACAACATAGATTGGCATGAGAAAATGTACTTTAGTCAACATCAACAAAGTCCTCTCCAGTTAAGTGTTTGCCCTCAATCTCTCAAGTGTTTAGGCTTGTGTTTCTCTCAATGTTACCAATTAGAAAGTCAGTTACCATAGGCTTGCAATAGCTCTAAAATCTCCACTGCCTTCAAGTAGACATTGAACATTCAAAAGGTCTTTTCAGGGTTGTAATGGGGCTTAGGTAAAGGTGGATTAAAAGGAAAGGTTACTGGCTACATATTCACAGGAACTTAAGGAGTAAAAGTTAGGACCTATATGATATGCATGAGTTAATATGGTCAGACGAAACAAAAAAAAAATGATGGACAGACGAAACAAGAATAATGGACAGACGAAAGAAAAAAATGATGGACAGACGAACGACTAACAACCCATGAAACCACTTTGTTTTCTTTTCTTGCTTTATTTCTTTTGCTCTTTAAACTGCATTTTCTTCTTTTTCCTTTTCTTCCTTTCTTTTGTTTTTCTTTATTTTTTCACTGTATCCCATCTGTGCCAGTATCGTCTGAGCCTTTAGTCTGATGATTTCGTCTGTAGGCTTACAAATGATACCCACGACGATACTCCACGCACGATACCTACAAAGACCAATGAGACACTATGTTCTCTTTTCTTCCTTTGTTTCTTTTCTTTCTTTTTCCTTTCTTTTCAATTTTTCTTGTTTTTCTCTTTATTTTTCTTGAGTGGTATCACTAATTGCCAGCACAAGACGAAAAATAAACTTTTTGTATGGTATGCATGAAAAGTCAGAGAATGCAATTATACTACAACTATATGTTAGTCACAAAAATTTCACCAATATCTAGACCCAACAATGCTTCCGTCTGCAGTCATAGCAGACGATACATTCAACCCCAAACTTAGAAATTTGACTTGTCCTCAAGTCAACAACACATGCACCCCAAAATTTCAACCCCAAACTTAATCTTGAATCCTATCGTCTAAGCAAAGAAACCAATACTCTTTAAGTTCCAGTGATGGGATCATTGATTTTTCACTTAATTAGGCTTGTAACGAGCTTAAGTATTCAAGAAAGAAAGGGTTTATTCAGGCTCAAGGGGCTATCAATGAATAATGTTATGGTTCAGGCTTATTTTGGCTCAAGGCTTACAAGAAAGAAATGCCTTTATCATTTATGTCCAATCCTAAATGTATGCAATTTTGACCAAGGGCTAGAGCAAGTTCTGGAACAAACACATCACATGGTAAAACACTCAAGAATGAATCATGTTGGAGGCTCAAATTCTTATCCAGGATTAATCATTACCTAACATTGCTAAGTTCATCAATCATGTCACAATCTAGAAAGTTGTCATGCTCAAATTCTCATACAAAGACTCTTCAAACATTTGAGAAACATGCAACTTTGTCATAGAATTTCAAATTGAACCTAAGTGCCAAAAATTACACAGTTCATTCTACTGGACTACCAAGTCAATGTCATACTAAGTGCAATTAACCCTCATAAGATGGTCTAACCGAAACAGGGCATATACTCTAAACAAACATAAACTGATAGTTGACATCAAAGGAGTATAAGAGTGCTCCCTGTTGCCGACTTAGTCAAAATGCTCAAGGTTCTGAACCAAGTGCCAAAATTTTCCATGATTCTCCAAAGAATGCTTCAAAGATCTGATCAATTTTCACAAACAACACAAACTAACACAACAGTAAGATAATAATCAAATTATATTCAACTAAAAGTCAATTAAAAATCAACTACAGTATCATGAACTAAAGAGACAGTAAAATAGTCTAGTTAAGCTACATTAACCAAAAACTTAAAATTTAGACAGAAATATTAAGCTAAAACATCAATCCTCATCTTCTGTCTCATCCTCTTCTTCCTCGCTTTCCTCAATATTTTCCTCTACGTCCTCATTATAACCACCATCAACCTTTTCACCATCATCATCTTGTCCTTCATTCGATGTTTCACTTTCATAGTCCTCAGAAAACTCTTCAAACCTCATTAACTCTTCAAACATTTCACTGCTGAGTGGTTTGAATGGCGTCAACTTCTCTATCTTGCGATTCATTTGGGCACTAAACTTCTTATGAGAGGCTCAAGTGCAATGCAAATTTTATTGACTCGTGAATCCTTCTAATATTTTCTTGAACTACCTTCGATGTCTCAATAACTTTTACGATCTGCAGCAAAGAATCGGAGCTTCGCCATTGGAGCTTTACCTTTGATCGTGATGTAGCTTTACACTAGAAGTGGACGGTGCTTCCGGTGTGGCTTTGGCTGTACTGGACTCTCCTTTGGTGAATTTCACATCTAGTGTGGCACCTGGTCTCATAGGGATCAAACCCTCAGTTGAAACTCCAGCCTCAATACACAGCTGAGTGATGATGCTTGCATAAGACAGGGATCCCTGTTTTTGCAAGTGCAGTGTGTGAATCTCATTGGCTATAGTCAGACCCACATTAAGATATTCACCCTTCATTATACTATACAGGCACCAAACTCTCTTCTTTGTGATGGAAGATCTGTGCTGAATTGGTAAAAGAATCCCATAGACAAAAGCCCACCAGATTTTTGCCTTGAAGCATAATGATGAAGCTTTGACATGCGTAACTCCATTATTGCGCCATAAGCTATCCTTCCAAGCTCCCTTACCTTCACATAATAACTCGTCTACCATGCTTGGTTCGGCTTTGCTGTCGGCTCTATACTGGAAGATACAATCCCTTCCTTCCGAGAAAGGGATTAATAATAGTCTGTTGATGGCTTGAGGTGAGAAGGAAATCTGCTTCCCCCGGACATAAGATGCATAGCGCTCTTCTTCATCATCACTTGTTATATTAGCATAGAACTCTAGCACTAGCTCTTGATATGCTGGGAAATTAATGTTGGCTAGTCCAGTCCACTTTCTTCCAGAAATTTCATTGCAAACCTCTTTGTAACTAGCACGTTGAGAAGCATCCCCAATTCTTTCATCAGTGTATAGGCTCGGACTCATGTTGAATTTCCGCTCTACTAGTACTGCACGTGCTATGAAACGGGAGGCAAAGGCCTCTGCATGCTCCAGTGATCTAAATCTGTGAGTATCATATTCTGGAATTTCTGGAGTGACCTTGGCTTTCTTTGTGGTCTTCTTCTTCTCTTGGCTCTGTCATTTGATAGCTTTATTTTTGGTTCTTGGTTGCCTTGAAGAAGAACCAGTTGGTTGATTACTTGAAGACATAATTTTTCAACAATTGAACCTACACAATACACAGTATCTATGAGAAAAACATGCAAGCACTTAACTAACAATTATCACCAACAAGAGCATGCATCTTCATCAAAATTATAGTGTGGTTCAATGGATCTTAAATGGAAATTGCCAAAGGAAATGCAAAAGCAATTACAATATGGTCATGCTTACTAGTGATGTGCATCTAGAACACACTCAAAACTTCATTGAAGCATTTTAATAAACACTAAGTGAACATGAATGGGCATATCATATTTCTTTCCAATTGCTTCACACCATGTACCTCCGTGACAATTATCACCATGCATTCTCAAGCAATCAATGTTATTCATCAACAATCATTAAAACAAGGCCATGCAACAACATTCAATTGAGCCATAATCAATTCGCACAAAAGGGGGTTAGGGTTTCGAACCAACGATTCTTGAACCCTCATCTCAAATACTCATGTGAATCATGCAATTGAAGCTTAGACAATGAAGAAAACAAGTTAAAATCAATGGATTGGAACACATACCTTGTTTAGGCCGAATGAGCTATGAGAACACCAAATGAGAATTCTTGAAAATTATCAAAAAAAAAAACTGAAAATCTATGGTGGAAAGGGTGCAGGATCCATTCAAAACTACTTGTAATTGTGGAGTGGTGAGGTTGAAAATTGATTGGGATAGGGATTGAACTCTTGAGAACTCACAAGCACATGGAAGAAGATGAAGAACAAGTGAATGCGCTTCTCTTTGTGCCAAGGCGCAAGCTCGCCCTTTATTTGTGCCAAGGCGCGAGAAATGCGCCACCCTTTAATTGAAAACGCGCCAGGGCGCGTTTTTACCGAACTCCATTTGCAGAATGTGCCACTCTCATCACTTAAAACGCGCCAGGGCGCGTTTTTGCCGAAGCTATATGTAAAACGCGCCCTCCAAGGGCGCCGCGGCGCGTTTAGGCCGCAACCAATCTTCAAACGCGCCCTCTTCTTGCGGCGGATGGCGCGAGGCGCGTTTACCGCAGCAGGTATAAACGCGCTACCTTGTTTCCTCAAATTGCGCCAAGGCGCAATTCACTACTTCCAATTGCGCTTCTGCTAGCGCCAGGGCGTGTGTCACTGTGTTTTGGTCAATTCTTCATGCACTATTGTGGGCTAAGGAGAAAACTGGTGACTTGCACCTTGATTCCACTTAGGCAACCATTCTAAGTTCTTTTGACTCTTGATAGATCTATTTTCTGCACAATAAACCTATCACACCTAAGCATGCCTTAAGATCCCACAACTTTCCCATTCATGCTATTACATCTCACTCCTCTTATTTCTATCATTCAAGTTGATGCAATTTCAATTGTTATTCATATATCTACTTGTGTATCTATCAACACAGAATCAGATTTATTATACTAGCTCATGTATTTACACTTCTAATCTGATCTTCAAATTCTCTTTTCTTTTTGCTTTTCTAACTTTTCAATTATTCACAAGTATATCACATTAAGAAGTTACAGAAAACTTCTTTCAATTGGATGGGTTGCCTCCCACCAAGCGCTTCTTTACTGTCATTAGCTTGACATGTAACTTGGCCCTATCAAGAAGGGTCATGCAGTTCAACAGAGACCTTATCCTTCTCAAAAGCATCTCCCAAATAAGGTTTTACTCTCTGGCAGTTTACTTTGAACTCTCTGGATTTATCAAGGTCTTCTAAAGTGATTGCACCATGTGGAAATACTTGTTTAACAGCAAATGGACCAGACCATCTAGACTTTAATTTTCCTGGAAACAACCTTAATCTAGAATTATAAAGTAACACCAATTGTCCAGGGTAAAACTCTCTCCTTCTAAGCTTACGATCATGCCATAGCTTTGTTCTTTCTTTGTAAATCTTGGCATTTTCGTATGCTTGAAGTCTGAGTTCATCCAACTCATGGAGTTGGTATAGTCTCTTCTCAGGGTCTGATTGAGAGTCAGAATTGAAATATTTCAAGGCCCAATATGCCTTGTGCTCTTGCTCTACAGGCAAGTGGCATGCCTTTCCATAGACCATTTGAAATGGTGTCATGCCAATGGGAGTCTTATAAGCTGTCCTATATGCCCAAAGAGCATCATTTAGTCTTTTAGACCAATCTTTTCTGGACAGATTTACAGTTCTCTCTAAAATCTTCTTAATCTCCCTATTTACTAGTTCAACTTGCCCACTGGTTTGGGGGTGATATGGTGTTGCAATCTCGTGCTTCACCCCCAACCTCTTAAGGACTCTCTCCATATGCTTATTGCAAAAATGGCTTCCACCATCAGTAATGAAAGCTCTAGGGACACCAAATCTAGTAAAGATGTTTTTATGAATAAAGGTATCTACAATCCTAGCATCATTGGTTGAAGTAGAAATGGCTTCCGCCCATTTGGACACATAGTCTACAGCTACTAGGATGTGTGTGTGGGAGAAAGAGGGAGGAAATGGTCCCATGAAGTCCATCCCCCATACATCGAATACCTCTATTTCTAATATGTTATTCAATGGTCCCTCATCTCTTTTTGAAATATTTCCACTTCTTTGGCATCTCACAGATCGCACAAAAAGCTTTTGCGTCTTTAAAAATAGATGGCCAATATAAACCACATTGCAAAACCTTCTTAGCTGTCCTTTCCCCATTAAAATGGCCTCCACTAGGGAATTGTGACAATGCCAAAGGACGAGTTGACCTCTTCCTCCAGTATACATCTCCTAAGGAGTCCATCTATACCCCACTTAAACAGAAATGGCTCATCCCATACATAATATTTTGCATCAGAAAACAGTTTTTTTCTTTGTTGATGGGACAAGCCAGGGGGGATATAGTTGGATACCTTAAAGTTCGCGATATCGCTGAACCAAGGAGCATCATTAACAGCAAAGAGTGTCTCATCAGGGAAGGTTTCAACTATAGGGATATCACTACCTTCTATTTCAGCATGAGGCAACCTTGAAAGGTGATCTGCCACTAAGTTCTCCCTGCCTTTTTTATCTCTTATTTCAATGTCAAACTCTTGCAGAAGGAGAACCCAACGGATCAACCTTGGTTTACTCTCATGCTTCATTAAAAGGTATTTCAAGGCAAAGATGGTCGTGTACACTATGATTTTTGAGCCAATGAGATAAGGCCTAAACTTGTTGAGAGCAAATACTATGGCTAGCAATTCTTTTTCTGTAGTTGAATAATTGATTTGAGCACTATCAAGCACTCTGCTAGCATAGTATATTACTCTTACAAGTTTGTCCTTCCTTTGTCCTAATACTGCCCCTATTGCATAATCACTAGCGTCACACATTAATTCAAAAGGCAAACTCCAATCTGGAGCTGTGATGATAGGGGCTGTTATTAGTTTCTCTTTTAGAGTCTCAAAGGCTTTTAAGCAGTTTTTATCAAAATTAAAACTCACTTCCTTTACAAGCAAGTCACACAATGGTTTAGAAATTTTTGAAAAATCTTGGATGAATCTTCTATAAAAACCAAGCATGACCTAAGAAACTCCTCACCCCTTTCACATTCACTGGTGGAGGTAGTTTCTCTATCACTTCTATTTTTGCCTTGTCCACTTCTATACCATTCATAGAGATTTTGTGTCCTAAAACGATGCCTTCTTTAACCATAAAATGGCACTTTTCCCAGTTCAAAACCAGATTTGTTTCTTGGCATCGTTTAAGACAAAAAAGCTAAATTTTCTAAACAGTTATCAAAAGTGGAACCAAAGACAGAAAAATCATCCATAAATATTTCAATGAATTTCTCAACCATATCTCCAAAAATGGCCATCATGCATCTTTGAAAGGTAGCTGGTGCATTACATAGTCCAAATGGCATTCTCCTCGGTAGGCAAAAACTCCATAAGGACACGTAAAAGCGTTTTCTCTTGGTCCTTAGGATCTACCACAATCTGGTTATAACCAGAGTAGCCATCCAGAAACAAGATAATAGGCATGACCAAATAGCCTTTCAAGCATTTGGTCCATAAAAGGTAAAGGGAAGTGGTCTTTCCTAGTAGACTCATTTAACCTTCTATAATCAATACACATCCTCCATCCAGTCACCGTCCCCAAGGTGGGATCAACTCATTTTTCTCATTTGCAATCACAGTCATGCCCCCTTTCTTGGGAACTACTTGTCTTGGACTTATCCAAGAACTATCCTAAATGGGTTAAATAATGCCAAGATCAAGTAGTTTGAGGACTTCCTTGTGTACAACCTCTTTCATAGTAGGATTTAAACGTCGTTGAGGTTGTATCACAGTTTGAAATTGTCCTCAAGCAAGATTTTGTGCATGCAAAATGAGGGACTTATACCACTTCAAATCGAAATCGCCACCCAATAGCAGATTTATGCCTTTTCGAACTTTAAGCAAACTGTCCTCTTCATTTTTATTCAAAAAATTGCTAATGATCACCGGAAGGTGTCATTCTCTTCAAGAAAAGCATATTTAAGATGAGAGGGCAGTTGCTTAAGTTCGCTTTTAGGTGCGATTTGTTTATCAACCATTTCAAATTGTTTCATCCACTCGCTTCAATACATGATGGTGATGATGTGTTGGTTTCCATAGCAGCAATGAATTCTTCAACTTCATATTGTTCATTTTCAAAACTGAAGTATCAAAATCTTCCTTCTCTTTTTTTATGAAGTCAAAAATTTCATTTTCATAAACATTTTCTCGCTATCGGATTCAACACATCAATCATCATGCATTGGGACTTATCACTTGAAATTTCATAGCATCAAATATATTAAAAGATACCTTTTCTTCATCTACTCTCGAATGAGTTCACCTTGTGCTACATCAATTAAAACTCTGCCATAGGAATGGTCTTCCTAGGATGATTGGCACTTCTTCATCACCTCCATATCCAACACCACAAAGTCAAGGGAATACAAACTTGTCCACCTTCACCAAGAGATCTTCTACTACTCCATAGGGCGTTTGGTGGATCTATCCGCTAATTGTAGTGTCATCATTGTGGGCTGGATGTCTTGAATGTTCAATTTATGTAGCACGAAAGAGGCATCAAGTTTATGCTTTGCTCCTAAATCAATCAATGCCTTACCAACCGGTACTTCCCCTATAGAACAAGGGATAGTGAAGGGGCCTCTATCTCTCAACTTTTGAGGCAATTTCCTCTGGATGATGGCACCGCATTCCTCCGTCATGGCCACTTGTCTCATCATCCAAAAGCATCCTCTTGTTAGATAGAATTTCCTTCATGAATTTCGCATATGAAGGCATCTTCTCGAGAGCTTGAGAAAAATGGAATATTAATCCTCAAACTTTTCAAGATATCGAAGAATTTGGCAACCGCTTATCATCATTTGCCTTCTTCACCTTTGAGGATATGGAAGCTTGCGATAAGGTGAGATGTGTTCAGTGCTGGCTTGACTTCTTGTAGTATTTGCCTCTTTGTCTTTCTTGGTGATTCTTCCTTTTCCATGAGAACTGCAGGTATAGGTGGTCTGCCTATCCTTCTCTGCAAGATCTTCTTTTTCCCCATTGCATCACCTTTCAATTTTGAGTTTCCTTTCCCAACACTTTACCACTCCTTGTGGAATGGCTTTACATGCTCCTTTGGGTTGACCACGGTATCACTTGGCAGATTTCCTTGGCTTCTTTCAGATAATTGCTTGGAAAGCTGGCCAATCTGTGATTCAAGGTTCCTAATTGAGGCTTCTTGATTGGTAAACATGGATTCAGTTCTCTGCATAAAGGACATAAACATGTTTTCCAGATTTGAGGGTCCTTCTCTAGGAATATTCATGTTAGAGTTTGCTGGAGCATTCCTTGGTTGGTTAGGTTGGAATTTCGACTGGTTTGGATTGAAAGGTGTGTTTTGTGGTTGGTTTTGGTTATAGTACTGGTTAGATGAAGATGCTTGGTTTTGATGCTGGTTGTAATTTTGATTGTATGGTGGATTTGGATTGAAAGGTGGTCTAGGATTTGAGTTGAAGGTTTGTTTGAAGTTTTGGTCATAAGAGGAAGGATTAGGTTGCAGATAATTGTTGTTCCTATATGACAGATTTGGATGGTTTCTATTGTGGGAGTTATAGCTATTGTTAGCATAAGGATTACCTTGAGGATTCCCCATATATTTCACTTGAGCTTGATCCTCTGCAGCTGCTCCTAAGCTTTCACAACATTCAACTGGATGTCCTCCCCCACAATATTCACAACTTACTGGAGGTGCCTGGACTGCATTGAGCTGGACCACTTGCAGTTGTTTCATTAATTGGTCCAATTTCTGAGTCATCAATTTATTCTGAGCTAGCAGTGCATCATTGGCTCCAAGCTCCATCATTCCTCTTCTCTCCCCATAGAAATCACTAGGAGGAGCATCGTATCTGTTTGAAGCCATCGTCTCAATGATTGCTCTTGCTTCTTGCGCATCCTTTTTCCTCAATGAACCTCCAGCAGAGGCATCTACTAGCAATCTAGTATGTGATCGCAGTCCATTATAGAAGATGTGGACTTGCTGCAAATCAGAGAAACCATGGTGAGGACATCTTCTCAAGAAGGACTTGAATCTCCTCCATGCCTCACTTATGGACTCTCCATCCTTTTGCTTGAAACAAGAGATCTCAGCTCTGAAGTAGTTATATTTCTCAGGTGGAAAATATTGAGCCAAAAATGTGTTTACCAAGTCTTCCCAAGTAGTGAAGTATCCATATGGAAAACTCTGCAACCACATCTTTGCTTCACCTTTTAATGAGAACTCAAATAATCTCAGCCGAATAGCATCATCCGGCACTCCATTCATTTTTATAGTTCCACAAATCTGCAAGAAATTGTGAACATGTTGATTTGGATCTTCCTCTTCTAGACCTCCAAATTGCTCTTGTCTGACTAATTGTGTAAGAGCAGGTTTTATCTCAAAGTTGTTGGCTGCCACAATTGGTGGTGCAATACTAGAACCACAGCCCCATTGCATTTGGCGTGTACAACTCTTCCAATGTCATCCGCCTTGTGTTATCCATAGTTCTTTGTTGAATTTTCTGGTATAGTTGAGTCTTCTGGTATGGTCTCTTCTTTATTGTTTTTATTCTCTTTCCGATTTCTCCTGCAAAATCTCTCAATTTCTGGTTCAAACAAGAAGTTAGTTTCCTTAATTCTTCGCATAAACCACAAATCTGAAAGATACAGGAAATCTCAAACAAATCAAAAGAATGAAATAATTCAATGAAAAACAAAAACAGAACAGGTATAGAAAAAAACAAAAACAGAACAAGTATGGATCACAACTAAAAACAAATGTCCTAATTAGCAAGCACGTTAAGACTATCGATATTCAACCAATAGTCCCAAAAACGCGCATAAAACTTGTTGACTTTTAAAATATGTGTATGTGTCAATCCTTTGGCAAGTGTACCGGTCAAAAAAAGTTTAGAAAAATAAGAGTAAGGGTTGTCGAACCACAGAGACTAGTTGTGAATTATCGAATGCTTAATATGCTTGCTATTAGGACTAACAATTGAGTAAATCATGTGTGTAAACTAAGTAATTATGCAAAAGAGAATCAATGCTGTAAAATGAATGATTAAGAGCAGTAAATGTTTAAGTTTCAGAAATGAAAACAGTTAGGGAATAGGTTCATTCAATTCCTTCCTTCATGTAACTAAGTCTTATATCAATTCAATGTAAATCAATCAATCGGAGACTAGAATTTGTGATACCTTAGACTAAGCCTATTCCTAGGTCTTTAGTCACTTTGAATGACTTCTATAATCTCTAATCCCTTAGGTGAAAATAGAAATACATTCAAGAAGCGAAACAGATAAATTCACAGTGTCTCATAACATGCAAGTTCTATTCCTAGACTCATGCACTGTTATAATGATGCAATTCCTCTCCTAATTCAACTATCAATCTTCCGAAGGCATAATTGAAATGAGAAACAAAAACTCAAGGTATAGCTCAATCAATTTCAAGCAGTTGATATTCCTATCACTATTTGAACTTCATGAATCAAACCTCGAGAAATTGCAATTAAGTAGGACAAGCTCAATCAATTAATCCGAAATTACAATTGAATCAACATAGAAATTCATTACAAGTGTTCTGGAATTGAAATCCCCTTCCCTAACCTAAGAGTTTAGCCTAACATGGAAATAGAAAAAGAAAGAACGAAAACAGAAATCGAAACCGAGAGAAGCTCCATGAATCCTTAGATCTTGCTTCCACAAGCTCTAATTCTTCAAGAATCCTCTTGATTTGATGGAGAAGGATGGAGAACGAAGGTGGAGAAGAGAAGTAAAGAAGAGAGAAAAAACGAGAGAAGTGTGCAGAGTAAGCTAACAGAAAACTGAATTATGAAGTATATCCCCAGTTGTTAAGTTTCGCGCCCCAAGCATGATTATATAGATGATGAAACGCGCCTCTCATTAACCATTTCGCGCCTTGGCGCGCTTTGTAAAGCAAGGGAAGCAAGGAACGCGCCACCCACTCAAGATGGCCGCGCCCGGCGCGTTTGAGCGGAGAAAAAGTATGAGCGCGCCTCTTCTCGCGCTCGGCGCGTTCGTCCTACAATCGTCCGTCTTGAATTTGGTATCGTCTGCTTTCGAACTTGGTGTTGTCCGTCCGAGCTTGATGTATCGTCTGTAATTTGTGTCGCTTTTTGTGTCGTCTGTCTTTGGACCTTCTTGTATCTTGGTGTCGTCTGTCTTTGGACCTTCTTGTATCGTCTGTCTGAACTTGGTATCGTCTGTCTTGGGTGTATCGTCTGTATTGAACTACAAACGAAAATATCAATCTGGAGACTCAGACAAAACAAGTACGACGGAACAACTTAGAAGAAGTAAACATAGACGAAACACTCATTCTTGGCGTTAGGACGACACTCATCCGTAAGATGGAACAAGCACGAGACGGAACACTTCACTTCTTGACCGAAACTACTTCATCGAGACGAAACAAACTCGGGTGAAGCAAGTTCGACGAAACTCTTACTCGACGAGACTACTTCATCGGATCGGAACAAACTCGGGTGGAGTAAGCACAGACGAAGCAACTTGGAAAAGGCAGGCACAGACGAAGCAACTTGGAAGAGGCAAGCACAGACGAAGCAAATCCATTGCGTCTTGATCCCTTCGTCTGAGCTTTTCTAAGGTACGAAACGCGCCCTGTATTGAGTGAAATCGCGCCCTGGCGCGATTGAATAAGTGAGGCTGGCATGAGCGCGCCCCTGAGCGCGCCTTAGCGCGTTTTCGCCGCAAGCGAGTGTGAAGGCGCCTCGTGAGTGCGCCCGACACGTTTCTTCAGACGAAACAATTCTTGGCTTGCTCTACTCTCTTGGTTTGAGCTTCTGTTCAAGTATTGGATCCACTCCTTGTTGCTTATCTCTTCTTCAATCCTTCATTGAACCTAAAAATTAACAACAGAAGAATTAAAATGACTTAAAACTCAAGAAAAACTTGCAAAACTCACAAAACACTCACTCAAGAACTAACACTAAGCAATTATGATATTTTTACTGTTTTCTTGACTAAATTATAGCTAAACCTAGTGAAAATAGATGGGAATGAGCTTAAAACACCTAGAAAAACATGTATAATCTAGCACTTATCGAACCCAACCACTTCCTGGCTATTACAGATATTCTTTGATCCCAGCCTTCTCAGGCTAAACCAACAAGGTATTCTTTGAACCCAGCCTCCACAGGCTAATACAAAGGTATTCTTTGAAACACAGCCTCCTCAGGCTAAAATGCCACACAATGTGGACTTTTTAAGAGATGTAGAAAAACAAAGTTTTTCCTCTACGTAGAGAGGTGTTTTCAACAACAGAGCTTGGCAGTGAGCGAATTCTTAAAGATAGCAGATAAGCGTATTCGCCAACTTGTTCTGGTCGTGGTGAAGTCCTTTTATAGACATCTTCTTCAAATAGCCGTTAGACTCATTTGAATGCCGTTGAGAGTCGTTGGAGATCTTCTTGAGAACTTTCCAAAAAGGTTGTCAGTTGTCCTTGATTGATAGATGAGAGTTGCAGCGGATATCTCGGACCGAATTGCGTGCGCAGCTTCCTTTTTACGACTTGACAGATGTGACAAAAGGTAGAGACCTTTTGACTTTGGATGTGAAAGCGCAGATCCCCATACAGATCTTGGATTCTTCTCATGATGACTCCTTTAGATTTTAAATCTTGGCGCGAGACTTCAACTGAACTTCACTTTTGGATAGACGAAATGAGTCTTCAAACTTCTTTGTTTCGTCTCATCCTTTTGTCTTAAGCTTCACTCTTGGACGGGAAGGTCTTCAACTTGAGTAGTCTTATTTCGTCTGCATTACCGGATCGTCGATGGCTTGGCTCTTGGACAGACGTAACACTTCAGATTTTGAAGGATCATGTTCCGTCGGTTGCCTGTTTCGTCTTGTCAAGTCTTGATGGCTTGTTTCGTCTGTTCTGTAATTAGTCAAAACTTAGGGACATTCTTGATCTAACATTTTCCTCTTTGATCATCTTGATCTAACATTATTATTATTATTATTATTATTATTATTATTATTATTATTATTATTCTAGCACAGTAAAACCAATCTGCCCAACGGGAACAACGTACAAGGATAAGAAGCCATGAGCAAGAAGCAAACGTAACATGAAATACAGTTAGGGCTCAAGGGGTGATAGTCATGAGCCTTAATATTGGGAGCAATCAATAACTAAGCCAAAATAAAAATTTCCAACCAATTAAATAAGAGAACAAAAAGAGCAACGAAAAGGTGTTTTCCATCAGGCTGAATCGAGATAACAAGAAAAAGGGTGCTAAGGTAATAAGAACGAGGAAAAAAATAAATTAAAAAGTCAAGTCAAAAACCGTCAAATTAAATAAACTAGAGCAAATAAAAGAAAGAATTTATTATTATTACTATTAAGATCAGAACCACCCTAACACAGATTTGTGACAACTACGCGTGAGGCAAAATTAAAATGAGTAGGATATGAGCCTCCACTCTAGTCACGAACTTTGATCACCTTTTTGGGAAAAAATTTCAACACTAAAATGTGAGAGTAATATCATTGTGAAAAGGAATGAGAGAGAGGAATATTTTAAATATATTTTCAAGTGATGAGGAATAGTAACCATCCACTCACTTAAAGCATAAACACCCACTCAAGATTTTTATTTTACTTTATTTATCTTTAATTTAATTTTATTTTATTTTAAGAAATCAGGTTGTTACAAATAAAACTTAGGAAAATTGTACATTTCCAACACGAAAGAAGCATGTAGGATGTTGATGGGTCTTTACTATTAAATATAAGGCAAATGGTACTATTGAACGATAAAGGAAAGGTTAGTAGTCAAAGACTACACATAAACATATGACATTAATTACTCTGAAACCTTTTCACCAGTTGCAAAAATTGACACCATTAGAGTACTATTCTCAAAAGCAGTAAATGAAGACTAACCACTGCATCAATTTGATGTCAAGAATGTCTTTCTACATGGGGACTTCAAGGAAGAAGTTTACATGGAAGCACCACCAGGTTTCTCAAGAGGATTTCAAGAGAACAAAGTGTGCAAACTGAGAAAGGCTCTCTTTGGGCTTAAACAATCTCCCTGTTTATGGTTTGAGAGGTTTATAATGGCCATGAAGAGATACGAGTACAAGCAAAGTAACTCCGATCACACATTATTTCTGAAGAAATGAGGAAACTTGATCACATGCTTAATAATATATGTAGATGATATGATCATAACAGGAAATGATATTAACGAAATTATAAGGCTGAGGAAGAATTTATTCACTGAGTTTGAAATGAAGGACTTGGGAGGATTGAAATATTTCTTGGGAATAGAGGTTCTATGATCTTGTAAAGGAATCTTTGTTTCTCAAAGAAAGTACATTTTGTATTTACTTGTAGAAATAGGAATGGTTGATTGCAAACCGGCAAATTCTCCAACGCAAGTTAATCATAAATTAAAGTTAGTAGAAGGTGTCACTTTGATAGATACATACAGATATCAACGACTAGTTGGAAAATTAATTTACTTGTCACACACCCGACCAGATATAGCATATGCAGTTGGGGTAGTAGGCCAGTTTATGCACCAACCACAAGAAAATCACATGGAATATGTTATGAGAATAGTTCGGTACTTGAAGGGAACTCTAGGAAGTAGTATCATGTTTGAAAGGATTGGACTTTTGAATATTGAAGCTTACATTTATGCATATTGAGTTGGTGATCCAAATGACCAAAGATCAAAGTCGGGTTATTTTACACTCGTGGGAGGAAATTTGGTGACTTGGAGGAATAAGAAGCAGAAAGTGGTGGCACACTCTCAAGTGCTAAACCAGAATTATAAGGAATCATCAAAGGAATAACCAAGATTTTGTGGATCAAGAAATTAATAATTATAGTTGGCTTTCCACTACACATGCCAAGTCAACTAAAATGTGGCCATAAAGTAGCAATAAACATTTGACCCTGTACAACATGATAGAACAAAATATGTTGAAGTGAATTGACACTTTATAAAAGAGAAGATTTAGGATGAAACAATTGAGCTTCCGTTTGTGAAGTTAGAGGATTAGTTAGCAAACATCCTTGCCAAAATTGTTATAAGACAAATCTTTGTGGAAGCCTTAAATAAACTTAACATTGGTGATCCCACTGCTTAACTTGAGGGGGGTCTTAGAAGATTTGATGAGATCCTCAAATAGATTAGGACAATTTATAGAATATTTGATGAGATTTTGTTATAATAAATTAGGAGAATAATTAAGAGAAGGATATGGAGAAAATCAAGATAAATGTTTGCTTTTTTAACTTCCTAATGCTCTATATAAGAGTTACCTTTGTAATCAAAGTATATGAAAATATAAAGAATTATTTCCTTCTTCCGCCAAATAAACTCTTGATACCATTACAAGATAATCAACCTAGTTTTATAAATTCTTTTGAAATTAAAGTCTCTTAATCAGCCTGGTGATAGTTCATTAGACGTGCACACACTTTAATCCTTAATGTTGACTTTAATCATTCCCTAGAAAAAAATAAGTAGAGTTTAAGGCTATTGAGCTTTAATTTGATGCCATACTTTAAGCGCTTCAGCCAAATGTCAATTTCTCTAACCATGTAGCATAAAAAATTAATGAAAGGAAGCCTAAGAACCATAAAGTTGTTTAAAGTCTCAAATTAGTTAAGGCAAGAGTACTTGAGCACTAACGAGTCGAATGAATCAAAAAACTTAAGATATGGGATTCGACCAACCCCATAGAAGCCTAATACAAAGGTTTAAAGGGATTAAGAACATCAGTTGTCGAGCAAATAGAGAGTACTCCTTAAATAGCGATTTCGACTCAAGACTTAAATACTCCTTAAATTCAAAATGCATTTGGTAACGAAAAATATGAAGATCCTAGAGATTAGATGATTGTGAAGAGAAAGACACATGACATCTGAAGAAGAGCATCTCTCAATAAATAATAGAAAACAAGAGTAGAGATTGAGCTCTTAGACTTCAATTAAAAGCCGCATACTCAATATAAACGTGAATAGAGTATATTAATCTCTAATGTAACCTTAGTTTTAGCTTAGGAGTAGATTTAGCACAACTTTAAAATCATTTGTGCATTTCAAATACTTTAAACTTAGATAATTATTAGAGTGTAATATAACATGTTGGTCTTAATAATGTCACTGATACATATTAACACATCATTCTAAAAATAAAAATTTAAAATTAACCGTTTACTTGAGAAAAGAATCAAAATTTCCAAATAAAAAAAGTGTAAATATAAGTTTAACATGACAAGTAATAGCACATAACACATTTTTACCTTTAACTAGCCTAGCTTACTTTCACTTCAACAACATGCCACTAATTCAGTCATCATGTATGGGTTTAAAATTCCTATAAGCAATCACTGCATAAAAGGGGTCTAAGCCTGAAAGCAATCCAAAAAGCCTCATGATCCAACCAATTGGTGACGTGTTCTCTTGAGCCTTTGGCAGTTTTCGAATTACCTCTGGCTCTGTAAAACCCTCCACAGATTGGAAGTACTGAACCACAAGTTGTGTCCTACTATAAGCAGTCCCTTCTCTCCATGCACTTATGGCTTTCTCATAAAACATTCTGTTGCTAAAACTCACAATGAACACCCCTCCTGGCTTTAGTACCCGGAATACCTCTTCAAATACCTGCATATCTTTTTCTGGTAAATTAGTCATGTCTCATTAATATTGATCAATTCCATGAAAAAAAAATATGTTAATATAATTCTCTCAATAATATAAAGATTTAATTATTTTCAATATATACCTAAATACTCTATAATTTAATTTTCAGTAACTTAAATCATTATGACAGTATTTTGTGACAGCTTTACTCTGTTATAAATCTAACATACTTGCATAAGGACTAAAATAGGAAGTTTTTAAGTATAAAGAAATAAGTAGAAAAATTGATGTAGATATAGAAATTAAATAATTAATTAACCATAAATGAAACTAAATAATGTATGTATATACAGTCTCATACATTTAATCGTAAGTTATCACACGCTCGTGAATAATCTGTTAACTTCTTAAAATAATCTTAAAATATATTTTTCAACTGTGTACTAACTTTTACACTAATATTGTATGCCCTATCAAACTAAATTAATAGATTGTCTGGGGTAACCATATGTTCAAAATCTCAATTTTGTTTCTACATTTTTTTAAATTTACGAGAATAATAAATAACTCTTAATTATGTATTATATAAAAACTAATTAATCAAAAGCATGAAAATTTTCAAACATATAATAATTTCTGGGCTAAACTTGCAGCAGAATTAAAGAGTTAACAGAGTATTTAACCTTCTCAGGTTGTTGGAGATACTGCACACTAACTGTGCATAACACGGCATCAAAACTGCAATTTTCAAATTCAAATTGTTGATCCTGGTTGAGATCCTTTACAACAAAATAGTCCAGCCTTGAATTCTTTGCAAGCTCTTGTGCATTCAACCCATGCCCCACCACTCTCTTGTACTTGACATCACTGGGTAGATGACTAACCCAAGAGCTCATAAGGTCAAAAATCTCCATGTCAGGTCTCAACCTTTCTCTGTAAAGATTGGTAAGTGTAGAAATGAAGCCATCATCTACATGGGTCACAAACCGTGGAAATGCATAAAAGTCTCTATCGGGATAAATGTTGAGCTTTGTTCTACCCTCTTGGGTAAGAACAAGGCGTTTAATTTTGCCTCCCAAGGTCTGTTGATGATTGGTTTGGTAGTTTTCGTTTAAAGTGCTAACAATTTTGATTGAAGTTCTGACATAAGGTGTTGTGATGGGTCGAAGATTGGTTTGCATAGTTGGAGTCAGGAGTTGCTGTTTTGTTTGTTCAGAAACTGAAGAGCAAACATTATCATGATCAACCAGAAAATACAATTAATGTTGTATATATTATTATGGACAACATTTTTTGATGTTCCAAATATTCTTGTGGATAACTAACCAATGGTTGCCAGACTATATGGAGCTTTCACAAAAATTCTTTGGGCTCAAAGTGAAAGTAAACTTGTATTTGTTGATGGGTATGTATACATGTATAGATGATTATCTAACTATACAAAATAAATTTTGTTCTCGGCCCATTTTGCATATTTGAGCATTTGATGCTCTACACTGTAGAGTAAAAAAAACAAAACCCTATTATGAAAACAGTATACTCGATTGTCTTATAAAACTAGTTAGAATATACTCACTATAAAAGTTTTAACACTACTGTTATAAAAGTTTTTACACTATTATTTCATTATTCTTTTGTAATAATTGATTTAAATTATATTCAATGTGATTTCTAACTAATTAGTAATATGAAATTCATATATACAGTAACTTACAAATTTTAATAATAGTAGTTGCTTCGAAAGAAATTGTTTAAAGGTAACAAAGTACTGTTGATAGTTGACGAATTAATTAATACTTTTATTACTTAATTCTTACGTTATATTCTCAAGAATAATATTCCCGAAAATAGAAAAAAAAAATTCCATTAAAAAAAACCATAGCTGTTAAATTTTAAACTTAAGGATATCTATTTGACATAAATATTACTTAATGGTAGAATTGTACTGGGTCTGTTTTTAAGCGAAAAGATGACAAAATTTTGGAGCTCTCGAAACCGGAAATTCAGTTTAATTTGCAACAATTCATTTAATTAGTCGGTAAATACAATTTACTCTATTTCTTCTTGAGTTTATATTTTGTTAAATTAAGTCATTTGTTGATGGGTCTACAATTCACTTAAATTAATTTTAAAATATAACAAAATTATTAAAAATTTAGTTAGCCTGTTGAATTCCTTTAACCCATTAAATTCAATAATTAATTTTAAAACCTAGAAACTTCATCAACACTTACAAATGTCAACTAATTACTAATAACCTAATTAATAAACTTAATAAATTATTAATCAATTTGTAAGTGTACAACCTAACTCAACGTGAGTTTATGTGAAGTGCATCATGAATGGGCTAAGTTTTTATTTATTACAAAATATAATTCTTTCCTTTCTTTAAATTTACTTGAAACCGGAATAAATTGTAAATTTTGTCTCGTCTTAACAACTAAAAAATGATAGATATAAGAAAATAACAGTAAAGAAAAATAATATATTCTTATAATTGGAGTATATTGACATTCACATGCCAACCAGAGTTGTTTAATTTCTCAAAAAGATTACGTTTGATTAACTCATTTAGATGACAACGAATAATCGAGAAATATCAAATCAATGTAGAAGTGATAAAGCCATACCCACAAAATGACTGACCAAATTTTGGAAGAACAAAAACATTAGACAAAACTTATAATTGTAAACTTAATAACATTCCTCAGCAACAACGGAGTAAAATTAAAACCCTGTTGCTGCTTGTGCAAAAAGAGTTCTCATATATAAAATAGACAAGCTAAAACAGGACTAAGCAAATAATTAAAACTGACCACCGCCGATCAAGAACCCAGTTTTGAACGCTACTATGGCTGCATGAATGCGACTGACACATAGAACTATAAGTTAAAGTAACTATACTCTCGGAGGAAAATTTACTAATAATGAAACCCTGTTTTCTGTAACCATAATTTGCAGAAACATCAAAATTCATTCACTTCTTTTTCTGTGCAGCCTTGGTGACCTTGGCACCAGTGGGATCCTTCTTCTCCACACTCTTGATGACTCCAACAGCCACAGTTTGACGCATGTCCCTCACAGCAAAACGACCAAGAGGAGGATACTCAGAGAAAGTCTCAACAACCATGGGCTTGGTGGGAACCATCTTAACATAACCTGCATCTCCATTTTTCAAGAATTTGGGTTCCTTCTCAATCTCCTTACCAGATCGTCTGTCAATCTTGGTCACAAGTTCAGCAAACTTGACAGCAATGTGAGAAGTGTGGCAGTCAAGCACAGGAGCATAACCATTTCCAATCTGACCGGGATGGTTCATTATAATGACTTGGGATGTGAAGTTGGCAGCCTCCTTGGCTGGGTCATCCTTAGAGTTTGAGGCAACATAACCACGCTTAAGATCCTTGACTGCAACATTCTTCACATTGAATCCCACATTGTCACCTGGAAGGGCCTCTTGAAGAGCTTCATGGTGCATCTCCACAGACTTAACTTCAGTTGTCAGACCAGTGGGAGCAAAAGTCACAACCATACCAGGCTTCAAGACACCAGTTTCAACTCGTCCCACTGGCACAGTTCCAATACCACCAATCTTGTAGACATCTTGCAATGGAAGCCTCAGAGGCTTGTCTGAGGGTCTCTTGGGCTCATTGATCTGGTCAAGAGCCTCCAAAAGGGTTGGTCCCTTGTACCAATCAAGATTGGTAGACCTCTCAATCATGTTGTCACCCTCAAAACCAGAGATGGGAACAAATGGAATCTTGTCTGGGTTGTAACCAACCTTCTTCAAGTAGGAAGAAACTTCCTTCACAATTTCATCATACCTAGCCTTAGAGTACTTTGGGGTAGTAGCATCCATCTGTTCACAAATGTTTCATAACTAACATGGTTAGAAAACAGCAACCAAATAAATACTCAAACATACAGCACAAGGGTGACGAAATTATACCTTGTTACAGCAACAGATCATTTGCTTGACACCAAGTGTGAAGGCAAGTAGAGCGTGCTCACGAGTCTGTCCATCCTTGGAAATACCAGCTTCAAAACCACCAGTGGTGGAATCAATGATAAGAACAGCACAGTCAGCCTGGGAAGTTCCAGTAATCATGTTCTTGATAAAATCACGATGTCCTGGAGCATCAATAACAGTGCAGTAGTATTTGGTGGTTTCAAACTTCCACAATGCAATATCAATGGTAATTCCTCTTTCACGCTCAGCCTTAAGCTTGTCAAGCACCCAGGCATATTTGAATGACCTCTTGTTCATTTCAGCAGCTTCCTTCTCAAATCTCTCAATAACACGCTTGTCAATACCTCCAAGCTTGTAAATCAAGTGACCAGTGGTAGTTGACTTCCCAGAGTCAACATGGCCAATGACCACAATGTTAATGTGAACCTTCTCTTTACCCATGATATCTTGAACTGTGGAATAAAATGCAAAGGTATTTGTCAGACAACAAAAAATAAAATAACTAGTCAACAAAAACAGATTATATATAGTAAAACATAAAAAAGTTGAATAAAACAGAGCACCAAAACTAAGGAACCAAATAAATTTTATCTGTCATGCAGAAAAATCACAACAATCAAATAACATTAAAAATAATTTCATTATAAAATTTGTTGTTGCACTCAATGTTCTTAAAATACAGAAACAAATCAACACAAGAAAAAAAAATCAGTTTTCATATACTTAAATTTCTAATTCCATTTTATATTTCAAAGATTGTTATCACTTTGTTTTCCATTGTTAAAAGTTTTCACACGTAGTAATCAAGGAAATAAAAACAGAAAACAATTAAAAAGTTAAAAACACTGTTTGGTGTACACTACAAACTTTTTAAATCGGAAACATAGTGAAAAAGGGTTAATTGTGTAATTAAAAGTGAAAAAATGAAAGCGGAAAAAAATAAGATGTATCAATCAAACCCAAAAGCCCAAGCACACAAACAGTGTTTTCACACGTAGTAATTTCTAATTCCATTTTATATTTCAAAGATTGTTATCACTTTGTTTTCCATTGTTAAAAGTTTTCACACGTAGTAATCAAGGAAATAAAAACAGAAAACAATTAAAAAGTTAAAAACACTGTTTGGTGTACACTACAAACTTTTTAAATCGGAAACATAATGAAAAAGGGTTAATTGTGTAATTAAAAGTGAAAAAATGAAAGCGGAAAAAAATAAGATGTATCAATCAAACCCAAAAGCCCAAGCACACAAATATGCATTCAGCAAAAGAATAGACCAAGCAGAAAATAGATCAAGAAAACAAAACGTAACATGTAACTAGACCACGCAGAAAATTGATCATTAAAACACTTGCACGAACAGTATTCCGCTCACAAAGACAACGAAAAACAAACTCTCAGGAATGTCTTACCATAATCGAAGTCTAATATAAGAGGAATTCACTAAACCAAACAAAAAATAGAACAAAATACCAAAATTTAGGAAAAACATACAATCCTTCACAAATTTCATAGTTCCAGAATTACTCATGCAAAAAACATAAGTCAAAATAGCTCAATCAATGTAGCTCAGATTTAACTAATTATCCATTAGATCTACGCACGCAGCAACAAGATTGAACTCCAAAAAAAAACCCAAACAATCGATAATATCCATCCAGGAACCAATCACAACAACCCATGAGACCTCTCAGACACAAAGAGACCTCAACCCACATCGAGCACAGAAATTTAACCAATCATCAAAGGATAGACACAAATTAAACCGATGAAAATTATATTAGACATACCGCAGAACAAATTAATGAATTCAAAATCGGCTCGAAAATAACGAAGCAGAAAAGACAGAGATCGAATCGAAGATTATACCTCAGAGGAAAACAATGCTTGAAACTCTGAGCCGTTGTGCAGATACTAAGCAATGAACGAAGCATAAAAATATTAGGGTTTGGACACTTTATACCCAAGCATAAAAATCGAAGTTCCCAAAAGGCCCTCGGTTATTTTTTTAATTTCCTTTTGTATCCTCGATTCGTTTATTTGATATCGTTTCCTCTTGGAGATTTTGTTTACTACACGGCCCGTCTTTGCATAAATTATCGCTGAGTTTACCAGGGCAGTAAACATCTCACCCTCATCATTAGGGCCATCAACCACCTCAATCTCAGCTGCCATAGCCTTTACCTCTTCTTCTGTGTAAGCAACACCAACCAAATCACGATACGATATCAAAGACATGGAATGGCAGGAAGCACAGACTTGTGTATAAACTTGATGACCAGGACGAATCCTGCTCATGTAAATTTAATTAAAAGCATTAATCATTTAAGACATTAATTTAAATTATATGAACCAATTCAAGCCAAACGTACGAAGCATGATCATATGAACTAAGAATTCCGTTGTGAGGCCATGGATAGCTTGGACATGTCAAGCCATGCTCAGCTTCATCAGCTGCTGCTGCTGTTGTAAAACTGAAAAAGCCTGACACACCAGCTCCAATCAGTGCAAGTGCTCTTAAGGACCTACTTCCAGTAGAGCCAGCATCATCTTTCTTTGCTACGATGGGTGCCAACAAGGAAGAGTTCTGCAGTGAACATAAAGCAGCTATTAGCAATACCAATGGACACAATTAACTTTTTCTACCTGAAGCAATTTTTTATCAACAAATTGAAACCATACAAGTATAAAATCCACATACAAGTTTGTATTAGGATCAAACTGCAAGGTATTGGACTTGGAGTACCACATTGGAAGTATGGGATTCTAGAGTGAGGTTTATAAGACCTTGGGCTCTCCAACTACAACAGCTAGCTTTTGCGGTGTCCCAAGGCTCATATAAGTTTGTAAAAGGAGCTTATATTGGAAAATAAATCCCATATTCCCATTAGTTGGATCCAACTTCTCAACCTTCTTGTATGTTTGGCTACTGACTCCTCCAAGGGTTTCCCCTTTGGCTACTGACTCCTCCAAGGGTTTCCCCTTCACAAAGGATTTCTCCTTTTACAAAGAGCCACGGCTCAATTTACAAAATGACTAAATTCCCCGGATTGATTCCACCTGGTCCAAAGCATGTTGAGCCAAATCTGTTGTGGAAAACATAACGCCAGCCATAAAAGAACCCAACTCAAGATCAGCAGCTAGCTGATATAGTTCATTTGTCTGAGATGACAACCGCCCCATCAGTTTGAGAAAGCGAGGAACAAAAGACCAAGACAATACAAATGTAGCAGTGATATACAAAGACAGCACTAGCAACAGTTTCCCCATTGACATTATTCCTCGCAAAAGGCCGCTGTTACCACCCAAAACACCACTGTTGTTGATGACATCGACAGAAAGGGACCAACCAAAAACATCCTCAAATAATTTGGCACCAAATAGCATGGAAAGAATGCCACACATGAACTGAAAAAAATGACAATTTGAAGTAGCCCTCCAAGAACAACAGGCCCCACAATCTGATATTAGCCTTTTGCTGCTTGCATCAGGTGGCTTTGGTGGTGGTGAAGGGAGACCTGGATTGTGCATTAACTGCACTGACCAGATTATCTAAAACACATAATTTGTCCGCCACATCTTGTTCCAAGGCATTCATCAGTGGGTATCTCATATGATCCAGTTTTGCAGTACCCATGGTGTAGTTTGATCCAACTAGTGTTTTACAGAGATTTGGATCCAACAATTTGACGTGATCCACGTTCTCTTTAAGTCCATCAACCTTTTTCTTGATCTTGATTTCAGGCGGTTGTGCTCCCATCCTTTCTTCTTCGCCTTTCACTTCAAGAATGACTTCGATGTTATCTAGAATTTGAGTTTAGGCTTGACTCTGTCCAAAAGCTAGCTTATAGGATAATGGTTATTTCCAGCTTATTGTTGTTACTCAGTGTGAGGTGATTTCCAACATATTTGTTCAAGTCGAGGACCCGAACATATTGAGTATGAATTTTGAACTTATGGGGGATATGAGGGTGCTACTAGAGACTTGAATTCGATCTTGAATTTGGGTTTAGGCTTAACTCAGCCCAGAGCTAACTCATAAGTTGAAGATTATTCCTCACTTACGCACATTTTGGCTAAGGTCATTAGCAATGAGGTAACGTGGGATTTTCAACTCATACAAGTTGTTTCATTTTTGTGATTCTTTCAGGAAAGGGAAAAAAATGGGATTAAAAGGAGAGGCCCGGAGAGATTCCTTTCTTCTACATTTGCTGACTTGCCTGCACCTGAATGGCACTGGGAACAGATGCCATCAGCTCCAGTGCCCCGGCTTGATGGGTACTCTATACAGATTAAGAATATGTTTTATGTGTTTGCAGGATACGCCAACCTTGACATTGTGAGTATTTCATTTCCTCCTGTTTATTGACCTCATGTATGGGAATTTTGAAACTAAAATGGCACAATTTCAACTCTAAGCTAATGTAAGGGCTAATTCCCATTTAAGTTTAAACATGTTTCTCTTCTATGAAAATATTACAGTTTTTCAGTTTCTAAAAAAATTTATTTATTTTCTGTTCTTATATTTAATAAGTTGATAAAAGTTTTAGTGTTTTAGTACTTCTTTTAGTCTTCTATTTTCAAAAATAGAAGAGTTTGAGAAAAAATTATGAGTTGGTTTCGTCTTCTGGCTTTCAAATCACTTCTTTCAGAAAAATTTTCAAAACTGAATAGATTTTTTATGAGAAATTGATTGCTGCATTTCATGTAATTATTTTAGGAAAAAAAATTTAAAATAAAAAATGAGAAGAAAATCAAACAAATCCTTAGACCCTCACTACAAAGAAGTTATTAGTCCTTGTGATAGACGAAAATTACATAATTTTTAAATGTAGAAGCTAATGATAAATGATGAGGTTTTACATTTTGCTATACATGTTTTAGTTCCTGCAATAGCCTAGAACTGGTCATTTTTTAAAATGTGAAACTAAAAGGAGTGAAATTTTTATGGGAACTAAATAAAAAAATCATGACATTATTAAGAATACAAATATATTTAACCCTACTCAAAATCGTTATTTATTATTTATTTACAATGTAACTATGAGATCAGATCATAAGCTTCATATTATTTATTTCTCTTTGGTGACTGTCATTAGATTGTTGAAGGATGATTAATGACCTTGGCGTGTGTTTGTTTGTTTCTTCAGGTGCACTCGCATGTTGATGTGTTCGACTTCAGCATCAACAAGTGGGTAGATGTGATTAAAATACAAAAGGAAATGGCTCGTTCACATCTGGGCATCGCGACTGATGGGAGGTACATATATGTTATCTCGGGACAATATGGTACACAATGCAGTGGGCCTACTACTGCTTCCTTTTCGCTAGACACTGTAACAAAGACATGGAAGCCTTTGCCACCATTGCCTGCCCCCAGGTTCACACCAATAACTTATGCATTTATTCATTTTCAGTCTATTTGTCACCGTGTTTTGCATGTTATTTCTTAAACTGCAGACAAATGTGTTTAACGTGGTTGGGATTTAGTCATTGCTGTTACAATTTAGAGCTCTATGTCTTTTATCTAACATTTGAAATTCCTTGTTAAATTGCTCACTGTTTACTACATATCGAATAAAGAAAGAACTTTTACAAGTTGGTTGAACTATTTAATTGAGAAATGAATTGTTTTAACATAAGAACTTTGTTCTAGGTATGCTCCTGCCACTCAATTATGGAAAGGAAGACTCCATGTCATGGGCGGTAGCATGGAGAATCGCCATACACCTGGCTTAGATCATTGGAGTTTGGCTGTGAAGGATGGTGAAGCATTGGAGCAAAAGTGGTGGGATGAAGTTCCCGTTCCACGCGGTGGACCGCATAGGTTAGCAGACTGCCTAGATTCTAGTAGCAGGCTTCAATTCCTGTTCAGTGTTTAACCATTATTTTGTCATTTAATTTGTGAGGATTTTAATTAGGTTTTTTAATGTGAATCCATGTTTTAAGAAAACCTTACCTTTGTTCTTAGAAGTATAAGAATCTTTTGAAGGAAGACTTGAAAAGTGGTGGTGTATTCATTGTGCTCATAAGGAATTTCATTGTTTTTCGTCTAACTCTAGTTATTTGGTGCAGGGCTTGCATTGCTGTCGATGATCGACTCTTTGTTATTGGGGGACAAGAGGATGATTTTATGGCCAAACCCGGTTCACCTATATTCAAGTGTTCACGCAGGCATGAGGTATCATCTTCTCTACTTGTCAACATCATACATGATTTACAGATTACATATAATAATTTGGTAGTTGTTTTTTTTTAAAGATATGGCATAGAAATTAGAATTTACAATTAAGCTGTAAATTGTCTTCTGCACAATGATAATCACTGTCGAATGACTATCAAAAGCTAGATTTATCCCCAATTAGATTTGTAATATAGAGGAATCAACCTAGGTCATCTCTTAGAAGACATACATCTATTTAATTCAGAATTAATCACAATTAGGAGGGGGATTTTCATTGAATTGATGCAGCAAAACTAAACAGAAAGTGTAATTATGAAACGGAGAGCTTAAGACGAAGCGGAGGAAGATAAATCGAAATTATGAATTGCGTAAAAGACAAGACCAGAAGAAGATAAGGAACACTTAGCGTGAACGCGAATAGAATCAGAAATTGAAAGGAGAACAGAGAAATGCAAATCGAAGCAAGGAATTAAGCAAATTGAAACAACGAATTAAACAGAAGAGAATTGTAGAAAAGGAATCAAACGCAGTAGCATAAAGCGTGAAACCTAAACAATCAAGAACAACATAATAGAACGTGAAGTAAATTGAATCAGGAATCTGTTGTAGAATTGAAGAATAACGCAATCAAAATCAAGAACTGAATTCACTTGCGCAATTATCCAAAGTGTGAAGAGAAATTGAATACATGAATATTGAAAGTGAAGAAGTAAAGTATGAGAAGAAGAGAGAACACAACAGAACGAAACGAGAGAAGAGAGAGTTGTGCAATCGCACAACTCAAACTTGCACAAGACACTGTAAAACAGAATTATGAAAAAGTCTGAAAAAGTTGTTAAGTTTCGCGCCCCAAGCATGATTATATGTAGATGAAAACGCGCTCTCATTAAACCATTTCGCGCTTGGCGCTTTGTAAAGCAAGGGAAGCGTGAACGCGCCACCCACTTAAGTAGGACGCGCTCTGGCGCGCTTGTCCAACAAACAAGCAGTATTTGCACTAGTTGTATCGTCTGTCTTGGGACTTTCTTGTATCGTCTGTCTGAACCTGGTATCGTCTGTCTGAACTTGGTATCGTCTGTCTGAACTTGGTATCGTCTGAACTTGGTATCGTCTGTCTTTGGTGTATCGTCTGTATTGGACTTTGTATCGTCTGTCCTGGGGTATCGTCTGTCTTGGTCTTGTATCGTCTCTTGGTGTCGCTCCGTCAGATTGACTACGACGAAAACATCAATCTGAGACTCGACAAAACAAGTACGATTTAACAACTTAAAGAAGTCAACACAGACGAAACACTCATTCTTGGCGTTAGACGACACTCATCCATAAGATGGAACAAGCACAGACGGAACACTTCACTTCTTAGACGAAACTACTTCATCGGACGAAACAAACTCAGGTGAAGCAAGTACAGACGGAACAACTTGGAAGAGGCAAGCACAGACGAAGCAACTCATAAGACGCAACAAGAGTTCTTACAGACCATTCCTTCAGTTGAGCTTTCATAAGTCATGAGACGCGCCCTTGAGCGCGCCCTGGCGCATTTGTGCCGCAAGCAAGTCTGAATGCGTCAATGGAATGCGCCCTGGCGCGTTTTCACAGCTTTGAATGCTCCACTTGGCTTGCTTTGATCTTGATTTGGGCTTCATCCTTGCACTCAGTCTCCTCCCTGCTCCTATCTCTTCTTCATTCCTCATAGCTCCAGACGCAACTGCACAAGAATTAGTATAAAAACATAAGAACTTATGAAAATTAACTATTATTTACTACTAGTACTAAAATATGCCTCTAACACAAATCTATGATAAGCTACCAAAATGTGACACAAATAGAAGCTAATTGAACCGAAAACAAAGTAAAGAAAATGTATATAAAATGGATCATCACACAATCATACACTTTTTCATGCCTATTATGTTGAGAGACCGACATATATTGGATTCTTTATATCTATTCAAGTGAACTCTTGTGGTATTAAATTTTCTTACGTTTCAGGTGGTCTATGGAGATGTTTATATGCTGGATTGCGAAATGAAATGGAAAATTTTGCCAGCTATGCCAAAACCAAATTCGCACATTGAGTGTGCATGGGTAATTGTCAACAATTCAATTATTATCACTGGAGGTACCACAGAAAAACACCCTGTTACAAAAAGGATGATGCTTGGAGATGAGGTGCGGGAGGTAGATACATGGGCTAAAATGGGGAGAGTCATGAGGAAGAGAGATTTGCTAGCCAGTTACAACAGAACCATGGGACAAAAATTCCAGAAATTGTTTTAAGGTAATATGACTGTAAAGGAATATTACAAAAAGATGGACATGGCACTCATGAGAGCAAACATAGAGGAAGAAAATGAGGACACAATGGCTCGGTTCCTTAATGGATTAAATACTAATATTAGAGGTGTTGTGGAGCTGTAGGAGTATGTGGAGATGGAAGATTTGCTGCACATGGTGTTATAGATTGAACAACTCAAGAGGAAGGGTGTAACAAGGAATAATTCTTGTAGTTCTTAAATTGAGTTGGAGGGATGAACATAAGAATAAGGGAGGAAATCCATCAAGTCTAGCAATGGCTTCTCCACATGCGAAATCACTAGCAAGGCCAAATATCCAAAATACTGGAACAAAAAAAATTAAATGCTTCAAATGCCTAGGAAGAGGGCACATTACATCTGAATATCCAACCAAGAAGACCTTTGATCACGAAGAAGGATGGAGAAATTACAAGTGAGTTCGAAGTTAGTGAAGTTAAAGTGGAAGAAAAGATAAAAGAGGGAGCATCACATGGCAATTTATTGATGCTAAGGAGATTGTTAGGAAGTCAAATGCAACCATTGGAGGAGAACCAAAGGGAAAATATTTTTTAAACTAAGTGTTCTGTCAATGGTAAGATTTGCTATCTAATTATAGGTGGAGGAAGTTATGCTAATGTTACAAGTTCAAAATCGGCGTCTAAATTGAATTTGGAGACTATATAACATCCTAGGCCATACAAACTTTAATGGCTAAGTGGTCTAAATTGAATTTGGAGACTATATAACATCCTAGGCCATACAAACTTTAATGGCTAAGTGGAAATGGAGAGATGAAACTTTAATGGCTAAGTGGAAATGGAGAGATGAAGGTGACTCGACAAGTTGAGGTGAATTTCACAATTGAAAGGTATAATGGTAAGATGTTGTGTGATGTGATTCTCATGGAGTCAACTCATATCCTTTTGAGATGGTCATGACAGAATGATACCCAAACAATACATCAATAAAATCTCTTTCATTCATGATGATAAAAAAAATGTTCTCAAATTATTATCATCAAGAGAGGTACGTGAGGACATCTCCTCCTTTTTTATGATGACAAAACTCTTAGTAATTTTGATTAAGGGTAAAAAACTAGAGTAGACAATAAGCAATATAGAACATATAACAAAAATTTAAAACTTTTTTCAACCATATAATCCTTGACCAATTATGAATTTCTATATATTATTTGAGTGCATGCTTTTTTTTCTTCTTTTGAAACCTACTTATATCTCTTAAAAAAATTTATTTAATTGATAAATACTCACACACATTCAAGTTAATTTATAAATTTTACTGGTCAATTACCACCTCGAATTTCATCATTCGATTGTAACATTCCCTTGTTCATATATAATTCTTATTTTAACTTCTTAACTTAAAGCTAGTTAATGAGATATCAGATGAAAAAGAGATTTAGAAAACTATAATTTGATTACATAGTATTCAAAAATTCTTTATAACTAAATTATAAAGCTCTGTGTTTTAATTATTTTACATAACTTCTACCCCTACTATCTTAGCATTTATATTCTCAACACATAGTAAAACATCTTTACAGCAAACAGTAGCAGTAATTAGTGTAAAACATCATCTTCTCAATTGCATTTTAGAGCAAAATCTTTCTCCCTTGATTTGATATCGTGTAATTCCAAACTTTGTTGGTTAGATATAGTTATACTAGAAAATAAGACATTTATTTAGTCTTTTATACGACTCCTTATCCAAAAAAGATGTTTTCTGATTTCTAGTAACAGGGAATCACATCATTTTTACAACATGAATATTCACAAATGTAAATGAGTTTTGATTTTGATTTTGATAATTGTTTTCTTTTTCCACTTTAAAATTGAAATTCACTGTTTATTGTTCCTATTGCTATATGATACTTATTAACTGTTTTCGTGTTAAACAGAGGGTTAGTGAGTTTTGATTTTGGTTTTAATAATTGTTTTCTTTTTCCTCTCTAAAATTGAAAATGACTATTTGGGGTTCTTATTGCTATACGATACTTATTAACTGTTTTTGTATTGAATTAAAGGTTAAGTAACTTATTTAGATGACACTTTGTGTATATAATTCCATTTAGTGTGTGACTCCTTTATAATTTTTCCAAGTCCTTAAAAATAAATGAATAGTGAGGACAATTTAGATTTTAGAGGAATGAAAATTAAAGAAAATTATTTTGTTGGGACTAAAACTAAAATTTGTTCATTTTACGGGATAAAAAGTAGAATTTAAAGACTGTAAATTTATGTGTGAAACAGTCTTACAATGTCTCAGCAACCCATATTATTTTATGATGTTTTTGATGTTTGGGGCATTGATTTCATGGGACCGTTTCCTGTTTCATTTGGGTTTACTTACATCCTGCTCGTTGTTGATTATGTCTCTAAATGGGTTGAGGCGAAAGCCACTAGGACTGACGATTCTGCTGTTGTAGTAGATTTTGTTCATTCCTATATATTTTGCAGGTTTGGTATTCCCAGGGCCATCATCAGTGACCAGGGCACACATTTCTGCAACCGGAGCATGGACCCTTTACTGAGGAAATGTGGAGTACTCCATAAGGTTGCCACTGCTTATGTTGACTATTTAAAAGTATGTATATGTGTGTCAATCCTTCGGCAAGTGTACCGGTCGTTACAAGTTTAGAAATAGTGAGAAAAGGTTGTCGAACCACAGAGACTGATTGTGAATTACCAAATGCTCAACATGCTTTGCTATTAGGACGAATCAGTGAATGAATCATTTGTGTAAAACTAAACTATTGTGTAAAATAAAGCAATACTGTAAAGTAAAGAAAGCAAGTAAATGTTTAAGTTTCGAAGATGATAAAGACAGTTAGGGAACTGGTTCAATTGATTCCTTCCTCAAGCAACTACTTCTTATGTTAATCCAGTAATTATCACTCAATTGGAGACTAGAATTTGTGATACCGTAGACTAATCCTATTCCTAGGTCTTTAGTCCCTTTGAATGACTTCTATAATCCCTAATCCCTTAGGTAAAAACAGAAATTCATTCAAGAAGCGAAACTGATAAATTCATTAAAACATCTCATAATATGCAAGTTCTATCCCTAGACTCATGCATTACTATAGTGATACACTTCCTCTCCTACTTCAACTATCAATCTTCCGAAGGTATAGCTGACACGAGATACAAATCCTTAAGAAATAGTTCAATTCAATCAAACATTAATATTCCTATCTCTATTTGAATTTCATGAATTAAATCTCAAGAATAAGCATTAGATTACACTTGAATTAACATAAGGAATTCAGATCAATCAATTCCCTAACTTACAGTGAGATTACACTTGAATTAACATAAGGAATTCATTACAAGAGTTCTGGAATCAAAATCCCCATCCTTAACTCACAGATTTAGCTAAACATGGAAACGAGAAAAGAACGAAGAAAAACAGAATTCAAACTCAAGAGAAACTCCATAATCGCTTGATTCTTGCTCTCGCAAGCTCACAAACTTAGGAATCTCAAGATTTGATGGAGGAAGAAGGAGAATGAAAGTGGAGAAGAGAAAAACGAGAGAATCGTGCACGAGAAGCAACTGAAAACTGAATTATGAGAGCTCTCCCGATTTCGCGCCCAAACAACCATATATATAGACCCAGAATCGCGCCACCCACTTAAGAGGGACGCGCCCTGGCGCGTTTTGAGCGGAGAAGAAAGTGTGAACGCGCCCTTGTGCGCGCCCTGGCGTGTTTGTCCCACAAATAAACAGTGTTTGCATTAGTTGTATCGTCTGTCTTCATGTTGTCTGTATTTGGGATCGTCTATCTGAACTTGTTGTATCGTTGTTTGACTTGGTATAGTCTGTCATTGATGTCGTCTGTCTTGAATTTGATATCATCTGTTCTGAACTTGGTGTTGTCCGTCTTAGCTTGATATATCGTCTGTTGTGGGCTTGGTATCGTCTGTTGTGGATTTGGTATCGTCTGTTGTGGATTTGGTATCGTCTGTCTGAGCTTGATGTATCGTCTGTCTGAGCTTGATGTATCGTCTGTTGTGGACTTGGTATCGTCTGTATTGGTGTCATCTGTCTTGGACTTGGCATCGTCTGTCTTGGCTTGTTGTATCGTCTGTCTTTTGTGTCGTCTGTATTGGTTACAGACGAAAGCATCAATCTGGAGACTAAGACAAAACAAGTACAGACGGAACAACTTAAAAGAGGCAGGCTCAGACGAAGCAACTTCCTCAGAAGCAAGAGCAGACGAAACAATTCTTAAAAGAATCAAACACAGACGAAGCAACTCCATAAGAACTCCATACGAAGTACGACGGATAACTCGGATGAGGCAAGCATAGACAGAATAATTCTCAGACGAAGTAAGCATAGACGAAGCGACTTGGAAGATACGAGCACAGACGAAACTAATCCATTGCGTCTTGATCCCTTCGTCTGAGCTTTCATAAGGTACGAAACGCGCCCCGTATTGAGTGAAATCGCGCCCTGGCGCGATTGAATAAGTAAGGATGGCATGAGCGCGCTTCGAGCGCCCTAGCGCATTTTTGCCGCAAGCAGGGTATGAAGGCGCCTCATGAGTGCGCCCTGGCGCGTTTCTTCAGACGATATTATTTTAACAGCCTTGGATGCTTAACTTGAGGTTTGGCTTGCTCTACTTTCTTGATTTGAGCTTCTGTCCAAGTACTGGATCCACTCCTTGTTGCTTATCTCCTCTTCAATCCTTCATTGAACCTAAAAATTAACAAAAGAAGAATTAAAATGACTTAAAACTCAAGAAAAATTTACAAAACTCACAAAACACTCACTCAAGAACTAACACTAAGCAATTATGATATTTTTACTGTTTTCTTGACTAAATTATAGCTAAACCTAGTGAAAATAGATGGGAATGAGCTTAAAACACCTAGAAAAACATGTATAATTTAGCACTTATCACAACCCCAAACTTAAAGCTTTGCTTGTCCTCAAGCAAACATAGAATCCATCATTACAAGGGTTAATAAGCATGGTATAACACTAAGCTCAATTAGCCACTGAAAATGCCTTATGCAGTTCTTAACTCCTTAAGCCAACTCAATTTATCTATGAAAGTTGGACATGCACTCAAAATGTTATCAAGCACTGCACAATTCATCAAGCATAGGCAAACAACATAGATTGGCATGAGAAAATGTACTTTAGTCAACATCAAGAAAGTCCTCTCCGCTTAAGTGTTTGCCCTCAATCTCTCAAGTGTTTAGGCTTGTGTTTCTCTCAATGTTACCAATTAGAAGGTCAGTTACCATAGGCTTGCAATAGCTCTCAAATCTCCACTGCCTTCAAGTAGACATTGGACATTCAAAAGGTCTTTTCAGGGTTGTAATGGGGCTTAGGTAAAGGTGGGTTAAAAGAAAAGGTACTAGTTAAAAATCAAAGGAACTTAAAGAGTACAAGTTAGAACCTATATGATATGCGTGAACTAATATGGTTAGACGAAACAAAACTAATGAAATGAAACAAAAATGGACAGACGAAACAAAAATAATGGACATTTAAAGAAAAAATGATGGACGAGACGAAAAAAGAATAATGAAAAAAAAAAAAAATGATGAACAGACGAACGACTAACAACCCATGAAACCACTTGTTTTCTTTTCTTGCTTTATTTCTTTTGCTCTTTAAACTGCATTTTCTTCTGTTTCCTTTTCTTCCTTTCTTTTGTTTTTCTTTATTTTTCACTGTATCCCATCTGTGCCAGTATCGTCTGAGCCTTTAGTCTGATGATTTCGTCTGTAGGCTTACAGATGATACCCACAGACGATACTTCACAGACGATACCTACAAAGACCAATGAGAACACTATGTTCTCTTTTCTTCCTTTGTTTCTTTTCTTTCTTTTTCTTTCTTTTCAATTTTTCTTGTTTTTCTCTTTGTTTTTTGTACTTTTTTTCTTAAGTGGTCTCACTAATTGCCAGTTCATGAAGAAAAAGAAAAATAAAAATTTTAAGTATGCAAATATGCATGAAAACAGAGAATGCATATGAAAAAGAGAATGTACTATACTATCTAGACCAAACAATGTTACTAATATCCATATCCAACAACCCCAAACTTAAAAATTTGACTTGTCCTCAAGTCAACAACACATGCACCCCAAAATTCAACCCCAAACTTAATCTTGAATCCTATCGTCTAAGCAAAGAAACCAATACTCTTTAAGTTCCAGTGATGGGACCATTGGTTTTTCACTTATATAGGCTTGTATCCAAGAATCCAAGAAATAAAGGGTTTATTCAGGCTCAAAGGGGCTAGCAATGGATAATGTGAAGGTTAAGGCTATTTGGCTCAAGGCTACAAGAAAGAAATTTGCCTTTATCATTTGTGTCCACATCTAAATGTGTGCAATTTTGACCAAGAGCTAAAGCAAGTTCTGGAACAAACACATCACATGGTACAATAGAACACTTAAGAATAAATCATGTTGGAGGCCCAAATTCTTATCCAGGATCAATTATTGCATAACATTGCTAAGTTCATCAATCATGTCACAATCTAGAAAGTTGTCATGCTCAAATTCTCATACAATGACTCTTCAAACATTTGAGAAACATGCAACTTTGTCATAGAACCTCAAATTGAATCCTAAGTGCCAAAAATTACACAGTTCATTCTACTGGACTACCAAGTCAATGTTATACTAAGTGCAATTGACCTTCATAAGATGGTCTAACCAAAACAGGGCATATACTCTAACAAACATGAATTAACAGTTAACATAAAAAGAGTCTAAGAATGCTCCCTGTTGAAGACAAGCCAAATGCTCAAGGTTCTAAACCAAGTGCCAACATTTTCCATGTTTCTCCAAAGAAGGCTCAGATCTAACAATTCACACAAACAACACAAACTAACAAGACAAAAAAATAACAATCAAATTATATTCAACTAAAAATCAATTAAAAATCAAATATAATACCATGAACTAAAAAGGCAAGAAAAATAATCTAGTTAAGGCTACATTAACCAAAAACTCAAAACTTAGATGAAACATTAAACTAAAACATCAATCCTCATCTTCTCGTCTCATCCTCTTCTTCCTCACTTCCTCAATATTTTCCTCTCGCATCTTCATTATAACCACCATCAACCTCTTCACCATCATCGTCTTGTCCCTCACTTTCATAGTCCTCAGAAAACTCTTCAAACCTCATTAAATCTTCAAACATTTCACTGCTGAGTGGTTTGAATGGCGTCAACTTCTCTCTTGTGATTCATTTGGGCAGCTAAACTTCTTATGAGGGGCTCAAGTGCAATGCAAATTTTATTGGACTCGTGAATCCTTCTAATATTTTCTTGAACTACCTTCAGATGTCTCAATAACTTTTGCTGATCTGCAGCAGTAACTGGAGCTTCTGGCATTGGAGCTTTACCTTTGGACTTTGATGTAGCTTTGCCACTAGAAGTGGACGGTGCTTCTGGTGTGGCTTTGGCTGTACTGGACTCTCCTTTGGTGAATTTCACATCCAATGTGGCACCCGGTCTCATAGGAATCAAACCCTCAGTTGAAACTCCAGCCTCAATACACAGCTGAGTGATGATACTTGCATAAGACAGGGATCCCTGTTTTTGCAAGTGCAGTGTGTGAATCTCATTGGCTATGGTCAGACCCACATTGAGATACTCACCCTTCATTATACTATACAGGCACCAAACTCTCTTCTTTGTGATGGAAGATCTATGTTGAATTGGTAGGAGAATCCCATAGACAAAAGCTCACCAGATTTTTGCCTTGAAACACAATGATGAAGCTTTGACATGAGTAACTCCGTTGTTGCGCCATAAGCTATCCTTCCAAGCTCCCTTACCTTCACATAATAACTCGTCTACCATGCTTGGTTCGGCTTTGCTGTCGGCTCTATACTGGAAGATACAATCCCTTCCTTCCGAGAAAGGAATTAATAACAGTCGGTTGATGGCTTGAGGTGAGAAAGAAATTTGCTTCCCCCGGACATAAGATGCATAGCGCTCTTCTTCATCGTCACTTGTTATATTAGCATAGAACTCTAGCACTAGCTCTTGATATGCTGGGAAATTAATGTTGGCTAATCCAGTCCACTTTCTTCCAGAAATCTCATTGCAAACTTCTTTGTAACTAGCGCGTTGAGAAGCATCCCCAATTCTTTCATCAGTGGATAGGCTCGTGCTCATGTTGAATTTCCGCTCTACTAACACTGCACGTGCTATGAAACGGAGGCAAAGGCCTCTCGCATGCTCCATGATCTAAATCGAGAGTATCATATTCTGGAATTTCTGGAGTGACCTTGGCTTTCTTTGTAGTCTTCTTCTTCTCTTGGCTCTGTCCTTTGATAGCTTTATTTTTGGTTCTTGGTTGCCTTGAAGAAGAACTAGTTGGTTGGTTACTTGAAGACATAATTTTTTTCACAATTGAACCTACACAATCCAAAATATATATGAGAAGAACATGTGTGCACTTAACTAACAATTATTACCAATAAGAGCATGCATCTTCATCAAACTTATAGTGTGGTTCAAAGGAACTAAATGGCAATTGTCAAAGGAAATGCAAAAGCAATTACAATATGGTCATGCTTACTAGTGATGTGCATCTAGAACACACTCAAAACTTCATTGAAGCATTTTAATAAACACTAAGTGAACATGAACGGACATATCATATTTCTTTCCAATTGCTTCATACCATGCATCTCCGTGACAATTATCATCATACATTTTCAAGCAATCAATGTTATTCATCAACAATCATTAAAACAAGGCCATGCAACACATTCAATTGAGCCAATTTCAATTCGCACAAAAGCGGTTAGGGTTACGAACCAACGATTCTTGAACCCTCCTCTCAAATACTCATGTGAATTATGCAATTGAAGCTTAGACAATGAAGAAAACAAGTTAAAATCAATGGATTGGAGCACATACCTTGTTTAGGCCGAATGGGATATGAGAACACCAAATGAGAATTCTTGAAAATTATCAACAAAAATGAAAATCTATGGTGAAAGGGATGAAGATTCAATTCAAAACTACTTGTAATTGTGGAGTGGTGAGGTTGAAAATTGATTGGGATTGGGATTGAACTCTTGAGAACTCACAAGCACATGGAAGAAGATGAGGAACAAGTGAACGCGCCTCTCTTTGTGCCAAGGCGCAAGGTCGAAAGAAATGCGCCACCCTTTAAATGAAAACGCGCCTCTCCATTTGCAACGCGCCACTCACTTAAAACGCGCCGGGCGCGTTTTGCCGGCTATATGTAAAACGCGCCCTCCAAGGGCGCGCGCGTTTAGGCCGCAACCAATCTTCAAACGCGCCTCTTTCTTGCAGCAGATGGCGCTGAGGCGCGTTTTTACCGCAAGCAGGTATAAACGCGCTACCTTGTTTCCTCAAATTGCGCCAAGGCGCAATTCACTACTTCCATGTGCGCTTCTGCTAGCGCCAGGGCGTGTGTCACTGTGTTTTGGTCAATTCTTCATGCACTATTGTGGGCTAAGGAGAAAACTGGTGACTTGCACCTTGATTCCACTTAGGCAACCATTCTAAGTTCTTTTGACTCTTGATAGATCTATTTTCTGCACAATAAACCTATCACACCTAAGCATGCCTTAAGATCCCACAACTTTCCCATTCATGCTATTACATCTCACCCCTCTTATTTCTATCATTCATGTTAATGCAATTTCAATTGTTATTCATATATCTACTTATGTATCTATCAACATAGAATCAGATTTATTATACTAGCTCATGTATTTACACTTCTAATCTAATCATCACATTCTCTTTTCTTTTTGCTTTTCTAACTTTTAAACTATTTACAAGTATCTCACAACAAGAAGTTACAGAAAACTTCTTTCAATTGGGTAGGTTGCCTCCCACCAAGCGCTTCTTTAATGTCATTAGCTTGACATGTAAATTGACTCTATCAAGGAGGGTCATGCAGTTCAACAAAGACCTTATCCTTTTCAAAAGCATCTCCCAAATAAGGTTTTACTCTCTGGCAGTTTACTTTGAACTCTCTGGATTTATCAAGGTCTTCTAAAGTGATTGCACCATGTGGAAATACTTGTTTAACAGCAAATGGACCAGACCATCTAGACTTTAATTTTCCTGGAAACAACCTTAATCTAGAATTATAAAGTAACACCAATTGTCCAGGGTAAAACTCTCTCCTTCTAAGCTTACGATCATGCCATAACTTTGCTCTTTCTTTATAAATCTTGGCATTTTCATATGCTTGAAGTCTGAATTCATCCAACTCATGGAGTTGGTATAGTCTCTTCTCAGGGCCTGATTGAGAGTCAGAGTTGAAATATTTCAAGGCCCAATATGCCTTGTGCTCTTGTTCTACAGGCAAGTGGCATGCCTTTCCATAGACCATTTGAAATGGTGTCATGCCAATGGGAGTCTTATAAGCTGTCCTGTATGCCCAAAGAGCATCATTTAGTCTTTTAGACCAATCTTTTCTGGACAGATTTACAGTTCTCTCTAAAATCTTCTTAATCTCCCTATTTACTAGTTCAGCTTGCCCACTGGTTTGGGGGTGATATGGTGTTGCAATCTTGTGCTTCACCCCCAGCCTCTTAAGGACTCTCTCCATATGCTTATTACAAAAATGGCTTCCACCATCAGTAATGAAAGCTCTAGGGACACCAAACCTAGTAAAGATGTTTCTATGAATAAAGGTATCTACAATCCTAGAGTCATTGGTTGGGGCAAAAATGGCTTCTACCCACTTGGACACATAGTCTACAACCACTAGGATGTATGTGTGGGAGAAAGAGGGAGGAAATGGTCCCATGAAATCCATCCCCCACACATCAAATACCTCTATCTCTAATATGTTGTTTAATGGTCCCTCATCTCTCCTTGAAATATTTCCACTTCTTTGGCATCTGTCACAGGACTGCACAAAAGCTTTTGCATCTTTAAAAATAGATGGCCAATACAAACCACATTGCAAAACCTTTTTAGCTGTCCTTTCCCCATTAAAATGACCTCCACTAGGGGAATTGTGACAATGCCAAAGGACAGAGTTGACCTCTTCCTCCGGTATACATCTCCTAAGGAGTCCATCTACACCCCACTTAAACAGAAATGGCTCATCCCATACATAATATTTTGCATCCGAAAACAATTTTTTCTTTGTTGATGGGATAAGCCAAGGGGGACATAGTTGGATACCTTAAAGTTCGCGATATCGCTGAACCAAGGAGCATCGTTAATAGCAAAGAGTGTCTCATCAGGGAAGGTTTCAACTATAGGGATATCACTACCTTCTATTTCAGCATGAGGCAACCTTGAAAGGTGATCTGCCACTAGGTTCTCTCTGCCTTTTTTGTCTTTTATTTCAATGTCAAACTCTTGCAGAAGGAGAACCCAACGGATCAACTTTGCTTTACTCTCATGCTTCATTAAAAGGTATTTCAAGGCAGCATGGTCAGTGTACACTATGATTTTTGAGCCAATGAGATAAGGCCTAAACTTATTGAGAGCAAATACTATGGCTAGCAATTCTTTTTCTGTAGTTGAATAATTGATTTGGGCACTATCAAGCACTCTGCTAGCATAGTATATTACTCTTACAAGTTTGTCCTTCCTTTGTCCTAACACTGCCCCTATTGCATAATCACTAGCATCACACATTAATTCAAAAGGTAAACTCCAATCTGGAGCAGTGATGATAGGGGCTGTTATTAGTTTCTCTTTTAGAGTCTCAAAGGCTTTTAAGCAGTTTTCATCAAAATTAAAGCTCACTTCCTTTACAAGCAAGTCACACAATGGTTTAGAAATTTTTGAAAAATCTTGGATGAATCTTCTATAAAAACCAGCATGACCTAAGAAACTCCTCACCCCTTTCACATTCACTGGTGGAGGTAGTTTCTCTATCACTTCTATTTTTGCCTTGTCCACTTCTATACCATTCATAGAGATTTTGTGTCCTAAAACGATGCCTTCTTTAACCATAAAATGGCACTTTTCCCAGTTCAAAACCAGATTTGTTTCTTGGCATCGTTTCAGTACAAAAGCTAAATTTTCTAAACAGTTATCAAAAGTGGACCCAAAGACAGAAAAATCATCCATAAATATTTCAATGAATTTCTCAACCATATCTCCAAAAATGGCCATCATGCATCTTTGAAAGGTAGCTGGTGCATTACATAGTCCAAATGGCATTCTCCGGTAGGCAAAAACTCCATAAGGACACGTAAAAGCGGTTTTCTCTTGGTCCTTAGGATCTTCCACAATCTGGTTATAACCAGAGTAGCCATCCAGAAAACAATAATAGGCATGACCAGCTAGCCTTTCAAGCATTTGGTCCATAAAAGGTAAAGGGAAGTGGTCTTTCCTAGTAGACTCATTTAACCTTTTGTAATCAATACACATCCTCCACCCAGTCACTGTCCTGGTGGGGATCAACTCATTTTTCTCATTTGCAATCACAGTCATGCCCCCTTTTTGGGAACTACTTGTATCTTGGACTTATCCAAGAACTATCCGAAATGGGATAAATAATGCCAATCAAGTAGTTTGAGGACTTCCTTGTGTACAACCTCTTTCATAGTAGGATTTAAACGTCTTTGAGGTTGTATCACAGGTTTGAAATTGTCCTCAAGCAAGATTTTGTGCATGCAAAATGAGGGGCTTATTCCTTTCAAATCAGAAATCTGCCACCCAATAGCAGTTTTATGCTTTTTCGAACTTTAAGCAAACCGTCCTCTTCATTTTTATTCAAAAAATTGCTAATGATCACCGGGAAGGTGTCATTCTCTTCAAGAAAAGCATATTTAAGATGAGAGGGCAGTTGCTTAAGTTCGCTCTTAGGTGTAGTCTCTGTTTTATCAACCAATTCAGATGTTTCATCCACTGCTTCAATACATGATGGTGGTGGTGTGTTGGTTTCCATAGCAGCAATGAATTCTTCAACTTCATATTGTTCATTTTCAAAACTGGAAGTATCAAAATCTTCCTCCTCTTTTATGAAATCAAAAATTTCATTTTCATAAACATTTTCTGCTATAGGATTCAACACATCAATCATCATGCATTGGGACTTATCAGCTGGAAATTTCATAGCATCAAATATATTAAAAGATACCTTTTCTTCATCTACTCTCAGGATGAGTTCACCTTGTGCTACATCAATCAAGACTCTGCCGGTGGCTAGGAATGGTCTTCCTAGGATGATTGGCACTTCTTCATCAGCCTCCATATCCAACACCACAAAGTCAATAGGAATACGAATTTGTCCACCTTCACCAAGAGATCTTCTACTACTCCATAGGGGCGTTTGGTGGATCTGTCCGCTAATTGTAGTGTCATCATTGTAGGCTGAATGTCTTGTATGTTCAATTTACGTAGCACAAAAAGAGGCATCAGGTTTATGCTGGCTCCTAAATCAATCAATGCCTTACCAACTGGTACTTCCCCTATAGAACAAGGGATAGTGAAGGGGCCTCTATCTCTCAACTTTTGAGGCAATTTCCTCTGGATGATGGCACTGCATTCTTCTGTCATAGCCACTGTCTCGTCATCCAAAAGCATCCTCTTATTAGATAGAATCTCCTTCATGAATTTCGCATATGAAGGCATCTTCTCGCAGAGCTTGAAAAATGGAATATTAATCCTCAAACTTTTCAAGATATCGAAGAATTTGGCAAACTGCTTATCATCATTTGCCTTCTTCAGCCTTTGAGGATATGGAAGCTTGCAGTAAGGTGAGATGTGTTCAGGCTGGCCAGCTTCTTGTAGTATTTGCCTCTTTGTCTTTCTTGGTGATTCTTCCTTTTCAGTGAGAACTGCAGGTATAGGTGGCTGCCTATCCTTTTCTGCAGTATCTTCTTTTTCCTCCACTGTATCACCTTTCAATTCTGCAGTTTCCTTTCCCAACACTTTACCACTCCTTGTGGTAATGGCTTTACACTGCTCCTTTGGGTTGACCACAGTATCACTTGGCAGATTTCCTTGGCTTCTTTCAGATAATTGCTTGGAAAGTCAGGCCAATCTGTGATTCAAGGTTCCTAATTGAGGCTTCTTGATTGGTAAACATGGATTCAGTTCTCTGCATAAAGGACATAAACATGTTTTCCAGATTTGAGGATCCTTCTCTAGGAACATTCATGTTAGAGTTTGCTGGAGCATTCCTTGGTTGGTTAGGTTGGAATTTAGACTGGTTTGGATTGAAAGGTGTGTTTTGTGGTTGGTTTTGGTTATAGTCTTGGTTAGATGAAGATGCTTGGTTTTGATCTGGTTGTAATTTTGATTGTATGGTGGATTTGGATTGAAAGGTGGTCTAGGATTCGAGTTGAAGGTTTGTTTGAAGTTTTGGTCATAAGAGGAAGGATTAGATTGCAGATAATTGTTGTTCCTATATGACAGATTTGGATGGTTCCTATTGTGAGGGTTATAGCTGTTTGTGTTAGCATAAGCATTACCGTGAGGATTTCCCATATAGTTCACTTGAGCTTGATCCTCTACAGTAGCTCCTAGGCTGTCACAACATTCAACTGAATGTCCTCCCCCACAATATTCACAATTTATTGGAGGTGCTTGGACTGCATTTAGTGGACCACTTGCGAGTTGTTTCATTAATTGGTCCAATTTCTGAGTCATCAATTTATTCGAGCAAGCAGTGCATCATTGGCTCCAAACTCCATCATTCCTCTTCTTTCCCCATAGAAATCACTAGGAGGAGCATCGTATCTGTTCGAAGCCATCGTCTCAATGATTGCTCTTGCTTCTTGCGCATCCTTTTTCCTTAATGAACCTCCAGAGGCATCTACTAGCAATCTGGTATGTGATCGCATCCATTATTAGAAGATGTGGACTTGCTTTCAAATCGAGAAAACCATGGTGAGGACATCTTCTCAAGAAGGACTTGAATCTCCTCCATGCCTCACTTATGGACTCTCCATCCTTTTGCTTGAAACAAGAGATCTCAGCTCTGAAGTAGTTATATTTCTCAGGTGGAAAATATTGAGCCAAAAATGTGTTTACCAAGTCTTCCCAAGTAGTGAAATATCCATATGGAAAACTCTGCAACCACATCTTTGCTTCACCTTTCGAAAACTCAAATAATCTCAACCTAATGGCGTCATCCCAAGACTCCATTCATTTTTATAGTTCCACAAATCTGCAAGAAATTGTGAACATGTTGATTTGGATCTTCCTCCTCTAGACCTCCAAATTGCTCTTGTCTGACTAATTGTGTAAGAGCAGGTTTTATCTCAAAGTTGTTGGCTGCCACAATTGGTGGTGCAATACTAGAACCGCAGCCCATTGCATTTAGGCGTGTACACTCTTCCAATGTCATCCGCCTTGTATTATCCATAGTTCTTTGTTGAATTTTCTGGTAGAGTTGAGTCTTCTGGTATGGTCTCTTCTTTATTGCTTTTATTCTCTTTCAGATTTTTCCTGCAAAACCTCTCAATTTCTGGTTCAAACAAGAAGTTAGTTTCCTTAACTCTTCGCATAAACCACAAATCTAAAAGATACCGGAAATCTCAAACAAATCAAAAGAATGAAATAATTCAATGAAAAACAAAAACAGAACAAGTATACAAAACAAACAAAACAAATGTCCTAATTAGCAAACACGTTAAGACTATCGATATTCAACCAATAGTCCCCGACAACGGCGCCATAAACTTGTTGACTATTTAAAAGTATGTATATGTGTCAATCCTTCGGCAAGTGTACCGGTCGTTACAAGTTTAGAAATAGTGAGAAAAGGTTGTCGAACCACAGAGACTGATTGTGAATTACCAAATGCTCAACATGCGTTGCTATTAGGATGAATCAGTGAATGAATCATTTGTGTAAAACTAAACTATTGTGTAAAATAAAGCAATACTGTAAAGTAAAGAAAGCAAGTAAATGTTTAAGTTTCGAAGATGATAAAGACAGTTAGGGAATTGGTTCAATTGATTCCTTCCTCAAGCAACTACTTCTTATGTTAATCCAGTAATTATCACTCAATTGGAGACTAGAATTTGTGATACCGTAGACTAATCCTGTTCCTAGGTCTTTAGTCCCTTTGAATGACTTCTATAATCCCTAATCCCTTAGGTAAAAACAGAAATTCATTCAAGAAGCGAAACTGATGCATTACTATCCCTAGACTCATGCATTACTATAGTGATACACTTCCTCTCCTACTTCAACTATCAATCTTCCGAAGGCATAGCTGACACGAGATACAAATCCTTAAGAAATAGTTCAATTCAATCAAACATTAATATTCCTATCTCTATTTGAATTTCATGAATTAAATCTCAAGAATAAGCATTAAGCAGGGAAGAGATCAATCAATTCGGTGAGATTACACTTGAATTAACATAAGGAATTCATTACAAGAGTTCTGGAATCAAAATCCCCATCCCTAACCATCCACTTAACTCATTACAAGATTTAGCTAAACATGGAAACGAGAAAAGAACGAAGAAAACCAGAATTCAAACTCAAGAGAAACTCCATAATCGCTTGATTCTTGCTCTCGCAAGCTCACAAACTCAGGAATCTCAAGATTTGATGGAGGAAGAAGGAGAATGAAAGTGGAGAAAGGAAAAACGAGAGAATCGTGCACGAGAAGCAACTGAAAACTGAATTATGAGAGCTCCCTTAATTTCGCGCCCAAACAGCCATATATATAGACCCAGAATCGCGCCACCCACTTAAGAGGGACGCGCCCTGGCGCGTCTTGAGCGGAGAAGAAAGTGTGAACGCGCCCTTGTGCGCGCCCTGGCGTGTTTGTCCCACAAATAAACAGTGTTTGCATTAGTTGTATCGTCTGTCTTCATGTTGTCTGTATTTGGGATCGTCTATCTGAACTTGTTGTATCGTTGTTTGACTTGGTATAGTTTGTCATTGATGTCGTCTGTCTTGAATTTGATATCGTCTGTTCTGAACTTGGTGTTGTCCGTCTTAGCTTGATGTATCGTCTGTTGTGGGCTTGGTATCGTCTGTTGTGGATTTGGTATCGTCTGTTGTGGATTTGGTATCGTCTGTCTGAGCTTGATGTATCGTCTGTCTGAGCTTGATGTATCGTCTGTTGTGGACTTGGTATCGCCTCGTATTGGTGTCATCTTGTCTTGGACTTGGCATCGCCTGTTTGGCTTGTTGTATCGCCTGTCTTTTGTCGTGGTTACGACGAAAGCATCAATCTGAGACTAAGACAAAACAAGTACAGACGGAACAACTTAAAAGAGGCAGGCTCAGACGAAGCAACTTCCTCAGAAGCAAGAGCAGACGAAACAATTCTTAAAAGAATCAAACACAGACGAAGCAACTCCATAAGAAGCAGGTACAGACGGATAACTCAGATGAGGCAAGCATAGACGATAATTCTCGATGGCAAGTAAGCATAGACGAATACTTGGAAGATACAAGCACGAGACGAAGCAACTTCATAAGAAGACGCAGAGATGGAATAGCTCTCGGATGAATAGACTTCTCGACGAAGTAAGCATAGACGACTAAGATACGATAGACGAAACTAATCCATTGTCTTGATCCCTTCGTCTGAGCTTTCATAAGGTACGAAACGCGCCCCGTATTGAGTGAAATCGCGCCCTGGCGCGATTGAATAAGTAAGGATGGCATGAGCGCGCCCCTGAGCGCGCCCTAGCGCATTTTTGCCGCAAGCAGGGTATGAAGGCGCCTTATGAGTGCGCCCTGGCGCGTTTCTTCAGACGATATTATTTTAACAGCCTTGGATGCTTAACTTGAGGTTTGGCTTGCTCTACTTTCTTGATTTGAGCTTCTGTCCAAGTACTGGATCCACTCCTTGTTGCTTATCTCCTCTTCAATCCTTCATTGAACCTAAAAATTAACAAAAGAAGAATTAAAATGACTTAAAACTCAAGAAAAATTTACAAAACTCACAAAACACTCACTCAAGAACTAACACTAAGCAATTATGATATTTTTACTGTTTTCTTGACTAAATTATAGCTAAACCTAGTGAAAATAGATGGGAATGAGCTTAAAATACCTAGAAAAACATGTATAATCTAGCACTTATCAGCTTACTACCTGCAGACTAACAAATAAGCTGAGATCTCTAACAGGGAGATCAAGCTCATTCTACAGAAGACTGTGAGTTCCAACAGGAAGGACTGGAGCAAGCGTTTGGATGACGCTTTATGGGCCTACCGGACTGCTTACAAGACCCTAATTGGGATGAATCCTTACAGGCTAATCTATGGTAAGGCCTGCCACCTCCCTGTGGAATTTGAGCACCGCGCTTTCTGGGCAGTCAACCGGTGTAATATGGACTTGGACCAATCTGGAGCAAAGAGGAAACTACAACTCCAAAAGTTAGAGGAGCTGAGATTGGAGGCTTATGAAAGTTCACACATATATAAAGAGAAGACCAAAGCCTTGTATGATCGGAAATCCTTCACAGGGAGTTTTTAGTTGGATAGAAAGTTCTTCTCTTTAATTCCAACCTCAAGCTTATGCCTGGTAAATTTAAATCTAGGTGGGATGGTCCATTTGTGATTGCTAATGTTTTTCCCTTTGGTGTAGTTGAACGTAAAGATGATCGAACGAGGAATACATTCATGCTGAACTGGCAGCACTTAAAGCACTATCATGAAAGCTCCATCAAGCAGCCCGCAGAACAGGAGATTGTTACACTTGCAGACGCACTGCCGCTTTGAGTGGCCGAGGGAGTTTTTCTCTTCTCCCTCCACTCTTTTCCGTTTTGTTTTCATTTATTTCCTATCTTTCCACCTTATTTAATTAGGAGTAATTAGGATTTCCATGCTTTGTTTCATTTTATTTTTATGAACTGGAGATTTTGTGATTCTGGTTTAATTATTAGTACATCTACATTATGGTTTATATGTTGACAATATGAACTGGAATCTGAGCTGAGTTGATTTTTTTAATTATTTTGTGGTATTGATATATTTCTCTAGTAGATGTTGGACTAGTTTGTATGAATTGGTTATGTATTGTTTCTGATAAGTATTTGACAATATTGAACCAGTGAGTCTTTGGGCCTGTTTTGAATGGATTCATCTGCATGCCATTCTCTTTCTTTCGGTGTGATATATGCCATTAGTGGATGTCGTTTTTCAAAACTTGCTTTTATTATTTTCAAAGCTGCATTTTATCACTCAGTGCATGATCATTATTGAGACATTCATTTCTATTTTCCCCACTTGACCAAATAGCCTACCTTGCATTTTATCCCTTGCTAGCCCATTTGCGCCTAAAACCATTTCTTTCATTACCTGCATTACAAGCCTTAAGAGTAAAACAATGTTGTCCTGATTGCACAGATATTGAGTTAATTGTTTATCTTTTGGTTATGTGAAGTAGATAAGTGTAAGGATGTCTGCTCGGGACGTGCAGAAAAATAAGTGTGGGTGGTGGAATATTGCAATTAATATGACTTGAGTTTGAGTTTCAGAACTGATACATTTTGGTTGTTTTTTGACCAGCACACTTATGTAAATGTTATCTTAGTACTATTTTGCTATTTGAGACTGATACGAATGAAAAAGAAAAATAAGTACTAAAAAAAAATTGAAAAAAAAAGACAAGAAAAAATTGGAAAAAATATATGGAAAAAGAAAAAGAAATAAAAGCAAAATAACAAAAATTTTGATTTGAATAAGTGTGCAAAATGAGTTGAGTACTTAAGCAGTTGATTGAAATAGCAAATTTGTAGGTTTATTATGTAATTTTGATATCTTTTGTAATCTGTTGATGTTGTTTTCAATATCTGTGAAATAATAGTCACTTGACCAAATTTATCAAACCTTTATCCTTGGCCCCGTTACATCCTTTGTAAGTCCTCTTAAATCATGCATGACTGTGATTGTTAGTGGCAGAGAACTAGAATGATTGCAGGCCTATGGTAAAATGATGTTCACTTTAATGGCTTGAGAGTAAAAACTTGTCTGATACACTTGAGAGTTTGAGTGGTACACTTCCGGTGAGGTCATTGCTTATAATTAACTTGCATGATTAATTTACTGTCTGATTGGTCCTATCTGAAACAGGAATTGTTTAATACTGTAATATGTAATCATTAGATTGATTGTGCTCTGATCGCTATGTTCAGTTCTAATGCATTGATTACTATTTTGGAGAGTATGAAATAACTTAGACTAGATGAAATTTTTGCATCCAATTTAACATTTTCATTAAGACTTAGTTTTGCCCAGGAGTGCAAAAGGATAAGTGTGGGGGAATTTGATGAGTCATTATTTTGATCAATTTCTCTGCATTTAATACATCATATTACAACATTATTAATGGTCAATTAGCATGATTTAGTGCATTTATGAGTTTCAGTTCATTTGGGCCTTAAGTAGCTCATATGAGATTGTTGATTCTATCGTTGTTTATTAATAATGAATGCAGAGAACTAATTATATGATTCGAAACCAAGTTGTGTGCTCTCATGTGATCGTGTGAGTTTAAAGGTTACCAAGTGTTCGATGATAATTCTCTAAGATCTTAGAGCGTTAGTTCAATGTTGGCATGCAGGGATCTCGGTTTCAATGCACTGCATAGATGAGTGCCCGTTTTTTGTTGAACCTCTTTTACTTGCGTCTTGGACGCAACATGTTTTATTCTTATGTTCTTTTTTCTTCTTTTGAGGGGTTCAACAACAACATCCTCAAAAGGAACTTCTGTTACAGTGACAGGTGGTGGAGGTGAAAAGATTGGTATTCGGGTTTATGTTTGGGCTTGTGTTTGTGTTTGTGTTTGGGTTTCAGAGCCGCTTGGTCTTGCACGCTTGATGTGAGCTCTGTGAGGATGATCTTGGGTCATAGGAGAGAGGGGTTCTTCTTCTCCACTTCTATAATGAAGGAAACCAGGGGACATATGCATCTTCGCAAAGGTGCTCCATTTAATTTCTTTTCCTTCATTATGCCACACTACTCCAATGGCATCAAAACCTTGGTTAATAATGATTTGAGAGGAGAGTAGCGTAGGGAATGTTGCTCTTTCTTCGAATGTTTCTGTTCTTCAAGGCGTTCACCCAATGATCAAGAATCAGGTGAGGAAGGCTCATCTTTGCTTTCCTAAGACAGTAGAACAAGCAGAAACGGTCTCGAAGACTCACATTGTCTCTTGAGCCTGTTCGAGGGGTGAAGATGTTGTAGAGAAGGTTGTGGATGACTCTGCATGTTAGGAGGAGGTTCCTAGATCTCAAAAATTTGGGATCTTCAGGGTCACGAGCCTTTCTATAGAGCATGTTATCAACATGCGCTTCAGACTCAATCTTCATTCAATCAACGCTGTAGAAGCGGCCTTCAGCCTTGCACTTCCCAGCCTCAGCAATGGTATCCACAGTGACAATGTATTCCTTCTTGTCAATGGTACCAACGATACCATCATCAAACTCTTGGGCATCACTCTAGAATTCTGCGTAAGCCTCCATCAGTCATGGACCTTTTTGCTCAGTGAAGTCCATCCACCCATTATGGGTCAACATCTTCGACACTCGATTTGAAACACCTTCAAGAGTGGATTTGACAATCCACTTGCTAGGCAGGAAGAGATCTTGCACAAAGAAAGTCTCTTCAGAAGTCTTGATTTTCATGGCGGCCATTTTTTAGGTTTGAAAAAGAAAGATTTTGTGAGTATGATATTTTTAGAGAAGATAAAATTTCAAAGAATATAGAATACTGTAAAGAGTAAAGGAGTGAACTTTGCAGTATTTATAGTCAAAGATTGAAACGGTTATAATTTATTAGACGAAAGAAGTTGAAACCGCCCTTAATTTGACGTGGCCTCATGATTGCCTTTTTAATGATTGATTTGACCTCTGCAATTCACTGTGCGTGCTTTTCAATGACAGACATATTTAATGCTGCATTTATTTTGTCCTTGCACACTTAACTTTAAATTAATTAAATAATAACCTTGCGTCTGTTGAATTTCCTTAGACTGATTCAACTTGATCATACGCAATGTTTCATCTTAATGCGAATAAATAGGACAGACGAAATGAACAATCAAAAGGCACAGACGAAATAACTTAGTCAATTAAAGAAACAATTCCCAAATTTTCTTTAATAATGTTAAAACGAGTTTCGTCTAAAGTTTTTGTGAAAATATCTGCCCATTGAAAATCAATTTGAACAAACTGTATATCGAAAATACCTTTTTGAACATAATCTTTTATAAAATGAAATTTGATTTCAATATGTTTGGCTTTTGAATGTTGAATATGGTTTTTTGCTGAGATTGATTGCAATTTTATTATCACAAAATACTGGTATTTGAGTCTCAAACCTGAAGTAATCCTCAAGTTGATGTTTTACCCAAAGTAATTATGAACAACATCCAGCTACAGCAATATACTCTACTTTAGTGGTTGAGAGTGCAATGAAGTTTTGCTTCTTGCTTGACCAAAAGATGAGTGATGTGCCAAGAAATTGACATCCACCACTTGTGCTTTTCCTCTCCACTTTATCTCCAGCATAATCAACATCACAATAACCACTAAGATTGAAATCACCATTTTTCTTATAAAACAAAGAGAGATTAGTAGTTCCAATAAGATATCTCAAGATACGTTTAACAGCTTGCAAATGAGATTCTCTAGGATCAGATTGAAAACGTGCACATAGATAAACACTAAACATAATGTCAGGTCTACTAGCAGTGAGATAGAGTAGAGATCCAATCATACCTCTGTATACCGTTTGATCAACTGTCTTACCTGACTCATCTTTGTTGAGATTTGCACTAGACGAATGTATTGGTGTCTTCATGGGCTTAGCATTCTCCATTTTGAACTTCTTTAGAAGCTCCTTGGTGTACTTTTGTTGATGCATGTAGATGCCTTGTTTCGTCTGTTTGATTTAAAGTCCTAGGAAGAACTTTAATTCTCCCATCACACTCAATTCAAACTCATCCTACATTAACTTAGAGAAATCCTTGCACAAGGATTCGTTAGTTGCTCCAAAGACTATATCGTCTACATAAATTTGGACAATGATAAAGTCCTTAGAAACACTTTTCTTGAAGCGAGTTGTATCAACCTTTCCTCTTGAAAAACCATTTTTAAGAAGAAAAGAACTCAGTCTGTCATACCAAGCTCTAGGAACTTGTTTAAGACCATAAAGTGCTTTCTTAAATTTGAAAACATGATCTGGTTGAGATTGACTCTCAAAACCAGGAGATTTTTTAACATACACTACTTCTTCAATGAAACCGTTTAGAAAGACACTTTTCACATCCATTTGATATAGGGCGATATTCTTGTGAGCAGCAAAAGCAAGTAAAATTATAATTGCTTCTAACCTAGCTACAGGTGCAAAGGTTTAAGTAAAGTCAATACCTTCTTGTTGTTTATAGCCTTGAGCTACTAACCTGACCTTGTTTCTTACCACTTTTCCAGCTTCATCAAGCTTGTTTCTGAACACCCATCTTGTTCCAATGATGCTTTTGTTCCTTGGTCTTTCCACTAGAGTCCATACATCAGTCCTTGTGAACTGATTCAACTCTTCTTCCATAGCCAAAATTCAGTCATTCTCTTATAGAGCTTCTCCAATATCTTTGGGCTCTATATCAGACACAAGAGCATATCCAGAAACATCTCTCAGTCTAGATCTTGTTTGAACTTCTTGATGTTTGTCTCCAATGATCAGATCTTCGGTGTGGTTTGAGGCAAACCTCCAAGTTCTGACAGGAGCATGGTCATCTTGGTGTTGAGGAGCAGACGAAGAGGGTTTTTCTGTGCTGGGAGATGTCCTTTCGTATGTGCTTGTGTCTGACAAGGTTGGAACAGACGGAACAGCTTCTTGACCAGATGAAGTTATCTGCAAATTATCAAACAGGTCTGATATTTATTTATCAGCCTTTGAGTTATCCTGGAATATCACATGAATAGATTCTTCTACAACTTGCGTCTTAGAGTTGAAAACTCTATAAGCTTTAGAAGTATTGAAGTATCCATTTAAAAATCCCTTTACCACCTTTGAATCAAACTTGCCAAGTTGATCCTTAGTGTTTAAAATGAAACATTCACATCCAAAAGGATGGAAGTAAGAAATGTTGGGTCTTCTTCCTTTCCGTAGTTCATATGGAGTCTTATTCAATATTGGTCTTATTAATATTCTGTTTTGAATATAACAGGAAATATTAATTGCTTCTGCCCAACAATATTTTGGAAGAGAGCTTTCATCCAACAAAGTTCAAGCCATTTCTTGTAAGGTACGATTTTTCCTTTCCACAACCCCATTTTGTTGAGGAGTTCTTAGAGACGAAAAATTGTGAAAGATACCATTTTCAAAACAGAAGACATTGAACTCAGAATTTTCAAATTCTATTTCATGATCACTCCTAACAAACGCAATACATATTCCTTTTTCTTCTTGAACGCGTTTGCAGAATATTTCAAAGACACTGAATGACTCATGTTTATGGGTTAGGAAGTATGCCCATGTGAATCTAGTATAATCATCCACAATTACCCATGCTGACAAGATTCACACAGACGATTGGATTTCCAAAATATTTTTGGCAATCCTTTCACAAGATCCTTTTTAGAAAATTTTTGAAATATACTTGAGACTTAAATGTCCAAGCTTTTTGTGCCAGATATCTCGTTCATCGTCTGCTGAAATCAAACATGTTACATTCTGATCACTAAGGTTAGAAAGACAAACGTCATAAAGATTGTTCTTTCTTTTCCCAACAAACAAAATGGATTTGTCTTTGTTCTTGACTATACACTCATCAGAGTTAAAAGCTACTTCATATCCACTGTCACAAAATTGACTTATGCTAAGTAGATTGAAGTTGAGGCCTTTAACATAAAACACATTTTGGATGAGAGGATTGGGTGTCTTACCAACAGTCCCAATACCTAGGATTTTACCTTTCTCTGAACCGTAAGATACAGACCCTTTACTTGGTCTGAGATCTTGGAACATAGACAGGTCTTCCGTCATGTGTCGTGAGCACCCACTGTCCAGGTACCAGCTTGAAGTCTTCTCTCTTCCTATTAAGGACATCTACAATAGTAATAATGAGTGACTTTGATACCCAAATCTTTTTGGGTCCTCCTTTGTTAGTTGAAGAAGATTTCTTTTTATTTAAGGTTCTTCCATTCTTTTTATAATCATTAGGAACCTTATTATAGCTTTTATTCTTCTTCTTATGGATAGACGAAGTAAATTTTATTTTCTTTTCGTCTGTTTTTTCAACATAACCGAGTCCACTTTTGTCAGACGGAGACCTCTCATATTTTAAAATGTTTTCAAGCATGGAGGATCCCTTAGTGAACTTTGTTAAGTCTTTGAGTAAGGATTCATTTTCTTTCTTTAATCTTTCGATTTCAAGAATGAAAATATCCTTTTCGGACTCAGATGATATTTCATCTGATACTTTTGCATTAACTCATTTTCAGTTCTCAAAGTAGCATTTTCTTCCAAAGTTTTTTTCAACTTGGCTTTGCATACTTTTTATTGCTCAGCAATAAAATATGTGTTTGCCAAAAGTGTATCATATGATATTTCCTCTGATTCTGACTTAGACTCAGACGAAGAAGGTGAAGAAGTTTGAGTTTCAATTACCTCAGATGAGACATCATCTCGAGCCATGAGGCAGATGTTTGTTGTTTCTTTTTCTTCTGTGGATTCCTTTGAGCTTTCTGTTGGTCCCTATGTGTGAATCTAGAGGGGGGGGGTGAATAGATTCTTGTTAAACTTTACCCCAAATTCGCGTGTTTCTAATTCCTTTTAATTCAACCGAAAGCTAATCTTGATTACCTATCAATTACCTTTCAATTACAGATTCAATTACAAGTTCAATTACTGATTCTATTCCTAAACCAATTAATGAGTTGATTATCAATGCAGTTTCCAAATACAAAGCAGAATATTATCAATAACAATATAGTGAAAACTGTAAAGAGAGTAAGGAAGAAGATGAGTGCACAACGATGTATACTGGTTCGGCCAACTGCCTACGTCCAGTCCCAACCCAACAACTGTTGCGATTGGCTTTCCACTATCGAATGATTCCTTTTGTATCCTTTTACATTCACTCTGCAACAAGCAATACAAACGAAAATCAAAACACCAAACTGTTCTTCAACTGAAGAACGAGAACTCCTGACACCTTGGCACCTCCAAGATCAAAACTTTGAGAATCACTTCTCAAACACAATGCTCTATCTAGAGACCTCTCTCCTAGAACAACAACCCAGAATTGGAAAATACAAAGATCGGTAAAGAATACACCTCAAGTGCGAGAATCGATCACAAATGAACACTATGAAATCCACCCAATCACAGGAATGAATTAAGTTTCCCCTTTGTCTTTGAAAACCTTGATGAACTCTATGTAAAGAGCATATGAAAGTGTAAGAGTTGATTCAAGAAGCTAGGTTTTTAGCTCTATCATATGTTTCATCAAGATTATATTTATAGAATAAATTTGGAGGGAGAAAACGTGCAAATCTGAGCTACAACGGTCAATGTAATTGATCCCAAATGCATGTAATCGATTACACTAGCCGTTAGAACCCTCCAATTTGATTTTTTCAGGTATGTAATCGATTACCACGAGCATGTAATCGATTACATCAAAGAGGGAAACCCAGAAATAGTGAATTTCAAAGCATGTAATCGATTACATAGGGGATGTAATCGATTACACCAGAGAGTAGAAAGCATGTAATCGATTACATCATCCATGTAATCGATTACACCAGAGAGAAAGATCAATGTAATCGATTACACCAAGCCTGTAATCGATTACATCAGTGAAAAATGGATTTCCAAGGTTTTTAAAACTGTTTTTCTCAAATGGAAATCAAACATTAGTCACATGATCAATCATACACAAGTTTTACACATCTCTGGGGTCTTAAACAAAGAACTCAACACATATATGCCTATACTCAACACACAATACATAGATATATCCTAGTTACATTCAACTATGGAAAACCGAAAGATACATTACATCAAAATCAAAACAACTTAGGAGGCACAACAACATCTTCAAGCTTTAAGTCCAACACTTTCACTGTCAAGGTCTTCCCAAGTCAGCAAGCTCTTCTTACCCTTGTCTTTGTGAGGGTTCTATCTCTTCTTCAACCTTGGACATTCTGATCTCATGTGTCCAGGTTTTCTACATTCATAGCAGACAATCTCTGAGTTTTCCTCCTTGCTTGAGGGCTTCTCAGGGAACTTCTTTTCCTTCTTCTTGAAGAAAAGTTGACCTCTACCCTTCTTTATCACCATCTTCTTGAAGAGTCTAGCCATGAGAGAAATCTCATCATTAGACGATCCATCAGATGAATCAGACTCGATTGTGTCAGCTTTTAAGACCTTATGTTTCTTCTTTCTTTCCTTCTTAGCAGTTTCCTCCTTTGGCATGGTGTTGATAGACGGAAGAGCTATGGGCTCTTAAACTTTGATTTTGTCTCTTTTACAGAGAAGTACCTCATGTACTCTCAAAGTGTTGGTCCCTATGGGTGAATCTAGAGGGGGGTGAATAGATTCTAGTTCCACTATAGCCCAATTTCGCGAGTTTCTAATTCCTTTTAATTCAAACAAAACTATTCTTGGTTACCTATCAATAGATGAGACAGATAAACAGGAAATATCAAAGATACACAGCGGAAATACCAAAAGGAATAATCAGAAACACGTTAGTAATCAATATACATCGTAATCAATGTCAGTATCTAACTGTTCCAGTTTTAGTTGATTACCGAGTCAATTACCGAGTCAGTTACCGAACAAATTGCAGAAATTAAACCGTGATAACAGCAATGTAAGGTAAACGGTAAAGAGAATAAGGAAGAAGAGTGCACAGTGATTTATACTGGGCCTATATCCAGTCCCAACCCAACAACTGTTGCGATCGGTCTTCCACTATCAAATGATCCCTTTTGTGTTCTTTTACATTCACTCTGCAACAAGTAACACAAAAACGAAATCAAAACACCCAAAAACCTGTCCTTTAACCCAAGGAGCAGTTCTTCCCTGACCTTGGTACACCCAAGATCAAACCTTTGAGAACACACTTCTCAAATACCCTTACTCTATCTAGAGAGACCTCTCTCCTAGAGTAATAACTCAGAAATAAAAAATGGGTAAACAAAAGATCAGTTCAGAGAACACCTAGAGTGTAGATCTAATCACAAATAACAACTCTATGAATGCCACCCAGTCAGAGATAATAATCAAGTTTGCCTTTTTATGAAAACTTGTTGATGAACTCTTGAAGTTCTTTATGGGTTTCTTGGAAAAGATAATGAACTCAGTTTAGATAGAATATGAAAGTGTAAGAACTTTTCTAAAACTTGTGTTCCAAGAAGTATTATTGATTTTTCGAAATAAGAGTATTTATATGTTCAATTAAAAACTCAATTTAGGCAACTTAATGACTTTTTGATAGGGGTAATCGACTGCCAGAAGCTGGCAATCGATTAAACCAGTGAGCAAGGATTTCTTAGGTGATTTTGACCCATGGTAATTGATTAACCCGAGGGGGTAATCGATTACTCCAATGACAAATGCATTCCCACACTCTGTTACCTATTGTTGGTAGTTGATTACCTTCTGTTGGTAGTTGATTACCTTCTGTTGGTAATCTATTACCTCAGTTGGTTACCAAAGACATTTTCAAAATATTTTAGAGAGGGAAATCAAACATTTGACACATGAGAAATCACAAAAGATTGCCAAGCTCTCCAGGGCATTCAAACAAACAACAACCACATACATGCCTAAACTAAACAGTCAATACATAGGAAACTCCTAATTACATTTCATCTAAGAAAACCAAAATTACATAGCATCAAAAGCAAAACACCAAGAGAGACATTAAAGCATCTTCAAGCTTTAAGTCCAACACAAAGCACCGATTAACTCATTAAGAGTTAATGTCTTCATATCGCACCCAATTGAAATAGCAGTGGACATAGCTTCCCATGAAGGAGGAAGGCTATCCAGAATCTTCATGTTATTATGGGCTTTGGTGAACGTGATTCCCAACGCAGTTAGTCCATTTAATATGGTTTGGAATCTTCCAAACATCATATCAGTAGATTCTCCTTTCTTCATAGAAAACATCTCATATTCTCTTTGAAGAGTAGCAGCTTTGCTCATTCTGACATCCTCAATTCCTTTATAGGAAATCTTGAGGGCGTCCCAGAACTCCTTTGCGGTTTTGTAGGCACAGAATCTGTTGTACTCTATCCTTGAGAGAGCGCACATAAGAGCATATCTAACTTTGTTGTTGAGCTCCATAAGTGAATATTCTTCACTTCCCCATTCAACTTTAGGTTTCACAATAGGGATACTCCTTGAGTAATGATGTTCCACAGTCTGTACAGGGTAGACTTAATGTACATCTCCATCCAGTCAGCCCAGTAAGGGTATTCATCTCCAGAGAACGTCGGCGGCTTGTTCATAGATGACCCACCAGACAAGAACAAGGGTCCTTGCGACTCCATCTTGGATCTTTTCCTCTAGCAGCTGTTAAGCGCTCAACTCTTAGAGGCTGAGCTCTGATACCAAACTGTAAAAGATAAAACACAAGAAGGGGGTTGAATTGTGTTAATCAAAAATTTAATTCCTTTCGTCTGTGGGTTTAAACAGGTTCAGACGAAACAGTTCTTATCTTCAAATGTTGATTTTAATAGACAAACATTACAAATAGATTATCCCCGTTAGTCACAAGTTCAGAGGAGAAAAACACATATATTTTTATACCGGTTCGTCTATTCAAGACTACATCCAGTTTCCCAACAACAACTGAGTTTTCACTACAAACCATGAAATGGTTACAAGTATTGTTTGTGCCCAGCCATTTCTGGCTAATACAAGATATTCTTTGAACACAGCCTTATCAGGCTAAACAACCAGGTATTCTTTGAACACACAGCCTCCTCAGGCTAAAACACCACACAAGTGGATTTTAGATGGTTTTCTAGAAAGAAAAGTTTTCCTCTTTGCAGAGAGGGATATATAGTAAAGCACAAAAGTAACAGTGAGCTAAATCACAATAACTTAGAGATTTAAGCGTATTCGCCAACTGAAACTTGGAGGAGTGAAGTCCTTTATATAGGCAGAGTCTTCAGATGTACGTTAGAAACAGAAGAATGTCGTTGAGCTTTTTCCAAGTGCATGCCAAAAAGGTGTCAAAGCGCAATCAAGTGATGGGATAGCATGCGCAACGGATTTGATGGCTTGCTCAGTCCTTTTTCTGACTTGTACAGAGATTTCCTGGAAAAGGGTGAAACCTTTTTGTGTTGCATATGAAAGCTCGAATCCCCATATGATCTTGGAAGCTTTCAAGAGTAACTTAAGAAGATTTGAATCTTAGCGCGAGTTACTCAGACTGTACTTCACCTACTTGATAGACGATGTGAATCTTCAGTCTTAAGGTTGGCTTGTAAGCTTCGTCTGAAGAATTTCGTCCATCCTTCCGTCTGATGTCTTGGCTTTGAGACAGACGAATGACTTCAACTTTGAGGGGTCATCTTCCGTCTATGCTTGTTCCGTCTGACTTTGCTTGCAATACTTTGTCTGAGATGTTCCGTCTGTGTCTTGTAATAAATCAAAACTTAGAGACATTAATCACCTTGATCTAACAGGATCTTATATTGGAAGATAAATCCCATATTCCCATTAGTTGGATCCAACTTCTCAACCTTCTTGCATGTTTGGCTACTGATTGTTTGGGAACATGATCACTTTTTCTAGAAAGCAATCTCACAAGCTGGCAAAGAAAGTGATTATCTCCTTAAAATAAGCTTAATCCAAAGGCATACTTTTGACAAGGTAAAGAAAAAAAATGGCACATGGACTAATCTAATCCATATAAATATTTCCAGATAAATCAGCAATACAAATCAGAGATCGGCAAAAGCATCAAATTAACATGAAGTGACGGCGCCTAGGTTCTAGGTTCCAAGGTTGGCCTAATGGTGAGGGGTTTGGGTAGCTTACATACAGTCCTAGGTTCTAACTTTGTTGCCACCACTGCTAATTAAAATGTTGATATTTTAGGAAAAACAAAAGAAGTGAGGACTTGAGACTTACAGTAAATTGAGGGTGAAGTTTTCTCCGCAATAGTTGTTGAATAACACCTCTAGCCATCTCAATCACACTGTAGGTCATTCAAAACATTTAGAAATAGATAATAAATAAATGACATCAACCATAGTTATGAGAATCTTACAATTCACAGTTTGAATCTTAAAATTAAATATGATATGATTTGGTTATCTAATGATACATATCCTAAGATAAATCTTAAATAACTTTGTGTCTTATGATACATGGACGAACCTTACGATTCAATATGCTTTAGGTACCTATCAGTTCATATCCCACAATGAATCATACATACTCTTTCACCAATTGACATGAAAAATTGAAAAAGTCATATAACCTAAATTGTTAAATGAAAAGGAATTGAAGGAATCCGTCTAAACTTATATTAGAATAGAAAATCAATTTGATAACCTTGATTTTAATTCCAGAATATCTATTATAAATTTTAATATTGTGGTGATAAGAAATTTAAACACAACTAATGAATCCCATGCTCCCAGAGTTATGTTTTTATTTATTCATCATGAAAATGTGCTTTAATATGTCTTTGTTAGTTGTATATACTATGTTTTGTTATTGATCACAAATCTTACAATTCACGATTTATAAACTAAGCCTTTCGATTAACAATTTGTTACCATAACATCAACACATAACTCAACTATGTGCTAGAAATAAAGTCACAAGAATAAGCACACATGTGAAATTTGCAAATAGGTCACTAAATTTCCTCTACAACAGAACAAATCACAAAAACTAGTAGCTTTGAGAACTGCCACAGGAATGCCATCACACTTATAAATGAAATGCAAGATTATGTTACAATGATCTACCAAGCAAAATAGCTTTAAACAATTAATAAAAAAGTGTACAGCTTCAAAATGACGTATACCAATAGCCGAGCAAATTTTAAATTCAATCACAAGATATATATTGCTCATAAAACCTCTTCTAGTTGAATAGAACAAAACCAAGTAGCCATCGCGTGTTTCTACTTTCCACCACACACGTTCTCTTCTCCTCACCACATTTCTTTGGCTTTTTCTTATGAGCTTTCTGTTAATTCTATTCAGCCCATCTCCATCACTTAGCCCTACCAACAAAAACCAATGTTATTTGTCTTTTTCATTCTTTTTGAATTTACTATTCAACGTTTTTTAACGCGAATCAAGATGAATAATCATTATAGAGTTGTCATTTTCACTCATTTTTCAAACTTCACCCCTTTACTTTTTGTAAGTTCAATATTCCATAAATGCCCCTGTGAGAAAATTCTCATAATTAATGCATTTCTTTATACAACCAACGATAGGTAAAAAAAATTTGCATCTAATATCTCCAAATAAAATCTATAGATATCCATAGAAGATATAGAAGATTTACTTTTTACCTATTTGTAAATGTGATAGACCAAAATATCACACTAGTTTAGGGTTTGATTATATTACTAGAATGTATAATCTATTATTTCTAAGAAAGATTTAAACAATAGACACACAAGGGAATGCACATTTTGTCATGTTTATTATTAAAATTGTCCTCTAAATTAAGCTTAACAAAAATTGATTACTTACAATAAGATTAAAGTCGAGAAAATGTGATATGACAATATGACTGTCAAAATAAAAATATTGGAACTTAAGATGTCGAGTCTTATCCCTCAATATTTAAGTGAATATAAAATTTTGATGATAACAAAAAGGATTAATTATGATTGAATTTATTATTTTTTGTTTCACGTGGACAGAAAACAATATCGTACTTTAATGTTATCATCGAAGTACACAATCGTTCAAATAGAATGCATGTTACTTAAAAAATAAGTGACCATTATCCAAAAGTAAAAATGAACGCATACACATATAATTTGATGTTCGGCTAAGTTAAGTAAGTGTATTTAGTTTCTTTTAGTGTCTATGTAAAAGATAAAACACAAGAAGGGGGGTTGAATTGTGTTATATATATAAAAAAAATTCTTTCGTCTGTGGGTTTCAAATCGGTTCAGACGAAACAATGTTTATCTTGAAAGATTGATTTTAATGAACAGACGTTAGATTATACTTATCCCCGGTTAGTCAATAAGACGAAATGATAAACACAAGTATTTTTATACTGGTTCGTCTCTTTAAGACTACGTCCAGTTATCCAGCAACTACTGAGTTTTCACTACGAACCGTGAAATAGTTTACAAGTATTATTTGAATCTAGCCACTTCTGGCTATAACAGATATTCTTTGATCCCAGCCTTCTCAGGCTAAACAGCTATGGTATTCTTTGCACCCAGCCTCCACAGGCTAAAACACAGGTATTCTTTGGAACACAACCTCCTCAGGCTAAAATACCACATAAGTGGATTTTTAACAAGATGTTTTGAAAACAAAGTTTTCCTCTACGCAGAGAGGATTTTTACAATGAAGAACTTAGCACAAAGTTGAGCGAATTCTTAGAAGATGGATAAGATAAGCGTATTCGCCAACTTGGTCTTGATGCAGTGAAGTCCTTTTACAGGTCTCTTCTTCAAATAGCCGTTAGACTCATTTGAATGTCGTTGAGAGCCGTTGAGAGATCTCTTGAGAGCTTTCCAAAAGTTGTCAATTGTACTTAATTGATTGATGAAAAACGCAGCGGATATAGCGGACTAGATTGTGTGCGCAGTACCTTTTCTGACTTGTACAGAGACTTTGACAAGAAAGGTGAAGACCTTTTTGACTTGTATGTGTAGGCTCAAATCCCTATACTGATCTTGGATACTTCTCATTAGTACTTCTTCAGATTTGAAAAACTTGGCGCGAATGTCTCAACTTGACTTCACTTTTTGGATAGACGATATGAGTCTTCAATTTTCGTTGTTTCGTCTCATCCTATCGTTTGAAGACTTCACTCTTGGGACAGACGAAGAGCTTTAGCTTGAGTAGTCCTCTTCCGTCTGTGCATCTTTCATCTGATGGCTTGGCTTTTCGACAGACACAAAACTTTACCTTTGAAGGGCCACATTCCGTCTATGCTAGTTTCGTCTTAGCAAGTCTTGGGTAACTTGGTTCAGTCTGTCTTGTAATTAATCAAAATCTAGGGTCGTTAATCACCTTGATCTAACAATCTCCCCTTTTTTGATGATTACAAACCATACCAAGAAAATCTGCACAAGACATGGTTAGACAGAAACAAATAGTTTTAAAAAGCCAGATTGACATCAAGACGATGTTTTCTGAATAATACCTCTTTATTAAGTATGTTACATCAAAGTGATGTAATCAGTTTTACATTGATACAATAATTCAATCAAGAAATAAAACAATGTAAATTACAAAGGTATAGACAGAAAACCACTAAAGAATTACAATGTATAAAAAAAATTACAGTACAGATACAATACATTGCTCCTACAGACGATGCTCATTGCTCTTGCTCTTGCTCGTTCCCCCTCAGACGAAGCTTTTCTTGTTCTTCGCTCGCTCTCCCTCAGACAATGCTTTCCCCTTGTACCTTTCTTCTTTCCCTTTGGCTATCAATTTCTCCTTTTCTCCCCCTTGGGCTGTGAAGCATCAAAACATGATCAAGAAGAAGGCTTTGGTTTCTTGTTGAGAAGGGTCATCACAATGTCATTCAGCTGTTGCACTTCAGACGATAGAGAAGCTTGATTTTCCTCAAGTTCTCTGTTCTTTTGCTTCAAGTGCTCGCAATTGTCCTCCAAGGCATCATACTTTTACTTTAGAGTTTTATACTCCTCAGCTTTATGAATATTAGCCTCTGCTACCTCAACTGACTCAGCAACCTCCACCACATCATCAATTTGCACTTGTGGTGTTTGAGGTTCTTCCACTATAGGTACAGTGTCATCAATAATGACCACTGATGGAGTCTTTTTCAGACGCAGTGTGAAAAGTGGAAGTGTGAGGTAAGCTGTGAAGTGCTGTTCCCATTGCCATGAGTAAAATTTTGTTGGAACAGAGACTTCAAGATCTGGATGTTCCTGAGATGGGTGTGTATATGCAAATGCTCCACCAGGAAACACCTTGCCACATACGGTAGAATCTTCATCAAAGGAGGTTCCAGAGTAGAACTTTGATGTGGCTTCATGATCTTCTATCATCCTTTGTATCTTTAGATTGATAGGGCTTGAGGCTTGAGATTGAATTGCCTTGAGGTGCGAATAAACAGCGGACGGAAGACGTTGGGGGATGTGCCTTGCAAATTTGAAGGTTCTGGGTACAGACGGTATCTTATTCTCTTTACCCTTAGCCAAATACTCGATCCAGCATGATCGTTTTCGGTCCAAGACGATTGTGTATTTGGTTTTGTCTGACACCAGTGAAGAGAACTGTGAACCCACCATGAAGGGGCAGTCTCTCTTTTCCTTCTTAGCTTCTCGTTCAATATGATAGAAAGAAGAGGCTCTAGCCTTAACTTGAATGTCAAGTTGTAATCTTCCGGAAGGGCGTAAGCGAACTCCTCTGGGTCTTCATATTCATCGAGGAGGATTGAGTGGCTAGGGTTGATCCCGGAGCAGTGGGGTCTTGTCCATGGGAGTACGATTCCCAGAGTGTGTCCTAGACCAACATATTCTGTCTGATTTAATGGAATTGTAAAAGGCATAGGATCATGGCGGTCTATGGCGTCGAGATGTCAATGTGAGCAATCTCTTGGCTTATAGTTGGTAGAGTTAGCATCTCCATATCTGCAATGATGAAGCACAGGTGCTTTTAACTCGTACCGAACCTTCCACTTTGTGTTTTCTCTGTGGGGAAAGTAAGGTTCATAGTGTAACACCCTGGTTTTTGAAAATAAGATAAAATAAAATAAAATAAATAAAAAAATAAATAAATAAAATAAAGTAAAATCAAAGTATTTAAAGGAGTGGTTAGATTTTACAAGGAGTGGTTAGGTTTTACGTGAGTGGGTAGATAAATAAAATAAAAGAAATCAGAAAATATGGGAAGAGAGTGCAGGGAGTGGGTGAGTGGGCTGTTACAAATCCTCACTAGAAAATCTATTCAAATCTCTCTGATATGTCGTTCTCATATCTTTTTTTCATTCCCTGTGTTACAAACCTTTCTAAAACAAACAAAGAGAAAAAAAAAGGAGATCAAATTTCTGACAGAGAAGAGATCAATATTTGGTCATCTTAGTTTCCCTCCTCTGCGTGTGATCAACTTACATTCAGGTTAGGGTGTTCTCAATTTTAATGATAATGGTGCCTTATTTTTCTAGTCCACCTTTACGAAATTGATTTGGGTACTATGACTGTGTTTTATTGGGTTATTGTTCCCTTATTATCTTCATCGAAGTGCTCTCTCCGTGTTTGATGTTATGTCACTGTGATTCCCTTTAATCTCACTGTTGTTCCTTTAGTGAAATTTTGTGTCATCAATATTTCTATTTTATTATAAAAATATATTACTTCTTATTGGTTCTGTTAATCGATCAAATTGATCTTCAAATTGTTATATTAATTCGCATTGAATACATGATTGATTTCTCTTTCCACTCGGTAACGAAAACTATTTGTTTTCACGTGGCTGTGCTCTGTTGTTATCGCGATGTAGCTGTGTTGTTTTTAATTTTTTTTTTATCTTTTCACCCTTCGATGATGATTCCATTAGTCCTGGTGCTTTCGACCTTGTTTTGGCCAAATTGAAATAAACATTTGCGAATTGGTGTTGTGTAAATTCTATTTGGAATGATTATATGTTGTTGCCCCATGTATGCTCACGAATGCGGTTATGGCTTTAGATATAAATTAATGATACAAGCAGTTCTGAATAATTATTTTGTGCGTAGTTAGAAAATATTTATAGGATAATTCTCAAAAATAGGTGAATATTTAAAAAGGAAGTTTTGGAACTTTACCAAATATTTCTGTGATTAATTACAAATAAATTTTAGAATTTGTTCTTTCGTTTTTTTTATTAGGTTGTGTGGTCTATTTCGAGCCTAGTATTTATTGTTTTACTGATATCTTTCTCTTTAATTTTATCTTAAAGGGCTTTTTATCTGGTTTATAAATTATTTTGATTTATTACATTGTGATAATTACTGTTTATTTAGTGTTTAGTCCTTTTTGGTTATATGATGCTAGTTATGTTTAATTAACTATATGTTGATCTTAATACCTTTTGTTAAATTAAATATTCTATTATGTGGGATGATTGATATAGACTGAGAGATTAATTTTGTGGGTCATATTGCATTATGAGTCGTTTAGGTTCATGATAATCTTTTCTAAGTGTTTTGATGAGAGGGATGGATGCCTACTGTTAGAATGATCAGTGAGGTTGTCCCTTGGTGTTTTTAAAAGAGAGAGATTATTATGAATACTAAACGCATGAAAATATTTTTGAAATGTGAGGATGAATGGAACTAGTACGGTTGGTCCCTGACAGGTCGATGTAATGGCTTAGGACTTTGAGGGTATTCGCGGTGGGGAAAGCTTCCACTATGGCTGATCACCATGAGTGAGAAGTGACTCCTTTTGCAACACTGGTTGCCCTGACTGTAACTGTCTAGTATTTCTAGTGAGAGTGTCAGAGGTGACATGTACTCCTAGACATCGCTCAGTTGTTTTGATGGTACCACATGACATGAGAGTGAATTGTGAGTAGCATGCATCATATTTAGTTGTATGATATGATTGGTTTTGATAAATTATGAATTGAGTGTGTGTACATTCTTGTGTTCCTTGTGTTGAGTTGTTTTGTTGATTTCATCATTATTATTAAAATGTGAACTAACCCTGTGTTGTGTCTGTGGTTGACACCTGTGATGACCCCGTGAACGGCGAGGCGAGCAGACGAGCAGTTTGTTGGAGGCGAAAATAATGTAGGCTAGGAAAGAAATTCGATTGCTTGAGGACTTGGCATACTGTGGTCCTTGTTTTTTTTTTCCTTCTTGATTTTCAGTGGTTGCTTCTATTTTCCATCATCTAAGGATGTATTTATTTTCTATGAATTATATAGAATTTATGACGTTACGATCATAGTAGTTTAGGGGTGTTACACATAGCCAAGTGCTGGTCCTTCAATCACCGACGCAGCAATATGATCCTTGTATGCTTGTATGGTTTTTAATTCCTTGATGTCTAGAGCGTCCAGTTTGTCCCAGGGCAGACGCTTCAGCCAATTGCGTTGCTCCTCTGGGGTGTAGAAAGTATCTTCATTGTAATCCACCGACTTCAAGGGTTTATGGTAGAGTATAGGGTTGACAAATCTCCCTAATTGAAAACCCTTCTTTCCTCTGTACATGTATGGGTTCTTCAGCTCAATGTAGGGAGTGTCCCTTATGTACGAGTCTTCATCGTCTGCCAAGATATCATTTGCAGCAGACTCAGACGGTTCAAAATTGGAGAATTCATCATTCTTCTCTCCAATAATCCAATCAGGTTTGATTGGTCTCTCAGCACAGGTGCTCTCAGCGAAGCGCCTCATGACTAATTCGTTAAGAAACGAATAGTCCACCTTGTGCTTTGGGGTAGGTCTTCTGGATTGATCACCTCAGCATGTGATCTCCCCCAAGATGCATCCACTCTGATTAGTTCAAGATGTTCTTCATCAGACGAAGAACTATCTTTTTCAATAAGTACAATACCTTCAGACGGAATCTCCTTCGTCTGGTGGTGGAATGCTTCTTCTTCTTCAGACGCAGCAGGTAGCATCTGTGCAAGGAATGCGTTCAGCAGAGACGCAACAATAGGGGTTGCCCTATGTTCGTCTGAGAGCGTAGATGATGGAGGGACCTCCATTGTGGAGACTTCCTCACTCAGCATTGTTTCCAACTCCTCCGCAAGCTGGGCATTATCTTTCTGGATCTGGGCAATTTCTTCACTATTCATGCCCTCTGAGATTGCTGGGGTAGATGCAGCCTCAGACGATCCAATGCCACGAACGCTTTTGAGAAAGATTCTTTCTCTCTCGGCATGAAGCAGCATAAAGACTCTTTTGGCCTCTTTCAGTTGCTTTTCTTCATCTGTCTCACCAACAACGACAGACGCAAGTTTTTGCTTCATCTTCTCCTTGCCTTTAACAACCTTTTCCAAAGCAAGCTTTATGGCTCTTGCTTTTTCCTCTGCTGCTACCCTCTGCTTTTCTTCGTCTGTGAGTATCTTCACAGACGGAACACCCTCAGACGGTATGGTGGCCCCTTCATCTTCACTAGGGGATCCTGTCTTAGCATGCGTCTTATCAGCTACATGTTTTACTCTGATAGTCCTCTTCTTCTTGAGAGGTTCCTCAAGAATGTCCTCGAAGGGGACTTCAGTGACTACCACTGGTGGAGGAGGAGGTGGAAGTGTTTGTGTTTGGGGTTGTGTTTGGGATGGTGTTTGGGTTTTGGCGCGTTTAATGCGGGCTCTATGTGGAGGGTCTTTGGTGATGGGTGAGAGATGTACATCATCTTTTTGGGAGTAGAGAAGGAAGCTTGGTGTCAAGTGCATCTTCGCAAAGGTGCTACTTTTGACTTCTTTTCCCTCTTGGTGCCATGTTACACCAGCGGTATCAAACCCTTGGTTGATGATTATTTTAGAGAAGAGGGTGGCGTAGGGAATGTTGCTCTTCCTACGTATGTTTCTGTTCTTCAACGCACTTATCCAGTGGTCGAGGATAATGTGCGGAAGGCTCATCATTGCTTTCCTCAGACAGTAGAAAATGCAGAATCTGTCTCGAGTACTAACATTGTCCCTCGAACCTGTCCTTGGTGTGAAGACATTGTAGAGAAGATTGTGGATGACTCTTGCCGTGGGACAGATGTTCCCTGATCTGAGGAACTTGGGGTCTTCAGAATTGCGAACCTTGCCGTAGATGATCTTGTCTACGTGCTCCTCTGATTCATTCTTCATCCAGTTGGCGCTATAAAAACACCCTTCGGCTTTGCAGTTGCCGGCTTCAGCAATGGAGTCCACCGTGATGATGTACTCCTTGTTATCAATGGTACTGATAAGTGCTAAATTATACATGTTTTCCAAGGTGTTGTCAGTCCATTTCCATCTAATTTCAGTATGTTTAGTCATAGTTTAGACAAGAAAACAGTAAAAATATCATATTTGTCTAATGTTAGTCTTTGATTTAGCGTTTTGGTAGTTTTATAGGATTTTCGTGTATTTTTAAGTCATTTTATCCATCTTCTTGTTAATTGTAGATTGATTGAAGAGAAGATAGAAGCTGGGAAGGAAAGCCCACGAACATGAGACGAACAAATCCCATTGAAGCAAGAAAGTCCGTCCAATTCGTGCAAAATATGAAGTGCAAGTGGCAACTCTGTATCGTCTGTGGATGCGACAACAGACGGAACAAGCATCAAGCCTCGGACGCAACTGCATCAGACCAAGAGAGTAGAGCAAACCAAACCTCAAGTTGAGCATCCAAGGCTGTTAAAATGGTATCGTCTGAAGAAACGCGCCAGGGCGCACTCATGGGGCGCCTTCATACCCTGCTTGCGGCAAAAATGCGCTAGGGCGCGCTCAAGGGCGCGCTCATGCCATCCTTACTTATTCAATCGCGCCAGGGCGCGAGTTCACTCAATACAGGGTACCTTATGAAAGCTTAGACGAAAGGATCAAGACGCAATGGATTAGTTTCGTCTATGCTTACTTCATCTGAAAGCTATTCCATCTGTGCGTGCTTCTTATGAAGTTGCTTCGTCTGTGCTTGTATCTTCCAAGTTGCTTCGTCTATACATATTTCTTCCAAGTTACTTCGTCTATACATGTTTTATCTGGATTAGTTTCGTCATCGTGCTCGCTCATCCGAGTTGCCTCGTCAGTACTTGTTTCGTCCGAATCCACGATTATTGCTTTCGTCCCCGAGAACCAACACGTACGATACCAAGTTTGATACGTACGAAGCAAAGACGAACGATACGAAACTGAGTTACAACAGACGAAAGAGGCTGCATCGACGAAAGACTTGACAGATGGAAGAACACTTAGCCGTTGCAATTACCATACTATTACAAGCAAGCAAGTCAATGTATTCACATGTCACAATGCACCCGGACGTAATTCCAAAGAAATGGGGAACACTTCCTCACCTATAAAAGGAAGTATTGGGCGCGAAAAATAGGGGATTGGAATTGTAGATCCATAACTAACATTTTTCAGTTACTCTGTTTTCCCTTCTCTTGCGAGTTTCTCTCGTTTTTCTCTTCTCCACTTTCATTCTCCTTCTCCCTCCATCAACCTTGAGATTCCTGAGCTTGTGAGTTGTGAAAGCATAATCAAGCAATTATGGAGCTTCTCTCTGGTGTTTGATTTCTTTTTGTTTCTTTCTTTTCTCATTTCCATGTTAGGCTAAATTCTCAGCTAGTTAGGAATGGGGATTTTGATTCCAGAATTCTTGTAATGGATTCCTTATGTTAATTCAAGTGTAATTTCACCGAATTGATTGATCTCTTCCCTGCTTAATGCTTATTCTTGAGATTTAATTCATGAAACTCAAATAGAGATAGAGATATTAATGTTTGATTGAATTGAACTCTGTCTTGAGAATTTGTATCTCGTGTCAACTATGAGATCGAGAGATGAATAGTTGAAGAAGGAGAGGAAATGTATCACTATAGTAGTGCATGAGTCTAGAGATAGAACTTGCATATTATGAGATGTTGTAACGAATTCATCCGTTTCGCTTCTTGAATGAATCTCTGTTTTCACCTAAGAGATTAGGGATGATAGTAGGCATTCAAAGGGACTAAGACCTAGAGATAGGATTAGTCTACGGTATCACGAATTCTAGTCTCCAATTGAGTGAGATTTGCTAGATTAACATAGGAAGTAGTTACTTGGGGAAGGAATCAATTGAACCAATTCCCTAATCTGTATTTCATCATCTACAAACTTAAACATGTACTTGCTTCTTTACTTTACAAGATTGCTTTATTTTACACAATAGCTTAGTTTTACATACATCATTCATTCACTCCCGATTAAATCCCGATAGCAAAGCATGTTGAGCATTTGGTAATTCACAATCGATCTCGTGGTTCGACAACCTTTTCTCACTATTTCTAAACTTGTAACGACCGGTACACTTGCCGAAAGATTGACACACATATACATACTTTTAAATAGTCAACAAGTTTATGGCGCCGTTGCCGGGACTATTGATGAATATCGATAGTCTTAACGAGCTTGCTACTTAGGACACTTTCTTTTACCTTCTTTTGTTTTCATAGATTTGTTTTCTTTATTTTTAGTTTTTTTTTTAGTTTTCTTTATCTTCTTTGTTTTAATTGTTTTTCTTTTGATTTCTTTGATTTCTTTAATTTCTTCATTTCATTGATTTCTTTGTTTTCAACTTGTTTTTATTCTTTCATATTGTTTCGTCTGTGCGCATTTGTTTTGTCTGTAGCTGATTTGTTCTGTTTCGTTTCTATAGGTGTCTAGTTCTCGTTTTTTAATTTCTTTCTTTTATTCTTTGAATCTGTTTTATTTTGTTTTGTTTTGTTTTTATTCTTTGAATCGGTTTTGATTTTTTACTTAGAATAAGTGCCTTTTCTTTTTTTTCTTTGTTAATAATTGTTTCGTCATTCCATTTGAGCTTTCGTCTGTTAATATCGTTTCGTCTGTGTGCGACTTGTTTCGTTTTGTTTTCTATATTTGTTTTGTTTTGTTTTCTAGAGTCGTTCGTTTCTTATTGATTTCTTTATTTTCTTACTTGTTGCGTCGATCATACTATAGCTTATTTGTTTCGTCTCTACCTCTTTCCTTTTATACCCTTTTTTGTTTCCCCGTAACAAATTTTTGTTGTTTAAATCTCGTAGTATAGTGTTCCGTCTGGGTGAATACTTGGTATTATCTCGTTCATTTTGTTTCGTCTGTTCATTGTGTTTTGTTCTCGTTTTTTACATAGTTGGTTGTTTTGTCGTGTTGTCATTAATTCTTTCATTCTTTGAATTTGTTTCAAAGTATCCCCGTATCCTTTTGATTTGTGGTTTATGCGAAGAGCTAAGGAAACCGATCTCTTGTTTGAACCAGAAATTGAGAGATTTTGCGGAGAAATCGAAAAGCAAATAAAGAAAATAAAGAGCTTTCGAGAGACTATACTAGAAAATATGGATAACAACACAAGGCGCATGACATTGGAGGAGTTGTACACTCCTAATGCAATGGGTCATGGATCCAAATTGCACCACCAAATGTTACAACCAACAATTTTGAAATAAAACCCGCTCCGACACAATTAATAAGGCAAGAGCGGTTTGGAGGTTTAGAGGAGGAAGACCCAAATCAAGACATTCATAACTTCCTACAGATTTGTGGTACTATCGGGATGAATGGAGTGCCGGACGATGCAATTCGTGCGAGACTATTTGAATTTTCGCTTAAGGAGAAGCTAAAATGTGGTTACGAGTTTTCCTTATGGCTATTTCACTGTTTGGGAGGACTTGGTGAACACTTTCTTAGCTCAATACTTTCCACCGTGAGAAATACAACTACTTCGGAGCGGGAGATCTCTTGTTTCAAGCGAAAGATGGAGAGTCCATCGGTGAGGCATGGAGAAGATTCAAATCTTTGCTTGAGAAAATGCCCTCACCATGGATTCTCTCGATCTTCAAGTCCATATCTTCTATAATGGACTACGGACGCACACAAGACTTCTAGTGGATGCGTCTGTGGAGGCTCACTAAGGAAGAAGGATGCTCAAGAAGCAAGAGTGATCATTGAGACCATGGCGTCAAATCGCTATGATGCTCCCGGTGATTTCTACGGTGAGAGAAGAGGAATGATCGAGCTTGGAGCTAATGATGCTTTGTTAGCTCAAAACAAGCGATGAATCAAAGATGGACCAAATAATGAAGCAACTTCAAGTGGTCCACTGAATGCAATTAGCACCTCCTATCGTCTGAATATTGTGGTGGAGGACATCAAAGGAATTTTGTGAAAGCTTAGGGACCAACACCGAGGAACAAGCTCAAGTGAATTATATGGGAAATCCTCAAGGTAACCCCTATGCCAACACAAACAATTATAATCCTCACAATAGAAACCATCCAAATCTGTCATATAGGAATAACAATTATTTGCAACCCACTTCTTCCGCTTATAACCAGAATCATAAACAAACCTTCAACTCTAGACCACCTTTCAATCCAAACATGCCATACAACCAAAACTTCAACCAGCATCAAAATCAAACATCTTCATCTAACCAGTATTACAATCAAAGCTTGACCACCAAATTTACCTTTCAACCCGACTCAACCTAAATTCCCAACCAACCAACCAAGAAATGCTCCATCAAGCTCTAACATGAATCCTCGCCCCTGAGAAGAGGTTCATCCAATCTAGAGAACATGTTCATGTCTTTTATGCAAAGGACTGAATCTATGTTCACAAATCAAGAAGCCTATAAGGAACTTAGAATCACATTGGTCACTTCTCCCAAAGAATCTCTCTCGAAAGAACTCAAGGAAAGCTGCCAAGTGACACTGTGATAAATCCAAAGGAGCAGTGTAAATCCATTACCATAAGGAGTGGCAAGGTACTGGGAAAGGAAGTTAGAGAAGAACAGAAAGGAGATATGGTGGAAGAAGAAGACAATACTGCGAAAAATGATAGGCAATCGTCTGTGCCTATGACTCTCAAGGAAACGAAAGAATCACCTAGAAAAACAAAGAGACAGATCCTAGCAGAAGCTGGTCAGACGGAACATATTTCACCATACTGCAAACTCCCCTATCCGCAAAGGTTAAAGAAGGCCAATGATGACAAAGCGGTTGCTAAGTTCTTCGACATCTTGAAGAGCTTGAGAATTAACATTCCATTTTCTCAAGCACCGCAAAAGATGCCCTCTTATGCTAAATTCATGAAGGAGATTCTGTCTAATAAGAGGATGTTCTTTGGATGATGAGACGATAGCCATGACAGAGAGGAGTGTAGTGCCATCATCCGAGAGGAAGCTACCTCAAAAATTGAAAGACAGAGGCCCCTTCACCATTCCTTGCTCCATAGGAGAAGTTTCGAGGTAAAGCTTTAATAGATCTAGGAGCCGTATAAATTTAATGCCTCTTTTCGTGGCTGCAGCAATTGAATATAAAGGACATGGACATCCAACCCACCATGATGACGCCGCAATCGGGACCGCTCCACCAAACGTCCATATGGAGTAGTGGAGGACCTTTTGGTAAAGGTGGACAAGTTCGTGTTCCCTGCTGACTTTGTAGTCTTGGACATGGAAGCCGACAAAGAAGTTCCAATCATTTTGGGAAGACCATTCTTAGCAACTGTGGCGAGTCTTGATAGATGTAGCACAAGGTGAACTCATCTTGAGAGTAGATGAAGAAAAGGTATCTTTTAACATATTTGATGCCATGAAATTTCCGTCGATAAGTCACGGTGTATGAATGTTGATGCGTTGGAACCAATAATAGAAAATGCTTTGAGATTTTTAACTTCCAACGAGGGGAGGAAAATTTTGATTCCTCCAGTTTTGAAAATGAAAACCAAGAAGTTGAGAATTTCATAGCTGCACTAGAGACCAACACATCAACACCATCATGCGTTGAGCCATCAGACGAAACATCGATTTAACATCTACTATGGCAGACGCAACAGATCGTACCCAAGAGTGAACTTAAGCAACTTCCTTCTCATCTTAGGTATGCTTTTCTTGAAAAGAATGACACCTTCCCTGATCATTAGCAATTCTTTGAATAAAAAGGAAGAGGATAAGTTGCTTAAAGTTCTCAAAGAATACAAATCTATTGGGTGGCAGTTTCGATTTGAAAGGTATAAGTCCCTCATTTTGCATGCACAAAATCCTGCTGAGGACAATTTCAAACCCGTGATACAACCTCAAAGCGTTTAAATCCTATCATGACGGAGGTTGTACACAAAAGAATCTCAAACTACTTGATCTTTGGAATTATTTATCCTATTTCGGATAGCTCATGGGTGAGTCCAGTGCAAGTAGTTCCCAAGAAAGGGGGCATGACTTGTAATTACAAATGAGAGGAATGAGCTAATCCCCACCAAACGTGTGGTGGAGGATGTGTATAGATTACAGACGGTTGAATGAATCAACAAGGAAAGATCATTTTCCTTTACCTTTTATGGACCAAATGCTTGAAAGGCTAGCTGGTCATGCTTATTATTGTTTTCTAGATGGCTACTCTGGTTATAACCAGATTGTAGTGGACCCTAAGGACCAAGAAAAAGCTGCTTTCACTTGTCCTTATGGGTCTTTCTCAAGGCATGACGAATGCCATTCGGATTGTGTAATGCACCAGCCTACCTTTCAAAGATGCATGATGGCCATATTTGGGGATATGGTTGAAAAGTTTATTGAAATTTTTATGGATGATTTCTCGGTCTTTGGGTCCACTTTCAAAACTGTTTAGAAAATCTAACTTGTGTACTCAGACGATGCCAAGAAACTAATCTTGTTTTGAACTAGGAAAAATGTCATTTCATGGTGAAAGAAGGTATCGTCTTAGGACACAAAATATCTGTTAAAGGTATAGAAGTGGACAAAGCAAAAATCGAAGTGATAGAGAAGCTGCCTCCTCTAGTGAATGTGAAAGGAGTGAGAAGTTTCTTGGGTCACGGTTTTTACTGAGACGATTCATCCAGGATTTTTCAAAAATCTCGAAACCATTGTGTGACTGTTGGTAAAGGAAGTGACCTTCAATTTTGATGAAAACTGTCTAAGAGCCTTTGAGACATTAAAAGAAAAGTTGATAACAGCGCCTATCATCACTGCTCTAGATTGGAGTTTACCTTTTGAAATTATGTGTGATGCTAGCGATTATGCAATAGAGCCGTACTAGGACGAGAGGAAGGAAAAACTTGTAAGAGTAATATACTATGCTAGCGAGTCTTGGGCCGGATGCTCAAGTTAATTACTCAACTACAGAAAAGGAACTGTTAGCCATAGTATTTGCTCTGAACAAGTTCCGTCCGTACCTCATTGGCTCAAAAATAATAGTGTACACAGACCATGCGGCCTTAAAGTACCTTCTGATGAAACATGAGAGTAAACCAAGACTAATTCGCTGGGTTCTCCTTCTACAAGAGTTTGACATTGAAATTAGAGATAAAAAGGGGAGAGAGAACCTAGTTGCGGATCACCTTTCAAGGTTAAATCATGCTACAATAGAAGGTACTTGATATCCACTATTTCCCGAAAACCTTCCCGACGAAACACTTTTTACCATTTCTAATGCTCCTTGGTTCAGCGATATCGCGAACTTTAAGGTTTCCAATTATATCCCACCTGGCTTGTCTCATCAACAAAGAAAGAAACTGTTTTCTGATGCTAAATATTATGTTTGGGATGAGCCATTTCTGTTGATGGGGTGTAGATGGACTCCTTAGGAGATGTATCCACGAGGAAGAGGTTGACTACGTTGCAGTGGCACTTTGTCATAATTCCCCTAGTGGAGGTCATTTTAATGGGAAAGGACAGCCAAAAAGGTTTTGCGAGTGGATTGTATTGGCCATCTATTTTTAAAGATGCAAAAGCACGTACAAAGTCAGACGGATGTCAAAGAACTGAAATATTTCTAGAAGAGACGAAGGACCCTTGAACAATATTTTAGAGATAGAGGTCTTCGATGTGTGGGGAATGGATTTCATGGGACCATTTCCTCCATCATTTTCCCACACATACATCCTAGTAGGCTGTTGATTATGTGTCTAAGTGGGTGGAGGCTATTTACGCTCGGATGAATGACTCTAGGATAGTAGACGCTTTCATCCATAGGAACATTTTTTCCGGGTTTGGGGTCCCTGAGCTTTCATTACCGATGGTGGAAGCCATTTTTGCAATAAGCATTTGGAGAGAGTCCTTAAGAGGTTAGGGTGAAGCATAAAATTGCAACACCATATCACCCCCAAACCAAATGGGTGCAAACGAGCTAGTGAATAGGGAGATTAAAAAGATTTTAGAAAGAACCGTAAGTCCTGTCCCGAAAAGATTGGTCAAAAAGACTAAATGATGCTCTTTGGACATATAGGACGGCTTATAAGACTCCCATTGGCATGACACCATTTCAAATGGTCTATGGAAAGGCATGCCACTTGCACATGGAACAAGAGCATAAGGCGTCGGCCTTAAAATACCTCAATCGACTCTCATGCGTAGGAGAATAGGACGATACCAACTCCATGAGTTGGAAGAGCTTAGGCTTCAAGCATACGAAAATGCCAAGATTTACAAAAGAGAGAACAAAGTTATGGCATGATCGTAAGCTTAGACAAAGAGAGTTTTACCCTGGACAACTAGTTTTACTTTATAACTCTAGATTAAGGTTATTTCCGGAAAACTTAAGTCTAGATGGTCTGTCCATTTGCTTTGTAAAAGAAGTATTTCCACATGGTGCAATTACTCTAAAAAACCTCGAGGATTCCAGTGAATTCAAGGTGAACGCGAGAGTTAAACCATATCCGGGAGATAACTCGTGAAAAGGACAAGGTCTCTCGTGGAACTTCAAGACCCTCTCGTGACAGGTCAAGTCGGATGTCAAGCTAATGACATTAAAGAAGCGCTTGGTGGGAGGCAACCTACCCAATTCGAGAAAGCTTTTACGTAACTTCTCATTGTGATATACTTGTGAATAGTTTAAAAGTTAGAAAAACAAAAAGAAAAGAGAATTTGAATATTAGATTAGAAATATAAATACATAATACAGTATAATAAATTTGATTTTTGAGTTGTTAATAAACGATGAGTTACGAGAATAAACACTTGAAATTACGGTGTTCTTGGTGATAAGAAATAAGAGAAGAGGTGAGGTGTTATACCGTTAGTGGGAGATTTTGAGGTTTCGTCTGATACCCTGTTCACAGACGATACTAAGGTTGCGTCTGATGGCTATTGTGTTCACAATGTATCTTGGCAGGCGATCTTTTGAGGTTTCGTCGATGCTTGCTCATGAGACGGAAGCCTAATACTTGTACATTCTAAAGAGAGCAATCCCACTTTCTATCAATTCCCACCTTCACCATCTCACATTGCAAGTAATTTTGAGTTGATCTCTCCATTTCCTTCAATTTTGTTTCACCGATATTTCATTGTTTTAGTTCATTTTGACCATTGTTGATATTTTTAGCATCTGACCACTGTTGGAAAGAACATGGAAAGATAGCACTTGCTGCAAACTCTGTAAATATCATGGCTGGTCTTCAACAGGGAGTGTTCCTATATTCTATCGTTTTAAATATTGATTGATGATTATTTCGAGTACACTCCTTCTTTGTTGAACCATCTTACGGAGGTTGATTTCATTGGTATAATATTGACTTTGTAGTTCAGTAGAATAAATTATGCATATTCTGGCACTTAGGATCAACTTAAGGTTCTGTGACAAAGTTGCATGTTCACAATTATTCGAAGAGATACTGTATGAGAACTCTAGCATGACAATTTTCAAGATTGACATGATTGATGAATTTAGCAATGTTAAAGCAATTATTAATCCTGGATAAGAATTTGAGCCTCCAACATGATTCTATTCTTGAGTGTCATACCAATCCAAGTGTTTTGTTCTAGAACTTGCTTTAGCTCTTGGTCAAAATTGCATACAATTAGAATTGGACACAAATGATAAAGGCAATTTTCTTTCTTGTAGCCTCGAGCCAAATAAGCCTTAACCTTCACATTATCCATTGCTAGCCCCTTTGAACCTGAATTAACTCTTTCTTTCTTGGATACTTGAGCTTATTACAAGCCTATATAAGTGAAAAACCAATGGTCCCATCACTGGAACTTAAAGAGTATTGGTTTCTTTGCTTAGACGATAGGATTCAAGATTAAGTTTGGGGTTGAATTTTGGGATGCATGTGTTGTTGACTTGAGGACAAGTCAAATTTCTAAGTTTGGGGTTGAATGTATCGCCTGGCTATGATTGCAGTGGGAAGCATTGTTTGGTCTAGATATTGGTGAAATTTGTGTGACTAACATATAGTTGTAGTATAATTGCATTCTCTGACTTTTCATGCATACCATACAAAAAGTTTATTTTTCATCTTGTGCTGGCAATTAGTGATACCACTCAAGAAAAATAAAGAGAAAAACAAGAAAAATTGAAAAGAAAGAAAAAGAAAGAAAAAGAAACAAAGGAAGAAAAGAGAACATAATGTTCTCATTGGTCTTTGTAGGTATCGTCTGTGAAATATCGTCTGTGGGTATCATCTGTAAGCCTACAGACGAAATCATCAGACTAAAGGCTCAGACGATACTAGCACAGATGGGATACAGTGAAAAATAAAGAAAAACAAAAGAACGGAAGAAAAAGGAAACAGAAGAAAATGCAGTTTAAAGAGCAAAAGAAATAAAGCAAGAAAAGAAAACAAAGTGGTTTCATGGGTTGTTAGTCTTTCGTCTGTCCATCATTTTTTCTTTCGTCTGTCCATCATTTCTTTGTTTCGTCTGACCATATTAATTCATGCATATCATATAGGTTCTAACTTTTACTCTTTAAGTTCCTTTGATTTTTAACTAGTACCTTTTCTTTTAACCCACCTTTACCTAAGCCCCATTACAACCCTGAAAAGACCTTTTGATTGTCTAATTTCTACTTGAAGGCAGTGGAGATTTTGAGAGTCATTGCAAGCTTATGGTAACTAACCTTCGGATTGGTAATATTGAGAGAAACACAAACCCAAACACTTGAGAGCTTGAGGGCAAACACTTAACTGGAAGAGGATTGTTTGATGTTGACTAAATTACATATTTTCATGCCAATCTACGGTTGATTGCTTATGTGTGATGAACTGTACAATTCTTGAGGATGTTGAGTTCATGTTCAACTTTCATAGATAAATTGAGATGACTTAGGGAGTCAAGAATTGCATAATGAATTTTCAGTGGCTGTTGAGCTTAGTGTTATACCATGCTTATTGACTCCTGTAATGATGGAATTTATGTTTGCTGAGGACAAGCAAAGCTTTAAGTTTGGGGTTGTGATAAGTGCTAAATTATACATGTTTTCCAAGGTGTTGTCCCATTTCCATCTAATTTCGGTATGTTTAGTCATAGTTTAGACAAGAAAACAAGAAAAATATCATATTTGTCTAATGTTAGTCTTTGATTTAGCGTTTTGGTAGTTTTATAGGATTTTCGTGTATTTTTAAGTCATTTTATCCATCTTCTTGTTAATTGTAGATTGATTGAAGAGAAGATAGAAGCTGGGAAGGAAAGCCCACGAACATGAGACGAACAAATCCCATTGAAGCAAGAAAGTCCGTCCAATTCGTGCAAAATATGAAGTGCAAGTGGCAACTCAGATCGTGTGGATGCGACAACGAGACGGAACAAGCATCAAGCCTCGGACGCAATCGCATCGGACCAAGAGAGAAGAGCAAACCAAACCTCAAGTTGAGCATCCAAGGTCCGTTAAAATGGTATCGTCTCGAAGAAACGCGCCAGGGCGCACTCATGGGCGCCTTCATACCCCACGCTGCGGCAAAAATGCGCTAGGCGCGCTCAAGGGCGCTCATGCCATCCTTACTTATTCAATCGCGCCGGGCGCGAGTTCACTCAATACAAAGCGCGTTTCGTACCTTATGAAACCTCAGACGAAGGGATCAAGACGCAATGGATTAGTTTCGTCTATGCTTACTTCATCTGAAAGCTATTCCATCTGTGTGTGCTTCTTATGAAGTTGCTTCGTCTGTGCTTGTATCTTCCAAGTTGCTTCGTCTATGCTTGTATCTTCCAAGTTACTTCGTCTATACATGTTTTATCTGGATTAGTTTCGTCTGTGCTCGCCTCATCTGAGTTGCCTCGTCTGTACTTGTTTCGTCTGAATCCCCTGATTATTGCTTTCGTCTGTAACCAACACAGACGATACCAAGTTTGATACAGACGAAGCAAAGACAGACGATACTTAAACCGAGTTACAACAGACGAAAGAGTCGTCCCAGACGAAAGACTTGACAGATGGAAGAACACTTAGCCGTTGCAATTACCATACTATTACAAGCAAGCAAGTCAATGTATTCACATGTCACAATGCACCTGGACGTAATTCCAGTAAATGGGGGAATACTTCCTCACCTATAAAAGGAAGTATTGGGCGCGAAAATAGGGGATTGGAATTGTAGATCCATAACTAACATTTTTCAGTTACTCTGTTTTCCCTTCTCTTGCGAGTTTCTCTCGTTTTTCTCTTCTCCACTTTCATTCTCCTTCTCCCTCCATCAACCTTGAGATTCCTGAGCTTGTGAGTTGTGAAAGCATAATCAAGCAATTATGGAGCTTCTCTGGTGTTTGATTTCTGTTTTGTTTCTTTCTTTTCTCATTTCCATGTTAGGCTAAATTCTGCAGTTAGGAATGGGGATTTTGATTCCAGAATTCTTGTAATGGATTCCTTATGTTAATTCAAGTGTAATTTCACCGAATTGATTGATCTCTTCCCTGCTTAATGCTTATTCTTGAGATTTAATTCATGAAACTCAAATAGAGATAGAGATATTAATGTTTGATTGAATTGAACTCTGTCTTGAGAATTTGTATCTCGTGTCAACTATGAGATCGAGAGATGAATAGTTGAAGAAGGAGAGGAAATGTATCACTATAGTAGTGCATGAGTCTAGAGATAGAACTTGCATATTATGAGATGTTGTAACGAATTCATCTGTTCGCTTCTTGAATGAATCTCTGTTTTCACCTAAGAGATTAGGGATGATAGTAGGCATTCAAAGGGACTAAGACCTAGAGATAGGATTAGTCTACGGTATCACGAATTCTAGTCTCCAATTGAGTGAGATTTGCTAGATTAACATAGGAAGTAGTTACTTGAGGAAGGAATCAATTGAACCAATTCCCTAACTGTATTTCATCATCTCTGAAACTTAAACATGAACTTGCTTCTTTACTTTACAGTATTGCTTTATTTTACACAATAGCTTAGTTTTACATACATCAGTCACTCCCTGATTCGTCCTGATAGCAAAGCATGTTGAGCATTTGGTAATTCACAATCAGTCTCTGTGGTTCGACAACCTTTTCTCACTATTTCTAAACTTGTAACGACCGGTACACTTACCGAAAGATTGACACACATATACATACTTTTAAATAGTCAACCGTCGGCTTCAGCAATGGAGTCCACCGTAATGATGTACTCCTTGTTATCAATGGTACCAACAATACCATCATCGAACTCCTTCGCGTCGTTCCAGAATTCGGCGTAAGCCTCCATAAGCCATGGATCTCTTGTATCAGCAACCCCATCCATCCCGGTGTGGTCCAAGATCTTAGCAACTCTTTCAGAGATGCTTTCCACAGTTTCTCTAGAGATCCACGTGCTAGGCAAGAACAGGTCTTGAGCGAAGAAGGTGGCTTCAGCGGCTTTGGTAGCTTTGGTGTTCTTGGCGGCCATTGTAGTTTTTGAACAAGAGAGAGTATGAGCTTTGTGAGTAAAGAGTTTAGAAAGTTCTCAAAAGATAGCAAATGCAGTAAAGAGTAAAAGAGTGAACTTTCAAGAGTATTTGTAAAAGATAAAACACAAGAAGGGGGGGTTGAATTGTGTTAATTAAAAATTTTATCCCTTTCGTCTGTGGGTATCAAAGCTGTTCAGATGAAACAAAATTTATGTTGAAAGATTGATTTTAATGAACAGACGTTATAGAGTGATTATCCCCTGTTAGTTGATTAGACGAAACAAAAATAAACGCAGTTATTTTTATACTGGTTCGTCTATTCAAGACTACGTCCAGTTACTCAGCAACCACTGAGTTTTCACTACCAACCGTGAAAGGGTTACAAGTATTCTTTGATCCCAGCCACTTCTGGCTATACACAGATATTCTTTGCTCCCAGCCTTCTCAGGCTAAACTAACAAGGTATTCTTTGAACCCAGCCTCCACAGGCTATTACAAGAGGTATTTTTTGGAACACAGCCTCCTCAGGCTAAAATGCCACACAAGTGGACTTTGAAAGATGTTTTAGAAAAGCAAAGTTCTCCTCTACGCAGAGAGGTATTTACAATAAAGAACTATCACAGAGATGAGCGAATTCTTAAGAGATGGATGAAAATAAGCGTATTCGCCAACTTGTTCTGGTCGTAGTGAAGTCCTTTTATAGGCATCTTCTTCAAATAGCCGTTAGACTCATTTGAATGCCGTTGAGAGTCGTTGGAGATCTTCTAAAGAACTTTCCAAAAAGGTTGTCAGTTGTCCTTGATTGATAGATGAAAGTTGCAGCGGATATCTCGGACTAAATTGCGTGCGCAGTTCCTTTTACTGACTTGTACAGAGATGTGACAAAAAGGTAGAGACCTTTTTTGACTTTGGATGTGAAAGCGCAGATCCCCATATAGATCTTGGATTTTTCTCATGATAACTCCTTTAGATTTTAAATCTTGGCGCGGGACTTCAACTGAGCTTCACTTTTGGATAGACGAAATGAATCTTCAAACTTCTTTGTTTCGTCTCATCCTTTTGTCTTAAGCTTCACTCTTGGACAGACGGAGGTCTTCAACTTGAGTAGTCTTCTTTCGTCTGTGCCAGTATCGTCTGAAGTCTTGGCTCTTGGACAGACGCAACACTTCAAACTTTGAAGGGCCATCTTCCGTCTGAGCTGGTTTTGTCTTAACAGGTCTTGATAGCTTGATTTCGTCTGTCTTGTAATAATCAAAATCTTGAGGTGTTAATCTTCCTTGATCTAACAATCTCTCCCTTTTTGATGATTACAGACCATACCACGAAATTCTGCATAAGACATGGTTAGACAGAAACAACAGTTTAATGAGCCAGATTTACATCAAGACGATGTTTTCTGAATAATACCTCTTTATGATTTATTGTTACATCAATGTGATGTAATCAGAGTTGAATATTACAATGGTATTACAAAGTAGAAAACAATAAAGAATTACAATGTATATCTGAGCAAAATAAAATTTTACAATACAACATTATAATTTCCTAGGACGATACTCCTTATTTTTGTTTCTCCCCCTCAGACGAAGCTTTTCTTCCTTGCTCCCCCTCAGACTTTGCGTTTCTCCCCCTCAGACTTTGCTTTGTACCATTCTTCTTTCCCTTGGGTTAGGCTCTCCCCCTTGAATTATGCTTTCTGTTCTCTCCCCCTTGGGCTGTGATCATCAAAACTCTGATCAAGAAGAAGGTTTTGGCTTTTTGTTCAGCAGGGTCATGACAACGTCAGTAAGCTGCTGCACTTGAGACGATAGAGAAGCGTGATTTTCTTCAAGTTCTCTGTTCTTAGCTTTCAAGTGCTGACAATCTTCTTCCAAGGCCTCATACTTGCGCTTCAGAGTCTTATACTCCTCAGCTTCTTCTATATCAGCTGCCTTGGGCCTCTCCTCACCAGCCTCAGCAACCTCCACCACATCAGCAATTGTCACTTGCGGTGTTTGAGGCTCCTCCACAAGAGGTATAGTGTCATCAATGATGACCACTGTAGGTGATTTCTTCAGACGCATCGTGAAAAGAGGAAGATCGAGGTAGGTCCGTGAAGTTCCGTTCCATTGATAGGTATACCATTTGGTTGGAATGGATACTTCAAAGCGTGGGTCGTTCTTGAGAATATACAAAAGCACTACCAGGGAACACTCTGCCATAGACGGAAGAGTCCTCATCAAAGATGGTTCCAGAGCAGTGGTCAGCTACAGACGAAACCTTCTTTTCTTTTCCCTTAGCCAGATATCTGACCAAGCATGGTCTTTTTCTGTCTAAGATAATAGAGTACTTTGTTTCGTCCGTCAACAGAGAGGAAAACTGAGAACCCATCATGAAGGGAAAAAATCTTCCATCCTTCTTAGCTTGGCGATCGACGTGGGAGATAGATATGATTCTTTCCTTTGCTTCCCTTCGATATGCACCAGCCATCAACTTGAAAGGAAGATTGTAGTCTTCTGGGAGGCAGTGAGCAAAGTCTTCAGGGTCTTCATACTCATCTAGAAGGAGAGAGTAGCGTGGGTTGATCCCAGAACAGTGGGGTCTCGTCCATGGGAGCACAATTCCTAGAGAGTGGCCTAAACCAACATACTCTGTCTGATTGAGAGGAATTGTGAATGGCATTGGATCATGGCGATCTATGGCGTCAAGATGCCAGTGTTTGCAGTCTTTCGGCTCATAGCGGAGAGAGTCAATATCACCATTTGTACAGTGATGAAAAACTGTTGCATTGATCTCGTACCGCAACCTCCACTTTGGATTATTTCTTTGTGGAATGTGGGGTTCATAGCCAAGCGCTGGTCCTTCAATCTCCGACGCAGCGAGATGATCCTTATAAGCCTTTATGTTTTCTAGTCCCTTGATATTTAGATTAGCCAGAGTGTTCTAGGGCAGACGCTTCAACCAGTTGCGTTGCTCCTCTGGAGAATAGACAACATTTTCGTCAAAATCAGCTGGCTTCAAGGGCTTATTGTATATAATGGGGTTAACAAATCTCCCCAAAATGAATCCCTTCTTTCCTCTTCTTTGATAAGGGTTCTTGACTCTATGTATGGTGTATTTTGTATGTACAAGTCTTCATCGTCTAATGAAGCGAGCTCAGATGACGATTGAAAAATTGGAGACTTCATCAATCTTTGCTCCAATGATCCAATCAGGTTTGATTGGTCTGTCGGCGCAAGTGCTTTCTTCATATCTTCGCATGACTAATTCGTTTAGGAACGAATAGTTAATCTTGCGCTTTGGGGGTAAGTCTTCTGGATTAAGTACTTCAAAGATGTGATCTCCCCGTATGTATCCACGAGTCTTCATCGACGAAGAACTAGCATCTTCAACCAGTACAATGTCTTCAGACGGAATTTCCATCGTCTGACTGTGGAGTACTTCTTCTTCAGACGCAGCAGGGAACGTCTGTGCTGAGCAAGCATTTAGCGGAGACGCAACAAGTGGCTCAGAAGAAGTTGCCATTTGTTCGTCTGGGAGTGTTGTAGATGGAAGAATCTCCATTGTAGAGGCTTCTTCGTTTAACATAGTTTCCAACTCCTCCGCAAGTTGGGCATTGTCTTTCTGGATCTGGGTTGTCTCTTCAATATTCCTGCCTTCTGAGGTTGCTTGAGCAGGTGCTTCCTTAGATGATCCAATGCCTTGAATGCTTTCGAGAAAGATTCTTTCTCTCTCAGCTTGAAGCAAGATGGAGGCTTTCTTGGCCTCTTTCAGCATTCTTGCTTCGTCTGTCTCACCAATTATCACAGACGCAAGTTTTTGCTTCATTTTCTCCTTGCCCTTAGCAGCTTTCTCAAGCGCAAGCTTCCTAGCTTTTGCTTTTTCTTCTGCTTCTGTCCTTTGTTTTTCTTCGTCTGTTAAAATCTTCACCGACGAAACTTTCTCAGACGGTATGGTTACCCCTTCGTCTTCACTTGGGGATACCGTCTGTGTCTTTGTTTTAGCACTAATGTGCTTGATTCTGATAGTCCTTTTCTTTTTCTTGAGGGGTACCTCAAGAATATCCTCAAAAGGAACTTCAGATATTATCACAGAAGGAGGAGGTTGAGGTTGGTTTGATGTTTGGGCTTGTGTTTGGGTTAGTGTTTTGGGTTCTGTTTGGGGTTGTGTTTCGGACGGTGTTTGGGCTTGTGTTTGCGGTTTAGCGCGCTTGATACGGGCTCTGTGTGGTTCTTTGGGAATGGGTGATAGTGGGGTGTCCTCATTTGGTGAACGAAGTAGAGAGCTTGATGTGAGATGCATCTTCGCAAAGGTGCTAGCTTTCACTTCTTTTCCCTCAGGGTGCCATGTGACTCCAGTTGCATCGAAACCCTGGTTGATGATGATGGTGGAGAAGAGAGTGGCGTAGGGGATACTGCTCTTCCTACGAATGTTTCGATTCTTCAAAGCACTCACCCAATGGTCGAGAATAACGTGAGGGAGGCTCATTCTTCCTTTTCTCAGACAGTAGAAAATACAGAATCTGTCTCGAGCACTCACATTATCACGAGAGCCTGTTCTCGGTGTGAAAATGTTGAACAGCAAGTTATGGATGATTCTTGTTGTGGGAGTTAGAAGTCCTGCTCTGAAAGACTTGGGATCTTCAGAATCTGGAATTTTCGTGTAGAGAACTTTGTTTACATGTTCTTCTGACTCGTTCTTCATCCAGTTAGGGGAGTAGAAGCGCCCTTCGGCCTTGCAGTTCCCGGCCTCAACAATAGAGTCCACCGTAATGATGTACTCTTTGTTGTCAATGGTTCCAACGATACCATCATCAAACTCTCTGGCATCGCTCCAAAACTCGGCGTATGCCTCCATCAGCCATGGGCCTTTCGTCTCAGCAAAGCCCATCCACCCAGTGTGGTCAAACATCTTCAATGCTCTTTCAAAGATGCTCTGTAAGGTCTCTCTTGAGATCCACTTGCTTGGCAAAAACAAGTCTTGTGCGAAGAAAGTTGCTTCAGCAGCTTTGGTGGCTTTGGTGTTCTTGGCGGCCATTGTTGAGATATGAAAAGATAGAATGAAATCTTAGTGAGTATTTAGGTTTCAGAGAATTCAAACGGTTTCAAATTGCAGTAAAGAGTAAAAAAAGTTATGTTTTAAGAGTATTTATAAGTAAGGAATAAAAACGGTTGCAATTCGTCAGACGAAAGAGATTTTGAGAAATTGCCCCTTTTTGTGACGTGTCCATTGAAAACTGTCCTTGATTTGACATGTCCACATCATTGCCTTTTCAATGATTGATTTGACTTCTGCAATTCACGGCGCGTGCTTATCATTGTCCTAGAATAGTGCAATAAATGACAGACACATTTATTGCTCTCTTTAATTTGTCCCTGCACACTTGAGATAAACTTTATTAAAAAGTAACGATTCGTCTGTTGAATTTTACCACAAAGAATAACTATTCAACTTGATCGTGACGCAATGTTTCGCCTTAACACTAAGTAATGTACAGATTTTAACAAATTCAATCAATAACTCGACGAAACAATTTTCAATCATTCAAAGAAATAATTCCAAGATTTTCTTTAATGAAATTGAATCGTGTTTCATCTAAAGCTTTTGTAAATATATCTTACATTGAAAATCGGTTTAAACAAACTCAGTATATCGAAAATACCTTTTTGGACATAATCTCTTATGAAATGGAAACGAATTTCAATATGTTTAGCTTTTGAATGTTGAATAGGATTTTTGCTGAGATTGATTGCACTTGTGTTATCACAAAATACTGGTATCTGATTCTCAAACCTGGAATAATCCTCAAGTTGATGTTTGATCCATAGTAGTTGTGAACAACACCCTGCCACAACAATGTATTCTGCTTCAGTTGTTGAGAGTGCAATGGAGTTTTGTTTCTTGCTTGACCAAGATATTAGTGATGATCCAAGAAATTGGCATCCACCACTTGTGCTTTTTCTCTCCACTTTGTCTCTAGCATAATCAGCATCACAAAAGCCTCTTAAACTGAAATCACTATTTCTTTTATAAAACAGAGAGAGATTAGTTGTTCCAACAAGATATCTGAGAATTCTCTTTCTGACTTGTAAATGAGATTCTTTGGGATCGATTGAAAGCGTGCACATAGACGGACGCTAAACATAATGTCGTCCGTGCCTCAGCTAAATAAAGGAGTGAGCCAATCATACCTCTGTATATCGTCTGATTTACAGACTTACCTGACTCATCCTTGTTAAGATTCGCTCCAGACGAATGCATTGGGGCCTTCATAGGCTTGGAATTTTCCATCTTGAACTTCTTGATAAGTTCCTTTGTGTACTTCTGTTGATGGATGTAGATTCCTTCTTTCGTCTGTTTGATTTGAAGTCCTAGAAAGAACTTCAATTCTCCCATCATACTCATTTCAAACTCGTCCTGCATTAGCTTTGAAAAATCCTTGCAAAGAGAGTTGTTAGTAGCTCCAAAGACTATATCGTCTACATAAATCTGGACTATAATAAAGTCCTTTGAAACGCTTTTCTTGAAGAGAGTTGTATCAACCTTTCCTCTTGAAAAACCATTTTTAAGAAGGAAAGTACTGAGTCTGTCATACCAAGCTCGAGGAGCTTGTTTAAGACCATACAGTGCTTTCTTGAGTTTGAAAACATGATCTGGCTGAGACAAACTTTCAAAGCCAGGAGGTTGTTTTACATACACTTCTTCTTCAATAAAACCATTTAGAAAAGCACTTTTTACATCCATTTGATATAGAACGATATTCTTGTGAGCAGCAAAAGCGAGTAATATCCTAATAGCTTCTAATCTAGCTACAGGTGCAAAGGTTTCAGTAAAATCAATACCTTCTTGTTGATTGTACCCTTGTGCTACTAACCTTGCTTTGTTTCTTACCACTTTTCCAGCTTCATCAAGCTTGTTTCTGAACACCCATCTAGTTCCGATGATGCTTTTGTTCTTTGGTCTTTCAACAAGGGTCCATACGTCATTCCTTGTGAACTGATTGAGTTCTTCTTCCATAGCCAAAATCCAATCATTGTCTTGAAGAGCATCTTCAATGTTATTTGGCTCTAAAGTTGATACAAGAGCATAGCTTGATATATACTTCACTTTAGATCTTGTTTGAACACCTTGAGATCTATCTCCAATGATGAGATCTTCTGTATGGTTTGATGCAAACTTCCATGTTTTTGCAGGGGTTTGATCTCCCTGTTGATGAGTATCGACGAAGAGGGTTAAATGCGTGCATCTATCGTCTGTCCTTGTATCGTCTGACCCTTGTTTATCATCTTGTCTTGAATTCTGACCAGAAGGGTTAATCTGCAAATTATCAAACAAATTTTCTAGGTCTGATATTTCTTTATCAGCCTTTGAGTTATCTTGGAACTTTACATGGATTGATTCTTCTACAACTTGCGTCTTAGAGTTAAATACTCTATAGGCTTTAGATGTATTGGAATATCCAAGAAAGATTCCTTTAACCACGTTTGAATCAAACTTTCCAAGTTGATCTTTGGTGTTTAGGATAAAGCATTCACATCCAAAAGGATGGAAGTAAGAAATGTTGGGTCTTCTTCCTTTCCATAATTCATATGGAGTCTTATTCAGAATTGGTCTTATCAATATTCTGTTTTGAATATAACAGGAAGTGTTGATCGCTTTCGCTTGAATAATATTTCGGAGAGAGCTTTCATGCAACAAAGTTCTAGGCATTTCTTGTAAAGTACGATTTTTCCTTTCCACAACTCCATTTTGTTGAGGAGTTCTTGGAGACAAAAAATTGTGAAATATACCATTTTCAAAACAAAAAGCTTTGAACTCAGAATTCTCAAACTCTATTCCATGATCGCTTCTCACAGACGCAATACAAAATCCTTTTTCTTTTTGAACACGTTTACAGAATATTTCAAAGACCTTGAATGACTCATGTTTATGGGCTAGGAAGTATACCCATGTAAATCTAGTATAGTCATCTACAATGACAAATCCATATCTCTTCCCTCCAAGACTTTCAGTCTGAGTGGGTCCAAAGAGATCAATATGTAACAATTCTAAATGTCTTGTCGTGGAAACAACATTTTTAGATTTGAAAGAAGCTTTGAGTTGTTTCCCATGCTGACAAGATTCACACAGACGATTGGTTTTCCAAGATATTTTTTGCAAACCTTTTACGAGATCTTTCTTAGAAATTTTTGAAATATACTTGAGACTTAAATGTCCAAGCTTTTTATGCCAAATCTCTCGTTCATCGTCTGTTGAAATCAAACATGTTACATTCTGATCACTTAGGTCAGAAAGGCAAACCTTATAAAGATTGTTCTTTCTTTTCCCAACAAAAAGAATGGATTTATCTTTGTTCTTCACTATACACTCATCAGAGTTAAAAGCTACTTCATATCCACTATCACAAAATTGACTTATGCTAAGTAGATTGAAGTTAAGACCTTTAACGTATGATACGTTCTGGATAAGGGTATTGGGTGTCTTACCAACAGTCCCAATGCCAAGAATTTTACCTTTACTAGAACTGTATGAGACAGACCCTTTACTTGGTCTGAGGTCTTGGAACATACACAGGTCTCCCGTCATGTGTCGTGAGCATCCACTGTCCAGGTACCAGCTTGAAGTCTTGTCTCTTCCCATTGAGGATATCTGCAACAGGAACAATAAGTGACTTTGGTACCCAAATCTTTTTGGGTCCTTTCTTGTTAGTTACAAAAGGCTTCTTTTTGTTTTTAGCCTTTTTGTATGTTTTAGGAACCTTGTTGTGATTTCTCTTCTTTTGATCAGACGAAACAGGTTTGTTTTTCTTTTCGTCTGTCTGCTTAACATAACCAAGTTCACTTTTATCATTTGGTGATCTCCCATATTTTAAAATGTTTTCAAGAATGGAGGATCCTTTTGTAAACTTGGTTAAGTCACTGAGTAAGGACTCATTTTCTTTCTTTAATCTTTCGATTTCAAGAATGAAAATGTCCTTTTCAGACTTAGACGAAACATTACTTGATATTTTCTTGCCTAGAAACTCAATTTCAGATTTCAAAACTGCATTCTCTTCCAAAGCTTGTCTTAGCTTGGTTTTGCAAGTTTTGTATTGCTGAGCAATAAAATGAGAGTTAGCTAAAAGAGTATCATATGATATTTCTTCTCATTCTAACTCAGACTCAGAAGAAGAGGATGAAGAAGTTTCATTGTAATTTACCTTTGTTGAGACATGATCTCCAGCCATGAGGCATATATTTGTTGTTTCTTCTTCTTCAGAGGATTCCACTGAGCTTTCACTGTCAAGGTCTTCCCATGTCAGTAAGCTCTTCTTTCCTTTATCTCTTCTAGAGCTCCACCTCTTTTTCAATCTGGGACATTCTGATCTCATGTGTCCCGGTTTTCTGCACTCATAACACACAATCTCTGTGTTATCTTCTTTGGTTGATGACTTTTCAGGGAGCTTCTTCTCCTTTTTCTTGAAGAAGCGTTGGCCTCTTCCCTTCTTCATCATCATTCTTTTGAATTGTCTGGCCATGATAGAGACTTCGTCTTCAGACGAACCATTAGACGATTCTGATTCAGTTGAATCAGCCTTCAAAATCTTTGCTTTCTTTTTACTGTCCTTCTTGACAGATTCTTCTTTAGGAGCGTTGTTGACAGACGGAAAAGCTATAGGCTCTTGAACCTTGATCTTCTCCCTTTTACATAAGAGCACTTCATGTACCCTTAAGGCTCCAATTAACTCATCTAGAGTTAATGTCTTCATATCTCTTCCAACTGAGATGACTGTGGACATAGCTTCCCAAGGAGGTGGGAGACTATCCAAGATCTTCATGTTGTTCTGGACCTTTGTGAAGGTGATTCCTAGAGCAGTAAGTCCATTTAATATGGTTTGGAATCTTCCAAACATCATATCAATTGACTCTCCTTTCTTCATAGAGAACATTTCATATTCTCTTTGAAGGGTGGCAGCTTTCCTCATTCTTACGTCTTCAGTGCCTTCATATGAGATTTTGAGAGCATCCCATAATTCTTTAGCAGTTTTTTGTAGGCACGAACTGTTTGTACTACAGGTTTCGGAGAGAGCACACATAAGAGCATATCTTGCTTTATTGTTCAGCTCTATCATAGAGTATTCTTCATTTCCCCATTCTCCTTCAGGCTTTACAATGGGGATATCTCCTGTGGTGATAATGTTCCATAATCTGTATTGGGTTGATTTGATGTACATCTCCATCCTATCAGCCCAGTAGGGATAATCATCTCCAGAGAACGCTGGAGGTTTGTTCATGGAGGCTCCTCCGGATAAGAATGATGGTCCTTGTAAGTCCATACTAGATCTTTTCCTCTAGCAGCTGTTAAACGCTCAACCCTTAAAGGCTGAGCTCTGATACCAAACTGTAAAAGATAAAACACAAGAAGGGGGGTTGAATTGTGTTAATTAAAAATTTTATCCTTTTCGTCTGTGGGTTTCAAAGCTGTTCAGACGAAACAAAATTTATGTTGAAAGATTGATTTTAATGAACAGACATTATAGAGTGATTATCCCCTGTTAGTTGATTAGACGAAACAAAAATAAACGCAGTTATTTTTATACTGGTTCGTCTATTCAAGACTACGTCCAGTTACTCAGCAACCACTGAGTTTTCACTACCAACCGTGAAAGGGTTACAAGTATTCTTTGATCCCAGCCACTTCTGGCTATACACAGATATTCTTTGCTCCCAGCCTTCTCACGCTAAACTAACAAGTATTCTTTGAACCCAGCCTCCACAGGCTATTACAAGAGGTATTCTTTGGAACACAGCCTCCTCAGGCTAAAATGCCACACAAGTGGACTTTGAAAGATGTTTTAGAAAAGCAAAGTTCTCCTCTACGCAGAGAGGTGTTTACAATAAAGAACTATCACAGAGATCAGCGAATTCTTAAGAGATGGATGAAAATAAGCGTATTCGCCAACTTGTTCTGGTCGTAGTGAAGTCCTTTTATAGGCATCTTCTTCAAATAGCCGTTAGACTCATTTGAATGTCGTTGAGAGTCGTTGGAGATCTTCTAGAGAACTTTCCAAAAAGGTTGTCAGTTGTCCTTGATTGATAGATGAAAGTTGCAGCAGATATCTCGGACTGAATTGCGTGCGCAGTTCCTTTTACTGACTTGTACAGAGATGTGACAAAAAGGTAGAGACCTTTTTAAACTTTGGATGTGAAAGCGCAGATCCCCATATAGATTTTAGATTTTTCTCATGATGATTCCTTTAGATTTTAAATCTTGGCGCGAGACTTTAGCTGAGCTTCACTTTTGGATAGACGAAATGAATCTTCAAACTTCTTTGTTTCGTCTCATCCTTTTGTCTTAAGCTTCACTCTTGGACAGACGGAGGTCTTCAACTTGAGTAGTCTTCTTTCGTCTGTGCCAGTATCGTCTGAAGTCTTGGCTCTTGGACAGACGCAACACTTCAAACTTTGAAGGGTCATCTTCCGTCTGAGCTGGTTTCGTCTTAGCAGGTCTTGATAGCTTGATTTCGTCTGTCTTGTAATAATCAAAATCTTGAGGTGTTAATCTTCCTTGATATAACAGTATTTATAAGCAAAAGTAAAAACGGTTGCAATTCATCAGACGAAAGAGATTTCGAAAACCACCCCTGAATTGACGTGTCCACATCATTGCCTTTTCAATGATTGATTTGACCTCTGCAATTCATGGTGCGTGTCTCTCAATGTCCTAGAATAGTGCAATAAATGACAGACACATTTATTGCTACCTTTAATTTGTCCCTGCACACTTAAGATAAACTTATTAAACAGTAACAATTGTCTGTTGAATTTTACCTCAGTAACTATTCAACTTGATCAGACGCAATATTTCGTCTTAACGCGAAGTAATGTACAGAAGGAACAAATTAAATAGCTCAGACGGAACAATTTTCAATCTTCTAAGGAGATAATTCCAAGATTTTCCTTAATAAAACTGAATCGTGTTTCGTCTAATGCTTTCGTAAATATATCTGCCCATTGAAAATCAGTTTGTACAAATATTGAAAATACCTTTTTGGACATAATCTCTTATAAAATGAAAACGAATTTCAATGTGTTTGGCTTTTGAATGCTGAATAGGATTTTTGCTGAGATTAATTGCACTTGTGTTATCACAAAATATTAGTATATGATTTTCAAACCTGGAGTAATCTTCAAGTTGATGTTTTATCCATAGTAATTGTGAGCAACATCCAGCCACAACAATATACTCTGCTTCTGTTGTTGAGAGTGCAATGGAGTTTTGTTTCTTGCTTGACCAAGGTATTAATGATGATCCAAGGAATTGGCATCCACCACTTGTACTCTTTCTTTCCACTTTATCTCCAGCATAAACCGCATCACAGAAACCACTTAAACTGAAATCACTATTTTTCTTATAAAACAAAGAGAGATTAGTAGTACCAACAAGATATCTAAGAATTCTCTTTACAGCTTGTAAGTGAGATTCTTTAGGGTCAGATTGAAATCTAGCATATAGACAGACACTAAACATAATGTCAGGTCTGCTAGCAGTTAAATAAAGGAGTGAACCAATCATACCTCTGTATACCGTCTGATCAACGGTCTTACCTGACTCATGCTTGTTGAGATTTGCTCCAGACGAATGCATTGGGGTCTTCATAGGCTTAGCATTCTCCATCTTGAACTTCTTGATAAGTTCCTTAGTGTATTTTTGTTGATGAATGTAGATTCCTTCTTTCGTCTGCTTGATTTAAAGTCCTAGAAAGAACTTCAATTCTCCCATCATACTCATTTCAAACTCATCCTGCATTATCTTTGAAAAATCCTTGCACAAGGATTCGTTAGTTACTCCAAAGACTATATCATCTACATATATTTGAACAATAATAAAGTCTTTCAAAACACTTTTCTTGAAGAGAGTAGTATCCACTTTTCCTCTTGAAAAACCATTTTGAAGAAGAAAGGAACTTAGTCTCTCATACCAAGCTCGATGAGCTTGTTTAAGACCATATAGTGCCTTTTTCAGTTTAAAAACATGATCTGGTTGAGATGAATTCTCAAATCCAGGGGGTTGTCTTACATATACTTCTTCTTCAATAAAACCGTTTAGAAAAGCACTTTTTACGTCCATTTGATATAAGATGATATTCTTATGAGCGGTAAAAGCAAGTAAAATTCTAATAGCTTCTAATCTAGCTACAGGAGCAAAGGTTTCAGTGAAATCAATACCTCCTTGCTGATTATAGCCTTGAGCTACTAACCTTGCTTTGTTTCTTACCACTTTTCCTGTTTCATCAAGCTTGTTTCTGAACACCCATCTAGTCCCAATGATGCTTTTGTTCTTTGGTTTTTCAACTAGGGTCCATACATCATTTCTTGTGAACTAAATAAGTTCTTCTTCCATAGCCAAGATCCAATCATTATCTTGAAGAGCATCTTCAATATTCTTTGGCTCTATGTTTGATACAAGAGCATATCCAGACGATTCCTTCAGCTTGGATCTCGTTAGAACACCTTGATTCCTATCTCCAATGATAAGATCTTCTGTGTGGTTAGATGCAAACTTTCATGCTCTCGCGGGAACTTGATCTCTATGTTGATGTGTATCAGACGAAGAAGGTTCGTCTGTGCTTCTATCGTCTGCTCTTGTTTCGTCTGTCCCTTGCTCATCATTTTGACCAGAAGGGTTAATCTGCAAATTATCAAATAAATTTTCTAGGTCTGATATTTCTTTATCAGCCTTTGAGTTATCTTGAAACTTTACATGAATTGATTCCTCTACAACTTGCGTCTTAGAGTTAAAACCTCTATAGGCCTTAGATGTATTGGAATATCCAAGAAAGAATCCCTTAACCACCTTTGAATCAAACTTACCAAGTTGATCTTTAGTGTTTAAGATAAAACATTCGCATCCAAAAGGATGGAAATAACAAATCTTGGGTCTTCTTCCTTTCCATAGTTCATATGGAGTCTTATTCAATATTGGTCTTATCAATATTCTGTTTTGAATATAACAGGAAGTATTAACTGCTTCTGCCCAATAATATTTAGGGAGAGAGCTTTCATGCAACATAGTTCTAGCCATTTCTTGTAAAGTACGATTTTTCCTTTCCACAACTCCATTCTGCTGAGGAGTTCTTGGAGACGAAAAATTGTGAAATATACCATTTTCAAAACAAAAGGCTTTGAACTCAGAATTCTCAAATTCTGTTCCATGATCACTTCTTACAGACACAATACATATTCCTTTTTCTTTTTTAGAGCTCCACCTCTTTTTCAGTCTTGGACATTCTGACCTCATATGCCTCGATTTTCTGCATTCATAGCACACGACCTCTGTGCTTTCTTCTTTATTTAATGGTTTTTCAAGGAACTTCTTCTCCTTTTTCTTGAAGAAACGTTGACCTCTGCCTTTCTTCATCATCATTCTTTTGAATCGTCTTGCCATGAGAGAGACTTCGTCTTCAGACGATCCATCAGACGATTCTGATTCAGTTGAATCAGCCTTTAAGATCTTCATTTTCTTTTTACTGTCCTTTTTGAAAGAATCTTCTTTAGGGATGTTATTGACGGATGGAAGATCTATAGGTTCTTGAACCTTGATCTTATCCCTTTTACATAAGAGTAATTCATGTACACTTAGAGCTCTAATTAACTCATCTAGAGTTAATGTCTTCATATCTCTTCCAACAGAGATGGCTGTGGACATGGCTTCCCAAGGAGGTGGGAGACTGTCCAAGATCTTCATGTTGTTCTGGGCCTTTGTGAAGGTGATTCCCAGAGTAGTAAGTCCATTCAATATTGTTTGGAATCTTCCAAACATCATATCAATCGACTCTCCTTTCTTCATAGAGAACATTTCATATTCTCTTTGAAGAGTAGCAGCTTTCCTCATTCTCACATCTTCAGTGCCTTCATATGAGATTTTGAGAGCATCCCATAGTTCTTTAGCTGTTTTGTAGGCACAAAATCTGTTGTACTCAGTTCTGGAGAGAGCACACATAAGAGCATATCTTGCTTTATTGTTCAGCTCCATGATAGAGTATTCTTCGTTTCCCCATTCTCCTTTAGGCTTAATAATGGGAATATCTCCTATGGTGATTATATTCCATAATCTGTATTGGATTGACTTGATGTATATCTCCATCCTGTCAGCCCAGTATGGATAATCATCTCCAGAGAACGCTGGAGGTTTGTTCATCGAAGCTCCTCCGGATAGAAAAGATGGTCCTTGTGAGTCCATGTTGGATCTTTTCCTCTAGCAGCTTTTAAGCGCTCAACCCTTAGAGGTTGAGCTCTGATACCAAACTGTAAAAGATAAAACACAAGAAGGGGGGTTGAATTGTGTTATATATAAAAAAAAAATTCTTTTGTCTATGGGTTTCAAATCGGTTCAGACGAAACAATGTTTATCTTGAAAGATTGATTTTAATGAACAGACGTTAGATTATACTTATCCCCGGTTAGTCAATAAGACGAAATGATAAACACAAGTATTTTTATACTGGTTCGTCTCTTCAAGACTACGTCCAGTTACCCAACAACTACTGAGTTTTCATTACGAACCGTGAAATGGTTTACAAGTATTATTTGAACCCAGCCACTTCTGGCTATAACAGATATTCTTTGATCCCACCTTCTCAAGGCTAAACAACTATGGTATTCTTTGCACCCAGCCTCCACAGGCTAAAACACAGCTATTCTTTGGAACACAGCCTCATCAGGCTAAAATACCACGCAAGTGAATTTTTAACAAGATGTTTTGAAAACAAAGTTTTCCTCTACGCAGAGAGGTTTTTTACAATGAAGAACTTAGCACAGAGTTGAGCGAATTCTTAGAAGATGGATAAGATAAGCGTATTCGCCAACTTGGTCTTGATGCAGTGAAGTCCTTTTATAGGCCTTTTCTTCAAATAGCCGTTAGACTCATTTGAATGCCGTTGAGAGTCGTTGAGAGATCTCTTGAGAACTTTCCAAAAGTTGTCAGTTGTACTTGATTGATTGATGAAAAACGCAGCGGATATAGCGGACTAGATTGCGTGTGCAGTACCTTTTCTGACTTGCACAGAGACTTTGACAAGAAAGGTGAAGACCTTTTTGACTTGTATGTGTAGGCTCAAATCCCTATACTGATCTTGGATACTTCTCATTAGTACTTCTTCAGATTTGAAAAACTTGGCGCGAATGTCTCAACTTGACTTCACTTCTTGGATAGACGACATGAGTCTTCAATTTTCGTTGTTTCGTCTCATCCTATCGTCTGTAAACTTCACTCTTGGGACAGACGAAGAGCTTTAGCTTGAGTAGTCCTCTTCCGTCTGTGCATCTTTCGTCTGATGGCTTGACTTTTCGACAGACGCAAAACTTCACCTTTGAAGGGCCACATTCCGTCTGTACTGGTTTCGTCTTAGCAAGTCTTGGGTAGCTTGATTCCATCCGTCTTGTAATTAATCAAAATCTAGGGTCGTTAATCACCTTGATCTAACAGTCTAAGTAGGAAAGTAAAACTTTTCATTCAAATTTTATAAACACTTATATGCTAACTTTCTCTACTAGTTATTCTTAAGATTTATGTTTTATCTTTGTAAGTTAATGCATTTATTGCATTTGTACATCTAATGTTTGTATTTTGAAAAACTTAGATATTTTTCCAAACAACTATCAAAATATTGACACATCAATGTTTTAGTATTAACAAGTATAAACCAGGCAAAATAAAAAGGCAAGCTTGATGTGACTGGTCAAAACTTTTGATTGAGCATCCTCATACAACTCATTCTCAATGAAAGCTTTTGAAGACTTATATAAAATATCAACTTATCATTTCAAGCATGAAAACATAAACACACGAGAAAAGCAAATGACAAAAAACACATATTAGATAAGTCTTGAGAAGTGTTTGAGTGTACTTCAATTTCATATTTTTTTACATTGCAAATTTATGCTCAGTGGTTTGATTATAATATCCTTTCTATAGAGAGTTATCTTTTCTTCAAACATTATTGTTTGAAAAAGTTAAGAGGGGCTTAGTAACAAAAAATACATGAGTAATAAGCTTAAGTTGTAAGTTTATTATGTTGTGATCTAGGAGTGACTTGATAAGAAAGAATACTTAGGTTAAGGCAGAATTGATTTTGTAAGAAAGAATACTTATAACCAGTTTGGGAAGTTAAAGTTTTTCAAGTGTCTTGAAGGTATTGAATATAAGTCAATTGAAGTGGACCAATATATGTTCAGGTGTAAGATTTCAATATGATCCTAGAGAAATTCATTTTATTACTATTAAACACATTTGTAGATATTTTAAAGGAACCACTAACCTTGACATGCGTTTTAAAAACCACTAATTATGTCAGGGACAAAAGAGAATGAAAACACACTAGTGGAGGATGGAACATCATTAGTGGAAATTTGGTTTCTTGGACGACTAAGAAACAAGGAACTATAGCGCTATCCACAACAGAAGTAGAATATACCTCAATTGCATGTTGTTGCTCTCAAATTCTTTGGATCAAACATTAGTTGGTAGATTATGATATCTTCGAGAGTAACATTCTTATCTTTTGTGATAACATTGCTACTATTAGTTTACTATAAAATCTTTTCACACATTCTTGTGCAAAATATATTGAGATTAAACAACATTTATAAGAGATTATGTATATAAATAGATTATAAATATAAAGTTTACAATGATAATCAGCTAGCTAATATCTTTACAAAGTCTTGTACTGGAGATTAACTTGTCTAATTAAGGAAGGAACTTAGAATGGACTTTATAAATGAATGAGTTAATCATCCAATATAAGTTGTGCGTCCAATGGACTAATCATCCAATTGACTTTTAAGTTGCATCCAATGGACACTACTCATGCATGTTGTGCTAGCATCCAATACATGGAAAAATTGAGTATGCATCTATAGAGTTATTTAAATGTAATGATTGAATTCATTTTGGCCTAGTTTCAGTTTTTTTACTAGATTTTTTGTAATAGATGTTTATAAAAGGAGGTATAGGATGTTTTGCCTCGCCCATTTATATATTTTATTTTAATACACAATGGATTTATATGACGATTATATATATATATATATATATATATATATATATATATATATATATATATATATATATATATATATATATATATTGTTCCCATGTTATTCTGTATTTGATCTTGTACTATTATTTTCTTCCATTTTACTCTTGTTGTGAAAGAAAGTTTTACCTATAATTAAATGAGCACGTCTAGGTAATTAACAAACTACATTAAGCCTGTGTATGTATAGTACATTTTATCATTATTTCAAAAAAGTTTTAAACTTACGGTAAAATTGGACAAATTAATAGATTATTTTCTGAAATAATTAATAAAGTAAACAATAATCAACTAGAAATTTAGGGTGTTACAAAGGACATAATAGAGAGAACTCTTTGGAGATGGACGTTTATATGTTACACTGCTTTTGTGAGACAAACAACCAAGGAATATAGAGATTCAAAACTTCACCCTTATTGTGTGAAAATTGGTGATAGGAATAAAAATTCCGAAAAGTATTGGATATGATCAAGTTGAGTCATGGAGTAGAGTTACTCCACACATATCACAATTGTTATCTAGTGACACTGGTACTTGAGTTTCCCTTCTATAAGTTGCTTAAACCTTGTGAGAGAATGAGAATAAAGTTTGTCACATACAATGGTACCTATTTAGATGAAATGTGAGGTCTATGCACCTTGGGATGTAATATCGAGTAGGGCATAGAATAAGCCTAGATTAAGCTAGACAGAGATCTTGATAATAATCACATTACATCTTTAATTAGTGAAAGTACATTGATATACTCGTTTTGGTGCACTTTGAACAATTAACTAAGGAACAATATGCAAGTCTATAAAGATTTAAATTTCCCATTGTTATACCTATTTTGGTATATACATATTTTGTGAAAAGTTTTAAATTTTCCTTGTCTTTGAGACATACAAAAGACTATTTTTTTAGTTTCACAAAAATAATGATAATTATCGCCGTAAATTCCAAGTGTTACAAAAACAAATTATCAAAAGTCTAAATTATTTATCCTAACTTAAAATACAACACATAAATTTTAGTTATTCATTTATTCATATGTTTATTTTATTTTTTGAAAATTTAAACCTCAGTATCACTCACCTCTCAAGTCATACTTAGAATATGCAAAATTAAAAATGTAATAACCAAACATATGAAATCATTTAAGATTAATAATAAATAATAATATAAATGAGCAACTATAATTTAAAACTAAATAAATATAATTATATGACTATCTATTATTATAATATTATAATCAAAATATATCAATTATCATTTTGAGAATGTAACAAGGAATAATTTAGTATTTACAAAATAAAAAATAACAATGTTAAGTACAAAATCATCTCTTGATAACTGATAAATAATATCATACATCTTTACTATCATATATGTATATATAGTGTGATACATAATTATATTTAATGTGATAACGTAATTATATTTGTATTCAATACATTATATCATGTATTCTAATATGAAATAAGAAATCATCATCGCTTATCTATTTAGTTTATACTGGCAAATCATAAACGTACCGATCATATATTATCTATAAAATACTTATTCGTGAAAAATAAAATCAATTCTCACCATTTATAATATATATATATATATATATATATATATATATATAATAGTTAATTATGATCGTGATACTTATTACATCACAATTCAAACATGTAATCGTAAAAGTGGCACGTTATAAAGACAATTACAAATTTAATATTACTATAACTACAATAAAAATAATTTTAAAGACAAGATTCAAAACTTTGATACTAATTTAATTTAAATTATATTTTTAATCGATAATAAAAATATGAATATAAACAATGAAACTCTTGAAATATAAAATTATCTTAAATAATGTGTAAATTTTACTAGTATCTACACTCAAATTAAACTAGAAAAAAAAAAAGAATAAAAATAGTGATTGTTTTATTTGTATAGGTCGTACATCTTATTTATATAATTTATATTCTTAGTATGAACAAAAGATTTAATAATATTTTACTTAAAGAGATTATTTATTTATATGATTAAATTAAATTCTTTAATTTAATTATAAAATATTAATGTAATTTCTTTAATATGTATTTCGAATACTCGTTTGCATGTAAGCTCGTAAATTCAATATTAAGTCACTAATATATTAATTAAATTAATATATTAATCAAGTTAAGTATTATTAATATTTTTTTCCACGCAATATTAAATAATTTTTACTTTCAAAAACTTTTTAGACAAATAAAAGATAATATATTCCTTCATCACAATCCTAGGTTATTCTAAAATATGACATGTCTATTAAATTCTACAAAATCAACTTACCTTGACTCAAGAAAATTTCATTTAATTTTCTTAACCATGACATAATTTTATATTTAGAACTCAAGCTATTAAATAATTCTTTTTATTAATTATTAATTCTACAAACATTCAATTATATCAAATTTTTATTCGACAAGTTTTTAAAGGGAATGGAATTAAAATATAACAAGTTAATACAAGATTAATAAAAACTATTAAATATCTTTTAAAGAAATTTCCATTGAATATTAACATTAAAATATCTTGGTCACGTCACTTTAATAATTATTAATCTTTATTCAATAAAGACCATGTATATATTAATTTACCTCAAATATTACATATATATTAATCTATTTGGACTATTAATATTCTACTTACAATAATCTTATGATAAAAAAACAACTTAAATTAAAATTGTAAAAAATTTATTTCATTGTCATGATCTGTACGAGATAATAAATCTCTATTTTTAATAAAGGACATTGCCAAATTATCTGTTTAATCTTACAATAAATATGACAAAAATAAAGGACAATAGTTTATTTAAAACAAAAAATGATAACAAGATTAATTTTGGATCTTGCCCGTACATGTTTATACCAACACTAGTTGACAACGTTAAGAACCAGCTTGCGAGACTTTAGAACTGACCACCTCAAGCGACGGTAATATGCAGCCTGAAGTAGTGCAAGAGACAGTACAAATATCCATTTAAATCCCATCTGCGCATATAGGAAATGTCTTTAGAAAACATGATATAGTCTTTGTTGATCTAGTGGAAACATGATATCAAAGGAAACAAACCAGTTTTCTCTCTTCCATTTCAGGTTCCGCAGCCCAACTTAAGAATGACACAACATCTTTCCCCATCTGCAACAACATTAAAAAACAATTAGGCAAATTCTTTTCGAGATGCATTTGTAAGAAGATTTATTAAAACCATTTCTCTAGAAATAAATTTAATACCTGAGCTTCTGTAGCAGGGGTACCATCTTCATATTCCATAGCACCGTCATTAAGCATTTTCGGCATGGCAATTGCCTCACCAGGAAAGTAAGGATTATAATGAAGTCCCTCTCTTATCTACATTGTTTTCAAGAATAGTCATGAATAAAAGTTTGAGAACACATTGTTGTAGGTGCAAAATGATATATGAACTAGTGTCAAATATGTAGATTTGGTGAGAATTGTCAAAATTATAGAAAGCATAATGAAAGCTCATCAAGACATGGGAGTGTATGTATGGCTTACAAGTGGAGTCACACAGAGTGGGAGGAATATGAAAAACAATAAACAATTACTTTACTAAATAAAACAAACAATTTAAGATATGAAAGAAGAATTTACCGAAACACCAGCGGGTGGGTCACGGTAACCTGTTAAAAGCGCAAAAACATAGTTCTGACCATTGTGACGGGCCTGAAAAAATAGAAATGATATATATTTATGGTAGACATTCATTAGAAAATTCCTACGACTTCACTATCAAATAATTAGCATTACTTTGGTAATAAGACTTAGATCTGGAGGATAAGCTCCTCCATTAGCAAACCTAGCAGCTGCTTCATTTGCATATGGCTGAGGAAAACGATCGCTGAGTTTACCAGGGCGAATAAACATCTCACCCTCATCATTAGGGCCATCAACCACCTCAATCTCAGCTGCCATAGCCTTTACCTCTTCTTCTGCGTAAGCAACACCAACCAAATCACGGTACGATATCAAAGACATGGAATGGCAGGAAGCACAGACTTATGTATAAACTTGATGACCACAACGAATCCTGCTCATGTAAATTTAATTGAAAGCATTAATCATTTAAGACATTAATTTAAATTATATGAACCAATTCAAGCCAAACGTACGAAGCATGATCATATGAACTAAGAATTCCGTTGTGAGGCCATGGATAGCTTGGACATGCCAAGCCATGCTCAGCTTCATCAGCTGCAGCTGCTGTTGTAAAACTGAAAAAGCCTGACACACCAGCTCCAATCAGTGCAAGTGCTCTTAAGGACCTACTTCCAGTAGAGCCAGCATCGTCTTTCTTTGCTATGATGGGTGCCAACAAGGAAGAGTTCTGCAGTGAACATAAAGCAGCTATTAGCAATACCAACGGACACAATCAACTTATTCTACCTGATTTCTATCAACAAATTGAAACCATACAAGTATAAAATCCACATACAAGTTTGTATTAGGATCAAACTGCAAGGTATTGGACTTGGAGTCCGACATTGGAAGTATGGGATTCTAGAGTGAGGTTTATAAGACCTTGGGCTCTCCAACTACAAACAGCTAGCTTTTGTGGTGTCCCAAGGCTCATATAAGTTTGTAAAAGGAGCTTATATTGGAAAATAAATCCCATATTCCCATTAGTTGGATCCAACTTCTCAACCTTCTTGCATGTTTGGCTACTGACTGTTCGGTTCCTGTTAGGAACCCCCACAGTTAGGATGAGATAGAAAAGAGAGATTTTTATTGATTAGGATAAAAGAACAAAGAAAAACAGGAGAGAAAGCTCTCCTCCAAGGGTTTCCCCTTCACAAAGGATTTCTCCTTTTACAAAGAGCCAAGGCTCAATTTACAAAATGACTAAATTCCCCTTTCTTCTATCCTTCTTCCCCAATTTATATCTAATAAACCCCTCTAACTCATTAACTAATATCCTAATTATCCTAACTAACTCCCTTATTCTAATATCTTAACATTACACCCCACCTCAAAACAACCTTGTCCTCAAGGTTGAAATCTGACAATGGAACATAGGTTACAGATTGGTTCCAACTGGTCCAAAGCATGTTGAGCCAAATCTGTTGTGGAAAACATAATGCCAGCCATAAAAGAACCCAACTCAAGATTAAGACCAAGCTTGTCACTGCACCCTGCAGATAACAAGTAGACAGCAACAGCAGCTAGCTGATATAGTTCATTTGTCTGAGATGACAACCGTCCCATCAATTTGAGAAAGCGAGGAACAAAAGACCAAGACAATACAAATGTAGCAGTGATATACAAAGACAGCACTAGCAACAGTTTCTCCATTGACATTATTCCTCGCAAAAGGCCGTTGTTACCACCCAAAACACCACTATTGTTGATGACATCGAAAGAAAGGGACCAACCAAAAACACCCTCAAATAATTTGGCACCAAATAGCATGGAAAGAATGCCACACATGAACTGAAAAAAATGACAATTTGAAGTAGCCCTCCAAGAACAGCAACAGGCCCCACAATCTGATATTAGCCTTTTGCTGCTTGCATCAGGTGGCTTTGGTGGTGGTGAAGGGAGAGCTGGATTCTGCATTAACTGCATTGACCAATTGACCAGATTATCTAAAACACATAATTTGTCCGCCACATCTTGTTCCAAGGCATTCATCAGTGGGTATCTCATATGATCCAGTTTTGCAGTACCCATGGTGTAGTTTGATCCAACTAGTGTTTTACAGAGATTTGGATCCAACAATTTGACGTGATCCACGTTCTCTTTAAGTCCATCAACCTTTTTCTTGATCTTGATTTCAGGAGGTTGTGCTCCCATCCTTTCTTCTTCGCCTTTCACTTCAAGAATGACTTCCGGACCTTTTTCTTGTTCCTGTTTCTGCTCTGAAATGGTGACCTTTTCGCCTTTCACTTCAAGAATGATTTCCGGATTTTTTTCTGGTTCTTGTTTCTGCTCTAAAATGGTGACCTCGCAAGAATGATAGGGCAGTCCCCAAGAATTGGACGCTCTTTCCAACCAAGAACGTGATAACCCCTCTTCTTGATCTCTGTCTTCTTTTTTCTTCTTGTTCAGACATTCTATCACTAGCTCTTTGAGTTGCTGCAAATATGGCATGTGTGCCTTGATGTAAGGGACCTCCTTCTGCAACTCGTTGGTCGTCCTCTCTACCGTTAGTATTCTGTTCTCCATCGCGATCAAGATCCGGCAGCTCCTTCTTGATCCGAATTTGGATCCGGCAGAACCTTCTTCTTGGCCCAAATTTGGATTTGGCAGTCCTTTCTTCTTGGCCCAGAATTGGATCCGGCAGCCCACTCTTCTTGGCGCAGATTTGGATCCGGCAGCCCCTTCTTCTTGGCCCAGATTTGGATCCGGCAGCCCTTTCTTCTTGGCCCAAATTTGGATCCAGCAGGTCGGACCAATTTGTTAGGAACCCACAGTTAGGATGAGATAATAAAGAGAGATTTTTATTGATTAGGATAAAAGAACAAAGAAAAACAGGAGAGAAAGATCTCCTCCAAGGGTTTCCCCTTCACAAAGGATTTCTCCTTTTACAAAGAGCCAAAGCTCAATTTACAAAATGACTAAATTCTCCTTTCTTCTATCCTTCTTCCCCTATTTATATCTAATAAACCCCTCTAACTCATTAACTAATATCCTAACTATCCTAACTAACTCCCTTATTCTAATAGCTCTCCTCCAAGGGTTTCCCCTTCACAAAGGATTTCTCCTTTTACAAAGAGCCAAGGCTCAATTTACATAATGACTAAATTTCCCTTTCTTCTATCCTTCTTCCCCTATTTATATCTAATAAACCACTCTAACTCATTAACTAATATCCTAACTATCCTAACTAACTCCCTTATTCTAATATCCTAACAGGAACATAATCACTTTCTCTATAAAGCTTTCTCAAGAGCAAACAAAGAAAGTGTGATTATTTCCTCAAAATAAGCTTAATATAAAGTCATACTAGACAAGGTAAATAAAAAAAGCTGGCACACGGATATAATCCATATAAATGTTTCCAGATAAATTAGAGATTGGCAAAAGCATCAATTAACATGAAGCGAGGGCCTAGGTTCTAGGGTTGACCTAGTGATGGGGTTTTTGGGTAGCTAACATAAGTTCCTAGGTTCTAACTTTGTTGCCGCCACTGTACACACACAAACAAACAATTTGACATTTTAGGAAAAAAGAACTAAGTGAGAGCCAGTGGCATACAGTATATTGAGGGTAGAGTTTTCTCCTCAATAGCTGCTGAATAACACCTCCAGCCATCTCAGTCACGCTGTAGGCCATTAAAACAAATAGATAATAAATAAGTAACATCAATACATTATCCAACTAAGTACTAGACATACAGTTACAGAAATAAGCATACAAGTGGAATTTACAAACAGTACACCATATTTCATCTGTGCAACTGAACAATCATGAAAACAAGCATTGAGAATAGCCACAGGATATGCTATCACACATATAAATGTAATGCAAAATTATGCTGCAATGATCTAATGAAAAGCTCATTTCAAGTTTTAGAGAAATGAATTTCATTTTTTTTTCTTCTTATCTTGAGGAAATAATATTTGTAACAACAAAAACAACAATATCCGTCATGCAACATAATGTGCAAGGGATGAAGCTCAACAAGCACATCAACTACACACAAAAAAAAAAAAAAAAAAAAAAAAAAAAAAAAAAAAAAAAAAAGTAACAGACAATAAACCATATTCGACTACACAACTCCAGCCACCTACTACATAATTGTAACTAGCATATTTCCTGAATCGAGATTGAGTCATCACCAATAAGCACCTCTCACAATTATAACATAAGCCACATTAAATTACGCTCAAAATTGTTATTTTAAAATAACACATTCCGACGTGAATTATTCACAAATAACAATAATAACAACAATAATAATAATAACCATAATGGGGTTTTAAGAATAAGAAAAGTAAGGAAGTGAAGGAGAGACGCGAAACGGCGAAGCCGCAACGATAAAACGCAATTGAAAGGGATTAAACGAAAGTGAAAAAAGAAACCTAGAATGTGGAAGGGTAAGGAATAAATTAATAAATGTGAGGAATGGAAAAAAGGAGAAAGGGGATGTCACGGAACGCAGAAAAAGGCGAAGGTTGATTGGTGAGAAGTAAGTGAAGAAGTTGTGTTACGTGGTAGATTCAGTTGAAGAGAAGACAAGCAGATGGACAAAACACCAGCAGCCAACACGGCGTATAGCGGATCGGAGCGACTGGCAAACCCGTTCAAACCTAACTTGAAAGGTTGAATTGGGTTATCTAGACATAATTGCTAAAGTTATAAGCTTACGAATTTTTATATTATTTTTTTATATTGATTAATCTCATTTAATAATTTAAAATCTATTTTTTTTGTATAATTTAATAATTACTGATTGAATTTTCATGTTTTTTAATTTATAATTTTTTATTTTATAATTTTAATTAATTTTTAATATTGAATTTAACTAATTATATTTAAACTTTAAAATATATAATATATTTTAAGATATATGTTAGGTAAAAATTTTTATAATTTCACCTCGCATAAACTTATGATATGATTGAAATTTCAATCTTATCAAACCTTTTATTAAAACACATCTAGATGAAAATATGTTCCAATACATAAATAAAAGTATTATATAAAATATTAGTTAAAGTATTGATAAGACATGTTTATTTTAAAATATACAAGATAAATATTTATTTTATTTTTTATTATTATATACTTAAGTAAATATTTGTAGAGGTTGTAAAAGAAAAAAAAAATATTTATTTTTAGGTCAACTTTTAAATTAAAAGAAATTAAAAAGATGTGTTTAGTAGAGTTAAAAATGAAGTCTTCTGATAGAAAATATCAATATCTATCTAATAACAAATTTAAATGATTCATATGAGATAATCATTTTAAATTTAAATTTATCTTTTTAGACATACGAAATATCTTACGATTTTTTTTGGTAAATTTCCACTTTAAATTTCAAAAGTACAAAAGTTGCAAGAATACACTGAAATCTGCTTTAGGTGAAATCTCTAAACTCAAGGCTATAAATGATTTAAGAAAAAAAGTTTAATTTTCAAGGTGGTTTATTCAAAGGCGACTGCTTCCATTAAGTAGGATTTTTTTGTTGTATATGTTGCATATATTGGAATTCAATGACAAATGAATTCAAGGATGCTCGATCAGTACTAGAGTTTCAATTTTGGTACATAGAAGCCTAACAAAAGAGTTCATGGTCAGTAAGGGGTTAAGACAAAGAGATCATTTGGCTTGTTTTCTTTTTAACATTATGGTTGAAGGACTGCGTGGAATGATGGTAGAAACGATTTGGAAAGAATCTATACACAAGTTTCTTGGTGGGAAAAGATAATGTACAAGTTAACATCCTTAAATATGGTGATACAATATTCTTAGGAGATGCTTCTTTGGAAAATATGGTGATGATTAAAGCAATTCTAAGATGTTTTGAACTTGTATCTGGTCTCAAAGTGAACCTCTTCAAAAGTAGATTTGGTGGCATAGGGGTGGTACAAATTAAAGTGGAAAGCTTGGCAAAATTGTTGATTTGTAAATTACTAAAACTCTCATTTACACATCTTGACACATAGGAGCAAATATAAGACTCGTTGTTTATTATGTGGTACAAGTTATCATTTATCTAATTAATTAATTGATCATTGACCTTATGAATACCCACGTATTTAATTGATAATTATTTGATGGACATAATTATCCTCATGACCTAATCAGGGTTTCCCCTTGGGTGTATATATAAAGAGATTATTAGGCAGAGGAAAATAGACACACACCAATCTTATTCTCTCCTCTGTCACCTCAACTCTACCATCATAACAATACACCCTAAACGGGAACTCGATCATCATCGAAATCATGACCTCATCTCTCACTACATTCATGGGACTATCAGGTATACATGATCTAATCCCTGACTTATATTACATGTTAAAGAATTGATCAACATCTGGTATCAGAGCATTATGTTGATTAATCAATTATGTTTTATTCTCTAAATACTGGAATTCAGATCTGAAACATGTTTTAGCCCTAACTAAAATTGACTTTGTGTTTCTCCACTCTGTTTCTGATTTGTTCGAGTATTATGGGTTTTAACAAAAAAAGGGATATGTTTCTGATCAAAACATTATGGTTTTATGGTTTTACTGATTCCAGAAAAATATATATTCATATTATTCATCCTTATTTTGATGAAATCTTTGATTTATTCTTCTTGACTTGAATAATACTCTAGAGTACACTTTTGCCCAAAGGTGATGTGTTACATTTGTAAAAACTTATTCAAGTTTGATTAAGCATTTTCACTTAGTGCATATCCTTAAATAGATATTTGCATGACATTCGCCTTAAATACATGATTTTTCACTTCTGTCCAAAGATGATGTGCTATGATTGTGTATTGTGAACTAAGTATATATATGCATATGTGTGCATTAAAATTTGGATATCTCATTTCTGCCCAAAGGTGATGTGTTACATTCAAATTGCACGTTATAATTTTATTATTCATAATAATTAAATAATTGGTCATAACCAAAGTGAAAGCCATTTGTTTAAGTAGAATTTAATTTAGTCTATTGTTTTGGTGTTATAATAGACTCTTATCACAGCTTCATTAGAATATAATGGTTCTTATCTTCGTCTGCCTTAATTCATTATCCCTCAGATCACCATAAATTCTTGTCTAATTAAGTGTCTTATTTCTCTCATCTAAATTCACTATCAGCCCCAAATATGGGAATTGAAACTTTGAATGGTGCGAACTTTTCTTCATGGAAGGATTCACTGATACTAACTCTTGGCATGTTGGATTTTGATTATGCACTGAGAGAGGATGCCCCTCCTGCTCTCACTGATGAAAGTACTGCTGAAGATAAAATAGTACATGAGAGATGGGAAAGATGCAACCGAATGACTCTTATGCTTATTAAAAATTCCATCAGCATAATCATCAGGGGAGCTATTCCAGATTCAACTAATGCTAAAACTTTTCTGGCTTCTGTGGAGGAACAATTCAAAGCAACTTCTAAGGTACATGCCAGTACTCTTGTTTTGAAGATGGTGACTACGAAATATGACGAATAGCGGCATTCATGAGCACATCATGGTGATGAACGATATGGCCCGCAAGCTTAGGGGATTAGACATGGAGATCAGTGAGGGTTTCTTAGTGCACTTCATCATGACTTCTCTTCCAGCATCTTTTGAAGCTTTCAAGGTCAACTACAACACCCAACAGGTTAAGTGGTCGATGAATGAGTTGATTGCTATGTGTCTACAAGAAGAAGAGCGTCTGAAGCTGGACAAACCGGATGTGGCTTATCTCATGACTGCTAATCCAAAGAAGAGGAAGGGAAATGTCGATAAGAAAGAAGTTTCTAAGGTCTAGAAACATGATGCAAGTGCTGCTTCCAGCTCTAAGAACTCCAAAGGGAAGTCTTACTGCAAATTCTGTCGTAGGGAAAGACATAGACAGAAAGACTGCCAAGACTTCAAGGAGTGGTTGACTAAGAAAGGTAATCATCTTTACATGATACTTGAGTCCTTTAATTTAAATGTTCCAACTAATACATGGTGGTTTGACTCTGGTTCTATGGTTCATGTAACCAACTCACTTCAGGGATTCCTTACAATCCAGAAGCTGGAAAGAAACCGAAGAACGCTTAAATTGGGGAATGGAAATGAACTAGCTGTCGAAGCCGTGGGAACCTTAGAATTAATAATGAAAACTGGTTTGTGTATTAAACTTTATGATACCTTATATATTCCTGAGATTACTCGGAATTTAGTATCAGGGACAAAGTTAGACATAGACGGTTTTGATGTTTCTCATGGTCATGACAGACTTACTATTAGTTTAAATTCTCAAGTGTTTGGTTGTGGTTATCTGGATGGTGGTCTCTATAAATTAGAACTAGATGATGATTTTTCCAAATCTTTGTTGTCGTATAATATCAACCAGACATTATCAAAGAGAAAATGAAAGCGAGACTTAGAAACTTCGTCCATGTTGCGGCATCAACGTTTAGGCCACATTTCACGAGAATGTTTGTCTAGACTCGTGAAGGATGAAGTGTTACCTTTTCTCAATTTCAATGATTTTGGAACATGTGTCAAATGCCTCAAAGGTAAAATGACACCAGTAAATAAAAAAGGTACCACCAGGAGTTCAAATTTATTAGAGCTCATCCACACTGACATTAGTGGTCCTTACTCTATCATTGGCATAACTGGACATAATTCATTTATCACTTATATTGATGATTATTCTCGTTATATGTACTTGTATCTTATTAAGGAAAAATTTGAGTCACTTACAACTTTCAAAGATTATAAAATTGAAGTTGAAAAACAACTTGATCGTCAAATAAAAGTTGTGAGATCAGATAGAGGAGGTGAATACTATAGTAGACATACTGATGTAGGTCAAGCTCCTGGTCCATTTTATGAGTTTTGTAAGGGCCAGGGGATCATGAACCAATATATTGTGTCTGGTACTCCTCAGCAGAACGGTGTTGTTGAGAGAAGAAATAGGACCCTAATGGACATGGTACGCAGTATGTTAGCCAGCTCAGGTTTACCCCTATTCCTCTGGATCGAGGCCTTAAAAGCAGTCATTCATATACTCAATAGGGTTCCTTTTAAAGTTGTCCCTAAAACTCCTTATGAACTCGGACAGGGAAGGAAACCGAGTCTAAAATATATGAAAGTATGAGGTTGTCTCGCCGAAGCTAAATTTTATAATCCTTTCTTAAAGAAACTCGACATGAAAACTGTAACTTGTTACTTCATTGGTTATCCCTCTCACTCAAAGGGTTACAGATTTTATTGTCCTTCCCACGTTACTCGTATCATAGAAACCAAAGATGCTCATTTCCTTGAGGACTTTAAGGTCAGTGGGAGCAGTGAAGACCCTTATGATGAATTGCAAGAAGTACAAGATGCGGGGGGGAGAGACTTGTCGATTATTTTATCTCCAATTACTCCTCTTGTACTAGACACCACTCCGCAGGACACTGCACCACCTTCCACTCCGAATGTACTTAGAAATGAAGTCACCTCAAATGACCATCATCAAGACAATGTTGACAATGCTCAACCTGATAATGCTCAACCCGATAATCTACTCAGGAGGTCATCTAGGTCCAAAAGGCCTACTAACTTTGATGATTATATTACCTACCTGACTGAAGAAGAAATGGATGTTGGAAAGTTTACTGATCCTACCTCTTATAATGAAGCCATTAGCAGTGATCAGTCTCCTGAATGGAATAAAGCCATGATTGACGAGCTTGACTCCATGAAGAAAAATGGTGTTTGAGATTTGGTTGAATTACCCAATGGCGTAAAACCCATAGGATGTAAATGGATCTTCAAAACAAAACTGGATCCAAATGGAAACATTGAACGATACAATGCGAGATTGGTTGCAAAGGGCTACACTCAGAAAGAGGGAATTGACTATCAAGAGACCTTTTCTCCTGTCTCTCGTAAAGATTCCTTAAGGATCGTTATGGCCCTAGTAGCTCACTTTGACTTAGAACTACATTAGATGGATGTCAAAACAGCTTTCCTAAATGGCGATTTGGATGAGAAAGTGTTCATGAAACAACCTGAAGGTTTCAAATCTGAAGGTCAAGAACATCTAGTCTGTAAGCTGAAGAAATCCATATACGGGTTGAAGCAGGCATCACGTCAATGGTACCTAAAGTTGCATCAAGTCTTGATGTCAGAAGGTTTCGTAAAAAAAAAAAAAAAAAAAAAAAAAAACCAAGTGGATCAATGTACCTACCTCAAAATGAGTGGGAGCAACTTTCCTATACTTGTCCTTTACGTAGATGACATTCTATTGGCAAGTAATAGTTTAAACATGTTGCATGAGTCTAAGCGTTTACTCTCACGTAATTTTGACATGAAAGATCTCGGAGAGGCTTCTTATGTTATTGGCATCGAAATACACTGATAATCCATTTTATATACATTTTCTTTACTTTGTTTTTGGTTTATTTAACTGTTATATGTGTCACATTTTGGTAGTTTATCGTAGGTTTGTGTTAGAGGTATATTTTAGTACTAGTAGTAAATAATAGTTAATTTCCATAAGTTTTTATGTTTCTATACTGATTCTTGTGCAGGTTGTATCTAGAGCCCTTGAACTCCGATTTGTACATTCTTGGTTCATTGAAGGAATGAAGAAGAGATAGGAGCAAAGCTTGGAATGAAAACCCATGGACCTAAGAAAAAGACTTAGAGTGCAAGCCATCAAGAAGAAGAGGAATGGAAGTTAAAGTCAAGGAAGCACCAGCATTTGCGCCAAGGCATGAAGTGGGGCGCAAAAACACAGCACCCTCTAGAGAGATGCGCCCAGGCGCAAATTACCTATAGAGTGAGGCGCAAATCACTCTTAGTCTCTGGAAAAATGCGCCCAGGCCAAATGTGTAAGTGTGAGGCGCAAAAGTTGTGCCAGGGCGCAACACAGGACCAAGCCAGGGGCGCAAATCAGTCTCCCTCTCTGCCAAGATGCGCCAGGGCGCAAACTGAGGCGCAAAGCAACCCCCTTTACTGGAATTTTGCGCCAGGGCGCAAATCATGATGTTATTGAGGCGCAAATCTTCATGTATATAAGGGCTTTTGAGCGCGAAAATTCACAATTTTTGTTTTTTTCGATTCTATCTTCTTCTACACGCTTCTGTTGCGCGATTCTCTCTTCTCTCTTCTCTGTTTTCTTTTCTCCTTGGCTCTCAATTTTCATCTTCTCATTTTCTCTGCACAACTTTGGATGCTACAACAATTAAATTCGATCTTTAATTTTGATTCCGCTAGTTTCCAATTCTGTAATAGATTTCTGGTTCAATTCACATTTATGCTCTATTAATCTACTCTTAATTGTTTTAGTTTTCTCGTCACGTTCTATGTTATTGTTCATTGTTCCTTTTCTGATTTTATCTTTTGCTTAAATCGCGCTCTCCAATTTACATTCTCTGTTCTAGTTTTATTTTCTAATTCTGTCTTTAGTTTTCCGTTTAGTCTTGTATTTTCTGTTCCGTTTAGGTTTTACTGAATTGTTAGATGAAAATCCCCTCCTAATTGTGAGTAATTTCGAATCAAATGTACGCATGTCTTCAGAGAAATGACCTAGGTTGAATCCTTCTATATTACAAATTTAATTGGGGATAAATCTAGTTTTTGATATTCACTCGACAATGTTTATCAAAATGGCGCCGTTGCCGGGGACATACGTCATTTGATTTGGAATTACCATTTTTCATGTATATAAATTGTTTGTGAAAATTACAATTGTATAGACTAACCATAATTCCATATAATAGTAGTTGTTTTTGCTGAAAAAAAAAACAAAAATCATTTGGAAAGTTTTGACATGTTATAAGCTTTAGCAGTGTATGTATTGAATATTTTGTTGAGTTTTGCATAGGTGTTAATTCTTTCTAGATATCATTGATGTTAGTTTGTTTTAAGTTTGTGTAGTATATGACCAGATCTAATCTAGATGATTTACTGAAATATGATCCTGAAATTGAAAGAACATCTCATAGGCTGAGAAATAAAAATAGGAAGAAGAACCAACATTCTCATTGTGATCCTGACTTTGATTCTGTTTCTGAAAATATGGCAAATCCAATTGAAAGAACTCTCAAGGAATTGGCTACACTTGACATCAATTACCAACCTTTGTGTATCCAATTTCCTATACCAGAAGGTGTTGTCAAATATGAATTAAAATCTGGATTGATTCATTTGTTGCCTAAGTTTCTAGGACTCGCAGGTGAAGATCCACATAAGCATCTTAAGGAATTTCATGTGGTTTGTTCCACTATGAGGCCTAATGATGTTCCTGAAGAAGCTGTCAAAATGAAGGCATTTCCATTTTCATTAGATGGTGCTGCAAAGGATTGGTTGTATCTTCAACCAACACCTATTACCACGTGGAATGACATGAAGAGAAGATTTCTAGAGAAGTTATTTCCTGCTTCTAGGACTGCAGCTATTCGGAAGGATATAAGTGGGATAAGACAATTGCAAGGAGAGACCTTATATGAGTACTGGGAGAGATTCAACAAGTTATGTTCTACATGTCCGAACCATCAAATAACTGAACAACTTCTCATCCAATATTTCTACGAAGGACTCATGCCTATGGAAAGAAATATGATAGATGCGGCAAGTGGTGGAGCTTTGATGGATAAAACACCAGTTGCTACAAGATATCTGATTGCAAACATGGCAGAAAATTCCCAACAGTTTAGCTCCAGAAATTCAACATCTTTCAAACATGTGAATGAAGCTTCCATAGCTGCTGCTGATACACATAGATTAGAAAGCAAGCTAACGGAGTTAACTTCACTGGTGAGACAGTTAGCTATGGGTCAACAACAAAAGGCAACTGAATGTTAATGCAGTAAGCTAGATTAAACAACCTTGTGGCATTTGTGGTGTAGCTAAACATTTCACTAATGCTTGTCCGCAACTGCAAGATACTAAACAACAGCAACAACTTGTCCAACAAGCTGTGGATGTGGCTGGAATGTATTCTGGACAGCAGTATAGACCTCCAGTACAACAATATAATCCATATTCCAATACTTATAACCCTGGTTGGAAGGATCATCCTAATATGAGATATGGTCCAGGAACTAACCAACAGCAACCACCACAACAACAACAAAGATTTCAACCTCCCAACAAGTATCAACCTCCTCCCTTGAGACAACAACAGTTGGTCCAACCTGCTCAATCACAACCTGTGAATAGTACTGGACCATCTTTGGAGGAGTTGATGAAACAGATGACAACTACCAATCTGCAATTTCAACAAAATGTAAGTGCTTCAATTTTAGATTTGAAAACTCAAATTGGACAGTTGGCCACCACTGTTAATCACTTGCAGCAACAAGGTTCTAGCAACATTCCTTCCTAAACTATAATTAATCCAATGGGGAATGTGAGCGCCATCACCTTGAGAAGTGGTAAGGAGTTACAACAAAAAAATCAGGATTCTGAAAAATCACATCATGATGAGGTAAAACAACTTCCTCTTCCTTTTCCTTCTGTAAATATGCATTCAAAGAAATCAGAATTGGAAAAATAGTTATTAGAAACATTTAGAAAAGTAGAAGTTAATATTCCTTTGTTGGATGCTATCAAGAAAATTCCCAAGTATGCCAAGTTTTTAAAAGAATTGTGCACTCACAAAAGGAGATTTAAAGGAAATGAAAAGGTGAACTTGGGAAGAATGTTTCTGCACTTATACAAAGTACACATGTTTCTCCACTCCCTCAGTCTAACCTTCCACAAAAGTGTCAAGATCCTGGAACTTTTACTGTACCTTGCACTATTGGGGATCTCACTTTTGCGGATGTCATGATAGACTTGGGAGCTTCCATTAATGTGATGCCTACTTCAGTTTACAGGTCATTGCAAATTGGTGAGTTAAAGCCAAGTAGAGTCATTATTCAGCTTGCAAATAGAAGTGTTGTCCATCCACGTGGAGTCCTAGAAGATGTGTTGGTTCGAGTTAATGAATTGATTTTTCCTGCAGATTTTTATATTCTTGACATGCAGGATAAATCACCTACACCTACATTGATCCTAGGGCGACCATTCTTAATGACTGCGCGGACCAAGATTGATGTTCATTCTGGCACGTTGTCTATGGAATTTGGAGATGATATTGTGAAGTTCAATATACTTGAAAGCATGAAACTGCCTGCTGAAGAGCATTCTGTTTTCTCCTTAGATTTAGTTGATAATTTTGTAGATAGTTGTGCAGATTTTAACTCTGAATTTGATTCTGATTTGACTAATTTTTCTAGTTTCCATACTGATTTGGATGGCTGTTGCTGTAATGATGATGCCACTGTTTGTACCATATGTGTAGAGATTAATACTGCCATTGCAGGTGCAGATTTTAATTTGCAGGTTGCAGATTTTGGTTTACAGGTTCTTGCATCCACTGACATTGCAGTGAACAAGCCATGGTTACCTTCCACTGTGCAGCCGCCAAGCTTAGAGTTGAAGCCACTGCCTCATCATTTGAAGTATGTCTATTTAGATAATGATCATAAGCTTCCAGTTATCATTTCTAGTACCTTGCGAAATGAGCAAGAGGCGAAGTTGTTGAAAATTTTGAGAGTGCACAAGAAAGCCATTGGATGGACGTTAGCTAATCTTCCTGGAATTAATCCAGCTATTTGCATGCATCGAATATTGTTAGAAGATGAGTCTAGACTCGTGAGACAACCGCACAGGAGACTCAATCCTACCATTTTGGATGTAGTGAAGAAAGAGGTTATAAAATTGCTTGCAGCTGGCATTATCTACCCCATTTCAGACAACACATGGGTTTCACCTGTACAAGTGGTTCCTAAGAAATCTGGCATAACTGTGGTACAGAATAAGGATAATGAGTTGGTCAAAACTAGAGTCACTAACAGTTGGAGAGTTTGCATTGACTATAGGAGACTCAATCAAGCCACTCGGAAGGACCACTTCCCACTCCCACTCATTGATCAAGTTTTAGAGAAGTTAGCAGGTAAATCACATTATTGTTTTCTGGATGGATTTTCAGGTTATATGCAGATTCACATTGCTCCAGAAGACCAACATAAGACCACATTCACCTGTCCATTTGGGACTTACGCTTACACCAGGATGCCATTTGGCTTATGTAACGCACTTGGTACATTTCAAAGGTGCATGGTGAGTATTTTTTCTGACTTATTAGAGAGTTGCATGGAGGTGTTTATGGATGATTTTACTGTATATGGTTCCTCTTTTGATACATGTTTGGATAGCCTTTCTAGAGTTCTGAGTAGATGTATTGAGACTAATCTGGTACTGAATTTTGAAAAATGACATTTCATGGTTAGTGAGGGTATAGTCTTAGGGCATCTAGTCTCTAGTAGAGGTATTGAAGTTGATAAAGCAAAAATAGATATTATTACTTCTCTACCTTACCCCGCTTCTGTGCGGGAAGTGCGTTCTTTTCTAGGACATGCAGGTTTCTACAGGAGATTTATTCAGGATTTTAGCAAGATTGCCTTACCATTGTCCAAGCTCCTCCAAAAGGATGCAGATTTCTCCTTTGACCAGACATGCATGAAGGCTTTTGATGAGCTGAAGATCAGGCTTACCACTGTTGGACTTAAAGCTTGAAGATGCTTTGGAGTCTCTTTTGGTGTTTTGCTTTTGATGTTTATGTAATTTTGGTTATCTTAGATGAATTGTAATTAGGAGTTTCCTATGTATTGATTGTTTAGTTTAGGCATGTATGTGGTTGTTCTTTGTTTGAATACCCTGGAGAGCTTGGGAATCTAGTGTGATTTCTCATGTATCAAATGTTTGATTTCCCACTCAAACTTGTTTTGAAAATGTCTTTGGTAACCAACTGAGGTAATAGATTACCAATAGTAGGTAGTTAACTACCAACAACAGGTAATCAACTACCAACAGTAGGTAACAGAGTGTGGAAATTCATTTGTTACTGGAGTAATCGATTACCCCCTCGGGTTAATCAATTACCATGGCTAAAAATCACCCTGGAAACCTTTGTTCACTGGTTTAATCGATTACCAACCCCTGGCAGTCGATTACCCCTATCAGAAAAACATTAAGTTGCCCAAATTGAGTTTTTAATTGAATCTATAAATTCTCTTTTCTCAAAAATTAACATAAGATCTTGGAACATAAGTTTTAGAAAAGTTCATACACTTTCAAATTCTCTCTAAACTGAGTTTATCATCTTTTCCAAGAAACCCATAAAGAACTTCAAGAGTTTATCAAGTTTTAAAAAAGAAAGGACAAAACTTGATCTTTTCTCTGACTGGGTGGTATTCATTGTGTTTTCTTTTGTGATCAGATCTACACTTCAGGTGTTTTCTAAACTGATCTTTTGTTTACCTTTTGATTTCTGGGTTGTTACTCTAGGAGAGAGGTCTCTCTGGATAGAGTAAAGGTCTTTGAGAAGTTTGTTCTCAAAGGTTTGATCTTGGGTGTTCCAAGGTCAGGGAAGAACTGTTCTTTGGGTTAAAGGACAGGTTTTTGGGTGTTTTGATTTCGTTTTTGTGTTGCTTGTTACAGAGTGAATGTAAAAGAACACAAAAGAGATCATTTGATAGTGGAAAAACCGATCGCAACAGTTGTTGGGTTGGGACTGGATGTAAATGATGGGTAAACCAATAAATCAATCGCGGCACTCTTCTTCTTCCTTCTTCTCTTTACCGTTTACCATTAATTGCTCCTATCTTGGTTTATCTTCTGCAATTTGTTCGGTAATTGACTCGGTAATTAACTCGGTAATTGACTCGGTAATCAACTAAAACTGGAACAGTTAGATACTGATATTGATTACACTGTATATTGATTACTAACGTGTTTCTGATTTTTCCTTTTGGTATTTCCGCTGTGTATCTTTGATATTTCTCGCTTATCTGTCTCAATTATTGATAGGTAATCAAGAATAGTTTTGTTTGAATTAAAAGGAAATAGAAACTCGCGAAAATTGGGCTATAGTGGAACTAGAATCTATTCACCCCCCCTCTAGATTCACACATAGGGACCAACAACCACAACTCCCATTGTGCAACCACCTGATTGGGAGCTTCCCTTTGAGCTAATGTGTGATGCTTCCAATTTTGCACTTGGGGCGGTTCTAGCTCAAAGAGTTGGTAGACACTCTCATGTTATTGCATATGCTTCCCGTACACTTGATGCTGCCCAAGCAAACCACACCACCACTGAAAAAGAGCTCTTGGCAATTGTTTTTGCTTTAGATAAATTTTGTGCTTACTTGTTTGGTTCTAAAATCGTTGTTTTCTCTGACCATGCAGCTCTGAAATTCTTGTTGAAGAAGTCTGATGCTAAACCGAGGTTAATTAGATGGATGCTTCAGTTCCTTGGTTTGCTGATATTGTTAATTATTTGGTTACATCCGTTATACCTCCTCATGCATCTAGATCACAAATTGAGAAATTAAAAAGTGATGCAAAATATTATGTCTGGGATGACCCTTATTTGTGGAGGTTTTGCAGTGATAGTGTTATCCGCAGGTGTATTCCAAATCATGAAATTCAATCAGTTCTTCAGTTTTGTCATGCTTCACCAGTAGGAGGACACTATAGACCTCAGCGGATAGCTAGAAAAGTGTTGGACAGTGGGTTTTATTGGCCTACCATTTTTAAGGATGCATATAAGCTTTTTAGCACCTGTGAGCAATGTCAGAGAGCTGGGATGGCCATCACCCGAAGGCATGAGATGCCCCAACAACCTATTATTTTCTGTGAGGTGTTCGACGTTTGGGGTATCGATTTCATGGGCCCTTTTCCTGTCTCTTATGGATATTCGTATATTCTGTTAGCTGTTGATTATGTTTCAAAATGGATTGAGGCTAAGGCCACCAGGACTAATGATTCTAAAGTTGTTGTGGATTTTGTTAGATCCAATATTTTTTGCAGGTTTGGTGTGCCTAAAGCCATTATCAGTGACAGAGGGAGCCATTTTTGTAATTTCAGCATGCGGTCTCTACTCCATAAGTATGGGGTTGTGCATAGAGTTTCCACAGCTTATTATCCCCAAACTAATGGTCAGGCCGAAGTTTTTAACAGAGATATTAAGCTAATGTTACAGAAGATGGTACACCCTAACAGAAAGGATTGGAGCAGGCAGCTTAAAGATGCTCTTTGGGCCCATAGGACTGCTTATAGGACACCGACCGGCATGTCTCCTTACCGGATGGTTTTTGGTAAAGGATGTCATTTACCTGTGGAGATTGAGCATCGTTCATATTGGGCTGTGAAGAAGTGTAACTTAGAGATTGACCAGGCAGGTGCACAGAGAAAGCTTCAATTACAGGAACTTGAGGAGCTTCGCTTGGAGGCTTATGAGAACTCTAAGATCTACAAGGAGAAAGTCAAGAAGTATCATGATAGTATGATTCTGAGGAAGGAGTTTCAAGTGGGTCAAAAAGTGTTGTTATTCAATTCCCGTTTGAAGCTTATAGCCGGTAAACTTCGTTCTCGATGGGATGGTCCTTTTGTTATCACTAATATTTTCTCTCATGGTGCAGTTGAGATAAGAGATGAGGCTACTGGTAAAATTTGGAAGGTAAATGGTCATCAACTCAAGGAATTTCATGAGAGTCCGAAAGCGGAAGAAGTTGAGGCAGATTTTGTTGGACTTAAAGCTTGAAGATGTTGTTGTGCCTCCTAAGTTGTTTTGATTTTGATGTAATGTATCTTTCGGTTTTCCATAGTTGAATGTAACTAGGATATATCTATGTATTGTGTGTTGAGTATAGGCATATATGTGTTGAGTTCTTTGTTTAAGACCCCAGAGATGTGTAAAACTTGTGTATGATTGATCATGTGACTAATGTTTGATTTCCATTTGAGAAAAACAGTTTTAAAAACCTTGGAAATCCATTTTTCACTGATGTAATCAATTACAGGCTTGGTGTAATCGATTACATTGATCTTTCTCTCTGGTGTAATCGATTACATGGATGATGTAATCGATTACATGCTTTCTACTCTCTGGTGTAATCGATTACATCCCCTATGTAATCGATTACATGCTTTGAAATTCACTATTTTTAGGTTTCCCTCTTCAATGTAATCGATTACATGCTTATGGTAATCGATTACATGCCTGGAAAATTCAAATTAGAGGGTTCTAACGGCTAGTGTAATCGATTACATTCATTTGGGATCAATTACATTGACCGTTGTAGCTCAGTTTTGCACGTTTTCTCCCTCCAAATTTGTTCTATAAGTATAATCTTGATGAAACATATGAAGGAGCTGAAAACCAAAACATTTACAACTACTTCTACACTTTCATATGCTCTAAATTAAGAGTTCATCAAGGTTTTCAAAGTCCAAGGGGAAACTTGTTTCATATCTCGTGTTGGGTGGATTTCATAGAGCTTATTTGTGATCGATTCTCGCACTTGAGGTGTATTCTTTTACTGATCTTTGTATTTTCCAATTCGTTGTTGCTCTAGGAGAGAGTCTCTCTAGATAGAGCATTGTGTTTGAGAAGTGATTCTCAAAGTTTTGATCTTGGAGGTGCCAAGGTCTCTGGGAAGTTGTTCTTCAGTTGAAGAAGAACGTTTTAGGGTGTTTTGATTTCGTTTTTGTGTTGCTTGTTGCGAGTGAATGTAAAAGAACACAAAAGGGATCATTTGATAGTGGAAAGCCAATCGCAACAGCTTGTTGGGTTGGGACCGGACGTAGGGCGTTAGCAACCAAGATAAATCGTTGTGCACTCATTTTCTTCCTTATCCTCTTTTACGCTTTCCTTATATTGCTATTATCATTGTTTGAATTTCATATATTTGGTAACCGTATTGATAATCAACTCAAGAATTGATACGGTAATTGAATCGGTAATAGAATAGGTAATTGAATCAAGAATTGATACGGTAATTGATAGGTGAATCTAGAATTGATTTGTTTGAATTCAAAAGGAATTAGAGTCTTGCAAGTTTCTGCTAAAATTGAACAAGAATCTATTCACCCCCTCTAGATTCATACATAGGGACCAACAATTGGTATCGAGCTACTTCTAGTAAGTTGCTCTAGAATTTGATCCATAATGGCCAGAATCAATTACCATTTGTTTAAGGTGCCTCTATTAATAGACCTCCTCTTTTGTGGTGATAACTATCCTTTTTGGAAAGTTAGGATGAAAATTTTTATGGAGTCTATTCATAGAAGTATTTGGCAAGCAGATTATAATGATTTCAAAATCCCCACATATATAGTTGATGGAAATGAATTAGAAAAACCATTTGAGAAGTGGGAACCAAAGAAATTAGGAGAAAGCGAGAAAATGATGCTAAAGCTTTAAATATCATACATTCTCGCTTTAAACTCGATGAATTTTTTAGAATTTCAGCTTGTAACACGACCAAAGAAGCGTGGGATCTAATAAGGGTCACACATGAAGGTACCGCTGAAGTACGAAGGGCAAGGAAGAATACCTTGATCCAAGAGTACGAAACATTTAGAATGGCACAAGGCGAGTCCATAATGGATATGCGAAAACGATTCACACACATTGTGAATCATCTTAAAGACTTGGTAAGATATTCGTTGAAGAAGAAGTCAACGTAAAGGTGCTTGAAATCCTTGAGCGAGAAAATGGCAACCAACCTGTCACAAAAGAATCACCTAATCAAAGAACTTAGCATTGATGACCGGTCAGAGTTATTTGGTAAGCGAGGAATATGAAATGGATATGTCTCGTATTCTTGATGAAGAACAAAAAGATAAGAAAGCCAAAGGGCTAGCACTAAAAATGGAAGACACAAATAGTGAGAGTGATGCATCATCAAGTCAGGAAATGAGTCTCGAGCAAGAAATGAATCTCATGGTCGAAAGTTCAAAAGGTTCATGAAGAAGGACAAGAACAAAAGGAGATTCAACAATGCTAGAAAAGGCTCATCTTCAAAGGTCACATGCTATGAATGTGGCAAGGCTGGACACTATAGATCGAGTGTCCTAACTTGAAGAAATCAAACAAAGAAGAGCCTAGAAGAATGGAGCAAGAAGAAAAACCCAAGAAGGACCGGTATCGGAAGAAAAAGGCCTACATTGCTTGGGAAGAAAATGACTCGCTCATCCTCTAGTGAAAGCGAAAATGAGGAAGCCAACTTATGTCTTATGGCTAAACCAAATCGGATAATGAGGTAAGTGATTCGACTCTTCTAAAAATGATAATGATTATGATGAACTATATACCGCTTTTTGTGAGTTATTTAAAGAAGCGAAAAAATTTGAAAAACTAAGTAAGGTTTTGAAAAACAGAGTTGCATTTTAGAAAATGAAATTTCTTTTGAAAACCAATATTCAAGAATTGAAAGATGAAAATGATAAGTTGAAATTGCCCTGTTCAAAGTGTAAATATTTTACTGCCTCTTTAAAAAGGAATAAAAAGAAGTTCCATACATTTAAACAAACTAGCAAGTATAGAAACTTCTCATGTAGTTATTGTATGCAATCTGGACATAATCATTATAACTGCATGATTAGAAAGAAAGGCTTAGATAATGGATTGTTTAAATGGATAAAGAAAGATAGTCACAGTTCTAACATGAAAGGACCCAACAAGATTTGGGTACCAAAAACCAAATGATATCTTTCTTTGTGTAGGTGTGCTTGAGAGCCAAACACTCAACATGGTATTTGGATAGTGGCTGCTCAAGACATATGACGGGTGACAAGAGTAACTTTATCTCCTTCAAATTCAAAGAATTTGGTTCAAAAAGTATATGGAGATAATAACAAAGGCAAAATTCTGGTATTGGTGATGTTGGAGACAAATCCAACTCCGTGATTGAAGATGTACTGCTTGTAGAAGGTTTGAAGTTCAATCTTCTAAGTATTAGCCAATTGTGCGACAAAGGCTATCAAATTTCATTCGACAAAGGTCTTTGCAAAGATCAATAACATGAATCGAATGAGGTATTGATGGTAGGTAAGAGAAGAGGTAACATCTATATACTTGAACTTGATCATTCATCATCATATCATGCATGTCTTACGTCTAATGATGATCTATCTTGGCTTTGGCATAGACGTATAACACATATTGATGTTCATCAACTTAATAAACTGTCATCTAAGAACTTAGTAGAAGGACTACCTGAATTAAAGTTCAAAAGAGAAGGCCTATGTGATGTATGTCAGAAAGGCAAGCAATCTAGAAACTCTTTCAAATCTAAAAATGTTGTTTCAACTTCTAGACCGCTTGAATTGCTGCACATGGATCTCTTTGGTCCATCTAGAACTGCTAGTTTAGGTGGAAATCTATATGGATTAGTTGTTGTAGATGACTACTCTCGTTTTGCTTGGGTTGCTTTTATACCAAGTAAAGACATCACTTTCAAAGTTTTCAAAATACTTGCTAAAAAGATTCAAAACGAAAAAGATTTGAAAATCAAGTCCATTAGAAGTGATCACGGAGGGGAATTTGAAAATGAACATTTTGAAAAGTTTTGCGAAAAATATGGAATCGATCACAATTTTTCCGCTCCAAGAACTCCACAACAAAATGGGGTTGTTGAGAGGAAAAACAGATCTTTAGTAGAACTAGCAAGAACTATGTTGAATGAAAGTGATTTGCCTAAATATTTTTGGGGCGATGCATTTCCCCTTTGCGTGCTATGTTCTAAATAGAATTGTGATTCGACCTCTTTTAAAGAAAACCCCCTATGAACTCTATAAAGGCAAGAAACCCAATATCTCTCATTTTCGGGTATTTGAGTGTAAGTGTTTTGTTTTGAATAATAGCAAAGAGCCTCTTGGTAAGTTTGATGCCAAGGTTGATGAGGGTGTGTTTATTGGGTATTCATCATCAAGTAAAGCATATAGAGTTTTTAATAAAAGGATAATGTGCATTGAGGAATCTGTGCATGTCAAGTTTGATGAAACTAACAATTCCCAAAAGGGAAGTGTGTTTGTTGATGATGATGAGCATGTAGGTGAAGAAAGCACAAGCAAAGAAGAACAGCAAGAACCACCAACTACTTCTCATGAGTTTTCAAAAGAATGGAGGAAACCAAGAGATTTATCTCTTGACAACATCATTGGAGACATCCATAAGGGAGTATCTACTAGATCTACTCATAACATGTTCTGTGATGATTATGCATTTGTATCTCAATTTGAACCTTCTTGTGTTGATGATGCTATAAATGATGAATATTGGATGAATGCTATGCAAGAAGAATTGAATCGTTTAAAAGGAATAACGTATGGGAGTTAGTACCTTTTAAAAGAGATATGAATGTAATTGGAACAAAATGGGTGTTTAAGAATAAGTTAGATGAGAATGGAGTTGTGGTTAGGAATAAGGCTAGACTAGTAGCTAAGGGATATAATCAACAAGAAGGAATAGATTTTGGTGAAACATATGCCCTGTTGCTAGACTAGAAGCTGTTAGAGTTTTACTTGCTTTTGCTGCATACATGATTTCAAGTTGTTTCAAATGGATGTTAAAAGTGCTTTCTTGAATGGCTATATCAATGAAGAAGTTTTTGTTTCACAACCTCCTGGATTCACCGATTTCGGATACCCGAGCATGTGTACAAACTGAAAAAGGCCCTCTATGGTCTAAAACAAGCCCCTAGACAATGGTATGAAAGGCCGAGTAAGTTTTTGTTGTCAAAAGGGTTCAGAGAGGTAATGTTGATAAGACTCTCTTCATAAGGAGAAAGTCAAACTGTATTTTGTTGGTTCAAGTTTACGTTGATGATATCATTTTTGGATCAACTAACAAATCTCTGTGTGAAGAGTTTGTGAATAGCATGCGGGGAGTTTGACATGTCTATGATGGGAGAACTCAAATTCTTCCTAGGATTGCAAGTCAAACAACCGAAAGATGGAATCTTCATACATCAAGCAAAGTACACCAAGGAATTGTTGAAGAAATTCGACATGGAGAGTTGTAAGATCTCAAACATTCCTATGTCAACTAATCTCTACTTGGATAATGATGCGGATGGACAAAGTGTAGACCAATCAAGATATAGAGGGATCATTGGATCACTCTTGTACCTCACAAAAGTAGGCCGACATCATGTTCGGTGTGTGTGTTTGTGCAAGATTCCAATCTGCACCAAAGGAATCACACATGGCAGCTGTGAAGAAAATCTTGAAGTATCTCAAAGGAACTACGAACTGTGGTTTGTGGTATCCAAAAGGTACGTATCCCACATTGGTTGGTTTTAGTGATGCTGACTTTGCTGGTTGTAAAACTGATAGGAAAAGCACAAGTGGTGTGTGTCATTTGTTTGGAGGAAGCTTGGTCTCATGGTATAGCAAGAAGCAAGCCTGTGTAGCTCTTTCAACTGCAGAGGCAGAGTATGTGGCTGCTGGAAGCTGTTGTGCCTGCATAACTGGTTGAAGCAACAACTTGAAGATTTTGGACTAAAGCTTGATCACATCCCAATCAAGTGTGACAACACAAGTGCAATTAGTATCACGAAGAATCCGGTCTTACACTCAAGAACAAAGCACATCGAGGTGCGTCATCACTTCATTAGAGATCATGTTGAGAAAGGAGATTGTGAGGTGGAATTCATTGACACAGAAAATCAACTCGCGGATATCTTCACAAAACCTCTGCCCAAGGAGAGGTTCTTCAAACTTAGAATCAATCTTGGTATTCTAAGTGAAGAACATCTCACATAAAGTGTTGTAAGTATGTTAGTTTAATCATTCATTTGTGCTTAAACTTGATATGAATTCATTGCATAATATGATCTTGACCATTTCTAAGTTCAAAATATGTAGAATCAAATGTTTTTCAACCATCCTATATGTGAAATTCATTAACATTGTAGTACAAAGTTCATTTTCAACTTGTTTTTGATTTTCTATAGGATGTAATCGATTACAGCATGTATGTAATCGATTACAATAGGTTTTGGCTCTGATGTAATCGATTACAACAACAATGTAATCGATTACAGGTGTGTGAGGTTCTGATGTAATCGATTACAGGACCAATGTAATCGATTACAGGGTGTTCTGTTTCTGATGTAATCGATTACATCATGTATGTAATCGATTACACCCTTCTCTGAAGGGTTTTTACAGCTTTGTTTTGAGGTTCTGGGCTTTGTGTTTTGTGTTCTTGAAAGCCCATTGATCTTGTGAATCTATTAGAAGTGTTCCCTAGGGTTTTAGCTCTCACTTACATTCACATTCTCAAAACCCTAAAAATACCACAACCACAACCAGAAGAACATCCTCCTTCTGATGATGATGGGGATTCAGCAGCTGGGGAGTACATCCCTAAGTCCAGATTTGAGTCCATTGTCATTGATAGGCTGGATGAGATGGATAAGCGCCAAGATGATCTGGGAAAGCAGATTAAAGAATTGGAAAGGAATCAAAATCTGCATTTCCTTGACATGAGATCATTGATGGAAACCATCATGGAGCGCCTCAACCAAGATGATGATGATGGTGATGATCAGTGACTCTTCTGCTGTATCTCTCTTTTTGGTTTGAAATACCAAATAGGGGGAGAATAGTATAGATTGTTCTAGTAAGGGGGAGTTGAGGTTGAGAGTAGCTTTGATAGGTTGTTTCTGGTTTTGTTTAGCTGATATTGTTTAGGAGAACCTATGTTTTTGAAGTTTTTACTGTTTTATTATAGATTGTTCTAGTAAGGGGGAGTTGAGGTTGAGAGTAGCTTTGATAGGTTGTTTCTGGTTTTGTTTAGCTGATATTGTTTAGGAGAACCTATGTTTTTGAAGTTTTTACTGTTTTATTGATTTCTGAACTATGTTAAGTGTTTGTCTTTGATATTAAATAAAATTTGGTTTGTTTTATGATTCATTGGTCTTGATCTATATTTGTATTTGAATCATGTCATACATACTTGAATGAATGGTTGATTAGTAGTGCATATGCATATGGTATTTTCTGGAGATTTCTAACATATGCAGGACTTTCAAAGAACAACACATATCCTAAAAGCTCTAGGAAAACCTCATATGTGATTTGGTACATCAAAACCAAAAAGGGGGAGATTGTTGGACTTAAAGCTTGAAGATGTTGTTGTGCCTCCTAAGTTGTTTTGATTTTGATGTAATGTATCTTTCGGTTTTCCATAGTTGAATGTAACTAGGATATATCTATGTATTGTGTGTTGAGTATAGGCATATATGTGTTGAGTTCTTTGTTTAAGACCCCAGAGATGTGTAAAACTTGTGTATGATTGATCATGTGACTAATGTTTGATTTCCATTTGAGAAAAACAGTTTTAAAAACCTTGGAAATCCATTTTTCACTGATGTAATCGATTACGAGCTTGGTGTAATCGATTACATTGATCTTTTCTTTCGTGTAATCGATTACATGGATGATGTAATCGATTACATGCTTTCTACTTCTCGGTGTAATCGATTACATCCCCTATGTAATCGATTACATGCTTTGAAATTCACTATTTTTGGGTTTCCCTCTTCAATGTAATCGATTACATGCTTATGGTAATCGATTACATGCCTGGAAAATTCAAATTGGAGGGTTCTAACGGCTAGTGTAATCGATTACATTCATTTGGGATCAATTACATTGACCGTTGTAGCTCAGTTTTACACGTTTTCTCCCTCCAAATTTGTTCTATAAGTATAATCTTGATGAAACATATGAAGGAGCTGAAAACCAAAACATTTACAACTACTTCTACACTTTCATATGCTCTAAATTAAGAGTTCATCAAGGTTTTCAAAGTCCAAGGGGAAACTTGTTTCATATCTGTGTTGGGTGGATTTCATAGAGCTTATTTGTGATCAGATTCTGCACTTGAGGTGTATTCTTTACGATCTTTGTATTTTCCAATTACGGGTTGTTGCTCTAGGAGAGAGGTCTCTCTAGATAGAGCATTGTGTTTGAGAAGTGATTCTCAAAGTTTTGATCTTGGAGGTGCCAAGGTCTGGGAAGTTCTGTTCTTCAGGTTGAAGAACAGTTTTGGGTGTTTTGATTTCGTTTTTGTGTTGCTTGTTGCAGAGTGAATGTAAAAGAACACAAAAGGGATCATTTGATAGTGGAAAGCCAATCGCAACGATTGTTGGGTTGGGACTTAGGCGTAGCGATTAAGCGAACCAAGATAAATCATTGTGCACTCATTTTCTTCCTTATCCTCTTTACAGTTTTCCTTATATTGCTATTATCATTGTTTGAATTCTGCAGTATATTTGGTAACTGTATTGATAATCAACTCAGTAATTGATACGGTAATTGAATCAGTAATAGAATAGGTAATTGAATCGGTAATTGATACGGTAATTGATAGGTGAATCTAGAATTGATTTGTTTGAATTCAAAAGGAATTAGAGTCTTGCAAGTTTCGGCTAAAATTGAACAAGAATCTATTCACCCCCCCTCTAGATTCATACATAGGGACCAACAGATTTTTCCTTGGCTGAACCTAGCTGGCCGGACGTACAGATATTTGGCCCTTGAGGGAGTTTTCTATTCCCCTTCTGATTTTAATTGAAATTGACTCCATTGATGCATTTTATGTTTCATTGAGGACAATGTCAATTTTAAGTGTGGGGGGGAATTTTGTGAGTGTTCTGCTGCTTTTGATTTAGGAATTATTTTGCATTCTATGTCTGGTTTTGTAGTCTGTTTTTACTTTTAGTTCTGTTTCTGTTTTCTGTTTGTTAAAAAAAAAATAAAAAAATCAAATATATAATACAGAAAATATATGTGAATTTTTCATACTTTCTCTCTGAATTTATAGGTGTATAAATTGTGAAAGTTACAACATTTTTAGTTAATAGATTTTCCAATTTTCTTATGACCTATTTGTGCATTCTTGAATTGCGAATTGACTTGAAATTAAAGTTTGGATAATTTGTGATAGAAAAATAAACCTTGTGAGATTTTGAGCCTTATATGGTGGAACCATTTTTTTTTTCCATTCAATTTTTTTCTTGAGTGATTACACTCATTTGGTTAATTACTCTAGATTTTTCCTTGACTCTTGTTGATATTTCTTGTTTACATGCATTATTGATATGATTTAGGCATTTCTTTTTAAGCTATTAGCCAGATTGACCTACCTTACATATTTTTCCCTTATTATCCCCCTTTGAGCCTTTATATCCCTTTCTTCAATTTTAAACCCATTACAAGCCGAAAAGTGGAAAACAATGATGTCCCCTAACCTTAGGGATTAAAGAAGCTTTGGAATTGTTTTGGGAATAGGTTCTCAATAAGTGTAAGTGTGGGGTATAACATTTTAGGATAATTTTGGTATTTTAGTTGGTGAATGGATTGGCATTAGCTCTAAAAAAAAATTAAAAAAAAATAAAAAAATAAAAAAATTAAATAAATCAAAAAATATATATATATATATATATATATAGAAAAAAAGAATATATATATATAGGAAAAAAATAGAAAAAAAATAAAAAAAATATAATAATTTAATATAAATAAAATAAAAATTCGGGATGGAAATAAGTGGGAAACCAAAAGAGGTAAATTTTAGGAGGGTAATCTTCATGCTTATTGAATTTATTCCCCATTGCTCCTCTTTTCTCTTGGTTATTAGCCTAAATAATCTTTCTCTTATCCCACCTTCACTTTGACCACATTACAAGCTTAATAAAGTCCTTTTAATCTTTGATTGCATGTGTTTCAAGTTATTGAAATTAGAGGCTTGTAAAAATCTGGTAGTGCTAGCTTGCATGATGTGTTTGAGTGCAAATACAATCCTAAATACTTGAGAGTCAAGAGGAAACACTTACTTGTGAGGTTCTATCACTTTGAATTCATTCTTTAACTCAACTTGTCAACTTGTTTGTTTTGGATGTACAGTAGATTCATGGATTGTTGTTAATCTTGATGCTTTAAATTTTGTCCCTTTCTCTTTTTATGCATCTGTGGTTCAATAAAAAATAATAAATAAAAATAATTGTGGTTCATTTCGCATATTATCAATTTCCTTATTTTTAGTAAGTTTTGCCCCGGAGTGCAAAAGAATAAGTGTGGGGGTATTTGATAATCCATTTTATATACATTTTATTTACTTTGTTTTTGGTTTATTTAGCTGTTATATATGTCATATTTTGGTAGTTTATCGTAGATTTGTGTTAGAGGTATATTTTAGTACTAGTAGTAAATAATAGTTAATTTCTATAAGTTTTTATGTTTCTATACTGATTCTTGTGCAGGTTGTATCTAGAGCCCTTGAACTCCGATTTGTACATTCTTGGTTCATTGAAGGAATGAAGAAGAGATAGGAGCAAAGCTTGGAATGAAAACCCATGGACCTAAGAAAAAGACTTGGAGTGCAAGCCATCAAGAAGAAGAGGAATGGAAGCTCAAGTCAAGGAAGCACCAGCATTTGCGCCAAGGCATGAAGTGGGGCGCAAAAACACAGCACCCTCTGGAGAGATGCGCCCAGGGGAAAATTACCTATAGAGTGAGGCGCAAATCACTCTTAGTCTCTGGAGAAATGCGCCCAAGCGCAATTGTGTAAGTGTGAGGCGCAAAAGTTGCGTCAGGACGCAACACAAGACCAAGCCAGGGGCGCAAATCAGTCTCTCTCTCTGCCAAGATGCGCCAGGGCGCAAACTGAGGCGCAAAGCTGATGGTCCCTTTGGGTGAATCTAGAGGGGGGGTGAATAGAGTTTAGTTCACTTTGGCCTATTTTTCGTGAGTTACAAATTCCTTTTAATTCAAACAAAGTATATTCAAGTTGCAGCAGAAATATCAAAGGAATTATCAATAGCAAATATGTAATCAATATTCAGTTTATACAATGTGTATCTACCTTTTCCAGTTGAAGTTGATTACCAAGTTAACTACTGAGTTAATTACCAATTTACCAAACAAATTGCAGAAGTTAAACAATGATAACAGCAATATATGGTAAATGATAAAGAGTGTAAGGAAGAAGAAGAGTGCACAAAGATTTATAACGTTCACCAACTTAAAATTACATCCACATCCCCCAATCCAACAACTGTTGCAATTGGTTTTCCACTATCAAATGATCCCTTTTGTGTTCTATTACATTCACTCTGCAACTAGCAACACAAAAACGAAATCACAACACCCAAACCAGTTCTTTAACCCAAAGAACTGTCCTTCACTGATTTTGGAACACCCAAAATCAAACCTTTGAGAAAACACTTCTCAAACTCTTACTCTATCCAGAGAGACCTCTCTCCTAGAGTAATAACTCAACAATCAAATTGACAAACAAAAGATCAGTTTAGAAAACACCTGGAGTGTAGATTCTGATCACAATTTAATAGAACTTTGAATACCACCCAATCAGTAGAATTACTATTGTTGCCTTTTCTCAAAAACTCTTTCAAGAACTCTTGAAGTTCTTAGTGATTTCTCTTGAAGAAAATGATAAGCTCTCTTAGAGAGGATTTGAAAGTGTATAGGCTTTTCTGAAAATGTATTTCAAGTCTTTCAAGAGTGTTTTCAAATCTGTACAAAAACTCTATATCAAAAACTGTTTTAGGTTTTCAAAATAGCCTCCTTTTATAGAGTAAGATGAAGCCTCAATTGTTGACAATTTGATGCCTCAAATTTCAAACAATTGGAGCCTATGTTTTCTGAACGTTGGGGCATTAAATTTTAGAACGTTGGAGCCTCAAAAATTGACTTTTATGAAGTTTAAAATTGATTGGAATAATTGGGAATCAAGTGGGATGTTAGAAAAATCATTTTAGGCAACTTTTAATCTTTTCTTCATGGTGGTAATCGACATTAGATCGTGGTAATCGACATCTTGCCGAGATGAAATTCATTCTGTGATTTTCTTCACATGGTAATCGACATTACCCTTATGGTAATCGACATCGGCGTGGTAATCGATTACATTTACACTTTATGGTAATCGATTACTCCATTGTAACTCTTAGATTTTAAAATGTTGGAGTTACTTTCGTCCTTTCTTTTACTTCCCAGGTCAGACGATGTAGTTTATTAAGACTGCATGAGTAGTCTTGAAGTTTTGTCTTATCCTTCCATCTTAGATTTCACTTTATGGTAAGACGAAGACTTTAGCTTGAGTAGTCTTGTGGATGTATCGTCTGATCTTCACTTCCCAGGACGATTTATGCAATTCTTCGATCAATAAGTAAACTTTGAAGTCTATCATCTGATGTATATCGTCTGATATGTATCGTCTGATATATATCGTCTGATATGTATCGTCTGATACCTATCGTCTGATATGTATCGTCTGATACCTTTCGTCTGTACTCTTTCGTCTGGTACCCTTTCGTCTGTACCCTTTCGTCTGGTACCCTTTCGTCTGTACCCTTTCGTCTGGACCCTTTCGTCTGGTACCCTTTCGTCTGATGTATCGTCTGATGGATTTTCAAACAAAGAACAACACATACATTCCTATTCTAACCAATCAATACACATGAAAAACTCCTAAATACATTCATCTAAGAAAACCAAAATTACATTACATCAAAATCAAAAACACCAAGAGAGACACCAAAACCTCATCAAGCTTTAGTTCCAACAATCTCCCCCTTTTTGGTTTTGATGTACCAAATATCAACAAGGGTTTTCTTTGGAGTTTTTAGAATATGTGTTGATCTTCTAAAATTCCTGCAATTGATAGAAATAACCAAATACATAGTATATTGCAGTTTCACCATACATTCCATTATGTATCAGAGCAATATCATATAGAATCATTCATTCATAAGACATGATTCAGTTCATATTCAAAGACTAATGACCAGGATAATTGAAGACATTGCAGATTTTAAACCATAAAAAAAATTCAGTTTGTTCATAATAAACAGAGCATTACCAGAATTTCTATTTCTCCCCCGATCTAGGATAGCCTATGATTTCTCTCCCCCGTCTTAGAATAACCTATGATTTCTCCCCCTATTTGGTATATCAATAAGCAAAAAAGGGAATCTATAGGAAAGGAACACTACATAGTATCAAAACGAGCATGAAGAGATTCCATCATTTCCTTGAGCTCTTGGAAGCGCTCTTCGTTTGCTTCGTCTACCTCTTCTATGCGTTTCTCAATCTCGTCCAATCTATCAATGACAATGGACTCGAAGCGTGACTTGGGATGTATTCCCCTGCAAATGAATCATCATCATCCGGATGTGATTGAGATGCATCTCCTTCTTGTTCTTTGTTGCTCACAGTTGTGCTTCCTCCTTGGTATCCATCCAAGATCGATCTGTACCAATCTCATCATTTTTAATGCTCTTTCACCTATGATGTGAATGTCCTTTACCAGCTCTCTATGTTCATTTGTGACATCAACTTGAAAATACTCAAGTACACGTGAGATGAACAGAGAGTAGGGACACTTATTATCCATGAATTTCTTTGCCTTTAGCATGTTGTCCATCACAACATAAGGCCAATCAATCTGAAATCCCTCATTAAACCTCTCAAATTTTGGTCTAGATTCGTTGAATCTTGAATTGAATTTCCAGAAGAGGCCCATTAGCACTTGAAGTAAGCTCTCAGATGCAGTGGTAATCGATTACCATTGTATGGTAATCGACATCGCTAGAGAGAGTAATCTAAAGAGGGTTTTTTTCGATTGTGGTAATCGATTACCATTAGGTGGTAATCGATTACTGCCGAGAGCAAATTAAAGATTTGCCTAAAACAGAGCATGGTAATCGATTACCAGTTTGTGGTAATCGATTACTGCCGTGAGTAATCAAAAAAAATTTGATTTTTCAAATTCTGCAATTGTGTTGGTCATCTCTATTGAAAGCTATGAATTCATATCAATTTAAAACATTATGAATGATAAATCTAACCATGTTTAGGGAGTTCAAGAGAGGTGTTCTTCACTTAGTATACCAAGATTGGTTCTAAGTTTGAAGAATCTCTCCTTTGGCAAAGGTTTGGTGAAGATATCTGCTAGTTGATTCTCCGTATCAATAAACTCTACGTTGCAATCTCCTTTCTCAACATGATCTCTAATGAAATGATGTCTTACTTCTATATGCTTAGTTCTGGAATGTAGAACAGGGTTCTTAGTGATACTAATTGTACTTGTGTTATCACACTTGATGGGGATATGATCAAGCTTTAGTCCAAAATCCTCAAGTTGTTGCTTCAACCAAATGGTTTGAGCACAGCAGCTACCAGCAGCAACATACTTTGCTTCTGCCGTTGATAAAGCAACGCAAGCTTGTTTCTTGCTATACCAAGAGACTAAGCATTCTCCAAACAAGTGACATACTCCACTTGTGCTTTTCCTATCGTTTGCATCCAAAGAAATGCATCACTAAAACCTACCAGATTAGGGATGTTCCCTTAGGATACCATAAACCACATGCTTTATAGTTCCTTTGAGATATTTTAAGATTCTCTTAACAGCATTCATATGTGATTGTTTAGGTGCAGATTGAAATCTTGCACAAACACGACACTCAACATTATGTCGTCGTCCGCAACTATTGTAAGATATAAAAGTGATCCTATGATCCTCTATATTTGGTTTGGTCTACTCCTAGTCCCGAATCATTATCTAAATAGAGATTAGGTGACATAGGGATATTAGAGATTTTACAACTCTCCATGTCAAATTTCTTCAAGAATTCCTTAGTGTACTTTGCTTGATGAATGAGGATTCCTTCCTTTAGTTGTTTGACTTGCAGTCTAGGAAGAATTTGAGTTCTCCCATCATAGACATGTCAAACTCACCTCGCATGCTATCCACAAATTCTTTACAGAGATTGATTGGTTGATCCAAAAATGATATCATCAACATATACTTGAACCAATAAAATGCGGTTAGACTTCTTTCTAATAAAGAGAGTCTTATCAACATTTCCTCTCATGATACCCTTTTGACAACAAAAATGTACTTAATCTTTCATACCATTGTCTAGGGGCTTGCTTAAGACCATAGAGGGCCTTCTTAAGTTTATATACATGCTCGGGGTAACTAAAGTCAATAAATCCAGGAGGTTGTGAAACAAAAACTTCCTCATTGATATAGCCATTCAGAAAAGCACTTTTAACATCCATTTGATATAGTTTAAAATCATGAATGCGAGCAAAGGCAAGTAAAACTCTCACAGCTTCTAACCTAGCAACAGAGGCATAAGTTTCATCAAAATCTATTCCTTCTTGTTGGTTATAACCCTTTGCTACTATTCTTGCTTTATTCCTAACCACTTTACCATTCTCATCTAGCTTATTTTTAAACACCCATTTTGTTCCAATTATATTCATATCTCTATTAAAAGGAACTAATTCCCAAACATCATTCCTTTTAAATTGATTTAACTCCTCATGCATAGCATTCATCCAAAATTCATCATTAATAGCATCATCAACACAAGAGGGTTCAAATTGAGATACGAAAGCATAATCATCACAGAACATGTTATAGGAAGATCTAGTAGATACTCCCTTATGGATGTCACCAATGATGTTGTCAAGAGAAAGATCTCTTGGTTTCCTCCATTCTTTTGGCTGGTCATGAGAAGTGGTTGGTGGATTTTGCTGTTCTTGAGGTTTGCTACTGCTATCTTCACCTGTTTCTACATCATCATCAACAAGAACACTTCCCTTTTGGGGATGGTTAGATTCATCAAACTTTACATGCACAGATTCCTCAATGCACATTCTTCTTTTATTGTAAACTCTATATGCTTTACTAGTTAAAGAATACCCAATAAAAACAAATTCATCCGCCTTGGCATCAAACTTACCAAGAGGTTCTTTGCCATTATTTAGAACAAAAACATTTGCAGCCAAATACCTTAAAATGAGAGATATTAGGCTTTTTGTCCTTATAGAGTTCATAGGGGGTTTTCTTTAAAATGGGACGAATCACAATTCTATTTAGAACATAGCAAGTAGTGGAAACTGCATCAGCCCAAAAATATTTAGGCAAATCATTTTCATTCAACATAGTTCTAGCTAGTTCTACTAAAGATCTGTTTTTCCTTTCAACAACTCCATTTTGTTGTGGAGTTCTTGGAGCAGAAAAGTTGTGATTAATTCCATATTTTTCACAGAATTTTTCAAAATATTCATTCTCAAATTCACCTCCATGATCACTCCTAATGGACTTAATTTTCAAATCTTTTTCGTTTTGTATCCTTTTAGCAATAATTTTGAAAACTTTGAAGACATTGTCTTTACTTGGTATAAATGCAACCCAAGTAAATCTAGAGTAGTCATCTACTAAAACTAGTCCATATAGGTTTCCACCTAAACTAGCAGTTCTAGAGGGTCCAAACAAATCCATGTGCAATAGCTCAAGTGGTCTAGAAGTTGAAATAATATTTTTAGATTTAAAAGAGTTTCTAGACTGCTTGCCCTTTTGACATGCATCACATAGACCTTCTCTATTGAACTTTAAGTCAGGTAACCCTTCTACTAAGTTTTTAGATGACAGTTTATTAAGTTGATGAACATCAATATGTGCTATACGTCTATGCCAAAGCCAAGATAAATCATCATTTGATGTAAGGCATGCATGATATGATGATGAATGATTAGGTTCAAGGATGTAGATGTTATCATGTCTCTTACCAACCATTAGTACCTCATTTGATTCACTGCTACAAATTTTGCAGCTTCCTTGATCAAATGACACATGATAACCTTTGTCACAGAGTTGGCTAATACTCAGAAGATTGTATCTCAATCCTTCTACAAGCAGTACATCTTCAATGACAGGATTGGATTTGTCTCCAACAGCACCAATACCCAGAATTTTCCCTTTGTTATTATCTCCATATACTACCGAGCCAGATTCTTTGGATTTGAAGGAGATAAAATTGCTCTTGTCACCAGTCATATGTCTTGAGCAGCCACTATCCAAATACCAAGTTGAGTGTTTGGCTCTCAAGCACACCTCATCATCCGTAGTTGGATTTGCCATGAGACATAGATTTGCTTCTTCATTGTCACTCTCACTCGAGGATGAGGAGTCATTTTCTTCCCAAGCAATGTAGGCCTTTTTCTTTCTGAATTTCTCCTTCTTGGGTTTTTCCTCATGTTCAACTCTTCTAGGCTCACTGCTTTTCTTTATGTTTGGACATTCAGATTTGTAGTGTCCAGTTTTACCACATTCATAGCATGTGACCTTTGAAGATGAACCTTCAAACCTCTTGAATCCTTTTCTGGAGTTGAATCTCTTTTTGTCATTGTTTTTCTTCATGAATCTTTTGAATTTTCTTACCATTAGATTCATGTTCTCTTGTTCAGATTCACTTCCACAGCTTGATGTATCACTATCACTAGCTGTGTCCTCCATCTTAAGTGCTATGCCTTTGGCTTTCTTGTCCTTTGATTCTTCATCTGCAATACGAGACATATCCATCTCATATTCCCTTAATTTACCAAATAGCTCTGCACTTGTGATTGCAGCAAGATTCTTAGACTCAGTTATGGCTGTCACAGTTGATTGCCATTTTCTGTTTAGAGACTTTAGAATCTTGACATTCACTTCCTCTTCTATGAAGCTTTTGCCAAGTCCCTTGAGATGATTGATGATATGGATAAATCGTTTCTGCATCTCCATTATGGACTCTCCTTGTAACATTCTGAAGGTTTCATACTCTTGGATCAAGGTGTTCTTCCTTGCCCTTCGTACTTCCGTTGTACCTTCATGTGTTACCATGATAAGCTCCCAAGCTTCTTTAGCTGTTGTACAAGCAGAAATTCTAAAGAATTCATCAGAGTTAAGAGCAGAATGTATAATGTTTAAAGCTTTAACATCATTCTCAGCTCTTTTAATTTCTTCTTGATCCCACTTATCAAATGGTTTTTCAACTACTTGTTCTTCTACTTTGTGTGTGGGGATTTTATAATCAGTTATAACTGCTTGCCAAATACTTCTATGTATAGACTCCATAAAAATTTTCATTCTAACTTTCCAAAATGGATAGTTATCTCCACAAAACAGAGGAGGTTTATTTATAGAGGCACCTTCTGCAAAAGGTAATTGATTACTGGCCATAGTGGATCAAATTCTAGAGCAACTTACTAGAAGTAGCTCTGATACCAATTGATGGTCCCTTTGGGTGAATCTAGAGGGGGGGTGAATAGATTCTAGTTCACTTTGGCCTATTTTTCGTGAGTTACAAATTCCTTTTAATTCAAACAAAGTATATTCAAGTTGCAGCAGAAATATCAAAGGAATTATCAATAACAAATATGTAATCAATATTCAGTTTATACAATGTGTATCTACCCTTTCCAGTTGAAGTTGATTACCAAGTTAACTACTGAGTTAATTACCAATTTACCAAACAAATTGCAGAAGTTAAACAATGATAGCAGCAATATATGGTAAATGATAAAGAGTGTAAGGAAGAAGAAGAGTGCACAGTGATTTATACTGGTTCAGCCAACTGCCTACATCCATCCAGTCCAATCCAACAACTGTTGCAATTGGTTTTCCACTATCAAATGATCCCTTTTGTGTTCTATTACATTCACTCTGCAACTAGCAACACAAAAACGAAATCACAACACCCAAACCAGTTCTTTAACCCAAAGAACTGTCCTTCACTGATTTTGGAACACCCAAAATCAAACCTTTGAGAAAACACTTCTCAAACTCTTACTCTATCCGTGAGAGACCTCTCTCCTAGAGTAATAACTCAACAATCAAATTGACAAACAAAAGATCAGTTTAGAAAACACCTGGAGTGTAGATTCTGATCACAATTTAATAGAACTTTGAATACCACCCAATCAGTAGAATTACTATTGTTGCCTTTTCTCAAAAACTCTTTCAAGAACTCTTGAAGTTCTTAGTGATTTCTCTTGAAGAAAATGATAAGCTCTCTTAGAGAGGATTTGAAAGTGTATAGGCTTTTCTGAAAATGTATTTCAAGTCTTTCAAGAGTGTTTTCAAATCTGTACAAAAACTCTATATCAAAAACTGTTTTAGGTTTTCAAAATAGCCTCCTTTTATAGAGTAAGATGAAGCCTCAATTGTTGACAATTTGATGCCTCAAATTTCAAACAATTGGAGCCTATGTTTTCTGAACGTTGGGGCATTAAATTTTAGAACGTTGGAGCCTCAAAAATTGACTTTTATGAAGTTTAAAATTGATTGGAATAATTGGGGAATCAAGTGGGATGTTAGAAAAATCATTTTAGGCAACTTTTAATCTTTCTTCTGCGGTGGTAATCGACACGATCGTGGGTAATCGACATTCTTGAGATGAAATTCATTCTCAAGTGATTTTTTTCACATGGTAATCGACATTCTCTTATGGTAATCGACATCGCTCGTGGTAATCGATTACAGCCTTATGGTAATCGATTACTCCATTGTAACTCTTAGATTTTGAAATGTTGGAGTTACTTTCGTCTGTTCTTTTACTTCCCAGGTCAGACGATGTAGTTTATTAAGACTGCATGAGTAGTCTTGAAGTTTTGTCTTATCCTTCCATCTTAGATTTCACTTTATGGTAAGACGAAGACTTTAGCTTGAGTAGTCTTGTGGATGTATCGTCTGATCTTCACTTCCCCAGATTTTATTATGCAATTCTTCTTCCTCAATGAGTAAACTTTGAAGTCTATCATCTGATGTATATCGTCTGATATGTATCGTCTGATATATATCGTCTGATATGTATCGTCTGATACCTATCGTCTGATATGTATCGTCTGATACCTTTCGTCTGTACTCTTTCGTCTGGTACCCTTTCGTCTGTACCCTTTCGTCTGGTACCCTTTCGTCTGTACCCTTTCGTCTGGACCCTTTCGTCTGGTACCCTTTCGTTTGATGTATCGTCTGATGGATTTTCAAACAAAGAACAACACATACATTCCTATTCTAACCAATCAATACACATGAAAAACTCCTAAATACATTCATCTAAGAAAACCAAAATTACATTACATCAAAATCAAAAACACCAAGAGAGACACCAAAACCTCATCAAGCTTTAGTTCCAACAAAAGCAACCTCCTTTACTAGAATTTTGCGCCAGGGCGCAAGTCATGATGTTATTGAGGCGCAAATCTTCATGTATATAAGGGCTTTTGAGCGCGGAAATTCACAATTTTTGTTTTTTTCGATTCTATCTTCTTCTACACGCTTCTGTTGTGCGATTCTCTCTTCTCTCTTCTATGTTTTCTTTTCTCCTTGGCTCTCAATTTTCATCTTCTCATTTTCTCTGCACAACTTTGGATGCTACAACAATTAAATTCGATCTTTAATTTTGATTCCGCTAGTTTCCAATTCTGTAATAGATTTCTGGTTCAATTCACATTTATGCTCTATTAATCTGCTCTTAATTATTTTAGTTTTCTCGTCACGTTCTATACTATTGTTCATTGTTCCTTTTCTGATTTTATCTTTTGCTTAATTCGCTGCTCCAATTTACATTCTCTGTTCTAGTTTTAATTTCAAATTTTGTCTTTAGTTTTTCATTTAGTCTTGTATTTTCTGTTCCGTTTAGGTTTTATTGAATTGTTAGATGAAAATTCCCCTCCTAATTGTGAGTAATTTCGAATCAAATGTACGCATGTCTTCGGAGAAATGACCTAGGTTGAATCCTTCTATATTACAAATTTAATTGGGGATAAATCTAGTTTTTGATATTCACTCGACAATGTTTATCATACACCGAGATAGAGTCAATGGGGTTTTAGGATTATCTCAAAAGACCTACATTGAGCGTGTTCTTACACGTTATAACATGCAACATTGCTATCCTTCTGTAGCTCCAATAGTTAAGGGAGATGTTTTCGGTTTATTTCAATGTCCGAAAACAGAGGTTGAAAAAGAACATATGAGAATGATACCTTATGCGTCAGTGGTTGGAAGCCTTATTGATACAAGGTCGCACTCGCACAAATTAATACAATTAAATATGTAGTACTAGGAAGTGACTCCTAGATCGTCTCTCAAGGACCATCATTGGTTTTCCTATCAAAGACAAGACACGAAGTGGGGCGTTTGTGTTTGTGAAAACAGAATTATAAAACAAAGAAATTAACAAGAATTAAAATGGGATTAGCCTCTTGATTAGATTGCAATTTCACTTATCCTTGGTTACATGATTAATTAACTAAGCGAAAATTAATCAAAACACTTGCTCAATTTACTCAACTCTCAATCCAACCCGAGTTAATTAACTAAGCGAAAACTAACTCTAGGTTTTCCTTATGCGAATTAAGCATCCACACACATCAATCATTCCATTTCCAGCAAATTATGAATCAACTCATTAAGCATGAAAAGATAAACAATTTGCCTATTAACTGAAACATTAAGCATGGACAGCAATTGGGGCATTTAGCATTGGAATAATTGATGAAGAATCAAGCACTAACAGATATACAAAACAGAAACCTCATAGCTTCATTGCAATCCAATTCAAGAAGACTAATCCTTCAAAATTAAACTTCCATTAAATTCGAATTGAAAGGAAAATGCAGTAAGTGCAGTAATTCGAAATGCAGTAATTGGATAGCAAGTGCAGTAATTGGACAACAAGTGCAGTAAAATGGAAGTGCAGTAAAATAAATTAAAAACGAATTGCAGAAATGGAATTGAATGCAAGTGTAGTAAACCAATTGGAATACCAAAATGAATTGGAATAACAAAGCAATTAGCAATTGAAATTAGAATAAGGAAGCAGAAGACAAAGTTGATGAATTCATTGGCTGGAAAATGAGATTGCAGATCTAGACAATAATGGAAGAAGATGCAGAAACAGAGAAGAGGAAAACTAAAAGAGAGAACCCAAAACCTAAACCTAAACCTAAAACTATAAAATGAAAAACTGCAGAATTGTTTTTTCATTCGGGAATGCCTCTGTCCAGCCCCTTTTAATTACAATTGGACAGCCCTCATGTGCAGGGCACATGCCAATTTAAGTGTAAGAGGTCCTCATGTTCGATTCCCACATACAACAAAACAAGAAAAAGAATTAATTGCATGATTTACATAGCCTAATTGCTGAAATTGACGTCCAGACTTCGTGGTCCAACTTCAAGGCCATATTCACCCAAGATGCAATCCGAATTGGCTCTTCATGTCTTTATGACTTTTGTAGCTCTGTCAATCCTTTTTAATTCGATATAAAGTGGAGCTCAAACAGAGATCTGTAGAGGGAGTTATGCCTATTTTACCGAGACTTGTCAAATCCTTAAATGCTGGAATTTTCATAACAGTTCATATGCTGCATTCAAAGACATTTTTACACTAGATACACTCCGACTGGGAACTTTATGTCTTCATAAATGTTGTAGATCTTTGAGTCCTATTTAATTTGATATAAAATTCAGCTCAATCAGAGGTCTGTGGTGAAAGTTATGCTCAGTTTGGTAAACCTTGTCAAATCTGAATAACAATAACGAATTAGACCAAATTTATCATTTAAAGCCAAAATGAGTCTAAACTCATAAATACATTAAATCATACTAATTGATTCTTAAATTATGTTGTATTGGGATATAATAGATGCAGATAAGGTGATTAAAATAATGACTCATCAAATTCCCCCACACTTATTCTTTTGCACTCCTGGGCAAAACTACATCCTAAGAACAAAAACACGAACTTGGATACAAATGTTCATCTAGTCTAAGCTATTTCATACTCTTCAAAACAGTCATCAATGTATCAGAATTGAACACAATAATCAGAGCATAATTAATATAGAGATTACATATCATAGTGTTGAACAATTCCTATTTCAGATAGGATCAATCAGATATTGAATTAATCATGTATGTCAATCATAAGCATTGACCTCACCAGAAGTGTATCTCTCAAACTCTCAAGTGTATCAGGCAAGTATTTAGTCTCAGACCATTAAAATGAAAATTATTTTATCATAGGCTTGCAATTATTCTAATTCTCTACCACTAACAATCACAGTCATGCATGATTCAAGAGGACTTGCAAAGGTTGTAATGGGGTCAAGGATAAGGATTTTGATAAATATGGTTCAGTGACTACTATTTCACAAATATTGAACAGAGTACCAACAGATTACAAAAGATATGAGAACTACACAATAAACCTGTAAATTCTCCAATTCAACCACTGCTCAAGTATTCAACTAATTATCCACACTTATTTTTGTTAAAAGTTTGCTATTTTTTTTTTTTTAAACTTAACCACATTATACCATCTTTACAACTCAGACCCAAATCATATAAATCATAAATCATGTATTCCACCCCTCCACACTTAATTTTCTGCAAGTCCCTAGCAGATACCCCCACACTTATCTACTTCACATAACCAAAAGATAAACAATTCGATCAATATATGTAAAATCAAGACAACATTGTTTTACTCTTAAGGTGTGTAATGCAGGTCATCATCAAAGAAAAGGTTGCAGGCTCAAAGGGGCTAGCAAGGGATACAAATGCAAGGTAGGCTATCTGGTCAAGTGGGGAAATTGAAATGAATGCCTCAATTATAATCATGCATTATGTGATAAAATGCAGCTTCGAAAAGAATGAAAGCAAGTTCTGAAAAATAACATTCACCAATGACATATATCACACTGAAAGAAAGAGAATGGCATAAAGATGAATCCATTCAAAACAGGCTCAAATAACTCATAGGTTCAAATTGCCAAGTACTTATTAGAGACAATACAAAACCAATCCATACAAAATAATCCACAATCTATCAGAGGAATACATCAACACCACAAAATAATCTAAAAATTAACTCACTTCGATTCTAGTTCGATTCATATAATGCGGATATACTAATAGTCGGACGAATCACAAAATCTCCAAGTGTAACAAAACAAGTATTGAAATCCTAATTACTTTTATTTCTTCCTAATTACAGAAGGTGGATAGATAGGAGATGGATAAATAAAACGGAAAAGAGTGGAGGGAGAAAAGAAAAACTCCCTCGGCAGCTAAAAGCGGCAAAGTGCTGTGAGCTATTCCATGGTGTTGTCATGATAATGTGTTAACTGGCCATTCACCATGAATCATAGTACCTACAAGAAACAACATCCACCTGGGTCAAATATCATCCAATCATCTACATGAACATGTAAATTTTTATTGATTAGTGCAGATGATTGATGGTGCAAATATGTTCTATTAGTGCATGGTGGTGGTAGGAACAATTTAAATGCCATAATTGTAATCTTCCTTTTGTTCATTTTAATCTTGGCATTAATTTTGATCAATTCAAATGTTTCACTTATTATCAAATCACAGAACATGGAATATTGAACATCAACATCAACAACACAATTTAAAAGAGAGAGTAAAGAATTAGATAGTTTGAAGATAGCATGGTTATTCTTTACTCCATCTATAATGTGTGTAGACATTGATTCGCCAATAAGTGTAGGAGCTTGCAATCGATCCTCCATTGTTAACGTCCCTAACAACCTACAAGAAAATGTAACATCATAAGAGCAAAAGTCATTAGGAACAACTAAGAGGTTCAAATCAACAAACTCAATAATAGTCCAGGCTTTAATTCCATAAGAATTTAAAGTGAAACAGTTAGTGTTGTTCAATTTGCAGTTAGAAAGAGTATCAAATGATAAAGAAATCTTCCCTAGTGGTTGTTTTGATATCTTGGATACTTCATTGTGTGAGCTCCAAGGAAACATGATGGGTAATTCTCCACTAGGTACTAAGACATGAGGATTTCTATAAGGAGGGTCACAAACAGCTTCACCTTGTGCCTTGAGTTCTTTACATCACCTGTTAAATTAGTATCAGCATAAACAAAGGAAGGATTAACATAAACAATTAAATCATCACAAGATTCCTTCTCTTGTTTATCTGTCACTCTTCTCTCATCCATGACTTGTTCTTTAAACTCTTGTTCACGCAACTCTTTCTTTTTTGACAACCTCCATGGAACTTGTCTTTTCCGGTTGTGCGATTCCACCATTTGCTTACCAGACCTCAAAGTAATATCCTCCTCAATCTTACCATTAACATTCATATCAGAGTCTTCTTGTGAGGGTAGATTGATGGATGTTTGAGGTTGGCCCAAATTAATTGTATCAGATAATTGACTATTCTGAGTTCGAAGAGTATGAAGAGCCTGAATATTGTCCTCAGTTACCTGCATATATTGCTTGATTAATTCTTGCAACGAAGGTTACGGTTGGGCTGGTGGTGGTGCAGCATGATGAAAATGTGATACATGATGGTTGGGCTGCTCCTGCCAATCTTGTCTCGGATGGAAAGTAGAGTAATCATATGAACTCTGATAGCTTTGATCTCCCCACCCGGGACTGTAGGAATAAGAGTCAAACTGCTGCTGGGGTATGTTCCAAGGATCACTGAAATATTGCTGCTGCTGCAAATCTTGTGTCGGATGGGAGAAGGAATAATCATGTGGGCTTTGATAAATCAGATCTCTCCATCCAGGATTATAGGAATAAGGGTCACACTTTCTTTGTTGAGGTATGTTATGAAAAGTTCTTACTTCTCGGTAGTAGGATCAGTGAAATATGCATCTTGCTGCAATAGTTCCCTAATAGTCCTATTATCCATGTTAATTAATTAAATTTGTTTTTTTTTTAATTTTTTTTTTTTTTTTTACTATTTACTATTTACTATTCACTAATTACTATTTACCGCGGTACTATTCATGTTGGGCCGCGTTACTATTATTGTGACTTGTTCATGCAATCGTTTTCCCAGCACATGACAACAAACAAAATGCAGATGACAGCAAATGCACATATAACAGCAAACAACAAAAATAAACTTCCTAAAAACAACAAACTAAACTACCTATTATCACCAAAATGCAGCAAGCTACAAATTAGCAAAGTGCAGTAGATGCAACAAGGTGATATGGTGCAAAATATCGACAAGTTATAACTGGTATTGAGAAATGACAAAAAAAATGCAAGCTATTCTATGGTAATTCACCAATGAATTCCTTCCCAAAATCGATTTCAAACCTCAAGTTCACACTTAGTTGACTAGGCAAGTTTAAGTGCTTTCAATATGTGTGAAACCCCAAACTGCAGCAGATTTGGTTAGCCAAAACAGCAGTATCCAAATATGTAAATTGATGCAGCAACTATTGAAGCCAATAAAATGCAAGAATTCTTGAGGACAATTGTGACTTGATGCAATGTAATAAGATCAAAACAGTTGCGGTTTGTAATATATGCGTGAGAAAAGAAAATTGAAATTGCAAATAGATGGTTCTAATGCATGCAGAATTGTGCAACAACTTTAACAATATTATGCAAAAACGAAATTAATGAAAGAATAAAGAATAAAGAATAACAAGAATAAAGAATAAAGAAGAATAGAAAAAAGAACAACAAAGAATAAAATAGAAAACAACAACAAAATAATAATGAAGAATAAAGAAAAAAAAGAATAAAGAATAACAACAAACGAAATTAACAATAATAACAAAGAATAAAAAAAAACAAAGAACAAGAACAACAACAAACGAAATTTACAGCAACAAGAGCAACAACAAAAAATGAAATTTACAGCAACAACAGCAACAGCAAAAACGAAATTTACAACAACAAGAATAAATGAAAAAAAAGAAAAAAACAACAATAACAAGAATAACAACAATAACAAAGAATAAAGAAAAACAAGAACAACACTTTGATAGAAACCAATGTTCCCCGGCAACGGCGCCAAAATTTGATACGAGGTCACACTCGCACAAATTAATACAATTAAATATGTAGTACTAGGAAGTGACTCCTAGATCGTCTCTCAAGGACCATCATTGGTTTTTCTATCAAAGACAAGACACGAAGTGGGGGGTTTGTGTTTGTGAAAACAGAATTATAAAACAAAGAAATTAACAAGAATTAAAATGGGATTAGCCTCTTGATTAGATTGCAATTTCACTTATCCTTGGTTACATGATTAATTAACTAAGCGAAAATTAATCAAAACACTTGCTCAATTTACTCAACTCTCAATCCAACCCGAGTTAATTAACTAAGCGAAAACTAACTCTAGGTTTTCCTTATGCGAATTAAGCATCCACACACATCAATCATTCCATTTCAATAAATTATGAATCAACTCATTAAGCATGAAAAGATAAACAATTTGCCTATTAACCTAAACATTAAGCATGGACAGCAATTGGGGCATTTAGCATTGGAATAATTGATGAAGAATCAAGCACTAACAGAGCATAAACATACAAAACAGAAACCTCATAGCTTCATTGCAATCCAATTCAAGAAGACTAATCCTTCAAAATTAAACTTCCATTAAATTCGAATTGAAAGGAAAATGCAGTAAGTGCAGTAATTCGAAATGCAGTAATTGGATAGCAAGTGCAGTAATTGGACAGCAAGTGCAGTAAAATGGAAGTGCAGTAAAATAAATTAAAAACGAATTGCAGAAATGGAATTGAATGCAAGTGTAGTAAACCAATTGGAATACCAAAATGAATTGGAATAACAAAGCAATTAGCAATTGAAATTAGAATAAGGAAGCAGAAGACAAAGTTGATGAATTCATTGGCTGGAAAATGAGATTGCAGATCTAGACAATAATGGAAGAAGATGCAGAAACAGAGAAGAGGAAAACTAAAAGAGAGAACCCAAAACCTAAACCTAAACCTAAAACTATAAAATGAAAAACTGCAGAATTGTTTTTTCATTCGGGAATGCCTCTGTCCAGCCCCTTTTAATTACAATTGGACAGCCCTCATGTGCAGGGCACATGCCAATTTAAGTGTAAGAGGTCCTCATGTTCGATTCCCACATACAACAAAACAAGAAAAAGAATTAATTGCATGATTTACATAGCCTAATTGCTGAAATTGACGTCCAGACTTCGTGGTCCAACTTCAAGGCCATATTCACCCAAGATGCAATCCGAATTGGCTCTTCATGTCTTCATGACTTTTGTAGCTCTGTCAATCCTTTTTAATTCGATATAAAGTGGAGCTCAAACAGAGATCTGTAGAGGGAGTTATGCCTATTTTACCGAGACTTGTCAAATCCTTAAATGCTGGAATTTTCATAACAGTTCATATGCTGCATTCAAAGACATTTTTACACCAAATACACTCCGACTGGGAACTTTATGTCTTCATAAATGTTGTAGATCTTTGAGTCCTCTTTAATTTGATATAAAATTCAGCTCAATCAGAGGTCTGTGGTGAAAGTTATGCTCAATTTGGTAAACCTTGTCAAATCTGAATAACAATAACGAATTAGACCAAATTTATCATTTAAAGCCAAAATGAGTCTAAACTCATAAATACATTAAATCATACTAATTGATTCTTAAATTATGTTGTATTGGGATATAATAGATGCAGATAAGGTGATTAAAATAATGACTCATCACTTATGTATGCACAAGTCTGCACTCGTCCAGATATCGCTTATATTGCTGGAATGTTAGGCCGTTATCAGACTAATCCTGGTCTTGATCACTGGAAAGCGGATAAGAAAGTTCTTCAATATCTACAAGGGACAAAAGACTATAAACTGACTTACAAAAGAAGTGATAATTTAGAAGTGGTTGGTTATTCTGATTCTGATTTTGCCAAGTGCAAAGATGACAAGAAATCCACTTCGGGGTATATCTTTATGTTAGCAGGCGGACCTATCTCATGGAAGAGTCATAAGCAAGGGTTGACTGCAACTTCCACAATGATGGCAGAATATATTACGCTGTACAACGCAACCTGTCATGGGATGTTGCTTAGAAATCTCATCATTGGACTCAAATTAGTTAATTCCATATCTCGACCATTGAAGCTTTACTGTGATAATTCAGCTGCCGTTAGTTTCTCGAACAGTAACAGTTCGACTGACGCTGTTTTATATCTTGATACAAAGTATTTAATCGTACGTGAACGAGTTGAGGAAAATAAACTTTGTATTGAGCATATAAGTACTAAAAATATGCTTGCGGATCCCATGACTAAAGGTCTCCCACCTAAAGTTTTCGAAGAACATGTTTCGAAGATGGGCTTTTCTAAAGACCTTATTTAATTGCATATTGTACTTGCTTACGTTTAATAGTAAAATTTCCTCATTATTTTGTTTTGTCTGTCTCTAAATATGTCTATGCATGCCTAAATACATATAGACAACAACTATACACAAATTACTGTTGAGGGCTTATTTGTCAATTTGATCCTTAGTCTACTTAAGTTTTAAATTTGGTATTGTAGTATGATTAATGGGGGTCTTGAATTGAATGTCGATTCAATGACTGTATTTCTCTGCTACAGTTTCGGTTTAAAACTAAAATGAGTATTAAAATCTTATTAGACTTACCTAATGCTCACCATAAATGATTACTCGGCCAAGTGGGAGAATGTAAGACTCGTTGTTTATTATGTGGCCCAAGTTATCATTTATCTAATTAATTGATCATTGACCTTATGAATACCCACGTATTTAATTGATAATTATTTGATGGACATAATTATCCTCATGACCTAATCAGGGTTTCCCCTTGGGTGTATATATAAAGAGATTATTAGGCAGAGGTAAAAGTGAGACACACCAATCTTATTCTCTCCTCTGTCGCCTCAACTCTACCATCATAACAATACACCCTAAACGGGAACTCGATCATCATCGAAATCATGGCCTCATCTCTACTACATTCACGGGACTATCAGGTACACATGATCTAATCCCTGACTTATATTACATGTTAAAGAATTGTTCAACATTTTTTAGACCAAGTGTTCTGTCATTGGTAAGATTTACTCTCTAATTATAGGTGGAGGAAGTTATGCAGATGTTATAAGTTCAAAATCGGTGTCTAAACTGAATTTGGAGACTATATAACATCCTAGGTCATACAAACTTTAATGGCTTAGTAGAAATGGAAAGATGAAGGTGACTCAGCAAGTTGAGGTGAATTTCACAATTGAAAGGTATAATGATAAAGTGTTGACAGAATGATACCTAGGCAATACATCAATAAAATCTCTTTCATTCATGATGATAGAAAAAAATGTTTTCAAATTATTATCACCAAGAAAGGTATGTGAGGACATTTCCTCCTTTTTTATGATGACAAAACTCTTAGTAATTTTGATTAAGGGTAAAAAATTAGAGTAGACAATAATCAATATAGAACATATAACAAATAAAAATTTTAAAACTTTTCTCAACTAGATGATCCTTGACCAGTTACGAATTTCTAGATATTATTTGAGTGCATGATTTTTTTCTTCTTTTGAAACCTCCTTAGATCTCTTGAAAAACTTTATTTAATGCACAAATTGATAAATACTCGCACACATTCAAGTTAATTTATAAATTTTACTAGTCAATTACCACCTCGAAGTTAATCATTCTGGTTGTAACATTCCATGTTCATGTGTAATTCTTATTTTAACTTCTTAACTTAAGCTAGTTAATGAGATGATAGATGAAAAAGAGATTTAGAAAACTATAATTTTATTACATAGTATTCAAAAATTCTTTATAACTAAATTACAAAGCTATGTGTTTTAATTATTTTACATGACTTCTACCCTTACTATCTTAGCATTTATATTCCTAACACATAGTAAAACATCTTTACAGCAAACAATATTCCTAACACATAGTAAAACATCTTTACAGCAAACAGTAGTAGTAATCAGTGTAAAACATCATCTTCTCAATTGCATTTTAGAGCAAAATCTTTCTTCCTCGATTTGATATCGTACAATTCCAAACTTTGTTGCTTAGATATAGTTATACCAAAAAGTAAGACATTTATTTAGTCTGTTAAGCGACTCCTTATCCAAAAAAGATGCTTTCTGATTTCTAGTAACAGGGAATCACATATTTTTACAACATGAATATTCTCAAATGTAAATGAGTTTTGATTTTGATTTTGATTTTGATAATTGTTTTCTTTTTCCACTTTAAAATTGAAATTCACTGTTTATTGTTCCTGTTGTTATATGATACTTATTAACTGTTTTCTTGTAAAACAGAGGGTTAGTGAGTTTTGATTTTGGTTTTAATAATTGTTTTCTTTTTCCTCTCTAAAATTGAAAATAACTATTTGGGGTTCTTATTGCTATACGATACTTATTAACTGTTTTCGTATTGAATTAAAGGTTAAGTAACTTATTTAGATGACACTGTGTGTATATAATTCCATTTAGTGTGTGATTCCTTAATAATTTTTCCAAATCCCTAAAAATAAATGAATAGTGTGGACAATTTAGATTTTAGAGGAATGAAAATTAAAGAAAATTATTTTGTAGGGACTAAAACTAAAATTTGTTCATTTTATGGGATAAAAAATAGAGTTTAAAGACCGTAATTTATCTGTAAAACAGTCTTACAATGTCAATTAATCCCAAATTAGATTTCATTATTAAAATAAATAAACTTTTTATAAATTGCTGTGATTGATTGCGTAAATTTTAAAAGATGAATTTTTTTTTTATAAAAAAAAATTAACTAAAATTTGTTAATAGTTTTTCTTTCTTGAAAAATAAGCTGATTTTTTTATATAAAATTTGAAGTTTATAATTATTTTTCATCGGGTTATTTTTTCTTTTAACTATTTTTATACTATTTTATTACACAGAAGTTATTTTTTTACTACATCCAAATAAAATTAAGTATTTTTCAAATAACTTTTCAGCAATCTTATCCAATTTGATTTTAATTATAATTATAATCAATTATACATAGTATTAATTATTAAAATAATCTGATTTTTGCTAGCATATCCTACGTACCCCAAAAGGAAATAAAACGTGGTATGGAAATTCCTTCGTTGATGCATTTTAAATTCCAACGTATATGCAACAATGAAGTGGCCATGTTTTACGTCATAGTCGATAGATAGTTGGTTGATTGAACATGTGTTGAATTCTTTGTTCGGGGTGCTTGAAAAAGATTTATTAAAAAAGTCAAAACCTATTTCAGTAATTTGTACGTTTGAAAGAAATATTTGTCTTTGATCTTTAGCCACCGTCAAATGAATACCAGTGATTGAAAAAAAGAAAATGTTAATGTCAAATATTTGGAAGGTATATACCAATTAATCAATGATATTTTTCTTTAAAACATTAGCATTAATTGTTTTTATACATCAGAATTGAGTACAAATATTAGAGAATTTATAATCTCTACTCGACCAATCACGCATGTTAAACTTCCTTCGTAGAACATTAGTGTTACTGATTGCTAAATTAGTTTTTTAAAAAAAGATTAGTCAAATGTTGAAATCCATCAACAATACTGTCCATGCAAAGTTGCTCTTCTGTGGTGAAATATCAAAAGAAGACACCTTAATGCTTTAAAGAAATTTGTATTTTGTATATCAATAAAGGAAAAAGAAAATTTGTATTTCCACGGCAATAACAATATAGAATCCATCCTTAACATTAGAAAAGGTTTGTAATGTAAACTTTTAATTATTGAATTTTAGGAATGATGTTGTTTCTTATTAAACATGGTTAAAGTTATTGAAATTATTTTCGTTATTACTTCTTCGTTAATGGTTATCTTTATGACAAATCTAGATAAAAATCAAATTCGATAATAAAATAAAAAGAGAAATATTATTTTGGTAATTTTTAAAGAGATTAAGATGGTAGGGTTGTTAAAAGTGAAAGAATTAAAAGGTGATCGTATCTCGGTAGCGGGTGACGTTGATGATGACGTAGGGTTTTCTTTCGAGCTCCGTCTGACAGGTGGTGGGTATTTGCAGGGACTTCGATGATTAAGTGAGTATCAGTCAGAGTAAAACAAGGTTAATATTAGGGGTTCAGAGAGAGCAAACCTGATTAGTGATCACCTATTTATAAGTATAGACCATTAAGGGTAAATATGTAATTGGACCATTTGAGCTTGGGCCAGTAACATCAGCCCCAAGCTTCTCGGCTCGGTTGGTTGGGGCGGGGAACTACACCTTATGCTCTGAGGTACAAGCCCCCAAGCATTGGACATGTAGGTGGGTTTAGTTTTTAAGGTTGCCGACGTGCGGTCTTGGAGGGGTTTTGATTAGCTTTTCAACTTGTTTGTCCTGGCCGGGGTGGTACCTTTTGCGTCCGAGGCCGAGGTGGATACCAGGGTGGTATCCTATGTCCGGGGCCGAGGTGGATACATGGTCAAGGTCTCTCGCCATGGAAGGGCAGATCCAGATCGACCTTTGTACGTGACATCAACGATCATTTAATGTTGATATGACCATTATGGTAAGTGACTGATACGAGGTCGCACTCGCACAAATTAATACAATTAAATATGTAGTACTAGGAAGTGACTCCTAGATCGTCTCTCTCAAGGACCATCACTCATTTTCTATCAAAGATAAGATACGAAGTGGGGGGGTTTGTGTTTGTGAAAACAGAATTATAAAACAGAGAAATTAACAAGAATTAAAATGGGATTACCCTATTGATCAGATTACAAATTCACTTATCCTAGGTTACTGGATTAATTAACTAAGCGAAAACTAATCACATCAAATGCTCAATTTACTCAACTCTCAATCCAACCTGAATTAACTAACTAAGCGATAATTAACTCTAGGTCTTCCTTATGTGAATTAAGCATCCACACACATCAATTATCTCAAGTCCAACAATTTATACATCAACCCATTAAGCATGAATAGAGATACAAATTGTCTATTAACTGAAACGCTAAGAGAGAATCAGCAATTGAGGCTTTTAAGCACATGAGTAATTGATGAAGAATTAAGCTCAAAGAGAGCATAACAATACAAAACAGAAACCTCAAAGCTTCATTATAACCCAATTCAAGATGATAACCCTAACTAAATTAAAGACCCATTAAAAAGAAATTGAAATTGAAATTGAAATTGAAATTGCAGTACAATGAAATTGAAGAAGATGAAACAGCAATGCAGCAATAATAAAAGGAAAACGTAATAACAGCAAAATGAAATTGGAATTGAATTAGAATAAGGAAGAAGAAGACAAACCCAAATTGATTGATGAACTGAAATTAAAACACAAGTGCTGGAACAATTGATTGATGGCTGGAACAAAAAAATGCAAAGGAAACAAACTGGAGAAGAAAGGAGAAGAAAACCTAAACCTAAAACTAACCTAAGAATGTAAAACGTGAAAATGGAGTGTGCAGAATGTGTCTCCCGAATTGCCTCTGTCCAGCCCCTTTTAATTACAATTGGGCAGCCCTCATGTGCAGGGCACATGCCAATTTAAGTGCAAAAGGGTCTCATGTTCGATTCCCACATTCAGCAAAACAAGAAAAAGAATTAATTGCATGATTTACATAGCCTAATTGCTGAAATTCCCATCCAGACTTCGTGGTCCAACTTCAAGGCCATATTCACCCAAGATGCAGTCCGAATTGGCTCTTCGTGTCTTCATAACATTTGTAGCTCTGTCAATCCTTTTTCATTTGCAAGAAACCTGAGCTCAAAATGATATTTGTGGAGGAAGTTATGCCTATTTTAGTGAAACTACTCAAATCTGGAAAAATATAGCAAATTGAAATAAATTAAGCACTTAAAGCCCAAATGAGTCTAAACTCATAAATGCATTAAATCATGCTAATTTACTCTTAATCATGTTGTAATAGGATACAAAATGTGCAGAGAAAATGATCAAAATAATGACTCATCAGTGACGTTTGAATTTCCGTTATTGGGCCTGGGCTTTTGGTATTAGGCCTCTGTTGTGAGTGGTAGTTCTCTTCTTGGGAATTCTAAGAGCCTCCCGCCACTCTCAGTTTTCACTTTACTTCATTCTTCCATATGCTTGACATTCTTAGGTCTTTAGTTCCTTCTTCATTTGCTAGGAAAAGCCTCCCCTTTGCTCCTCGTTCATTTTCTCGTTTTTCCGTTCAATTCTTTGTCAAGGTAGGTCTTCCATTCCATCGTTCAATTCTGAACGTTCAAGTAGCGTCATGGTAGAGAATCCAACTTCTTCCGGCTCTAGGTGAGAGGGGGAATCTACTTCATCAGAGACCTCTAAAAGGGACGAGTATCGTTTTGCCGCTTCAGAGGTCTCGGCTCGGGCAGCTCGGCCTACCCTTGGGTGGTCGAGGATGTGAATAAGTATAGCTCAATTTATGTGGAGGATGCACAAGTCCTGGAGTTGACGAAGCGGCTCCCGGTCATGACCGAGGAGGTTACCAGGCTGGTGGTCGTAGGGCGGTCCAGCCCGACAAAAGGATACATCAAAGGCCAGCCTTTACCACCAACTGATTTTTTATTTATGTCTATGAATACCTAATGAAGGATTTTGCCATCCAGTTCCCCCTTTTCCCCTTCGAGTGCAAGATTCTGACTTTTGTAAATGTGGCTCTGTCCCAGTTGCATCCTAACAGCTGGGGTTTCTTAAGGGCCTTTCAAATTTTGTGTGAGCAGCTCGGTCTTAGACTCCAACCTAAGGTCTTCTTGTATTTCTACCAACTCCGGCATGGTGCCAAGGTGGGTTGGGTTTCTCTTAGTGGTGCCCAAGTTAAGGGAGTCGACCCCTCCCTTTTCACCCCATACTTCCTATCGTATAAGAGATTCAGAGATAGGTTTTTTAAGTTATGTCTAGAGACTCCGGAGGGTCGAGGCCATTTCATGAAGGGGGGTAGCCTGGACCCGGTCCACCCCATCTATTGGAGTCAGCCACGTAAGTTCACGTCAATTGCTGAGATGGAGTTAGAGGCCGAGTACCTTCGTCAAAAAGAGATATTGCTCGGCCTCTCAATTGCCGAGCTTTGGTGGTTGTGGTCTGGGCCAATGATCCTAAAGCCACATTTGAAGGTATTAATGATTTTTGTTGACCTCCCTCTCTTCAACTGATTATTAATCTTGTTATTGTTTCGCAGAGCTCATGGGAAGAGACATCAAAGTTCAAGGGTCCGTGGCCAAGAGCTGAGCTGCTCTGAAGGGAAAGACAGTCGTCTCTGGCTCGACTAAGAGGCTTTGAACATTTGATTCGGGGGAGGCCGTGCTGAGCCCTCAGTGACAGAAGACTCCTATTGGACGCTCGTCAGTGGCAAAAGGAAATCTCCTTTAGCCGGGCCGAGCCCCATTCCTTTGTTCATACCAACACCTCCGCCTGCTCCTACCTTTGTGCAAGAAATTCACGACTTTCACAATTTGGCACTGACCCAGGCCGGCGTGTCACCTCGGAGATCCCAAGAAAGTGGTCGGGCCGGTCACACACATCTCCTAGGAACCCCAGCTTCCTCTCCCCGGCAGGGTTGGAACTTACCGAGTGGGGCCATGGGGCGTGGCCGAACCGAGGATGGTCCCCAGCTGGAACATATATGCACCAATGTTGACCCAAGTGTATCATTGTGGAGTCCGACCATGCGGGGAGATTAAGTGGCTATTGGGGAGGAATTCTCGAGTGGGTACGATCGAGATCTGATACGGGTTGTTGGGTTACCAAACACCTTTGAAGGGGTGGAGATTCATAAGTGACATATCCATCTCATATTCTCTCAGCTTACCAAACAACTCAGCACTTGTCATTAAGGCGAAGTTCTTTGATTCTGTAATGGCTGTGACTGTTGGTTGCCATTTTCTGCTTAGAGACTTCAACACCTTTATGTTTACCTCTTCCTCAACAAAGACCTTACCGAGTCCTTTGAGGTGATTCACAATGTGTGTGAATCGCTTCTGCATGTCCATGATAGACTCACCTTGTGCCATTCTGAACATTTCATACTCTTGGATGAGTGTGTTCTTTCTAGCTCTTCTCACCTCAGGAGTACCTTCATGAGTCACCATGATAAGATCCCATGCTTCCTTTGCTGTTGTACAAGCTGAAATTCTAAAGAATTCATCAGAGTTTAATGCGGAATGTATAATATTTAAAGCTTTAGCATCATTTTCTGCTCTCCTAATTTCTTCTGGTTCCCACTTCTCAAATGGTTTTTCTAATTCATTTCCATCAACTATATATGTGGGGATTTTAAAATCAGTTACAACAGCTTGCCAAATGTTTCTATTTATAGACTCCATAAAGATTTTCATTCTAACTTTCCAAAATGGATAGTTATCTCCACAAAACAGAGGAGGTCTATTAATAGAGGCACCTTCAGCAAATGGTAATTGATTACTGGCCATTATGGATCAAATTCTAGAGCAACTTACTAGAAGTAGCTCTGATACCAATTGTTGGTCCCTATGTATGAATCTAGAGGGGGGGTGAATAGATTCTTGCTAAACTTTACCCCAAATTCGCGTGTTTCTAATTCCTTTTAATTTAGCCAAAAGCTAATCTTGATTACCTATCAATTACCTTTCAATTACAGATTCAATTACAGGTTCAATTACTGACTCTATTCCTAAACCAATTAATGAGTTGATTATCAATACAGTTTTCAAATACGAGCGAGAATATAATCAATAACAATATAGAGAAAACGTAAAGAGAGTAAGGAAGAAGATGAGTGCACAATGATATATACTTGGTTCGCCAATCGCCTACGTCCAAATCCCAACCCAACAACTGCTTTTTAAATTGGCTTTCCACTATCAAATGATTTCTTTTGTATCCTTTTACATTCACTCTACAACAAGCAATACAAACAAAATCAAAACACCCAAAACTGTTCTTCAACTCAAGAACAAACTTCCTGCACCTTGGCACCTCCAAGATCAAACTTTGAGAATCACTTCTCAAATACAATGCTCTATCTAGAGAGACCTCTCTCCTAGAGCAACAACCCAAAATTGGAAATGCAAAAGATCAGTAAAGAATACACCTCAAGTGCAGAATCTGATCACAAACAAGCTTTATGAAATCCACCCAACAAAGATATGAACCAAGTTTCCCTTTGGTCTTTGAAAACCTTGATGAACTCTAAGTTTAGAGCATATGAAAGTGTAAGAATTGTTTCAAGAAGCTAGGTTTTCAGCACCTTCATATGTTTCATCAAGATTATACTTATAGAACAAATTTGGAGGGAGAAAACGTGCAAATCTGAGCTACAACGGTCAATGTAATTGATCCCAAATGCATGTAATCGATTACACTAGCCGTTAGAACCCTCCAATTTGATTTTTCCAGGCATGTAATCGATTACCACGAGCATGTAATCGATTACATTGAAGAGGGAAACCCAGAAAAGGTGAATTTCAAACCATGTAATTGATTACACTGGGGATGTAATCGATTACACCAGAGAGTTCTCAGCATGTAATCGATTACATCAACCATGTAATCGATTACACCAGAGAGGATGATCAATGTAATCTATTACACCAAGCCTGTAATCGATTACATCAGTGAAAAATGGATTTCCAAGGTTTTTCAAACTGTTTTTCTCAAATGGAAATCAAACATTCTTCACATGATCAATCATACACTAGTTTTACATATCTCTGGGGTCTTAAGCAAAGAATACAACACATATATGCCTATACTCAACACACAATACATAGTTATATCCTAGTTACATTCAACTATGGAAAACCGAAAGATACATTCATCAAAACCAAAACACATAAGAGAGACATAATCGGCATTCTTCAAGCTTCAAGTCCAACATGGAGAAGAGCAAGGCCGAGGCAGAATCGGCGCATGCTAAGGTAGAAAAGCTTCGCGCACAGGTTGCTGAGCTGCACAAGAGTCATGCTGAGGTGGGGGTCTTGAAGGTTGAGGCGGCCGACCTGAAGGAGACCAACGTGGCTTTGTCCGACGCCATGGACCAGGCTAGCCTGACCGGTTATCAAGATGGCTTCCAAAGGGCGGCCCGACAAGCTATCTACCATGCTCCAGTCTTGACTGCTGAAACCTTCAGTTATACTAAAGATGTAATAGAGGGAAATTTGGTTGAGGACGAAGACTAGGATAGTTCGCCTCTGTCCGTTTTGTAATTCTAGACGCTCTTTTATTGTTGTTGTTCGAGATATTGTATTGGACTCGTTTTGGCAGTTGAGTGATATAGAACTTAATTTTCTAACCTTACTTTAATAAATGAATTTTTTATCTTTACCAAATTGAGTATGACTGGGACGGTCGACCAGGAAGGTGGTTGAGGATGACGTCTCATGAGTTGGGTGGGTCGGCGGGGATGGTGAAGTCCAATCATGATCGAGCCTGTGGCCGGGCCGGTAGGGATGGTTAAGTCCAATATTGACCTAGGACGCGTGGCCGAGCCGGTGGGGACGGTTAAGTCCAATCCTGACCAAGCCCGTATGGTCGGGCTGGTGGGGACAGTTAAGTCCAATCTCGACCGAGCCCGTGTGGCTGGGCCGGTGGGGACAGGTAAGTCTCATATTGACCGAGCCCATGTGGCCGAGCCGGTGGGAACAATTAAGTCTAATCTCGATCGTGCCCGTGTGGCCAGGCCGGTGGGGAAGGTTAAGTCCAATATTGACCGAGCCCGTGTGGCCGGCCGGTAGGGACCGGTTAAGTCCAATATTGACCGACCTCGTGTGGCCGGGCCGGTGGGGATGGTTAAGTCCAATATTGACCGAGCTCGTGTGGTCGGGCCGGTGGGGACAATTAAGTCCAATCTTGACTGAGCCCGTGTGGTCGAGCCGAAGGGACGGTTAAGTCTGATCTTGACCGAGCCCCTGTGGCTGAGCCGATGGGACGGTGAGGTCCGACCTTGACCGAGCCCGTGTGGCCGGGCTAGTGGGACGGTTAAGTCTGATCTTGACCGAGCCCGTGTGGTCAGGCTAGTGGGACGGTTAAGTTCGATCTTGACCGAGCCCGTGTGGCCGAGCCGGTGGAACGATTAAGTTCGATCTTGACCGAGCTCGTAGGGCCGAGCCGGTGGGATAGTTAAGTCTGATCTTGACCCAAAGACCTAAATTAAGTGAAAGTTGTATTTATTTTTAATTTTTGTGATTAAGTGTTTAAAAAATGCTTTCAATGAAAATTGAACCTAGGTAGTTGTAGTCAATATGGTTCGAAATGTAAATAGGACATCTTGGTTACTTATACTAATGTTAGTTTTATTTTTATTTGGTTAAAACATAACTTTTAATTGACATTGTAATAAAAACACTTGAATCAGATATGAATGGACACACAAGATTATTCAGGATTTGCAAGAGGCTTTCTTTGCTAGGGTTTTTCTTACCTTCACAGGATCTTATCAAAAACATCGTTTCTTGTGGCGATCATTGACTTATCAATCCTTTAGGTTTGTGGTGTCGACTTAATATTATTGTTTGTTTATTTTTTTCCATCTTTGATCAAAGTAAAGTGTTTGTTGCTCTACTCATAAACTCGAATCAATTTCGTTTACAACCATTGAAGTTGTTTTCCTGTTTGTTTTCCTCTAGTTCAAGATTAAATTGAAACCTTAATTATTTATCTAATTTGAGTGATCTTAGTCCTAGTTAGGTCCTTAAATATTTAGATTGATCTTCTCACTAGGAAATCCACCATTTATTAATTATTTTGTACCTTAATTTTTTGTTTAGTTATAATATTTAAATTAAACTCTAAATATTTGTTTACTCTTTGATAACTCGTTTGTTTTTTCTTTAATTACTTTTGCATGTTATTGTCAATAAAATATGATGCATACATATAAATAAAGTTAAAAATAACATTAATTTTTATGAAACTATTAGATATCTATAATCAATTTAAAATTTAATGTTAGATTATAGTAATTTTTTATTTTAAAAAAAATAAGTTGATCTAAAATTTAGACCATGTTATTTTTTTTATTTAGTGGGAAAACCGTTAAAAAACAAGACAAGGTTGAAACTTTTAACTCAATTATGTAAACTGTTAGATCAAGGTGATTAATGTCTCTAAGTTTTGATTAATTACAAGATAGACGAAACATCTCAGACAAAACATCACAAACAAAGTCAGATGGAACAAGCACAGACGGAAGATGACTCCTCAAAGTTGAAGTCATTCGTCTGTCTCAAAGCCAAGTCATCAGACGGAAGGATAGACGAAACTCTTGAGACGAAGCTTACAAGTCAACCTTAAGACTAAAGATTCACATCGTCTGTCAAGGAAGTGAAGTACAGTCTGAGTAACTCGCTCCAATTTCAAATCTTCTAAAAGTATTCATTAGAGCTTCCAAGATCAGTATGGGGATTCGAGCTTACATATGCAACACGAAAAGGTTTCTCCCTTTTCCAAGAAAATCTCTGTAACAAGTCAAAAAAGGACTGAGCGCGCCATCTCCCGTTTGAGTAGTGTGGCACAAAGAAGGAGTTGAAGTTAAAGGGTGCACCTTTGCGAAGATGCGTCTACCCCAAAGCTTCCTTCAACAGAGGAGTGGAGAAGAAGCAAAACCACTCTCTCCTATGACCCATGACCCTCCTCACAGAGCTCGCATCAAGCGCGCAAGACAAGCGTCTCTGAAGCCCAAACACAAGCCCAAACACAAGCCCAAACACCAACCCAAACACAAGCCCAAACACAAACTCAAACACCAATCCAATCATCTCAAACCCCTATCACCGTTTCTGAAATTCCATTTAAGGATGTTCTTGTAGAACCCCTCATAAAAAGAAAAAGGAACATAAGAATTAAATGTTCTATGTATAAGACGCAAGAAAAAGAAATCTCCCCTAGTGAAGATGAAGGGGTAAGGAAGGCATCTAAAGATGCAACGTCTGTCAAAATCATGACAGACAAAGAAAAACAAAGGAAGTTGGCTGAAGAAAAGGCTAGAGCAAGGGAGATTGCTCTACAGAAAGCAGCCAAGGGCAAAGAAAAGATGAAGCAGAAGCAGAAGCTTGCGTCTGTCATTGTTGGAGAGACAGACGAAGCTAAGTAATTAAAAGAGGCTAGGAGAGTCTCAATGCTTCTAGAAGCTGAAAGAGAACGCTTGTTCCAAGAAAGCGTTAGAGACATTGGATCGTCTGAGGCTGCTCCTACTCTAGCAATTTCAGAGGGCATGAACAGTGAAGAAATTGCCCAGATTCAGAAGGATAATGCCCAATTAACAGAGGAATTGGAGACAATGCTGATTGAAGAGGCTCCAACTATGGAGGTTACTGAATCTTCAATCCAAGACAAACATAGGAGTGTTAGCACTGATCCTATTGTTATGTCTCCTCTGAATGTTTGTTTATGATCAGACGATGCCAGCTGCGTCTGAGGAAGTGGCTTGTATTCAGATGGTAGAAGTTGCGTCTGAAGAAACCTCTTGCTCACAGACGATGGAAATTTCGTCTGTTGAAGTTATTGATATTGACACATGTTCTTCATCTGATGAAGACTGTGTTAATATTATAAGGCAAGTGGTACTTGTGGTGAGAATCCATGTTGAGTTGCTGAACCCTGGGATATCCCACAAAAGCATAAGACAGACTATTCGTTTCTCAATGACTTAGTCATGAAGAGACTTGCTGAAAGCTCTTGTGCAAAAAGGCCAATCAAGCTAGATTGGTTGCTAAAAGATCAGGCTGAAGATGTCTCTGATCTCAGTGATGGTTACTTTGTAGACGATGAAGACTGCTTTATAATGGACACTCCCAACATCGAGTTGAAGAACCCTTACCAATATAGAGGAAAGAAGGGATTCCAACTTGGGAGATTTGTCAATCCCATCATCTATCACCAACCCTTGAAGCCAGAGGACTTCAAAGATGATGTAAAATATTCCCCTAAAGAGCAACGCGATTGGCTGAAGCGTCTGCCCTGGAATGAGTTGGCATAACTCAACGTCAAGGGTTTGGAAAACATTGCCGATTACAAGGATCATCTTGCTGGACTGTCGATTGAAGGACCAACACTTGGCTATGAACCACACATTCCATTCAGAGAGTACATCAAATGGAGGGTTCAACGTGAGCCTAACGCACCTACATTTCACCATTGCAGATATGGAGACGCCATCTCCAAAGTATATGAGCCAAGAGACTGTGATCATTGGCACTTGGACGCCATTGATAGTCATGATCCATTCTCCTTCACAATCCCTATGAACCAAACAGAGTATGTGGCACTAGGTCATACTCTAGAGATTGTCCAGGGATTCGTCAGCGATACTCCCTCGAAGTACATGAATGTGAAGACCCTAAGGAGTTTGCTCATTCTCTATCAGAAGACTACAACATTGCCTTCAAAGCAATGACTGGTGCTTACAGAAGAGAAGAGAAAGGTAGGCTAGCCTCCTTTCATCTTATCCAAAGAAGAGCAAGGAAAGAACTCAGGTACTATCCCTTCATGATGGGATCTCAGTTCTCATCACTGGTCACTAATGAAACCAAGTATTTCATTGTCATGGATCGTACAAGACCATGCTTGGTTAAGTGTTTGGCAAAAGGCAAGGAGAAGACGACACTGCCTGCCCTTAAGCAATTCAAGTTCGCAAGATACATTTCCAAGTGACTTCCGTCTGTTGCCTACAATCATCTCAAGACTATTCAAGCTCAAGCCTCAAAGCCTATCAATCCAAAGATTCAACGGATGATAGAGGATCATGAAGCTACCTTAGCTTTCTGCTCAGGAACCTCTTTTGATGAAGAGTCTGTCACGTATGGCAAAGTCTACCCTGGAGGAACTTTCGCCTACACTCTTCTTCCTCAAGAACCTTAGTACCTTAACTCACTACCTTCAACAAATCATATTCTTGGCAATGGGAGAAAATCTTAGTACTCATCTGGAACTTCCATTGTTCACTTTGCGTCTGAAGGAGACACCAGTGGAGGTCATTGAAGATGACACAGAACCCATTATAGAGGAAGCAGTGACTGATGAGGAGCCTCAATCACCTAAAGATCTCGCTGATAAGTATAATGCTTTGAAGCGTAAATATGATGCTCTTGAGGAAAACTGTGAGCACTTGAAAAAGAAGAACAAGGAGCTTGAAGAAAATCAAGTCTCTATATCCACTGAGATGCAGCAGCTACAGAGTATTGTGATGAGTCTTGTACAATATCAACCACATTCTCCATCATCTTGATTTTGATGATTCTCAACCCAAGGGGGAGAATATTTTGAGGAAAAAGTTATGCTAAGGGGGAGCATGGTAAGTCTTAGAGCTTTGAAGAACAGCATCCGTATGAGGGGGAGTCAAAGACGAATGAAGGATGAAGAATGTGTTCTTATTTTTGTATCATTCTTTTATTGTTCTATTTTTGCTCTGATTCTTTCAGTATTTTTTTTGTATAGCTCTGGAATTTGTTTATTTGCTCTGATTATGTGTATTTTTTCTTCTGAATCTTGTAAATGGATTACATCTCATTGATGTAACAATTCTTATAAAGAGGTATATTCAGATAACATCGTCTTGATGTAATTCTGGCTGCTTGTTATATGCTTTGGCTAACTTTGTCTTATGCAAATGCTCTTTTGAGAAAGTTGCTAGTATGGTATATAATCATCAAAAAGGGGGAGATTGTTAGATCAAGGTGATTAACGTCTCTAAGTTTTGATTAATTACAAGACAGACGGAACATCTCAGACAAAGCATCACAAGTAAAATCAAATGGAAAAAGCACAGACAGAAGTTGACTCCTCAAAGTTGAAGTCATTCGTCTGTCTCAAAGCCAAGTCATCAGACGGAAGGATAGACGAAACTCTTCAGACGAAGCTTACAAGCCAACCTTAAGACTGAAGATTCACATCGTCTATGAAGGAAGTGAAGTACAGTCTGAGTAACTCACTCCAATTTAAAATCTTCTAAAAGTACTCATTAGGGCTTCCAAGATCAGTATGGGGATTCGAGCTTACATATGCAACACGAAAAGGTTTCTCCCTTTTCCAAGAAAATCTCTGTACAAGTCAGAAAAAGGACTGAGCGCGCCATCAAATCCGTTGCACACGTTATCTATCATTTGATTGCACTCTGACACCTTTTTGAACTTCACTTGGAGAAAGTTCAACGTCATTCTTCTGTCTCTAACGGATATCTGAAGACTCTGTCTATATAAAGGACTTCACTCCTCCAAGTTTTAGTTGGTGAACACGCTTAAATTTCTAAGTCATTGTGATTTCATTCACTGCTACTTTTGTGCTTTACTGTATATCCCTCTCTGCGAAGAGAAAACTTTTCTTTCTAGAAAACTATCTCAAATCCACTTGTGTGGTGCTTTAGCCTGAGGAGGCTGGTTGTTCAAATAATACCTCTCTGTTTAGCTGCGGAGGGCTGGGTTGCAAAGAATACCTTGTTGTTTAGCCAGAAGTGGCTGGGCTCAAACAATACTTGTAAACATTTCACGGTTTGTAGTGAAAACACAGTAGTTGCTGTGTAACAGGATGTAGTCTTGAATAGACGAACCAGTATAAAAATATCTATGTTTACTTTTATTGAACTTGTGACTAACGGGGATAATCAACTTGTAACGTCTGTTCATTAAAATTAACATTTAAAGATAAGAATTGTTTCGTCGACCGTTTTTAAACCAACCAGACGAAAGAAACTAATTTTTTGATTAACACAATTCAATCCCCCTTCTTGTGTTTTTATCTTTTACATGAACAAGTAGGACAAGTTAGTTCATTTTTAGTGCGTTGAGGCAGGACAAGTTGCACCATGTTACCACCGCTAATGACAAGTGGGAATTTCCCCAACGAACGGGTGGAGATTCCATGCTACCCATACCTGCCATCCCTAATTGGGCCCAATCCCAATTCTGACAATATTGTTTTAGTGCAAACCCCTCTTCTACTTAACGACTTTTAAATTTTGCTACTTACATTTTATAATAAGCCTATTTTAAGCAACTGCATGCAACACAATACGGCTGAAGCTGAAGGGAAAAAAAACGTTTCACAATGTCCAAAGTGGGCATATTATTTGTTCCTTTCACTGAATAACGACCACCATGAATCCCAATGACAGGCAAGTTCGATAAAATTCAAGAGTTTATAAGATAGGAAAACCTCTCAAAAAATGCAACAATACACAGGTCCGAGATGGATGAGTAAAAGTAAATGCATCTCGTGCATAGGAGATATTTATCTCAAACAAAATTAGAACACTATTCCAGTTGTTCCATTAACTTAGCTGAATGAATTTGAAATGATGGTGAAACAACATAATCATCTGACAAATTATTACCAATAGAGTAAACTTTGCTTATGTGAAAAGGCAGCTAGTTGACAACATCAAAAACCAACTTACGAGACTTTAGAACTGACCACCTCAAGCGAAGGTAATATGTAGCCTAAAGTAGTGCCAGAGACAGTATAAATATCCATTTGAATCCCATCTGCACATAGGAAGTATCTTTAGAAAACATGATATAGTCTTTGTTGATCTAGTGGAAACATGATATCAAAGGAAACAAACCAGTTTTCTCTCTTCCATTTCAGGTTCTACTGCCCAACTTAAGAATGACACAACATCTTTCCCCATCTGCAACAACATTAAAAAAAATATTAGGTACGTTCTTTCCAAGATGCATTTGCAAGAAGATTTATTAAAACTATTTCTCCACAGACAAATTTAATACATGAGCTTCTGTAGCATGGGTACCATCTTCATATTCCATAGCACCATCATTAAGCATTTTCGGCATGGCAATTGCTCCACCAGGAAAGTAAGGATTATAATGAAGTCCCTCTCTTATCTACACTGTTTTCAAGAACAGTCATTCATAAAAGTTTAAGAACACATTGTTGTAGGTGCAAAATGATATATGAAATTATGAACAAGTACCAAATATGTAGATTTCATGAGAACTGTCAATTACACAAAGCATAAAGAAATATCGGCTACATGGGTGTGTATGTATGACTCATAAGTGGAGTCACCTAGTGAAAGGAACATTTACTTGACATATGAGAAAAATACATCTTAATCATTATATTTTACTTGAATGATCAAAAAGATGTTTCACTAAAGGGCAGCCACATGATCACATAAACACGCCATTTTCATTTATGTTCTGATTTTCACAATCTACATAAAATATAATGGTTAGAACTCTCATTTCATAGAATAAGCGTTATATGCGCATACATGCTTTATCATTTATGAATTAGTTTGAATCTGAAAATGGCATATATGACATGCATGGGATATCAAAAGTCATGATACAAGCTAATCCTGAAGAACTAGCTGCACATAAATTAAATGTTCATAGGGTTGCAGGCTCTGCAACTGTACCCTTCCCACCACTACACCACACACACAAACACATGGCCATTAGCGTGCATGAAAAAAAGGGAATGAATACAAAAGCCATTTGACAGTTGTTGAGCATACACTTGTTTCAAAAGTCAAAACCACTAATAGATTTCCAGTATATTTTTATCTCGGTTCAGAACTCATGACATCAATGGTCAAGCATCTTCTAGCAAACAACCTTGCAAATTATATAAAATTACTTTACTAAATAAAATAAAACATATAACATTAGAAAGAATAACTTACCGAAACACCAGCAGGTGGGTTACGATAACCAGTTAGAAGGGCAAAAACATAATTCTAGCCATTATGACGGGCTTGAAAAATAAAAAGGATATATATTTCTAGTAGATATTCATTAGAAAATTGCAAACACATTACTATCAACTAATCAGCATTACTTTGGTAATAAGACTTAGATCTGGAGGATAAGCTCCTCCATTGGCAAACCTAGCAGCTACTTCATTTGTGTATGGCTGAGGAAAATGATCGCTGAGTTTACCAGGGCGAGTAAACATCTCACCCTCATCATTAGGGCCATCAACCACCTCAATCTCAGCTATCATAGCCTTTACCTCTTCTTATGTGTAAGCAACACCAACCAAATCACGGTATGATATCAAAGACATGGAATGGCATGAAGCACAGACTTGTGTATAAACTTGATGACCACGACGAATCCTGCTCATGTAAATTTAATTGAAAGCATTAAGAATTTAAGACATTAATTTAAATTATATGAACCAATTCAAGCCAAACGTAGCATGATCATATGAACTAAGAATTCCATTGTGAGGCCATGGATAGCTTGGACATGCCAAGCCATGCTGCTGTTGTTGTAAAACTGAAAAAGCCTGACACACCAGCTCCAATTAGTGCAAGTGCTCTTAAGGACCTACTCTCAGTAGAGCCAGCATCATCTTTCGTTGCTATGATGGGTGCCAACAAGGAAGAATTCTGTAGTGAACATACAACAGCTATTAGCAATACCAACAGACACAATCAACTTGTTCTACCTGAAGCAAATTTTTATCAACAAATTGAAACCACACAAGCATAAAATCAACATACAAGTCTGTATTAGGATCCAACAGCAAGGTATTGGACTTGGAGTCCGACATTGGAAGTATGGGATTCTAGTGTGAGGTTTACAAGACCTTGGGCTCTCCAACTACAACAGCTAGCTTTTGTGGTGTCCCAAGGCTCATATAAGTTTGTAAAAGGATCTTATATTGGAAGATAAATCCCATATTCCCATTAGTTGGATCCAACTTCTCAACCTTCTTGCATGTTTGACTACTGATTGTTTGGGAACATGATCACTTTCTCTAGAAAGCAATCTCACAAGCTGGCAAAGAAAGTGATTATCTCCTCAAAATAAGCTTAATCCAAAGGCATACTTTTGATGAGGTAAAGAAAAAAAATGGCACATGGACTAATCTAATCCATATAAATATTTCCAGATAAATCAGCAATACAAATCAGAGATCGGCAAAATCATCAAATTAACATGAAGTGAGGGTGCCTAGGTTCTAGGTTCCAAGATTGGCCTAGTGGTGAGGGGTTTGGGTAGCTTACATCCGGTCCTAGGTTCTAACTTTGTTGTCACCACTGCTAATTAAAATGTTGATATTTTAGGAAAAACAAATGAAGTGAGGACTTAAGACTTACAATAAATTGAGGGTGAAGTTTTCTCCGCAATAGCTGCTGAATAACACCTCCAGCCATCTCAGTCACACTGTAGGTCATTCAAAACATTCAAAAATAGATAATAAATAAATGACATCAACCATAGTTATGAGAATCTTACAATTCACAATTTGATTCTTAAAATTAAATATGATATGATTCGGCTATCTAATGATACATATCCTAAGGTAAATCTTAAATAACTGTGTCTTATGATACATGGACGAACCTTACGATTCAATATGCTTTAGGTACCTATCAATTCATATCCCACAATGAATCATACATACTTTTTCACCAATTGACATGAAAAATTGAAAAAAGTTATATAACCTAAATTGTTAAATGAAAAAGAATTGAAGGAATCCATCTAAACTTAGAATAGAAAGTCAATTTGATAACCTTGATTTTAATTCCAGAATATCTATTATAAATTTTAATATTGTGGTGATAAGAAATTTGAACACAACTAATGAATCCCATGCTCCCAGAGTTATGTTTTTTTTATTTATTCATCATGAAAATGTGCTTTAATATGTCTTTGTTAGTTGTATATACTATGTTTTATTATTGATCACGAATCTTACAATTCACGATTTATAAACTAGGCCTTCCAATTAACAATTTGTTACCATAACATCAACACATAACTCAACTATGTGCTAGAAATAAAGTCACAGGAATAAGCACACGTGTGAAATTTGTAAACAGTTCACTAAATTTCATCTGCAACAGAACAAATCACAAAAACTAGTAGCACTGAGAACTGCCACAGGAATGCCATCACATTTATAAATGAAATGCAAGATTATTTTAGAATGATCTACAAAGAAAAATAGCTTTAAAAAATTAATAAAAAAATGTACAGCTTCAAAAATGACGTATACCAATAGTCGAGCAAATTTCAAATTCAATCACAAGATATATGTTGCTCACAAAACCTCTTCCAACAAAGAGAACCCCCCCCCCAAGAAAAAAAGGAAAAAATGATGAAATGATCTAAAATAGCAAAGAAACATGGATTTCATATCACCACCAAGAATGCAAACAATCATAGATCAAAAACTCACGAGGTCACAACATCACAACATAAAATTAACGATAATAAGGATAATTATAAAATAACAACAACAACAACAATATTGGTTACGCAAAATAATGACAAGCTGAAACTCTTATAATTCTGGAATATAAAACCTAGAATATGGAAGAGTGAGGAATAAATGAATAGATGTAAGGAATGGAAGAGAAAAGAAGGGAAATACTCACGAAATGGTGAAAAAGGTGAAGGTTGATTTGTCAAAGGGAAGTGAAAGAGTGGTGTTGTGTCGCAGATTCAGTTGAATAGAACAAAACCAGATGGACAAAACCAAGCAGCCATCGCGTGTTTCTACTTTCCACCACACACGTTCTCTTCTCCTCACCGCATTTCTTGGGCTTTTTCTTATGGGCCTTCTGTTAATTCTATTCAGCCCATCTCCATCACTTAGCCCTACCAACAAAAACCAATGTTATTTGTCTTTTTCATTCTTTTTGAATTTCCTATTCAACTTTTTTTTTATCGCGAATGAAGTTGAATAATCATTATAGAGTTATTATTTTCACTCATTTTTCAAACTTCACCCTTTTACTTTTGTAAGTTCAATATTCCATAAATGCCCATGTGAGAAAATTCTCATAATTAATGCATTTCTTTATACAACCAGCGATAGGTAAAAAAAATTTGCATCTAATATCTCCAAATAAAATCTATAGACATTTATAGAGGATATAGAAGATTTACTTTTTACCTATTTGTAAATGAGATAAACCAAAATATCACACTAGTTTAGGGTCTGATTATATTACTAGAATGTACAATCTATTATTTCTAAGAAAGATTTAAACAATAGACACACAAGGTTGTCATGTTTATTATTAAAATTGTCCTCTAAATTAAGCTTAACAAAAATTGATTACTTACAATAAGATTAAAGTTGAGAAAATGTGATATGACAATAAATGACTATCAGAATAAAAATATTGGAACTTAAGATGTCGAGTCTTATCCCACAATTTTTAAGTAAATATAAAATTTTGATGATAACAAAAAGGATTAATTATGATTGAATTTATTATTTTTTGTTTCACGTGGACAGAAAACAACATCGTACTCTAATGTTATCATCGAAGTACACAATCGTCCAAATAGAATGCATGTTACTTAAAAAATAAGTGATCATTATGCAAAAGTAAAAATGAACGCATACACATATAATTTGATGTTCGGCCAAGTTAAGTAAGTGTATTTATTTTCTTTTAGTGTCTAAGCAGGAAAGTAAAACTTTTCATTCAAATTTTATAAACACTGATATGCTAATTTTCTCTATTAGTTATTCTTAAGATTTGTGTTTTATCTTTATAAGTTAATGCATTTATTGCATTTGTACATCTAATGTTTGTATTTTGAAAAACTTAGACATTTTTCCAAACAACTATCAAAATATTGACACATCAATGTTTTAATATTAACAAGTATAAACCAGGCAAAATAAAAAGGCAAGCTTGATGTAACTGGCCAAAACTTCTGATTGAGCATCCTCATACAACTCCTTCTCAATGAAAACTTCTGAAGACTTATATAAAATGTCAACTTATCATTTCAAGCATGAAAACATAAACACACGAGAAAAACAAATGACAAAAAACAAAAAGAAAGAGTTAAAGAAATGTTAAAAAAACACATATTAGATAAGTCTTGAGAAGTGTTTGAGTGTACTTCAATTTCATATTTGTTTACATTGCAAATTTATGCTCAGTGGTTTGATTATAATATCCTTTCTATTGAGTTATCTTTTCTTTAAACATTATTGTTTGGAAAAGTTAAGATGGACTTAATGACAAAAAATACATGAGTAATAAGCTTAAGTTGTAAGTTTACTACATTGTGATCTAGGAGTGACTTGATAAGAAAGAATACTTGGGTTGACTCAGAATTGATTTTGTAAGAAAGAATACTTATAACCAGTTTGGGAAGTTAAAGTTTTTCAAGTGTCTTGAAGGTATTGAATATAAGTCAATTGAACTGGACCAATATATGTTCAGGTGTAAGATTTCAATATGATCCTAGAGAAATTCATTTTATTACTATTAAACACATTTATAGATATCTTAAAGGATCCATTAACCTTGACATGCGTTTTAAAAACCACTAATTATGTTAAGGACAAAATAGAATGAAAACACACTAGTGGAGGATGGCGCATCATTAGTGGAAATTTGGTTTCTTGGACGACTAAGAAATAAGGAACTATAGTTCTATCCACAACAAAAGTAGAATATACCTCAATTGCATGTTGCTGCTCTCAGATTCTTTGGATCAAACATTAGTTGGTAGATTACGATATCTTCGAGAGTAACATTCCTATTAGTTTACTAAAAAATCCTTTTATACATTCTTGTGCAAAATATATTTAGATTAAACATCATATATAAGAGATTATGTATATAAATAGATAATAAATATAATATTTACAATGATAATAAGCTAGCTGATATCTTTACAAAGTCTTGTACTGGAGATAGACTTGTCTAATTAAGGAAGGAACTTAGAATGGACTTTATAAATGAATGAGTTAATCATCCAATATAAGTTATGCGTCCAATGGACTAATCATCCAATTGACTTTTAAGTAGCATCCAATGGACACTACTCATGCATGTTATGCTAGCATCCAATACATGGATAAATTGAGTATGCACCCATATTATTCTGTATTTAATCTTGTACTACTATTTTCTTCCATTTTACTCTTGTTGTGAAAGAAAGTTTTACCTATAATTAAATGAGCACATCTAGGTAATTAACAAACTACATTAAGTCTGTGTATGTATAGTAAATTTTATCATTATTTAAAAAAAGTTTTAAACTTACGGTAAAATTAGACAAATTAATAGATTATTTTCTGAAATAATTAATAAACTAAACAATAATCAACTAGAAATTTAGGGTGTTACAAAGGACATAATAGAAAGAACTCTTTGGAGATGGAAGTTTATATGTTACATTGCTTTTGTGAGACAGACGACCAAGGAATATAGAGATTCAAAACTTCACCCTTATTGTGTGAAAATTGGTGATGGGAATAAAAATTCCGAAAAGTATTGGATATGATCAAGTTGAGTCATGCAGTAGAGTTACTCCACACATATCTCAATTGTTATCTAGTACCACTGGTACTTGAGTTTCCCTTCTATAAGTTGCTTAAACCTTGTGAAAGAATAAGAATAGAGTTTGTGACATACAGTAATACCTATTTAGATAAAATGTGAGGTCTATGCATCTTGGGATGTAATATCGAGGAGGGCATAGAATAAGCCTATATTAAACTGGACAGAGATCTTGACGATACTCACATTGCATCTTTAGTTAGTGAAAGTACGTTGATATACCCGTTTTGTTGTACTTTAAACAATTAACTAAGGAACAATATGCAAGTCTATAAAGATTTAAATTTCCCATTGTTATACCTATTTTGGTGTACCCATTGATATACCTATATTACGAAAAGTTTTAAATTTCCCTTGTCTTTGAGACATACAAACGACTACTTTTTTAGTTTCACAAAAATAATGATAATTATCGCCATAAATTCTAAGTGTTACAAAAACAAATTATCAAAAGTCTAAATTATTTATCCTGACTTAAAATACAACCCGTAAATTTATTCATTTATTCATATATTTATTTTATTTTTTGAAAATTTAGACCTCACTATCACTCACCTCTCACGTCATACTTAGAGTATGCAAAATTAAAAATTTAACAACCAAACATATGAAAACATTTAAGATCAATAATAAATAATAACATAAATGAGCAACTATAATTTAAAACTAAATAAATATAATTGATATGATTATCTATTATTATAATATTATAATCAAAATATATCAATCATCATTCTTGAAAATGTAATAAAGAATAATTTAATATTTAAAAAATAAAAAATAACAATGCTAATTACAAAATCATCTCTTGATAACAGATAAATAATATCATACATATTTACTATCATATATGTATATCTAGTGTGATACATAATTATATCTAATGTGATGACATAACTATACTTGTGTTCAATACATTATATCATATTCTAATATGAAACAAAAAATCATCATCGATTATCCATTTAATTTATAGACAAATCATAAACGTACTAAACATATATTATTTATAAAATACTTATTCGTAAAAGATAAAATCAATTCTCACCATTTATAATATATATATATATATATAATAGTTAATTATGACCGTGACAGAAAAATACTTATCACATCATAATTAAATCATGTAATCATGAAAGTGGCACGTTATAAAGACAATTACAATTTCAATATTATTATAACTCCAATAAAAATAATTTTAAAGACAAAATTCAAAACTTTGATACTAATTTAGTTTAAATTATATTTTAAATCAATAATAAAAATATGAATATAAACAATGAAATTTTTAAAATATAAAATTATCTTCAATAATGTGTAGATTTTACTAGTATCTACACTCAAATTAAACTAAAAAAAAAAAAAAAAATGAAGATAATGATTTTTTTTATAGGTCGTACATCTTATTTATATAATTTATATTCTTGGTATGAACAAAAGATTTAATAATATTATTTATTTATATGATCAAATTAAATTCTTTAATTTAATTATAAAATATTAATGTAATTTCTTTAATATGTATTTTAAATACTCGTTTGCATGTAAGCTTGTAAATTCAATATTAAGTCATTAATATATTAATTAAGTATTATCAATATTTTTTTTCACGTAATATAAAATAATGTTTTATTTTCAAAAAATTTTTAGAGGAATAAAAGATAATACCTTCATCACAATCCTAAGTTAATTCTAAAGTATGGCATATCTGTTAAATTCTACAAAGTCAACTTATCTTGACTCAAGAAAATTTCATTTAATTTTCTTAACCATGACATAATTTTATATTTAGAATTCAAGCTCATTAAATAATTCTTTTTGATTAATTATTAATTCTACAAACATTCAATTATATCAAATTTTTATTCGACAAGTTCTTAAAGGGAATGGAATTAAAATATAACAAGTTAATACAAGATTAATAAAAACTATTAAATATCTTTTAAAGAAATTTCCATTGACAATTTATGATTAATATTACCATTAAAAAATCTTGGTCACGTCACTTTAATAATTATTAACCTTTATTCAACAAAGACCAAGTATATATTAATTTACCTCAAATATATATATTAATATATCTGGACTATTAATATTCTACTTACAATAATCTTATGATAAAAAACAACTTAAATTAAAATCGTAAGAAATTTATTTCATTGTCATGATCTGTACGAGATAATAAATCTCTATTGTCAAATTATCTGTTTAATCTTACAACAAATGACAAAAATAAAGGAAATAGTTTATTTAAAACAAAAAATGATAACAAGATTAATTTTGGATCTTGCCCGTACATGTTTATACCAACACTAGTTGACAACGTTAAGAACCAGCTTGCGAGACTTTAGAACAGACCACCTCAAGCGACGGTAATATGCAGCCTGAAGTAGTGCAAGAGACAGTACAAATATCCATTTAAATCCCATCTGCGCATATAGGAAATGTCTTTAGAAAACATGATATAGTCTTTGTTGATCTAGTGGAAACATGATATCAAAGGAAACAAACCAGTTTTCTCTCTTCCATTTCAGGTTCCGCAGCCCAACTTAAGAATGACACAACATCTTTCCCCATCTGCAACAATATTAAAAAACAATTAGGCACATTCTTTTCGAGATGCATTTGTAAGAAGATTTCCAGAAATAAACTTAATACCTGAGCTTCTGTAGCAGGGGTACCGTCTTCATATTCCATAGCACCATCATTAAGCATTTTCGGCATGGCAATTGCTCCACCAGGAAAGTAAGGATTATAATGAAGTCCCTCTCTTATCTACATTGTTTTCAAGAATAGTCATGAATAAAAGTTTGAGAACACATTGTTGTAGGTGCAAAATGATATATGAACTAGTGTCAAATATGTAGATTTGGTGAGAATTGTCAAAATTATAGAAAGCATAATGAAAGCTCATCAAGACATGGGAGTGTGTGTATGGCTTACAAGTGGAGTCACACACAGAGCGGGAGGAATATGTAGTGTGAGAAGTGAGAATAAATACATCTACATCATTAGATTTTACATGAATTGTCAAAATTATAATATTCCACTTAAGGGCAGCATGATCACATGAACAAGCCATTAGCATTTATGTTCTAATTTTGACAATACATAAAACATAATGGTTAGGATACTCTCCTCTCACTATAAGCATTCCTCATATTATTATATATGCATGCGTGCATGTATGCTTTATCATTTATGAATTAGGTTGAATCTGAAAATTATGAACTGCACGGGGTATCAAAAAGTCATGATACAATCTATCCATGATGCGCTTGATGGGATTAGGGGCAGTTTTTGACAGAAATTAGGAGCAATTATAATAATAAAAGTGTGTGATGGTTTATCACGTTCAGTTATGTATTTTAGGACCAGTTATATGATGTATGGTCTGATGGTAGGCAGTTTTAGGAGACTTTTGTCTCTTGCACAGCAAGTCTATTGCTGTATTGTGTTTAATTCAGTGTTCAATATTATCTTTTAATATTTTATCAATTGGAATTCTATTAGTGCTGGTAAAAAAAAAAAAAAAGAATTTACATAATAAATCAGTGTTCTTAGCAAACGATAAATTGGTGTACTTTGCAAACGATAAACAATTACTTTACTAAATAAAACAAACAATTTAAGATATGAAAGAAGAATTTACCGAAACACCAGCAGGTGGGTCACGGTAACCTGTTAAAAGCGCAAAAACATAGTTCTGACCATTGTGACGGGCCTGAAAAAGTAGAAATGATATATATTTATGGTAGACATTCATTAGAAAATTCCTACAACTTCACTATCAAATAATTAGCATTACTTTGGTAATAAGACTTAGATCTGGAGGATAAGCTCCTCCATTAGCAAACCTAGCAGCTGCTTCATTTGCATATGGCTGAGGAAAACGATCGCTGAGTTTACCAGGGCGAGTAAACATCTCACCCTCATCATTAGGGCCATCAACCACCTCAATCTCAGCTGCCATAGCCTTTACCTCTTCTTCTGTGTAAGCAACACCAACCAAATCACGGTACGATATCAAAGACATGGAATGGCAGGAAGCACAGACTTGTGTATAAACTTGATGACCACGACGAATCCTGCTCATGTAAATTTAATTGAAAGCATTAATCATTTAAGACATTAATTTAAATTATATGAACCAATTCAAGCCAAACGTACGAAGCATGATCATATGAACTAAGAATTCCGTTGTGAGGCCATGGATAGCTTGGACATGCCAAGCCATGCTCAGCTTCATCAGCTGCTGCTGCTGTTGTAAAACTGAAAAAGCCTGACACACCAGCTCCAATCAGTGCAAGTGCTCTTAAGGACCTACTTCCAGTAGAGCCAGCATCATCTTTCTTTGCTATGATGGGTGCCAACAAGGAAGAGTTCTGCAGTGAACATACAACAGCTATTAGCAATACCAACAGACACAATCAACTTGTTCTACCTGAAGCAAATTTTTATCAACAAATTGAAACCACACAAGCATAAAATCAACATACAAGTCTGTATTAGGATCCAACAGCAAGGTATTGGACTTGGAGTCCGACATTGGAAGTATGGGATTCTAGTGTGAGGTTTACAAGACCTTGGGCTCTCCAACTACAACAGCTAGCTTTTGTGGTGTCCCAAGGCTCATATAAGTTTGTAAAAGGATCTTATATTGGAAGATAAATCCCATATTCCCATTAGTAGGATCCAACTTCTCAACCTTCTTGCATGTTTGACTACTGATTGTTTGGGAACATGATCACTTTCTCTAGAAAGCAATCTCACAAGCTGGCAAAGAAAGTGATTATCTCCTCAAAATAAGCTTAATCCAAAGGCATACTTTTGATGAGGTAAAGAAAAAAAATGGCACATGGACTAATCTAATCCATATAAATATTTCCAGATAAATCAGCAATACAAATCAGAGATCGGCAAAATCATCAAATTAACATGAAGTGAGGGTGCCTAGGTTCTAGGTTCCAAGATTGGCCTAGTGGTGAGGGGTTTGGGTAGCTTACATCCGGTCCTAGGTTCTAACTTTGTTGCCACCACTGCTAATTAAAATGTTGATATTTTAGGAAAAACAAATGAAGTTAGGACTTAAGACTTACAATAAACTGAGGGTGAAGTTTTCTCCGCAATAGCTGCTGAATAACACCTCCAGCCATCTCAGTCACACTGTAGGTCATTCAAAACATTCAAAAATAGATAATAAATAAATGACATCAACCATAGTTATGAGAATCTTACAATTCACAGTTTGATTCTTAAAATTAAATATGATATGATTCAGCTATCTAATGATACATATCCTAAGATAAATCTTAAATAACTGTGTCTTATGATACATGGACGAACCTTACGATTCAATATGCTTTAGGTACCTATCAATTCATATCCCACAATGAATCATACATACTTTTTCACCAATTGACATGAAAAATTGAAAAAGTTATATAACCTAAATTGTTAAATGAAAAAGAATTGAAGGAATCCGTCTAAACTTAGAATAGAAAGTCAATTTGATAACCTTGATTTTAATTCCAGAATATCTATTATAAATTTTAATATTGTGGTGATAAGAAATTTGAACACAACTAATGAATCCCATGCTCCCAGAGTTGTGTTTTTTTTATTTATTCATCATGAAAATGTGCTTTAATATGTCTTTGTTAGTTGTATATACTATGTTTTATTATTGATCACGAATCTTACAATTCACGATTTATAAACTAGGCCTTCCAATTAACAATTTGTTACCATAACATCAACACATAACTCAACTATGTGCTAGAAATAAAACCCAAAAGCCCAAGCACACAAACAGTGTTTTCACACGTAGTAATTTCTAATTCCATTTTATATTTCAAAGATTGTTATCACTTTGTTTTCCATTGTTAAAAGTTTTCACACGTAGTAATCAAGGAAATAAAAACAGAAAACAATTAAAAAGTTAAAAACACTGTTTGGTGTACACTACAAACTTTTTAAATCGGAAACATAGTGAAAAAGGGTTAATTGTGTAATTAAAAGTGAAAAAATGAAAGCGGAAAAAAATAAGATGTATCAATCAAACCCAAAAGCCCAAGCACACAAATATGCATTCAGCAAAAGAATAGACCAAGCAGAAAATAGATCAAGAAAACAAAACGTAACATGTAACTAGACCACGCAGAGAATTGATCATGAAAACACTTGCACGAACAGTATTCCGCTCACAAAGACAACGAAAAACAAACTCTCAGGTATGTCTTACCATAATCGAAGTCTAATATAAGAGGAATTCACTAAACCAAACAAAAAATAGAACAAAATACCAAAATTTAGGAAAAACATACAATCCTTCACAAATTTCATAGTTCCAGAATTACTCATGCAAAAAACATAAGTCAAAATAGCTCAATCAATGTAGCTCAGATTTAACTAATTATCCATTAGATCTACGCACGCAGCAACAAGATTGAACTCCAAAAAAAAACCCAAACAATCGATAATATCCATCCAGGAACCAATCACAACAACCCATGAGACCTCTCAGACACAAAGAGACCTCAACCCACATCGAGCACAGAAATTTAACCAATCATCAAAGGATAGACACAAATTAAACCGATGAAAATTATATTAGACATACCGCAGAACAAATTAATGAATTCAAAATCGGCTCGAAAATAACGAAGCAGAAAAGACAGAGATCGAATCGAAGATTATACCTCAGAGGAAAACAATGCTTGAAACTCTGAACCGTTGTGCAGATACTGAGCAATGAACGAAGCATAAAAATAATAGGGTTTGGACACTTTATACCCAAGCATAAAAATCTAAGTTCCCAAAAGGCCCTCGGTTATTTTATTAATTTCCTTTTGTATCCTCGCTTCGTTTATTTGATATCGTTTCCTCTTGGAGATTTTGTTTACTACACGGCCCGTCTTTGCATAAATTATCGGTTTTACCGTGTTTCTTAAAAAATAAAAATAAAAAATCTTATTTTAACATAATCAAAACTAGAAGCTTTTGAAAAAAAAAAAATCAGCTTTTATTAATAAAATAAAATCTTATTCAATATTTAGTTCAATAGAAAATATTTTTATTTGCTTAGTTTAAGGTTAATAATTACAAATTATTTAAAAAAACAGTATTGAATATAATTTTTCCCATATTTTTAGGTTAGTGATTTAAAAGAATGCTACAAATTATTTTAAATATGTTTTTGTTTACTTAGTTTTAGATTAATAATTTAAAAGGAGATTGTATATTATCTTTAAAATATTCTTGTTTGTTTAGTTTTAGATTAATAATTTAAAAGGAAGGTTACTGATTATCTTATTTTGTTTAGGTTAATAATTTAAAGGAAGTTATAAATTATCTTAAAGTCAGTTTTAAATGAAATTTTTCAAATGTGGTCTTTGATTAATAACTTGATTATACATTATCTTAAAAATATTTTTTTTGTTCAAAAGAAGGTTACAAGTTATCTAAAAGTCAACTGTTCATCTTTAAAATGTTTTTATTTGCTTAATTTTAGGTTAGTATTTAAAAAAAAAAGTTACAAATTATCTTAAATAAATATTAGATGTAATTTTTCAGTTTTTGCAGTTACCTCTTATCTTAAAAATATTTTTATTTCCTTATTTTTAGATTAATATTTCTATTTACTTAAAATGTTAGCGATAAACTCTCTAACATAATGTTTTAAATATACCATTGATTTGTTGAAATCAAATATTTGTTAGGAATTTTATCTTATTAACTTTTAAATTATTGTCTTACTTTATTTTGTAAATTTTAATAAATCTCGACCAACCATACCGTGTATCAGGAAAATAAAAAAAAGTATATCAAAGTGTGTTGCTGAAAAAAAAAAAAAAAAAGGTACATCAAAGTCGGTTTCAAAGACAACAAATTAAAAACTATAAATTTAAGAAATTACAAATCACTTAAACATCATCATATATATGTTAAGAAGATGAAAAATAAAGCTAGATAGTTCCATGCATTTAATCTCTAATAGTATATTTGAAGCAAAAAAGAAAAGGTGTATGGTGGATCTCAACTATGATAATTTTGAGATAAGGTATAAGTTTACATAAATTGTTATAGACAAGTTATTTTTTATAAAAATCTTATTTATGTAAGCTCTAATTTAGATTATTGATTCTCAAACTTAAAATCTCAAATCATGAAGGTAATGGCCAAGAAACTTCCAGCATTAAGAGTAGAATAAAATCACCAACAATCTAGGAAATGGATTCACATGCACACATAATCAAACCAAGTTATGTGGAGGTGTTTAGATGGCATCCAATTCTACGTAGAAGTTTAGTTACTCATAATGGAAAATACAAGAACAACTAGTGGAAGAAGGTGAGAATTCATGATCATCTTTTAAGTTGTCTTTGCTTTTTCTCACTAAGATTTGCCTTGACTTGGGTATTAGTTTTTCCCTTTCAAGTACGAGCCTATTTATAGGTTGCGAAATAAATGCACAAATATGTAGAAATAGAGCCTTTTTTTTTTTTAGCTTAGTACCAATTTTCCTTGCTCAGTGTTTTGTCATTCTTCAAGGTGAACAAACCTCATTCACTTGGCACTAGAGAGATTTGCTTAGCGTCCTAGCTTACTTCATGTTGAAGGAGTCTCACTCTCTTAATGCTCCTTATTGGTACTAAGCACTTTAACCGCTAAGAGATACCACTGCTTACTATCAAAATATTGCTCTAAGTTTCTGATTCCACTAAGTGATTTTCTCATTTTCCAAATCTTCATTGAACGCCCTCATATGTCTCTAAGCATCCAAAGTCTTTTGAAAATACCTTACTGAATTCCCTTAGCACTTAACCTTCACACTAAGAGGTTTCCACTCTCTTTTGCCTTGTAATTTTTAGTTGAGGTTTGCTCGGTAACTCTAAACATTGCTGAGAAAATCTATGGCTAAAACCTTGTTCATATTTCTTTCAAAACCAACCAGGCATAAAACACACTTATAAGCATATAAGAGTATATGGATTTTCATCAAAATATAGTTATATACAAGCTTTATGAAATTCTTATATTTTTAGTGCTTCTAAGGTATAAATCTTCCAAAAATTCAAAAGATTTAAAAAATCAAAACAAAAGTTCGTGACAAAGTATTAGGGATGATTGTTGTAATGGAAATGAGTATTTTATGATAAATAAAGATTTGTGTCACTTTATAGAGGATTTTGTAATGAATGTTATCCTTATAAAAATTATTTATCATGAACATTATTATTAAAGTAATATTTAATTTTTTATGATAGATTGTATGATATAATACTTTTATCTCTAAACATTTGGTCATAACAATTGTCACATATTAAAAGCAAATAAATAAAGGTAAATTTAGTGACAGATATGTGTCCATCACAAAAGTATCCATCACTAAAATTTGAATTTATTGTTATTTTAATTTTTTCTTTATAACACTTTTAGTCATTTAAGTTTGGATGTTCTTCTACTTTTATACTTTAAGTCTTAAAATTCTATTTTTGTCTTGTAAAAACAAAAATACAAAGAAAGGGTTAAAATGTTTTTAAAATGATTTTCACAAGTTTTTTCCTTTTAAAGATTTCTCTGAAAAACTTTAGACGTAGATTTTCATATACTTAACAAATATTTAAACAAAAACTTTACAAAACAGTCCCGCTTAGTAAATAAGGCAGTAAAACAATAATGAGAATATAAAAAAATTTTATATTGGTTTGTCTTATCAAAACAACGTCTAGTTTCTTAACAAAAAATAAGATTTCATTAACTCAAAGTGATCACAAGTATTATTTGATTCAAATTATTTCTGGCTAATCCAAGTATTCTTTGACTGCAGTCACTTTAGGGTAACATTACCCAAATGTCATTTGAACCACGCCTCTTTAGGCTAACTACTCAAAGTATTATTTGGTCTCAACCTCTTCAAGTTAAACTAACACTAAAGGTATAGATTTACAACAAGGGTTGTGTAACTCAATAAAATCAATCTTTACACAAAAAGAAATATACAATAAGAAATCACATAAAAGGCTTTTTAAAAAGAAGATTTTACATATTGAACAAAGGATTTTTTCAAAGTGATCTCCAACATGGAATTTGTTCTTTAGTCTTTATATAGATAGAGTGTTTGAAGCAGTCGTTAAACTCAAAAGCTTCAAATTCCTTACTTCATCCACTGAAGCATGCTCAATGTTCCATTGCTTTAAATGCATTATTGTATTGTCAACTTCAGAGTTGCAAAGTATCTTCACAATCCAAGGATTTGGTACTCAAATGTTATATTTCTTTCTACAACATATCTTTGTGTTAGATAATCATATTTGACTCTAATTTGACACATCTTTTCATAACAAGTTAGGTGACTTCCTCCTATGTGATTGGAACAAGAACTTTTTTTATAAGATTTTGTACAAAACAAATTCCTGATATTTGGAGTTCGTATGAGTAAAAGTAACAAATAGAATTGATACATCTTTGTCATCCCTTAGAATTTCACATGGATAGACTCCTCTACCACTTGGGTTCTAGTTAAAAAATTTATATGCATTTGAAGTGCCAAAATATCCAAGAAAAATTCATTTCTCCATTTTTGAGTCAAACTTTCCAAGCTGATCTCTAGTGTTTAGAATAAAGCATTCACGTCCAAAAGGATGAAAATATGAAATGTTGGGTCTTTTTCCTCTCTGTAATTCATAAGGACTCTTGTTTATGAGGGATCTTATCAATATTCTATTTTGAATATAACATGTAGTGTTTACTATTTCTGCCCTGCTTAGGAAGAGAATTTTCGCACAGTACAACCCTTGCCATTTCTTAGAAGGTTTTGTTCTTTCTTTTAACTATCCAACTTTGTTAAGGTTTTCTCGGTGAAGGGAATTTGTGAAAGATACCATTATGATAATAGAAGGTTTTAAACTTTGAGTTTTCAAATTCAGTTTCATGATAACTTCTCCTAGAAGCAATACAATAACCTTTTTCATTTTGAACATGTTCATAGAATATCTCAAAGACCTTATAAGACTCGTGTTTGTGAGCTAGGAAGTATACCCACATGTATCTAGAATAGTCATCAACATCAGTATATACTTTCATGGATGAGGTTCCCCCTTTTTTGAATAGCAATCCTTTCCCTAGAGAGGTTTTAATGTACTGGATAATCTATCTACTGCCTGCAAATGTCTTTTTCTTGAATAATGCATGAATTCGCTTATTATGTTTGGACTATTGTGTGATAAATAGATAATTTTTCCCACAAGTCTTTGATATTATGCGTTCTCCACCTTTGGGCTTTCCTCACCATTCTCAGTCCTATGATTTTGCTTATTGGCATTCTAGTGGTCTTATAACCAACTTACCGATTTCTTTGAGAAGATGAAGTATGTATTTCCTTTGAGAAATAAAGATGCCTTATCTAGAGTAAGAAACTTTATCCCAAGGGAGTATTTTAACTTCTCAAGATTCTTCATCTCAAATTGAGCAATCAGCCTAATGAGATTATAAAGTCAAAGTATAAACACAACACCAACTTAAAAAGAGTAACTAGAATCATGATTAGAAGACTTGAAGATGAGGTGGAGTCATACTTGGCTTTGGAAGGAAGTGACTTTGTGTTTTACATTTTATAGTTGTGAAATACATTATTCCCCTCTTTTAGTTATTTTAATTCATGGGAATAATCTTAATTTTTCAAATAAAATAATTATTTACTAAAATATTTTTAAAATTACTATTACAATTGAATTTTTCTATTTAATTTTGACTTTCTTGAATTAATAATATTATTTGCACTAATCACGTTCGATCATGTCTAAATTAATGTTTGACATTCTATTTGGGTTCATTAGGCACCTCAAGCCGATTTCACAAAGTAAGTGATAAAATGACCGTTTTACCATTACTTAAAAAACAAGCACTCAAGCATACAAGTTTCTGCCTATGGGATTACGGAACACTTCTAGCTCAATTTTACAAAATGGGTGGTAAAATGACTATTTTCCTCCTACTTCCAAAATGAGACTGCTACAACTCTTCTTGGATTCTCTAAAAACTAATTGAGTCTTGTCTATATTTAATTTGGGCCCTACCAAGGTTTAACTTGATATTTTGACTATTCCCCTAAGTAAACAAGGTTTTGAGGTTAAGTGACCATATTACCCTTTGTCCTAAAAAAGATGATATTCAAAGTTATTTTCTATTGAGTTTCAAATTGATAATTCTAAAGTATTCACATTTCTTAAATCAAAATATATACACATAAATTTTTCTTAACTTGAGAAGTTAACCTTATTTGCCAAATTGTTGCCTTAGAGTTGATCAAAGTCAACTTAAATATCTTATCTTTGACTAGAGTCAACTATGTTGACGGATATTGACTTTGACTTTGGTCAAAGTATAAGATTTTGGTTACTAAGGATGTAGCTTAGTTACTATTCTTATCATTCCCACTAATTCATGTTGCATTCCAGGATTAGACAGTTAATCTGTTAAATATTTCTATTTATCTTAAGTCTAAATTTTCAATGTTATGGATACTTGCCATGATCCCTAGTTATTGGGTGAATAAATGATCAACAAATGTAAGTTATCTCTGGAATGGTTTAATGAAGGGTGTTTTAGGTTAAGGCATTATTCTCTTGTGAAAACTCTTCATTATCACATTTTAGTTTTCTTCGTTTGGATTCATGATAGCTTAAACTCTGTGTACTTCTTTCTGAGTTGTAATGATGTAATTATGTTAAGTAGTAAACTTAGAGACTTGTAATGTTTTGATTGGTTTTAATTTTGATGTAATGAGTTTATGATCTTAAGCTTCCACTTTTAATTTTTTATTTTTGTTTGAAATATCATTTACCTTGATTTTCATTAATTAAACTTAAACAAGATTTTCAAAAATTAAAATGAATTTCACGTTTAATATGACACCAATTAGGGTGTTACAAGCACAAGGAAAGCTCACGCTGAGTGATGAGACATTATTTTAATTAATTTATCTCCACTTATTATATCCTAATACAACATGATTAAGGGTCAATTAGCATGATTTGATACATTTATGAGTTTGGACTCATTTGTGCTTTAAGTGATATTTTTGTTCTAATTCACTATATTTTTCTAGATTTGAGCAGTTTCACTAAAACAATCATATCTCCCTCTACATACCTCCGTTTGAGCTCTGGTTTTTTTTTGAATTAAAGAAGATTGACATGGCTACAAAAGTCATGAGACAAGAAGAGCCAATTCGTACTGCATTTGGGGTGAAATTAGCCTTGAAAGTGGACCACGAAGTTAGTGCGGGAATTTCCAACGAATTGGGCTCATTTAAATGCATTTAATTCATTCACTTTGTTCTGTTGTAACAAGGATTTGAATGCAGGCCCCTGATTCATTAAAAGTCATGTGTCTTGCACATGCTTGACTTCTTTAAATACACTCAAACTCAAATTCTGAATAGCTTTTTACACTTAATAGATATTTTCGTTTTTTATTCCAGCATTGGGTTTTCCTTTTCCTCTTCTCTTGCTTTGCTAGGGTTTCACTTGCCCTCTTTTATTGCCTTTCAATTCTTATGTTTTGCTTCAGTTGCCTTTCAATTCAATTTGTTTCTGTTTGCAATTGCATTTTTAATTTTGTGGTTGATTTTAGGATTCTGCAATTTCTGTTCAAGCACATTCAATTTTCCAGCAATTGTTCTTGTTCTTGTTTAGCAATTTGATTTCGTTTTTTATCTTTCTTTTTGTGTTTCTGATTGTTTTTATAGGATTCAAGTTTGTTTTAGGTTTAATTTCAATTATGCGCAACTAATTTCATCAACCAATTCGATCTCAATAGGATCCCTAATTTCCTTAGGTTCTCCGTTCATAATTGAATGAGTACTCGTTTTGGATTTTGTAATTTCGATTTTTTTATGTTGATTGATGTTTTGATTTGAGATTATTGATTTCTGGCATGGTTGATTAACAACGAATGCAACAAACTAATTTTAGGATTCGAAATCGAGTTGTGTACTCTCGTGCGATTGCGTTAATTTAAAGGTCACCGAGTGTTCAATGAAAATTATCTAAGATCTTAGAGTGTTAGTTCAGTGTTTGAATACAGAGATCTTAGTTCAAATACACTGCATGTTCTTTTATTTTGTTGAACCGGTAAGAGAAATTAGGATCCAACAAAGAACATATTGATGACTTTTATTCATTTGTTAACTGCATTTTTAATCCCTGTTTAATTGTTGTTATTTCTTAATTGTTTGTTGTTTAATTGTTTTAATCTTCCCTCTCACTAAAACCCCCAAATTGCATTTTAATATTAGGCTACAGAGAGGTAACAACAAAGTAATCCGTAGGGAAACGATCTGAGTCCACTATTATTGTAAAATAGTAGCTAAATTCGGTTTTATTTTACGCATGTTCGGCGCGTGTGTCACTGAGCATAACTCTCAAAGTTAGAGGTGCACAAAAGATGAGTGGATGAAGGGTTCTGGTCTTGGTTGTTCTTCTTGATGTTTAGTTGTTCCATTCATATATTTGCAAATGATTCAAAAAGAAGAAAACTAAAACTTGGTATATGTATATAAGTGTGCATGTGTGTATGAGCATGTGTATGCGTGTGTATAAATGTTTATGTCGTAGTTTTTATATTGACAGAGGATATGATAAATGAAACCTTGTGGAGAGGTAGTAATGAGATGATGATGTTAAATATGAGCATAGATAATTATGTTAAGAGTCATTGGCGATGTCCAATTCTCGATGGGATTGCCTTGTAGATCCCTAGTTGAGTGCGAATATAAGTAACCTACACCTTGATGACTACCCTAACTAAGTATAAGGTAATTGATGGTCATTCTAGTTGAGTGTGAAGGTGGGTATTCAATATTAATCTGCATACATCTTAGTAGAGGGCGAGTATAAATTATACATGGGTGGAATATACCCTAACCACTAGTGCAGAAATGATTTATTACTTCATCAAATTCATGACGGTTATCTATTTAAACGATGTAAAAAGACATATCACGTTGGTTCTGGAAAGAATCGACATGAAAAATATATTCCACGTCGGGTCTTTAAATAACCGACGTTAAATATATTTTTCACGTCGGTTCTGAAATATATGTTCTATTTTGTTTTTCCCCTTCTATCATTCTACAACTGTTTTGTTTTTTATTTTTCCCTCTCTTCATTCTTCGACTGACAACGTTTTTAATTCCTCTCTTCGATTGACAGCATATTTAAATTTAAATAATAAGTATTACGTAAAAAATAATAAACATTACGTAAAAGTAAATAAACTTTACATATTATGATTATTATTATATAAAATATAATATAATTAATATTGAATTATAATATTTTTTATTTTCTTAAAACAATCATGTATTATAAAGTTATTTAATTTAGTTGTAGAAGGTCCTAAATTATGAGTTGAATTTACTCTCATTTTAATTAAAATTATTTTGGTCCAACTGATGTCAAAATTTTAATATAATATATTTATGAAGAAAATATTAACACTAAAACTTGTATGGTATAATAATAAAATTGTTAATCTTTATAGCAAAAAGCTCATGTATAGAAAATAAAACAAAGATTAATATAACACAAGAGGACATGGTATATTTGATTCTATGAATTTTATAGAACAATTATATAGTTGAGGTGGACTGTGACTCTTAGATTAGGAATTCACTGTCTATGATATTTTAATCGTTATTGTTTGTCATATTTGCATATCTTATACTTATCTATTAAAATTTTATAAATTAATGAAATTCTTTTAAATTTTATAAATTCATATGACTAATTATAAAAGTTTTTAAAAAAACCTTAAAAATCATTATATTCGTGTGAATCTTTTGAAATTCACTAAATTATTTTTTGCTAAAATAATCTTTAAAAATCATAATTAAATATAGTTCTAAGTTTATGTTTATACAAGTTGTTAAAAGAAGCTAAGATAGGTATAAAAATCTTCAGAAATATTTTAAAACATAATATATATATATATATATATATATATATATATATATAAATAAAAGTAGGATTTGTGGACACCATTTATAAAATTTGTTAACTAATAAATTTTAACAATTTTATGTATAAATGTCTAATCGTTAAATTAAAAATTATTTGTAAAGGATAGAACACAAGAAGGGGGTTCAATTGTGTTACTTAAAAAATTATTCCTTTCGTCTGTGGGTTTAAAGGTGTTCAAATGAAACAATCTTAATCTTCAAAAGTTGATTTTAATGAACAGACGTTATAGTTTGATTATTCCCGTTAGTCAAACACTTAAGAAAACAAATACACAAGTATTTTTATACTGGTTCGTCTATACAAGACTGCGTCCAGTTACCCATTAACAACTGAGTTTTCACTACAAACCATGAAAAGGTTACAAGTATTATTTGTGCCCAGCCACTTCTGGCTATTACACGATATTCTTTGAACATAGCCTTCGCAGACTAAACAACTTGGGTATTCTTTGAACAACCAGCCTCCTCAGGCTAAAACACCACACAAGTGGATTTGAAAGAGTTTTCTTAAAAAGAAAGTTTTCTCTTCGCAGAGAGGGTTTTACAATGGAGAGCAGAAGCAAGAGTGAGCGAATTCACAATAGTTAAATATTGAAGCGTGTTCGCCAACTGAACTTTGAAGAAACGAAGTCTTTAAATAGGCAAAGTCTTCAGATATTTGTTAAACACAAAAGAATGTCGTTAAGCATTGTTAGATCAAGATGATTAATTCGTCTAAGGTTTTGATTCTTACAAGATAGACGAAACTTTCTCAGACGAAAGATCAAGCAAGCAAGTCAGACGGAACATGCGTAGACGGAAGATGACTCCTCAGATGGAAGTCATTCGTCTGTCTCAAGATGAAGTCATCAGACGATAGGATAAGACGAAACATCTTAAAAACTGAAGGCATATATCATCTATCCAGAAAGTGAAGCAAAGTTTGAGTCTCTCGCACCAAGATTTCAAATCTAAGGGAGTACTCATTAGAAGCATCCAAGATCAATATAGGGATTCGCACTTACACATGCAAGTCAAAAAGGTCTTCACCTTTTGTCAAAAGTCTCTGTACAAGTCAGAAAAAGTACTACGCACGCAATCTAAGTCCACTGCATCCGCTGCGTACTACATCAATCAATCAAGTACAACTAACAACTTTTGGAAAGCATTCTGGAAACTGTTCAAACGACATTCATATGAGCCTAACGGTCATTTGAAGAGGATGCCTATATAAAGACTTCACTGCATCAGAACTCAGTTGGCGAAAACGCTTCTCTTATTCTATCTTCTGAGATTTTGCTCAAAGTCTTCTGATTATTCTTCATTGTAAAAAAAAAAAAAAAAAAAACCCTCTCTGCGTAGAGGAAAATACTTGTTTTTAAAACATCTTTGTAAAATCCACTTGTGTGGTATTTTAGCCTGAGGAGGCTGTATTCCAAAGAATACCTTTGTTTTAGCCTGAGGAGGCTGTGTTCCAAAGAATACCTCTGTTGTTTAGCCTGCGAAGGCTGGGATCAAAGAATATCGTGTAATAGCCAAAAGTGGTTGGGTGCAAATAATACTTGTAACCTTTTCATGGTTGGTAGTGAAAACTCAGTGGTTGCTGGGTAACTGGACATATTCTTGTATAGACGAACCAGTATAAAAATAACTGTGTTCATATCTTCTTATTTGTTTGACTAACGGGGATAATCAAACTATAACATTTGTTCATTAAAATCAATCTTTGAAAGATTAAGACTGTTTCGTCTGAACCCTTTTGAAACCCATAGACGAAAGGAAATTTTTTTATTTATAACACAATTCAACCCCCCTTCTTGTGTTTTATCTTTTACAGTTTGGTATCAGAGCTCAGCCTCTAAGGGTTGAGCGCTTAACAGCTGCTAGAGGAAAAGATCCTAGATGGAGTCACAAGGACCTTCGTTCCTATCCGGTGGATCATCCATGAACAAGCCACCTGCATTCTATGGTGATGACTACCCTTACTGGGCAGATCGTATGGAGATGTACATCAAATCTACACAGTACAGGCTGTGGAATATCATAACCCAAGGAAACATCCCCATTGTCAAACCTGAGGTTGAATGGGGAAATGAAGAATTCTCTATTATGGAACTCAACAACAAAGCTAGATATGCCATCATGTGCGCATTATCTAGAACAGAATACAACAGATTCTGTGCATATAAAACCGCCAAAGAACTCTGGGATGCCCTCAAAATTTCCTATGAGGGAACAGAGGATGTGCTCATGAGGAAAGCTGCTACACTTCAAAGAGAATATGAGATGTTCTCTATGAAGAAAGGAGAATCTATCGATATGATGTTTGGAAGATTCCAAACAATATTGAATGGACTCACTGCGTTGGATATTACCTTCACCAAAGCTCAAAACAACATGAATATATTGGATAGTCTCCCTCCTCCATCGGAAGCTCTGTCCACTACCATCTCAGTCGGGCGTGACATGAAGACATTAACTCTTGACGAGTTAATAGAAGCTTTAAGAGTACATGAGGTACTCTTGTGCAAAAGAGACAAGATCAAGGTTCAAGAACCAATAGCTCTTCCGTCTGTCAATAACACAACAAAGGAGGAAACTCCTAAGAAAGAAGGAAAGAAGAAGCATAGAGTGTTGAAGGCCGACACCACTGAATCTGATTCGTCTGAAGAATCGTCTGACGATGAGATTTCTCTCATGGCCAGACGCTTTAAGAAGATGATGATGAAAATGGGGAGAGGTCAACGCTTATTTAGAAAGAAGGAGAGAAAGCTCCCTGATAAATCATCAAGCAAGGAGGAGAGCTCAAAAGTTATCTGCTATGAATGCAGAAAACCTGGACACATGAGGACAAAGTGTCCAAGACTAAAGAAAAGATGGAATCCTCGCAAAGACAAGGGCAAGAAAAGTCTAGTGACTTAGGAAGACCTCGATAGTGAAAGCTCAGAGGAATCCACCAAACAAGAAGAAACAACGAATATCTGCCTCATGGCTGGAGACACTGTCTCATCTAAGGTAACTGAATATGAAACTTCTTCATCCTCCTCATCTGAGTCTGAGTCAGAATCAGAAGAAATTTCATACGATACACTTTTGGCCAACTCACATTTAATTGCTAAGTAATACAAAGTATGCAAAGCCAAGTTAAAACTAACTTTGGAAGAAAATGCTACTTTGAGAACTAAAGATGAGTTGCTGCAAAAAGAGGTATCAGATGAAAAATCATCTGAGTCTGAAAAGGATCATCTTACTTCTGAAATTGAAAGATTGAAGAAAGAAAATGAATCCTTACTCAAAGACTTAACAAAGTTCACTAAGGGATCCTCCATGCTAGAAAATATTTTAATATATGGGAGATCCCCGTCTGACAAAACTGGACTTAGTTATGTTGGAGAATCAGACAAAGTGAAAAATAATTTTGTTTCGTCTGTTCCCAAAAAGAAGATAAAAAATTATAATAAGGTTCCAAATAATTACAGAAAAGATAAAATAACCTAAAATAAAAAGAAATCTTCTTTCACTAACAAAGAAGGACCCAAAAAGATTTGGGTACCAAAGTCACTCATTATTCCTATTGCAGATATCCTTAATAGGAAAAGAGAGGACTTCAAGCTGGTACCTGGACAGTGGGTGCTCGCGACACATGACGGGAGACCTGTCTATGTTCCAATATCTCAGACCAAGTAAAGGATCTGTGTAATATGGTTCAGGAAAAGGTAAAATCTTAGGTATTGGGACTGTTGGTAAGACACCCAATCCTCTTATCCATAATGTGTCTTATGTTAAAGGTCTTAACTTCAATCTACTTAGCATAAGTCAATTTTGTGACAGTGGATATGAAGTAGCCTTTAACTCAGATGAATGTATAGTCAGAAACAAAGACAAATCCTTTCTTTTTATTGGGAAAAGAAGGAATAACCTCTATGAGGTTTGTCTTTCTGACCTTAGTGATCAGAATGTAACATGTTTAATTTCAGCAGACGATGAACGAGATATTTGGCATAAAAAGCTTGGACATTTAAGTCTCAAGTATATTTCAAAAATTTCTAAAAAGGATCTTGTAAAAGGTTTGCCGAAAATATCTTAGAAATCCAATCGTCTGTGTGAATCTTGTCAGCATGGGAAACAACTCAAAGCTTCTTTCAAATCAAAAAATGTTGTTTCCACGACAAGACCGCTAGAACTGTTACACATTGATCTCTTTGGACCTACTCAGACTGAAAGTCTTGGAGGAAAGAGATATGGATTTGTGATTGTAGATGATTATACTAGATTCACATGGATATACTTCCTTGCACATAAACATGAGTCATTCAGTGTTTTTGAAATATTCTGCTAACGTGTTCAAAAAGAAAAAGGAATATGTGTTGCGTTTGTAAGGAACGATCATGGAACAGAATTTGAAAATTCTGAGTTCAAAGCTTTTTGTTTTGAAAATGGTATTTTTCGCAATTTTTCGTCTCCAAGAACTCCCCAGCAAAATGGAGTTGTGGAAAGGAAAAATCGTACCCTACAAGAAATGGCTAGAACTTTGTTGCATGAAAGCTCTCTCCCTAAATATTATTGGGCAGAAGCAATTAATACTTCCTGTTATATTCAAAACAGAATATTGATAAGACCAATATTGAATAAGACTCCATATGAACTATGGAAAGGAAGAAGACCCAACATTTCTTACTTCCATCCTTTTGGATGCGAATGTTTCATCTTAAACACCAAAGATCAACTTGGTAAGTTTGATTCAAAAGTGGTAAAGAGATTCTTTCTTGGATATTCCAATACATCTAAGGCCTATAGAGTATTTAACTCTTAGACGCAAGTTGTAGAGGAAACAATTCATGTAAAATTCCAAGATAACTTAAAGGTTGATAAGGAAATATCAGACCTAGAAAATTTATTTGATAATTTGCAGATTAACTATTCTGGTCAAAGTGCAAGTAAAAATGATAAACCAGAGTCAGACAAAAGAACACACACAAGAGCAGACGATAGAAGCACAGACGAACCCTCTTCGTCTGATACCCATCAACATAAAGATCAAGCCCCTACTAGATCATGGAAGTTTGCATCAAACCACACAGAAGATCTTATCATTGGAGATAGACATCAAGGTGTTCAAACTAGATCCAAGCTAAAGGAATCGTCTAGATATGCTCTCGTGTCAAATATAGAGCCGAAGAATATTGATGAAGCTCTACAAGATAACGACTGAATTTTAGCTATGGAAGAAGAGCTAAACCAGTTTACCAGAGATGATGTTTGGACCTTGGTAGAGAAACCAAGAAGCAAAAGTATTATTGGAACCAAATGGGTATTCAGAAATAAACTTGATGAAGATGGAAAAGTGGTAAGAAACAAAACAAGGTTAGTAGCTCAAGGCTATAATCAATAAGAAGGTATAGATTTCACTGAAACTTTTGCTCCTGTAGCTAGATTGGAAGCTATTAGAATTTTACTTGTTTTTCCTGCTCATAAGAATATCATCTTATATCAAATGGACGTAAAAAGTGCTTTTTTAAATGGTTTTATTGAAGAGGAAGTATATGTAAGATAACCCCCTGGATTTGAGAGTTCATCTCAACCAGATCATGTTTTTAAACTGAAAAAGACACTATATGGTCTTAAACAAGCTCCTCGAGCTTAGTGTGAAAGACTAAGTTCCTTTCTTCTTAAAAATGGTTTTTCAAGAGGGAAAGTGGATACTACACTCTTCAAGAAAAGCATTTTAAAAGACTTTATTATTGTTCAAATATATGTAGATGATATAGTCTTTGGAGCAATTAACTAATCCTTGTGCAAGGATTTCTCCAAGTTAATGCAGGAAGAATTCGAGATGAGCATGATGGGAGAATTGAAGTTTTTCTTAGGACTTCAAATCAAACAGACTAAACAAGGCATATACATTTATCAACAGAAGTATACAAAGGAACTTCTAAAGAAATTCAAAATGGAAAATTCCAAACCAATGAAAACTCTCACGCATTCGTCTAGAGCCAGTCTCAACAAAGACGAAACAGGTAAGACCGTTGATCAGATGGTATACAAAGGTATGATTAGATCTCTTCTCCATCTCACTAGTAGTAGACTTGACATTATGTTTAGTGTCTGTCTATGTGCACGGTTTCAATCTGATCCTAGAGAATCACAATTACAAGCTGTTAAACGTATTTTAAGATATCTTGCTGGAACCACTAATCTCTCTTTGTTTTATAAGAAAAATAGTGATTTCAATTTAAGTGGATATTGTGATGCTGATTATGCTGGAGATAAAGTGGAGACAAAAAGTACAAGTGATGGATGCCAATTCCTTGGTTCATCACTAATCTCTTGTTCAAGCAAGAAGCAAAACTCCATTGCACTCTCAACCACTGAAGCAAAGTATATTGTTGCGGCAGGGTGTTGCTCACAATTACTTTGGATAAAACATCAACTTGAGGATTACTCCAGGTTTGAAAATCATATACCAGTATTTTGTGATAAAACAAGTGCAATAAATCTCAGCAAAAACCCTATTCAACATTCAAAAGCCAAGCATATTGAAATCCGATTTCATTTCATAAGAGATTATGTTCAAAAAAGGTATTTTCGATATACAGTTTGTGCAAACTGATTTTCAATGGGCAGATATATTTACAAAAGCTTTAGACGAAACTCGCTTTAATTTCATTAAAGAAAATTTAGGAAGTATTCCTTTAATTGATTAAAGTTTCTCTTTTGTCTGAGCATTTCATTTCGTCTGGACATTTATTTATGTTTTCGTGTTAAGATGAAACTTTGCGTCTGATCAAGTTGAATCAGTCTGAGGAAATTCAACATACGCAAGGATATTATTTAATTATTTGAAAGTTAAGTGTTCAGGGACAAATTAAATGTAGCAATAAATGTGTCTGTCATTTATTGCACTATTCTAGGACTTTGAGAAGCACGCGCTGTGAATTGCAGAAGTCAAATCAATCATTAAAAAGGCAATGATGGGGACACGTCAAATCAGGGGCGGTTTCAAAACTCTTTCGTCTGATGAATCACAACCGTTTTAGTTTTGCCTATAAATACTCTTAAAGTTTACACTTTGAATTCTTTACACACAAAAACTTATCTCTCTCTCTTTTTCAAAACCTAACAATGACCGCCAAGAACACCAAAGCAACCGAAGCAACTTTCTTCGCTCAAGATCTCTTCTTGTCCAGCAAGTGGATCTCGAGAGAGACTGTGGAGAGCATCTCGGATAGAGTGGTGATAAGTGCTAGATTATACATGTTTTCTTAGGAGTTTTCTATCCATTTTCATCCATTTTCAATAGGTTTAGTGTAGTTTAGGCAAGAAAATATTGAAAATACCATATTTGCTTAGTGTTAGCTCTTGAGTTAGTGTTTTGTTAAATTTTATAAATTCTCTTGAGTTTTTAAGTCATCTTAATCATTCTTTTGTTGATTCTAGGTTCATTGAAGAGAAGAAAGAATGCTTGGAATGGAAGCTATGGACATAAGATGAAGATGCCATCAAGAAGAACAAGGATGCAAGCTCAAATCAAGATCAAAGCAAGCCAATTGGACCACCCTTACTTGTGAAAACGTGCCAGGGCGCACAAAGTGGCACGTTTCAGCATTGCTTGCGCTGAAAACGTGCCAGGGCGCACAAAGTGGCACGTTTCAGCATTGCTTGCGCTGAAAACGCCGCCGGGCGCACAAAGTGGTGCCTTCATCCTTGCTCTCGACCAAAACGCGCCAGGCAGCGCGCCAGGGCGCGCTCAGGCCCTCCAGTTCACTCCAAAACGCGCTAGGGCGCGTTCTTCTTAAGTGGTGGCGCGTTTCCACTGCTATATAAGGGCTGTTTGGGCGCGAATTCAAAAGGAACAACTGCAGAATTCAGTTTCTTCCTCTGCACACTTGTGCTCTGCAATTCTCTCTTCTCCATTTTTTCGTTTTCCTTCCTCCTCCATCAAACCTAGGAGATTCTTGAAGATTTGGAGCTTGTGGAAGCAAGATCTAAGGCTTCATGGAGTGCTTCTTGTGTTTGATTTCTATTTTCCTTCTTTCTTTTCTCATTTCCATGTTAGGTTAGATCTTTAGGTTAGGATTGGGGATTTTGATTTCAGAACTCTTGTAATGACTTTCTCATGTTAATTCAATTGTAATTTCACCGAATTGATTGATCTCTTCCTTGCTTAATGCTTATTCTTGAGATTTAATTCATGAAATTCAAATAGAGATAGGAATATTAATGTTTGACTGAATTGAACTATTTCTTAAGGATTTGTATCTCATGTCAGCTATGCCTTCGGAAGATTGATAGTTGAATTAGGAGAGGAAATGCATCACTATAGTAATGCATGAGTCTAGGGATAGAACTTGCATGCTATGAGATGTTGTAACGAATTTATCTGTTTCGCTTCTTGAATGAATTTCTGTTTTCATCTAAGGGATTAGGGATTATAAAAGTCATTCAAAGGGACTAAAGACCTAGGAATAGGATTAGTCTAAGGTATCACAAATTCTAGTCTCCAATTGAGTGATAATTGCTGAGTTGACATAAGAAGTAGTTACTTGAGAGAAGAATCAATTGAACCAATTCCCTAACGCTCTTCATTATCTTTGAAACCTAAACATTTATTGTCTTTCATTATTTGCTTTATAGTGTAATGTTTGATTTTTTTTTTCATAGTTACTTAGTTTCACTTAAATGCTCAATTCATTGATTCTTCCTAATAGCAAGCATGCTAAACATTCGATAATTCACAACTAGTCTCTATGGTTCGACATCCCTTTCTCACTATTTCTAAACTTGTGACGACCGGTACACTTGCCGAAAGATTGACACACACATGAATATTTTTAAAGTCAACAAGTTTATGGCGCCGTTGCCGGGGACTATAGGTTGAATATCGATAGTCTTGACGTGCTTGCTACTTAGGACATTTTTTTTAGTGAGTTCTTTCGTTCTTTGAGTCTGTTTTCTATAGTTATTCTGTTTTCATTGATTCCTTTATTTTCTTTGTTTTCATTGATTTCTTTGATTTCTTTATTTTCTTTGTTTTCTTTGTTTTCATTATTTTCTTTACTTTCATTGATTTCTTTGTTTCCATTGATTTCTTTGTTTTCTTTGCTTTCTTTGTTTCTCTTTGTCTTCCTTGTTTTCTTTGTCTTCTTTATTTTCTTTGTCTTCTTTGCTTTCTTTGTTTTCTTTGCTTTCTTTGTTTTCATTAATTTCTTTGATTTCTTTATTTTCTTTGATTTCTTTATTTTCTTTGTTTTCTTTATTTTCATTGATTTCTTTGTTTCCATTGATTTCTTTGTTTTCCTTGCTTTCTTTGTTTTCTTTGTCTTTCTTTGTTTTCTTTGTCTTCCTTGTTTTCTTTGTCTTCTTTGCTTTCTTTGTTTTCTTTGCTTTCTTTGTTTTCATTAGTTTCTTTGTTTTCATTGATTTCTTTGTTTCTTTGTTTTCATTGACTTCTTTATTTTCTTTGTTTTCTTTGTTTTCTTGGTTGTCTTTCTTTTCTTTGTTTTCATTGATTTCTTTATATTCTTGTTTTCATTGTTTTCATTTGTGTTTACTTTGTTGTTTGTTAATACTCATACTTGTTCTGTTATGATTTTCATAGTTGAATATTTTCATATTTTCTATTCTGTTTTTGATATTCCTTTTTCTTCAGTTTATTTGTTGATTGATATAGTTGTTAGTCTTTGAAAAGTTTGAAAAAGCAAAAATAATATAGAATTTGAAGATTAGATAGAAAGTGTAAATACATGATAAAGTATAATAAGTTTGACCCTTGTGTTAGACAATAGTCATAGGAATAAATAGTGAAATTACAGTGTTCTTGAGTTGATATGAAAGAAGTGAAGGAGTGAGGTGCAATCACATTAGTGGGAAATTTTGAAGATTTCAATGCATGTTCATATTAGATATGTTCCTTGTGCATAGGATAGATCACCTAGAGACAAAATGACTTAGAGTGTTTGCACAAGATGAATCAAAATGCATTGGAAGCAAGTACATTGATCCCCACTGCATTAAAACGCGCCAAGGCACACATGGGTGGCGCAAATCACCTTTGGCTTCCAGTAGAACGCGCCTAGGCGCAAGAGAATGAAGAGAGTGGCACGTTTGCTGCGCCTGGGAATAAATGAGAGAGCGAGCTCGCGCCTTGGCACAAACAAGAGGCGCGTTTGCTTGTTCTTCTTCTTCTCACCTAGTGCTTGTGAGTTCCTAAGAGAGCAATTCCACTCTTAATCAACTTTCACCTCCACCACTTCACATTGCAAGTAGCCTTGAGTTGATTTCTCCATCTCCATCTTTCTAGTTTTTCATTTTTTACTGATTAGTTTAGTTTATTGTCCTGTTATTTGACTGCTATTTTAGTCATTTTTCACTTTAGTTATTTGATTGTCATTTTACTTTTATGTTAGTTCATTTTGACCATGGTGAATGTTTAGCTGCTGAGCACTGTTGGGAACAACATGGAATTGCTGGCACTTGGTGCAGAACCCTTGAGTATCATGGCTTGTCTTCAACAGGGAGCATTCTTATACTCTATTACTTTAACTGTTGATTGATGATTGTTTAGAGTATGTTTCCTATTTTGTTGCATCATATGGAGGTTGATATTATTGGTATAACATTGACTCTGTAGTCCAGTAGAATGAACTGTGTAATTTTTGGCACTTAGGTTCAATTTGAGGTTCTATGACAAAGTTGCATGTTTCTCAAATGTTTGAAGAGATGTTGTATGAGAATTCTAGCATGATAATTTTCTAGATTGTAACATGATTAGTGGACTTAGCAATGTTATGCAATGATTAATCCTGGATAAGAATTTGGGCCTCCAACATGATTTATTCTTGAGTGTTCTATTTTACCATGTGATGTGTTTGTTCCAGAACTTGCTTTAGCTCTTGGTCAAAATTGCATACATTTAGGATTGGACATAAATGATAAAGGCATTTCTTTCTTGTAGCCTTGAGCCAAAATAAGCCTGAACCTTAACATTATCCATTGCTAGCCCCTTTGAGCCTGAATTAACCCTTTCCTTCTTGGATACTTAAGCTCATTACAAGCCTAAATAAGTGAAAAACCAATTGTCCCTATCACTGGAACTTTGAGTGTATTGGTTTATTTACTTAGATGAGAGGTTTCAAGATTAAGTTTGAGGTTGAATTTTGGGGTGCATGTGTAGCTGTTGACTTGAGGACAAGTCAAAATTTTAAGTTTGGGGTTGAGGGATCACCTTGTATTGGTGGAATTTTTGTGCATTTTCTAATTGTGTATAGTGCATTCTCTGTTTTCATGCATACCATACCAAATTTTTTCTGTTCTTTCTTGTGATAGCAATGAATGAGACTACTTAAGAAAAGTAAAGTACAAGAATAAAGTGAAAAGAAAGAAAAAGGAAGAAGAAAAGAGCAAAATAACAAAAGCTACAAGAAAAGGATGTTTAGAAAAGAAAAAGAAAACGAAAAGTAGAAAGAAAAGAAAATAGCAAGAGCTATAAGAAAACAAAAAGAAATAGAAGAAAATGAAGTTTAAGAGCAATAAGGATAAAGGAACAAAAGGAAAACAGAGTTGTCTTATGAGTTGTTTATATTACTTAGTGTTAGTCTCTGTTCTGTTTTGAATTTTTTCTTCTATTCATCATTAACTCATGCATAGCATATAGGTATAACTTTTACTCTTTAAGTTCCTGTGAATATGCAGTTAGTACCTTTCTTTTTATCCCACATTTACCTAAGCCCCATTACAACCCTGAAAAGACCTTTTGAGTGTCCAATTTCTACTTGAGAGCAGTGGAGATTTTAGAGTCATTGCAAGCCTATGGTAACATACCTTTTGATTGGTAATATTGAGAGAAACACAAGCCTAAAACACTTGAGAGATTGAGGGAAAACACTTAACTGGAGAGAACTTTGCTGATGTTGGCTAAAGTACATTTTCTCATGCCAATCTATGTTATTTGTCTATGCTTGATGAATTATGCAGTGCTTGATAACATTCTGAGTGCATGTCCAACTTTCATAGATAAATTGAATAGACTTAAGGAGTTAAGAACTGCATAAGGCATTTTCAATGACTGATTGAGCTTAATATTATACCATGCTTATTAACCCTTGTAATGATGGATTCTAATTTGCTTGAGGACAAGCAAAGCTTTAAGTTTGCGGTTGTGATAAGTGCTAGATTATACATGTTTTCTTAGGAGTTTTCTATCCATTTTCATCCATTTTCAATAGGTTTAGTGTAGTTTAGGCAAGAAAATATTGAAAATACCATATTTGCTTAGTGTTAGCTCTTGAGTTAGTGTTTTGTTAAATTTTATAAATTCTCTTGAGTTTTTAAGTCATCTTAATCATTCTTTTGTTGATTCTAGGTTCATTAAAGAGAAGAAAGAATGCTTGGAATGGAAGCTATGGACATAAGATGAAGATACCATCAAGAAGAACAAGGATGCAAGCTCAAATCAAGATCAAAGCAAGCCAATTGGAGCACCCTTACTTGTGAAAACGTGCCAGGGCGCACAAAGTGGCACGTTTCAGCATTGCTTGCGCTGAAAACGTGCCAGGGCGCACAAAGTGGTGCCTTCATCCTTGCTCTCGACCAAAACGCGCCAAGCAGCGCGCCAGGGCGCGCTCAGGCCCTCCAGTTCACTCCAAAACGCGCTAGGGCGCGTTCTTCTTAAGTGGTGGCGCGTTTCCACTGCTATATAAGGGCTGTTTGGGCGCGAATTCAAAAGGAACAACTAACGAGATTCAGTTTCTTCCTCTGCACACTTGTGCTCTGCAATTCTCTCTTCTCCATTTTTTCGTTTTCCTTCCTCCTCCATCAAACCTAGGAGATTCTTGAAGATTTGGAGCTTGTGGAAGCAAGATCTAAGGCTTCATGGAGTGCTTCTTGTGTTTGATTTCTATTTTCCTTCTTTCTTTTCTCATTTCCATGTTAGGTTAGATCTTTAGGTTAGGATTGGGGATTTTGATTTCAGAACTCTTGTAATGACTTTCTCATGTTAATTCAATTGTAATTTCACCGAATTGATTGATCTCTTCCTTGCTTAATGCTTATTCTTGAGATTTAATTCATGAAATTCAAATAGAGATAGGAATATTAATGTTTGACTGAATTGAACTATTTCTTAAGGATTTGTATCTCGTGTCAGCTATGCCTTCGGAAGATTGATAGTTGAATTAGGAGAGGAAATGCATCACTATAGTAATGCATGAGTCTAGGGATAGAACTTGCATGCTATGAGATGTTGTAACGAATTTATCTGTTTCGCTTCTTGAATGAATTTCTGTTTTCATCTAAGGGATTAGGGATTATAAAAGTCATTCAAAGGGACTAAAGACCTAGGAATAGGATTAGTCTAAGGTATCACAAATTCTAGTCTCCAATTGAGTGATAATTGCTGAGTTGACATAAGAAGTAGTTACTTGAGAGAAGAATCAATTGAACCAATTCCCTAACGCTCTTCATTATCTTTGAAACCTAAACATTTACTGTCTTTCATTATTTGCTTTATAGTGTAATGTTTGATTTTTTTTTTCATAGTTACTTAGTTTCACTTAAATGCTCAATTCATTGATTCGTTCTAATAGCAAGCATGCTAAACATTCGATAATTCACAACTAGTCTCTGTGGTTCGACATCCCTTTCTCACTATTTCTAAACTTGTGACGACCGGTACACTTGCCAAAAGATTGACACACACATGAATATTTTTAAAAGTCAACAAGTGGCTAAGATACTATCCCACAACAGCTGGATGGAGTTCGCCGAGATGGGAGGGTCGTGGCTGATGGAGGCCTATGCCGAGTTCTGGAGCGAAGCAAGGGAGTTCGAAGATGGTATTGTGGGTACCATCAACAACAAGGATTACATCATCACCATGTGATGAAGAAAGTTAGGGCTTAGATGCATCTTGACAAAGGTGCTTCCTTTGACCTCCTTTCCTTCATCATGCCATACTACACCAGTGGCATCAAATCCTTGGTTTACGATGATTTTGGAGAAGAGAGTGACGTAGGGGATACTACTCTTCCTACGAATGTTCCTATTCTTTAACGCATTTATCCAATGGTCAAGAATGATGTGAGGAAGACTCATCCTTGCTTTCCTCAGACAGTAGTAGATGCAGAATCTGTCACGAGTACTCACATTGTCTCGTGAGCCTATTCTGGGTGTGAAGATGTTGTAGAGAAGGTTGTGGATGACTCTGCATGTGGGATAGAGATTCCCAGATCTTAGAAACTTGGGATCTTCGGGGTCACGAGCCTTTCCATAGAGTATCTTGTCGACATGCTCCTCAAACTCTAACCTCATCCAGTCAGTGCTGTAGAAGCGCCCTTCAGCTTTGCAACTTTCAGCTTCAGTAATGAAGTCTATTATGATAATATACTCCTTGTTGTCAATGGTACCCACAATACCATCATCAAACTCCTTCGCGTCACTCCAAAACTCCGCGTAGGCCTCCATCAACCATGGGTCTCTCATCTCAGCGACGTCCATCCAATCATTGTGTATCAACATCTTTGATACCCTGTCAGAGATGCCTTCAATGGTGGTCCTTGAGACCCACTTGCTAGGGAAGAAGAGATCTTGCGCAAAAACGGTTGCTTCGATTGCTTTGATGTTCTTGGCGGCCATTGTTCTAAGTTTGAAAAGAGAGAGAAAGTGTGTGAATAAAATACTCAGAGATAGTAAGAATGTAGTAAAGAATAAAAGAGTAAATTTTGAGAGTATTTATAGTCAAAGACAAAACGATTGTAATTCATCAGACGAAAGAAGTTGAAACCGTCCCTGATTTGACGTGGCCCCATCATTGCCCTTTCAATGATTGATTTGACTTCTGTAATTCACAGCGCGTGCTCCTCAATGTCCTAGAATAGTGTAATAAATGTCAGACACATTTAATGCTGCCTTTAAGTTGTCCCTGCACACTTAACTTTAAATTAATTAAATAATAACCTTGCATCTGCTGAATTTTCTCAAACTGATTCAACTTTATCATACGCAATGTTTCGTCTTAACACGAAAGTAAAATATCACATACAAAGGCAATTTAAATGTACAGACGAAATGAAATGCTCAGACAGAAAAACTTAATCAATTAAAGAAACAATTCCCAAATTTTCTTTAATGAAATTAAAGCGAATTTCGTCTAAAGCTTTTATAACGATATCTGCCCATTGAAAATCAGTTTGAACAAACTCTATAGCAAAAATACCTTTTTGAACATAATCTCTTATAAAATGAAATTTGATTTCAATATGTTTGGCTTTTGAATGTTGAATAGGATTTTTGCTGAGATTAATTGTACTTGTATTATCAAAAAATACTGGTATTTGGGTTTCAAACCTAGAGTAATCCTCAAGTTGATGTTTCACCCAAAGTAGTTATGAGCAACACCCAGCTGCAGCAATATATTCTGCTTTAGTGGTTGAAAGTGCAATAGAGTTTTGCTTCATGCTTGACCAAGAGATTAATGATGAACCAAGAAATTGACATCCACCACTTGTGTTTTTCCTCTCCACTTTATCTCTAGCATAATCAGCATCACAATAGCCACTAAGATTGAAATCACTATTTTTCTTATAAAACAAGGAGAGATTAGTGGTTCCAATAAGATATCTTAAAATGCGTTTAATAGCTTGTAAATGTGATTCTCTAGGATCAGATTGAAAATGTGCACATAGACAGACACTAAACATAATGTCAGGTCTACTAGCAGTGAGATAGAGAAGAGATCCAATCATACCTCTGTATACTGTCTAATCAACGGTCTTACCTGATTCGTCTTTGTTGAGACTGGCTTTAGACGAATGCATGGGAGTTTTCATTGGTTTGGCATCTTTCATTTTAAATTTCTTTAGAAGTTCCTTAGTATACTTCTGTTGATGAATGTATATGCCTTGTTTCATCAGCTTGATTTGAAGTCCTAGGAAAAACTTCAACTCTCCCATCGTGCTCATCTCGAACTCATCCTACATTAACTTAGAAAAATCCTTGCACAAGGATTCGTTAGTTGCTCCAAAGACTATATCATCTACATATATTTGGACAATAATAAAGTCTTTTAAAACACTTTTCTTGAAGAGTGTAGTATCAACCTTTCCTCTTGAAAAACCATTTTGAAGAATCAAAGAACTTAGTCTATAATACCAAGCTCGAGGAACTTGTTTAAGTCCATATAGTGCTTTCTTCAGCTTAAAAACATGATCTGGTTGAGATGAACTCTCAAATCTAGGAGGTTGTTTTACATATACTTCCTCTTCAACAAAACCATTTAGAAAAGCGCTTTTTACGTCCATTTGATATAGGATAATATTCTTATGAGCAGCAAATGGAAGTAGAATTCTAATGGCTTCTAATCTAATTACAGGAGCGAAAGTTTCAGTGAAATCTATACCTTTTTGTTGGTTATAGCCTTGAGCTACTAACTTTGCTTTGTTTCTTATCACTTTCCCATCTTCATCAAGTTTATTTCTAAACACCAATCTCGTTCCAATGATGCTTTTGCTTCTTGGTCTTTCTACCAAAGTCCAAACATCATTTCTGATAAACTGGTTTAGCTCTTCTTCCATAGCTAAAATCCAATCATTATCTTGTAGAGCTTCCTCAATGTTTTTGGGCTCTATATTTGACACGAGAGCATAGCCAGACGATTCTTTAAGTCTTGATCTTGTTTGAACACCTTGATGTCTATCTCCAATGATAAGATCTTTTGTGTGGTTTGAGACAAACTTCCACGTTCTTATAGGAACTTGATCATCATGTTGGTGAGCATCAGACGAAGAGGGTTCGTCTGTACTTCTATCGTCTGCTCTTGTGTTAGTTCTTACGTCTGACCCAGATTGACCATTTGAACTTGAGCTTTGACCAGAAGGATTAATCTGCAAATTATCAAATAAATTTTCTAGGTCTGATATTTCCTTATCAGCCTTTAAGTTATCTTGGAATTTTACATGAATTGATTCATCTATAACTTGCGTCTTAGAGTTAAATACTCTATAGGCCTTAGACATATTGGAATATCCAAGTAAGAATCCCTTCACCACTTTTGAATCAAACTTGCCAAGTTGATCCTTAGTGTTTAAGATAAAACATTCACATCCAAAAGGATGGAAATAAGAAATGTTGGGTTTTCTTCATTTCCATAGTTCATATGGAGTCTTATTCAATATTGGTCTTATCAATATTCTGTTTTGAATATAACAGGAAGTATTAATTGCTTCTGCCCAATAATATTTTGGAAGAGAGCTTTCATGCAACAAAGTTCTAGCCATTTCTTGTAAGATGCGATTTTTTCTTTCCACAACCCCATTTTGTTGAGGAGTTCTTGGAGACGAAAAATTGTGGAAAATACCATTTTCAAAACAAAAGGCATTGAACTCAGAATTTTCAAATTTTGTTCCATGATCGCTCCTAACAGACGCAATACATATTTCTTTTTCTTTTTGAACACGTTTACAGAATATTTCAAAGACACTAAATGACTCATTTTTATGTGCTAGGAAGTATACCCATGTGAATCTAGTATAATCATCCACAATTACAAATTCATATATCTTTCCTCCAAGACTTTCAGTCTAAGTAGGTCCAAAGAGATCAATATGTAACAGTTCTAGTGGTCTTGTCGTGGTAACAACATTTTTTTTTTTATTTAAAAGATGCTTTAAGTTGTTTCCAATGCTGACAAGATTCACATAGACGATTGGATTTCCAAGATATTTTTGGCAAACCTTTCACAAGATCCTTTTTAGAAATTCTCGAAATATACTTGAGACTTAAATGTCCAAGCTTTTTGTGCCAAATATCTCGTTCATTATCTGCTGAAATCAAACATGTCACATTCTGATCACTAAGGTCAGAAAGACAAACCTCATAGGGATTATTCCTTCTTTTCCCAACAAACAGAATGGATTTGTCCTTGTTCTTGACTATACATTCATCGAAGTTAAAAGCTACTTCATATCCACTGTCACAAAATTGACTTATGCTAAGCAGATTGATGTTGAGACCTTTAACATAAGACACATTTTGGATAAGAGGATTGGGTGTCTTACTAACAGTCCCAATACCTAGCATTTTACCTTTCCCTGAACCATATGATACAGACCATTTACTTGGTTTGAGATCTTGGAACATAGACAGGTCTTTCGTCATGTGTCGTGAGCACCCACTGTCCAGGTAATAGCTTCAAGTCCTCTCTCTTCCTATTAAGGATGTCTGCAACAGGAATAATAAGTGACTTTGGTACCCAAATCTTTTTGGGTCCTCCTTTGTTAGTGGAAGAAGATTTCTTTTTGTTTAAGTTTCTTTTATCTTTTCTATAGTTATTTGGAACCTTATTGTAATTTTTGTTCTTCTTCTTATGAGCAGATGAAACAAATTTGTTTTTCTTTTTGTTTGACTCTTCAACATAACCAAGTCCATCTTATCCAGACAGAGACCTCCCATATTTTAAAATATTTTCTAGCATTGAGGATCCCTTAGTGAACTTTGTTAAGTTTTTGAGTAAGGATTCATTTTCTTTCTTCAATCTTTTGATTTCAGAAATAAAAATATCCTTTTCAGACTCAGATGATTTTTCGTCTGATACTTCCTTTTGCAGCAACTCATTTTCAGTTCTCAAAGTAGCATTTTCTTCCAAAGTTTGTTTCAACTTGGCTTTGCATACTTTGTATTGCTCAGCAATAAAATGTAAGTTAGCCAAAAGTGTATCGTATGAAATTTCTTCTGATTCTGACTCAGACTCAGATGAAGAGGATGAAGAAGTTTCAGATTCAATTACCTCTGATGAGACAGTATCTCCAGCCATGAGGCAGATATTTGCAGTTTCTTCTTCTTCAGTGGATTCTCTAAACTTTCACTATCAAAGTCTTCCCAAGTCACCAGACTCTCCTTACCCTTGTCTTTGCGAGGATTCCATCTTCTCTTCAATCTTGGACACTCTGATCTCATGTGTCCAGAATTTCTACATTTGTAGCAGATAACTTCTGAGCTCTCCTCCTTGCTTGAAGGATTTTTAGTGAGATTCTTTTCCTTCTTCTTGAAGAAGCGTTGACCTCTCCCCCTTTTTCATCATCATCTTCTTAAAGCATCTAGTCATGAAAGAAATCTTATCATCAGACGATCTGTCACACAAATCAGACTCAGTGGTGTCAGTTTTTAAAACTTTGTGCTTCTTCTTTCTCTCCCTTTTAGGAGTTTCCTCCTTTGGCATGGTGTTGACAGTCGAAAGAGCTATGGACTCTTGAACTTTGATCTTGTCTTTTTTACACAAAAGTATCTCATGTACTCTCAAGGCTCCTATTAACTCATCAAGAGTTAATGTCTTCATATCACGCTAATCTGAGATGGCAGTAGACATAGCTTCCCATGGAGGAGGAAGACTATCCAATATCTTTATGTTGTTCTGGGCCTTGGTGAATGTAATGTGTTAGATCAAGGTGATTAACGACCCTAGATTTTAATTAATTACAAGACAGACGGAACCAAGCTACCCAAGACTTGCTAAGACGAAACCAGCACAGACGGAACATGGCCCTTCAAAGATGAAGTTTTGCGTCTGTCCAAAAGCCAAGCCATCAGACGATACATGCACAGACGGAAGAAGACTACTCAAGTTAAAGACCTTCGTTTGTCCCAAGAGTGAAGTCTTCAGACGATAGGATGAGATGAAACAACGAAAATTGAAGACTCATATCGTCTATCCAAAAGTGAAGTCAAGTTGAAGTCTTGCGCCAAGATTTCAAATCTAAAGAAGTACTCATGAGAAGTATCCAAGATCAGTATGGGGATTTGAGCCTACACATGCAAGTCAAAAAGGTCTTCACCTTTCTTGTCAAAGTCTCTGTACAAGTCAGAAAAGGTACTGTGCACGCAACCTAGTCTGCTATATCCGTTGCAATCAATCAAGTACAACTGACAACTTTTGGAAAGCTCTCAAGAGATTTCTCAACGACTCTCAACGACATTCAAATGAGTCTAACGGCTATTTGAAGAAGATGTCTATAAAAGGACTTCACTGCATCAAGACCAAGTTGGCGAATACGCTTATCTTATTCATCTCCTATGAATTTGCTCAACTCTGTGCTAAGTTCTTCATTGTAAAAACCTCTCTGCGTAGAGGAAAATCTTTGTTTTTAAACATCTGTTAAAAATCCACTTGTGTGGTATTTTAGCCTAGGGAGGCTGTGTTCCAAAGAATACTTGTGTTTTAGCCTGTGGAGGCTGGGTGCAAAGAATGCCATAGTTGTTTAGCCTGAGAAGGCTGGGATTAAAGAATATCCGTTATAGCCAGAAAGTGGTGGGTTCAAAGAATACTTGTAAACCTTTTCACGGTTTGTAGTGAAAACTCAGTAGTTGCTGGGTAACTGGACGTAATCTTGAAGAGACGAACCAGTATAAAAATACTTGTTTTATTGTTTTATTTTATTAACTAACCGGGGATAATTATAATTCAACGTCTGTCCATTAAAATCAATCTTTCAAGATAAACACTGTTTCGTCTGAACCGCTTTGAAACCCACAGATGAAAGGAATATTTTTTTCTAATAACACAATTCAACCACCCTTCTTGTGTTTTGTCTTTTACATAATGTCCAGCGAAGTGAGTCCATTCAATATTGTTTGGAATCTTCTAAACATCATGTCAATGGATTCTCCTTTCTTCATTGTGAACATCTCATATTCTCTTTCAAGAGTAACAGCTTTCCTCATACGCATATCCTCAGTTCCTTCATACGGAATCTTGAGGGCATCCCAAAGCTCTTTAACGGTTTTGTAGGCACAAAATCTATTGTATTTTGTCCTTGATAATGCACACATGATGACATATATGGCTTTGTTGTTGAGTTCCATAAGCGAGTATTCTTCATTTCCACATTCAACCTCGGGTTTGACAATAGGGATATTTCCTTGAGTTATAATGTTCCACAGTCTGTACTAGGTGGATTTGATGTACATCTCCATCTGATTAGCCCAGTAAGGATAGTCATCACCAGAGAACACCGGAGGCTTGTTCATGGATGACTCTCCAGACAAGAACGAAGGTCCTTGTGACTCCATTCTAGATCTTTTCCTCTAACAGTTGTAAGACGCTCAATCTTTAGAGGCTGAGCTCTGATGCCAAACTGTAAAAGATAGAACACAAGAAGGTGGGTTGAATTGTGTTACTTAAAAAATTATTCCTTTCGTCTGTGGGTTTAAAGGTGTTCAGACAAAAATATCTTAATCTTAAAAAGTTGATTTTAATGAACATACGTTATAGTTTGATTATCCCCGTTAGTCAAACACTTAAGAAAACAAATACACAAATATTTTTATACTGGTTCTTCTATAAAATACTACGTCCGTTACCCAAGTAACAACTGAGTTTTCACTACAAACTGTGAAAGAGTTACAAGTATTATTTGCGCCCAGCCACTTCTGGCTATTACACGATATTCTTTGAACGCAGCCTTCACAGGCTAAACAACTTGGGTATTCTTTGAACAACCAGCCTCCTCAGGCTAAAACACCACACAAGTAGATTTGAAAGAGTTTTCTTAAAAAGAATGTTTCCTCTTCGCAAAGAGGGTTTTACAATGGAGAGCAGAAGCAACAGTGAGCGAATTCACAATAGTTAAATATTAAAGCGTGTTCGCCAACTGAACTTTGAAGAAGCGAAGTCTTTAAATAGGTAAAGTCTTCAGATATCCGTTAGACACAGAAGAATGTTGTTGAGCATTTTCCAAGTGAAGTTCAAAAATGTGTCAGAGAGTACTTGAGTGATTGATGGCGTGTGCAGCAGATTTAGATAGCGTGCGCAGTACTTTTTCTGACTTGTACAGAGACTTTTACAAAAAGGTGAGGACCTTTTCGAGTTGCATATGTAAGCGTGAATCCCCATATTGATCTTGGATGCTTCTAATGAGTAATTCTTAAGATTTGAAATCTTGGCGCGAGTGACTCATACTTTGCTTCACTTCTTTGGCAGACGATGAATTTCTTCAGTCTTAAGAGTTTTCGTCTTATACTTTCGTGGGAAAGGCGCAGCGGAAAAACTTAAGGCGCAGCGGAAAAACTTACAAACAGAACCTAGAAGCCTGTGTGGAGGGGGAAACAAGAGAACTGTAATATACGGTAGAATAAAATTCCAAGGGAGCAAGGAAAATAAAATATAGGAGCAAGAGAAACACCAAAATTTTAACGTGGAAACCCCCAATGAGAGGGACAAAAACCACGAGACCTAGTCTAGAAAAATATTCACTATGTTAAAAAAAGTACAACAAAACAACTCCTCCAAGAGGACTAACAAAAACGCTATACTCAGATTATGTGTAAAAACACACCAGTGGACACACACTCTAAGGTTTGGTGCGAGTGAATAACATATCATTCTCTCTTATATAAGTGTTCAAATATTCTCTTTTTCTAAACTCTGCCGATGTGGGACTTTGAATTAACAAAATACTCAATAAATCCTCCCTTAATTCAAAGTGACTTGACTTGAGACAGACGAATGACTTCAACTTTGAGAGGTCATCTTCCGTCTGTGCTTGTTGCGTCTGACTTTGCTTGTTGATGTTTCGTCTGTAAATGTTCCGTCTATCTTGTAATAATCAAAACTTTAGAGATGTTAATCATATTGATCTAACACTATTATCATAAAATATTCATATATAATTTTTTTTTATAATTTAAAATTTTATAAATATGATATCTAATAATATATATATATATAGTTCAATAAATTATTAAAGAAATTTATTATTATTATTATTATTATATATTTATATATTCTGATTAATAAGAATATCAAATTATTCTATTAAAACAATCAACTTTAATTTATATAAAAAATTTTAAAAATTCTAGTCCATAAGTCAACTTTCTGTTTATCAATATTAATTTTATAGTAAATAAAAATTACTATATACATTTGCAAAATTAAAATTAATAATTTTAATTATAATCAGATTTCGCCTCAGACTTCATATATACTAATTTGTACCTACTGAAATGACAGAAATTTTCATAACTAATATACTATATATATATATATATATATATATATATATATATATATATATATATATATATATATATATTCCCGTCAAATTAGACTATTTTATATTTATGAATATTAATTTTAGTAAACTGCTAAAAAATATTCGTTTTACTGGATATAAATTATGATATGCATTTATATTTATGAACATTGATGTCAAAATTAAATACTTGTAATATTATTTATTTTTGTTATATATTTCACGGAGTTAAGATCTAAAAGAAAAAAAAAACATGCTTTTCAAAAATATTTTAAAGAGTAATGTTCCAAAGCATATATTCCATTATAAAAATTAAAATAAAAAAATATGTAATATATTTTTAGAAAAGTACAGAAGTAACAGAACACTTTATACAAAGAAAAAAATACATACCACCTACGTAATACTAAAAAAATAAACTGAAACGTACAGCAATCTAAAATACGGTGTCATGTTGATCCTAACTAGGTTGTCTACTCTATTTTAAAACGATTACTTTGGGACTTTCCGCGACTATATATATTGCGGGGCACAGCATACCTCTGGATATAACCACTTTAAGGTGGTGTTAAGGTTTCAACAAACCAAAGCAGAATTTGTAGTCTTCTCTTATAGTGAGAGATATCATAGCTACCATGATGGAGTTTTTTGTCATCATATTAACTTTCTTCTCTGGCTTTATTGCCCTTACTTATCTTCTCAAACATCTTAACAAAAACAAACAAGATTCTCCTCACAATTTGCCCAATGGAAGCATGGGGTGGCCTCTTTGTGGAGAGACTCTTGGCTTCCTCAAGCCTCATACATCAAACTCCTTGGGAATCTTCTTACAAGAACATTGTTCTAGGTAACTTAATTATCAAGCTCATACAACATTGTTCATTTTCTATCTTCTCTTTTAGTACAGACCACAGGCATATATACTCCACTGGAGACAACCATTTTCTATGTAATCCTTTTTTCTGTGCGTTTTGCCAATCGTAGTCACGTAACTATCCTCAAAAGCAGCACATATGTGTGTTGTGTTATGTACTCTCTGAAGTTAATTAGTTGTGGGGTTTAAATTATTATATGTCTAAATGACTAAACAGTCGTTGTTATGCAGGTACGGCAAAGTTTTCAAGTCGCATTTGTTTGGTTATCCAACCATTGTTTCATGTGACTTTGAGCTCAACATGTTCATTCTTCAAAATGAAGGGAAATTATTCCCTGTTGATTACCCCAAGGTGATGCATAACATTCTGGGCAAAAACGCCTTGCTTCTTGTCACAGGAGACCTTCACAGGAAGCTAAGAAGCACCGTTATCGGTTTTGTTGGTGCAACAAAACACAAATCCAACTTCCTTCACTGTGTGGAAATGCTTGTACTCTCAAGAATTAACTCATGGGATCCAATCTCTAACCAAGTTGCTTTCCATGAAGAAGCTAAACGGGTATGGAGCCATCAATTTGCTAGCTTCTTTCTTCTTGTGTTTCATATCGATTCTCTCTATTCTTATCATATGTTACATATAAGAACTGAATATATAATGGTATGTTAACACTGAGTATGTCTTAAACTTACGAGTTTAATGGTTATACACTTATTGTCAATACAAAACTGTTTTACATAATTAATCAATCACATATCAGTGTGATTTTTAAAATAATTATTATTAAATCAACAAACTTATGGTGTATTGTGATTGGATGCACGGTAAATGCATATACCTTTGTCTTGACGAGGAGAAATAATTATTTTTTCGGCAGTTAAAGATTTATTCGGTTTCAAAGACATAATATGTATTTTTGTTCATATCGGAACAGTTTACTATGCATGTCATGATGAAGCACCTACTCAACATCAATCCTGATGAGCCAATAGCCTCCAAGATCTTAGGAAACTTTGAGAATTATATCAAGGGCTTTGTTTCATTGCCACTAAATATACCTGGGACCGCATATTCCAAGGCTTTGAAGGTACTGCTAACGTGATCATAAATTATTAACAAGTTAATCCAAGTACCAAAATACGTGTCTTGTTTATGATATCTGGATTAAATATTTTTGGATTCTATCAGGCTAGAATAAGACTCTCGGCCATTATCGAAGATATTATAATGGAGAGGCGTAAATGTAATAATAATGTGGACGAAGGGGACCTCTTGAATGTGATTTTGTCAAAGCAGAACCTAAGTGATGAAGAGATGGTGAGCATTGTGTTGGACCTCTTGTTTGGGGGTTATGAGACAACTGCAAAACTTCTGTCCTTGATTGTCTACTTCCTTGGTGGAGCCTCTAGTGCTTTAGAAAGGTTAAAGGTACTTAGCTTTAAACCTTTTTGAAGCAAGAACACATGTTTCCAAATCATTACTTATTTGATTAAATTAACTTAGACTAAGAGACTTGCAGGAAGAACATCAAGAGATAAGGAAAAGGAAAAAGAAGGGAGAGCCACTTCACTGGGAAGATTTTAAGCAAATGGAGTTCACTCAAAATGTAAGAAACTAACCAATAAAATTAAGTAACTCGTAGCATACTAACTTTTGCCTCTTCAATGTTTTGTACTTTCTGACTTAACAAAATTCCTGACAACAGGTGATATGTGAAGCAATGAGATGTGGTAATATAGTCAAATTTTTGCACAGGAAAGCTACTGAAACTGTCAAATTCAAAGGTATATACTATTCGATGAGTTTTAGACCTATAAAATTATGATACTATAATCTGTCTCCTTTTAACTTGTTAAAATTGCAAAATGTAAAGACTAAATGAAATGATACGTCACAACATTTTACTCAGTCAGACACTAAATTGAAAGTTTTGTAAAATTAGAAGCTGAAATGATTAATGCTTATCATTTTAAAATCGAAAATAGACGTTCATTACTCTGTAATAGTAACAATGCATGAATGCAAGATGCCATACAAAGTGTATCTATCACTCTTAAACATATTTGTACACTTTAGGAGATGTAATTAAATATCCTTTTAGGTTGCATCTATTTTTAAAGTTGAAGCCTTTCTCACACATCATTAAAAATTGTTGCAGATTATGTGATACCGGCAGGGTGGAAGGTTCTTCCTGTCTTGTCTTCTGGACATTTGGATCCCACCCTTTTTGAAAACCCTTTGGAGTTCAATCCCTTTCGGTGGAATGTATGTAATTGCAGTACATGCTCAATAAATAAATAAATAACATCCATCAATGTCTTTCAATTACATTAGGCCAACTCTTGTATTTCATAGCTTTATTCATGCATAAAGGTCAATGAACACACACGGGTAATACCTTTCATTTGTTGCCCTACAATGCTGCACATAAATTTTTTTTTGTCTCTATTGGCAGGACAATTCGACAAGTAAGAAAGCAGCACCATTTGGTGGGGGTCCACGACTCTGTCCAGGGGCTGATCTAGCAAAAGTGGAGACAGCCTTCTTTCTTCATCATTTTGTCCTTAATTATAGGTACTTTCACTCATTACACTAGCTAAACTCAATAAATTAATTAAATTTCAAATTTTAGAATCATCAATAAAGTAATGTTTTTTATTAGTTTTTATAAACTAGAAAATTTCACTTATTGATATTAAGGTCTGGAAAATATTTATTCTTTAATTTTTTATTTAAAATTATTTTTTCTTCAAAATTTATTTCACACCTCACTTATCATTAGATTGATTTATAGACATAGATTATGGTTAGCACCATGGGTATATCCGTTAATAAATTAACTACGTGTGCCCCACTTAAGAATCTATGATTGGCTTAATACTTAATAATAAAGTTTAGTAATCATTTTGCGTGATGTTTTTCACATCAATTTTTGTTAGACTAGTATGAGCACCTACTAGCTAGAATTTTTTTTTTCTTTTCATTTCTTATCGGGATTTAATTGACATTTATGAAGGGGTGAGTGTACGATAGAAATATAGTGTCAGCCAAATACTAATCAATTGTTTTACGTGATCCTTTCTCTAGTGAATTGGTTTGTGTTAGAGATATATTTACTTATGCAAGTAAACACTTATATTATCTCTTAACTAATCCAATTTTAATATTGATAAGAGATTGCTATTTGTTACAAATGTGTGACTTGCACGAATGATATGAAAAATATGTATAATATTTTTAAAAACAAAGGTTTGTTTGTATTTTATGGAAAACATAGAGGTGATAATTATATTTTAAAAAAAAATGGCCTACGAAGTGTATTCGTCTCTCTTCGTGTAATATGCATTTACAAATCAGATGGATAAAAATAAAATAAAAATATTTTTTTAAAGAACTGATACCAAATTTAAGTGATTTTAAAGAGATTAAAAACATAATCTATCCAAAGAATATTAGATGCAATGATAATTTTAAATAAATTTCTTCATAGATATTTATAAGAGAAAAAAATTAAAAATTTTAAACAAAATAAATTTTTATCTAAAAGTTCAAGTTAATTTTTGCACAAGTTAATCAATTTTTTGAATTATTTTTTCAATGAGTTTATCAAAAAAAAGTAACATTAATTTATGCATGGTATAATTTTAACTATAGAAAAGAATCATTTCATTTTTTTCCTTGTTATTATCTCTTTCATATCCTTAAAAAAAAAGACACTCATGGAAAAATTCTTGAAAGAAAACTTACACATATAAAATCAAGTGTAGCTAATGTTGATATTACTTTGCAACAGGTGGAAAATCAAGGCAAACGATCCCCCACTTGCTTTCCCGTACGTTGAATTCACCCTAGGATTGCTATTGGATCTTGAACCCACCGGTTGTACTTTTGGGGAACACCTTTGATTGCTGTTTGGGTTTAATTTATGTGTCAAAATGGGATAACAAAATGTAATATTGAAAATATATAAATTATTATTTACAGATATGGAAAAAAAAACTTTTTAATTAGGAAATTATTATATACTTATATATTATCTTGTCAATTTGGTCTCTACACAGAATTTTACTTCATGATCTTTACATGAAATTGTTAATGTATTATTTGTCCATGTGGTTGGTGTCAAATATGAGAAGAAAATTTTAATTAATTTTTTAATCTTTTTCTATCAAATATTAATAAAAGCAATGAAGTGTGTATTTTAAATTTATTTAAATTAACTTTTTTTTATTAATTTTTTATGAATTATAAAGATAAATCCTAAAATGTAAAAGATTAAAATAGAAAATGAAAAATAAATATAAATATAAATATGAATAAAAAAATAAACAAATGATAATAAATATTAATTTGGAAATACAAATTAAGTTAATTATATTTTCTTTCCCATTTTGATTTCAATTTTTTTTCTCTAAAACATTATTTAACTTGTCTTAGTTTTCCATAAACGAATATGTCTATCCTTGTGATTCACGGATAAATATAAAAGTTTATTTTTAGGATTATATATTTTTTATATTTAATATAAAGTTTAAAAATGAAATTAATTTGATTTAAGTTTTTATTTTGTATTTAAATAAATAACACTTACGTTCTAGATGTTTTAGCAAACAGTAAAAAATATTATTTAGAAAAAATATAATTGACATAGATCAATAGATGAGAATTCTTTTGTCTTCTTAAATAAATAAAGATGTAGTTGAAAACATGTAAGGATCTTTTTTTTTTAATTTCATAAATAATATTTTTGTAAAATATGGTATTATATTTTTTTTTCTCGTTAGACGCTGCTTGAAACAATTTCTTATTCTATCTATTATAATCTATAACCCCATGTCTTCAAGGAATAGGTATACAATATACTTTTTGATGAGAAAATGTTACAACAAATAAAAGGTACAATGCAAAAACAAATACAATTTAGCAAAAATTGTAATGATCAAAACATATAAATGACAAAAAAGTGAGAGAACACCATAAAAAAATAAAGAATTTCGTCAATCAAATGCAGTGAAAGAATAACAAATACATTAATTCATAACATCGGCACAAATATAACAAATAAAATTAAATCAGTAAATATGTGAGCTATGTCTCTATAAATAATAGACTATTTCAAATACATTAAATAAAAAAAAATTGTAATATCATAGTTATGGATGGGGCAGCTTTCAACAGGCTTTACACAATTGATGCAAAGTGTGTCGAATACAACAGGCGATTACAAACCATCGGAGAATTCTCCATTTATTTTCATGGAATATTTGAGTGGTAGATTGAGTTGCATCTATCAACTAGTCCTGGCTTGGCCCTGGACATTGAAAGCAGGACATTTTCCAAAGGTTTGCGGTCATGAGCCTATCAATATGAGGGGCTAAAACAATTTCAAAAACCAATTGAGACATACATAATTTATTGGTTCTAGTTATATAAATTTGAATTCCCTGTTTTCTTCCTTTCTCCATTTCACTTCCAAGTTCTTTAATCCTAACTTCAAAGTTAAGCTTACGAGTAATTGGATATTGAATTTTTTACTAATTATTTTTAGAACCCGCCCACTGGATCAATCAATTAGCCTAATGGCCCAGTGTCAACCAAAGCCATAGAAAAATACATGAAATTAAACAGAACAATCATAATTTTTTAAATTTAAATAAAAATAAAATAAAATAAACTAAACTAAAATAAACTACTTTGTTCCGTTGCTTGACCACGAGCCAACGGGGTCATAATGCCAGATTGAGCTGAATAAATTGCGGTATGTCTAGTAAACAAGCTAACATAACCTAACTCGTTTTTATTTATTGGCTAGATGGCCAGTATTTAGACTAACCCGACTCTTCCAATTTAACACCACTAATTATTTTAAAGCTTGCAACGTTATCTAATTTTGTGAGACAATTGAAATATTTTCGGCCATGAGCCCATAAATTGTTAGAGCTATCGTGTGGTCAAGTACTATGTAAGAATTAAGTAATTCCTTAAGTGAGAGTAACTCGTGAAAATAATTTTATTTTGTAACTAATTGTAATATATAATTATTTAATCAATTTATTCATAAATATAATTACTCAGATATAAATATACTTATTTTTCTATTTTCATATTTATAATTAATTATATGTACTGTAATTTTCTACTAAATATTTTTTACAAGTCAGTTTCTCCACTGTCTACGTGCGATTTGACTAATAAACTTTCTCTTCAATTGCCTTACTCTATCAAGTAAACGCTTAACATCATTGAGAACAGGAGATTAAAAGATTTAGTGGAGGATGAAGTTAAAAGTGAACTAACACTAGGATCTGATCACAGCCACAGTGAGGATGCAATGATGATGGCTTTTTCGATTAATTTGGCGAAAATGAGATTTGTCCCACGCTTGAAGAATTACATCGAATTTTGGAGATATCATGCAATGTCTTTTTTGTACCTACAGAAGAATGATTTGAGAAAGCAGACTGTACCACGTTTCTTCTCTTAATTTGATTGTTTATATTGTTTGTTTTATAATTATTAATAATTGTTGAACGTGATTTGGGGTGGTATAACTGATAATCTTAGGTTAAAATTATATATGTTTATGTAATTATATATATATATATATATATATATATATAAATATATATATATATATATATATAGCTAAAGGTTTAGAAAGTGATTTTAATCAATTAATTTTCTTTTGGAATTAAATTCATACCCTAGTTTAAATTATGAGTTTAATCATAAATAAATGGTTTAAAATTCATTTGAGTGAATTGGAAGTTTAGAGTTTAAAACCGGCTTAGGGAATTATGCTCCTTATTAAGGTAAATTGACAAGTTTTTTATATAACCAGTATTGGAAAAATAATTTAGGATGGTCTATTGGGTAAATGATGTATAAATCTGAATTCAGAATAAATTTTTGGGTATGACAGCGTCCTCCAAAATTTTATCTGTGTTATCTGAAATTCATTTTCTTTTTCTTTTCTTTTTTTCTTGATATATCTTACTTCACTTTTTCTTCCTATCTGTTATCCTTACATCTCCACTCTCTTTCTACGCTTTAGATTCTTTATCTCATATTCTTTCAATCCTTCATTTTTTTCTTTCCACTATGGTTTTTTCCACACCCGTTTCCACCATCTTTTCCCATTACACCCATCTACATTTTCCATCTCTCTTGCATCCAAGAAGACCAAATAATTGACGAGATAATACATTGTGAGAAAAAAAAATGAAAAAATAATTATCAGAGCCTAAATCACGTAAAACCATCAAATTAAAAGCCTATAAACCAACCAAATTAAAAATTCAAATTCCAAGTTAAATCATAATCAAAACTTAAATCAACTTCATCACAAATTCAAAATCCAAACTAACCCATAATTAGAACCAAACCATCTCAATAAGAAATTTAAAATCTAAGGAAACCCATAATTAGAACCTAAACCATCCAAATTGGAATTTCAAAATTCAAAACCCAAGCCAAATACCAATAAAAAAAAAAATGCCTCTAAAGCAAAGATCGTATTTCTACGACAATAAGAGTAAACAAATGATCGAGTCGCTCAAGCAAAACCTCCACATAGAGTAAAAACAAACACGAGACAAAAGTGAAGGTAAATATGAATGGCGTTTTAAAATGAGCGGCATTGTAACAACGTTAGAAAATGTGAATGATTGTCGAAAATGACGGCTGAATAGGGAGCAGTGAATGGCGGAGGAAGGCAAAGAATATGAACGGCAACCGTGAACGTACTAAAGAAGAAGAGGCGAGCAGTGATGGAGGAGTTACGAAGGACTATGAGAGCAAAGAAATTGTGAATGAGTAGTGAAAAGGGTAAAATATTTTGAGCGTGGGACAATATAAAGAGATTTTGCATGTCAATTAAATTATAAATCGACGTGAATTTAAAAAACCATATGGATAAATTAGACAACCAACATATAATTCAAATAATCTACGTTAATTATTTAGTCAACCGATGTTAATTCACTAAACCATGTCGATATTTTTGTCATATAAAGTTTAACTAGGCCAATTTACAATATAACCAAAATAAATAAGGTAACATAAAATCATTTTTGTCCACTATTGCTCACCAGACAAAGCACTCTTCAGAAAAAGAATTTTTGAAAATTTTTATTATAGACAGTTCAACCTTTATTGTTGTATTTTCATTCCATTCTTTTTACACGAAGAGGCGCACGTTAGATACGTTTGGAGCTTGGAATTATTTAACTGTGAAGGAAGATAATATACGTTGTAATCTCTCGTAATATTGTATATGTATTTGTTTATATATATAATTAATGTTTAATGTTTAGTTCACGCATTAGTAACTTTGATAATTTCTATAATCTATTTTTGAATAGTAGGTAATATTATTATATGTAGAATCATAAGTTATACTTGTTAAAGTGTTACATTGTAATTAGTATGATTACGCACGCGGAAGCTAAAGGTAGCTAGGTTTGGATGTTAATCGAAGGTTGGAATCAGTAGCCCCGAGTGACATTCAAGCCTAAGGTAAATCTCGAGTTTGGATCGTAGCACCGCAAAAGTCTGTCTATACAAACGATCTAAGCCTATATTCAGGTGAAAGGGGGCCACCTAATCCTTCTTGTGAGGAGAGGGGCTAATGTCACTCGACCCTAATGAATGCAAGCTTGTTAGAGTTAAAGGAAAAAGGCTTTTTCATGAACGCTCAGGTCCCTTGTTTACTTTATTATTATGTTGATAAAAAAAAAAAAAAAATTATTGACAAAGTTTCATCTCAACGGTTGTATATAAGACGTTCAAGAAACGACAGATTACTACTCACTGTTGACTTATTGAATGTACAAGTAACTAATTTCCTTTTCACTTAACTATTCTTAATTATTAATCATATTTTTTTAATGATGAGTTAAATTTCTATATACTGTTAGTATAAAAAAATTCACATAATCAATTATTAAAAATTATTCTATTTTTGAAAGGTTACATAATTAAATCATTAATAATAGAAAAGTGTAAGCTAATTTTTACAAAAATACAAAAATTATAATACATAATAATATATGTAAATAAATGACTAAATATTGTTTGATTTGTGAGTGTATAAGACATTTAGGTTAAATGTCTCTTTTGTTAGTCACATTTTAATGCTTGAAGTTTGTATGTATTACATTTTGTTACACTTCAACTTTTGTTACTGATAGATAATTATTATGTGTTGATGCATGTATTCGTTAACTTGTATCATTTTCCTTTTGCCGTATTTACACTTAGGTTACTTACGTGTCCCTTCCGTTTTTATATTAGTTTCACTTTAATACATTATATTTTTAAATTGTTTTGTTTTTATACATTATACTTTTAATTAATTTCATTTAGGTACGTCAAATTTACAAAAACAATAACAATAGTCATGTGAAATTAGTATCAATGATTTTAACACAATAATATCAATTTAATATTTAAATCAAAGTAATTGGACACATTAAAGGAACCACTTTCAAGTTACTTTTTCAAATTTTATTTCACAATTAACTATCTTCATCAATCATATATGAACAAATCACAACTATTTCAAATAATTTTTATACGTTGAGGGTAAATTCATCGACACAATTACAATAATATCAATAAGTCGTAATATCATAACACATGTAGTTATAAATATTTTCTTCCTTCTTCAATTGTGAGTAGACTATTCGGCATAAAAACAGTTGTGATTAATATCCAATTAAATAACTCATTAGATAAGAATTAAATTTAGTCTGAGTTTCGGTTGATTTGATTTAATATTTAAATAATATTGATGCGTTAAACGGATTATTTAAAATACTAGTTTCAAGTATCTCGTGCTTCTTTCCATGCAATTAATATACCTAAATGAAATAATTTTAAAATACAATATACTAAAACAAAATAATTTAGAAATATAATATATCCAAACAAAATAATTGAAAAGACACGGTAGTGTGTATTAACGTTAACAAACTATAAAATATAGTAAAATGTAATAAATATAAATTTAAAGGATCATAAAATTCTTGAAACTTTGAAGAATATACTTTGAGTAATGAGAAATGCAGTAAACAAATTCATTAGCTTTGGCATATATATCACGATCAGAGGTTGGTGAGGATAAGTGTGGTCTGGTGTGTAGAACAGTGTTTATAGTGATCTAAGTTCATAGATTTTAGTTGAAAAATTGAATAGATCAGTGCCCATTCACGATGGCCTCTCCACCAAATGACAACAAACAGCGCAATTCAACATCAGTCATCGTCCCAACTAACTCTCGTAATTGTGAATGACCACAAACTTAAATGGACGCCTGTTCGCTTTTTTATTTTCAACGTCACAATATATGTATATATAGATGATAATTTGCAAAGAATTATAATTTAATTAGTTAAGTATAGTGTGCTGATTATTATAAATTTTCTGAATCAGTTATAACTATATTATATAATTAAAATAATGAATAACATTTTAAAAAAAGGAAAGTTGTATTTGGCTTCCTTGTAATTTGTAAGGTAATATGTTAGGAGAAAATCATTATTAAATATTTAAGGATCCAATTCCTTCTTATTTGGCGAATTCTACTGGTCATTATAGATGACTACCTAATAAATTGGATCATTTATTGGTGAAATAATTTTATTAAACACAGACATAATAAGAGGGTAGAAAATATTTTGATTCATGAATTCCCTTTATGAAATGTGACAGATCTGTATTAGTCCAAACAAAAGGTTTCAGATCAATTCCCCAAAGTGAATAACCATATCACCTGCATTCAGGACTACAACGATTGAAAATAACTTCTGAACTGTATCCGAAAGAGAAAACACTAGGAAGAGAAGAACTTGATGCTTTCCGGAATCATAATCAATAACAACTTTCAAATAATTAATCATATATATGTACACGGTCTAACGATCTATCAAATAAAACCATTATCAGAGGCAAACATTTTGAGTTGAGGGAATTTGACGTTATCAACAATTTAACATATATAAAGGCTCTAGTTCAAGGAGTAGATGATTAATGGTTGACCCATTCTAAACAATATTTTGCTGCTGATCCCAAATCTAACATTTTTATTCAATCTGGTTAGCAGATTAGATACAATAATAGTTCACAAGCATAGTACTGAGAAATGTTGCAATGATAAACAAGCAATATAAATACATATATAAGGAGAATACAAGGCATATATATGAACAATTAATCGGTTTGGTACATACCAAATTAATAACACAAATTTCTTCCTAGGCAAATTTTATTTTTGAAAGGGATAACTCCTTTTCAAGGCACTTTAGTGATGTGGGATTGACATGCATGAACAAGTAGTTCCCAGCAAAGAGGTCACCAAAATGAACATGGCCCTCCTTGAATCTTTTCAATACTTTTGCATAAGAAATTCTAATGGCAGAAACCAACCTAACTCTTTTCCTCCACAGTCTTCTCAAACTTGTAATTTTGAGCCTGAACCTTCTTCTAATGGGTACCCTTCTAAACCTGAACCAACTCCTTGGCCTATGACTCACGTTTTCCCTTTCTTCATCATAAACAATTTGATGGTGCCTTAGCTTTTGGTAACGAAGCTTGCTAAGAGGAACCAATTGAAGGTGGGAGGACATGGTGGATTTTTGAGGGCTAAAACAATTCATTAGGAGGAAACAAAAGAGGGTTATGAATTAGGATGGAGAGAGATGTGGTGTGGTAGTGTGTGTTTATCTCACTGGGAGGATTTGCTTTTGAGAGTAGTTGGTTTTCTAATGTGAATTCTGATATGACAGAGTGAAAGAGGAATGAAGTGAGAACTGTAGAAGCCGTTTAGTGAATTAAATGCTACATGAGAAGGTTGGTGAGTTCTATCCATATTTTCTTGTGCAATAAATTTCTCCGTTTCCAAGTCCAATTATGTACCTCATCGATTAGGAAATTTCCCTTTGTTTTTATGAGCGTCTCATAGTGGGAGATTCTAAATCCATTGTAGTATATATATAAATATATAATCTATAAATGAGGATGGGTAAGACCCGTTCACGATCCATCCCACCAGACTCGTGAGTTAACCACATTAGCTCGCGCATCAAAGTTTATTTTTTCAAAAAAAAAAATTATAATTTTGGAAAAGAGATCTACAAAAAAAAAAATATTAATTATAGGGGTGGGTAAGTGGGCCGACCCGGCCCGTCTGCTTAGGCCCGTGAAGAGCTTGGTCCATCCCACCCCACTCTGCAATGTCAAAAAGACTTAATTTGATGGTCTGTCCCCGCCCCGCTGGTCAAACGGGTCAGCCCGCGGATTTAATTAAAAATTGTTAAATCTGAATTTTAAAAAAATGATAAAAAATAATTATATTTACCTCATAAATTCTTAATAAAATAAGTCAACAATGTAAATTTTCAGGGTTTGAGATTGAGGTTGGTTCATAATGATACCAAAAGCGGAACTGCATTTGGCAAAATAGCAACAAAAGTGGAACTAGTTCTAATGGAAGGCAGAGTCTGGGATGGTGCAAGAAGATTGAGAGGGTGAGAGAAGATTGAAGGAAAAATGAGTCGGCGAAGAGATTGAGAGGGTGCGACGTGCGAGAAGATTGAGAGACGACATGGAAAATGAAGTGAAATTAAAGTTTTAACTTTCAACCCTTTAAATAATGCGGGCTTGCGGGTCACCTAGCGGACCCTGCGGGTTTGGCCCGCAAAGCACGCGGGTTACGCGCGACAGACTTTTATAGACTGTATCCTAAATTTTTCTGAAAAGACTAGTCCAAACCTGCGTGGATCACGTAATCCACCGACTGGCTCATCGTACCCACTCCTAATTAATTCTCTTAGTTAAACATTAAAGATTCTTAAAAAAAATTAATATCTTAATAAAAATTCAAATAAAGTATAAATAAATAAAGTCTTAACACTAAATCCATAAATTTATGTTTTAATAACAAATATTAAAAAGGTTTAATAAAAGTTTAAATAAAATCTAAATACCCAATACTTCAATAAAATTTCAATGATAAAAAAAATTTAACTAAAAAATCAGAAAATATATGGAAAACATTAAATCTCCTAATTTGCAAACCCCACGAGTTAGATTCAATAGATTATGGCAGTCGAAAAAACTTTTAAAAATTGAATCGACCTAAAAAATTTTAAGCTTGTGAATCGTGGAGATGATGGGCTTTATAGGCTTATATGTGAACTTAAAACTTTATACCACCCACATAAGTGTGAGGTTCGCACCTGCCTTATTAGTCGTTTTCATAAAATTAAATTAAATTCTAAACTCACGTTGTGTTATCTGTTATTAAACTAGTCACTATCTTTTTTGACGTAAGGAAATGCGTTGGTAAATCTACATTCATTAAAAACATGACTTTAATATACATAGATATGTAAGACAATTCTCGTCTTATTAATTAATATTTTAGTACTGAGTGAAAGGAATATTAATAATATATTTTTATTATATTTTTTAAATATTCAATTTATTAATGGCTAAAATTTTTTGAATTTTAATTAAAAAATTATTAGAATCAAATACTTTATTTTTTATTCATCTAGAACAAGAAAAAGCTTACAACTTCAAATAAAACTTAGATGCATTTCTTTTAAAATTGGTTTAATGGATCGAAATAGACAAATGATTTAGAAAATTGATTATATAAAATGAGGATAGTTTAATACTATTGAGAAAAATAATGTTTGCACTAAACTAAATTCATATTTCATAATCCAGATAAAAATCAAATAAGGAAACAAATCATGAAAAATAAGGGAATAATAAAAGTCAATTCTAAGTGACAATCTATTATACTCAAAGTGCCGGCAACTCAACCTAAAACGTACCGGAAGAAAAGGTATTTTGAAATGTTACTAAGATAAAATTCATTATTTGTAATTTTTACATGAAAAAATTACAAACTTTCCAAAATACAATTTTTGCACGAAAAAATTACAAATCATTTCAAGCATAACTTTTACACGGAAAAATTACAAACCCTCACACATGATTTTGACACACATTGCCTAAAATCTAATACACTCATTTACTAAATTTAAAGATGTGGTGTAAGTAAATAAAACTTATCACTCTATCTTATATAAGTTTTTCACTCCTTTCTCTTTCAAATGCTAATTGATGTGAGACACTGAATTAAGACAAGACAAAATAAGCACCATGGGTCATTTGTAAATAAGCACCATGGGTCATTTGTATGAATTTATAAAGAATTTTTTTATGTTGAATATTCAATTCCACAATCTTGTATTACATATTTATGGAATTCAGATTCGGGTCATCTAGCTCAAAAGATCATCTCGTCAATTCATATCGTATTTGTCATTAGACTACAATCATCAATATTTATTCATAAACAATAAAATATTTATGAAATCCAAATTCAGGGTCACTGAGGAATTTTACAACCATTAAAGTTTCCAAGAAATGAACACCAAATGCAGTACAATTCGGAAAGGAGCACTATGAATATTTGTAAGAATTTCTAAATAATTTTTTAAAGTTACATTTTTAATTCCATAATCTTAGATTGCATATTTATGTAATTCATATTCGGGTCATCAAGTTCAACCGATCATCCTGTCAATTCTTATCGTATTTGTAATCATTAGACTACAATATCAATAGTTAATCATAAATAATAAAATATTTATGAAATCCAAATTCAGGGTGACTGAGACATCTTACAATCATTCAAGTTTCTGAAAAATAAACACAAAATGTAGTACAATTTGGAAAAGAGCACGAGGGGTCATTCGTAAGAATTTATAAATAATTTTTAAGTTGAATTTTCAATGCTATGATATTGGATTGCATATTTAGGAAATTTAAATTTGGGTCATCAAGCTCATCAGATCATCCCGTCAATTCATATCGTATTAGTCATTAGACTATAATCATCAAGAGTTATTCATAAATAATAAGATATTTATGAAATCCAAATTCAGGGTCATCAAGGCATCCTACAACCATTCAAGTTTCAAAAAAATGAACACAAGATACAATACAAATTGGAAAGGATCAACATGCGTCATTTGTAAGAATTAATAAAGAATTCTTTCAATATGAATTTTAAATTCCACAATGTTGGACTGCATATTTATGGAATTCAGATTCTAGGTATGAAGCACAACAAATCTTCTTGTCAATTCATATTGTATTTGTCATTAAACTACCGTCATCAAGAGTTATTCATAAGTAATAAAATATTTATAAAATCCAAATTCAGGGTCATCAAGGAATCATACAACCATTCAAGTTTTAAAAAATTGAACCCAAGATATAATGCAAATAGGAAAAGATCAACATGCATCATTTGTAAGAATTTATTAAAAATTCTTTTAAAATGAATTTTAAATTCAACAATCCTGGATTGCATATTTAAGGAATTCAGAAACTTGATCAAGCTGAACAAATCACCTCATTAATTCATATCATATTTGTCATTAGAATCGTTCTTCAAGAGTTATTCATAAATAATAAAATATTTATGAAATCCAAATTTAAGGTAATCAAGACATATTCTGGTTTTAAAAAATGAAAACATGATACCGTGCAAATTAAATAGGATCAACATATGTCATTTGTAAGAATTTATAAAGAATTCTTCTAATATGAATTTTAAATTCCATAGTCATGGACTGCATATTTATGAAATTCATATTCGCGTCATCAAGCTCAGAAGATTATCCTATCAATTAATATTGTATTTGCCAATAGACTAGGATCATTAAGCTCAACAAACCATCTCGTTAATTCATATTGTATTTGTCATTAGACCACTGTCATCAAACTCAAGAAACTATCTTGTCAATTCATATCGTATTTGCCTTTAGACTATGATCATTAATAGTTATTCATAAATAATAAAATATTTATGAAAAACAAATTCAAGGTCACCGAAGCATCTTATAACCACTCAAGTTTAAAAAAATGAACACAAGATACAATACAAATTTGAAGGGATCAACATGTGTCATTTATAAGAATTAATAAAGAATTCTTTTAATATAAATTTTAAATTCTACAATCTTGGATCGCATATTTATGGAATTCAAATTCTAGGCATGAAACACAACAAACCATCCCGTCAATTCATATCATATTTGTCATTAAATTTCAATCTTCAAGAGTTATTCATAAATAATAAAATATTTATAAAATCCAAATTTATGGTCGCCGAGACATCTCACAACCATTCAAGTTTCAAAAAAATGAACAAAAAATACAACGTAAATTGGAAAGGATCAACATGAGTCATTTGTAATAATTCGTAAAGAATTCTTTTAATATGAATTTTAAATTCTTCAGTCCTTGGTTGCATATTTATGAAATTCAGATTAGGGTCATCAAACTCAACAAATCATCCTGTCAATTCATATCATATTTTTTCACAAAAATCATCAAGAGTTATTCACAAACATTAAAATATTTATGAAATCGAAATTTAGGGTCATCGAGACATCCTACAACCATTCAAGTTTCAAAATAATGAACAAGATGCAATGCAATTTGGAAAAGATCAACACGCATCATTTGTAAGAATTCATAAAGAAATGTTTTAATATGAATTTTAAATTCAACAATCTCCAATTGCATATTTATGGAATTCAGATTCGAATCATCGAGTTCAACCGATCATTCTGTCAATTCATATCATATATGTCATTTCACTACGGCTATCAAGAGTTATTCATAAATAATAAAATATTTATTAAATCTAAATTCATTGTCATTGAGGCATCCTATAACCATTGAAATTTGAAAAAACAAAATGAACACAAAATGTAATACAATTTATAAAGAATTCTTTTAAGTTGAATTTCCAACTCTATAATCTTGAATTGTATATTTAAGCTATAAAAATCTAGGTCACCAAGCTCAATAGATCATGTCGTCATTTCATATCGACTTTGCTAATTGGCTACAGTCATAGAGAGTCATTCATAAGTAATATAATATTTGAGGAATCCTAATTCAAGGTGATCAGGGCATTATCCAACCATGCAACTAGTTTAAAAAAAAATAAACACACGATTACAGAGAAATTTGGAAATGATCAACATGTGTCATTTGTAAGAATTCATAAAGAATTCTTTTAATATGAATTTTAAATTCCACAATCTTGGATTTCATATTTATGGAAATCAGATTCGGGTCATCAAGCTCAACAAATTATCCCGTCAATTCATATCGTATTGGTTATTTCACAACAGTCATCAATAATTATTTATAAATAATAAAATATTTATGAAATCGAAATTCAGGGTCACCTAGGCATCCTACAACCATTTAAGTTTCAAAAAAATGAACACATGATACATTGCAAATTACAAAGGACCAACATGCATCATTTTTAAGAATTCATAAAGAATTCTTCTAATATTAATTTTAAATTTCGCAATCGTGGATTGCATATTTATAGAATTCAGATTTTGGTCCTCAAGCTCAACAAATCATCCAGTCAATTCATATTATATTTGCCATTAAAATCGTTTTTCAAGAGTTATTCATAAATAATAAATATTTATAAAATCCAAAATCAGGGTAACCAAAATATCCTACAACTATTCATGTTTCAAAAACATGAATACAAGATACAATGCAAATTAGAAAAGATCAACATGTGTCATTTGTAAGAATTCATAAAGAATTGTTTTAATATGAATTTTAAATTACATAAGCTTTGATTACATATTTATGGAATTCAAATTCGGCTCATCAAGCTTACAAGATCATCCCGTCAATTCATATCGTATATGCCATTAGTCTACAATCATCAAGTTAAATAGATCATTCCATTAATTTATATTGTATTTGTCATTAGACTACGGTCAAAAAGCTCAATAGATCATCCCATGAACTCATATCGTATTTTCCATTAGATTATGGTCATCATGCTTAACAAATTATCTTGTTAATTCATATTGTATTTGCCATTAGACTACAATTATCAATAGTTATTAATAAATAATAAAGTATTTATGAAATCTAAATTCAGGGTCAACAAGACATCTTACAACCATTCAAGGTTGAAAGGTTGAAAGAACTGAAAACAAAATGTAATACAATTTGAAATGAACAACATTAATCATTTCTAAGAATTTATAAAGAAATTTTTTAAGTTGAATTTTCAATTCCATAATATTGAATTGCATATTTATGGAATTCAAGTCATCGAGCTCAACAAAATATCATGTCAATTCATGTCTTATTTGTCATTATTAAATTTTGTGATATAAATTCCTTAAAATCCAAATGGAATAACCATAAAAAATATTTTTTTAAAAATAAATTATAATAAGTAATTATATTTTTAAAGGAATCTTATAAAACTAGTATAACTAACATATTTATCTATACATATTTTAAAAACTCTATTAATAGACTATTTCATTACAGAAGTTTATGTGAGAGCTTCTAGTTTCAAAGGCTATTATAATATTTAATATCTCAAAATTTTAAGGACTAAAATAAAAATTTATCCTTTGTAATCACATATATGCACAAAAAACCAAAAGTAAAATAAAAATCTCCTCATTAATTTTTATTGTTATTTATAACTAACTCGAAAATGGAAAATTTAGTAAATAGTAATTGCAAAAACTTAATAATAACTAGAAGCTCAACCAAAATATAAGTGTGAAATTATAATTAAAACTCAAATTTAACCAAAATTACCGGTATATAATTTTTTGATTTGGCAAATCATTTTTTTCCACATGGTAAACCTCCTAAAAAAGGTCTAGTTGTTCCAACTAAAATCAAGATTATAATTAGATAAAATCATTAATATACTATTTATAGGCCTACTAAAGTTGTCATTATTATTTTGTCATTTATATATATATACATATGTATATTCTCTATGACATGTGGAAAAAAGGGGTAGAGAAGAGTGAACATCATAGTTGATATATAATCAAAAATGGTCACAATCGTCTTATTCTTATTGCTAGCTTCTTGTGTTAGAGCTCAATCTAGGATCTACGATATAACAAAATATGGAGCAAAACTTAATGAAAATATAACTTAAGTAAGACCTTACTAAGTTTGTGTAGTTTAAAACATGATTCATTTATTTAAACTTAAGTGCAATATACCTTTTGTCATGCAAATATTATTTTATGTGAACTTGATTTATATTTTTAAAATTTCACTCTTCACAATTTAAAATTTTTTAATAGTTGTTCTTACTAGTGGTAAATGATGACTTAATACTTAATGACTTTTATATCATAATACTTAATCAACACTATGCGTCACCCCATCCCAATTTTTTTTTTTTTTTTTGAATTTTTGAGATCAAAACATATCTTTTAAAACTTATATATAATTTAAAACAAATTTAAGCTTACAATTTATCAAATAAGAGTCATTGTTGATTAAATTCTAATTCCTTACTACAACTTTATGTTTTTTATTTTTTATTTCTCTATAGGGCTTGACAAATGTTTGGTGTAATGCGTGTGCATCAACAACTCCAAGCAAAATTGTGGTTCCTAGAGGCACATATAACTTAAAACAAATAGAATTTAAGGGACTTTATATGGCTCCTGTTGAGGTTCAAGTTGATGGAATAGTTGAAGCACCACAGGATCCAAGCCAACTAAATGGAAATTATTAATGGATTAAATTTACCTATATTAATTTTTTTACCTTGTCTGGTAGAGGAACTTTTGATGGTCAATGTGCAATTGCTTGGAAATAGAATAATTGTCAAGAAACCAAGTATTGCAAGAAGCTTTCTATGATAAATAACGAGTCCATTTTTAATTTTTAAATTAGTATCGGTGCTTAAATTATTATCAAGGAGTTAACATTTCTAGTTCCTATTTTCTTTTTTCGTTCTACCTCCCAGCTAAGAAATGACATGTAATTAAAAAATATTTATTTTCTTAATTATTATTAGTGATTTTTGTAGGAATCTCATTTTTAATCAAGTAGCAGAGAAGGAGAAAACAATAAAGAATAGACAATAGGTTTTTTATCATTTCATCAAATACTTTAATGCAAATATTTACTTTTTCCTTTTTTTTTTGCAGAATTTTGGTTTTGGTTTCCTCAATAATACGATTATCCGAGACATAACATCAAAAGATAGCAAAAAATTTCATGTTAATGTTCTGGGCTGTAATAATATTACTTTACCAATTTTAACATTATTGCACCCGGGAATAGTCCCAACACTGATGGAATTCACATTGGAAGATCAACCTAAGTGAACATTACTAACACGAACATTGCCACTGGTATTAGTGCTGGCAGCTTAGGAAAATATACGTATGAAGAACCTGTAGAAGGTTTCACAGTTAGAAATTGCACACTAAATAACACACAAAATGGTGTGAGGATCAAAACTTGGCCTAATACTCTGAACTACTACCGTGACTAATGTACATTTTGAGGACATCAAAATGGTTAATGTTATGAATTATAGATCAAGAATATTGTTCATGGAATCAATGCAACAAACAGATATTTATCTAAAATAATTTTGTTCATTTCAATAAAAGTTGATAAACATGAAATTTTTGTAGCATAATAGTTGTAGAACAAAACACTCAATTGAAAAATGGACTTTCAATATTATATATATATATATATATATATATATATATATATATATATATATATTCTTGTCTTGAGATCTCTCATGTTATTGTTATAAAATTCTTCTAATTATTGTTTCCTTCATTTGTGTCCTCGTGATTACAGAGTCCATCAAAAATTAAAATAAACAAGGTCACATTCAAAAACATCACTAGAACTTCTGTGACTAAAGAAGGAATCGTTTTGGTTTGTAGCAGTGGTATACCATGTGAAGATGTGGTACTTAGTGACATAGACCTAATATTCAATGGAACATCTGCCGCTGCTAGACTTGCTAATGTCAAACCTATAACCCAAGGGAAATCAATACCTTTGTAACTGCAATAACCAATGTGACATATTATTGGCGGCCATGATTTCTCTTCAATATTTTATAGAAAGAGTATGATCATTAGGTGTAATCCTTTGCTAATTAACTTATGTTGTAATCATTTGTATATTAATTTTAGACATATAATTTGTTTACTTAAGAAATAACATAAAATATAATTTAAATGAGTCTCAGGAAAACATAAATAAAAAATATATTTTTCTCATCTTTAAAATTTATTATTTTTTCCTTTATTAAAAAGAAAAAGCTACAAAATCTATTATTTTCTTTTCCTATAAATACTTGTTGAAAAATTTATACAAAAGTAGCTCGTTAGCTTAAACGTGGGTGGGTTCTGAAAAGGTTTTGTCTCAAATGTTGTAAGGAAGAGGTTAACAAAATGAGGTTTTCTAATATCTACCTTAACAAGCATGCAAAGTTAAAAAAGGAATCTAGAACATTTTACTTTCCTCTAAATCAATTCAACACGCTGTAGAATTTATTTCAGAAACTCAATTTTTGCTATATACCTCCAAGCAACATGACTTTTGGGGTAAACCAAATAGGCTATATGTTATTAGCCGGGTTATTTATATATTTAATTCAAACAAAAATGGACATATAACTAAAATAAAGAATTAAAGTGCAAATATTGCCACCAAAGAGTAAACAACAACTGCTGAATTAAAAGAAGCATTTATAGTATAAAAAATGATAAAATAAATCAAATTTCTTTCATTAAGTTAAAACAATTTAAGGTCAAACAATAAAAATCAAAGAAAAAAAATTAAAAATAATAAAAAATAAATGAAATCAGTTCACTCACTTGAGTAATGTGGAATTAATCTTTTCGTTCTCAAGTTCAATGATGGCTTATTCCTGGGCGAGCTTTTCAGCGTCAAATCAGTTCTTCTAATTATTTTTTCCTTTTCACATGTGTTCTTGTGATTAAAGAATCAAAATTAAAATAAGCAAAGTCATATTCAAAAAATATTATTGAAACTTTTATGACTAAAAGAAAGAATTATTTTAATTTGTTGCTGTGGTACTTAGTGACATAGACCTAACATTCAATGAAACATTTATGGTAAATTTATTAATGTCAAACTCATAATTCAGGTTTGTGAACTTTGTTTTAACTTTGACTTAGACTTAGGCTTATCTTAATAGATAATCTACATGCACTGGCTTGGTTATAAATCAGACGTTTGATTCCCAATTTACCAAAGAAAATAAAAGATCATTAGTGGCTGTACTACTTCGTTATAGTGCATGCATAATAGTTGCTTTTCTTATGCTTTAAAATTTAGTTGCTATGACATTCCACCCCTACCTGATTTATCGTGACTTTTCAATTGATTAGCAACTTAACTTGAAATTACCATATATCTCTAGCTTTCGAGTCTTCTGTAATAAATTAGTAAAGATTGAAAATGCATATACAGAAAATACATTAGAAGAGATTACAAGTTAGGAAGACATTTATAGAGTTGTCTAGTGATATTCTCCTATGTGCTTTCTATAAAGTTTATCCTCCACTTCATTCCCTTCTAGTTAATAAAATTTTTCACTTCCTCATTTTATTTTGCTTTGGTGTTGGTTATTGATGTTTTGAAAGCCATTAAATTCTTTGACCTGAAAATGATTGTATCAACCATTTAAGTGATTGTTATTAATTGTAATGAAGTTATAGAAACGATTTTTGTTACTTATCTTGGGACTGATACTATGACAATTTGTTTTCTTTATAACTTTAGATATAATGATTAGTAATGTCTGGCTTCATTGCCAAGCCATTATTGCATACCATAGCTTACTATATCTTATTATTTGAGGCATTTTTATGGTCCTAGATTTGAGGCTGGAACACCAGCTATTGGGGGAGCAATTGGTTTAGGAGTAGCAATTGATTACTTATCTCGGATTGATATGCAAACCATACATGATTATGAGGTGAGTTGAAATTCAATCTTATAGCAAACACTACAGTTATTTAATGATACATACTTTTTGGAATTTAAATTTGATGTAATGTCAATGCTAAACTCTTCTATGCCATCATCCAATCTTGTGTTGATGACTGGTTTAAGGAGTTTGATATGGTACTAGAAGTGTAGATCTGTTTTATTTATATCAAAACTGAATCTGTTCTACTACTGATATGGATCACCAATTCTGGAGAGAAAGGAAAAGATATACTTTGGTCTCAATAAAAGAAAAATAACATAAAAGAGAAAGAAACAATGCAGGAAGGATCTACTCCTTACACTACCTTCTTCACTACTCTCTTATCGTCACTCTGTTAATATCCCGATTAACTTGATCAGCTGATGAGAAAATGAAACAGGGTGTAAAAGCAAAAGCTAAAAGTACCACTTGACCCGGAATTTCTTTTTAGTCATCATTTTCTAATTTTACTTCACAATTAACTCATTCATAAATTATATATGAATTTTTTACTTCACAATATATATATATTTTTTCTCTTATCACATTTTATATATATATATTTTTCTCTTATCATATTTTATAACTGGTTATATATGTATTTTAATTGTCTACTAAATATTTTTCTTTGTTTTCTTTTTTCAAATACCTCTTTTCTTCATTATAATAATTTTTATTATTGTATAATTTATGAAATGTCAAGTTTTTCTATTTACTTTTTAATTAAAATGTAATCAATAAATGTGTACATAATTAATATAAAATATATCAATCACTTTGTTTAAAAAAAATGTCAAATTATCCGTAATTTACTTAAATTTAATAAAATGTGACGAGAACGAGAATAAATTAAAAATTTTAAAGTCAATTTTTTTAATTTTGAATTCGAGCCACACCCTCCATTGGGAGAAGCGATCCCGTTCCCGACCACCACATTGTCTAATTGTCATACTCAATTTCTATGGTATTATTTAAATTTTAAAAAAATATCATTTAAGGTTATGTTTAGATCTTAAGATTCTCTCTGTAAGTAATTTGTTTTCTCTTTCAAGATTAAGATGTCAGGCTAAAAAAATGCGTTTGAGATGAAAATAATCCCTAAGTGAGTATGTGAGATTGTAAATGTGTCATTGAATAAAAGTTGTATTCTAAACGTAAATACAAGAGACTAAATCAGTTAATGTTGATGTAAAATGACCTCTGTAAGAATTAATTAAAAACTTTTTTCTTTTATTTTTCAAATTAATTTTCAAATTATTCAAAAGAATTAACAATATTAAAAGTAAAATATTAGTGAAACTTTTTGGAAGAAACTTATAGTCTCTAAATTGTAAATTATAACTAATTAAAAAAAATGAGTGGTTAAAAATATATTTAACTCTTAGAAAAAACATTTAAACTTTAACTTGTAAACTAAAACAACACAAAAATAAGGTATAACTGAATAATAATAATAATAATAATAATAATAATAATAATGGAAAATAAATAGAGAAAGTCATCGCAAGAGAGATATATCTTTGACACGTAGTAGTTTAATATTTTTACTAAATCAATCTAAATGATATTATTTCTAAAAGCTTAAGAAATTAAGCAAACCTAGTATATTTATCCAATTTGTTGTGTCTGCAATCTCATGAATTAAAACTAAATAGATTTTAAATCTAAAATTAGGGTAAAATATTATTTTTTCCCTCTAAGAAAAGCAACCATAGGAAAAAAAATCATTAAATTGATTTATGTACAAATCCAATGAATGGTGAATTCACTGTTTCATATATGTACACAGCTACATCAAATATCAGTCTTTGATGAATTTAACGAATCAAGAAAAAACCAAAGAATTGTGACTGTCACAACAAAAAGCAAGAAAAAAAAAATAATACCAATTACCAAGCCAAATATGATTAGTAAAGCTTAATTCTAGTATTAATGGAGCTCCTACACATGGGGCATGACTGAAGATCTTGTCCACATTCACAACATGTCTGCCAGAAAAAATAAAATAAAATTAATTAAACTCTCTTTTGATGTTTTCTGAACAAATATTGGAAGAAAATTTCTATGTACCTGATGCCCACATCCGAAGGCCATGTCTTTCTCATTGCTCAGACAAATGGGACAAAGCTGCATAAGGCCAATTTAATTTGTTAACAATTGTACTTGTACATTACAATAACCATTCAAAACATAAATCCAGAAAATACTCATTTCATATTCAGTCGTTAGGAACAGTGAAGTTATGCAACTAAGCTACACTTTGGATTCTCAGTAAGGGCATTTGAAGATAATTACATATAAAATAGATATTGGATCTAGATATAAAATAAGAAACAATGCAATTCATAAGAACTTTCCTCGAGGATTTTGTTTCAAAAAGATATAAAAATAGAAGTAACAAATTTTGTTAGGAAAAACTTACCTGATTGTCATAATTGGAACTTGAAGCAGAAGAAGCTGTGCCAAATGGGTGGCTATTGCCATGTTGAGAAGGGAAACTTGGCTCAAACCTTGCGACATGAGAACTAGATGTGGGAGGTGGCAGGGCAACTCTTTGAGGAGCATTCCCCTGCCTATTACTGTGCAAGAGTATTTAGCATGAATGATTACAAAATTTTCCACAGAAAATGAAGACACAGAATTTCAAACCAATAAGAACAGTAAGGAACCAAAATACTTACCCCAATAGATTAAGCTCTATTGCTGCCTTGTACTGAGAAGGAATTTCCATCAATGCAGCAAGCGCAAATGCTGCCTCTTTTCGTGAAGGAGGGGTGTTCTTTGACATAATCTCTGTGAAATTCACAAACTAAAGACAAAGAAGGAGAAATCAATCATGAATTGTTGGATTAACTTCCACTAGTAAAAGCATTTTACCAAATAAAACGAACGTTATGTGTCGTTACTCACCTGAAAATTATCAAAGTCCCGGGCTGGGATATTGTCATCAAATTCCTTCATCATGTCCCATGGTCCATCGCCAACGCCAACCAATATGATTGAAAGAGCAAATTTACTGTGAAAAAGAAGGCATATAAGACACAAGAAAATTCAAAGAAAGGAAGCATTGGCATGCAAACACTACATATCACAATCACCTAGCTGCAACAATGGCATCCACAGTCTTCTGTTCCTGCGGACTTAGTTTCCCATGTTTAGTGTCAACACTATTTGTTACCTGTATCAAAACATTTGTGGAAAGCAAAACATTATAGCAACAGCGAGTAGACCCACTCTATTGAATGCCAACTGTAACCATATAATCCTATTCTTCTGAGGTTAAAGATATAGTTTTATCCGTATGTTAGTTGTTTCCTCTGAAGTAACAAATACAATGGATATGAAAAACACAGAAGTTGAAGTAGCAAAACAACTACCCTCAGCTCACCAAATAAAATGTGTGTATTTCACTCAACCAACCCAATTGTGGGACAAATCGATATCTTTTAGAGTTCAGTACTCCAAGAGCAGTGATAGTTTTTTCAAACTTCATTCAATTTAATGAAAATCATGGATTATATGGAAAAATGCAGCAAGGAAAATTCAGCAGAAAGATGAATTTTTTGTCCAAAAGTTTATGCCTAAAGAAGAAAAAGAAAACTTAAGAACCAAGGAGAAAGCACAAATCAAATGAGTCTTGCAAACCATGTTATTTGCCGATCTAAATCCAAGTAATAAAATCAATCTAACTGATATTTGATAACTCCAAGGGAAAATGGAAAATCAATAACATGAATAAAATATCCAATTCTTTACTCAAGGAAAGGTTCATATTAAAGGGATATAGATTAGAATACCTGGCCATCTGCGATTATTACCAAAACATGGTACTGGCCTCCACTCTGCTCAACAATGGTCATGGCCTTTTCAATTATTGGCGCAAATGAAGTAGGACCTGAAATGAAAATACGTTTGTTAGCAACTCAATATAGGAATATTTATATCTGAAATAGATTGTGTCCTAAGAGCATGAAAATTAGTTAAAATATAACCTGCAAGTAGAAGATGAGGTACAATTTCCCTATACCGAATCAACACGTTTTCAAATCCATTGCAACAATTTTCACCCGGATAGAAACTGAAGACATCTTGATCATGTGTTGATGCTGCATTGATAACATAGTAATTCTTTTAACCATATCTAATTTCAAAATAATGGAATTCACAATGTTAAATTGTATAAAGAGATACCATCTCCAAATCCAAAACAGGGTATTAAGTGATCCTCATCGAATGCTGCCATGGTTTTCCCAATAATTGATATTGCTTGCTCATAAGGATTCAAACCAGTTCCAATGTGATGCAAGCTTCGTCTACCGAAAGATTTTTTTCCTAAAATATCAACACAAAGTTCAACATATTACACTATAACACACTTTATAAATTCCAACTTTATATAAGTAAAGCCTAACCTGTCCACTCATTACTCTTGGTGAAATCAACACCAACAATAAGATTAGAAGACTCAAGCCCTTCACGTGCAAGAGCCTCAGTAACCTGTAATCAACCACGAGTATTGCAAATGATACAAATTTTCAGAATCAAAATAAAATAATTACGAAGTGTCAATTTTTTCCCAGTAATACAAAGGTAGGGAAGATCACCAATCACGATCAATGAGAAAGGAATTTGAAGATTACAAGACAATATTCACACCAACATAAGCCATTCCAAATCATATGAAAGTAATAGCTGTATGAATCATCTATGGTTCTAAACTCATTGCAGATAACTAAAGATGCAGAGCATTTATCTTTCTCTTTAGTTAATTCAACTTAGCATACTTAAACGAGCACATATCAAAGCAAGATGAACACGCTGTCACAGCCATGTACATTCCAAAATCTTGTTCATAATGAATCTATATCTCAGAAATAAGTAACCACATATCCCGGTAAACTTATCCGAAGGGAATTTTAGGAGAATAAAAATAAGAAGAAAATAATAAACGTGACACCCTGATCCTCAATATAACAAAACATTGCATAAGTGTGGCCATTTTTGTGTTTTATTTTAATAAAACAACCTTTCTAAATGTAAAAACAGTTATTAAAAAAGGTTTGCATGAACAGCTTAGTTAAGCATGCATTCAATAGATTTTTTGTCACATACCAAGTTACTCAAGCTAGCATGTTACTGATACCTGATCTATAGAACTGTAATGATCAACAATTCTTGAGTATCTCCTCTCTAGCTTTGTACTATCATAACGGGCCACTCTATCACTACCATAAGCTTCAGAACCATAAGAAGAATAAGACGGTTGCGGATCATCGAAGCCATAACTCGATAATGGATCAAAATAAGCACTCCAAGAAGAAGCAGAACGACTTGAGTTTGATCGTGCATATGAACTCTGCCTCCAACTATCTTCCTTAGAACTTTGACCCCCCATCAACTCACACACTTCTCTGGAAAAACAGAAACACAACACGATGAAAATGAACCAATGAACTCAAATCAATCCCAAAGGCCATATAAAATGACACGAATGTATCGTCCTTGAGGTTGCAGTTTCCATTTTCCAAGAAACTTCTAAATCAGTTCAATGCAATGAGTAAAGAGCGCAAAGGAAGAAGCTTTACACAAACGAAACACCTCGTTATGACTTAATCCACCAACGTAAGTAACACAAGGACGTGAATGCTTCCAACACAAGGAACTAAGGTTTGTTTGGATTAAGCTTCTTAAGCACTTATACGGGGATAAATAGGATAAAAAAATATAAATAGCATAGATAATGAGTAAAATTCTATTTTAAAAAGTAACAGAATTTTAATCCTTGATGTCGGGGAGGATAATATTTTAATCACTAAATTTTAAAATAAATAAATAAGTCCAGAATTTGTCATTAAAATAATTATTAAAGTGATTTAAATAGTAATTTATAATTGTTAATAAATATTATTTTATTCATTTTAAAATTAACTAAATTGAATAAAATAATTAAAATTTATACTTAGGGCCTGATTTGTCATTAAATGACATAAGTATCTTGAGTGAAACTTCTTGGTAAGATTATATAGAAAAAGAAAAAATAAGTTTTTTAAATAAGTTAAAATTAATTTATATATTAACTAATTTGTGAAAGCTTTCTCATTTTAATTTTTTAAAAACTAATTTTTAATTTACATAATTCATTTAGTCTATGAAAAAGTTATTTCATTTTTATTTATTAAAATTTAATTCGCTTTTAAATCATATTTTCTTCTATTAGAAGATTATTCTAATCTGATATTTCGGTTAAAATTATTCTTTTAAATAATGCTAAAAGAAGAAATATATTATACATAAAAAACTGTTACTTGTTTGTGTGTTTCTTTAACCATTAATTGAAAAAAAAAATTGTCCTAAGTTGGAAGACAAAACATGTCACGGAATGGAAAGAGGAAAAAAGAAATATAGAATGTAGAATAAGAGGAAACGAACTAGAAAAAAGAACACTAAAACGATTCTGAGACTAACGTAAGATTCCTCAAGTGCATCAGAGTCAATGGATATGATTAACCAACAAAAGCAAATGAAACGAAAAGGCACTTGGTGTTACGTGCAGGGAAAAGCAAGGGAAAGGAAACACTCGCGTTTTGAGATGCTAATTTCTGAATCTTGGAAGATATGTAGACAATGATTGTGATTAAAATGATGGAGTAAATAAAACGTGATATGATGTTGAAGCGTTCTGGTTTGGTGCGCTAAGTTACACTGGCGAGAATCTTGAATGATGTATACGCAAATGCGCAATAATTTAAAATTCGTAGAATAAGGAACCCTTTGAAAATTAGAAAAGGTGCTGAAGGCGGAATAACAGGGAGAAAAGGAGAGGCTTTTTTTCTAACTTTTGAAGGATTTGTGTATGGTAGTGTTGAAGAAGCATGGAAGTTTCGCGTTTTCGTATTGAAACTCGAATTTGAAACGGTCATGGTTTGGCAGTTACAGTTACCGGTTACTTGCAGTGTTGCAGCGCCGAATGTTACATCATAATTTTGTTCTCGTTTCCGGAAAAAAAAAAAAAAGGTTTTTTTTATTAACGTGCACGCTAACACAATTTTGATGAATTAAAAATAATTAATGAATAAATAACAGAATTAATATTCCGTCTGTCCCATCCTATAAGATGTCTAGGATTTTAACAGTCTAAATAAATATAATCAATATTTCAAATTTATAATTTTATAGAATTCATTAATATTATTTAATTTTTGAATATATTATTTATTTCAATGATATCGACCCAATTAATCAGTCGATTAAGGTAGGTGATTAAATAAAAAATTTACTAGTGGACTCGAATGATATGATATAAAATTAATAAAATAATTAAAATATAATGTATATATTTGCATTTGTATAAATTTTAATATTACATTGTTAACATTGATAAGTTCCCTCCCTCTAAAGTAGACGATCAAATGTGTGAGTTTGGCGGTGTGCGAGCTTGCTGTGGGCAATATGTTTGAGTTAATTAGTATCCTGTAGAAGATTTTGGATAGTCTTGGGAGAGAGTATGTGTTAACATTTGAGCTTTCTTTAGGCATTGTGCGTGATTTGGGCAGCATGTGAACTTTCTTTGGGAAGTACGCGTGAGTTAGGCAGTGTGTGTGCTTGTTTTAGGCAATGTTGGTGACTTTGGGTAGCATAAGAGAAAGAGAGAAGCAAGCTTTAGGTAGCCTTAGGCGAGTGTTTGTATGAGTTGGGTAGGAGGTATGAGTTAGATATCGCATAAGAGGCTTTGGATAACCTTAGTACACAGAATGAGTTAGTTAATTCAACTTTATTTCTCAACCGATTGTAATATACAGACAACTTCCTAAGATATATACGTGTACATTTTATAAATAATTATTAGATTGTTTATGTATTACAATTGTTAAATATTTTTCTAGTTAGTGGGCTTGTTCCAGGAAGTATCAATGAGTTGAGTATCATTAGGTGGCTTTGGACTCGCAAGAGAGAGAAGAGGCTTTGGGCAGCCTTAGGTGAAAGTGTGCGTGAATAAGGCAGCTTTGTTAGCTTGCATTAGAGAATGTGCATGAGTTGGGTATTGCATACATTAAGCAGCGTAAGAGAGGGAGAAACATGCTTTGCGCAACCTTAGGTAAGAGTGTGCATAGGTGGGGCAGCGTGTGGGCTTTCTTTGATGCAGTGTGCAGGAGTTAGGTATTGCGTATGTGATATTGGGTAGCGTAGGAGGCTTTGGGATAGGGAATGCGAGTTAGGCAACATGTGGGCTTACTTTGAGGTATCACGTCCGTGGCTTTGGGTAGCCTAGTAGGATTTAGGCTAATATGTATTTGAATTTATTTTTGTTAAACTTCTCTCTAAGGATTAGTGAAGAAAAAAATAAGAAGAAGAAAAAAGTAAATGTATTTTTTTAAAAGTTAAAATTAATTTTCCAAAGTAAAATTTGAGCATTTTTAATAATTTTCCAAAATTAAAAATTACATACTTGACTAAATTAATTTTGTACTACTCAGTTTCCTATCTAACATCAATTAAATTAATGGAAATAATTTCTTTATTTATCATATAAGTTTCCTTAAATAACAATAACTATGTTTACTCAACAATTTTTTTTAAAACTAAAAATAATATAAAATATTTTTTTACTAACTAATAACATTACTTTTTCGTCGATTTTTCTTAATTTTCCATGTTCATCCATAGACAAAAGTTTAATCGCGTGGTCAATAATAACTATTTATTGATTCCTTACCTACTTAATAATAGCAAAGTCAATAAAGACTAAGATTTTTTAAAACTAAATCTTTTTACAATCATAAAAAAGTTATGTTATTATATCTGCCTAACGTAAAAATAAACTATAAATTTAAATAAATGTTAAATTTACTAATCAAATTATGAGAAAAACACAACAAAATGTAACCCTCTTATTCTAAAGAGGTGAATATAAGTGAAGGGAAAAGACAGAGTTAGAAAGTGTGAAAAAAAAATTGTTTGAAGTTTTTTCAAATGTCAATATGAATGAATCATCCTTTTCACATAGGTAAATATTTGCCTGCTAGATAAGAGTATAGCAAGTTACAAATTCTGTCTTGGTAGGACATGCATTTTTATTACTATTAAATTTACTATTAGATTGAAGTAGTTAACAGTGGGGTTACCATTATCCTTTTTGTGGTAACGAATCTTGTATGTGTTCTTAAGAGAAACAATTTGTCCATTTTTCTTTTCGGGGTCTTGAAGGGGCATGGAAACACATAAGAATTCTTGAATTGAAATGGAAAAATAGATGATGTAACTCCAGTTACTTCAGAAATGGTAAGATCTTTGGCACAAAAATGCAAGGGGGGTGGGGTTGATTTGTATCGCTTCAACGAGATTTTCGATGGAAATTCAAGTGAGTTTCGACCGAGATGAATTATTAAGAAGAAAAGTTAAAAATACGAAGACAAAGGGCGGATTATGACGCCATGGCAATGATAATGTCAATAAATTCATGTAGAATTATCACAATGGTGATGAAAGTTATTAATAAGGTTCAATGTTCATTCATAAGAAGCCATTGAAGATGTTTTAGTGGACAATATAAATATCACATCCATATAATGTTATAATTGAAACTCTTTTATAATTTTTGTAAGATTTTTCTTTCTTATGTGATTTATATAATGATAGATGATATAAGTATTGTTATAATACTTATCATCTCCCATCATAAAGAATCATTAATTAATTTTGAAAAAAATATTAAGTGTTAGAAAAACTTTATCGTATAAGTTATATGAATTATAGTGATAAAAAAAATATAATATTTTTACCTCATTTTTTTTCAAAGCAAATTATAATTGACTACATTACACTTAAAAAAGAGTTTAATCAATTGATTTATGTTTTAATACTTCAATATACTAGTGTCCTTGTTTTTGTCAACATTGTGTATTAAAAATTGTCACCTCCGGTTCTACCCGATTACCACCATTTATGAAGGCGATTGTAACACCCTGAGTTTTAATTGTTTTATAAAATTGATATTGTTAAGTCAAAATGACTTAGCACCTTAAATTTTGATAATTACATAACAGACGGAACAATTATTATACACATACGGAATAATGATCAGACGAATCATTAGTGAGCATAGACGAAGAATGCATCATCAAAGCATAGACGAACAAGCTTAAAACGAAGTGTTCAAGTCATCAAGTCTCAAAGCAACTACATCACATGAAGAACCTTCATAAATAATCAAGACGAAGAGTTAACAAATCCAACTCACTCTGATCTGATATAAACTTATGTACGAAGACATGAAGACTGAAGTTGAAGACGAAGAAGACAGATGAAAGACTGGAATATAAGCTAAGTCATATTCATTCGTCCATTTGAAGATTAAATAAAGTTCAGACGAAGAGTACCATGTGGTTCTTCTCAAATCAAACCATTACTCAAAAGCTTTTAAAGGTAAAAAGAGATTTGGTCTAAACCTCTGCAACACGAAAAGTAAACTGCACTTTTCGGTGAAATCTCTAAGCAAATCAGTCAAAGCCTAATCTCACGTTGACATCTGCTGCTAAAACATTAAATGTTCTAATTTCTCATTCTGTCAGATGTTGAAATACCCGAGACAAAGGACAACGTTCAAATTGATTAGTCTAACGGATACTTTAAGAAGTTGTCTATATAAGGACTTCAGTTCAACGATTTGAAGTTGACGAACTTACGCTGGAATAACTATCATTCAAAGTTTCGTCCACAAGCTCTAAACGTAGTTCATTTGCTCTAATCCTTATATTGTAAAACACTTCTTTGCGTGAAGGATTATCTTCGTTGTTATATCTTTGTAAACCCATTGTTGTGGTGTTGTAGCCTGAGGAGGCTAAGTGTTGAAAGAATATATGTTTAGCCTGAGGAGACTGAGGTCCAAAGAATACCTTGTTTTGTTTTAGCCTGAAGATGCTAAGTGTTCAAAGAATACTTGTCTTAACCTGGGGAGGTTTCGTTCCAAAGAATACATAGTTTATCATGAGGAAGCTGGGTCCAAAGAATATCTGTAATTAGCCAAAAATGGTTGGGTTCAAATAATACTTTTAGTGAAAACTTAGCAAGTTGCTAAGTAACTGGACGTATTCATCATAGATGAACCAGTATAAAAATATTATTGTCTTATCTATTTGTTTATTGACTAACTGGGGATAAATAATTGAACTCAGATTTCATTAAAATCAATCTTTATAACAGAAGAAATCTTGCGTCTGTCCTGAGCTTTAAAAACACAGACGCAAAACGCATCGTCTGAAAAGAATTTAATTAATTAACACAATTCAACCCCCTTCTTGTGTTTTTGTATTTTACAGCTATGTTGTATGACTCCTTGTGTCATGATGTTTATGTTTGTTTGAGAGAAGTTTAAATTATTTAAAAATCTCTTTACTCTGGAAAATTGTAGATGTAATTATTAATTTTGAATTTAAAAAATTTTGGTATTAAAAAAGAAATTAACTAGAGTTATGCTCTATTTTAAATTAAAATGACAATATTCTAGAATAACAAATATTAGTTGAATAAATTAGAGTTGTTTGATGATTAAACAATGTTTATTTAAAGACTCAGAATAAAATTCTAGGTGAGACAATGGGTCTCATAATTTTATTTGGAATTATCAAAAATTTCACCTTTCTCCATTTTTTCCCTCATCGATTTTCAAATCCAATTAGCCGCCCATGTTCCTAAAATGGTTACTACACTAATCATACTCATTCAATGATCGTGCGCATTTTGTTCTCCCCATTCAATATTGCAATCAATTTTCTCCTTTCTCCCTCCCACGCACGTTCATCAATTTCTCTTAATCACTCATAACCAGAAAACCAGAGTTTGAGTAACATTTATTCATTATGCATCATTCCCTTTTGTTTTCTTGTGCATTTTGGGTTTTTGATAGGAATTTGCAACTGTAAAAGATAAAACACAAGAAGGGGGGTTGAATTGTGTTAAAAAAAAATTTTGCCATTTCGTCTTTGGTTTAAACAAGGCACAGATGAAACAGTTCTTATCTTTAAAGATTGGTTTTAATGAACAAATATTATAAGTTGATTATCCCCGTTAGTTGCAAACTTAAAGAAAATAAACACAAGTATTTTTATACTGATTCATCTATTCAAGACTACGTCCAGTTACTGATAAATGCCAGATTATACATGTTTTCCTAGGTGTTTTCAGTCCATTTTCATCCATTTTTACTAGGTTTAGTTATAGTTTAGACAAGAAAACAGTGAAAATATCATGTTTGTTTAATATTAGTCTTTGATTTAGTGTTTCATTAGTTTTATAGGTCTTTCTTGTGTTTTTAAGTCATTTTTAATCTCTTTCTTGATATTTTCTAGGTTCATTCAAAGAATGAAGAAGAGATAGGAGTAAGGAGTGGATTGAAGACACAAATTGAAGCTTGGAATGAAAGCCCATGGACCTAAGATGAAGAACTGGAGTGCAAGACATCAAGAAGAAAGGAAATTGAAGCCCAAAGCCATGGAAGCACTATCAGTTGCGCCAGGGCGCAACACAGGACAAACCAGGGGCACAAATCATGAGCCCTTGCTGGAGAATTGCGCCAGGGCGCAAACCATGTTGTACTGAGGCGCAAATCTCCCTCCCCTTGCTGTTAAGGTGCGCCGAGGCGCAAATGAAGCCAGGCCAGGGCGCAAAATCATCCTTCTCATGCTGTCCAAGTGCGCCAGGGCGCAAATGAGGTTCATGCAGGGCGCAAATCAGTCTCCCTCTCTGCCAAGATGCGCCCAGGCGCAAATCTATCAACGGTGAGGCGCAAATGATGCAGTATAAATAGGGATCTTTGGGCGCGAAAAGGAGAATCAAATTCTATCTTCCTCTGCACGCTTCCTCTGCACAATTCTCTCTTCTCCACTCTCAGTCCTCCCATCCTCCACCAAACCTCGAAGATTTCGGAAGCTTTGGAGCTTGTGGAAGCAAGATCCAAGCATTCATGGAGTGCTTCTTGTGTTTGAATTCCTTTTCTCTTCTTCCATTTCTCATTTCCATGCTAGGCTAGATCTTTAGGTTAGGGATTGGGGATTTTGATTCTGTAACTCTTGTAAAGACTTCTTCATGTTAATTCAAGTGTAATTCCATTCAATTGATTGATCTCTTCTTGCTTATTGCCAATTGTTGAGGTTTATTCACGAAATTCAAATAGTTGATAGGGATATTGATGTTTGAATTGGACTGAACTGTTCCTTAGGGATTTGTATCTCATTTCAATTGTACGATTGGAAAATTGATAATTGAATTAGGAGAGGAAGTGGATCACTATAGTCATGCATGAGTCTAGGGATAGAACTTGTATGCTATGAGATGTTAGGAATTCATCTATTTCGCTTCTTGAATTACTTGTTATCTTCATCTAAGGGATTAGAGATTATAGGAGCAATTCAAAGGGACTAAATACCTAGGAATAGGATTAGTCTTCGGTATCACGAATTCTATCTCCACTTGATTGAATCTCTGTTGAATTGACATAGGATGCGGTTACTTGAGGGAAGAATCAAATGAACCGTTTCCCTAACTGTCTTCACTATCTTGTCTAGAAATCTAAACATTTACTGCTTTCTTTAATTGTTTACTTTTACATAGACACTTAGTTTCACATAAATGATTAATTCATTGGTTCGTCCTAATAGAGAAGCATGTTAAGTAATCGGTAATTCATCATTCAGTCTCTGTGGTTCGACAACCTTTACTCATCTTTTCTAAACTTGTAAACGACCGGTACACTTGCCGTAGTGTGACTACAATAAAAGTCAACAAGTTTATGGCGCCGTTGTCGGGGACTATTGAGTGAATATCGATAGTCTTGACATGTTCACTACTTAGGACATTTTATTTTATATTCTTTTTTACTTTATTCATCTGTTCATAACCATACTTGTTTTGTTTTGTTTTTCCTTTTTGAATACTTGAATATTTTTCATTCTATTTTTGGTGTTTCCTGCTTTCGCTATATTTTAGTTTATGCGAAAAGCCAAGGAAATTAACCTTTTGTTTGAACCAGAAATTGAAAGGCTTTGTAGGAGGAATCTGAAGGCCAATAAAGAAAACAAAGAGAGCAAGGAAAACAGAGCAGAAAACCCTGCAGAAAATATGGATAACCAAAGACGCATGACGCTAGAGGAGTTGTATACTCCGAATGCCATGGGCTGTGGATCAAGCATTGCACCACCTAGTGTCACAACGAACAATTTTGAGATCAAACCTGCTCTTACTCAACTAGTAAGGCAGGAACAATTTGGAGGTCTAGAAGAGGAGGATCCAAATCAACATGTGCATAATTTTCTACAGATTTGCGGTACAATCAAGATGAACGGAGTGCCGGATGATGCCATTCGGTTGAGGCTGTTTGAATTTTCTCTCAAAGGTGAAGCTAAGATGTGGCTCCAGAGTTTTCCTCATGGATACTTTAATGCATGGGAGGACTTGGTGAACACATTTCTTGCTCAATACTTTCCACCAGAGAAGTATAATTACTTTAAAGCAGAAATTTCTTGCTTCAAACAGAAGGATGGAGAATCTATTAGTGAGGCATGGAGGAGATTCAAGTCCCTATTGAGAAGGTGCTCTCACCATGGATTTTCTGATCTTCAACAAGTCCATATTTTTTACAATGGACTTAGGTCGCATACCAGATTGTTAGTGGATGCCTCTGCAGGAGGTTCACTAAGAAAGAAGGATGCGAATGAAGCAAGGATGATCATTGAGACTATGGCTTCTAACCGGTATGATGCACCTAGTGACTTTTATGGTGAGAGAAGAGGAGTAATTGATAAGTGCTAGATTATACATGTTTTCTTAGGTATTTTCAGTCCATTTGCATCCATTTTCAATAGGTTTAGTTGTAGTTTAGGCAAGAAAACATTGAAAATACCATGTTTGCTTAGTGTTAGTTCTTGAGTTAGTATTTTGTTAAGTTTTATAAGTTTTCTTGAGTTTTTAAGTCATTTTAATCATTCTTTTATTGATTCTAGGTTCATTGAAGAGAAGATAGAAGCTTGGAATGAAAGCTATGGACATAAGATGAAGATGCCATCAAGAAGAACAAGGATGTAAAGCCAAATCAAGATCAAAGCAAGCCAAGTTGAGCATCCACACCTGTCAAAACGTGCCAGGGCGTGTTTCATTGATCCAGAGTGGCGTATGGGCGCCAGGGCGCACTTGAGTGGCGCGTTTCAATGCCCCTTGCGGCAGAAACGCGCCAGGGCGCGTTGCAATGGAAAACCAAGGGCGCATGGGCGCCAGGGCGCGCCAGGGGGGAGCATTCAACCCCTCCTTGCGGCATAAACGCGCCTGGGCGCGCCAGTGAAGGACAGGAGGGCGCGCATGCGCCAGGGAGCGCGCCAGGGCGAGCTCATGCCATCTTCCTTGACTCAAATGCGCCAGGGCGCGTTCTGTTTAAGTGTCTGGCGCATTTCTCTGCTATAAAAGGGATCCTTGGGCGCGAAACTGAAGGAGGAATTCCATAATTCAGTTTTCAGTTGCTTCTCGTGCACGATTCTCTTATTTTCTCTCTTCTCCACCTTTGTTCTTCATCCTTCTCCATCAAATCCTTGAAGATTCTTGAAAATTTGGAGCTTGTGGAAGCAAGATCTAAGGATTCATGGAGCTTCTCTCGGTTTTGATTTCTGTTTTTGTTCCTTCTTTTTCTATTTCCATGTTAGGCTAAACTCTTAGGTTAGGGAAGGGGATTTCAATTCCAGAATACTTGTAATGAATTTCTATATTGATTCAATTGTAATTTCAGTTGATTGATTGATCTCTTCTTACTTAATGCAATTTCTTGAGGTTTAATTCATGAAGTTCAAATAGTGATAGGAATATTAACTGCTTGAATTGGATTGAACTGTTCCTTGAGTTTCTGTTTCTCATTTCAATTATGCAATTGGAAGATTGATAGTTGAACTAGGAGAAGAAGTGCATCATTATACCTTTGCATGAGTCTAGGAATAGAACTTGCATGTTATGAGACATTGTGAATTTATCTGTTTCGCTTCTTGAATGAGTTTCTGTTTTCACCTAAGGAATTAGAGATTATAGAAGTCATTCAAAGTGACTAATGACCTAGGAATAGGCTTAGTCTAAGGTATCACAAATTCTAGTCTCCAATGGATTGATACTCATTGAATTGACATAGGAAGTAGTTATTTGAGAGAAGGAATTGAATGAACCTATTCCCTAACTGTTTACATCATTTCTGAAACTTAAACATCTACTGTCTTTCATCACTTTATTTTACAGCATTGCTTTATTTTACATAATTACTTAGTTTACACACATGATTCACTCAATTGTTCGTCCTAATAGCAAGCATATTAAGCATTCGATAGTTCACAACTAGTCTCTGTGGTTCGACAACCCTTACTCTTATTTTTCTAAACTTTTGACGACCGGTATACTTGCCGAAAGATTGACACGTACATATTTTTCAAGTCAACAGTAATCGAGCTTGGAACTAATGATGCTCTATTAGCTCAAAACAAGCTGATGACTCAAAAGATGGACCAAATTATGAAGCAACTTCAAGTGGTTCAGCTCAATGCTATTCAAGCACCTCAAGTAACCTGTGATTACTGTGGAGGAGGACATCAAGTAGAGTATTGTGACGGTTCAGGGATGAACATTGAGGAGCAAGCTCAAGTGAATTACATGGGTAATCCTCAAGGTAACACCTATTCCAATACAAACACTTATAATCCTCACCAAAGAAACCATCCAAATCTGTCATATAGAAACAATAACTTCCTGCAACCTAACTCTTCCTCTTATGACCAGAATTATAAACAATCCTTCAATCCTAAACCAGCATTTAACCCAAACCTGCCATACAACCAAAAATTCAATCAATACCAAAACCAAACTTCTCAATCTAACCAACACTTCAACCAAAATCAACCACCTAATCTACCTTTTCACTCAAACCAGTCTAAATTCATACCCAACCAATCTAGAAATGCTCCAACAGGTTCCAATGTGAATCCTATCCCTAGAGAAGGTTCCTCAAATTTAGAAAGCATGGTCATGTCCTTCATGCAAAGGACTGAATCGATGTTTACAAATCAAGAAGCTTCCATTAGGAATTTGGAATCACAGATTGGTCAGCTTTCTAAGCAATTGTCTGAAAGGAACCAAGGGAATCTTCCAAGTGACACCATAGTGAACCCAAAGGAGCAATGAAAAGCCACGTCAAGCTAATGACGTTAAAGAAGCGCTTGATGGGAGGCAACCCATGCGATTAGGAAAAGCTGTAGATAGTCTTCTTATTGATAGGATTGTCAATTCTTTAGAGTTTGTAGTTTAATTGCATACTTATCAATAATAATAAAAATAAAATTTGAAGTTAGATAGAAATGCAATAGTGGAATTGACAAGAAATAAGAGAAGGTTGGGAGATGTAGTAATCTTGTTGGGAATTTTGAAGCTCAAATGCATGACTTAGAGTATGTGCACAAGCTTGAGTGAAGATGAGAGGAAGGTGCAATTTAGCTTCCTCTCTGTCAAAACGCGCCAAGGCGCAAGAGTGTTGCAGAGTGGGGCGCAAATGCATTGATCATCTCTGTCAAAACACGCCTAGGCGCAAATCAATGGAGATGTGAGGCGCAAATCATCAAGGCTTGCTGGACAAATGCGCCCCGGCGCAAATCTCCTAGGTTGCGAGGCGCAAATTGTTCTCCCTTTGCTGCCAAAACGCGCCGCAGCGTAAACTTCATGAGTAGCAAGGCACAAAGTTGCGCCAAGGCCCAAAAGCAAGGCGCAAATGGTTCTCCCTCTCGGCCAAGACGCGCCGCGGCGCAAAGCTCTTAAGGTGTGAGGCGCAAAACTTGCGCCAAGGCACAAAAGGGGGCGTGGCCATCTCCCCTCTTCATTGCAACTCATCCCCACTCACTTAGGTGCTTGAGAAATCTTAAGAGAGCTAGGCATTCCCACTCTTAATCACTTCATACTCCCACCATCTCACATCACAAGTAACCCTTGAATAATTTCTCCATCTCATTCTACATTATTCAACATTTGCAACATCTTTTCATTTTATGCATTCAAATCTATTGAGCTCATACAAGGTATGCTCATCTATCCTTTGATTACTAATTGTTTCCTTCATTCTCTAATCTTCAATTGCATGTGTAACATGAATATTGGAATGGGGGTTCAATTATATTGGTGCGAACCCTACTATGCTATGTGTGAATGTTGAGTTGCTTATTTTCATGATGTTGCATGGCCATGTTTTGATGTTTGGGGAGAGATATGATTGATTGTTTGCAAGTAAACAATGGTAATTACCTTGGGGGATCATTTGGCAAAGCAATTAGAAAGAGTTGTTCCATGCTCATTCATGATTACATGGTGTTTGATAAAATGCCTCAATGAATTTTTTAATGTGTTTTAAGTGAGTAATCTTAGTGAGCATGACCATATGATACTTGCTTATGTATTTCCCTTAGCAATGCCAATTTAATTTCTCTTTTCATTGCAATCTCTTGATGACATTACATGCTCTTTGTGGTGTGCATTGTTGTCTTGATACAATCATAATCATCTCTATTATTTTTTTTGGTGGTAAAGGTTCATTATCAAAGAGGCCACCATGTCAACACAAGATAAGCAAACTGCATCTTCTTCAAGAACACCCAGGACTAAGCATAGGGCCTCTAAGACACAATGTCAAGAGAAGACAAAAGCTACAAAGAGGGGCAAAACTACCGCAACACAAGAACCGGAAAACCCCACTTTTGATGCACATAGATTTCGGTCTTTGACGCATGAAGAGGCTTTTGTGTCCCGGTTTGCGACACGCACAGTGTTAGTGGAGCGGAAATTTAATATCAGTCCAAGTCAATTCATAAATGAAGGGAATGATCAGTCATCAAATCGTTCCATTTGTAAAGAGGTATGCAAAGAAATTACGAGTAGAAAATGGAATAGATTGGCCACTTTGACGTTCCCGGCATATCAAGACATTGTTCTAGAGTTCTACGCTAATTTGACCATGGGAGATGATGCAGAACTATACACATCATATGTCCGTGGGAAGCATGTATCGTTCTCACCGCAGGCCATAAATTCATTGCTCTTGATTCCGTTCTCTGAGTCAAGGCGTTGTGCTTTTGAGCACCGAGCTCCATGTAAGGCTGATCCAAGCATTGTAGAGGAGATATTATATGAAGGAAAAGGGGATTGGAAAGAAAGTGAATGGCGTAACAATGGTGTTAGACATTTGAAGACTTCATCCTTGTATCTTAAAGCAAAAATTTGGTGGGCATTTGTTTCTGGAATTTTATTGCCAATTCAGCACAAATCTTCCATAACAAAGAAGAGGGTATGGTGTCTTTACACTCTGATGAATGAAGAATATATTAATGTCAGTCTAACCATTGCTAAGGAGATTCGTGCCCTCCACAAACAGAACAAGGGGTCCTTGTCATATGCAAGTATCATTACACAACTTTGTATTGATGCTAGAGTGTCATGTGAAGGCTTAACTCCTATGAAAGCTGGATCGACCTTGGACTTAAATGTTACTTTATTAGGAGTACCCAAAGCAAGACCCATATCAGCAGCAGGTGCTTCTTAAGATCCCACTACCACAAGGATTTCGAAGGGTAAGGCCAAGATAGCTAGCACCTCACATGATCCCAATACCTCCATTCATTCTAGTTCTTCCAATGCCTCGGACGCTGATAAGTGCTAGATTATACATGTTTTCCTAAGTGTTTTCAGTCCATTTCCATGCATTTTCAATAGGTTTAGTTGTAGTTTAGACAAGAAAACATTGAAAATGCCATGTTTAGTTAGTGTTAGTTCTTGATGTAGTGTTTTGTTAGTTTTATAAGTGTTTCTTGTGTTTTTAAGTCATTTTATCCTCTTTCTTGTTAATTGTAGGTTGATTGAAGAGGAGATAAAAGTTTGGAATGAAAGCCATGGACCTAAGAGAAAGACTTGGAGTGCAAGCCATCAAGAAGAAGAGAAGTTGAAGCTCAAGTCAAGGGAGCACATCCATTTGAGCCCAGATTTCACTCAATTTGCACTCCGAATTGGCTCTTCGTGTCTTTATGAGAGTTGTAGCTCTATCTAACCTCTTTCATTTGCAAAAAACCAGAGCTCAAAACAATATCTGTGGAGGAAGTTATGCCCATTTTAGTGAAAAGTACTCAAGCAGTCGCGCGGGCGCGCTAGGGCGCGAATGGGGGCGCGTTTTAGCCCAGCTCTCGGCCAAAACGCGCCTAGGCGCGATTTAGGACCATACAGGGGTGCGCATGCGCCCGGGCGCGCCAGGGGGGCGCGTTCAACCCCTCCTTGCGGCACAAACGCGCCTAGGCGCGATTCTACTAAGTGGGGGGCGCGTTTCTCTGCTATAAAAGGAACCCTTGGGCGCGAAATCAAGGGAGGACCCTTCGAATTCAATTTCTTTCTCTTGCACGCTTGGGTCTCGCGATTCTCTCTTCTCCATTTTTCGTTTTCCTTCCTCCTCCATCAAACCTAGGAGATTTCTTGAAGATTTGAAGCTTGTGGAAGCAAGATCTAAGGCTTCATGGAGCGCTTCTTGTGTTTGATTTCTATTTTCCTTCTTTCTTTTCATCTTTCCATGTCAGGCTAGGTTTTAGGTTAGGGAAAGGGGATTTCAATTTCAGAATGCTTGTAATGAATTCCTATGTTAATTCAATTGTAATTTCAGTTAATTGATTGATCTTTTCCTACTTACTGCAATTTCTTGAGGTTTAATTCATGAAGTTCAAATAGTGATAGGAATATTAATGTTTGAATTGGATTGAACTGTTCCTTGAGTTGTTGTTTCTCATTTCAATTATGCCTTCGGAAGATTGATAGTTGAATTAGGAGAGGAAGTACATCACTATAACGTACTTCGAGTCTAGGAATAGAACTTGCATGTTATGAGACATTGTGAATTTATCTGTTTCGCTTCTTGAATGAATTTTTGTTTTCACCTAAGGGATTAGGGATTATAGAAGTCATTCAAAGGGACTAAAGACCTAGGAATAGGATTAGTCTAAGGTATCACAAATTCTAGTCTCCAATTGATTGATACTCATTGAATTGATATAGAAAATAGTTACTTGAGAGAAGGAATTGAATGAACCTATTCCCTAACTCATTTCATCATATCTGAAACTTAAACATTTACAGTTTTCCTTAATTTACTGTGCATTGTTTCATTTTACATAATATTTTAGTTTTACATACATGATTCATTCACTGATTCGTTCTAATAGCAACACACGTTGAGCATTCGATACTTCACAATTAGTCTCTGTGGTTCGACATCCCTTTCTCACTATTTCTAAACTTGTGACAACTGGTACACTTGCCGAAAGATTGACACACGTATATTTTAAAGGCAACAGACGCCAAACAAGAGAAGATATTGCGTCACTTGAGAGTGGTTCAAGAGAACATTCGTCGGGTTCATGACGGTACAAAAGCATGTGTTGCAATGGAACCCCTGCTGAGAACTGTTGCTTCTCAACTGAATCTGCCAGTGGACAATTTGGTGCCTTTAGAAGCCTTCAATGCTGAATTCATAGAAGACCTGATGAAGTTTGAAGAGTTTTCTGAAGATGAAGAAGCACAAGCAGATGATGTTGAGCAAGATGATGATGAACAATCTGATGATGATGAATGATGATGATTTGGATTAAATATATATACACTACTGATGTAGAATAATTAGCTTATGTTCTATATTCTATAGTCCTTATTATCATTTTGATATTCTAGATACTATTAGATTTTACTGTTCTGTTAGTTTTTGTGTTGTTATTTTGATATTCTAGATACTTGGCACTTGAGGAAAAACATGGAAAGGTAGCACTTGCTGCAAGCTCCTTAATCATCAGTGCTAGTCTTCAAAGGGGAGTACTCTTACCCTCTTCTAATTGCTGATTAAATGTGTGTTTAAGAGACACCCCATTGTTGTTGCTTTCTCTAGTGTTTTCCTGGAATAGCATTATCTTTATGGTTTAAGTAAGAATAATATATGCAAATTGTGGCACTTAGGTTCAGCTTGATGTTTGGTGACAAAGTTGCATGAGTTCTCAATATTTGAAGGGGAATTGTATGAGAATTTTAGCATGAAATTGTGTCTAGATTTTGACATGACCAGTGTGATTTAGCAATATTATGCATTAGTCCTAGAAAGGCATATTGAGCTTCCAACTGATTCGATTCTTGAGTGCTTGTTACCATTTGAAGTGTTTTGTTCTAGAACTTGCTTTTGCTCTTGATCAAAATTGCATACTTGTATGATTGGACACAAATGATAAAGGCATAATTCTTTCTTGTACCCTTGAGCCAAATGAGCCTACCCTTGAAATTATCCTTTGCTAGCCACTTCGTGCCTTAATTACCCTTTTCTTTCTTGGAATTTAAGCTCATTACAAACCTATAAAAGTGAAAAACCAATTGTCCTGCCACTGGAACTTTTAAGAGTATTGGTTTATTTACTTAGATGATAGGTTTTGATTTTAAGTTTGGGGTTCCATTTTTGGGTTTATGTGTGGCTTATGACTTGAGGACAAGTCAAATTTCTAAGTTTGGGGTTGGGTCACTTTGTATTAGGTGTTGATCCTGGGTACTAGTGCATTTATGTAAATAATAGATAATTGCATTCTAGTTGCATGCTCCCTTTTCATTCATACCATGCAAAATTTTTCTTTTATCTTCTTTCCCTTCTTGTTTTAGTAATTAGTGAGACCCACTTAAGAAAAACAAAGTGCAAAAATAAAGAGAAAAACAGGAGTATAAAAAGAAAGAAAAAGGGAAGAAGAAGAAAATCTCAAAAATTTACAAGGAAAGAATTCCAGAAAAAGCAAAAGAAAGAAAAAGGAAGAAAAAGAAAATGCCAAAAGTTACAAGAAAAGAACTCTAGAGAAAGCAAAAAGGAAACAAGTTAAGAAGAAAATATCAATTCAAAGCAAAAAGAAAAGAAATCAAGAGGAAAAGAGTACAAGGTTGGTCTCATTAGTTATTTTTGTTGTTTTATTTTTGTTCTTATCTTAAATTTTTCATTCTGTCCATCAGTATCCCATGCATATCATATAGGTTTTAACTTTTACTCTTTGAGTTCCTCTGGAATTTTAGCCTAGTTCCCTTCTCTTTTGTCCCACCTTTACCTAAGCTCCATTACAACCATGAAAAGACCTTTTGATTGTCCAATTCATACTTGAAGGCGGTGGAGATTTTGAGAGCCATTGCAAGCTTATGGTAACATGACCATTGATTGGTAACCTTGAGAGAAAACACAAGCCCAAACACTTGAGAGATTGAGTGTAAACACTTGACTTGTGAGAACTGCTTGATATTGCTAAATTACATTCTTAGTGTCAATCTATGATTACTTGCTTATGCTTGATGAATTGTGCAATTACTTGACATTATTTTGAGCACATGTTTTTTTCAACTTTCATTGATGATTTGAGTTGACTTAAGGAGTCAGAAGTTGTATGTTGAATTCTGAACGGGCCTTGAGCTAGTGCTATACCATAATTCTAGGTTTGCTTGAGGACAAGCAAAGCTTTAAGTTTGGGGTTGTGATAAGTGTCAGATTATACATGTTTTCCTAGGTGTTTTCAGTCCATTTTCATCCATTTTTACTAGGTTTAGTTATAGTTTAGACAAGAAAACAGTGAAAATATCATGTTTGTTTAATATTAGTCTTTGATTTGGTGTTTCATTAGTTTTATAGGTCTTTCTTGTGTTTTTAAGTCATTTTTAATCTCTTTCTTGATATTTTCTAGGTTCATTCAAAGAATGAAGGAGAGATAGGAGCAAGGAGTGGATTGAAGACACAAATTGAAGCTTGGAATGAAAGTCCATGGACCTAAGATGAAGAACTGGAGTGCAAGACATCAAGAAGAAAGGAAATTGAAGCCCAAAGCCATGGAAGCACTATCAGTTGCGCCAAGGCGCAACACAGGACAAACCAGGGGCGCAAATCATGAGCCCTTGCTGGAGAATTGCGCCAGGGCGCAAACCATGTTGTACTGAGGCGCAAATCTCCCTCCCCTTGCTGTTAAGGTGCGCCGAGGCGCAAATGAAGCCAGGCCAGGGCGCAAAATCATCCTTCTCATGTTGTCCAAGTGCGCCAGGGCGCAAATGAGGTTCATGCAGGGCGCAAATCAGTCTCCCTCTCTACCAAGATGCGCCCAGGCGCAAATCTATCAAGGGTGAGGCGCAAATGATGCAGTATAAAAAGGGATCTTTGGGCGCGAAAATGGGAATCGAATTCTATCTTCCTCTGCACGCTTCCTCTGCACAATTCTCTCTTCTCCACTCTCATTCTTCCCATCCTCCACCAAACCTCGAAGATTTCTGAAGCCTTGGAGCTTGTGGAAGCAAGATTCAGACCTTCATGGAGTGCTTTTTGTGTTTGAATTTGTTTTCTCTTCTTCCATTCTTCATTTCCATGTTAGGCTAGATCTCTAGGTTAGGGATTGGGGATTTTGGTTCTGTAACTCTTGTAAAGACTTCTTCGTGTTAATTCAAGTGTAATTTCTTTCAATTGATTGATCTCTTCTTGCGTATTGCTAATTCTTGAGGTTAATTCATGAAATTCAAATAGATGATAGGAATATTGGTGTTTGAGTTGGATTGAACTGTTCCTTAAGGATTTGTTTCTCATTTCAATTATACGATTGGAAAATTGATAATTGAATTAGGAGAGGAAGTAGATCACTATAGTCATGCATGAGTCTAGGGATAGAACTTGTATGCTATGAGATGTTAGGAATTCATCCGTTTCGCTTCTTGAATTACTTTCTATCTTCATCTAAGGGATTAGAGATTATAGGAGCAATTCAAAGGGACTAAATACCTAGGAATAGGATTAGTCTTCGGTATCACGAATTCTATCTCCACTTGATTGAATCTTTGTTGAATTAACATAGGATGTGGTTACTTGAGGGAAGAATCAAATGAACCGTTTCCCTAATTGTCTTCACTATCTTGTCTAGAAACCTAAACATTTACTGTTTTCTTTAATTGTTTACATTGTATTGCTTACTTTTACATAGATACTTGGTTTCACACAAATGATTAATTCATTGATTCGTCCTAATAGAGAAGCATGTTAAGTAATCGGTAATTCATCATTCAGTCTCTGTGGTTCGACAACCTTTACTCATCTTTTCTAAACTTGTAAACGACCGGTACACTTGTCGTAGTGTGATATAAATAAAATGTCAACAGTTACCCAGCAACAACTGATTTTTCACTACAAACCGTGAAATGGTTACAAGTATTATTTGAACCCAACCACTTCTGGCTAATACAAGATATTCTTTGAACCTAGCCACTTCTGGCTAATACAAGATATTCTTTGAACACAACCTTCTCAGGCTAAACAACTAGGTATTATTTGAACACACAGCCTCCTCAGGCTAAAACACCACACAAGTGGATTTACAAAGTTTTCTATGAAAGAAAAGTTCCTCTTCGTAGAGAGGGGTATATAACGAAGTTCAAAAGTAGTAGTGAGCGAAAGCACAAAGTCTTAACAATATAAGCGTGTTTGCCAACTGAAACTTGGAAGAGTGAGGTCCTTTTATAGGCAGAGTTTTCAGATATCCGTTAGAGACAGAAGAATGTCGTTGAGTTTTCTCCAAGTGCAGTCCAAAAAGGTGTTAGAGTGCAATCAAATGATAGATAGTGTGCGCAGCGGATTTGATGGCATGCTTAGTCCTTTTTCTGACTTGTACAAAGATTTTCTTGGAAAAGGAGAAACCTTTTCGTGTTGCATATGTAAGCTCAAATCCCCATACTGATCTTGGAAGCTCTGATGAGTGCTTTACCAGATTTGAAATTGGCACGAATTACTCAGACTGTACTTGACTCTCATGACAGAGGATGTAAATCTTCAATTTTAAGATTGGCTTGTAAGCTTCGTCTGAAGAGTTTCGTCTATCCTTTCGTCTGAAAACTTGGCTTTAAGACAGACAAATGACTTCAATTTTGAGGGTTCATCTTCCGTCTATGCTTGTTCCGTCTGACTTTGCTTGTAATGCTTTGTCTGAGATATTCCGTCTGTCTTGTAATTAATCAAAACTTAAAGACGTTAATCTCCTTGATCTAACAGGAACCTTGCTGCACTTTTCGATTACTCTCTATCTAAAAGTGTTCTCCCCTTGATTCAAGTTAAAGTAGTTCTACACTTGATAATAATGATGAGAATTCTCGTCCTTATTTATGTCTTTGAGTGTGTTCATGTGTTCTTGATAAAAAATGGTTTCACCTTTTTATTTAGTGATCATTTAGGTATGATAAAAATGGCAGTCACAATAATAGTACTGTTAAGATAGTGATAACAATAATTATGAAAATGATGACAATGATTGGAGAGGTAATAATAATGATAACATTGATTTTAATCTTAAGTGAAAAATCATTTTAGTTACAACCTAAGAATTATTATTGAAAATTCTCATATTTTATTCTAAAATTGGATTATTTTATAAAATTTCACAAAATCACTAAAAATTTTGTAATATCATACAATTCTTTTAAATCATATAATTTTATAGATTCATAGTCATTACTAATTTTTATATTATAAATTCCATAAAATCTCAATGACTTAAGAATAAAAAATATTTTAAAAAAAGAAATTCTAATAATTCACTGTATTTTTATGAAATCTTGTAAAACGTTTATAACTAACATATTTATCCACAATTATTTTTAAAACTCAATTTAATACACTATTTCATTTCAAAAGTTTATCTAAGATTTTTTAGTTTTAATGGCTATTATAATATTTAATATCTAAAAATTTTAATGACTAATATATATGCAAAAAAACCAAAGTATAATTAAAAATCTGCACATTAATTTTTTTTTTTTGGTTATTTATCATTAACATGAGAAAGGTAAATTTAGTAAATGACTAGAAGCTCAACCAAAATACAAGCGTAAAATTAGAATAAAAACTCAAATTTAACAAAAATTACTAGTATATAGTTTTTTTATTTGGCAGATTATTTTTTCTACATGTTAAACCCCCCAAAAAAGGCCTAGTTGTTCCAACCAAAACCAAGTTTATAATTAGATAAAATCATTAATATACTATTTATAAGCCTCCTAAAGTTGTTGTTGTGCCAAACTAATATTTAACCATTTATATATGTATATGTATATTCTGTTTAGCATGTGGAGAAAAAGTGTAGAGATCGAGTGAACATCATAGTGGATAGATAATAAAATATGGTCACATTAGCTTCTTTGTCAGAGCTCAATCTAGGGCCTACGATGTAGCAAAATATGGAGCAGCACCGAATGCGGACATAACTCAAGTAAGACCTTGCTAAGGTTTGCATAATAAAAAAAATGATTCATTTATTTAAAATTAAGTAAATAAATCTTTTGTCATTAAAATATTATATTATGTGAACTTGATTTATATTTTTTAAATTTCATTCTTCATAATTTTTAGTTTTTGAATAGTTGTTCTAATTACCATTAAGTAATACTCAATACCTAATGACCTTTATAACATAATACTCAAATAACATTATGTGTCATCTCATCCCAAATTTTTTTAAAATTTTTACCAACAAAATTTATTTTTTGAAACATATGTGTATACATACATACATATATATATATATATATATATATATATATATAATTTAAAACAAATTTAAGCTTATAATTGATCAAATAAGAGTCATTGTTGATTAAATTCTAGTTCCTCACTACAACTTTATGTTTTAATTTTTTTATTTCTCTATAGGCTTTGACAAATGTTTGGCGTGATGCGTGTGCGTCAACAATTCCTAGCAAGATTGTGATTCCTGAAGGAACGTACAACTTAAAACAAATAGAACTTAAAGGACCTTGTATGGCTCCCATCGAAGTTCAAGTTGATGGAATAATTAAAACACCACAAGATCCAAGCCAACTAAATGGAAATTATCAATGGATTAAATTTACGTGTATTAATTTCTTTATCTTGTCTGGTGAAGGAACCTTTGATGGTCAAGGTGCAATTGCTTGGAAACAGAATAATTGTCAGAAAACCAAGTATTGCAAGAAGCTTTCTATGGTAAATAATGAGACATTCTCAATATTTCAATCAATATCAGTGCCTATATTATTATCAAGGAAATTTCTAGTTCTTGGTGTCTTTTTTCATTCTACCTCTCAGCTAAGAAAAGACATGTAATTAAAAAATAATTTTTTTCCTAATTAGTTATTTTTGTAGGAAAATATTAACTTTCTTTGTTTTTTTTTTTTTGTAGAATTTTGGTTTTGGCTTCCTTAATAATACGATTATCTGAGACATAACATCAAAAGATAGCAAAAATTTTCATGTAAATGTTCTAGGTTGTAATAATATTACTTCACTAACTTTAACATTATTGCACCCGGGAATAGTCCCAACACTGATGGAATTTACATTGGAAGATCAACCCAAGTGAACATTACTAACACGAACATTGCCACTGGTGATGATTGCATCTTTAGGTGATGGTAGTAAACAAATAAATGTGTTAAATGTGACATGTGGACCTGGACATGGTATTAGTGTTGACAGCTTAGGAAAATATACGTATGAAGAACCTATAGAGGGTTTCACAGTTAGAAATTGCACGCTAAATAATACAAAAAATGGTGTGAGGATCAAAACTTGGCCTAATACCCCAGGAACTACTACCGTGACTGATGTGCATTTTGAGGACATCAAAATGGTTAATGATATGAATCCTATAATTATAGATCAAGAATATTGTCCATGGAACCAATGCAACAAACAAGTATTTATCTAAAATTACTCTTGTTCATTTCAATAAAAGTTAATAAACATGAATATTTTTAGTAACATAATAGTTGTAAAACAAAATACTCAATTGAAAATCGAAGTTTCCTTATATATATTCTCATCTTGAGATCTTTCGTGTTATTGTTAAGAAACTCTACTAATTATTTTTTCCTTCACTCGTGTCTTTGTGATTACAGAGTTCGTCAAAAATTAAAATAAGCAAGGTCACATTCAAAAACATTATTGGAACTTCTGCGACTAAAGAAGGAATTGTTTTGGTCTGTAGCAGTGGTATATCATGTGAAGATGTGGTACTTAGTGACATAAACCTAACATTCAATGGAACATCTGCAATGATTAGACTTACTAATGTCAAACCCATAACTCAAGGAAAATCACTACCTTTACAACTGCAATAACCAACATGACATATTATTAGTAACCATGATTTCTCTTCAGAATTTTATATAAAGAGTGTGATTATCAGGTGTAGTCCTATGCAAATTAACTATTGTTGCAATTATTTGCATATTGATTTTAATTATGTAATTTGTTTACTTAAGAAATAACATAAAATTTATTAAATTTAAGTTACAGGAAGACATCAATAAATTTTATACTCTCTTCATCTTTAAAATTTATAATTTTTTCCTTCTTTAAAAAGAAAAATCTACAATTTCCTATGCTAAAAGTTATACTTTAACTTATGTGAATGTAGATGAATGTTTTCAATAATAATGAACAACAATTAAACTAATTCTCAAACTATTAAATTTGTGCATAAATTAATTAACATAAGATTTTTTAACTTATCTAGATATCGCATGTTTGATTTTAAGTTTACAATTGCGCTAAATACTTAAGAGAAAATTTTATTTATCTATACTAATTATATCTAATAAAAAAAAATCTCTGATGAATAACACTTGTTTGATCTGCTTAGTTGAAAAGATTTAACTGGACAATGACTTAATAGAAAGGTGACATATGTCAAATAATATATAAAAATAAAAATATCAATAGTAAATGATTTGCGTGAAAATATTGAAATTGGTTTAGTGAGATGCATCTCCAACTGCCCCCTAATAAAACTATGGAACACAAAAAAACCTTTACACATCACATGTGTTGACATTATTTTTCAAGTAGCGGTCAATCAACACCTCCATAGAAGAAGTAGGAGTTCATATAACTATCTGATCTTAAAATAGGCTTAAGACTAAAATTTTAAAAACATTAAAAAAATATTTTTAGAGATAAAATATTTATATTATTTGAATAAGAGTTTTAAATAAAATAAATAAGCCCTAATATATTCAAATAAAACTATTAGAAAATTTCAAGTATGAAGTGAAAATTTAGTAGTATTTAGCTAAAACATTTTACTACATAAATAAAAAAGTCTTTTGGTATTAGAATAACATATAAATATTAATATATTTTATGGTACAAATTTTTAGATATTTTAGTTGACAATGATAAATAAGTAACATTTCCATCTTACCTTTTTATTTATTTCTAATTTGTTCCTCGTTTGTTCAATTAATGTAATTAAATTTTAATTAATTTCATATTATTTTATTTGTGAATGAAATAAATAAATAAATTTTATAAAACTATTTATTAATTATTATTTGTTACCTTAGATTAGCTCAAGTTCGAGCTGAAAAAAAATTTCTTTATCAAACTTGAAATAAAATGATCAAATTTTTATGAGTCCAACTAATTTCATGTCAATTTTCAATCCTAGGTATATGTTGAATTCTTGGTGTTAGATACCAACATTTTTAGTATTGGATCACTAACTATTGAATCGACAAATACGTTAATTCAAGACATAACGGTTTAATTGGGTTTCTTGTGAATGAAAAAAATATTAGTTTTTTTCTGATTGTTTTAATAAAATAATAATAATTAAATATTACATATTATAATATTAAATAAATATAGCATTATATTTTTTAAAATTAAAAATAAACTAAAATGTTATTTGTAATTTTTATGAATCTGTCTTTCTTATCCAAAAAATATTTTAAAATAAAAAAAATTTGAAAAAAATTAATTTTCTTAACTAATCTTTATCGATTCTGAAATATCCCAGTAAATTTTGGCCTAATAGATGAGCCCAAGAAATTAAAATAACAAAATCTAAAATCACAGAAAACTAGAAGAAAGAAAGAAAGTGTAATTAATTTTCTTTCTTACTTTTTTTTTTTATTATTATTATGAAACAAAAATCTCATGTCTTAACACGACACCGTTTAGCGGGACTATTAATCTAAAAGAACCACATTTAGGAGGGTTTCCGTATTTGTGTGGTATGCCGGGTCGAGCTTGCGAAGGGTGGAGTGGAGCCATGGCAACGAGCAAGAACACTGGAAAGAAGGAAGGGATCAACTTACTTGGGTCACCGAATTTCACCGAGTTGGGTAACGGTCGTTTCAAGTGCGTAGAAACTGGGCACGAGGTCCTTTCCAAGGATATAGAGTTCTACTCTCACAGCAAAAAATGTCGTTTGGGTCTCATCGATTTCGCTTTGTCCAATAACAAACCCCCTCTTAACATGTTCAAACAAGACCCTCTCTCCCGGTAATCAAATACTCTTTCTCCGTCTCCTTTCCAACCTCGTTTCGTATTTAGCTCATGAAAAATTACTTTTAACTTTTAGAGAAATATAATTTTTTTTTCTTATTTAGAGAAATATAAATTTTTTCACGAATCCAGAACGTGTAGCCATACTCATATTTTAAATAAAATGTTAGAGGAAATTTACAAAATTTAAAACATTGCAGCTGTTGTATTGCGGCTTTATTGTAATCCTTGTCATTGTGAGAAATTGCAGATAAATTTGGTTTCAAAGTCCAAAAACCTTAACATTGCAGCTTAAATTGTGATCACTGACTGTTTTTAGAACCTTGCACAGAATACAAAGAATTTGTGCTGTTTTAATTTCATGCAAATTAGTATGATATGGGCCAAATTTCAAGGGTTTAATCTCTAATTTTCCCCATTTTGTATGTCTGTTAAGTATGTAATAGCATATTTATTTTGTTCATCTTTTTCAGTTCAAAGTTGATATGTAAACTGACTGGAGACAATGTCAATAAGTCAGAGGAACATATTTGGAAGCATATGAGTGGGAAAAGATTTCTCAATAAATTAGGTCAGTGATGTCTTATATTCAATCAAGTTTGGTTTGGAGTGATGTTGGTGCTTCAGTAATGAAGTGGGGCTCAGTTTTTTTTGCTAGTATTTGCAGATTATATGATCCATGATTGTGTATGGATTTTGAAGAGCTTAATATACTGATACTGTTTGGCTTCTTTAAACAGAGCGAGAGGAAGAAGAGAAGTTGATATGTGATGGAATGGAAGATGGGGAGAGCTTACAGGAGTCAAAAAGTGAAAACAATGGAAAAAAGGATAGAATGAAGAAGAAGAAAAACGAGAATAAGGACAAGGGAATTGACGAGGAGTGCTTACAGCACTCAAAAAGTGCAGATGATGGAAAAAAGGATAGAATGAAAAAGAAAAAGAAGGAAAAGAATAAGGACAAGGGAATTGGTGAGGAGAGCTTACAGGAGTCAAAAAGTGCAGACACTGGAAAAAAGGATAGAATGAAGAAGGAAAAAAAGAATAAGGACAAGGATATTGAAGAGATTATTTCTAAAGTTAGGAAGTCTTCCAATGAGGATAGTGACACAGAAGAGGAAGACTTTTGGATGCCTCCTGTTGGTGATCGTTGGGACCATGATGATGGAGGAGATCGATGGGGTTCGGAGACGGAGTCAGAACAGGAAACTGAAGAGGGAGATGTAATTGGTATGTTGCCCCTCATGAATTTGCTCAACTCAAATGAGATTTAATTTTATATCAAATTAACTTAGACAGTCAATATCGTAGGGTCTGTTTTGTTTAAAAATTGGGAGGAATTAATTTTTTATAGAATTAATTTTGAGCAGTTGAAGGTAATTGAGATGTGTGGCCAAATTGATCCCAGCTATAGATTTTGCATTGGGTCATGTGCCACAGAAAGAGCAATTGATCCTGAGTGTTTCTGAAACTGTCATTTAGTTTATCTATAACCTGATGCTGATGATAATTGCATAAATAATGACGAGTACATGTTCATGTCAGTACTTGTTCTTTATTGCAGCAAGGAGTTAGAGTATTGGTCTAATTGATAATTACATAAATAATGACGAGTATGTGGTTCCTTGTTTTGTTTTATGTATATGAGAAAAACTAATTGAGTACTCAATGGTTTTCTCAGATGCTACTGCTGCTGAAGATTATGAGGAGTCAGAAGAGTTGTCATCAAGGTATTTTGCTTCAGCATGAAAGTTTCTGAATGATTTTAAGGAAGATTAGTAATATGTCTGACTTTCCATATTGACACTATATTTTGAATTTTCCTTTTCCCCTTTTTCTGCAGAACAAAAAGAATGTCAATAGAAATTGGACCAAGCAGCTTTGCTTCAAGAAAGAAGAAAAGTAAGAAGAACCCGCAAACTTAGTATTTGTTGGTAATTCAAGTTTAGTTAAGAGAATTGCAAGACATTTTGCAGGCATTGCCTGAATTAAGGTATGTCAGACCTGGTCATTTGCATTATGATACAAAGGGGATGGATATATGGGTACGGAATACATTTTCCAAATGATTTTTTTCTTGTATCGAGAAGCTGCTTTTCAGTAAATTTGTATGACAAGCAGCATGAAACTGGATTTAATTGTAAGTCTTTTCAATTAAAGTATGTGGTTAAAACCAAGTGAGATTTTATATTATTTAAGGTCAGTAGTTCTTTATGAGCATGACTCAGCCCATTCTTTATATATTTTGAAGTCCACGGCTCATCTGGGTTGACCAAGTAAGGGTGTATAAACCCTTCGTTTAATTTTAAGTGCATCATGATTTTAATCTACTAAAATTCATGGTGAATACATCTTTATTTCCTCTACCGGTTAAATTCTCCCCCCCCCCTTTTGTTGGAGGGAGGCTTAGATAGGGGTTCTAAGGTCTACCTTTTTTATTAGTTATAATTATAAATGAGAGAGATTTGAACTCACGACCTCACTAAGGCGACCTTATCACTTCTTATACCTTTGCCATGCATCTAGATGTAAAAGAGATGCATGTAAGTTCAATACGTATACGGAGGAACAAACTATTACAAAGAAATTTGAAAAAGAACTTTGAACTCATTGGTGGAATGCCACTTTCTGTGCACCTGATGGCATAGCAATTAATGATACACTTAAAGTCAAATAATCAAATGAGAATAGTGTGGCATATCTAATATACTCCAAAGAATAAGTGTAGCAGTCCCAAGATTTGAACAGCCTCTTCGCCGTGCCACCCCCAATTGGAGAGACAGAAATGAAGTTGCTTCTGATGATAGAAGTTTGGTTGGAATTGAAAAAAAGATGTCAATTGAGTGTTTTTTGGGAGTTGTACGAATTGATACAAATTTAATAGTAGCTGTGGATTGATCACAATGCAAGGTCCAGATTTAATTGTTTTTGAAGTGGCGGATTACGGGATTAGTATTTTTTTTTTTTCACTTTGCTTACAATAACAGTTCTTAATAGAATTGTCTTAGAAAGCTTACCAATTCAATTTTTATGTACAATTTCTATCATGGGTCACCTATGTGGTTCTTGATAGAATCACTATTAAAGGCCGAAATCATTTCTGATTAAAAGCTGATTTTGGCTCAGTGCCTCTTACTCTAGTATTCGTTAAAATAAGTTACGTTTGCAACAATTTTTGCGGAGATCGGTAGTTGAAATCTCTGTGATTGACTCATACTGTATGCATGCGCATAAAAATCAGTAGGTTTTGCAAATATGTGATGTTGCCTATTTGGTACACTTGCTGGCTCTTTCTCCAGTTTTATGAATAATAATTACATCATCTAGCCTACATTTTTGGTTTTACCCCGTTTCTGGGCTTGAATGATGCATGGAACACTCTTGGCTGAATAATAGATTAAAGAATAATCAAGGTGCAATCGCAATTGCGTAAGTACTTTTCACGCAGATAAATAGAATAGCAGTGTGAAAAGCCAGGAAACAGCCTCGCCAATGATCTTTTGAACAGTTGCTAAGCTTATGATTTCTTTATTAAGATATTTCATTATTGACTTAATGAGTAGGCTAATGAAGAGTAATTAGTTTATGCGACACCCTCTGGTTAGGCTAAGCAAGTTAGGTCAATTGGTTGAGCTCGATTTCGGATTGGTTGAGCTCGGGTTCGTTGTATCCGTTTGGGTGGGAGTGTACTTATGGAGGCATTCTGTACTTATATGTAAGACTAATGTATTCAAGATAAAGAGTAGAGAGAACATATGTGTAATAGAAATGAAAATTAAAGTATCAATACTCCCTAAAAGTATGTATTGGTTGAGGAGTATTCATATTAGGATACCGATTTCTGACGAGCCTGACCTACCTATCATGTAATGATAATTCCTCTGATATTAACAATTTAAGACATTAATGTCATTTCTTCATGGAACCCATTTGAGTTGTAATAGGTTGACATGACTGTATTAACGTAAGACATTTAATGCAACATTAAATGTCATATGATATAATTATCTAGGTTTTAATAAAAAATGCATCTAAAAAATGTCACATGCCTACTAACATAGCTTTGTACTAAGGAAAATAACAAAATGGTTACTAAATTTTATTAAGTCTATTTTGTTATTTTTTTTAAATATCTATTAATTAACACCATTATTCGGATTGACGGGACCATGCATTTATGTATTGGTTAATTCTTTTAATCTTGCTTCATTTATTTTTTTAATAATTTAATTTTATTTTGTATTTAATGGAGAATAATAACGAACACAATAGATCATATTAATATAAAAATTTGTATAAAATAAGATTAAAAAATAAATTCATACATAACTAACTAATTGAGGTGATATTTAACATTTCATGTCATTTGGACTTGAATAATGACAAAATATAATTTAAAGATTTTGTTTTCGTAATTTTCAACATTTAAGATTAAAATGAAAACACATATGGTGATCAAGATGACTATTTAGTGAGGAAATCAAATTCCCATTTCCATTTCAAATATTTCTGGCGTGGGGACTTCTCTTATAGATTACGCGGAATGCAAGAAATGTGCACATGATGACAATAACTTAATTAGCAAGATCTAGCTGCACCACCCCAACAAGAATATGATGATACAGACTATCCAAGCTAGATTTCCATTTTCACACAAGCAAGCAACCTCTCATTGAGGACATGTGTAAATTTTCTTTATACCCATGTGAATTGGACCATGTATACTGTCCATAGAATGTCCCCACAGGCCAAGAAAGGCCTGTGTTTTGGGCTTCTAATTTCGGTTCCACATCTTGACTAGGCTTTAATTCTAAGTCCTCAGTGCGTCATAAAAAGGTAAATATCACTTGACAACAAAAATGAAAACTAAAAAAATTATGATCAGATCATTCTTTTTAGAAATCCCACATAACTTTCAGAATAATATTGAGATAAGGTCTGTTTTATATATATATATATATAAATATATAAAAGTGAGGAGTAATTTTTACCTTATAAACTGATTTGTAAAATTGAGTTAAGTTCATTATCCCATTTTTAATATACTCTTAGAGTAATCCTGAAATTTTTCACACCTATTACATTTATTATAGGGGATCTAAGAGCTAATGCTAATTGGTCATATTTTCTGAGAGCTAGATAAATGTTTAGGAATTACTAATAATCAATTGGCTAACTTTGTTAAATTTCATATAAAAGATGGTTGCTAAATAGCTGAGTAATTGACAAGGTTAATGAATATCATTAATTTGGTTGCTAATTGTGTTAGAAACTAGTTTAGTAGTCAATTTTTTTCTCACTATATAAACTCTACAATCTTTCTTGGCCGTATACATTTCTATCAAAAATAATGTTCAATATATTTTTAAAAAAGTAATCTCGTCAAATAGAAACAAAACTAAAATTATAACCTATTGTTTTTTAAGAACTTATAAGATTGACGCAGTGATATATTGTCTCTTTGCGTTTACATGTGAAAGAACAATTTATTTAACAAGAAAATCCATATTTAATTTACTTTGTGTTTAAAATAATTTTGGGCCAGCGCCAACTAAACACTGCAAGGGGGATTAGTATATGAAGTGAATTGAGACACACAAGATCTTTGATTTAGAATTAAAAATTTACTTACATTTTCAAGATTTTACAGATTATATATTCAAATATTTGTAATAATAAAATTTCCTTTACAGTAGAATAAAACTTGATACCAAATTATATTAATATTTAAATTATAAATGTTATTATATAACAAGTGGTAAATTATTGCATTAAAGCATATTAATTTTTAAAGCCAGCGGATATTTATTTTAGGATGACTTCTACACGATATTTATTCTCTATTTCGTTGAAGGTATTATGGTCAACAAATATTTTACTGGGCGTATAAAAGTAAATGCATGTTTTTTGAACTAACAACAAACATGTAAAAGAAAGAAACAAAAAAATAAATGTGGACCTATCATATAAGGTTAAAAATACTGAATCAGCATGATGTACTTAAATAAATCAAGGTATCAGCTGTCAAAGACAACAAAAGTTTAACTTTCTCGTATAGTCCAGTTAATCAATATGATTAGCATATGGGTTAAAAATTAAAAAGTGAAAATATTTAGGTGATGGTTACGGTGCCTTTGTTATTTCATGGTACCGCACCATTTTAATTATATTTTTAAAAATTTTTAAAATATAAAAAATATAAAAAAGTATTTAATAATATAATTTTACATATTAAAATCAATTTTTTTCTCCGTTTAATTCTTCAATCAATTAGTATATGTCTTCCAAAAATGACATTCAAGCCAATAAACTAAGTGCATTTATAACTCTAACAACTCGTACTTTGTTTATGTTTTAAATTATAAGTTAGATTTCATATTCGAGAGAAGGAATTTAAGGAAGGAAAAAGGAAAAAGTCATAAATTAGATTAACAAACTCACAATATATAAATTATGTAAAAGATAATTTATTTTTTAAAATTAAAAAAGATAATAAATTTAATTTTGACGATAAATATGATTAAAATTTATTCTATCATATTAGAAACTCAATATACCAAGAATTAGAATTCAATTTTTGTTAGATAAACGTAGTAAACTTTCTCCTTCTAGCTAACATAAGAAATGCTGCCACGAATTTCCTCTTTCTATCTAACTTATTACTCACTCTCCAATTTGGATTATTGTTCTTAACCTCTGTTTGTAGAACCTGCATTCTAATTAAAAAAAACTCTTAATTTAAATACAACATCTTTAAATTTAAGAATATCTTAATTAATATCTAAATTTAAACTTCTTAAAAATTTTAAATTATTCTTCCAAAACCTTAAACTAATTTACAATTAACTACATTTCTTTACAATCAGTTTTTTTTTCTTCTCACCAACCACACTCATAATAATCATATTATTTCTCAAAGGCTACTCACAAAATGGTTTTATATTATAAATATATACTAGAATCTTTTAAGATTTTTAATGTTTTTAAAATCTTAAGAAAATTAATAAAATATTTCTTCAAAATAGGTATTTTTTTATAAAATTAATTGTAGCAGTAGGCTCTAAAATGTTCAAAGCTTACATAATATAACAATTTTGAAAAATGTATTTTTTTTTTATATTTTTTAACTCTAGCTCAAAAGGTATATATAGAGATTTATGAGTTGTCACATTTAAATTAACAAAGATAATATAAGTTATCAATTCGTTACCATCCTTCAATTCAACAATTTTCTTATATATATATATATATATATATATATATATATATATATATATATATATATATATATATATATATATATAGATAAACTTTAAAAAAGTCATTCTTCAGGTACCTTTGTGGTCATCATGAGGTAATATTGAATGGTACTGTAATCAGGACACAAATTTAAATAACTGACCAAATATTAAACTTCAACATGAATTAGTAAATTTAGAAATATATGCAGTATAGTATATGCGTTTGAAATGTCCATATGTACTTGGAATTGGCAAAATTATAATATATATATTCTACTTTAGAGTTGAGACTGTAGGGTGGTGAGTCAATAATTTGTAAACACACGGTTTTGATACTTCATGTGATGATGTCCATGCTTTTTCTGTGTAATCACAGGACAGAATGATGCATATCTTTCTATATTCTGTTTAATCTCTTTATCATTGGATGGTACGTCAATAATATTATATTTCACTATCAATAAAACGCGCAAGAAATTAATTACAAAAAGAATTACTACACATCAATTTGACATGGAAGCACATGGATTACAATCAACTTTGACGTTTCCCTAACATTATATAGATTCCGGGGGCATCAAAACTTTATATATAAACACACACGTACGTATACAAGGAGGGATGAATTTAAGAGACATACGTTCGTTTTTACTATTTATTTTTCTTAATCCATGGGTTAGGATGGTAACTTATCTTTCATCATTAGATTAAAAAAATAAATATCAATTTTAAAATTTTATTCGCATATAAAATTAGTCAATAGGTAACGATTGATATAAAGAATTTATTTTAAGGAATTAACACAAATATTTTTGTTCAATAATAAACTAGAAAAAAAATATAATCAATATTGATTTTAGAAAAAATCTTTAAATTTTAAGAAATAATATTTTAAAATCTATTATATCAATGTAAAATTTTAAAAATAGTTAAAACCGCTAAAAATAATAATTTTTTTTTGTAAAAAATGCAAAATCTTCATAAATTCTATAAAACTGTGAGAAAAAGGTTATGATACTTAAAATAGTTTTATATCACTAGCCAATCACAAATTACTTTTTTGAATTACATATTAAAGATGATATATGATTTGATTAAGATGTAAAAATATGACATATGATTTGATTAAGATGTAAAAATGTTTTATATTCTCCGTGCGCATGACTATTAAAACCAAATATTAATCCTATCGGACAAATAATCAAGATAAATGTTACAGAAAGAAAAGACAAAATAGGTTATGTGCGTGAGAGTATAAAATAGTTTTATATTATCATTTAATCATAATTTATTATTTATTTTGTATGATAATTTTATTAATTTTTATAATAATTACCTAAAAAGTCACTCAAATAATAATTTTTATTTAGTGCATAATATAAAATGTTTTACCCTAATAATATATAATTTTTTAATGAAAAAGAAAATGTAATAAAAAATAAGGGTTATAGCATATTACCTTAACAGAGTTGATTCACCTCCGAAATGTCAACAATAATTCAATGGAAGGTTAATTGTAGTTATAAGGGCGAGTATGAAACTCACATTTTACCTAAACGTGTAAGACATTACAAATATCAGTTTACAAAATAAAATTATATATGCAAAGTTGACTTGCATATTCTTCAAATAATGTGCACCATTGTTTTCCCTCACCCCTGTCAACAGATGAAACATGAATTAGAAAAGCGAAAGTAAGATAAAAATGATACTAATTAATTGAAGATTGCCCAACTACACGTACACCCACGTTGATGGTTGATTTATCACTCCTCTTGTACTCAATCAACTCATCATTTGTCCCCAGCACACAATTATATCTACACAAAAAATTATGCTTGACTTCAAAAATTTAAAGTAATGACATAAACATTATCTAAATATTTTAAATAAGTAGACTATAATACTACTAACTGAGATTTTGTCCTTCCTAATGGCTTGAAATATGGTTCTTGTCAATATGAAATAAAATCAACGTTAATATAGGTTGGTTTAAACTTGTAATTGTTGATAACCATCAACAATTTGTCGAATTGTAACCCCTCTCGTCAAACAAGGTTGGTTCAAATTATAATTTCTCAGCAGCATTTCCATTTTTTTTTTTTAACAATGGTAAAAATAATGTTTAATCTTAGAACCTTGTACATATTATTTACTTCAACCCTCCATCACTAGATTGATCCTAGTGCGTGATTTCCATTACTCCACATGGTGCATCGCATTTTGTCAAACTAAAAAATTATTAACAAAAAAATTGAAAACCTAGAATGATAACAAATAAAAGAGTGTTGTTCTTTAGTGAATATAGTGTCGATGAATAAAATGAGTTGAATTTTATTATTTTGATGAATATTTGACAAATATGCATCATCTTGTTTGTGAGAGTTAATCCAGTGCAAATTCAAAATTTAAAAAATTTATTGATTTGCCTTAATATTGATCATAAGTTTCAAATTTGATTGGTGAGAAAATACATTACATATGATATTCTTTGTTATCGTGTATTGCGCTGAATATTTGACATGTGTATTGTTGGAGTGCAAATATGAGGTGAATTTCACATCAGACAAGAATAGTTAAGCAACATACAAATATGGAAGACTGGAACTTAAAACCTTAAGGTTTTGAATTAAAGATGATGCTAAATTTACTTGTGTAATTTGTTCATTAATAAAGATCTCATATTTAGCCATCGTACGAGGTAATAAATCTATTAGACTATCATACTAGAAACAGTTAAAATCACCAAAAAAATGTATAATGGTTTAGTTGATAAAATAATTGTATAAAATTATTTATTAAATATTAATATTTTTATTTGAAAATAGGATATCAATTTTAGTAGATTTTGTTTTATAAAGGCTCATACTCTATTAACCTCAACGTAATAAACTAAAATTTGAATACATAATGAAAAGGTATCTGATATCAAACAATTTAAATAAAAAAAAAACTCTTAAAATAAGAAATAAGACATTTTAATCGTAACCGTCAAATTATACTTAAAAAAGAGTTGTGATTAATATTAGATTTATCATTTCTTTTAATTTAAAAAGTTACATGATAGATTAATTTTGAAAGTTTTGTGATAGATTAACACACCAATAATACATATGACACTGATGATTGCTTGATGGTATAAAAGATAATTTATATTTTAAAATCAAAAGAGATAATAAATCTAATTTTAACTGTAATTTTATTTAGTTGTAATATGTCTGATTAAAGTTTTTATTTCTTATTTTTAAGAATTTTCTTAATTGAAACATATATATATATATATATATATATATATATATATATATATATATATACACACACACACACTTGATTTCTAAAAATCTAAACTTAATATTTTAACCAGGTAGATTAAGCCAAGCTAGCAATAGATGTTATTTTATAGGTTAGGCAATAAGTGCTTATGTGGTGAAGATTTTACTAGTGATAAACAAATAAAGAAGCAGTAAAATACAAGAGAACGCAGAAGGGTAGCTTGGATCCTCATTCATTAAATTCACGAGGCAAGACAACCAATAGTAAGTAATCTAACTCAGCTAAATCAAATCATAATTATTAATGTATGTGATCAAAACTTTGACTTACTGGCAGAACCGAAACAGAGGATTTGATTATCATCCAATTTTTTATACTTTGATACCAATGCTTGTAAAACACGTGACATCTAGCCGTTGGATATACATATATTATTGACTCCCTATTGTTATATATAAAGACATCCAAAAGACATGTACTATATAAACAAGTAAACCTCTTGAACAAAACCAAAGTTGTTGTGAACTTAGTACAACGACAATGGGGTTCCTTGTGCAGTTTCTTGGTTTTATATTATTACCTTTGTTTGTGAGTATGGCTGAGGAAATTAACTCATCACAGCCTTGTGATTTTCGAGCCATATTCAACTTTGGTGACTCTAATTCAGATACTGGTTGCATGGCCGCAGCATTTTACCCTGAGATTTTACCATATGGTGAAACTTTCTTCCACGAACCTGTTGGAAGAGCTTCTGATGGTCGCCTTATCGTAGATTTTATTGGTACTCTTTTTTCATTCACATCATTTTGTTTTATTTCTTATTTTTCTGTGTGCTAGATGTACTATACAATAGATAGAATCTAACTAAGAACACGTTTGATTTTTTGTTCACTTTGTTTTATTTTTCTCTGTCATTATGTGGTGTCCTTCTTCTTTTCTTAATTTGATTGACATAAAAATTCTAGCCACATAAACAAATATGGAATTCAATATGAATGCATAGTATTGTTTCAAAATTTCATGTATACCCGTTTTCATAATTGTTAAATAGATATAATCTTGTGTATTTAATAGTCATGGATAAAAAACTATCATTTTAATCTTGATACATAATGGCTACAAATCAACTAAAATTTTCACCAAGTGAAAACTCAATAGGAGAACATTATATAGTTTTATTGTTAGATAGAGACATTTAAAATAATGATATGGTGCCATTTCACAATGCAGCCCAGCATCTCGGTTTCCCATTCTTGAGTGCATACATAAACTCAATTGGATCAAGTTATAGGCATGGTGCAAACTTTGCTGCAGGATCATCAACCATTAGGAGACAAAACAGAACAGTATTTGAAGGTGGCACTCCTTTCACTTTTGAAATCCAGACTGCGCAATTTAGACAGTTTAAGCAACGCACCGGAAAGTTCTTCAACCAAGGTTTCTATATACATATCCATACATATCATAATATATTGCTTAGCCTTAATTTTAATGGTGATTTTGTATTATAGTAACTTAAATAGGTGTCTGTGATATGCTGCAGGGAGAAACTCGTTTAGAAGACACTTTCCGAGGCCAAAAGACTTTGCCAAGGCTATTTACACATTTGATATTGGGCAAAATGATATTGCTGCTGCAATTAACAACGTGAACAAGGAAGATTCTCACGCGGTGATCTCTGATATTGTGAATTATTTTGAAAACCAAGTTCAAGTAAGTGATCAAAGCCTTAAGACTCTTGTTTATTTTTATAGTTTAATGTAGCAGGTGCCAATTAAAAAGATTTAAAAATTGAGTTTAACGTTACGTATTAACAGTTTACACTTTACACTGGCCTCGTCTAACACACATCATCAATTGATATAATTTTTATTTAAAATTTTTAAAATCAATAAATTTTCAATATAGAATAAGTTGTAATTAGATAATAATAAAAAATTAATATTTCATTTCGTCACTTTATAATTGTTTTTTTTCTTATATAATAATATAGTATTAATATCTTTCTCTAACTCTCTTTATTACATCACTTATTATCGAGAAATGATTCTAGTTTTTCAAAAACTTTGTTTTGTATAGTTTCGTGATTACTAGTTGAAATTTATTAAAATTATAATTTTTTTAGTAGATCTCATATTTAAACCAGGAAAATGAGAAATAAGATTCACCAAAATTCGTTATCTTTTAAAAAAATATTCCGAGATCAGGAAGAGTTTTAAAAATATGTTATTTAAAAGTGACATTTGTACTTAATTTTTTAATGAGAAGAAGGTGTGGCAATCAACTATTTTACACAATCAATTAATTATAACCCATGTGATAAGTATATTTATTTTAATAGTAAAATTTTTAAAAAATCTTAAAAAATATACTCAAAACTTTTTTTATAATATTCAATAATCAATAGTGCATAATCGTGAAATTTTGTTTATTATTATCATAGTTTGAGGCATATCTCTATTTTCCTCTTCTTTTTTCTCTACTTTTCAGACATTACTTGGACTAGGAGCAACGACGTTGTGGATACATAACACAGGTCCCATTGGTTGCTTGCCAGTGGCCATGCCCGTCCACAATGCCCAGAACATTACTCCACCAGTCGGTTATCTTGACCAAAACGGCTGTGTCAATTACCAAAACGACATGGCAAGAGAGTTTAATAAAAAACTCAACAATACCATACTCAAACTAAGGGCACAGTTCCCACATGCCTCATTAATTTATGTCGACATGTTCTCCGCTAAATACGAGCTAATCAGTAATGCAAATAAAGAAGGTAATTTCATTTTATAATCCATCCCCTTCATGCTTTGACCATCTCAATTAAATTTATCATTTATGTTTTCAATGGTTACATTCTCGTCTAGATTTTTTTATCATTTCTCTCTTAGGATCCCACTTTCAGAGTTTAAGTATATTGTTACATCTAATCTTTTCTTTGATATATATGTAATTAAAAATTTATTATATTTTATATTATATTTTTAAAAGTCATATGCTCTATTTCTCCTTGTAAGTGTCTTGCATGTAAGAAAAAAAAAATAATCTTAAAATAAGTATTAATCTTATTTTATTTATATCGTTAATGTTGCATCATTTTTTATAAAAAAAAAATTGATTCTATTAAATATAATGATATTGATTTCATAAAATTACCATAATCTCTTTTATTTTATTAATTTTTTTTAGTATGTGTAGTCCTTGAATAATACTCATAATGAGATGGAGAGAGTAGTATTTTTAATATATCAAAATTAAATTTGAAACATGAAATGTATAAATTTTTCAGACCGTGATTGTGAAATGTTTAAACTTTCTTTTTTTAAAGGGTGAACTGTTTAAAAATGTAGTTTTCTGATCGTGAAATTTCAACGTGAAATGATGTACTCCACGGACTTACACCCAATAATGGCAATAAGTCACCCTCCTAATTAATTTTTACATTCATTTGCAGGATTTGTGGACCCATCTGAAATTTGTTGTGGGTATCATGAGGATGGTTACCATGTGTACTGTGGGAACAAAGCAACAATTAATGGCACAGAAATCTCGCCAGGTTCGTGTGATGATCCTTCAAAGTACATTAGTTGGGATGGAGTGCACTACACCGATGCAGCAAATAAGTGGATTGCCAATAGAATACTAAATGGCTCCTTTTCAGACCCACCACTTCCCCTTACACACTCGTGTCGTGCCCACTAATAGAATACTTAAGTTTACCACCTTTGCATATCTAATGCTAGGTGTATCTCTTTCTAATCATAATTTAATTCTTTTACATTTCGATTATATATTTAATCATTATGTCACTTTCGGCCAAGATTTCCCATTTGTTCGCGTTACCTTTTTATGGAAGAAAAAAAGTAATAAATTAAGTTTGGGAAATTGTTTTCGTTGGTTTTTGTTTTTTTATTCCAATGTGACCCTTTAAAGAATAAAATAAAGAAGAGTAGAAGAGCATATTCTTCGTTCCCCATTCTCTATAGTAGTATATCTCATTTTATAATAATTTTTCAAAATTTGTATTGGGTCGACTTGATGAATATTTCCATCTTGTCAATCCAACAAAGGTAATCATCTTCATATAAGCCTGAAAGCTTGTTTATTGAAGAACTTTTTATGATGAACATGGTGGATGTACTTCCCATGACGAATCTTTTCATCTGGCAGCTTGAGCTCTGATACTAAACTATAAAAAGAGAAACACAATAACGGAGTTGAATTGCGTTTTGAAAAAAAATTTGCATGTATTTTTATCAAACTTAAATGTATTGTCTGACGAAGATTCTCATAGTTTTTGTAAAAATGTTTTTCTTAAAATAAAACCTTTGTATGACAATGCATCCCCAGTAAGAGAATAAGCATGAAAGTAATAAATAATACAAGATATTTTCATACTAGTTAATTTTATCAAGATTACGTCCAGTTTCTTGATAACAATTAAAATTTCTCTAATAGCAAAATATTACAAGTATTATTTGCAACTTAACCACTTTTGACTAACTTAAGTATTCTTTAGACACAATTTTTTTAGGCTAAACAACCCAAGTATTATTTGAACCCAAGTATTATTTGAACCCAACTTCTTTAGGCTAATAACTCTAAATATTTTTTGAACATAGTCTCTTCATGCTAACAATGTCAAGTATTTTTTAATCTTAGCCTATTTAGGCTAAACTACCACTAAGGGTAAGGTATTACACAAAATGGTTTGTCTAATAAGATTAACCTCTTCGTAGAGAGAGATATACAATGAAGAACAACTAAGACTTTTACAAGAGGTTTTAAAGTTGCACTTAGTTTCTTTTCAAAGTAATCTCTAACTTCAAATCTTCAGTCTTTAGCCTTTATATAGATAGAGAGCTTAAAGTAATCGTTAGACTCAGTAACTTCAATTTCTTCAATCCATCATTTGGAAGCGTGCTCAATGTTCATATGCATTTAATGTAGTCTCATGAATTGTCAACATTAGAGTCGTAATATTCTTTATGAATCAAAAATTTGGTACTAAAAAGGTATTCTTCTTTCTGCACCAAAATTTTGTATTAGAAATATCTTCATTTATTTTGATTTGACTCGAATTTTCATGAAGAGTTAGTTGACTTCTTTGTAGTTGTCCTAAACAACAAGCTTTCTTAACAAGACTATGCAAAAAAACGCATTTATGTTGGTTAGAGTATATTAGAATATAATTGACAGATAGAATTGATACTTATCTTATTTTCAAGATTCGTTTGTCATTTCATTAGTTTGAGTAGAATCTTCATCTATGTTGTATCATTCATCAGCTAACTTCGTGAATCATATGCTAATACTTGATTCGTCTATTAGCTCCATTAGTCTCCAAGGTTCGTTGTCTAATAATTAAAAATTTTATCTTAATAATATGCAATTATCAAAATCAAGAGATATAATTTGTCTTTAAACAAATTTGACTTAACATAAGGTAAGTATCTCTCGTTTTGTTTCCATTGATAGAGTTTTATTTACTGAAGGTTTAAGCTATAATCTATTTAACATAAGTTAATTGTGTGATAGTGGATATAATGTCACATTTAATAAAGATGAATGTATAGTCCAATACAAATTTGGCTAATTTTTTTTCACTACTTAGAGTCAAAATAATCTACATAAGATTAAAATTGTTGAACTAGTAAATCAAGAGATATGTATAATGTCCATAAGGATTGATCAATGTATGTGGTATAAGAAATTAAGAGACGCTAACGTGAAATTTATTTTAAAATTGAAAAAGTATGTTATAATAAAAGGACTCACACATATGTCACCTACATCGGACGATTTATGTGAAATATTTCTGAAAGAAATGCAAGTTAAAACTTCTTTCTCTTAAAAAAAAAAAAAACCATTATAAATGACCCTTATAAATACTCTTTAACAAGAGAGAAAAATAAGGGAAAATTCCTAGATGAAAGGAAGTATCCTATTGTAGTTAGTCAAATGACCTCTACAATACTAATACTATTTGATAAGTCTATAGTTATTATACTAAGCGTGGAAATATAAATCTTTAACTAAATTACCTTCGTTGACAAATACTTAGAACATAGAGATTAAACAATTATGAGAAATAAGATATTTGGTCACATTTGAAGAAGGATATTTCTTTAAAAAATATAGAATTAAAACTTGGATTAAAATATAGGAAAAGGGAAGGAAAATCAAATAATCCAAGTGAAATTTGGATTAAAACTTGGAAAGAGCTTCAAGTTCATGAAACTACTCGATGACATTGAATATATGGACGAACCTAAAATTAATAGCTTCAAAGTTTCCGAAATGGAATTATATTATATAGATTGAACTAATGAAAGCTCGTGGAGATTGTAAATTGTAGCTTCTTCTACATTGTAAAGATTGAAATGGAACCCTAAAAATGTGAGTGAAGTGTTTTAGCATTTTTCTTCACTACCACGCTAAGTTGCAAAGGACTACTTAGTTGAGTGCTTGAATTAATTTGAAAGTGTTTATGGTGATTTTGATTTAAGAAGGCAAGGTAATAATGCAATATTAATGTTATGATTCGAAAAATACTTAGACGCTTTAGGTAGATCAATAATAGTCCTTTAGATAAGTGTTTTTTTTAGTTAAACTAATTCAAGAGAATTAAGCAATGTAATTATATGATTATTTTAAAGAATTAAACATGCCTATAACATCTTTTGCGGTTTTTTAAAATAACATTAAATAGTTCATGTAGAATTATACTAGCAAGAAAATCCTAAAAAATTAAAAATTCCCTTCAAAATATCTTGTCACATTTTTTCTTCTGCAAAAGTTAATCTTAAAACTAGTAAAATTGCAAAAAACAAAAACAAACCACTAGATATTAACATATACACATTTGTGTGTACAGATATGTATGTATATACCCTTTAGTATGTATTTATTATTTTATTTTAGTATATATAAATTATTATAATATGATTTTTTTAATATTTCAATATATATATAGCATTAAAAAAAATTATTTGATAGTCCTAAAATTATGTATAATTCAAATCCTCCATTTAAAATACATATTTTATAATTTGCTTTTACATGACAAATTATATGTTCATTGGGTTAGTGATTGTATTGGTGTTAATTATCTTGAAGTGGGTGGTTCAAATCCCACTAAGATTTTTGTTAAATTATTGTTTATTTTCTTTATATTACCTCAATGAGTAGCATCATTGTCATGTATTTGAAGAAGTAAAAATATAATTGAACCTCTGACTTACAATGAATACCCTTAAAAATCTTAAATATTTTTTTTATGAATTCAAAGTTCTTTGCTATATACAGCGCTGGAATTTCAATTAGCATGACCCAACTCGAAGACAAAAGTATGGTTTGTTCTTTATTTTTTATTTTTTTTTAGATAAAGTGCGGCTTTTTCTACACTTCTACTAACTCCAATTTTCTTCAATTTTATAAAATCATAAATTAGGCGCTCAAATAATACAACTAGGACTAATGAAGAATATTGAAGTTTAATTTTTTCGAAAAGGTTTGCTTCTTAATCAAATCCAGCTCAATTAATAAAGAGATTTAATAGCAGCATTTAAATTATTAATTATTCTTTCAACCCACGTATGTGACTTCTAGCCAACCACTAATATTTTGAAACCGTTATAATAGGTACAGCCTTCATTGTATAATAACATAGTAAGTAGCTGCTAATTGTTAAGCACGCAAGAAGTCCTTTGTTAATTAGTGTGTGCTGCTGCCAAAATGGGATTCCTCAAACAGTTTGTTGTTGCAATGATTTCAGTGGCACAAATTGTAAGTATAGGAGCTGAGGAAAACAAAACATCACAAGGAGCATGTGGTTTTGAAGCAATATTCAACTTTGGTGACTCAAATTCAGACACAGGATGCATGTCAGCAGCATTTTACCCAGCAGCTTTGCCATATGGTGAGACCTTTTTTGGTGACGCTGCTGGCAGAGCTTCTGATGGTCGCCTCATCATAGATTTCATTGGTACACTTTTCTCCTTAGTTCACTTCATTTTTCTTTATTGATCTCTTATTATTTTTGTTTGCCTCAGGTTCAACGTACTACAGAACTAGGTTACATACATTGTTACATATATAATTTTTACAACATTTAAAAAGTATTGAGAAAATGTTATCTATTAGTTTTGGTAACATTTTGGTAGATAGTATCTGAATAATATTATTATTAATATTTGTGTATCTTTTTATATAGTAACATTTTTATTACATAAATGTTACTAAAAATAATATATTGAACTATTTAACAAATATTAGCAAATAAGTATTAATAAACATCAATCATCCAGAATATATATGGAGATATATTTTTCGTACTAATGAAAATATCATACAATAATTTTAAAATATAAAAATACATAGAGCAATTATAATTTTTAGAAATTCAGGGATGTCTATTGAATTTATATTTTAAAAATTATTTTACATAATTTATATTATTTTCTTAAAAAAAATTGATTAATTTTTTTTAGATTTTAATAAATCTATATCATAGTAATTTATAAGATTCGAAGGAACTTTATCAATTTATAAGATTTAAAAGATGGATATTTCAAGAATTTATAACATTTGAAGGAATTCTATAGATTTTTAGTAAATATTTAAACTTTTAAATTAAAGAAAATAAAAACTTTTAATAATAAAATAAAATTTTAATGATAGATCTTTATATTGTAATTAAAAAATTACAATGAAGATTAAAAACTCAATTATAAAAATCTCAAACTACTATTTTTCAACTTTCATCTTTATCATAATATTTTTTTTTATCACTGTCATAACTATCATCATAATAATTATCGCCCTTAATACTAAACGATTATGGTTTCAAATCCATCTCTACTATCAATAACTTTATTATTATATTTCTAGTACCATAATTATTGGCACTTCCATTGTTACGATGTAATCACCATTATTGTTATTGAAAGATGATAATGAATAACAAAAGTAGTACCTATATTACATGTAATCTTAAATAATTTAGTATTGTACTAACAATTATGTTATCTTCCTAAATAATTTAGTATTGTACCAACAATTATGTTATCTTCCTTAAAAAAAAAAAAAAAAGTTACGTATGATGAGAAAAAAAATTTACACAATAGATGGGTTGATATTATATTTTTCTACAAAATTCATTTATATATTTTTGAATACTATAATATCTTTTTTGAGTTATAAAAAATCTAAAGTGAATAACACTAGATTTCGATTTTTTTAAAAAAAATCATAATATTATTTATATTATTTAAAATCTTAATCATATAACCAAGACATTTTAATCATAAAAAAGTCTTTTAAAATTATTTTTAAAGTCTAAAGATATGCAAAGCTATAGTAAACAATTTTATACAATCATCTCATCACAAATTAGATTTTATATGACAAATTTATCATATATAGTGAGTAATTGAAGATCATGTAAAACATTTTACACCGGTAGTGAATAATTTTATTTTTTTAAAATCCTAATCTAATTAACTCTCCCTTAAAGTCTCTAATGAAAAGCACCCTGCCATGAAAAAAAATTAAAGTCATAATTCAATACGTTCCTCTTAGGTATTTTGTATTTTTTTTTAATAAAATAATGCATTTTATATTAGCTTTTAATCATATATAATACATCTTTAACTGGAAAAGAAAAAAAGAAAAAAAAATTGTTTAGTGTATGTGTATTTGACGGCAATGAATGTATAGGAGTGAATATATACAACACATAGCAGTGTTTCCTAACAAGAAATTCAATTAACTGATTGAGACGTTTACATATGCAGCGAAGCACCTTGGTTTGCCATTTTTGAATGCATACATAGACTCAATTGGATCAAGTTATAGCCACGGTGCAAACTTTGCAGCAGCATCATCAACCATTAGGCGACAAAACAGAACATTCTTTGATGGTGGTAGTCCTTTCAGTCTTGAAATTCAGGTCGCACAGTTTATCCAATTTAAGACACGCACCGCCAAGCTCCACAAGCAAGGTTCTTTTCCAATTCTGACGTTTATATCTAGCTAAAGGGTTCATTTTTCATCAAAATATAAATGACAAAATATTGATCATGACATGTTAACAAATTAACTCGTAAATGCAATTAATGGGGTATTTTATTTATATATACAACAAACAAATAAATACAGAGCTTGGATAACAAACACGTAAACTCAGGTGTCTTTCTTTATTTGTATGATAATCCCATTAGTTTTAAACTTTTTCCTACCATGAATTATACTAGAAATTATTTTTTTTTCTTTTTACTTTCATCAATAGGATTAGGCGACTAATAAGTGGTTGTTGCATTTTTGGTTTGAGTGGGTTTATAGCTTACATAATGGTTAATGGCATGTGGGCATTCAGAAATGGTAACATTCATTGAAGTATACAATTTCTTTACTTTTTTAGATAATCATATCATACAATTCTTTTATAAAACTTTATAAACTTTGTAATTTCTTGCTTTGACCAAATGATGTGAAATGCAAGTGTTTCTACCATATGCATGTTTAGTCGGTTTCGTATGTATTGATACTAATTATAAGTTGTGTTCATTACACATACTTTTAGTTAGTTTCAGGGAATTAATACCCATTAATACCATATGCTTGTATATACTCTTCCATATTAGAATTATTCTTAGGTTGAATATTGAAAGGAACTCAACACTTGCTTAAAACTGGTAAGCGACATTAATCTCACTTAAATGCCAACTTGGCACCAATTCATTTATTGAATTCTCGTTCAGCAATCCCATCCAATTATAAAGTTTTGAGTGTATATACAATAAAATAGGGACACAACTTTATAAACCAATAAATTTTTATAAAATTTTAAAATGAAAATTAAATTCTTAAGAGAATTCAACTCTCACATCTTAAAATATCTGAAATATATCTCAACTATTTTTGTCGTCCCTGTGGTTACTATTATAACTGTAACACCCGTTAGTATCATGATCATCACAATAATAAAATCTCCTAGATATCTCATAAATATTTTAAATCAGACATTTTATTTTAAATTTAGATTAGTCATTCCCCGATAACATTCACATATATGTCCTTCAGCGTATCACTTATAATTTTTATAAACATTTTTCTTTATCTCTTTTTGTTACATTACTCTTATTATATTATTGTTATTATAAAGAATATTGTGAGGATAGCTTTGGTCATTGTAAATTACGGTGAGCAAATAAACAATAAATGTGTTTTGACATGACTTGCAGGACAAGGAAATTCGTACCCGAGGCCAGAGGATTTTGCGAAGGGTATCTACACATTCGACATTGGGCAAAATGACATTGCTGCTGCTCTTCAAAGAATGGGACAGGAAGATTCCCAAGTAGTGATCTCAGATATAGTGGACCAATTATCAAACCAAATTATAGTAAGTAACTCTATGTCTTGTGTAAAATTTTTTAGAAATATTTTTAGGAGAAAAAAATGAAAATGGTGGTTTAGTGTTAATTTTTGTTGTGCAAAGTACTAATAGAAAGTTGGGCATGTCAGTATTTATACAATCAAGGAGGAAGGACATTCTGGATCCATAACACAGGCCCCATTGGATGTCTCCCAGTGGCTATGCCAATACACAATGCCTACAATTATACTCCTGCTGATGGATATCTTGATCAAAACGGCTGTGTCGTATACCAAAACGACATGGCCAAAGAGTTCAATAAAAAGCTTAATGATACCGTGGTGAAACTTAGGGGAGTGTACCTTGATGCGTCATTTGTGTATGTCGACATGTTCTCTGCCAAGTATGAGCTAATCAGTAATGCTAAGAAAGAAGGTAATATTCGTTCGCACCCCTAGTTTTATACTATTATTAAACTTTGTACATAAACTAAAACTCCCTTTATCTTGAATAACAGGATTTGTTGATCAATCTGAAATCTGTTGTGGGGTTCACGAGGGTGGATATCACTTCTTCTGTGGGAATTATAATGCAACAATTAATGGTAGACAAGTTTATGCTGGTGCATGTCAAAATCCTTCATCACACATAAGCTGGGATGGTGTGCACTACACTGACGCAGCAAATAGCTGGATTGCCAATCGTATTGTGACTGGTTCATTCTCTGATCCACCTCTTCCCATTACACGTGCTTGCTCCTTAGCATAGGTTACACTTTTTTCATCTACTATGGACTATACTATGCTATTTGAGACATAAGGCTCAGGGGAAATGTTCTGCATAGCCAGAAGAATTTTTACTAGATTTGTTATTTCACCACACTAATGTTCACACTTAAGATTTTATCTAATATTTTTGTTGGAGAATAAAGGTAGAGACACTCCGTTTGAAAAAAATGTAGTTGTTATTTTAAAGATTTTAAAAATTGGGGTAATAAAAATAGATTTACTTAAATAACATCAAGTTTTCGAATTTATTAAAATATTACGCTCTATTCCATTCATATTATTTTCATATTTAATTTTATAATGATTAGGAATATAAATTAATTATTTTAATAGTTATTTGATTTAATTATAATAACGATTGAAAACAAAAGTTAAAATAATATATTCAATTAAAACTTAATATAATTTTAATTGTTTAATATTATTTGAATTAAAATGTATTTAAAAACTTAATATATAATTTATTATTAAATTTGATGAAGAAATTAAAATCTATTTAAAAAAGTGAAATAAGTTACTCAAAGACCCTAAACCCTAAATTCCATCTCTTATTTACTTTTTTTAATCATTTTTTAATATGTTGAAAAGGCATTTTATATTTTTTACTTTTTAATCCGCCAATATTTCATACCCAGTCTTACAATGTCACAGGGTTTTATAATTTATGAAGTGAAGTGATACAAACGTCCATTTAAAAATAAAGTATTAAAGTTTTTATTTGTCAATAAAAAAATATTTTTATTAATTTTAATATAATAAAAAGACCTTATTTATTAATAAAAATATCCTAAAATAACCATTACATAAATTTTTTATTATTAGGTCAATCTTAGTCATATATCAAAATAAAATAAAATAAACTGAAGTCTGACCCAAAATTAAAGTATCCAATATATTAAATGCTGAAATGGTCAGTACCGTGGATCAGATTATGATGGAAGTTTGGATATGATTAAAAATATATCCACCGCTGTTGCTATGTGTACGCCCCTCATCTCTGCCCCCGCCGTTAACCACGTTTTTTTTTTAAATTACCAAAATAAACTTTTTTTTTTTTTTTTTTTCTTTCAAAGGTTACTCTCTCATTCTCTTAGTTCTGCTTCAAGTTTCAACCTTGTTTAAGGGTTTGTTTAGACAATTTCTCTATAAATACTTATGAGAGAAAAATATCGGAAGAAAAATACAAATTCTTTTCATAAATTAATATTAATTGATGTATAAGTTAAAAGTAAACATTTTGAAATTATTTCTATGAGGAATTTATTTTATTTTTTATTATTTTTTAAGCAAGCCTTTAGGCTTCAATCAAAACTACTTGCACATGATTTGCTTCAATCCTGCAGAATTTTGACTTGGTGACTAATTTTTGATGGTAATGGGTTTATTGAAGAAATTGAATCTTGTCAAATAGTTAGAAATAAAGTATTGTTCTACCGTCTTTCTCTTGGCATATGAGAAATGTTGTTGGCACATGTTGCTATAGCAACATCCGTCTCTTGACGTCGGGTTGTTATCATCTGCCTTCAAAGAAAAGGACAGTGATTCCTCTTTAGGATATGTTTTAATTCCATGTGAAAACGCTATTGAAGGTTTGTAATTATCATACAATGGATATTAGCTATAATCTCCTCTCTTTTCTAAAAACAAATGAAGATGACTTTTAATTTATATAAATACGTACAATTAAATTTAAATAATATTTTAAGAAAATAAATGTTTTTAGATAAAAAAAAAATAATTAAAAACAGTGTATTTTAATTATGATATATCTAGATATCTTACTTGTTATATTTAAAAAGATTTTACTCTACTTGTAATTAAGTACACTTAATTAATAAATAAATTATGCTAAGAGACTTATCATGATTAACAAACTTTTTAAAAATATTTTAAATTCTTTTACAAAATTTAGGAAAGAAAATAGTATTTTTTAGATAATTGATAAAATAAATTAGAAATTTAAAATGTTATATTGACCACTTTAATGACAATAAATTTATTATACACTTCTTTCCAAAATAAATTTTAACAATTCAAAAATAACATTTTTAATAAAATAAATTTTCACGTAAAACCTTTAAATCAAAATCGAGAGGAAAATGTATGAGAATATAATTTTTGTTTCATGTGCAGGTATTAAACAATGAATCAAAAGCAAAACAATATAATCATGTATTGGAGTCTATAAATTTTTTGACAAGTAGATAATATACATTTAATCACATTAATTATCAAATAAACGAAATAACATACCTAGCCTTGATAAAATCATTTCAAACATGCCTTCAAAACCCCATTCAATTCTGCGAATACTCTCGTTTATATCAATTACGATTTTTAGTAATCTAGACAATTTATATGTCATAATAAATCAAAATTTCAATAAATTAGAATTTTTAAAATTCACGGACATCATATTTTTGAAAGACAAACACAAATTACTTATAATTAAGGGTAAGAACAAATTAGGTCAGGTTTAATGTTTAACAAGTTAGACATATTTTATATTTTTGTAAGTCTGAGTTTGATCTATAACTTATAATAAACTGTTTTTTCCAACTTAGACTGATATGTCTAAAAAGTTTGGTCTAGTCTGTGTCCTGATAGGATGGTTTGTTTCTTTAAATATAGATATAATTTTCATGACATTTATAATAAAAGAGTATTATGACTTTGACCAATAATTTTAATTTAAACTTTAGTACATGGGTTTGAATCTTATATTTGCCATATTTTTAATATTAAGTTCAATAGACCAAAAAATTAGCCTAACTGAGTCATCTAATGAAATAGGAAAAAAATTAAATTGAGTCTAACTCATTAATGAAACAGGTGAGACTAAAGACAAGTCAGGGCATAGGCCCCTAACAGATTGTCTGTACTATTCTCATCCTCTACTTATAGCAGAAAACATAACCAACTATGGAAGTCAAACGATACAGACATGATAAAATGTCTAAATTTCATTACTAGGATTCATTTGTAAAAAAAATTATCTATGATAAATTTTATAATAATTTTATTCAATTTTAAGATTATAAATTATAGAAATTAGGTAAGTTTTATTCAATTTCAAGATTATAAATTATAGAAAATTAATCTCACACATTCCTTAAAAAAATAGACAAAACCATATTTCTATTTATTAAGAGTCTTTTATTATGTGAGTTGATTTTTTGAGAAATGAAGAAAACAAGATTTTAATTTTCTTTGATTCTTCTTTTTACTTTCTTTCCTTGTGATGGATGGAGTAAAAGTTACAATTAAGCTTTTTTTTTACAAACTAATTACCGTTTTGGAGCAAGTTTTAAACTTCTTACCGTTGCGATGTTGTTTTAGGTAAAGTTGTCTAAGCGTTTGACGACTTCACTATAACTTGGGACTCAACTAAGTGAGGTCGTCTAAGCCACGAATGGCTTCTAAGGGGTGGATTTGTTGACTTCTTAACGACTTTACTTGAGAGTGGGGAAGTAGTGGAAAAATCACTTTTTACATAAGTTGTAAAACCGATTTAGAAAATCTGACTCACCTTTTACGTCAGTTTTAGTATTAATTGACCTAGAAGGTGCACACTCTCTTATGACATAGAATATTTTTTACATTGGTTAAGCACAGAACTGGCGTAGAAAGTTTATGTTTTTTTTCATGATTGATTTTTTACGTCAATTGTATAAAAATCAGTATAGAAAATATTTTTTTAAAAAATTACCCCCTGAGACACTGCCACGATACCCAATCACAAATGGAGTTGTCTGGCACTCCAACAACTCCATTGAAGTCGTTTAAACCTGTGACAACTACACTTAGACGCATAATGTCCCCCAATCAAGTAAAGTCATGTGAATCCGCCTTTTGAAGTCGTTTAAGACTATATTTTTATGAAATCATATGTTGACCAAACAATTTCACCTAGACAATATATTTTTGTAAATAGTTTATAACGAGATCTATTTTAATAGAAAATTAACCAAAATAACTAAATTAACACAAACAGGAAATCTATTTTAATAGAAAATTAACCAAAATGACTCAATTAACACAATCACCCGTTGAACAGATATATGACATAAAATATTTTTTTATTTTTAGTGGAAAGAACTTATTTCATGTTAATAAAACTAATACTTCTATTAAATAATAATTGTCTTTAAAAATTCTTCAATTTTATTTTATTATCTCTTAATTCTTAATTCATCGATTAATTAATTCTTAAATAAATCATGTCTCTTATATGAGATATTAAATCTTACATAAAAATCCTATTAGTTGAAATTGAGAATTTGAACAAAGATGAAAACTAAAACTAAATACTTTTTAGTGAGCAATATAAGTATATTTAAGTTTGTTACAAGGGTTAAAAAATTCATTTACAGGACCTTACAACCACCTGCCCAAACAAATTAACTTCCGATGATTTAGGTTCAGTATATTTCATTTTTTCAAAAATTATTTTTATTTTAAAATTTTAAAAAAATATATTTTAATTTTATTATAATTATATTTCTATTACGGTGTTTTGTTATTTTCACTTTTCATTTTTTTAAATTCATGTAAAAATAATGAAGTTAATATTTTTTATTTTTAAATTCAACCTTTATTTTTAAAAATTTTCAGAAAATATATTTATAAAATTACAAACAAACATTTTTCCTACTCATTCCTTTTTTCTACTGAAAATAAAAATAAAAAATAAGTAAATCAAACGTACCCTTAGAAATCCACTTTTGTTAGCTGTCTCTGAAATTAGTCCTCTACGTCTATCGTGAGAAATTACATTACTGTTCGATATTTTAAAAGCATGTGTAATATTCATCTAATTATAATTTTTTATATAATAATTTTTTATATAATAATTTTTTAAATACACAATAATGCATAACACTAAAGTCATAAAGAAATTCATTTACCAGACTATTTCAGTTATCAAATATTTTGACCTGAATACATGTCCTAGATACGTAACTGTAATGATATTAAATATTTAGAAAAAACAACATCACCCACAGTAACCGCACCTATAAAAATAAAATACTAAAAAACCTTCGTTATCGAAAGTGCAATCTCGAAAAGTTTTATCAATATTTCTTTTTTCAAAAAAAGAGAAAACTAAAGTTAAATTCGTGACCGACTTCTTTGAAAACTCTTTGATTACTTTTTTTCTGAGTGGGGTTTTGTCCTTACATCCATTAAACATGTCACATGTTAACACTGTGCAATTATACCAGTATTTCTGATACTCATCCATTTGTTAATTGTTTCTAAGAAATATATTTTTCAAAAAATTATTGAAATATTTTACATCTTTAAAACATAATATTCTAAGAATTAATTTCTTTTAAAAATATTTTAAGACAAAAAGACCCATCATCGTCGTTGGACATAGGAATTAATTCAAAAATTCAGAGTGCTGATAGTGATGCCATATAAATTTTTAACAGAACAACACACTGTACTAACGAAGAACTACTTTTTTGAATTAAGTTATAACATGCATATATATATATATATACACACACACACATATATATATATATATATATAGTTTAAACAAATTATACCTTCTGGACATTTTTATAAAACTTTATGAACTAGAATGGTGTTAAGAAATTAAATTTCTACACCTCCCTCGCTCTAAGATCCTAGATTGATCACCCTTTAATTTTTTTATGTGCCGAAAACAAAATCACGCTTTAATTTTTCATTACAATATATTATTTTCTATCCATTACACCGACTAAGAAAACAGATTTAATTTCTGTAATTTTCCTTGTCCATATAAATTAAAGGTGATTTCTTTAGTTTTATAAGTTAAAAATAATTTTTAATCTTTAAATTTTCTATTTCAATTTATTTATCATTATTGTTATCCCCTTTTAAGTCTTTATACAATGTTATAGCTCTCTTTTAATATCTATTATCAAAAAAATTGCATAATAATATTAAATAATTTTCAAACTAAGAAAGATTAAGATGTATACTATAAAACAAAAATACACTCTTAAATTATAAAAGTTAAAAAGAAAAATTTACAAAACTATAAACAAAGAGTAATTAAAAAAATATGTGTGTGTGTATATACACACACGTGTGTGTAACATTTCTGATCGTATATATTTTCTCTTCACGTGATCATTAATGGCGAGTTGCTAAACTTGTGCAGCTGTAACGAATTACACACAGCATATGGACTATGGTTTGCTTCGAATGAGAGAAAAAAGCATGGAGAAAAAAAAATTAAAATTAAAACAAAATTAGAAAGAAAATTCTAAAATTTTTTCTTATTTATCTTTTAGTTTCTTTCTAATTAAATAAAAATATATATTTTTTTCTTTCGAGTTACTTTTCCCGGGTGCACCCTAGGTGACAACAACTGTAAACATTAAAACATGGGCCTAAAAAATATCTGCTCCATCAATTATACGAGATTTACCCAAAGATCACGGTCCTATATGTCACTTACAGCTTCTGGGGTATCTTAGAATTTTGTGCTTTTGGTTCTCTATATATAAAGTTGTTCCCACCTTAGCTAGAAGTGTTCACTTGCGAAAAATGGGGTTATGTATAGTATTTGTTGTGTTCTTGCTGTCTTGTGTTTTGTGTGTGAAGGGTGTGGAGCCAAAATCCTCACCCACTTGCTCTTTTCCTGCTATCTACAACTTTGGGGACTCTAACTCAGACACTGGAGGCATATCAGCTTCATTTGTTCCAATTCCTGCACCTTATGGTGAAGGCTTCTTTCATAGGCCTTCAGGAAGGGACTGTGATGGCCGTCTCATTGTAGATTTCATTGGTATTTTGAACCTTGATACACCCTTATCTCTTCATCTCCCTATGTTTGTTTCCAACTTTTGCATTTCTACAACTTAGTGTATGTTTAGATTTCAGAGGCAAAATTAGAAGCAGTTTAACTTTTACTTCAGTATGTTTGTCTTAGAATTTGATAATGTGTATTGAAATTCCTACCGTACCCAACTTTAATCCAAACATGTCTTAGAGTAAAAAAAATTTTAGGTGTGTTATGTGAGTTCAAAGTGAAAATTACTTCTAATTTTAACTGCTATCTATGCTATACTGTGCAGCTGAGAAGCTAAACTTGCCATACTTAAGTGCTTATCTGAATTCCCTTGGAACCAATTACCGGCATGGGGCAAATTTTGCCACAGGAGGATCCACCATTAGGAAGCAGAATGAAACCATATTTCAATATGGTATAAGTCCTTTCTCTCTTGACATACAGATTGTGCAATTTAACCAGTTCAAAGCACGCACCAAACAGCTCTACCTAGAAGGTAATGATTGATGCCTAGAAAGATGTCATGGTTCAACAAACTCAAACCTTGTTACGTTAGTCTATTATTTATTTGTTTTTGTTGGTCTTGGTTTGTTGAAAATTTAGCCAAGACCCCACTTGAGAGGAGCAAGCTTCCAGTGCCTGAGGAGTTCTCTAAGGCTCTCTACACATTTGACATTGGTCAAAATGACCTCTCTGTTGGCTTTAGAAAGATGAATGCTGACCAAATCCGTGAATCCTTTCCTGATATTGTCAATCAGTTAGCCAATGCAGTCAAAGTAAGTAGCCACCTTGGTCACATTCTAAGTTGCAATAGCTGACTGCTTAGGAAGTAGTAGTTGTGTATACTGAAACACTGAATAGATCATAGATAAAATCTTCATTGCTTAGGAAGTTATGTACTTAAACTTTTATAGAAGCATTCTCATCTAATTTCTTTAAAAGTTGAGGTATATAAATTGATCTTAATTTATAGGAAAAGTTCACAATTAAATTTTACCTTCTTGTTCTTTTCTTTTTCTTTTATAAGTATTTATGGATAAGGTATATGCAAATGTGACCTTATAGGAAAGAAGGTCATTCTGGATTAATAGATCTGATTAATAAACCTTTTGCAGAATATATATGAACAAGGAGGGAGGTCATTCTGGATACACAACACTAGCCCTTTTGGGTGCATGCCAGTACAACTATTTTACAAGCACAATATACCAGCTGGCTATCTTGACCAATATGGATGTGTGAAGGATCAAAATGAGATGGCTATAGAATTCAACAAGCAGCTTAAGGACCGAGTCATTAAACTTAGGACAGAGCTCCCAGAGGCTGCAATTACATATGTAGATGTCTATGCTGCAAAGTATGCACTAATCAGTAATACCAAAAAAGAAGGTAATCTGCTCATTATTGTCATCTTGCAGTAAATCCTAGATGGCCTTTCACCTAAAATGAGCACAGTATTTCACATGATTCTAAGATACATGTTTGCTAAAATAAACAAGGAAGTCCTCACATTAGCTCTTGACATCATAAGTATTAATCACTTTAGTTCCAACTTTTTTAAACACTCATTGATACTTTAGTCCCAACTTTTTAAATAAAATTATCTTTGGTTTGGTGGAAAAGAAATTAAGAAAAATTTGGGTAAGAATATTTTTATTTAAGAGAAAATAAAGGAAAAAGAGAGAGAAAATTTAACTGACTTTAGGTCCTGACCACAAGAAATGACTCTTTTTTCACAGTCACAGTACTAAATTATCCCACTTTTACAAGAAATGACTCTTTTCTAAAAGTTAAAGCACTAAATTAACCTAACTTTACAATCATTGTATACAATGGTCTGTTTAGTAGAACGCAGAGAAAGAAAATAGCCCAGAGAAAATTTTAAAATTTGAATTGAATTAGAAAGAAAATTTTAAGTTTTTATTTTTATAAATTAAGTTTTTCTTTCAATTTTCTTTTTTAACCAAACAAAAATTTCTTTCCTCCTAACTTCATAACATTAGGGATTTTATGCATCTTTTTCCTTCAAAATATCAATTTGAGTTAATCACTAGAAAACAGTTGGCTGTTTCCGGAGAAAATTTAATGAAAAAGAAACTTTGGCAATAAACTTTTTATTGTGATAATCATTTTAGGCACAAATTTATTTAACATGCCCGTGAACATTTTGTGTATGTTTTCAGGATTTGTGGATCCAATGAAGATATGTTGTGGGTACCATGTGAATGACACACATATTTGGTGTGGGAATTTAGGGAGTGTAGATGGGAAAGACGTGTTTGGTTCTGCTTGTGAAAACCCTTCACAATATATTAGTTGGGATAGTGTTCATTATGCTGAGGCTGCAAACCATTGGGTTGCAAATCGTATACTCAATGGCTCTTACACCGACCCACCAACACTCATCACCCAAGCATGTTACAGGCATTAGGCATAGTCACAATCATTTCTGAATGAACATTCCTAAAGGAATAAGCTATGTCAAAATTTGCAATTTTGCTCGAGATGATCACCACAAACTTGGTGGAGAGCAATTTATTGGCCAATTGGTGTTGTCCAGACATTGCTTGTTACCAGCATTTTAAAATTTGATAATTAATGAATGCATTCTTGGCCTTAACTCTATGAAAGCATTTAATTTCTGACCTTGTTATGGGAATTTTATATCATGCATCAATCAAATAATTTATTTCTTGTTACCTATAAGTTCAATTGGGTCTTCAAATATTTGTTGTATTTAAACACGAGTCTAAGCTCGAGTGATGAGTCATGATGATCTTGATTCTTTTATTATGCATTTAATCAAAATCTAAATTCAATTTGTATTTTGACATGGACCTAGGTTCTTACTTTTTACTAATGATTAAAGGTGAAGATGATATATTTCATATTATTCATTTATATTATTCATTCACAAAATAAATTTATTACAAGAGAAATATAAATTTTTATGCTGTTATTTAATCACAAATTATTAAAAGTTAGTGGGTTTTGAAAAAAAAATTAATTTTAATAATAATTACCTTAAAGTCAAATATCTTTAAATATATACTCTAGGTTTTATTTTTTCGTTCTTATAACAGAAAAATTTAATTTTGTCCTTTCAATTTGTTTTGGTTAATATTTTTTTTTACGAATTTTAAAATTATGACATAATGTCATCTATGTCACGTTTGTCATATTATTAATAAGTAATAATAGATATTTCAAAAAAGATATAAAAGTTAAAACTAAAAAATGGATTATTGGCAAACAAAAAAGGTAAGTTTGACACTTAGTTTATCATATAAATTCAGATTTACGAGTAATGGCGATCTGATTCATTAATGTGAATATTATACACGTATGGCCAAGGGTATACTTGCCTATAAGGAAATAATTATGTAAGCAATCCATTATCTTCGTCACGCCTAGAAAGGAACTAAGTTGATGCAAAGATTAGATAAACTCCTTTGAATTCTATTATGACAGAATGTATAAAAGCACAGAAGGACCACAATGTGAAGCAAGTTGCAACTACAATAAGCCATACTCATCCTTTGTCAGCATTCAAAAAGAATACATGGAAATGTTTCCTCTTTCCAATGCTAGCTTGCCCCCACAAATGCCACATCTATTACATGATTCATTGAAAGCAGAACACACACAATGATCCACCAACATGTGTTTGGTATCGGATAGCACTATTGATACAAAATATGGGACTTTTTAAAAGATCTAGGAGTTGAATTTGTTGATAAGAATTAGAACTTTGTCTTTATGTATGAGTAGATTATATAAATAATAAAAACACATAAAATGTTAGGGTCCAGCTGAGAAAAGAACTAGATAAACTATTTTATCTTGTTCTAATAAGCAAGCTTATTTTACTTTTTGGATTATTATCATTTTTATCACATGAAGGGATAGATACGAAAATTAAATGGTTTAATTTATAGAAATTGTCGGCATGTTAATTTTTTTTTTTTTTAAAATAATATTTACTATATAAGTTAATTTTAATTTATATAAGAACTTATTTTATTTCTTATAAGAGCATCTTTAGGGAGTTGCATATTGGGCTACTTAATAAGTTAAGATAAAATATTTAGTTATATTAGAAAAGATTTTCGGTTGAGGAAATGTGATTACTTATAAACTATTTATATTAGAAAGAGTAAAAAATAAAAATGAGAATTATTTATTAATAGATCATATTTAAGCCATAGGTGCTTATGGATTATAAAAAACTTTACGTACTTAAATTGAGATCCACACCAAAATTCCAATATGCCAGTGTGCAAAAATGAATTTTGGTGTCAAAGTACAGAATTAAAAGGGTCTGTAATAAGACAGACCAAATGTTGCAGAGAAAGGCATTTTTAAATGTCATAAAAAAATAATCAGATAATCATGTTCACAATTCATATGTAAACAAAATGTTATAGGTGAAGAAAATATAATGAACATAAAGAAAATGTTAATTTTGAACTTATGAATGTAAAGAATTTTTTTCACACAATTCATGAATTTATGCATTTCTATGTAAAGAATATTTGAACTTTACAGTGATTCTTCTTTCAAATCAAATCTGAAAGTGAAATGATAATAGTAGTAATTGTTATTAATTTTAGAAACTAATAATAATATAAAGTTAACCATATAGTTGTTTTAATTTACTACATATCTTAATTTTTATCAGATTAATAAGAATTTTTTATCAGCTTTTAAAACGTTAAATGTTACTCCTTGAATTTGAAATTGAATGATATTTCAACACAAGAATCATATTGATGAAGTTTTCAGTTTTCAAAGGAATATTTAAACTTCTATTATAATTTTGTCCCTTAATAAATATATATGAAAAAAAATCAATTAATTTGGAATGGAGTAAGTTTTCACAAGTCATGAAGACGGGACAAGTACAATAATGTTATAAAGAACTAACTTTGGATATTTATCATTCTTAGGTAACGTGAAATTAAACAGCAGTGTAATTCTTACATACATGAAACTAGATAGCCATGATGTCATAATTCTTACAAACCATAAAAACACACGGAGCATATTACACAAGTGGTACGTAAAATGCAATAGTCTAGATTCTATTTTATACACAACAACTATGAATAGTTTAAAATCATTGGCGATGCCCTTCCGGAAGAGGAACCACTTTGTGGAAAGGCACTGTCCTTTGAGGTAAAGATCCATCTTCTTCGTCATCATCAAATTCCAACACATAACTGTTCCAATCACCTCCCAGAGTAAACAACCATGACATAGTGACAAACACAATAATTGAACTAAGAAAACAAAGGGCTTAGGTCCACAACCACATTTATCTCTTTTATTGTTTTACTTTAATAGTTCTTATTTTATTTGTTATTTTCTAATCAAAATGAAAATTTTACTTCAATTTTCTGTACAATCTTTCAATATGAGTCTTTATTATACAGATTATTGAAGTAAAACTTCATTTTTCATTGAAAAATATAAATAACACCTGACAAACTATGACTAAGTTTTATTCTATATTAACCCAAACAATTTGAATTCTTGCAGACTAGCATAATAGTTGGAAAATTCTAGAATCCCATGTAAAAGTGGCGTGTCAACAAAAAGTGATGTGTAAAAGCTTTCTTTATATTGTTTTCAATGAACTAAAAAACTTGCATGACCCTATTCATATCTTTATCCTACTTCAATTGTCTCTATGCTACTTTGGATTAACAATGTGGGCAGCACAACTTGAGACAAGGCCTAGCCAACTTTCGTTCCATAATTTCATCAGCCAAATAATTCCTTTGTGCATTGAATAGCTTTTAAAATTTCAGAAAGAACCAAAGGAAACACTTTGTGCATAATATTTTTTTAAATCTCAAAACTTACTCCCTCTCTCTTGGACATTAATGTTTTGTTTGGATTTTATATGTGAAAGTAACAAGGGAAAAAAACTGTAGCAGTAACATACCATGTTTGAATAAATTATATAAAAAAAAACTTTACACAAACTAAAAAACTTAAACTTGAGTAAAATATATAAAACGTTTACTATATTATTTTTCTTAACATAAATTATTAATTATTTGTTATTTATCTTAAGAAAGAAATATTTAATTTTTTAAAAATCTAAAACAAAAGGACAATCAACTCCCCTCCCTTCTATTTCCTTCCTCTCTATTTCCATTAAACCAAAACAAGGGTTATATGAATAAAATCATGATGGCAATCGATTTTCTGTGGCTGAGATAAATAATACTTAGAACTAAACATGCAGTCCATGAAGCCTTAGAGATTATACTTACTCCTCGGTCTTCCTCTGCACGTTTGCGAAATGTTGCAGAATAAACCCAAAACAAGCAAAACAGTAATGGTCAGTACTAAGCCAGAATCACAAAACTTATAACCAGCAAGGGTTTATAGGCTACAAATCAATGGTCAGTAAATGAAGAAGTAATCCAATCGACTAAGGAAATTGAGTTATGAGAAAATTATTACTCTGCGATGGCCTTGAACAACTGTTGCTTTATATAGTGCAGTAGTTCCTGGATAGACTGCCAAAACATGTTTTCCAGGAGGGAAATCTGGGGCACTAGACGGGTCAGTACTCTTGGGGAAAGGAATGATATTTCCCATGGTAAGCTTGTACTGTCTGAACGCAACACGAAAAACCAACAAAAATAAACATGAGCACATTAGATAATTCAACTTGACGAATTCCAAATAGCTTAGGTTACCTTTGGCCGCTGCTTTCTTCGTCATCACCTGGTTCTTCATCTAGTACCTCAAATCTGTAATATCACGTCATAGAAGAACAAATTAACAAATAAAATAATGAACAAGGACAATTACAAAAGATTGATGTCCAAGGGTAATATTCCCTTTTGACAATGACTACAAACCACACAATGAAAAATCTGAGCCATTCATACAGTTTAAAGAACGTCAAATGAACTCATTTAGTTAGGAACAGAAACAGTTATGCAGACTCTATTTATTCAAACAAGGAGCTTGTGATTGACCTAAGGAAGGCAACAAGTGTAAAATCAATACTTGACTTACGCTCTTTTTTCCTTTGTGAAAAATGTAAGCTTATCACATCACTAGCAACAAGTGTATTTCCAAGTCATAAAGAAGGCCAAGCTCATCATTTAAAAAAAAATGCAATAGGCAGCCTTAACATACAATTGTTACTTGTTAGAACTCAACTCACAAATTACTGCTCTGCATTGTAGTTAATGTCGTCAAGCCATCAATGTGGCAGAAGCCTTTTCTTGAAAAATAAACAGGGATAAGTACACTAAATACTCCCAACGTTAGCACTTATTACACCCAAAATCCCTCTCATTCGGGAAATTACTGCCCTTCACTTTATGTACTGTTCTTACACCACCTTCACCCCTGGTTTTACAAGAAAATACATATACCTCTCCTACATTCTGTACAAACCTTACACAATGTCCCCTGGTAGATATTATAAAGCGTCATTCCCTAAACAACAGCGGTATCAGTGTAATAAGCAATAACCATAGTCCATAGAGGTGAGTGATTAATACTACGCAAATAAAACAACACGATTTACTGATTGCTTCAACTCAATACTTGACTACTTAATTACAAAATGTAAACTTACTCCTTTGATTCCTTATCAAAATGAATAACTTTTACGACAAACCATTCGTCCTTTTCAGCATTTCGTGGTGTGACCCTAGCTGCTACCTGAGAAGTGAGAAGTGACTAAGAAATTAACTTGATGAAATAGAACTGCAGATACTTCATCTAAGAATATTAGAAAATAGTTTCCACAAAGAATGCTGCAAGACAAAAGAGAGCTATGTCTGTAAAAATGTAAGTACAATTGATGCATAAATTTGTGAGTGATTCTGATGTTTATGCACAGAAGTTGTTAGATATCAGCTTCACTGACAACCAAATAAATATCATAATTATTATAATTGTGTAACAGCTGGTTAACTAACTATAGCTGATTTTGTAACAGCTGCAAGTTTTAAATGAAGTAACAGAAGCAATTTAACCAGATAAACTTATTAGAAGCAACAGATGAAATGTACTGCACACATGGTGCAGAATAATGTGACAGAAAACTAAACATCAATGAAAAGCAACAGCATTCAAGAATTATTGACTTGTAATGATCAAACTTCACTACAAATGCATACCTGTTCACCTTTAAGACTGGCACAAGCTTCAAGTTGATTACGCATGCTAGGAGTTAGCCTTGTAATATCTGACTCAGTCTTCACTCGTTTCCTTTTCTGCTCATTACCTTCTGTAACACAAGTGCTGTAAGCTTGACAGGGTATATAGAAACTAACATCTCAAAGGAAATGAAATATCGATATACCCAGCACTGATTTCCATTCTCCTTCCACCATATAGGAAGAGAAGGAATGAATGTAAATATGAGTCAATTAACCCAATTTTAATTTCTACTTAAAATTACAGATTAGCATGCCCTCCCTCCCCCTTTTCTTCTTCTTGTAGCTGAACTATACAAGATTGACCAACAGAGCGGCAGAGATGTCAACTATATTGATTTGTATCCAAAGCAGTAGACTTTACCTTTTCCTGGAAAAGAAAAAAAGGAGAGAAAAAATCTTAAACGACCAAAAAATTGTATCATCCTCTAACAAATCAATGGAAATTTGACATGTATTTGTCACAAAGATGGTCAGAAATATTTTTTCCCTTCCACATTTTTTTTGCTCTTACTTTCCTTCCCAGGAAATGCAAAACTATGCTTTAGATACTTGTTTTTGTTCTACAATGTTGGTCAACCATACCTAGTCCTTCTGGCTAATACATATAACACAGATAAGAAGGAAATATCACGGAGCAACATACTAAAGATTCAGATCTGTTGATAGTATTTATACTATGGATGAATTATAAATGTATGAGCAGAAGTACAGAAGTGATAATGTTTTCAAGTACAAACCTATTCTTCTTCGTGTTTGCCCTTGTGGACCCGTAGGAAGTATGGCATCAATTTGGCTTATCAGTAGGTTGGAAATGCTGCAACCAAAATTAATATCAAGAATCATGTGCTATAAAATGCCTAGCCTAGATAGAGTATATCAGAGTTACTCTAATGCCAAATTCCATGGCTTAATGATTTTCAGAGTAAAAATAAAATAAAATGGAGTTCACATTAATTGCTTCAGGACAACAGAGAGAATAAACATACCTTGCTTCACTTTCTGAAAGATCTTTTGCTTGAGTATACATCACTTTAAGCCTTGCCAATGAGTTATCTCCAGGCTTCTCAACTACTTCAGGTGCTGCATCAAAATGACAAGGAACTATCAACACCAAAATGTACAGATCCCTTTTAAAAATTTCCTTTAAGGTCTTTCTTGGTTAACCCTACACTTTTTCACAGGACTAGGTGCCTCTTCTCACTTGTACTTCTAGAAGCCTTCTGTTGCCTTTCACAAGTTATGACGTTATTCAATAACCAGATAAAAGGCAACAATCACTGCCTTTCAGTATGCATAATGCAAAGAATGAGGAGAGACTTTTGTGCATAACGATATGATCCCGACACAATGCTCAATAAAGATTAATATTAGGGTTAATATTGAATTGACCCTTCAAAAACATTTCAATGCGCTTAGAAAGACCACTATTTTGGTTGACAATTAATAGACTTGTGTGTTTAAACAAGGATATCTGAATGTTTCAAATATTTGGGTGACTTAAAGCCTTTCAGTTAAAAATTACCTACTCTTATTAAATTTAATATATTTTTTATTTTGAAAAAATAGCAAAGAATATAACTCAGTTATAACATATCAGCTATGACTTTTTAGCAGATTTGTTTGCCTGCTAAGTAATGATCTCTGCATATAGCAAAATACTATGATTCATGGAAACTGATTCACTTATAAAGCAACGGTTAGCGGGTTAAGCCCTCATGCCATCATCATTGCAACGATTTGCAAAATAAACCAAGAAATAGGAAGACACTGAGGAAAATTGTTATAAAACTGTGTTTTTAATTCATTGCTGAACTCTAAGCTGGCGAAGCCTTTCCACTTTGCGTAGGCTTATGGGCATGTCATAATTCCATTTTTCAAGTTTGAACAAGCTGGACATGCATATATTTTAAATCTGTCATTTAGAGCAAAGTCTATTTTAATTGTTTCACATAACATTTTCTTTTCTGGACCCAAACATGCCTATTAAGTTGCTATAGAGCTCACTTCAAAACTCATATACCAAATCAGGCCATGAAACTGAAACATGTTTCAGCTCAGTCATCTCAGATCCCAGCCCAACCTGAGGTCTACACAAAACTTCAAGAAGCTTCAGTGAATCATGCTCGGCACAGTACCTCTGAATCCTGCAATCCTCAAAACATTATGGATATCCAGGGATCCTAACTAACGCATCCAATATTCTCCCCGTTCCAATACCCTCACTTTGCTTGTGTAGAATCCAACTTAAGCAACAAAGTGCCTTTTTAGGTACCCATCCCTCTGCTCTACCACCATCAAGCTCCGTTGCACAAATGCATAAAAGCACCCTAAAAGCAGTGTCTGACTAACAACTCCAATCTTAGTAACAAACATTTTGTTAGCAATTCTATTCTTTTAAAGGGACTAACTTCCATTGATGTTCTTCATACTTGCCACAACCCAATTACCTTAGGCAAGTCTGTGCATGTTTGTTGTTTACTCCACCATTTTCTCTCAAACACTTCCCTTTCCAATCTTTTTATATTATTATTAATCAACACAAGCAAATCAATTTTCTTTTTCATCCATGAAATGTGAACACACACTTTAGCATCAACCGTTCTTCAAATTCAAAAAACTAAAAGTAAGCAACATCCCAGAGGACAATAGCACACAAAAAACGGGGTCACTCTAGAGGATAATAGCACACAAAAACCCAGCCAGCACGGTCAAAAAATTATTTTTTTCCCCTTCTATTCTTGTTTAAAAAAATTTAATGTTCAGTTAAATATCCAAAAACAAAAATGGATTAAGAAAAATAAAAAACAGAAGAAACACCTGATTTGCAAAAATACATTAACATGATGAACCTATAAGGATCACGAAAAGGATAAAGATGCAGCATTGATAAAATAATAAAAAATAAATAATAATAAAAAATGAAAGAATAGAAAGAGATAGAGAAACTGACTAGCTTGAAGCTTCTTGTGAAGTTTGTTGATCTCAGACAGAACCTCTTCCTGCTCTTTTCTTACCCGATCGAGCTCCTTGGAGTTCTCCAATATCGAAACAATGTCCGGCGACGACATCGTTTTAATCGGGAAACAACAACTACGAAACAAAACCAGATTCTTCCAACAATTTTGCACTTACCTCTCCTTCAACGTTGCTATCCCGAATCGAAAATCCAAAGCCGAATTGGAATTTCCAATTTTTACTTTTATTTTTTTTCCGACGAAATTTGAAAAAAGTGGGATATTTTTCATTTGTCTTCCGCTCTTCTATTTATTCTTTTTTTTTATTTACAAAATTATACTAAAAAAAGAAGCTTTGTTTTTTTTTTTTTGGTTTTTATTTAGGCTCTAGTTATTTCTTTTCCGACGAGCGATTTTAATTAAAGTTTAAAATTTATGTATAGATAATGTAAAATAAAGTTATATATGAATTACTAGTGTAAAATATTTTATACGTGTTTTTCAATTATAATATCAGCTCATTAGTCTGAATAAGATATAATTTATTTTATTCATAAATATTCAATTAATTGTAAGTTTTGAGATAAGATATTCTATAATTTTTTTTGCATTTTTAAATTTAAATAATTGAGAAATTATTATTTTAATTCTAAAAGTATAGTTAAATTTTTTGGTAGTTTTTGAAAATGTATTGTGTTATTTTCATCATTTAAAATATTTTTATTGTTATTAAATTTTAGGAAATATTTATTTATTATCGTTTTAGGAATAAAATAATATTAAATAAATACTTTTAGGAATTAAAATAATTCAAATGATAATAGATACTTTTAGAAATTAAAATAAAAACAATAATTCCACTAATTTCATTATAAAGAGAACAGCACTTGTCTTTAAACCAATATGAAAAATACATTTGTCAAACAAGAAATATTAATAATATTATCACCAACGCTTGAAATATGGTACAATTGCTAAATTCTAAAAGAATTAAGTATATAGTCAAAAATCATAAAAGTTTGTAATCATGAATAATGCGACAACACTAACTCCATTTTTTACGGGTAGATAAACATCTCGTATTTTATAATCAAAATAATGGTTTAAAGATTAAATTGAGTTTTATGAAATTAATTAAGAGGTTTAATTATATTAATTGGACTCCACTAGTTTAGGCTAATTATGGGCTAAGACATTTAAGGCCTTAAATGACACTTAAAGCTCTCTTAAGTGTCATTTGTAAAAAAAGTTCTTTAAGAAAAAATTAGACTCACTTACCTTACCTTTCCTATCATCTCTTATTTATCTCTTTTGGGAAAAAATTGTTAAAGCTTCCGGAACAAGAGTTTGGATTGTGAATTGCTATTATTCTTTATTGTCATTATGCCCATTATTCTAGGTATAGAAGGAGTTCATCTTACTTGGGGAATTATGGCATAAGAGAAGGGGTTTTTTATAACCCTAATTTAGAATTTTGGGCATTTTTATGATTTTGTAAAATTATACTATTTCACTTTCCCTGGACTGGTTGTGATCACTCTCGTATAGAACTTTTGTTATTTTTTTAATTGATAGGATAAAAATTAATGAACATATTGATTAAATGAGATTTAATTAGTTACCCACACCTATAAGAAAATCAAATTTAATTAAATGTATGGAACAAGGTAGAAATAGAAAAACAAACATCATATGATACTCACTTGTTAGTTTTTCTCTTGTAGAACATGAGACACCACAAGAATTTTCCAATTTCTATTTTTTAGAAATAGAAAGTAGACACCTTGAGTGTGACTTGAGGATCTGAATATCACACCCTAGCCATCTCCTGTGTCAACTAGCATCGAATGTCACTCTAGTACTCATTTGCGTGATCGAAGTAAAGGTCTTTTACTTTTAACATCTAATAGTCACACACATCCTATTGAATTGTGTAAGCACGATACATAGGTACCAACTCTAATCTTCTTGTGATTCATCATGATGGGAGATCCTAAGAACAAAGTTATTCCCTTCGTGCTTAATCATTTTTTAAAAATTAATATTGGAAAACTCCATCAATAAAAACTATGCAAATCTTTTAAAAATGAATCATTCCGGTGGATGGGTTCTTTATTTATAAAACTCTGTAGGATAATTCATTGTGATAAAAAAATATATATTTTTGGAATTTGGGATTCGATGAAGAACAATTGGACTACTTTTATCGAAAATAACTAATTCTTCGCAAATCAGACAAAATTATTTACAACTTCAAATAATTGATTATTTGACAATTGATTAACTATTTGTCTATTTTAATTGATTATTACTAAGAATAATTGATTATTACTAATATAATAGCAATTAGTTTATTTCAAGATAGTTTTAAAAACTGTTAAGTGTAGAACAATCCTAAGTTTCTGATTTAATTTTAATATATATATATATATATATATATATATATATAAACTCTTTTTTATTGTAATGGCTTACACGATCTACTTTATTGTAACTAAGCATATGTTCAATCACACCAAGAAAAACTTAAAGACACGTAATATGCAAGTTGACATCATAAAATCAAAATGTTTTATGAAATTGTCCTGTGACTTAGTTGATGTAAAAGTAGAAACATGCTGTCAAGGTTTTTTCCCAATGATTTTATTTTCTAGACAATTTAGGATATTAAAATTGAATGTGATACGGAAGCATTCTGATTCTTATATTTTGCACTTTTTAGTTATTTGAGATTTTTTTTCGCATTGCATTGTAATTTATCCTTTTTGTCAGTCATTTAAAATTGAATTAGCAAAGAACACTTATGAATTTAATTAAATTTAATCACCACAATAATGAAATTAATTTAATTAAGCATATTTCGAACCTAAAAAATATGAAAATAATTTCGACTAATATACCTTCAAAGATTACTAAATCACCTTGATGAAAATATTAGAATTAGAACAATCAGAGATTTAGAGTAGTAAACCCCAATTCTAAAAATTTCCCTATTTGAATTCAAATCTAATAAAAATCTTAATATTTATATCATCTTTTATTTTCTAATATTATCTCCTATTTAATTTATATCTTATCTTCTCAACTCAGTCTTTTCTTATACTTTTTGAAACCAAATCTTTTCTTTTCTTTTCCTCAATGATTAACTTTTTAAATTTATTGTTGTCACTAAGTCATAAACGTTGTTTCTGACGGTTGATAATTTTATTACTTAGCAATAATTGTACACTTATTTATGCCCATCAAAATGCAATGAAAAAGTAATTAACTTTTTTTAAAAAAAAAAATTAGAATTTTATCAAGGTTCGAGCAATGGATGATACTAATTACATTTGTCTTCTTTGATCTTGAAGCTTCATAATCGTTTGACAATTTGTGTGCTGAGATTGTGAATGAACAAGAAAATGTTTTTCTTTAAATATTAATATCTATATAGGAAGGGCACCACAACTGTGGATTTAGGAAGATGAAAGAATAAGTTAATCCTCTACGCAGAGAAGGGTTTTACAATGAGATCTATTCTAAGTTCAGGGCGAGTGAACTTTGCTTGAGAGCTTGAAGCTTGGATATATTTTCTTTGTTATGCAGTTCGCCGGCCTTCTCTTAAAGTAATGAAGTCCTTTTATAGAGAGCTCCTTGAAGTATCCGTTAGACTGAAGATTTGAACGTTGGTCCTTTGTCTTGGGGTCTTCAAACGTGTGACAGAGATCAATCAGAATAATTAATGTTTGCACAGGCTTTTTCTGACCTTGATCGAGACATCAACAAAAAGCATGTTTGCTTTTCGTGTTGCAGGGGTTTTTGCACGATCTCTATTTTGTCTTTGGAAGCTTCTACGAGTAACGGTTAGATTTAAATTAGGGCGCGAGTTACTTCGTCTGAACTTCATTAAACGAGGTAGACGAATGAATAAATAAATGAGTTGTGTGTTGAATTCATTCGTCTGTTCCTTCGGTCTGTGCTATTCAGTCTGAGGCTCTTCAGTCTGTGCTCTTCCGTCTGATGCTTCAGTCTGTTCCTTCAGTCTGTGCTCTTCCCTCTGATGCTTCAGTCTGTTCCTTCAATCTGTGCTCTTCCGTCTGATGCTTCAGTCTGTGCTCTTTCGTCTGATGCTTCAGTCTGAGGCTCTTCAGTCTGTTCCTTCAGTCTGTGCTCTTCCGTCTGATGCCTCAGTCTGAGCTCTTCAGTCTGATCATTCAGTCTGTGCTCTTTCTTCCATCTACAGGCACAACAGACTGTTCTGTAATTATCAAAACTAAGATGCTGAATACTTAACAATATGTCAGTTTAGGTAACAATCGACATTAAAATTTAATTTATTTCACATGTGTATCCTCTCCCTATTCACTTTCTTCTTTGTGCTATTTTTCTCTTTTGCACTTTTTTTTCACTCTTGTTGCTCATCTTTGTTTGTCTTTGCAGTGTTGCACCATCAATGTTTTTGCCATCGTCCTCGTGGTCGTAGTTTGGTTTTGCCCTTTCCCTAGTTGCGCCGCCTCATTTTTTTTTCTTCATATGGGGTTGTTCTTCTCTTGATTCCCTTTACTAGTTTTCTCTTATTCCTCTCATGGTGTCGTTTGCTTTGCCTCCCCGTTCTTCTCTCCCACCGCGCCATTCTACTATCTTGCCTTACCTAAACCCACCACGTGAGTACTTTACTCTTCTTTTTCATGTTTTCTCTTAATCTCTTTGCTCTTCTCACCACATGCACATATTAACTCTTGGATATAAGGAATTTTATAGAGGTTTCAACCATGTGCATTTCTTCATCTATAACCGCAAAATGAGTCCAACAAGTTTGTTTTTTCTTTTTCTCTAATTAACCTTTGTTGGAATTTGAAATGAGTCCAACTAGTCCATACTTGGTCACACACTAATAACTCGCGAATGAGAGTTATCGATACTTGGTTTTTAAGAAAAAATTGTCCACTAACTGACACGTAGCAAGCCAAAACAATGTTTAATGGTGTTAAATTACGATATCATGTTATACAACTCTTTGATAGTTTCTTTAAGTGTTTTAAGGCATAAAAGCATCTTGCATGAGTCACAACTCATCTCGCGCGAGATGAGGTCCCAGAGTTGAAGAATCATTTTCTACCAGTACTGCTTGCGTGAGTTGAGGTATAGCTCACGTGAGTTGCCCATCCAGTGCTACAAACTTGCTTTTTGTGAGTTCAGCTCGTGTGAGTTGCATCCTAGCCAACGCGAATTGATTACAACTTAAGCCCAATGCATTTATTATAAAAGGAAAACCTAATTCACAGATGAGATCATCCAAAGATAGAGATTGAAACCTAGAGAACGACATAAGACATAAGATAGAGTGAGAAGTAGAAGACGGAAGACAAGGATTACTCATCCCCTTCGCGAAAGTCGATCATCTATGCATTCTTTTCTTCTTGATTATTCTTGTACCATGACTCTAGCTATCATGAATTAAATATTTCTTTGACTGGGAGAACGATGTAACCCTAATTTATTTTAATAAAAATTTTGATGTTATTCAATTATATAATTGTGAGTTCTTTCTTCTAATCTTAATGTTTTTTATTGATTGACCACCAATGAATTGAACCTAAACTTAGGGGAACTTGGAGAAAAGAATCTTAGGTGATATTGGGGAAATAACCATCACTTAGCTAAGTCTTAAAGATAAGAGTAAAAGGAGGTGTGAACACATAACCTCACAATTATTTTAGATTCACGGATCATAAACCCTAATTGGCTTAGTTTAACTTAAGAGATTAATTAATTGGGTCAAGTTAGACAGTGATTCATCCAATTATATAATTTGAATAATTAGGGAAGGGTATTAGAGATTAGTGGTGAAATCGAGATCTCAATCGCTTTTATTAAATTAAATTAAAACATATATTTTACAATTCAGTTACTTGCAATACACTCAATTAATCTAAAAATCTCTCTTAGTCTATAGTTGATACAATTTGGTTTATTTGTACTTGTGTGAACAATAACTCATGTTTTAAATATTTATTACTTGACGATTATGGTATACTTGTCATAGCCACGTGAGAGTATTTTTCACTCTCACACAGAACGCATAATCTCTCCTGCTCACCGCCAAGCTCTTTTCTCAAAACATCCATTTTTTACCTATAAAAATAGTGTACTAACATGTCAAACTCAAACTATTCACAGTTTCATGGCTTGTAGATCATAAGGTGTCATTTACAATCTTTCTCGCCACAAACAATGGGCTATTTTCATCACAAAGAATGACTCTTGCCATCAAGAGTTCATCCTAACAAAGAAGTTCTTTTCAAGTGACATTATATTACAACCACCATGACCTGTGGTTGAAATTCTCATACAAGTATTCCTAAGATATATTAAGATTTAACATTTATCCAATAAACATTAATCCTTAATGTTTCTTAAGGCCAAGTTATAGGAGAAATTTAATTAGATTAATTATAAACTTTAACTTCGTAAAAATTTTCAAGTTATGAAAATTTCCCAAAATTTGGACAAAGTTTCCCCTATAAAAATTTAAAACCTAAAATGTAAAAATTCCAAAAACATAGTCCAAATAACCCATAAACCATCCATAATATTCATTATACAATTTTAGTCCCAAATTCAATCATTTAATAGATTCAAACATATCCAATCAATTCAATTACAATATAATAATCTTATTTTAATTTCCAAAAATTACACAAAATAATCAAGACTTTACTAGGAACAGAATTGTTTTTACCTAGAAAAAAGCTAACAAGATGGTTTTGACTTAACGACTAAGTCATGAAATATGCTATCTTTGAGAGATGCTCCATTCAAAATTCAAATCGGTCCTAAATAAAGAAAATGAGGACTAAGTTACTTTAATAGGCTAAGAATTTTAGTTTAAAGTTCAAAAAGACTAAAAATAAGCTCGAGAACTCTTTATGTTAAGAGAAACTTAGGGGAAGAAAAATGATCTCAAAAGATTATTATTTCAATGATCAACTATATATTCATCATCTAGGCAAGCCTATGATTATGAAAATGTAGTCCATTTTACAAAAAGGCAATTTCCCCAAGATCCTTTTTATCAAAATTGACTTTTTAATAAATTTTAACCGATAAAAATTGAAAAGAATGTTAAAAACTCACTAGATAATAAAAGCGAGTTAAGTACCCAAGACAGAAGTGAGCAAATAGAGATGAGTGGGTAAGGAAATGGCAAGGATTTCATTAAGGTTTAAAAATTTGAAAAATAAGGACCCATAGCACTTTATTTATAGCTTTGCCTCTAACCAGCTGCCCTAAGTGCCACTTTAGGTTGTCACTTAGCATTAAAGGTAGTTTAAACTGTCTCGGGATTCCCTACGCTAAACGCAATCCAAAGAGTCACGCTCAACATTGTCGCACCTCACATTGAGATAGTTGGCGCTCAATGCCAGCTCCAACACACAACATGAAGTTTTTTTTTGCTTCCCTTAGCACATTACATTGTTGCACGCTCGCCTACTAACTTTCCAAGCTTATATGACATACAAAAACCCTCAAAATAAAGGTTTACACTAGATGATTAACATCACCAAGTATCTAAACACATGCTCACATACAATCCCATCCATATGCATACACATAGACAATTCCAAACAAAAAGTTATTTCAAGATTTAAAATTTAGTGTGTTACAATAACCAAACCCTAAACCATCTCTTTGTCCTTCTCCAACCTCTAAACCATTCATGTAACCATCACTCGCACCTTCTCACGCATCTTAAGCTACTTTACACATCAAGAAAACCTTCAACAGAATCATAATGAATTTCTCTTCTTTTTTAATGTGTCAAAAAGGGGAGATATTATGAGAAATATATGGAATCTTTTATTCTAAGCATTACATAGCTTTGGTTTTTAATTTTGATTATACCCTGAACATATTAAACTATGCATTTTGTTTTCTTGTTTTGCGCTAATTAATATATGAGTATGGGACTCAGGGAAGTTTAATATTTTTAGTTATATGCTGAGATTTTGTGTTTTTACTCTGATGCTCTAATCATATGTCTTAATCCCTCTTTGCTCTAATTATATAAATGATCTACTTAATATGCTTTGACGCATAATCTAGCTAAAAATATTTTAATAATAATTTCAAATGAATTCATTTTCAATAGTTTTTAACAAATATTTCTAATAAAACAAACTCTTATCATATAATGTTTTTAAGAAATTGAAATTGATATATTATTACAAAATCTTGTTACTATTCTATTGGTACAATTGACTTTTAATCTTGGAACCTAAGATGTTAATTCATTAACCCTTCAATCCATTATTTGAGGTCTTGATGATAACAAATGAGAAGTAATTATGGTTAAGCTTAACCTTGCATTAGACAAAAAAGGAAATTTTTTGATAGATTTTTTTGAGTAAATGTCTAATACAACAAGTGTGTTAAATATCCAACAAGGACTCTATCCAATAATCAACAAATGTTTGTCCAATGTCCTAAGCAAATTATATTTAACGTCCAACACTAAGAATATTATCAAAGTACAACATAAAGATTTTGTTTAGTTTTAATCTCTACTATATTTACTTTATATCTTTATAAACTATTGTATTTATGTTGTTAACATTTCAGTTTTTGAAAGTTATATAATCTTATTAACAACAACTAGAAATCACGACGGTGATTTAGATTTTGAAAAAATCTTCATGTGTTAATCAAAAGTACGTGTGAATTGACATATCAAGAAATGTTCTCTTCAAAAGCTTCTCCGTTGTATTTTTCATGTAATACAACTCAAGTTTTAATTAGTTATTATTTCACACCTATAAAAGACTCGATGTATTACCATAGGACAAGAATAAACGAAGTGAAAAGAATATAAAAAAAAAAAAAAAGAAAGCATTGAACTTTCAAACAGTGTAATCCCTTGTATAAAATCATTTATTTAGCAAAGTTATATATATATATATATATATATATATATAATATTTTATTTTAGACTTTATTGTACTTTTATGTAAAAATTAAAAGTGATTTAATAAGAAATAATATTTAATTTAGTGAGTTTAAGTTATAAATTTATTAGATTTAAGTTAAGAGTCGTTTCATAATAAATAATATTTAATAATTTCATGTATACTTAGTGGAATGGTTTTATCATACTAAAATATTAATAGATATATTCTTTTATTAGGTATAGTTTGTAACGAGAGTATTTTTAACAATTTTTTTTAACTAAAATATCTTGGGAAATTTAATTAACTTTTTATATCTTTCAATATATTGTTTCTATCTTTATTTCTTAATTGTATTTCAATATGTTTTAAGAAAATTATTAACGATTAAAAATAATTTTATATGATAGTATGAATCATTTATCATAAATCTAAAATATATTTCATATTTAAAAATATTTATTATTATGAATTTTGATCATAAAATAATTTTTATGAATAAAATTTTAATAATATAAAATAAATATTTATTTTATAAAATTCATATGTTAAAATGTTAATAATTATAAATAAAAAACATGTAAAACATTTTATGAAGTTAACCGATGACAACTTATTTAATGAGTTTGTTAAAAATCTGAATAAATACATAAATCAACTGTGTTACATTGTCCATGTATAATTGTTAAAATTATTATAAATTTACATATGTATGAGATAAAATAATATTTATTCATTATTAATATTAATAATAAAAGAAAGGTACACGAGGACGTCCCCACCCAATGATTGGGTTGAGAGAGTTTGGTAGGGCCAGGACGGTGGTGGCCCATCCTCTTAATCCTAGCAGGTGCCCCGCTGCCAACGCCAACGCCAATGCCAAGTTACAAAGTCGTCTTTCTTCGGCCTAATCGACATTGACACTATCAACCAAACAACAATTCCATGACATGACAACTTCAACATCATCATCAAAAAAAAATTCCCATCAAATCCTAACCTCCTTAACCCTCTAAATTACCCACTCTCTCTCTATATATATATATTCTTTCTTTCATTCACTATTCTCTCTTCTCTCCCATATATATTCTCTCGTAACCACACCGTTTACGTGCACACAATTCGTCTAGGTATGTATAAATACACCTTATGATTATTATTATTATAATATTTGTCATTAGATTGTTATTGTTAATTAAAAAAATAATTGATTGATATGTTTCTTAATTAAGGTGTTACAGGAATATGCAGTGATCATTCAATCAACGAAAAGAACCTTGGTTATTGCCTTTTCCTTCCTCGTTCGTGTATTGTTTTCTTTGGTCTTTTTGATTGAAGTCACGTATGTAGTACCATGTTTCATGTTTTTGTTCGTGAGTGTAACCAACCAATCACGTACTTGTATGCAAAGAAAATTTCTCACGATGGAAATTGAACCTAGTGCCAGCAGAGCATATTTGGTGTATGACAAGTGGAGATTCTAAGACACAAGATGACAAGAATTACATTTTTTTCAAAAAAATAGTGCAGGCTTAGTAGGGTTAAGGGGGGCTTAATAGTGAAATTGTAACCCCGTAAACTACTTTTTCGTCCTGTTTTGTTGAGGGTAATGATCAAATTTAGTTATGAAGTTGATTAAGTTTTTTTGAAACTTTGTTTGGGCTTTTTGCCTAAGCATGTGATGTTTTGACAGTTTAGAATGGTGCTATTAGGCAAATGTTGGGGGACCAGTAAAAATTTATAACATGCACAGTAAAAATGTACGTTTTGGAAGTAAGTTTGAGCAGTTGAATATTTGGAGAAATATTATTTTGGAATTTTATGTTTCTGTACAAACATGGTTAAATGTTTCTTGAACATTTAAGCTAATTTACACAAGAGAGAAGTTTAGATGTAACAAGAGTTTGATGTGATACAAAAGAGAAAAAAGATATTAAGGTGTCTAACGAGATATTTATAATTTTTTTTTTTTTTTATGCCTAAAAATCATTGCTTGTACTATTATGGCTATAGATATCATTTGTGTTATTTAACGTGGTTACTCTGCTTTTGACATGTTTCAGGGGTGATCATTTGGCCATTCATTTTCAAAGGAAACAACGCATCCTGCATGTTCAATGAGCGCAAACCTCAAAAGATATTGATTACTATGGGAATTCTCATAAGAAGGTGTGACTTGGATACACTTTCATGGCATGAATTGCTCTTCCTAGCAAGAGAAACAGCAATGAATTTTTCATTATACCTGATGTATATAATATTTTTTCTTTTCAATTATGGCATGCAGTGGAGTTACAAGAAAACAAAATGAAACAATGAGGCTCATCATAGGAGCCTTTGCTGGATTTGTTTTTGGCTTCTGTCTAGGAGTATCATTTCCAACACTAACATTGATTAGGGTGTGTAGTTTTTCCTCCATATCCTTAAATGCTCTTTCATAGCTTGCAAAGTGAGAAGTGACCTAGGTAATACTCATGAATTTTGTCCCATGTTAATTGTTAGATGAATCTTCCATCAAGCGTTTTACCATCCATTGATCTCACATATGTTAATAACACTTACCCCAAATTTCCAACCAAGTCTTTATGGGATGCCTGGGCTTCAATCAGGAGTGATAGGAGGATGCACAATAAGCTGCACAATTTCAATGATACAAAGGTATTGTTCTATAGCATCTTAATATTTCATCATATCTCATTAATTTTCAGTTCACCTGTTATGAGATAGATGTGGGTAGACTAGTCAAGTGATATTATCATAAGGTTGGTCTTGTCATTTCTCTTTCATAATAAGAAAGTATCTAAACACCTGAATCCTGATTAAAAATAAAATAAAATAAAACTTGAGATAATTTCTTAGAAATTCAGATTATATTACCAAGTCCTTCTCCTATTATTGATTGAGGAGCAATATGCCTGCTCTTTTCAGATATTTATAAAAGCGCTTTAAGAAAAGTATAATATGATGGTGAAGGAATTAATAATAGTGCAATCCATTTCAGTTCCTTTTCTCACTTTACCAAGTTATAGTGTGTTACTTTATAATAAGGGGTGATTACTTTATAATAATAGTTTGATCCATTTCAGTTTTGTTTCTTACTTTACCAATTTATACGAAGGGATGATTAATAGTATTGCCTTCCGGCAGAAGAAATTTGAGAAAACAAATGTCTATGACACACTATCTTGCTTGGTAACTCTGCTTATTTTCTGTTTCATTGGAAAACCATGTGGCACACTATCTTTGAGTATAATGCACTTTCCAGTTAAAATATGCCACTCGATATTACTAATCAAAATAATTTTTACTACTTAAAACAAAGTTTAGACTTTAGATTAAAAAAAATTCATTTCATTTTTAGATATTGAGTATTCCAACAAAAAATGTGGTCAAAGTAAGCATAATACAATGAAAATATGTGATGTCCTTTCTATTTCTTTCTCTTTTCTCTCTTATTTTTTTTCTCTTTTAGCCTTTCTGTTGTTCGTTTTTCTTCCCTCTATTTCTTTCTTAATAATGTGCTTTCTGATATCCTTGATATGATAATCACTTCTTTACATGATGCAAAAAGTGACAAGTTTTGAATAGGCATTGTTAATCACAGTTCTCAAAACTATTTTCTATGTCTATCTGGTCAAAGACTAATATATATAACCCCAGTTTCTTAGATTTTTTAAAATTCCATTTGGTTGAATCATATATTCTTACCATATATTTACACTATCTTTTGTCTCTAGCTTATTTTTTTAACATTTTGGGATATATACATGACTGCAATAAGGTTCATTTGATTATTATGCAGATTTGGGTTCGTACAAATCCTCGTGGAGCTGAAAGGCTTCCCCCAAAAATTGTCGAATCTGAATCTGATTTCTATCTTCATCGGTTATGGGGCACGCCCCATCAGGTGTGCATTTTTACTGCATCTTTATGTAAAATATGCATTTGAATAAAATATTATTTTCTGTGAATTTGTTCACTATAGTGTGAGAGTATTGATCCCTTTATGGAGAAAGTGAATTACATTCGTTTAGGTGGAGTGACATAATGCATTATGAAATGTAACAAATATTTTTTGTTGTGCAATGACATTAACTAATGAACCTGCATGTGGCTGCTCTAGTAATCTTGAAGTTCAGATGTGAACATTTGAAAAAGCAACTATATGATATTAAGGAACTTAAACAAAGATAAGCTGCATATTCTAGCTAGTTTTGTACATAATTAATTGATGCTGGATCAAGTAAGACAGATATTCTAGGCATATCAGGACAACATAAATTCTTAAGATTTTTGTTATGACGAGTTACAATTTTGTCTTCTCTAATCTGACTCTTTTCTTGATGGAGGTGGCACTTGCAGGACCTAAGTATCAAATCGAAGTATCTTGTATCATTTACTGTTGGCTTAGATCAGAGACACAATATTGATGCTGCAATAAAAAAGGTCATTTCTGTTTCTGCCCTGCATCAATCTGTTCTTTGATTTGTCTTCAGTTACTGATTGCCTTCAGCTCATTCTTCCAATTGGTTAATGTCTATTTGTTTAGCACGTTATGTAACCCTCGAACTTAACATTACAGTTCTCTGAAAACTTCACCATTGTGTTGTTTCACTATGATGGAAAAGCTAGTGATTGGGATCAGTTTGAGTGGTCAAAACGAGCAATTCATGTCAGTGCCAGGAAGCAAACTAAATGGTTGGTAGTGAATTTGTATAGAATTTTTAGGTTCCATTTTATAAACAGTAACAAATTTTTATCAGGCTTCTTATTCATTAAGTTTTGACACGAAATCCATTATATTCTTTTTTAGGTGGTATGCTAAACGCTTTCTGCATCCTGACATTGTGGCTCCTTATGACTACATCTTCATTTGGGATGAGGATCTGGGTGTGGAGCATTTTGATGCCGAAAAGTAAGTATCTAAAGTCAAACCATTATTCCTTATAGTGTGGCAATCATGGTATTGGTGAAAATTTTGCAATCAAATACCTTTGTCCCAGGTACTTAAAAATAGTAAAGAAACATGGTTTGGAGATCTCACAGCCTGCGATAGACCGAAGTAGTAGTTTTACATGGCAGATGACAAGGAAAAGAGATGGTTGTGAAATCCATAAGTAAGTGAATAGCTTTCTCATATGCTTTCGTTTTGTGTATTATATATGTTAGCACTGCTCAATCATCATCAATAACAACAAAGCCTATTCATGGATTTAACAATGGCCCTTGTGCATTTGTGTTTAAAAATCAAAATTTGAAAAGATCATTTAGCATGATATCCTCCATTAAGCAATTATTGTTTCACAATAAATTTTTTTAATAATTATTTCATGTTCTAGATTAAATTATACCAATCTCTTGCAGGAAAATCGAGGAGAAAAATGTTTGGTGTCCTGGTCGGAATTTGCCACCATGTGCAGCGTAAGCAAATATTCACTTCTAAAGGATTCTGTACAAGTTTGATTTAGCTTTTTCAATGAAAACATTACATTTTTTTCCAACTTCATGAGAGTTTTTAAAGAAAAAAAAAATTATTCCCGCATAAAACAGTTCCCAAATATGAACTTAGTTTTTAATAAAGTGTATGTTTCTTTCGGTGTCTTGTGGGCTTCTAAAGGGGTCATATGTATCTGACAGTTTTGATCTTTGAAATGCTCAGATTTGTCGAGATCATGGCTCCTGTATTTACCAGAGATGCATGGCGTTGTGTGTGGCACATGATACAGGTTTAGGACTCATTTGTGTCTTCTATTTTTCGTTTTGGAAAAATATTTTAGACTCACCCAAATACTATTTAAACACTTAAATCGAGTGATAATATAAAGAAAAAATATAGATGTATTGATAACATGATTTGGAACAATTAAAAATATTCAGACATTTTTACTCTTTATCAATATTTATTCTATATATATTATATCTCTTATCTTACATATATTTTAATTTTTAATTTTTCTATGTGTTAAATAGAATTTGAGGTGTCTACAAATCAATTTTGCAAAATTTGGTAAAAGAGATGGAGAAAACCGAGATATGGCAGTGGAGTGTGTAACAAAATGAAGTGTTATGTCAACATTATTTTGTATTCACCACATAATTAAAATCCATGCCTTACTTGTTTTTAACATGCAACCTTGCAGAACGATCTAGTTCATGGATGGGGTCTTGATTTCAGTCTACAGAGATGTGTGGAGGTTAGTAATTTATGTATCATAGATAAGTGCCTATATTTGCGACGATTGGACCTAATGAAAATTATTGATTTGATTGGATGCAGCCTCCTCACGAGAAAATAGGAGTGGTTGACACTCAGTGGGTTGTCCACCAAAGTGTTCCATCACTCGGCAACCAGGTAACGAAACCTTTATTCATTTTTATACAAGGGGAATATTTGAAACAATTTCTATAATACTTTTTAAACTTATCCTCTCTCTTCAAATTAAAGCTGTTAAGGCTAAGCTTCTAGAACTAACTTTTAGGATTTAATTCCTAATAAACTGAGTTTTTTTTAATTATTGATTTCCCATTTAAACAACTTCTGTATGTATATAATAAATTTAATAATTATTGATTTTTCAATTTTTTTATTATTATACTTTATTGTCTGAGGTGTATAGTGCTTGTTTTAGATTGCTAAATCTCAAATTCTAACTTCTTATAATAATTTTGTTTAAAAGTATTTAATTTAATTAAACAGATAATTATTTGATAAAAAAATAAGATTGTTTTTTTAATCATAAAAATTTACATGGATTGAATGTATTCAACAGGGGCAAGCAGATCAGCCGGGAAGAGCACCGTGGGAAGGGGTACGTTCGAATTTCACAATTTACATTTGTAATAGAAGCTTTTTGGCATGCATGCTGAATTTACATCAATATCCATATGTATTATAGAAAACATTAATGTTAGGTTTTGGTGTTGGATCAGGTGAGAGAGAGATGTCACAAAGAATGGAAAATGTTCCAAGAGCGTGTGGGTGGTGCTGAGAGGGACTATTTTCAAACAAGGACAACTATTCCCATGAACAACACAGGGCACTAATTATGCAAAGGACAGAACATTCACGTTTACAACTACGTCCTTCATGTAGCTTGCCCAGTATTTTTTGTTCAACATTAGATATGTCGCTCGCACTGATCATATTTTTGGATTTTTTTTTTTTTTATAGAGATCATATTTTAGTTATTTTAGTTTTAGATACATCTAAAATTATTTTTTCCTTCGTTTCTATATATGGGTTTATGATATAGATAGTATAGTCATTTTCTCTTCTATTTTATTTTCTTTTATTTTCTTAAATGTTTTTGTCTCATTATTTATTTGAGTACATTATAATGAAATTCTCTAGAATTTGATCGCGTAAAGTTTTTTCTTATTTTTTTTTAACGTTTAGTTCTTATGAGCAAGTAAGCTATACTATTTTTAAAACAATTAAGACTAGTTTTTTTACTCAACAACTATGATAGTAATTAGTGTTTATAAGGAATGTGTTCTACTCAATATAATATATAAAAGATATTAGTATAATGTTTTTTAAACAATTGGAAAAAGAAGCCGAAGAAATAAAAGATATTTACGTATTCTCACAATATCTAAGAAAATATCAACACAGTTTACTCTATATTGATCACTATATTTTGCATTTCTGTTTAGTGCTTTATTTCTTTCTCCCCAAGCTACCACTAAATATAATGGACAGAATATTTCTCCTTATATATTCAAAATGAGATTTCCACTTAACTATATTTTGAATTTTGGTTATTTAGATATATCCCTTTTAAGAAAAGATAAAAATATTTAGCTTCACATTAATATATAACACTCAAACATTTACATGAGTTATTCTGATTTGTATGCATGTAAAAAAATTACTCTTATGTTTGAGAGTTTTGTTGTATTATCAAAATAAGTTGATGTCTAAGAATATATTTTACCTTTAACATTCTCACTAATGATATTAGATAGTTATAGTCAGGTTACCAATATTGCAACGAGAGTCACTTCTCACTCGTAGTGATCAGTCTTTGTAAAAGTTTTTCTCACCACAAATACCCTCAAAATCTTAGGTCATTACATCAACTTGTCAGGAACCAATGTTCTAGTTTCATTCATTATCATTTTTTGAAAACATTTTTGTTTTACTTAGCATTCATGATAATAGTCTTCATTTTCTCAAAAACATCTTGCATCACAAGCACATCCCCAGGGGCAATAATACTTCTCTATAGCAGCAGACATCCATCACTCTCGTTTTCAACCATTACAATTGATTATCGTTAACCTAAGTAATTTATCCTTTCAAAATTAATCTTTCAATCCACACTAATATTTCCTAACATAATTACACAGGCGAAAAATAGCAGACATCAATAAACAAGCGTAAAATAAATCTTAGGATTTTATTGAAAAAGTATATCGCAATTAGAAGAAATAATTATGATGGAAATAGAATAACATGATAATTCATAAAATACTAGTACGTAACCACATAATTGAGATTAAAATATAAAGACAAAGAATTAGTTAGATACACAAAAAAGGAAATAATAATCAAAATAACCCGATTAATATAAACAACTTAGTCTAATAAATAAAAGGGAGAATATATCATTAAATTCTAACTCTCAGTTTAACAAGTAATTTTAATTCAAATAATTAATCCTATTTTTTAAAAGAAAAAAAATAATTTCTATTCAAATGACTTTACTCTTTAGGATTTCTTCTTCTTCTTTTATTCAATGACTTAACTCCTTGAGATTTCTTCTTCTTCTTTTATTCAATGACTTTACTCCTTAAAATTTCTTCTTCTTCCTTTTCCTCTTCTTATCTGACTTCATCTTCATCTTCCTCTTCCTTCTCCTCTTCTTTATTATTATTATTATTATTATTATTATAGGACAACAAAACCAACCCTCCCAACGGGAACAAAAACATATAAGGATAAAAAACCATGAATAAGAAGTAAACGTAACATGAAATACAATTGGAGTTAAGGGGGTGATATTCATGAGCCTTAATATTGGGAGCAATTAACAACTAAGCCAAAATAAAATTTTACAACCAATTAAGTAAGATAACAACAAAAACAACGAGAAGGTGTTTTCCATGGTACCAAGGCAACAAGAAAAAAAGATGCTAAGTTATTAAGAATGAGGGAAAAAATAAATTAAAATACCAAGCCAACTATAGTCCAATCAAATAAACTAGAGTAAATAAAACAAAGAATTTATTATTATTATTAAGACTAGGATTACCGTAACTTGGATACGTAACGATTAACGGGAAAGAGATAAAATGAATAGGATCTCAACCTCCAATATTTTTGTGGAAAAATTTGTCAACACTCAAATGTGACCGTGATCTCAATGTGAAAAACAAGCACGAAAAAAATTACCCACCACCTAAACATTTTGCTTAATAAAATATTCCAAAAGCTGTCACCACTCAGCAGCCAAGGTGGCACTCAATAGTTTTGCTCCAAAAAGCAACATTCCCAAACAACCCAAATCCCACGATGCTAAGGGTGGCGCTCCGTAATTTGGCCTTAGAAAGCCAAGCTAACCCTGTGTCTACCTCATTAGTGATATCCCATCGCTCAACAAAAATGGGACAGAGAGCCTCCGCTCAGTGTCGAGTTAAATTTGGGTCAACAATACCTACACCGCTCATTGAAAATAATACAAAGAGCCTCACCTCTCAGATCCAACTCCCATCACTCAACGGTGATTCCATCTCCCAGCAAGAAAATGAAAAGGCCAAAATTTACTCAACGACCACTCTGTTGCTCAACGACTTTAATGTTGAGACTACCTTTAACTCCCAGACTTAAAACACAACTTGAATTGCTTTACAACAATGATTTCTGATAAAAACAAAATTCAGAAACTTAGTCAAAACACAAGGCACACCTTCAACCTTAGACACCAACCAAAACTCTATGACTCAATGTATTCAATGCCATTCCCATAACTTTTTTGACAAAACATTTCCACTTATTAAGAAATAAGTAACTTATTTAATAAGAAAAAAAAATAGCAGCATTGATATTGAAGAATTATCTACTTCGAGGTTTTAAATTTTAAACTAAAAATTAGTAAAGAATTTCTATATATTTTAAAATTTAAATTTATAAATAACTTTTAAGGGAAAAACGTTTTTACTATATGCACCTACTACAATATTTTTTTAAAAGACTTGTTTGATAGAAGTTCCTAATGTTTTGTTATTATTTAAGTTTTACATTTAAAACATAAAAAAATATTAAAATAGTTTTTGACCTAAATTTTTTATAGTTTTATCTTCTTAAAAGGAGAAACTGGGACTGACAATTTTAAATGATAATAAGAAGAAAAAAATAGCAATATTGATAATAATTTTATTTTATTTTAAATGACCTTTTTAAATTTTCAATTAAAAATAAATAAATTAACAAATTCATTTTTATTGTTTATTTTAAATTTTAACTATTAATAGTTTTAAGTTAAAAAGTAATGTTCAACTAAACGGAATCTAATTCAATATTTGTTTAGAAGACTTTTTTTGATAAAAGTTCATAATGTTATTATTATTTTAATTTTTACATTTAAAAATGAATTCTTATTGCTATTAATATTTTATTATTTTATTATATATGATAAAAATTATTTATTTACTAATGATAAAATTCACAATAAATAAATATATAAATTATATTTAAAAATTATAACAGATAAACTAGCTTATGATATAATTTTTTAACTAATAGCTTCTTCAAAAAAATTATGAAAACTCAATGTAGAGATGATATTGATAAGTGATTGCTAATTAAGAAGATCAAATATATAAATAAAAACAAAAGAAATATAGTTTGACATTATTAAGAACAAAATTATTATTCACAAAAGTAATATGTAAAATACATTTAAAAGAGAAATTAAGATTACGTAATTGAAAATTAAGAAAAGAAAAGTCTAAAATTCTCGCTTTTCAAATTAAATAGTCTAATTTGGAGTAAAAGAAATTAAATAGTCTAATTTAAAATATATGAATACATATATTAAAATTAATCATTTATATATATATATATATATATATATATATATTTAAATTTAGCTTACATGAAAGGTTTACGTGTGGTAATATATAAAAAGGTAATTTTATGAATGTTTTTAATTTGTTTTTTTGTCTATTTCTATTAGTTTATTTCAAAGAATTTATTATAAATTTTAGTTTTAACCCAAACTTTAAATAAGGTTGGATCTCTGTAAACAGAAACAAAAAAGTTGGATCAAACACTTTTTTCTTTTGGGAAAAAGAAGGCCATGGTTTATAAAATATTTATTTTATTTTATTACATTAAGTGCATAAGAGACATTAAATTCATCAGTTCAAATGCCTGCAATTATTTTTTGAAAAACAAACAAGTATTAAATGTTCTTTTTTCAGTATGTAAAAAAAATTAAGTATAAAAGCATATTTTTATCTTATGTAGTTTTTTTTACAAGTTCTTATTTAGTTAATGTATATAATATAAAATCATTAAGAATACATAATATAAACTAGATTTTATAAGATTTTCAGAGATTTTATTATTGAAATTAACATAAAACATATAATATTTTATGTATATCTTTTCATATGCAAATTAAATCAAATAAGAAGACATGTAAAAAATAAATCTTGTATGATTAACAAAAAAAAACTTAACCTAACCTGGCAATTTCCCCCTCCAAATTCATGTGGGAAATACTCTGAATTTGGTAAAGCACTAAACCAGCCATTATTCCTGTTTGAGCTGAAAAAGCCCAACTTAACAAAATAATTGCATTGACCGCACTGTCCCCTCCATAATTCAAGAGGATTTGTGCAGTAACTCCCTTCAACCAATCAATAATTATTCAAATACCACACACATCTAATTGATTTATTTAATGCAAACATTTTGTCTTGTATCTATCTATCTTATAAGTTTATTAAAAATTATGAAATTATAAATATCCATAGCATCTAGATTTCTTCCAACACCATCTCTCTGCATAATTTATTCCAAAGAAAAACCATCACCCACCACTTGTTACACTGTTTTCTGACACAGACACCATTCCTTCCGCGGCTTCACTTTACCACCAGAACCTCTCTCTTTCTCTCTCTCTCTCTCTCAAATTCAACACGCGTTGTATATTAAAATAAAGTGAACATCTTTTCTTCTTTTCTTCCTTTTCTTCTCTTCCCACTACTAAATCATCAACCTTCTTCATTTTTCCACCCAAATCTCCATCTGCGTCATTAGTTTCTGTGCCTATCTTCCTTTTCAACCTTTCACTCCATTTCTTAATCCAAGAGAGAGAAAAAGAGGTTTTTCTTTTATGTTATTTTCCCTCCTTACTCTGTTTCTTCTGCCACTCATTGCATGCTGAGAGACCCTTTTGTTCTGAGCTTTTGGTTTCTTGGTGAGTGCTTCTGAAATTATTGGAACTTGGTGCTATTTGAGGGAACCCAGTTGAGAAATTTTCCCCCTCTCTCAAACCCATAAGTGAAAGCTTTCACCTTTAATATGTTATAGTCAAAGGGTCTATGAGTTGTTCCTTGCAGTGCAGAGAAAGGGCATGGTCTTTATTCTGAGTGATTCTGCTACACACTATACTGATTAGTTTAGCATATTGAGGGGAAGTAGAATGGGATCTGGCAATGAGGTTCATTCAGTTGTGGAATTCAATTTGGATTCCAAGTGGCTCATAGATCCCAAGCAACTATTTGTTGGGCCTAAAATTGGGGAAGGTGCTCATGCTAAAGTGTATGAAGGAAAGTAAGTCAACCTTTGTTAAAAAATAAATAAAAATTCTTGGTTCTGTTTTTGGATTCAATTTTGTGTTTTTTTAATCATTTTGTCATGAGAATTTCCCCCTTTCTCTTTTTTTTTTTTTTTTTATTAGAAAATCCCTTTTTCTTTTGCTAAGATTTATTAGCCAGTTTGTTTTGATTTCAAAGTCAACTCTACCTTGGCTCTCTTTTCTTGGCTTCCCTTTTGAATCTGCCATTGTGCCCGTCTAGATTTATGTACAATTTCACATTCATTTGTTTGTATAAATCTGTTTGTTTAGAAAAACACATATTTTGCATTCATTATTGGATTGGATTAAAGGACTACTTGATTATTTATCTCTTGTTGTTATTGGATTTTCTTCTTTTGCAGATACAAAAATCAGAATGTTGCTGTTAAGATTATTAACAAGGGTGAAACCCCAGAACAGATTTCTAGGAGAGAGGCTCGGTTTGCTAGAGAGATTGCCATGTTATCTAGAGTTCAACACAAAAATCTGGTTAAGGTTATTATCCCAGAACAAAAGCTTTTCTGTTTTCTAAAGCGTGTGTACACAAATTGGGATTGACAATAAATAGTTATAGCATTAACTGGTACTCAAATTATCTTTAATTTCATAAACTAAGCACAAATATGTCTCACAATAGCTTATACATTTGTTTGATGCCAGTTTATTGGGGCCTGCAAAGAACCTGTTATGGTTATAGTAACTGAACTTCTGTTAGGTGGAACACTGCGCAAATATCTGTGGAGTATCCGGCCGAAGTGCCTGGATATGCGTGTGGCCATTGGATTTGCTCTTGATATTGCCCGAGCAATGGAATGCTTACACTCTCACGGGATCATTCACCGTGATCTTAAACCTGGTAATTGTATAAGATTGTCAAAGCAGCCAGTTATGTTAAGTTTTAGTTGGTAGCTCATAATGGAAAAGGCTAGAGTTTTGTGGAATTTCAAATCTTGCATCAGATAATGTTTGGTTTTACGAGCTCAGGGTTGTTGATCTTGATTACAGCTTAGCTTTCTATGAAGGTGAATGATGGCGTATTTTCTTTATTGGCTTGTATGTGCCTGCACATAAAATAATTGATACAGATATTTTTTGTTACAACAGATTGCTCTTGATTCTGGTTATATATCTTATGTGGTTTCAAGCCTAGAATTAGCAAATATCTGAAAATGTAATGCCGCTTGTATTTGAATATTGCTCCTAAGCTATCAATGGATGTAGTTTGGATTTTTTGGGCAATTTATGCACTTGTAGTTGTATACTGAAAGATTCTATCAGTGTTGCATGTTTTGGATAACTATGCTGTGATTAAGCAGTATATACAATTCCTTCATTCTCTTGTGAGTTGCAATATTTTTGGGATAGACCATAGAGGATGAATATCTAGTGTGAGAAACAGCTTCTAATTTGCATACATTGATAATAATATCAAACAATATATATCTATTCTATTCATCAACAATCAAGTGTAATTCTGATTAATTTCCTGTTTTCTTCCCAGATAACTTGATCTTGACAGCAGATCATAAAACTGTTAAACTTGCCGATTTTGGTCTAGCCAGAGAAGAATCCTTAACGGAGATGATGACTGCTGAGACAGGGACATATCGGTGGATGGCTCCAGAAGTACTTCTTAATTGTCAAAAACTAAACAATTTGTTAGTTTTCTAGTTGGGTGGTCCATATTAGTAACTTATAATCTCATTGTTTGGTGGCAGCTTTATAGCACTGTCACTCTAAGACAAGGGGAGAAAAAGCATTACAACCATAAGGTGGATGCCTACAGCTTTGCTATAGTGTTGTGGGAGCTCATCCTTAATAAGTTGCCTTTTGAAGGCATGTCTAATCTACAGGCTGCATATGCGGCAGCATTTAAGGTACATTACATTCTGGTCATTGCTGCTTACTGCTTACTAAAGGTGATAATTCTTGTATGATTTGTGGCCACTAGCAAGCAGTCTCTGTGGCTGATATATCACACTATAAAGTTATGTTTTCTTCGAAAAAGCTTATTGAAAATTTCTTGACTCATCTGGAAACATTTATTCCTCTTTTTGGGTTACATTTTGAAGACATTTAACCCTTGAATTGTAGGTCTTCTCACTTTGTTTCTAAATGCTCTTTTTGCAATTTCCTGTATAAATCTTTGAAATTGGAAAACAAAGTCAAAATAAGATGTGATTATTAGTTAAAACAGGAATTGAGAACATTTTTTCAAATCAACCAGACCCTTCATTTTAAGTATAATCACAGATTTACCGGAAACTGGCATTTGCGGTGTTGTTTACTCAATAACCTACCGTTGGTCCAATTTGATTACCACTAGTCATTTTTCTGATGCTGAGTAAGAAGCAGCACTAGGCAGTAGATAAATTATTTTATACATCATTGGCTACTCTAATATTCAAGTTTTTTTTTTTTTTTGTATTCTTTATCTGGCTATGATCACAATTTGACACATGTATATCACTGAATGTGCTGCTGTTTTTCTTGGAGTTTACCAAGGAATCATGATACAAATATTTTCTCAACTATTTCAGAATACAAGGCCAAGTGCTGAAGAGCTTCCTGAAGATTTAGCTCTGATTGTGACTTCTTGTTGGAAAGAGGATCCAAATGATAGACCCAATTTCAGTCAAATAATACAGATGCTCCTTCGATACCTAACTACCATTGCGCCATCTGAGCCAATTATTCCGATGCGAATGATGTCATCTGAGAATGCTGTATTGCCACCGGAGTCTCCAGGTACAAGTGCTTTAATGGCTGGAAGAGATGATTCTGGAGAAACTCCAAAAGTCAGTATTGAAGGCAGGCCTAAAGGGTTTTTCTTCTGCTTTAACCAGTGTTACTGATGACACAATGCACCCACACAATATATTTTTTTTCATTGGGGTTGTCACAAATCACACTTTGGCAATCTGAATAAACCCCATCCACCAAATGTTACAACTAGAATCTTAACAAGAAAGCTTTTATCAAATAAGTCAGTTTAGTTCACCTTGCTTCTATGATCTCAGCAAGAGTAGCATGACATGCTTCTTTAACATTGGATTGACTTCTAACTGATTGGGGTTAAGGTTGCTGAGATGTATTGTTGTATAATATGGTTCATCCAAAGGCCTTCACCTTCTGCTTAATGTATGGAAAATGACATGGATAATAAATGAAAATGGGGCAAAATTTTTATCTCTGCATTCATGTGATCCGTTTGTGAAACATTGTAACCTTTCCAATTTGCCATGCGTTTATTTTTGCCAATGTTGATGCTTCTTTTTGCTAGATGCATAGACATAAACACTATCATAGCCAACAACATAGGATATGATTGGTTTGAGTGGTTATTTATTATTATAATTTGTACAAATAACTATAAAAATGTTGTTTTAACTTTATTGTTTTCAATTATTTGTATAAGAAATAGTGCAGATAAAATTTTGTTTTTACTATATTTTATATAAGTTATTGAAAACTGACAGAAAGTAAAATATATACTATTTTTTTGAAACCAGTAAATATTTTTGTAATTTGCTGTAATATTAGAAATGAAAATGAAAAGCTCTTTTGTGAACAAAGTATGTTATTATCCTTAGTTTATATAGGAGTATTAGAGCCTATTTGATTAATTATTTTCTTTTTTTAAAAAATAACATCACTTTTGTAAACTTAGTATGCTATCCTTAGTTGTTATAGGAGTACCAGTGTGTATTTGATTAATTAATTTTTTAAGAAAATAACTTGTCTTAGAAAAAATTGAAATTATTGAGATGTTTGAGTAAATTTTTTTAACAATTAGAATATGAAAGGGAAAAACAAAAGCAAATAAATGTTTTATTTTTTTTTTTAAAGGAACGACCTTGAAGTTGTTGCTTTAAAAATGATTTTTTTGAAAAAAAATAAAATTTTCAAAGTTTAAATAAAGAGACCCAAAATGGGTGACCTTTACGAGACTGACTGAAATTGTTTAATTTAGTATATACTATGGTTTGATTTTAAAAAATCAATGCTAATTTTAATTTAGCATAGTGTGAGGGAAGGCAGGTCATATTATATATATGGAATTATGTTATGATGAGTGAAATTTAGATGTAAAAATAATAATAATAAAAAAAAAACTTTAGAGTAGAAGTAAAAGATCTTCGAGTGGTAAGTTTCGTTAAATTATAAATAAATATTAAAATTGATACATGATCTATGAATGTATGTAACATGATCTGTCTGGTTGTTCTTAAAAATATGGATATATCTAGTTGCGAAGGGTTAGAAGAGTATGTTAAAGGTTTCACAATTGAATTTTGTTACCGTTTAAAAATTTTGGCAAATTCATCAGAAACTGAGGGTACATTTACAAAATTTTTACCAAAATGGTCCATTTCAAATTTTTTTATAGACATGGGTCTATTTTTAAGAGAAAAATCAAATAATAATAATATTGAAACATCTAACCGTCAAATTATACAAAATAAACATACCAAATAAGAAAATAGACTTTCTAACAAGTTTCAGTGTTATTTTTCATTTCATTTCAACCATGGAGACTTTTGATTTATTTCGAGAGACTTTGGTCATGTAAAAGTACAATTAAAAGATATTAATTGTTGAAATTATATTGAATAAGTACGTTGATATATATATATATATATATATATATATATATATATATATATATTTCTTGAAGTGAATGGAGATAAATAAGATCTCAAGGAAAGAGGAGAAAGAGTGTGTTTTTCACTGCATCAACTAAATATAAATTTTAAAATATAATTAATAATTATAAACATAAAATAATTAATTTGTGAAGTGATTTATAAAAGAGTGCTAAACAAAATTTTATATTATAATAATTATATTACTTAATTTATAAAAATAATATATATACATTAGACTTCATTTAAGCATCTCTTATTAAATTTGCTGTTAATTATTTTAAAAAATCTATCTTTCATTGCGGTATTATTTATTGATACAATGTTTTGTGTACACGGGGAGAAGAAAAAATGTTTAGAAAAATTAAATAAAAAAACTTAGTAATTAATAAACAAAACATTATCTTAGAAAGAATTAATTAACATGAAGGGGTCCTGGAATGTTGTGTTAAATACAAGATTGTGAAAAATGACAAGGGTAAAATGGAAAATAGAAGGTTCCTTAATGAGGTTCCAATGTTTAGCTTGATGAACAAGGTTCTCACAATGACACTTACTCGGTTTTCGAAGCTTCACCTTCCGTTCCATATCCGAACCAAATGTTCGGGGTTCGGTTTTGTCAACAGTGGGCCCCATCCGAACCACAGGTTCGTCTATCCGTTCAGTGTAAAACACCTAAAACGAAGCACAGGTTCGGAAACCCAGCGTCTTCCATAGCAATTACAACAGTGTAATTTCCCGCTCATTTACACACTGTCGCTCTAGCTTTGCCGATTGAAAGAAAAGAACAACAAAAACCTCGTCGAAGCTGAAACTTGTCTCTTTATCTTTCGAATGCGTGTTCTTTGCACTTTTTCCATACAATGGCTAGGTGAGCTTAGAATCACCGATTCCCCAATTCTGCAAACAACTAACTTTTCATTTTTCAACTTGAGGACACACGTTCTTTCTTTTTTTTTTTTTTTAATTTTCTAATTATTTGCCCCTTCGTTTTTTTTTTCTTTTGTTGTGAGTTGAGGGCGTAGCATGAGCAAGGTTGAGTTCTGAGGGAAAAGGGGGTTTCGATTTTTTTGCTTTTTTTTTTTTTTTCTTTTGACAAGGTTTGATTTTTAATTTTCTTTTTGGTTTTCTGGGGTTGACGATGGTCAATGATGGATATGGACATTTGTTTTGGATTTTTTTTATGCACATCCTATTGAATATTAAAGAAGCTGGATTTCTATCAGATTATATTATAAGATAAAAGGAAATTTGGGGTGATAGAGTGAGAAAAAAATTGATATTTCTTATAGTAATGATTTGATTAGATTTTGTTATACTACATAACACTACTGATTCGCACATTGCCCTCGCATGTCTATTTTCAATTTATGAGGCAGCAGGATGTACTGTATCTGTATCTGTACTTTTGCCTTGGGAATCTTTAGCAATGCACTGTGTTCTGTTCCCACGATTCCCTCATACTTTGTCAGTTCTGCACGGTTTTCTTTGTTTGCCTTGGTTGGAACTCAGATTATGTTATTGACATTCTTAAATTACTGAATTTCTTTTAATATCTTTTAACCATGAAAGGAAGCTGATTCACTTTTGGTAAAAAATTCAACTAAAATCTAAGTTTCATAGACCCACCAGTGCACTAATTCTGCGAGTGGTTCTTATGAATTGTCGATGACATAATAGCATATGACCTCCTAAATGATATCATTTCTCAACAACCAGTTCTTTTGGGTCTGCTTTTAGTTTTAGTTTCTTACATTGTCTTTGTTTTCTGACAGCCATTTCTTTTTACTATATGGACTTATGAAAGTTCTTCAGCTATTTTTTGTTTGTTGGTTATGGACTTATGAACTTGAGTACATTTGTTAATTTTTTACGCAGGAGCTGGCTTATTGACATTAGAGGATTTGCAAAGAAAGTGAAAAGCACTAGTCTATCTTCAGCTGATCAAATCAAGGATTGTGGGGCATGTCGTGAATGTCCAAACTGTAACTATCGTATTGATAATAGTGATGTATGAATTCGGCTTTATTTTCATTCTATGTTCAAATAGCTTACTCAAATTCACACATTCTAAAATTACATTAATGTTAAAAGAAATCTCTGCTGTTACAGTAGAACTCTTCATGTTACTGTTATGTTTGTTTATGCTCCTATTCCATTTCCTTACATTTTTTTCCTTGTGGCACAAACAATTAATTCAAGTGTTTAATTTGCTTGTGGAAAAGTTTGGATACTTCAATTTTATCTCAGGGTTAAATTCTTGAAAACATTCAGCATGATTTTGAATTATAGCAGATGTTTCATAAGAAAATTTTCTTTTCATATAGGTTTCTGTTGAGTGGCCTGGCTTTCCTCTCGGTGTAAAGTTTGATCCTTCTGATTTAGAACTCTTAGAACATTTAGCAGCAAAATGTGGCATTGGGAACACACAGCCACACATGTTTATCAATGAGTTCATCCCAACACTGGAAAGAGATCAAGGTATTTGCTACACACATCCTGAAAATCTTCCAGGTGAGAATTCTCCAACCTTTTCACTTTCATTTCAAATATTTAAAATTTTACCACTCTTTCCATAATGCTTGATTGCTCAATGAACCAGTAAAATAAAGTCAATTATTTCGTCAAACTAGTCAACCATTTTGTAGGAAGACTGATCAAATAATTGCATGTGTATGTAACCATATGTCCCTTATGGGATAGGTTGAGTTTAAGTTCATCAAATTTCGAATACCCGTTTAGACCTGTCCCTAAACATGATTCTAATCATGTTAATTGATAGCTATTGTCTAATGCTTAATTGATACCAGTAAAAATTAGAGGCTTCTAATTATGATATCTCATAGTTAACTCTCTGAATGTTCTGGCTATTGAATTTTTCATGGACATCAACTCTTTTTATGGAACTGTCTAACCAAATTATGTCTATTTGTTTTTCAGGTGCTAAGAAAGATGGGAGCAATGTCCATTTCTTTCACAGGACAATCAATGCATATGCTTGTGGACAACGAAAGCGTCGAAAGATTGATCATCAACATGGTTTGAATGAAGAGCATGTGCGCTGGCATAAGACTGGTAAGACGAAAGCTATAATAGAAGGTGGAGTACATAAGGGCTTTAAGAAAATAATGGTTCTGTATATAAGATCTAAGAATGGCCCCAGGCCCTATAAATCCAACTGGGTAATGCATCAGTACCATCTAGGGGCCGAAGAAGATGAGAAGGAAGGTGAATATGTGGTTTCAAAAATTTTTTATCAACAGCAAAAGCAAACTGAGAAAAATGAGGAGAACTCAATGGCTGAAGATCCCGACAGTATAACATTGCGAACAAGTCCAAAGACTCCAAAACCAAACCCCCCCAATCCACCTCGTGCAGGAAAATATGTTGATTGTGATGATAACATTGATGAAACTGTACTTCTGTCTTCTGCCCAGGTTAGTAGCTATATATGGTGCATATGGTCAAATATGGTCATTAATTTCACTTTAAGGTCAATTATCATCAGGAGAAATCAAATATAACATTTTACCTCTAATAAGCCAGCATTAAAGGTTTTACATGCTTTGACTTTCTCAGAAGTTTGTTCAAGTTTTCTGTAGCAGTTCTAATCAGTTTTCTTTAGCTTTATATGATGCTTTGATTTTATGTGCTTTGGTTCACTAAAATTTACTTTCATGATTTAGGATTTCAAGACAATCCCTGAAGAATCTTATGGCGCACTATCTGGTATTCAGGGTCAAGACAATACTGACAATACTGCATGGTTAGCTGGTGAATCACAGGCTGAGGAAAACATCGAAGTAGGCTTGGATGACATATTATTGTGCAAGGAAATTTTAGATTCTTCAACTCAGTTAAATAATTCTGTATTGGACTCCACCAATCTCGACTGTGGAATTTCTGTCTTGGATACACTGGAATTTGATACTCCAGATTTTGATCTCTCTGTAAGTATCAGATCACCTTTGTCAACTCTACTTTTTATTTAAAGTTGTTGAACTTCCTAACATACTCTCTGATTTTCAATTTTGCATGTAGAATTGGAATTTTAGTTCTCAAGACAGTATCCTTGAGTGGATCGACAGGTTATGAGGTGCTTCAAGAATGGAGTTCTTTTTGGTAGCAAATCCAGAAGTTGTTCCATTTATCCTTCTATTGCAATGGTTTTTCTTCTGGATGGCTGCAAACATAGTGCAAGAAGCTTAGGTTGTCATCCAATGATGCTTTTAATACTTGTAAGCGGAAATAGTATTGCCTTTGGTTCCTGAAATCATGCAATATTTTGTCATATCATGAAGTTAAGCCATCTCTAGCTACAGCTGGTGTTTTGGCCTTCTTCATGTGGGAGTTTTTTTGCATGATTTTATTCACTTTTTTGTGATGAATACACATCTTTGGAAGTAAAATCCGAAATGGAGTAGATGACTCTGAAAAATATGTACTAGATATCAGGATACGAGTGGGCTCTGTGAATATTTTGAACATATTTATTTTCAAGCATAAGCAAATTTTATGTGCACTTCTGCAAATGTTTTTCTTGGTGTTCTATTTGAAGCAAATATCGTTTTTCCAAATTTCACCCGTCGATGGTTTTCGGTGTCTTGATAGTCCTTAGGTATGCTAGGGTATTTGCATAAAGACACTCTGGTGTTGAAAAGCATTCATCACATATGTCCCATGCATTGAGCAGACAAATTACAAATTTCATATTTACATGTGAAACTCTTAATAACCAAATTTTTTGAAAATAATTCTAAGCTTTAAAAACTGAGTGTCCATGCAATAAAATTTATTTATTAAATATGAACTGATTTATGTGATTCAACTATCGACCCATGCATGCATCGATTTAACCGTTGATCCATTGATCCAAAATCATGATTAAGTTTATCATTTATATAATTTTAATAACATTGAAATAAAATAAAGTTTGGTAAGATTGGACATGGATTGGATATAAAAGTTAGGTACAAATCCAAATTAATGGATTGAATTTAAAATTCAACTTTTTTTTTTCCTTCCAAAAACCAATTTAGAGTTTTTAAAACTGGTTTTAAATTTGATATTTAGCTATTTTAAATTGTTTTTTTTCCTAAAATCAATTTTATCTTAAAATTAGTTTCAAACAATTTGCTTCATAAAAAAATTAAAATAGATTTTATCATGTAAAAATAAAATAAAAAGTTTATTACCTTTAAAAACAATTCTTATAATGATTTTTTTTTTATTTAGTAAAACTCAATAACCCAAATCTTTGAGTATTTAAGAGTTTATCTATTTTAATTACATTTCTCATATTAACTATCTTAAGAAATCTCATCAGAATAGATAAACTCTCAATTATTTTGGTCATTTAATTTTAATGAGCTTAGAACTATATATATATATATATATATATATATATATATATATGTGTGTGTGTGTGTGTGTGTGTGTGTGTGTGTGTGTGTGTGTTAAATTTTGATTACAATACACTTCTATTAATTATTTCTTAAATAATAAAATGAAATATATAATTTTAAATTTATTTAAAAATTATAACCCAAAGATTATATTAAAATTGCTGCGTACATGGGAATGTAAAATATGTATTCTAATTTTCACTCCAAATTCATTTTCACACCAAAATTTGAATACTGATTCACTCCATTAAATATGGTTTATAAATAATTTGAAATAGATTATATGAATTGATTTAAGTGAAGTGGATATTTTCATCCGTTTAGATTCTTAAAGTGTGGAACATGCGTCAACTCTATCATTTTGTTTTGTTTATTTACATTATATTTTTTTTTTGGTTAAAATCTTGTTTATATTATTGTTGTATCTACACACTTTAAGAGCGCTGTTATTGACCAATTGCGGTAGTCACTCTCCCTTAATATCTAACAGTGCGGTTATTCATTAATAAGTAAAATATAAATTCTTTGGTCTAGGTGCTTTTATATTTATTTGATTTTTCTATATTACTGTATGTTAGTTAGGGACTTATTTAGGCATTGAAGTATTTGTAGGTGTGTCCCTGCCAACTCGGACATGTTTATAGAGAAATAGAGTCCAACACGGAAAGAGAGTGTCTGCTCCTTCATTGCACTTACACGTAGTGCAGAGTTCAAGTAAGAAAATTTAGTGTCGGTAAGGTTATATGGTCCAGACTCGAAACAAGTCTACATCAATATCTAATATCTTAAATGGTGAACCCATTTTTGTTGGACGCACTTAAGACTTATATTGATTTAGTCACGAATGGGATCAAACAACAAATAAATACAGGAAGGAAAATGATACGAACTCAATACCACAAAGAGATGTAGGCCATGCACAACTAATTACATTAAGCCGAATGTCAAACATATCACGTGGAGATACAAGTCTTAAGACAACAGTTTCCCACCATCCAACTTGATCGGGCTGCACCCTATCATAACAAATGTAATAGTTTATAAATGATTAAAGTGCATATATCATTAAAAAAAAAAAAAAAAGTGAATGTCTTCGTCAGAGTACATGCTTAAGTATTAGAAAAGGTACGACTACTTCCTTTAGATGAATATTTCAACTTTGTGTAGTACTCACTTTCCTTAGACCAAATATTCACTCATATGTGTTTATTTGAGTGATAATTCATATTAGATCTTTTATGTCTCTTGGATGAAAAACTCAAGGTTGGATAATATATACATTCCTTGGACTAAAATACATGTATTTTAAAAGCGTTTTTTTTCTTTAATTAGAAAAATATTATCTCATAATGTTGTTTTATTTTAATATGTCATTTAGACGATGATAATAATGATACATCATAGTTATAAATTTTTTTCTAACATAAATTATAACATAATTATAATTATTTATATTTTTTTATTATTAAAACCTTTAGGATGAAAGGGTTATGACATAGTATGTTTTAACGCAATGGGTGAAAGTGATGTTAAATTTGTTGACCACCTTGACAATTGGGATAGCAAAAATCACCAGATCATCACGTGGCTCTACAATACCTCTGATTAGGGTTTAGGGTATGAATTTTTCTTGGTTAAAGAAATTTGTATTTTTTTTTGCTAAAGAAATTTGTATTTTATTTTTGGCTAGCCAATATTAAATCATTGGATTCGCTCACTATTATCAAATGTGGACTACACTTCTTACCTTGAAACAAGAATTTGTACAATATGTGATTTACTTTCTTGCTCAAGTTCAACCAATTTGGCATCAAATGTCTCGGCCAAAATTAGTGTAGAGTTCATCTTATTCAAGTTCTCATGACACTTCGACCAGAATATAAAGTTGTTAGAGCCTCATGAGTCATCATGATTGCATCGACATCCACTTCCATCATTGAATATTACTATTCAAGAAATTATTTTTGAAGAAACTTATCTGATGTTAGACAAAACCCCTCAACTTGATATTGCTCTTGCAACTACCTGTTCTTCCCAACATAAAACTCACAATCAGCCATATAAGAATTGTAACCAAACTGGTCATACCTTTTCTAATTATCCTACTGTAGAATGCAAATATTGTCATGGTCTTGAACATTGTCCCAACGTCCTAGACTAATAGGTGAATTTTCCAAATCAATAAGTGTCCCAAAGGATAGTTCCTCCTCCATCGTTGCTACTGCTACTAAGGGTTCTACTACCATTACTATCAATAATCACGAGACATTACTTAAAAAAGTTATCTTTTTCAATACCTCTTTTGTCATGTCTACTATACTCCAAGTAATTCTTCTTGGTTTTTTGACTCTGCATGTTGTAACCATATGACCACAAATATTAATTCATTATCTTCTGTAACACTTGATTCTTTTATACCACTAATTCATACAACAAATGGTAATAAAACGTAGATTACTCATATTGATCTACCTCCAACCTCACTCTTCCTGACACCTATTACATACCCAACCTGACACTTAATCTGATCTTTGTTAGGCAGTTGTGTGAGCAGGAACTAAAAATTAATTTTTTCTCCTTTGGGTGCTCGGGTACAGGATCCATAAACGGTACAAATTCTTGAAACAGGTCGTAGGGTGAATCGATTATTTAAGTTTCAAATGTCTCCATATTCCATATAAAAATGTGTCGTAGCTACCATCACATCTCCTAGTCACCAATGGCATCTTTGGCTTTGTCATGCCTCATCCAACGAAATTCAACCTTTAATTTTTCATGGATTGTTAGGATCTATAGAATTTGAGTCTTTTAATTGTTTACGTTGTAAACATGCAAAACAACTTGCCTTATCCTATAATAAAAATGATTCTATTTCAAATAACCCTTTTGATTTAATCCACCTTAAAATATAGGTCCATCCCTTGTTGCGATTTGCTTCTATTGATGGTTTTCGTGATTTTGTTTTGTTTATTGATGATTCTTCTAATTTTACGTGGATATATTTTTTGAAAAATCTGTCTGAATTATCCAAAATTTATATTACGTGCACAAAGGTTCTAAATATCACTCACGGTCACTGTCACAGTTGCGTTAAGGTTTTCATGGTTACGGTCATTGTGACTACTGTGGTGTAAAATATATAAAACGTGATAATGTTGTGGCAATATATTTTGTCTTGTTTAGCTCCGATACAGAAATTTTTAAAACCTTGACATACAAGTATGGTTAAAACTCAGTTGTCAACAAAGAGGCGAGTTGATAAAAAACATTGGCATGTCTCTCTCCTCTCTGCCCCATGTCCAGAGAATTTTTGGGGGGAGGGGGGGAGAAGCTCCTCTTAATATTGTTTATACTATGAACCGTTCGTAACTTGGTTCTTCAAAAAAATTATCCCCTTTTGACAAATTGCTTGGTAAGTCTATTCAGTGCTAAAACCTTTTGGACGTGCATGTTTTGTTCTTGTACAACCTCATGAGCATACAAAATTAGAACTACATGCTCGTCTAAGTTGCTTTCTTGGTCAACGAATTGAACACAAATTTAGTGGCACTAGCATTTCTCCAAATTCTATTTAACACGTGCAAAAAAGAAGCTTTTGCAAGTTCGTGGAATTGATGGAAACCGTGTTGAGAAAATGACTGGTTCAGCAGTATGAAACTAGCAATACCAAATCATGGAAAGGTCAAAGTAGAGAATGGGCATTTATGATTTATGTACAGAAGAACGAAATCACTTTGTGGAAACATGACATTAATAATTTTAAGACGTGCTCTTTACTCTGGGGTGGTGGGGACTACCATTAATTCCAAAGAAAAAAGGTTTCTCTAGGCAATTTCTTGTCGCTGAAAAGCCACTGCATCCAGCAACTAGTAAGTCTTTGAAAAGAACAAGTCAATTCCAAGTAAATAGCCCAACCACTGGTACTTAAATAAACCAAGTCAACATAGTCCATCTGTAACACAAAAGTGATAAGACCTTACCAAAAATGTTTATACGTAACGTGTACGATGTAGCAATTAGCATAAGAGTGTATGGGAAGGATTAAAATACTACTTCAGTATCCCATTTTATGAGGGCATGATTTTAGTTCGTGACTTTAACGTTTGTTATTCTATCTAGTTACGTTTAATTGAATAATATGATAAAAAAATAAAGGACTAATTTATTAATTTCCTCAAGTTGAGGTAAAGGGAAATTGTCTCCGAAGTCAAGCGTTAAAATAGTAGCAGGAAGTATGTGATCGACAAAGGATTATTAAATTGGAACAAAAGAAATTGACAATTAGCTTATATTTTTGTATTTATATCTTGTAAAGTAAATATTTTATTTCTTTACAGCACAAACCAATTGGACAATTGCGTCTATTAACACTTCACACGTATCTGGTGGTTGATATTTTGGATAGGAAGATGCACACTGCTATTTGTAATCTAAACCACTCACTCTAGAAGGATAAAAGTAAAGAATTTTACTTATTGATGAAAAATAACAATACATATTGCATGTATATACGTAACAAATTATGAATGCGTTAAAATGTCAGTCATTGATTTTTTTCATTATCTGAGATTACTTATTTTAGTTTAGAAGAGATTAATTCCCGAATTCTTTAGGGTCAACAAAAAAGAAAACACTCATACCAACATGCGCTAGTTCTAGTCAAAGGAGCTTGAACACTAAATATGGTCTTATGTATATGGAGAAAATAATGGCTGAATTAACGCTTAGCTCCTCACTATACACTTGCATAACTAACCATGATGTAGTATGATGACCTAATTCTATGATGAAAAAGGTTGCTCCAATGGTTCGGACTGAATTTAAATCCATTTGTGTTGTTGAATAACATGTCATGATCATATTTAACAGAAAAAGACAATTCTTGATGAAACTTAATTAATAGAACCTACAAGTAATCAGGGTGAATCCTTATTTGATTAAAAATGCATCTTTGTTCATCCAATATGATCATATAATATGCTAAAGTTTACTTTTGGCCACCAAAAAAGAAATCCTATGCTAAAGACGGTCTTCAAAGTATAATATGGAGATCTATTATTAAATTGATATAAGTTAAACAAGAATCATCTACCCTGTTTCAGTGATCTTCTCTGTCTAATCAATGGTAATCCGCTTTGAAATCATCTACCCTGCACCCTCCTCAAACCCTGCACCCTCCTCAAGTATATACGTCAACAAGTATAACATATATAGATTGATACTTTTAGTAAAAATACCCATCCAAGAACTCAGCGGGATAAAGTACAGCAGCACTTACAATTCTTCAAACTGGGCATTGTCATACAGCAGCACTTGATATTATAGGAGACTTGCAGATAAACAGAAGAGAAAAGAAATACAATTATACAGTTAAATACGACTAAGACTGAGAAAAGGAATTTAAATTCAACACTGATTAGAATGGGGGTCGAGACGTAGTTAAATTAAAGAAGAATCAGTAAATAGCCAAAGTGGTTTGGACTATATGTATTAGTCCAAGAAATCCAAATTCCCTATAGAAAAGATTGGGAAATGTCATGCTACATTAGGCAAGTTGGGGTTAATGCATACCCAAAGAGAAAGTACAAAAGCTTGCCCAAAGGGCATCGTAAAAGACTATTTCCCTCACAATCCCAAATGCCTCTCAGGCTTAAAACCCCAGGCTTTTGAAATTTGGATATACAGAGTCAATTTCCTGTCAAATTCCAAAATCCCATGAGGTCGGGATGCCACTTTCTAAAGAATGACCTACATCAATAGATCCCCTTTTTGTGTAATAATACACTTCCAATTTCCAACATTACAGTAAGCACCTACATTCAGAATCAGCCACTTTCTCTTCTGCAGTTACCAGGCAACAAAAACCTGAATCTCTCTGCATTATTCAACAAATATGCTGGAAGATGTACTGCTGAGTAAGAATGAGGAATAGACCCCAATTTTCCAATGATTTCTTTAAATGTATACTCTTCAGGAAGCATGTCAAATAAGTCAGACCCTTTGCATATTACATCCTGAATCCTGTCAGGGTTCAAGTAGTGAGGGAATCTCACTCGGTCATAATGGCTGTAAGCTTTCATCTTAAATATGAATTCACTGATATGGCGGAAACAGAAGCTGCAATGCCAGCCAGCATCTGACAGCATCACATCAGCCTGTCTATAGTGTGCGTATCGAGTCTTGCCAGTCTGGTATCGATGGATTGATGCTCTCCAACTTTTGTTGTCCAGAAAGAATTCGAATGAGTATAAGTAATTCCTAAGTTGAAGATGAAGAATTGGAGGGATGTCATCACACCAGCGCAAGAGATTAATTGTGTGCGCACTTGGAATCTCATCAACATCAGACATTATCAAGAGATCATCATCTTCTATGCCTGCTATCCTCAGAAGCTGGTCAAGGGCAACTCTTTGATACGCCTCCTCAATAAAAGGATTCTCTTTTCTCTTGAATCTCCCTCCAACCACCCCATATGTCAGTCGCGACTCAACAAACTTGAACTTGTCTTTATTGCTCGCAAACAGCAATGGTTTGACAAATCCAGTAAATGTTGAGTTTGATTCAAGGAGTACATACTGTGTCACATAAGGTTGCATCTCTTTCCAACGGATAGTAAGGATGTCAACCTCATTGCTGAACAAAACAGCATCGAAGACTCGTCTTGGGGACTCGCGAATCCCCCACCCATGAAGCTTGCAGAGAGACTCCATGGACACATTCTCGTGATAATAATGAGGGATTTCATGGAAAGGTCTTGGAGGAGATTCCCACAGTGGTCTTAAAAAGTAGGAGATTTTCTGGCCATGCAAATAGAGACCGAAGATGCTAACAGGGATAACCACAAACAGAAATATGTAAGTCTTGAAGTCCAATCCCCTTAGAATACATCTTAGTCTGGTCATACTCAGCGCTGTAGGCGTTCCCTGCTGCATAGAAAACAAAAAAGTTCTAAGTTACATGGATAACTTGTTCATCATAAACCTAACACTTAACTTATTCACTACATGTACATGTATATCAGAAGGGGTAAACGCCATTATACAAACACTGTATTATTTCCACAATCTTCACATAAACTAAAAAATGGAATTCACAATTGTAAATACACATAAAATTTAAAACTAATATCACTAGAAAACTTACAATATATAGATAGAAGATTCAGAACAGGGACACCAAGGGTAAAAGAGCCACACATTCAAAATTGAATACAAAAACCTCTTCAGAGATTCAAAAAGATAAGAACAGGGAGAAATTATGAAATGAAAATGAAAAAAACAGTGGCTATCAATCAAAGCATAAACCAGTGAACCCTAAATTCACAAAAACAAAATAAAAACACAAAATAATCACATTTGAATATCTCTATTACAAAAACGTTACTAAAAATAAAGGGGTGAAATTGCTTCCTTCAATTAAAAAATTCCCCTACCAAAAACTCTCGTAGAAACACTGAAACACTATCAACAAAATTCAATTGATTGGTGAAAAAGTCTAAAGTCGACACAGACAGAAATTTCCAAACAAACGATACAGAAAAAAGAAAAGCTCGTTAAACTCGAAGTTCCCATTTTGCATTGCCAGCAAAACCCAACAGAGGAAACTCATTAAAACCATAACCCAAACACCAACCACAAAAGCCAGAAAGAAAAGGGTAGAGTAGAGTATAATTAAAAAAAAAAAAAGGAAAAAAAAAAAAAGACTAATCGGGTAAAATAATAAGAACGAAAAATAAAAAATAAAAAAGCACCTGTCCACAAACATCATGGCAGATATCATCAGTCTTCTTGGAATTATAATAGCCCTCAGACATGGTGAGGAACGAAAACCCACAAAAACAGAACAAAGTTTGTGTTTCTGTTTGTTGTGTTGTGTTATGTTGTATTACGAGTAACTGAGTAAGTACTGTTTTACCACTAATAAAACATGGAAACAAGATCACCAAAATTGTAGCAAAGAGAAAAAAACCCACTAAAGCCACGATCTCTCACTGTTGCAATGTCACTTATAGCCGTTTAGTGTGGTTTTTCTTTCTTTGGCCCTCTCTCTCCCCTCCCTCTCTTCTAAATGGAACAATGGTGGATTTCATTTAAGTAGGGATGAGAATTAACTACCTTTTTTTTTTTTTTTTTTTTTACATAATTTTTTTACTCTACTTTAAAGTCTGAAATATATGTGGTAGTTTTAACCTGTGTGCAGTGGCACTGTCAAACTAAAAAAAATATTTGTACTGGAATGGATGAATTGATGTTGTTTATAATTTTTATTTATTTATTTATGATTTATAAATTTAATATTTTTAATTTTTAAATCGGTGTTTTCTTGAGACATTATTTAACAGTATTATTTTTATTTTAAAAATTAAGACATAAGATGTTTATAATTTACTGTACTACTTAATTAACTTAATTAAATTTCTGTATTATATATATTTCTGTGTTGTTTTGCCTCAGTTTCCTTAAATCACTAAACTAGATGTTCTGTTGGCGCGGTCCTAACAGATGTTATTCTTGACAAAATTTTACAAACAATCCAAATCATGCACGAATACTAGCGCATAAACATCTACATCATATGTGGAAGTAATTTAGGGATAAAATAAATAAATATATGAATAGGGTCATTTTTTAAGATCCATTTTCCGGCGATTATGGTCAATATATTATAGATGTTTATTTTTATATAATAAAAAATCATAACAAATAAATATTTTTGAATATAGAAAATAAATCTGAATTAAAATTTATAATTAAATGTTTTGAATTTGGAAATTATATTCAAAATTTATAATTAAAAAATTAGTTTGTGATATAAAATTATTTTTTTACATGAATGATTTATAGATTTTTCTTTGATGTTGATGCTCTTAAACAAGTTTCTTAATCTCATTTCTCCTTTGATATTTTTTTATCTTTATTTTAAAATTAATTTTAATATAATTTTAAATTAACTATAAATAATTAAAATAATCTTGTATCATATTATATATTCGTTATCATCATATATCTAAAATATAATTTGTATGTTAAAACTGTTTATTTACCAAAAAATATTTTACTATAATTTACATATATTTAAAAATATTTATTCATTATAAATTTTAGTTATATAAAATAAATATGTATATCACGAGTGTTACCTATGCAACAAATAATTTTTTTTAACTTATTGTAGAAGTATTATAAAGGAATATAAACAAAAAACAATTAAAAACTAAGAACAATGAGAAAATTAAAAATGAATTGTGTATATTTATAATATTTTTCTTTCGGATGAAGATTATCCACTCTTTCATAGTGTCTGGCGTGGACCGTTGATTGGTTACGGAAATCTGGCGTGGGTGCGAATGTATTAATCTTACGGATGGTAGTGCGGGAACATGGTTGTTACAGTGGATGATAGTGTGGGATAGTGAATCTGGAATGTTGACGCTACAAATTCCATAGGAGACATGGATCCTCTACTGCAAAATTCTCTACCCAACTTTACCCTAAAAATTATAAATTTACTATCAAATTAAAAATACAATTATCACATATATTTACAACTAACTCATTACAAATAAAAATTTAACACATTACTAATAAAATAAAACATTCAAATCAACAATATTAATAATTTTAGAACATAACTAAAATTTCAATTACTACACATATACTAACGTATAAGAAAAAGCATGCAAATTAACAGTATGAATAAGTTTTAAAAAAATAATATAATAAGACAACAATAAATTGATATTTTTACTACATCAATAATAAATATTTCTACTATTACTCATAAAATATGACATGCAACTTTTAGTTATTAATTTTACTTAATATTTTAAAAAATATACTACGTTACAAATAAACAATTTATCACAATAGTAATAAAAATAAGTTTAAGCATAATTAACAAATTAACTAAATTCTCTAGTATATATTAACAACTATGTCATTACAAATAAAATTTCACCACATTCTAATAAAATAAAACATGTAAATTAAGTAAAAATATAAATAAATTTAAAAAATAGCTAAAAAATTCATATACTAACATATAATAAAAGAAAATCTACCACATTACTAATAATATAAGACATGTAAATAAAAAATATAAATAAATTTAAAAATAACTAAGAAATTAAACTACTATGTGTACTAACATATCAATAAAAAAAATTACTGCATTAATGTAAGAAAAAGAGTTTAAATTAAAAAAAAAATAACAAACTTACAACTTTGTCAGTAATTCCTTCAGCTAAAAATTTCTTCAGCTCAAAGCATGCCTAGGTAAAGTTCCTCACATTTCCCCAACTGCTTGTTTCATCGCCTTTTTCCAAGAAGTTCTCGCAGGTAGCACCAACACTACCCCTTCCCGTTAGTGACAACAACATAGCATTTTCTTTCATGTAAGTCTGACAAAGTATCCCACAAACATTGGTATCATTACATGGAGTTTCGCAATTACCACTAATACCACCTTATGAAAACAAACCTAGGAATAAATAAAATTGGAACAGACCCTTAATAATTTTTTTTAATACACCCGATTTTGGTTAATTTCCCAAATTTAAACCTCAACATTATGTTTAAAATTGCCTTGGAATAAACTTGAAACTCCTATAATTCCAAAATGTGGATCCAGAATGAAATACAAGGAATTACTTTTATGATAACAATTTTTTAATGATCTTACTTTATGGTGAGATTTCATCTGTGATCTTATTTTACTCGGTCTCTGCTTTTATCCCCTTTAATAAAATACCTAAACCAACTCACTTGACAAAATCCTAATCTCTTAGCATTTTTTTTAGATGTTATCTACTTATCTTATTTCTTAGAGAAAGGAGACTACATACACAAATAGACTGTAGCACTGGTTTGTTTTTTTTAATATGATGTATTTTATTCATTTAAAACCTAGATAGAATGTAAATATATCTAAACTATTAATGAAATTAAGGATTAAGATGAATGAACTTTATCTTCTAGAGGACATGTTTCACTTTAGAGAAACCTACTATTTTAATCTTTAGGTACTAGTCTGTTCCTTTCAAGGTTTTAAAACATTCTCTATTGCTAATTCTTTTATCAAAGGACCAACCAAAATGGATCAATATGTTTGGAATTAGGTTGGACACTAATGAATATTTGACAGCATGTTTATTAACCATGTTATACTAGTACAAAAGTATAAACAACGACGGTTTAAACAGGCAGTCTACAACGGTTCATGACCCGTTGCTGTATCTGGTGTCGTAGTCTGTTTTTTTAGACTAAGACGATTTTTACTAAAACCGTCGTAGTTTGAAATCGTCATAATATGTTTTTGTAGACTAAGACGGTTTTACTAAACTCGTAGTTGTCTGCTATGAAAATGTTTCAGACTAAGACAGTTATTGTTAGAACCATCGTAGTATGCTTAGTTTTTTTTTAATATCCTGTTTGTTTTTTACGGTTTCCCCACATTTATTATACCTATTTATTTCCACACAGACAGTCCATACAATGATTCAGTCCATACATATAATTCCCAAAAATTTAACAATTGACAATTAATATAATAATTCATAATACCAACTTCAAAATAAACTAAAAGTTAAACTTTAACTTAGAAACTATTCCAAATAACAAATTTGTATTTACTAAGACTATAATGAACCAGTACTCATTGAAATGATGATATAATCCAAATACTTAACTAAAAATTATTAAATTCAAAATTAAATAATGATAAACTGACTTATATGTATATTTCTAATTATCAACTTCAGAAGATTCATCTGTGATCTGTTTCTTACTACAATACACTAAAAATGTCGCTTATTACTTGCGAGTGTAGTCGATAGCTTCTTCAGCAAATGACATTGAGTCACTAAAAGTCTAGAAAATAATGAATAATTATTAACAAGTATGTATCAATAATTAAATTACCAAACAGATGTAGGTAAAAAATATGTACCTCTATCCAATGGTCTGTTATCCCCATCCAAATTATGTTTTTCATCCACTGCATGACATAGAAACCACATTGCGGTCGATATATTTGTTTATTAGCCTACAAAGAATTGAATGATATATCATAACACCTTAATTGTAGTAGAAGTGTACATAATGTTGTAATTGTGTTTCCTAAGAGAAACATTTTTACCTTTATTATTACAAAATCAAGTCTTGGTCTGAAACGACTATTGCTCGTGAGCATATGATGTCCAACATGAATACTGATTAAATTAAATTATACATTAATGTCAACTATAATTATTAAATATAAGTCAATGTGTCTAATAACTCATCATGTCAAGTCCATGTTGTATAACTTCTAAGAATCCCATCACATGACAGGTGTCCTTGAAGTTCTTCTTTCAAATATTACACCGTTCAAACAATTGACACAAGGGTAACGAAACTTCCCACCACTACTAAAGCGATCATGTCGCTTAGCAAATTCCAAAAATTCTTCAACTCCAATCTCATACTCCATACTAATTCGACTTGCATTTATCCAACTACGATCCATACCTTAATCAAAGGTATGGTCAACAAACATCAATATTCACCAAAGCTAATGAAAGCAAGTACTCACACAATCATTATTCATATATGTCCTAAGTATTCTAATCTCCATAAGTTATCGAAAAAATACTCCAAAATTGCATGTTTTGTTTTGTTTGTCTTTTTATTTTTATTTTTTTTAATTATTCTCTCCTTTAATAGTTTCCCCTCGTACTAAGACATTGGGTAACAAAATCATTCCCTACAGAGTAAAATATCATCTTCATCTATGATTAAGAATGATATTATTTTAGTATTTATTTTTAAAAATTGATAAAATAATACAACACATTGATAAAAGACTAAAACATACATATTAAAATGAAGATTAAAATAATATTAAAGAAAAGTGTTAAAATACAGAAATGTCCCACTACAAAATTTCTTAGACCACTACAAAACTCACATGACCAATTCATTTCTTAGACCATTACAAAATTCACACTACAAATTCACACTACATTTTCACACTACAAAATTCACACTACAAATTCACACTACATTTTCACACTACAAATTCAACACTAAAAAAAATAATCAATAAGAAACTCGCAACCAATAAGCAACATATGAATGCATAATACAACTTTACAAATTCACATTAAAAAAAAAATCAATAAGCAAAATCTGGCGCACCTTTTAGAAGTGTTTTGAAGGATTGAGGGATTGGAGGTGACGGGGTTTGACGGATTGAGGAATTGGGGTTTCACGAAGAAGGAAGGAGATGAAAGAGCAAGGCGCCGATGACAGAGGAGTTGAGGGATTGAGGTTTTTCACAGAGGAAGGAGGAGAAGTGTTGCACTTTTCGCGAAGAAGGAGAGGTGCAGGGTTTGAATCTTGCCTAGGGTTTATACTTAAAATACAGACTACGACGGTTCAATTTTAACCGTCTTTATCTATTACATAAATATTACAAAAATGTCACCGCGTCACACACCACTACGGTTACTGTGATAGACTACGATGGTTTAATTTGAACCGTCAACGTCAATATTACAAAAATGTCACTGCATCACAAACCACGATGGTTACCTATGAACTGTAGTGGTGTGCGCGTCGTTGTTTATCATTTTTGTACTAGTGTTGCTTGTTGTTAGTGACAATCATTTTCCAAGTTCTAGTGGACTAAAAAAAGTTCATCTTATTATTTATATTTTTTCCTATTAAAAATTGACATCTATATATGAAAATGCCTCTTTCGCGTAAGGAAATATCCTCTTCAATGTTATATGCGTAAAAATTAAGACCAAAATCCTTATTCAGGTGTGTTTTTGTTGTAAAGGAAGTTTGTTTCACAAAATTCTTTTCCATTCTTGAGAATAAAACTTTGGAGTAACATTCATGGCTATATTGAAAAAAAAAATATGTTAATGGCATTTTAGTATTCCTGAATCTGTGTTAAAAATTAAAATAAAAAAAAAATGAGAGTTAAAATGTGTGGAAAATAACTTCTTTTATTCCGACGTGTATATCCATTCTCACCCACTCGTCACGGGAATAGAAAGTATATGAAGATGGGTATGCGATTTTCCTACGCATAAACAATATAGGAAATATTAATACAATATATACCTTCTAACAAATATAGGAATAAATATTCCAACCCTTGTAGTCCTAAGAATAGAAAATATGACTTAAAACAAACACACCGTTATGTTCATGAAAAAAACTCAATAGTTGAGTTATTATTTTTCAATTTAAAAGAAAAATTATGTATTTTTATTTTAAAAAATAAACATTTCACACTAAATCAATGGTTTAACCATTCCGTGTAAAAATATTATTCTTTACTAGAGTATACAAGAGTAAATTTGGCTCCGTTAAGAAAGTGGTCAGAAACTGTGTTCTTTCTCCTTTCTCCTCTCTGTAATTAGATTTGAAGGCGTTATTTTGAAAATCTAGTTAATTTATTATCGCAAATTATAGACACATTTTTTTAATTAAATAATGAATTGATATATATATATATATATATATATATATATATATATATATATATATATATATATAAAAATGTGTGTGTGAATAAATTATGTGTGGTATAGAACTATGAATATAAAATGCATATACTAGCAAGGCTAATCTATACCTCTATGTAAAGCACCTATGCATCAAAAGTCTACATAGAAGTTGAGACCTAAGCTATCAAAAACTATTAACATCTACCTAGCCTATCTCAGAGCAGATGTTACAAAAAGATGATCTCCTCAAAATATATAGGTTCCATGCCTTTAGTCCTCGTTTGACGAATTTGATAGCTCTAGCATATGCTTTACCTCCATAGGGGAGTTTGGAACTACATGTGTCCATCAAAATGATCCTCGCCTAGATCACCATGTGTTGTCAAGGTACTCAGTCTTCCTAAAGGGCAGTGTTGCTGGGTCCATCATCGAAATGATCTAAAATCAAAGCATAAGGGTGAATCCCTTCTTGTGTCATCGCAGACTCACACACACAAAAGCTGTAAGTAATTAATACCTAAAAGTCTCCCGCGTGAGACTACTAACGATCACACATGTCACTATCTAACACAATCTAGTTAATTATTCATCCTACTAGCCAATTGTCTTCTCGAGTTTCCAATACTTAGTGGACTCACAATTTTGACATCATGATGTCTGATAGGGAATACACATATCACATCACAACATGCGTTCTCACCAATATAATAATGTTCAATAGTATGTCAAGACTAGTTGAGTTAGATCCTTGGCTCTAGTACCACACTCAACTATCACTTCATGAACTTAGTATGTTCATGAACAATTCGACAGAAGCTACTCTATGGTCATCACAACTCTAGGGACTAACACCCTAACCTTTCTCACAAGGTTTTTATTCTACTCTGATCCACCTAGGAGTCCTTTCACGCAACACACAATGGATGTCGAGCACTTACACCGAAATCTTGATGACTTCCATGCCCACTCGGCCCATACATATGCGTCTAGTCTCTATCATCCCTCAACATCTCAAATAGGACCTCTAAGTGATCACCATCATCCATGACCTACGAACAACATCAAGCTTAAGGTTTCTAGGGTAACAAGTACATTCATTCTTACTACAAATAAGGTTTTTGTTCTCAATACAAGGATAAATATTCACACAAGAGTTCATCCCGATACTAGAGTCATCTACCCTAATGCTGTTATCACAGAATATCATATGGACAATGGTTGGAGTTCATACAAGTTCTACAAAAATATACATTGAAAATTAATATTTTCACAATGAATATTAACTTTCAATGGGCTTATAGAGTATCACATGAAGTTGGATTATAAGAGATATTCAACACAGAGATAGTAGATAAAACATAGAAATTTTCTAGATAAATTTGAATTTTCTCAAAAATTGGGCAAAGTCTCTTCTATAATTTAGACATCCGAAAAAATAAAAACCTGCACAAAAACTAGTCCATAGCTACTAAAATAGTCTAAAAATAATTTTAGAAATTTCAAGATATTTCACGGATCATTCACAATTAATTTCATAATTTTTTGATAATAATACACTATTCAAAAATATCCTATCAATTGAAAATAACATAAAAATAATTGTTTTTAGTCATTTCAAAATCATAATCAAACATAACAAAAATACACATACACTTCACACATCATTCTACTAGGAACATAATTCCTCTTATATTAAATAGGTAACAGAAATTGCAAAAAAAAACTGAAAACATTCAAAAACATTATACATGGCAGCTGGAACATCTACTCTCCGCGAACTACTCCATTTGAGAAAACAATCGATTCAAAATTAAGAGAACAAAATGTAGATTGATTTAACAGATTTAGAATTTCAATTTGAAATCTAGAAAGTATTTATCTTTGCCAAAATGTTATAAACAGAACGAAATTGAGGGATATAAAGACATAATCAAAGGTTGTTGTTTCAACAATTCAATCGGCAATGCGAGGATCACAACGATGCTATTGGTTTTGAAAAAGGTCAACCTTCCTCGTGACCCTTAATTTGAAAATGACAAAATTTAATTGAGAAAAGGACCATGACTTACCAAAAGAATAACGCAAACACATTATTGGTAGAGTAGGGTTATTCAAGTGATAGAACAGGCAAGATTCCGTTAGGATCGAAAAATGTACATAAAACTCCCCCCTCGACCTCACATTTATAAAATCTGTCTGGTCACTTACTTGCTTAAGTGAGGGAGCAAAGTGATGACTTTCTAGAAAAATTACTTTCTCACTTAAAGCGAGGGATTCTCACTTGAACAAGAGGACAACAAGAAGCTTCCTTGAGAAATTAGTTACTCGCTTGAGCAAGAGACTCAAAACAACAACTACATAAAAATGAATTTTAAATTTGTTTTCTTGAACTTTATACACTCTTATAAACTACATTCACATAAACACACATCAATGATTATCAAATTTGTCTCACCGTAAACTTAAACATTCTTACACATTCATCCATACATATGAATAAAAGACCGAAATCTCGTGATGTCGCAGTTACATAAGCTTTATCTACATCTCCTATCCTTAACAACAAATATGGTGTAGGAATTTCCCAACAACACTTTCTAACTTCCAACAACAAACTAAGTGTTAAACATAATTTTATCACAATAAAAATGACTTGTTGTACTAGTGTCTTCCTACCACCTACTGAATCTGCAAACAATATTGATTTCATAAGTCATAGCAATAAGTTAGTTCAAAGTAAGGTTTGTTTGCAAGGTAAGATGACTCCTAAGTTGGTAGTTCCTAAACAAATGACTAAGCTTACCATAGTCATTAGTCTTAGACGGGTGCAATGCATTCTTCTTCTGGGTCATTTTTATCAAGATTATAGTCACTTTGAAATTTTTTAATCCAAAGACATACCTTTATAGAAAATTTCATATGAAATTGTTCAGAATAAGATTGAGCTTCAACTGATTTTTTTACTCGTCATTGATACAATAGATAACGTCTGTCACCATATTTCTTTGACTTGCCTTTTTAGTGTCATATTTTTTTTTCATCACCTTTAAAACTTCCTTGGTAATGTCATGTATACGTCAATAATCATAAAGATCATTAAATAAACTATGTAAAAAAAATTCTTACACGTAAAATCATTGTCATATAATTGACTTTGCGCACGGTAAATATAAACGTCTTTGAACAAGAACTGTTTGTTGAGATCAACTAGAATATCAGGGTTTTGCTCAGCAGACATGGCATAAATTAAAATGTGACAGTATAATAGTTTACAACCTCGACATTCATTAAAAATAATCCTTCAAAATTGTGTATGAAAACTTTTTGTAAAAAAAATAACTTAACAAATCAACCTTCATAAAATATTGAATTCTACATAGAAAAAAAAAAAGACAGCTACATTTTAGTAAATTAACTCTTTTGTGCCTTGGACTTTTTTCTCTATATATTCTATATTATTTTCTGAAATAAGGAAACACTTAGTTTATAATATAAAAAAAGTATCATCACTCACTTAAATGGTTTACAAACCATTAACTCTAATAAATTAGTTTCGTAATGGCTAAAAATATTAAAGTTTTTTTTATTCATATAATAAATTATTTTAATCAGCTTCATAACGGCTTACGAAATCCACACACCGGTGCACATAAAAAATGTTTTTAATAAAAGATTCAACATTTTTTTTTAATTATTTTGACATTTTCTTATTTGTTTTTTGTTAAGAGATAAAAAAATTTGTCTCAGAATGAGTTTCAAAACCCCAAAAGCCATATACAATTTCCCACTCAAAACACAGACCATAGAAAATCTTTTTGTACAAATAAAAATAGACCTTGGAAAATGTTTTGCTTTCATGGAATGAAAAGTTTCTTATCCTTTGGAATCTGGATTGATTGAAGTGAGGAGAGGAATATCTTGTCAAATTGGTGTGTAATTTTGATTCCTAGATTTTTTGACTTTTGTCCATTTGTACTTCCATTAAATTTCCAATACGGTGCGACTCCATTTCTGGTCTTTCTGTTGTAATTGAAGACTACTAAATTTCTGGCACCAGAAGGCGTAAGTGATTTGCGGATAGAAATTAATATTCATACGCAAATCCACTACAAATCACGTATTTGCTTTGTGTCCTATAATGATCATAGGTGGGCAAGGGCAAAACCATGGCGTTATCAACAGTATATAAAATCCTCGAAAGAATACATTACATGTATTTCCACCATTACTTTTTTTAAAGAAAATTCACTCTTTTCTCTTCCAATTTACATTCTATTATTATTATCATGTGATAAGATAACAATAAAGGTTGACCCTAAAAAGCAATAAATATAAGCTAAAAAAATCAACTCAATATAAAGTAAATATTTCTCAAAAATAACATATTTGTTTGTTTAAATTTTTTAAATAAAATAAAAAATGTAACAAATTGATATGTAAGTGTTGAGGAATAAAATATTCCATTAAAAGTAGATATAAAATTAAAGTAATTTTTAAATTTTATTAAGAACAATGTGGAGAAAAAAAACTATCGAATAATTTTATAAGTTTAATTTCCAATAAAAATAGAAATTAAAAACAGTTATAAGAGAAGTGTAATCCCCTTTATTAATAGTTATAAATTATTATTATTATTATTAATATTTATCTATCTAATATATTTTATATTAGATATTAGACATTAATAATAAAAAAAATGTTTTAAAGGTTGTTGTTTTATAAATATCTCCAAGTTAAAATAAAATAAAAAATTTTAGGTTAAGGTATTTGATAACTCTCTAATGAGAGTTATTATTGTATGTTTTTTTGTAGTAGTTTTTGTCAAATTAGGATAAATTGTTTATTTTGTCTTCATGGCCTAAATAATGAAAAAAATGGAGTAAGTTGAAGTGTTAAAGGTATTTTACATATAAAGGCAATACATATCGCACGGAACAAGACTCTAGAGACATCACTGAAGGTTCTGTTACTCTATCTCGTGCAAGATATCAATTATCTCACACGAGACGACACTTTAGAGAAATTAACATAGACTCTACCACTTTATCTCGCACGACATATTACATGTGAGATGTGCTTTCTATAGGAGTTCTATAATCTTTATCACCTCATCTCACGTGATACCCTATAACTCATAAAAGATAAAGTCATTAATAAACCAATTTATAACTTAATAGGGAAAGCCATATTATTAATATTACCTACATTGCAACATAATATGTGTTGAAATGCATAAACAAAAAGTCGAATATTTGATAGAATATATTTACAATATTAAATAATAAATATTCGTATATATAATTAAATAAATTAATAGATAAATTTTAATAGTTTACATATTACATTTAAGAATTATCTTTATCTTTTTTTTATGTTAAATTTTTGTTAGGAATATTTTATTATAGGTAAATATAAATTAATAATCAAGATATTAGTATATATCACTAATTAATAATTAAAGATATTATTTTTATCATATATAATTACATAAATAAAAAAATGGGATTATAATAAGATTTATTCTAATAATAAGTTTGATTACTCATCAACCATTAACCTACATAATCCTAAAATACTTTGTCTATTAAATGTATTGACACGCTGAAACAACTCATTTATAAAGTGGACAAGAGATCATTATAAATTCGATCAGGGTTTATTAGAGACATACAATACTTATAGTGCTAAATTTAAATCTAAGTTAGTACTTAATCCTTCCTTATAATGATGGTATTGTTAAGGAAACACCCAACATTGCTCCACAAATTCCTCAAGTCAAAGTTCCAACAAAATCACCCAATATTGCTCCACAAAATCCTCAAGCCAAAGTCGCAACAAAATCTCAATATATTCCTCCCTATTTTTAGGCTAATGTATAGCTAATGTTTAGCTAATTGTTACCTCCAATTTAGGCTAGTATATTGTGTATTATAGCTTTCACACATAACTAATTGTATTATAAATAGCTTGTATATCTCTCATTCATAAAATACAATTAATCTTTTCAATCACATATCTTCTCAACATGGTATCAGTAGTCTAGATCCTAACCATTGCATTCTTCCACAATGTCATCAAACGCCTTCTCCGTTCCCAACCCCGTCGACCCCAACTATCCCATCTTTTTCGTCAACCTTTCACAATGTAAACCTTTAGTCACTACAAACAACACCACCAATTATACCCAATGGTCATCCCAAATCAAGTCATTCTTATTTGGTTTTGGCTTATATGACTATCTCACTGGAGAAAACACCTGTCCACCACCTACAATCAAAAAAGACCAAGCTGATATTCCTAATCCTAATCACGCCTCATGGGCTCGACAAGATCAACTCTTGTTAGGCTCTCTCATCGGCACACTTGATGCCAAGATCGCACCCCTTGTAGCCACTGCCGCTACATCTCACGAAGCGTGGACTGCTCTCCAATCTCTCTACGCAAACCCAACTCGAAGCCATATCCTCCAAGTCAAGAAACGACTTGACTCCATTAAAAAGACACCCGATCAAACCATCACTGACTACATGCATCAAATAAAACAATGCACTATTGAACTTGCCAATCTAGGCAAAACTCTAGATCCCGAAGACATTATTGCAAAAGTTCTAAATGGACTCGATTCAATCCAACACCGTTCCATCATCGAAATGGTTGAGGCTCGCGACACTATCATCTCTTTCGATGCCCTCCATGAAAAACTCCTACATCATGAACTCACAAAACTCCATGACAATACCAACATCAACTCATCAACACCTACCACTGCCTTCGCCGTGACCTATAAACAATCCAACTCTCGTCAACATCATAATTACTCCCGACCCCAATATTCCAAAGACAACAGCCGCCCGTTCTCAACATACTCTCCTAACTCCTCTTCATCAGCCAACACCAAATCTCCTAATGTCTGCCAATATTGCGGCTACACCGGCCACACCATCACTGTCTGTCGCCACTTCTCTCGTGCCCATCCTAACTTTACCTTCACACCCTTTGTGCGTCAATCTCGCTACACTCGCCCTCAAGCCAATACTGCTTCTTCCTCTCACGCCCCTCAATGTGACTGGATCGTAGATAGTGGTGCTACTCACCACGTCACACATGATCTTGATAATCTATCCCTTCACACTCCCTATACAGGTAACGATGATATTATCATCGGTGATGGTTCATCTCTTCCCATCTCTCATACAGGTTCATTCACTATCACATCTCAAAACAATTCTTTACTCTTTAAAAATGTTCTTTATGTTCCAAAAATTGCACAAAACATTATTTCCGTCTCTAAGTTTTGCCTTGATAATAATGCACTAATCGAGTTCACCTCTTCTTCCTTTCGTTTCAAGGCTATTTCAACGGGCACCATTCTACTCCAAGGAACGCTTGATCGAGGCATGTATACTTGGTCCCCTTCCTTCAAACGTGCCCTTCAAACGTCTCTTACATCGCCTTCTTCAAAGCTATCCACCACTTCCGCTCTCCTATGGCATCATCGTCTTGGCCATCCTTCGTTCAAAGTTTTCTCTTACATTTCAAATTTATGTAATCTAGGTTCCATCTCTTCCTTTGATTATTGTCATGCCTGCAAGATTAATAAAGCCCACAAACTTCCTTTTTCTCACTCTACTCTTACGTCTACTGCTCCTCTTGAATTGTTATTTTCGGATGTTTGGACCTCACCCTACCTCTCACATGATAACTACAAATATTATCTCATTTTCGTAGACCATTACACTAAATACATATGGTTTTACCCTCTCAAACATAAATCCGACTCCCTCACAGTTTTTCTTAACTTCAAAAAATTAGTTGAAAACTACTTCAAACGAACGATTATAACTCTATTCTCTGACAATGGAGGTGAGTTTATCAAATTGGCTCCCATCTTACGCACTCATGGTATCTCACATCTTACTACGCCTCCTCATACACTGAACACAATGGCTATGCAGAACGACGTCGTCATCGACACATTGTTGAAACTGGTCTATCTCTTCTAGCTCATGCCAAACTGCCTATCACTTATTGGACACACGCATTCTCTACCGCTGTGTATCTAATAAATCGATTACCTACACCAACTCTGCAAAATGACTCTCCCTATTATCGCCTCTTCAATATAATCCCCCGCCTACTACTCCCAATTACGCGCCTTTGGATGTCTCTCATTACCCATTACTACGACCTTACGCTTCCAACAAACGGACCCCCGGCAAATGACCATGCGTTTATCTTGGTCGTTCTCTATCTCAAAGTGCCTTTCTTTGCTTAAATCCTACCACAAACAAAATATATTCTTCTCGACATGTTACCTTCATTGAGCATGATTTTCCATTCCATCGTCTATCAAACGACCAACATTCACCTCCTACTCCCTCCCTACACGAATGGTTTCCCACTCCCCTCATACCACTTCAACCTGCCATTCAAGAAACTCCACCCATTACCAACACACCACCACCTACTCCTCCTACGACACCACATACACCAAACCCTCCTCCACCCATACTCCCACCTCTCAATCGTCCTGTTACTCGTCTCACCAACAACATAATCAAACCTAACCCGAAGTATGCCCAACTTACTACTGTTTCCTCACCTACGTCACTACCAACTACTCCCAAACAAGCACTCTCAATCCCTCATTGGCGTGATGCTATGCTTGATGAATACAATGCTCTAATGAAAAATAATACATGGACTCTTGCACCATCTAGTGAAGCTCGAAACGTCATTGGTTGTAAATGGGTTTTCAGGATCAAATATAATCCTGATAACACGATTGATAAATATAAAGCTCGCCTTGTCGCAAAAGGATTTCATCAACAAGCTGGTCTTGACTACTCGCCACCTTTAGTCCGGTTATCAAACCAAGAATTGATTCGGCTTATTATATCACTTGCTCTCCAAAACAACCGACATTACGTCAACTCGACATCAACAACGCTTTTCTCCAAGGTGATCTCCAAGAGACAGTTTTCATGCAGCAACCGTCTGGCTTTATCGACGCTAACAACCCTTCTTTTGTGTGTCGTTTAAACAAAGCCATATACGGGTTAAAACAGGCTCCACGAGCGTGGTTCAAAGCTCTCACCTCCTATCTACTTCAGTTCGGTTTTACAAAGATTCTCTCGACCCCTCTCTTTTATTTACAAGACAAATGGCAATCTCCTCTATGTACTTGTTTATGTAGATGACATTATCGTAATCGGTCCTTCACCCGATTTTGTCTCGCTTTTCTTTCCAACTTTGCCAAACGGTTTTCTCTCAAGGACTTGGGGCAACTCTCCTTCTTCTTAGGAGTCGAAGTACAACACAACACTTCTGGTCTGCTTCTCTCCCAAAGAAAGTACATACATGACCTCCTTCAACGTCATAACATGCTTGATTGCAAACCGTCAAATACTCCTATGCTTGCTCATCCTCAACTGGTACAAAATACCTCCACACCGCCATGTGATCCTCGCTATTTATCGATCTGTCATTGGAAGTCTCCAATACTTATACCTCACACGTCCTGACATTGCTTATTCTGTCAACAAGTTAGCTCAGTTCATGCTAAACCCACAAGAGGCTCACTGGACAGCTCTCAAGAAACTCCTACGATATCTTTACGGGACTTCTCACATTGGCTTGCAATTACATCGCAATACTCCGTCGTCACTACATGCCTTTAGTGATGCGGATTGGGCAAGTGATGCTGATAATTTCATCTCCACTACAGGCTATATCATATATCTCGGCAAAAATGCTATCTCCTGGACGTCACGCAAACAAAAAACGATAGCTCGATCCTCAACCGAAGCTGAATTTCGTGCCATTGCTGACACCACAGCCGAGCTCACTTGGATAAGATCTCTTCTACAAGAACTCGATATCCACTTATCCTCTACACCTGTTATATATTGTGATAACTTAAGTGCTACAAATTACTCCGCCAATCCGATCTTTCACTCTCGAATGAAGCACGTTGCTCTCGCATTTCACTTTGTTCGTGAACAGGTCCAAGCTGGAACACTTCGGATTCATCATATCCGCGGCTATGATCAGCTCGCCGACGGTCTCACCAAACCTCTACCTCGCCCACGGTTTGAATTTCTATTATCCAAGATTGGCCTCTTCAATGGAAGGTCCATCTTGAGGGGGAATGTTAAGGAAACACCCAACATTGCTCCACAAAATCCTCAAGTCAAAGTTCCAACAAAATCACCCAATATTGCTCCACAAAATCCTCAAGCCAAAGTCGCAACAAAATCTCAATATATTCCTCCCTATTTTTAGGCTAATGTATAGCTAATGTTTAGCTAATTGTTACCTCCAATTTAGGCTAGTATATTGTGTATTATAGCTTTCACACATAACTAATTGTATTATAAATAGCTTGTATATCTCTCATTCATAAAATACAATTAATCTTTTCAATCACATATCTTCTCAACAGGTATATCATATAACTTTTCTAAATTTTTATGTCATCTTTTTTCTTATCTATTAATTAAATTTAATATTTTTTAATTAGAATTAACATCTTTCATTCCGAATATGGTTAAAAGAACGAATAATATTTTTTAAAATAAATATGACTATTTTTTTTATATTTATAATTGTGCATCTACTCACTTCAGTATTAATAACATTAATAATACATAAATGCATATTATATAATTTTTTTAAATTAAAAAAGTTCATAAAAAATAAAAATTTTATACTAAAACGTAAAATGTGATCTACAAGGCCATAAAATTCTTAGTTTATTACCCCCATTAAATTCCATAAAAAAAAAAACTTCTATTTTAGATTAATGCATAATAAAATGCACCTTGTACCAAAATGACATAATGGGTTGGTTAATTTGTTGATCCATTAATCCATATAATCATATTTATGGATGTTAGCGATAAGCATTGAAAAAATTGGCAATTTGGTATTTGGTGTAAAAATGGGGAAAACTAGTACAAATTGTATAATCCAGAAATAGATTGAAAAGAACAAATAAAGGAATACATTGGGGGAGAGGAGTGTTGGCAAGCCATTCTAAAAACATTGAGTGGCAGACCATAACCAGTGGGGTTTGTGCATGCATAGTTTCCCAGAAAGCTAAGTTAAATCATATGCCAAAACTTGTTGGTATTTTCGGTGAAAACGAAATTCAATATATAGAGCATATTCCTCAAAGAAAATATCCAAGTTCTTCTTCTCTATTTAGTCAAGATTACGAGTCCCTACTTTGATTTTTTTCTTTTTTCTTTCCGTGAGCAATCCAATATTTTCTGCTTGTTACCAAAGCCGTTGGATTAATTAGAGGGTAGGAACTTTATTGTCATAAACTGTGTGAGTATTTTTATTTTTATTTTTCTTCTGAGTTATTGCATGTGTGTAATGTTTATAGGGAAAATGTTTTTTCTCTGAGAATAAAAAATAAATACTAATCATTAAACTTCATATATTTGAAAAAAAATAATATATATATATATATATAAATAACATTTTAAACAAAGAAAATTACACTAAAAACTATATTTATTATCTCTTTTAATTTTAAAAGATAAATTATCTCAATTGATATTTTAGGAGTTTCTTAATTCAATGATCGTAAGTAAAAAATATTTTTTCTTAGTTTAAGAATTTTCTTATTAAAGATATCAAACAGACACTTTCACATGTATTATACATGATAATTATTTATTTTATATGATTAAAGTTATAATAAATAAATATGTTTGATTATGAACATTATATTATAATGAAATTTCATAATAAAAATATTTTAAAATATAAATTATATTTTACATTTATAATAAATAATTTATATTATAGCATAAAATTATTTTTAACTATTGATAACTGAATTTAAGAAAATTAAATGAAATTTAGAAAAAAAATATTTTAAAATAATATATTAAGAGATATCAGAAGTTAAGAAATTCCTAAAAAACACTTTAATTGATGAAAAATAATAAAAAATAATCTAATTAAGTATGGTCCTGTGTGAGAGATAATTATTCTAATATATATATATATATTCAATGAGATGTTGTAAACGATCAATTAATTTCTTTTACTTAACATGGTGTCGTTTTCTTTTACAGTCAAATTCTTGTTCTACCAATCGTGTTTGTTGTTTCCCAAAGGTCAATGAGTTGTCAACATAAATTAATATTATATATATCGATTATGAGATGAAATCAAAGCCTGTGACTGAAAATGGGCTTTAGCACCCTAATAGACCAATATTCATCTAAACTAAGAAAGACAGGCACATGTGATGTGTGCTGTGTTTGCTTGCTTTGTACTTTGAAAGAATAATGTTCACATATTTGCCAGCACATTCTTCCCAACTAATTCTGCTATTAACTCATGCTTGTTGATGAAGACATACAATTAAACAAATAATTAGATAGCTTTAAAATTATTAGAGTAAGAATAGTAGTAATATTGGTCAACTCAAGTTATTAGAATAAAAATAGCAGTGTAATATGGGTCAATGAAATTGGGAAGGTTTGTTCATCAAATTGTAAACAGAATTACGGCTGAGTAGTTTGTAGGTGATGGGGTTTCAATTTTAATTTGTATACCCACCATTTTGGATTGGCTTATTTGTCCATTTCACTTTCAGTAAAACAACTTTGAAGATACGAACCACGACAAATTTTTTGAAAATGCAGGGCTCAGCGTATCTTATCTCTGGTTAAGAAATTGGAAGAAAACGCTCGAACTTTGTTTCGGTCAAGGTAAATTAAACGATAACTAAGGGACAATATGAAATAATTTATATTCTCTTATTTTAATGTTGTATAATTATAGAGATAAATTATTGTTCTTCCTCCCACTACATCACATATTAATATCATTCGTAATGTGTGGTTAAAATTTTACACATGGAAGAAAATAAACACCGATTCTTCCGTTAAATGATTGTTCCCATATATATATATATATATATATATATATATATATATATATGAACACAATATATAGTCTGATACCATTATGTCAACCATAAACGTTATATGGTAAGTGGTAACTTAAGAGGACAAATGTAATATTAAAAAATAGAAATATATCAAACCCAATTTAAAAAATATATCGAGGTTCTGAACGTAAATTTATTTTATTATATCTATATATTGGATTAAAATTAATTATTCAAATTCAGCAATTTAACATATCTTATTCTTTGACTTTATCTGTTTGTGTCTCTTTATCGAGCTGTCTTGATTTTTACTTAATAGTTTTACTTTGTCTGTTTAAACATAATTTTGTCTGATTTTCTTAGTAAATTTGAAATTTATCTTCTAAGTTCAGATTTTTATTTAAATAATTTATAATTATTAATATTTAAAGAATATAATTTATTTTTAAATAAATTTGAATTATTGTATAATGTATGGAAATTATCCCTGTAATACACACTGTCACATCCTTCTAGAAAACGAATATAAATTTTTTACCAATTTTATTAATTGTAAAAGCATAATTGTTTGACCGAGACATCCATTCTTTCTTAAGGATAATAAAATAAATGACAAGGTAATAACAAAATTCGTACGTAGTATCAATTTTGGGGTGGAACACTAAAATAGAAGAGCATTCCTCATCAAGAGAATTGTTAATTAGAAACTAAAATATTAAAAAGACAAATATCCAATCCCTATTTTATAAACGAATCTGGTTTAAAATCCTTTTTATTATGTCATGTAACGAGTTCATAATAAAAAATTTTAGTATTTAATTTTGATTAACATCGCTTGTAAAATATTTATTAATTTTATCAATGATTAATTTTTGTCATATGATTTAGGTAGTCACTTTTAATAAGGTTTCAATTTTCTTTTTGCGTAATTTATGTTATTTTTTTTATATTTTTCTAAGTATTATTATTTTACATTTAATGATTTCAAATTTAATTTCAAATTTTAAATTGACATATTGTACCAAATTAAATACATATTTTTAAATAGATTAGATTTTACAAGTTAATGTCGATTTGAATTGTTTTAAAAATTTTGAACTTTGACATACCAATCATATAGCATGGACTTATGTTGGATGCACATTTTTCCCTTGTGGACATAATTACTAATCGGTTATGTGCTTTTGACTTGAATAATGAAAATACAGAGTTTAAATATTCTAAATTTTATCCTTTTTATAAGTATAATTTTTAATTTTTAATTTTTTATAGTCCATTCTTAAACTTTATCTTATTTATAAACAGATACTAAATTTTAATTTATTTCAATTAATTCATAAACTTTACTATTTATGAAATAAATACCTTAAATTTAATCACATGTTAAATTATTGTTAAAATTTATTTTTTAAATATAATTTTTAATAAAATAAATTATTGTGTCTTACATATCAATAATAATTCATTCATTTTTTCTTCTTGAGTTATGACTCAATTTTTTAATTTCTTAAAATATAATGAAAATATGACTTTTTTAATTTGATTTTTTTAAAAAATTTATTTATAAAAATAAAATTAAAAATGATTGAGATGAAATTTAAATTGAAATCTTTGTGTGTAAATATAATAAAGTTTAATGATTGACTGAAACAAAATAATATTCATGGGTGAGTAAATGGGTTAGCATGCCTCATCTAAGGCATGCACATGCAAGACAATATTTAAGCAGAGTAAAACTATCGTCTTCTGAATTGAAATTTTTGATACGTTCTCGCCCCATAGAGCCTACTGGTCAAATGAGCTAGTAGACCACAACTAATTTTTAAAAAGGAATAAATGTTATCCACTTAAATTAAAAAAATTAAAATTTTCATTTTGAAAAAAATATAAATATCTTAACAAAAATACAAATAAAGTATTAGAAAGTGAAATGATTCTTCTAAAATGCATAAATCCAAAAACTTTCAATAATATGAAGAAGAAAACCACAGTAATTAACAATTTAAATAAATTCTCAACAAATATCACTTTAACCGTTAATACATCCATTCAAATAAAAATTTTAAAAAAATAAATAAATTTTCACCAATAAATATTAAAATATAATGAAAATCTGAATAAAGTATTAATTAATGCATTAAAAAATTAAATAATATAAAATGATATCCCGTATCCCGTGCAAAATAAGTAAAAAATTTAGACTAATTGAAAAATATGGATATTTTTGGCCACTGAATTGTGCATACCATAAGTCGCATGCATGTGCTGGTTCGTGAGACTCAACTTATTTAGTCACCCCTAACGATGTTTATTTAAAGGTAAGATAAAGATGAAGAATTTGTTCTAATAAATTTAGAAAAAGATGTTTATTTAAAGATGAGATAAATATCAATAATTAATGGTAATAAATTTAAAATTTAAAATATTTATTTATAAAAGGGCATAAAATCTAGGATATTTAAGTCTTTTTCCTTTAAATAATTTATTTTTATAATTTCTTTATCAATTTCAAAAATCTTATTTGTTTATTATATTTTATCTATAACTTCTAAAACTATCAATAAAGGAAATCATTTCTGCAACTACTTTTGTTTTCTATATTTATTACTTATTAGTCAATTTTACTCTTTTAAACTTATAAATTTATTTATCATATTTCTAAATTTAAATTATTATTTTATAATCTCCATGCTATTCTTAATAAAATTTAAAAATTAATTCAGTTCATACTAAATAAAATATTTTTATTCTTTCACCATTCACATCTTAATTTGTTATGATTTTTTAATTTATTTAAAAAATTCTCTCTACCAATTCTAGTTACACAGAAATCCAAATACACTAATGTAACAAGTGTCCTTACTCGTTATTAATAATATTGATGTCTAATAGTGTATTTTTCATTTTTTTAATACACATAATACACGATAAATGTATTAGTATATAGAATATATTTCCCCCAAAAAAACATCTCTTTTACACAAAAATAACAGAGTCAGCATTTGAATCATTTTATCAAAGGAATCTAATTTAAACTTAATAGATGATATGGATTGTTACAAATTATTTGATACTCTTGATATCCTTTTCAAATTCTACTGATTAAAAAAACCGAGAGAGCTTTATTTTCAAATGGCGATCAAATACGGTAGGATACGCAGATGGAGAAACAGTTGATTATCTAAGTCAAACAAGAAAGTAGGACAAAAAAATCAAAAAAAGTAAAAGGTTGTCCTCCAACTTAATATTACTAAGCTACTTGTAGCTACAATTTACATTATATTTGGGTTGGGGTGGCAGGAGAAGGCACTTGGAAACTTCACGTCCCATATTTTTGGCTTTAATAGTCTCATGACTCATTGACTACTTTCTCATTCGACCGTATAAAGAAACCATAAAACAAGGACTACGCATGTTTTCTTTTTTTAATTAGCCTGGTGGGGACGCTTAATTCAAACAAGGTTGATAGGACAGCCACCACTGGAAATCAAATTTAATATCACAAATTGTATACAATGAAGATGATTAGTAGCGACAATTGAAAAGTTAATATTAAAGTAAGTATTGTACATATAATTTAATTGTATGAATACTCCTCAATATTGAATAATTTTCCCCTAAACCGATCTAGATAACATAGGTGATACAATTGATTGATAGTCTTTCTACGAATATTTTAATTAAAAAAATTCCTCCTAATTATGTACTTGTATATAATATTCCCCTAGTTCTGTAGTTATGTTATGCTTTGACACTGCAAACAAGTTTCTTAAAAATTAAAATAATGAGTTCTTTGTTTTGATATTGAGGCTATTAGCTTAGGTTGTACATAGTAATATGACTTATATATGACTCTATAAACTAGTCGACAAGAAGGTGATTTTTATTTTTTAATTATTTAATAATTCTTCACAGAAAGGACTAATACAATTTAGCAGCAAGAGATTGTATATATATAAACAAAGCCCAGAAAGCAACAGCTATACCAACCAGAAAGTGCAAGTTTTTTAAATCATGGAGAAGACAAATTCGTATCTCACTGTTTGCACCAATGATACTTTAGTTACAACGTTACAAAGAATTTTAAAATATTTTAAAATGGTAGTAGGGGATCATTGCTTGGTTTGGCAACACTATGCCAAATTGACATTTTATTATAGGTTTCTTTGCCAAAAGAAGTAAATTATTGATTTAATACGAATTTCATTCTTATTCTTATTTTATAATTTAATTTTTCACTTATTAATAATTTTTTATTAAGTCATATAGTTTCTCTTACATTAATTATTTATTATAATTTTGTAATTTTATATTTTATATTTTATTCTAATTCAATGTCATTAATTTAATTTAATTATAGTTTGAATTAGATTTTTAATATAAATTTTGACATATTAAGGATATCTTCGTTTGGATAATTTGAATTTTGAGATTATTTTCATTGTCTTCACCAATGATGAATTAAAATTGATAGTCAAAAATTATTTTTTTTGTAAGCTTAAAAATTATCAAAGTGAGTTTTATTCATCCTAACTGGCTGGCTAACTATATAACCAGGAACATTTTTGTTACAATTGTCATTCTTAAAATTCTTTAATTAACAACCAAAGATTTTGCTAAAAACACCACCTTTACAAACTTCTGAATTGATCCTGTCTTCTAAAAGCAATAATGGTGAGAAGTTGTAGCAGTTGACGGTATTTTGGTTTTCTTTGGGCTGGACGACCAATTTTGATCTGGTCCAAACACAAAGCTTACGAAGAGGATAATGTATAGAGTGGACAACTTTCCTGCTCTAGTACTCTTTTGAACAAAAATAAAACAATGTGCATTAAATTGATTTGTTAATTGATTCATTAGTTTAGAGAAGAGCCATTGAACATTGAACATTGAATTTTAGCACGTTCTGTATAGAAATTTCAATGAAAATGGAAGTTGTTGATCAAGTCTAGGCGAAAATAGTAATAACTATTTCTTGATTACCAGACAACTTGGCATTATATATAAGTGCAAAACTTTTTTCACAGACTTTTTATCAAAATTAAATTGATTGACGTTTGAATAGTTTTGTTTTGGTGTGCATAAGATTTGAATAGTTTATACGGCAAGAACTCCAAACTTTTTTAATGGACTTAAGCTTGATCTCTAATTTATGGGCCTGAAAAGGAGTTAATAGAGAATCCGGGCCCTGTCTTTTTGCTTGGTAAAGAGAAACTTGCCCCAAAAAAATATATTAGATTGGACAACGAAGTTTAGGCTTAAAAGTCAAGGTAACTTTATCATCATCTATGAAAAAAACAATAGATGTTTTTAGATAACACATTTATGATGGAACTTCAAATCGAGGTTGGATTCAAGAAACGTTTTTTGTTTTTATTTTATATTTTTTATTTCAAAATTTTGAAATTTTAGAAAACATTTTTTAATTTTATTATAATTACCTCATTTTTATCGTTCTCACTTTTTATTTTTTAAATTCCACGAAAACAGTGAAATAATATTTTTTGTTTTCTATGTCAGACTTTATTTTAAGAATATTTTCAAGAAAAATATTTTCAAAATTACAACTAAATATATTTTCTTAATATTTTTTGTTTATAGTAAAATGAAAATAGGAAATAGATAAATCAAACCATATCAAGTCTCTAACTCTAAAGTTATTAATGGACAAAATATTTTTGTGATTATAAAAGTGTAAGTAAGTGTGATAAAGATGTGTTGTTTTTAATTTAATAATATAGAATTTTATCGCATGATAATAAATGACTCAAACTTCTAATAAGTAAGTTATCATTCAATTAATACAAACAAAAATAATACGATAAATAAACGCATAATAAAAGTATCTAAATTTATTAGAGTAAAGGTTTCATCCAAAAAGTACTTCCTTTTGAACACATTTTTTTAAATTTAGTGTTCAAGCACCAAAAGTTATAATTTAAAATGATGAAAGATTTGATGAAAAAGATTTCACTTGACTTGATATTTATAATTTACTCTTTTATAAGCAATTGTATTTATTATATTTGAAAGGTTAACGTGTTTTGTTAAAGAAAATGTTAGACATTCTTTAAAATAATAACTAAAAAGGTAAAACACAATAATGTCTTAGAATTAAAAAGGACGATACGTGTTAGAGTACACTTATTCCGAACCCATTTCTTATTAGAAGTTTCCTTATTTTTTATATCTTGTACCATTCCGACCTGTTTGTTATTAGAAGTTTTCTTTTTCCTTATACCTTGTAATGATTCAAATCTCAATGGTCACTTTTTCATTCCTATAAAGAGTCAACTTATCAAACAAATCCCAATGGTCATTTTTCATTCCTATAAAGAGTCAATTTATCAAAGAGATAGATTCACAAGCACATCATCAATGAATGACGTGCTAAAGAAAACCTTTTTGTCTTTTGATGAAACTCTTGGTTTTGAAGAAAATATTTAAGTGTAACCTTTTGTATATTTTTTATTTAGCAAAGTTTTTCTTTTTACTGAAACATTATGAGATAAATTTGTATATCTTTTCATTAAGAGTTATTTAATAAACCTTCAAATACTTATTATTTGTTTGTAGAATCTAGGAATGACTTTGTAAGAAAGAATACTCAATTTTAGTAAACTTTGATATAAGTTTACATAGCTAGAGTTAGGAGCGATTTTGTAAGAAATATATTTGGATTGAGCTAGAAGTGACTTTATAATAAAGAATATTTGTAACTAGTGTTGGTTGGTGGAAATCTTTCAAGTGTCTTGAAAGTACTAGACGTAACTTAGTTGAGCCAACCAATATTAAATTTTGTGTTCATTTTCTTTCCTTTTTATCCTTACTAGACATTCTTTTCAACTCTTTTCATTGGAAGATGTTTGAATTGTCTTTATAAAAATACAATTGCAAAATTATTTTTCTAAAAATGAAAAGTTTTAATAAACATAATTCAACTTCTCCCATTTTCGTGTTTATTTCTTACTCTTTCAATTTGTATCAAAAACTCAGCTTCTAGGTTGAGCATCTGTATGGAAAATGAAAGACAGATTGTCAATAAGCCATCGTTATTCAAAGGATAAAACTATGACTACTATAAGTAAAGAATGATAACATTCTTGGATGTTGCCAACGTAGATATGTATGGCATGATATATTTGGGTGATTACATCCCTATAAAGGACGAGATATCCATAAAAAAGAAAAATTGGAATGAAGAACAAAAGAAGATGTATCTCTTGAACTCAAATGATATAAATGTCATTATGTGTGCCCTATCACAAGAAGAATATGCATAAATGTACAACTTAATGCAAGGCAACTCAAGGAAATAATGACTAGGCACAAATTCAATGAAAGAAAGAAGAAGAAATCCAAGAAAGTGAAGAAGAAGAAATTCAAGACTCAAGGAATATTCATACGATTAAGAAGATAAACAAGTTCTTGATACCGATGTAAGTCAAACTCTAGTCTTTACTAATTTTCCCTAATCTTCGTTCTGCAAGTAATGGAAGACTTATAGTAATGGAAGACTCAACGAAGACTTATAGTAATGGAAATCAAGAAGAAATAGAAATAGGAAGTGGAAAGATCAAGAGATGGAGATGGAGCCATGGACAAAGCTAATAAGCCAGTGGAGAATTGTCACAATGGTACTAGAAACCATTAATAAGATCCAAGGTTCTTAACAATAAAGTCTAAGAGAGAAACCTCTCACAAGAAAATTTAATTATCTTAAAATTTGATCAAAAGTGTTTACAAGATTTTTACAAGCTAGAAAAACTTGTAGAAGAAACTACTCTAAAGATAAGATAAATAAACAAGCTAATGGACTTGGGCCACAAATTTCTCCAAGGCTAAGTTACATATCAATATCACTATGTTATATGTCAATTTCAACTTAAATTTTATCCATTTGATAAAGATTCAAATCAAATGTGTGGATCTAGTTTTGAATTAGACACAAATCTTAATCCAAGAGAAGACACCTTGAGCTTTTCTCTATTTAAATTTACAATTTGAATTTTAAATCTAATTCAAGGTAAAATAAATCCTAAATTTAAATTTCAAATGTGAATTTAAAATTAAAGAAATTTAAGACTCAAATTCACCTATACACCTTAAGTTTCACACTATGAGCTTATTAGCCTTTAATGTGTATGTCTAAGTAGCAAAATGTAAAATTTTTTGAGAGCTCCATTAACTTCTCACAATTACTCAAAAGCTAATCAAAATAAAATTACAAATTATTTTTGATACTTAGAAGATTAGGTGCTTTAATTCACTTGATAGAAGAGGTTGGAAGCTTGAGTTTAACTTTAAGGCTTAGAATTTTTTGCTCATCCCTTTTTTTCTTATTTTTTACTCTTTCAATTTCCAACCAATATTAAGCATGTACTGGTGGTATTGGAGTCCAACTACTCCTTGACTAAAGCCTCTAACAAAAAATATATACTAGAGAGATTAGTTATAAAAATAATAATAAATATAATATCGTGAAAAATGAAAAAAATATTTCCATTTTCATGCAGATCAACCATGGCCCCATGTATTGGTAAAAAAATAAAATAATTTTATTTCAATAATAACTATAATATCAATTAACTTACTCATAAAATATATACATATTTTTCTCTTTTCATATTTTATATATATTTTTTATATTTTATGATTAATTATCTAATTATATACATATTATAGATATTACAGATGTTAATATTTTTCCATGTTAGTTAATTATAAATGCTGAGCTGAGCACAATTCTTTTCCCGATGTTGTTCTAGTACTTTATAGTTAGATGGAACACGTACATGTTACGATAATAAACCAGTACATGAATTAACTAAATTTAATGTAATTCATCTTTTTATAATTAGTTTAGAGACTCAAAAGTTATTATGAATTTTGATTATTCGCCTATTATTATATAAGTAGAAAGAAAATGGTTAATATAACACTACGTACTGACCTTCAAATTATAACCAAAAATAAATAAATTTTCACACGATAACTTTCACATTAGCTCAAGAGACATTCTTGATTAATTCTCATAAAAAATAATTTAATTTTTATCAAAACAGAAAGGACTGAAGGGACTATGAACTTAAACAGTTAAATCGCTTTAAAAGCCTGGTTAGCTTTTGGGTCGAAATATTCTTTCTCCAAAAACAACAGCTTCATTGACGGATTCAGAATTATCCTCTCAAACTATTCACGCGTTTTCAAAAAGTGCTCTTTGATCAACAATCGGAACATGTTAACAAACTGCACATATCATGCATGCTATGCATGTTAATCTCACTTAATATTTCACCCCTCCTACTGAAAAGTGAAATAACCTGCACATATTAATAACCTTCAAATCATCAAAAGGGACGACCCACAACTATAAAAGAAAAATACATAAATATTTAGAAATTATTTAATTCAAGTAACTTATAAAAAAAAGTCATATTTTCAGTTCAACAGATTTGACTAGTTAAAATTTAAAAAATATTCTTCAAACAACTTTAACTTAATCTAAGATACTCGTTTTTATTTCATTTCAAATTTTATTTTATTCTGTTTCAAAATTTATTTTATTTTATTCCAAGATTTTATTCTTTACTAGTTTGATTCCATCCATAAGTTTCTTGTCCCTCGTTCAATTTACCGCGCGGCTAAGTCTTGTGGACAAGAGATATAAGATAAATATATTCATCATATTCATGTTGAAGACAAGTGCTTGAAAATAATACTAGAAAAACTTCCTCAAATTTCTTGATTCACCAAATAAACATGTCCCGCTTAACTATAAGATACTAAAATGTCTCATAAAGATAAATATTCAATTTTTTCTTCGACAATAAGATAAATATCTAATTAATCTTCCTAAATATACCTTGACTGTTATAACATACTTTGAAACTAATTAACATGCTAACTTGTAATTGAAGTTGTTGAAGACTTGATTCTATTTCCAATTTTGTCTAATATCCACGTCGAACTGGTTTACGCTCTCGCGGTCGTCGCTTTAATGGCTCTGGTCTGTCACCAACACCAGATTCTGAGACCTGCCCTGACCCACATGCAGGTGGCTTCGCTTTTACTGGTTCCACTTCATGATCCCCACCCTGACGACGTTGATAAACACGGAAATTCTTCTTCTCACTCTGATTAATATTAGGGTGTTGTTGAACCTGTTCTTGGAGGGAAGACGAAGAGGATAATTCTATAACAATCTCAGTCACGGGAACGGACTTTGGCAAGTCTTGCACTTTTGCAGAGCCAGATTTTTTCTTGTTCTTCTTCTTACCCTTACGCGGTTTTGTCGCTGTTGTTACTTCCGCGACAACGGGGCTATCCTCTAGAAGGACGTATGTTCCATTTTCGGCAAGCGCGAGCTCCTGACCTAGGCAAAGCTTCTCCAACTGAAAGCGAAGAATTCTGGAATGGGCAAAGGGCAAATCATGAAACTTTAATTTAATGAATTCCGATATGGCCTCTTCAGTGGAGCCATTGTCTTCGTTCAAATCCAATATCGCTGTGCGTATCATCAACGCGTAAGGAGGGTGCATGGGGGAGTCGAAGCCGCGGGGGAAAACCTCGTTGAGTCGACGTTCGAGGTCGGAGGAATCCACGGTGGGACCCACTCGAGATATGATGGAGTCTTTAAGGTTAGCCATGACGCGTTTGTTTCTGGAATCTTCCCCGCCATTGGAAGATTTGGTTTTGGAATTAGGATGATGAAGCTGAGGACGTCGTCGTTTAGAGTGGGCGCGCATGGGTTGTGGTGCAATGTAACAGTTGATCAGGAGAATTGGGTTTGATTACTGCGTAACGTGTGTCGTTTGGGCTTGCACGTTTGCGTTGGCTCCCGAGGTTTTTGTTTCAATTTAAGAGAGTGGCGGTGGTGGGGGCATTCTATTTCTATGTGAACCGTAACGTTCACCACAAAAACCTACCCTCTCCCGCTTCACCCATCATTAATGCATACAAATCTATTACTTTTCCAGCAAAAAACCCTAAATATTTTTTTAGGTGTTATTTCTATTATTTTTTTAATTACAATTTTATTTATTTTGATAATATTCGTAATAAATAATTATATTAAATGATAACATATATTATTTAAATAAATTATAATTTAACAGTAGAATAGAGTAGTATTTTTAACATTAGAAATAATTTTTCTGTTTAAGCGAAACTGATTGTGTATCCTTACATAGTCAAAGTATTATTAATTAAATTCAGCAAAAAAAATTTAATTACTATCAAAAAATATTCTAGTTTAATAATTACTATAATAATAATTTATCATAAATAATGACATTTTAATAAAATTAATTCAGTCTGGATATAAAGTGTTTTATTTAATATCTTATTATTTATAATAAATTCTAATTATAGTAATCACTAAATAAAGATGTTGGGAAAAAAATATTAGTAACTAATAATACTTTAAATTTGTAAAATATTAATCATTTCAAATATCAATACTTGTAAAATAGGGATACAATTAATAACGTTTTATATTTTATTGTTGTATACGAAGAACATTTAAAACTTTCAAATTAAAAATATCTTACGAAAACAAAATTCATTTCAAACTTAATACTTTATTACGAAGCTCATAGTGATAAGTGAAATGACTACTTTTATATATATATATATATATATATATATATATATATATATATATATATATATAATAACGTCTCTGTTTTCTAAAAATTGAATATTTAAAAATATAGAGAACGAAAAGAAAGATCAACCGAGGGAAAGATCAAAATAAATATATAAAGAGCCATTAATCTCAGAAGAAAAGGACAATGTTATACACGGGCAATAAGGTTATATACTGAAAATATAACATGTAATCTCAAATATTTATCATGTATTAGAAATTTGGTGACTTTTATAAAATTAACACATTACAAATTTGTTAACTTCGAAGTTTATAAACTTAACATTTTATCTTGTTCTTTGCATAAGATAAATCTAATATGTGAAAAATATCTATATGATTAAATGAATAAAATGTACCAAAAAAAAAATTATGACAAGTTAAAACACCTGTATAATATTTAATTTTTTATTTTTGGAACAATTTTGTTTGAAAATTAAATTTTTATCAAATTAAAATTGACTGAATAATAAAATTATTAATATTAATAATATTTTATCCTATGCATTACAAATATTTTTATTGATTCATAAATTTAGATTAATAATATATTTATTTTCATTTTCATTTTGAAAAACTTTTCATTTTAAAATATTTTCATAAAAAAATATATAGATTATTAATAAAATAAAAGAGAGAAATATTAAAAGGAGTTGAGAAAATAAAAAAAATGTAAAATCTATCAGGATAAAAATAATTTTTAAGATATGAAAAACGAGAAATGATATAAAAAAGTGTAAAAAATGGAACATTATGAATAAAGATAACTATTTTAAATCATACATATATTTATTAATTGTATTAAAATTATATAACTCTGATATGTAACTGGGTGATAGTGTAAAGTTTTACATGTTAATATGTTACTAATTTTATCTATTTACATTTTACTTTAAAAGATTTTCACTCTTTAAAATTAGCATTTATTCATTATTCTAACCGATCCACTCCCATTTATTAAATTATTGAAATCTTTATCACAAGAGGAGCCCATTCTACTCGCCCTGTATGTTAAACTTTTTTTTTTTTTTTTGTTCAAATCAGTTTTAATGTTTGCTAATTTATTTGAAACAAGATATATTATCTTGTAATAACCTAAAAGCTATAAAACTCGCGCTGTATTTTAAACTGTTTTTTTTTTTTTTACTAACTCAATTTTATCTGCTCACCGCCCAAGCAATAAAAGTTGTGGTTTCCCGATTAATGTTTTGCATTTGCCATGACTCTTTGCTTTTGAATCACACTAATACACACTTTCATTGAAAATAATAAGTCTTGAAAATCTAACAAGTTAAAGAAGCGTGCAATCTTCTAATTAATGCAATAAGCCTTTTGTTGTTATTGGTATTGTAATTAAAACTTCAGCCATCAAAAAGTTAAAGAACATCAATAAGGGAAGTGTCACTCAACAGGATAAGCAATAGGTGGTCGTAGTAAAGTTTTAACCCAGGTACTGCACGTTTAGAGCATAATTTTTTCATCCAAAACAATAAATTATCTTAAAATTGCTTTGCACCAAATTTATTCAAACAAAAATTGATTCTAAAAATCATAATCGATCATAACAATAGATAATTATACGTATAATTAATTATCGATCAGCATAAGTTAATTTTACAGTTGTCCCAAAACATAACACGTCCAGATAACATCGGGTTTACAAATTCGGAAAAAAAATTAGCATGTAAACTACCGCTTTACAGTTTCCTTCTTAGAAATTTGCTTTACCTACGTACACAAGAATAAGCAAGTAAAACTACCTTATACCACGTGAAAGTATAAGGCATTTGGTTTCTAGTAGATGACAAACAGAAAAAAAATAATTGTTAGTATAATATATCTATTACTGTAGATTTTAGAATACAATTTTTTTTTCACTTTAATATCTAAATTATATTATTTATTATTACTTTGATCCTTTAATTTAACTATTTATTCTCATTTTAGTCTCATAAATTAGAGATTAAAATGAAAATAGTTAAAATGAAAATGAATGATATAATTCAAGCATTAAAATGATGATAAATATCTTTCAAAAAGACTAAAATAATAAAAATATTACATTAAAAAACTATTTTATTATTTTCATATTTCAGAGATTAAATTGTCCTAAGCATGTATTTTCAAGAACCAAAATGGTGATTTACTCATTGCAAGCTAAAGCAGTACTTAGTAGAGGGGATCATATACTTAGTAGACGGGATCATATACAACTAATATAAATCACATTCACTATAATTAGCTGCATACCTTTTTTGTCAAAGTGGACATTTCCCAAAAATAATCTACATGATATCTAGATCAAATGTAACCAAACAATTCACGAATCACCAGTATAGTCCATAATAATTCATTCCATCCCATCAATCCAAAACAGGCAATAATCATTATTTTTTCTCAAAGTCATATTCTAACACAAATAATATAACAATCACATCCCATTAATTAAAAACACAATTTTCTCATTTCAATAGCCAGATTCACAAAAATAAATGATCTTACAATCACTAAATAGTACAGAAGGAATGATTCCCTTACCCTCATAGAGTTTTTTATAACTTAAGAAATAAGATGTGTTTATAGGGTATTTAAAAATATATAATTCAACGGGAAATAATAAGCTGGAGATGGTAGTTATGGATAAATCTCAATAAGAGACCTTAAACCCAAGCCTGAAGTTATCTTGTAATCATTGAAACCAGCAGAAGAAATCAAATTAACCCATTCGTTCTTGTTTCTTTCTTTTCCCGTGAAGGCCGCCATCATCGCAATATCTAAGAAAAGTTGTGTTTCCAAGGATTCATCACCTTTCTTCTCTTCGTCCATAACTATGTCTATGATAATCACCTTCCCCTTTTTCCCATCGCTTGTGATTGCCTCCTTACACTTCTTTAGAATGTTTGTGCATTCCTCGTCATTCCAGTCATGCAATACCGACTGCTTTCTCATTCAAAGTAGTAACATGCACACTTATTAGAATCTTCACCAAAAATATATTGCGATTCATTGGCTATTCATTCATGTAAAGATTGAAATAATGTCATTCAATCATTATTGTTTTTAACTTGGAGATATAATCTATACATACTCTATAAAAATTCAAATTTAAAATCATCTCTCTCTATATATATAGCAAATAAAAGCATATTTGATGTTTTACCTATCAAATAATGATGTTACTTAGTCACCGGAAAACTACATGTAAACTAATACCAGATTTTATAGGTCACATGGTCACCTAACGTCTCCTCAATTCAAGACAAATCCTAAAGGAACTCTCGTTTATGAATACAAATTAACATCCCTGTATTCAACCACTGGTTAACACAAATGAATCTTGATATTTGGATATAGAATAAATTATATTGGAAAGGAAATATTTACCTTTTGTGTGTTAAAGTAATATAATAAAATATGATAAAAGTTAAATATTTTTTTTTGTCATGGTACTTTTGTTAGTTTTGTTAGTCTTATGTATGATAGTTTTCTATATCTTTCTCAATTTTTCTCACTTTCACATAATCTTTAACTTTTTTTACTTTAAAAAGAATGATTATTTATATTTTTATAAATTAAAAATAATTAAATTATGAAATATTTTAATTAATATTAATACTATATATATTCTTATATTAATATTTTTAAAATATTTTTTTATTTTCTCTTTAATTTACTATTTAAACAGCAATAAACTTTATAGTGGTTTTAATCATGTTTTCTATGATTTTCATATATTTGCTATCGTTATTATTTTAAATATTTAAATTATTAATTTATGAAAAATAAAAAATATTTTAGAAAAATATATTTTAGATAATGTTATCTAAAAAATATTGTTTCACAAATTAAAGATATAGAATTTAATTTATATATTTTGATATTTATTTTTAATATATCTCCCCGCAATATTTTTTTGGTATAAATGGCATTAATTTATTTTTAATATATTATTGAAATATTTTTTATAATGATTCATTCTAGCATAAAATTTACATATTAGATTTGACTCATATAATGCATGATATAAAATACTAACTTACTCTTAATATTATGTTATATATATATATATATATATATATATATATATATTATTAAATTGATTAATGATTTTTTTTCTTTCCCAATGCACCCATTCAGTCGTACCTAAATGTGAAACTTGAAAGTTGAAACCAAGCAGTGAAGCAAGACGCGTTGTAAATGATAAAATTACACGATACAAAGAGTTTTGTTACCTTGAGAAGAATGGCATCAGCTGAAGGAATGGCCTCAAACATGTTCCCTCCAACATATGTTAGGTTTTCAGTTGGTTGGAAGCCAGCAACAACATGTGGGAGATCTAATACAATGCATTGAATATGTGGGAATGTTTTTGCAATGGCTCTAGCCATGGTCCCTGTGCCTCCTCCAACATCCACCAATGATTCCAATCCCTTGAATACCCCTTCACATTTCTCAATCACCAAGCTCGTGACTAATCGAGTATCACTTGCCATGCCATCATTGAATGACTGATCACGTTTTGGATTTTGAGCAACAAAATCCCAAACGGCATCCCGTATGCAGTTTCAAATGGTGTAGGATCATCATTTTTGAACCAAATATTAAAACTATTCCATGTTTTTGTAAAACAGTGATCCAGGTCTTGCAAGAGTGGTGCCAGACTTGTTGGATGATTCGTAAGTAGTAGCGAAGATGCATCTGTTAGAGCATACTCCAGATCTAGCTCATTTTCTGTGACATTTTGTTGAGAGAAGAAGCCAGAATGGACCATGAATCTCATTAAGCGGTAGAAGCAATGAGTTTTGGATGGATGGATATGTAGTGAAGAAATAAGGTATGAAAGTGGGATGGGTTTACCATAGTTATGTATGGCATCTGGTATGCCTAATTCAACAACGCATTTAAGGGATATAGAATTTATGAAGCTGTACATGTGATTCCTTATATGGATTTCAGGTTGAAGCATTTTGTTTGCACCATGCTCTCCATTGTGATCGGATTCCATAATTTGCTTGCTCATTTACCAGTGGTTCACTTAGTAAGTTATATATATGTCAAGTAGAAATTGATCGATGGGATTGGACAGGTTAGATAAATAACTAAATATTAACTATATTAATGTTATAATAAATATAATTAAAAATATGCTAAGATATCATGTAAGATTAGAATATATGATATAAAAAATTTAATAATGATAGTTAAATAAGTGATTAAAATAATTAATTTATTAATAAAATTACATGATTAGAACTAAAAAAACTTATGAATTAAATTTATAATTATTCCAAAAAATATAATAATAGTTAAACAAAATTAAAGTTTATAACTAAATTCTAATTTTTTTTTCATTTAATATTTATCAAATGTTTTATTATATCACTTGATTAAAAATTTTCATATAAATTGCTTCATTAATTAATAAATATAAAAATTAAAAACTTATTTAATTATTTTTAAAAAACCATCTCTAGAAATAAAAAATTAAAATAATATTTTAGTTTTCTATAGTTAATTTTTCTCGGCTCCAGTCAAAACCTCGTTAGGGTATCAACATAATAATATAAAAAATGATAAAATGAATTGGAATGATTAGAAGTATTAGGAAAAGGATTGGAATGATTGGGGGCACTGAGAAAAGTGATTAGAGATATGAACTAACTTCCTTGTCTGTTGCTGGCATGCTTTATTGAGATTCCAAATCTGATTTAGGTGAATTATTGTACCGATCAATAATTGGAGGAGTCTTTTCTTTTTCTATTTAAAATATTATTCTTATAGTTGGAAGGTCAGGTGCATCCGTAAGTAAATACTATATAATAATTACTTTTCAGTAATTCTTTTATATAAAATGTGAATAATGATATTTGAATATAAGTGTTATATAAACTACTCAAATCTAGATAATAATTGTGTATTGAATTAGTTTTATAAAATTTTTAATTAATTAAATTTCATTTCCAGTCATATTAACTTGGAAACTTTTTTTAAAAAAATTTAGGCTTTTAAGTTTAATTTTTTTTATTTCAGTCATTCATAGTTTTAAAATATATCAATTTGAATCTTCAAGTATTTCATTTTAATAATTATGATTTAATTTTTAAAATTATTAAATAAATTTTAGCCGTTATCATTTGTTTACACAGTATTTATATTCTTGGTAACGTTATTCCCAAAAATATAATATTGGAATAACATTTTAGGATAAAATTAAAAAACTTCTTCGAAAATAAATAAATGCTTAGACATGTAAATTCATTACCGCACAGAAATAAATATTCCGTCATAAAAAATATTATTTGGAACAAATGTACTCTATTAAAATTTTATTAATTGTTATAACGTTAACAGTTATACAAATATTAAGAAACAAATTAATAAAGATTCTTTCATCACTGGGTCCATGGCTAGAAAAATTTAAGAGAGGATTTAAAGCCAACCCCTAAAAACAAAGTAAGAGTATGAATTTTGTATTAATAGAGCTGTTTTATTTTGTGTTTCCTTCGTTAGTTTGTTATAGTTATAAAACAAAACAATTTGTAGAGTTGTACCATCACTATAAAACAATTTGTAGAGTTGTACCATCACTATAAAACATTTTGTAGAGTTGTGACAGTATTTAAAGAATGTATTACAATAAACTATTGCTTTATACTTGTTTAATTTGTGGGGTGCACTATATACAAGAAGTCTATAATATGGAAAAGAAGGAACTAACTAATTCTTTCAGAGTTGGAAACAATAGTCAAGTATATATGGTAGAGAAGGTTAAACCATTATTGCGGTGTTGGAGTATACATACAAGATACATTGCAAGCATAACCAATTTGATACACAATTTGATAGCAAGCATAACCCTCACTTTAGGATAGACAAGTTGTTATACAGTGCAAGACCTCATTTTAAGTACTGTAATGAAATATAGGCACAAAATTTAACTATAAGCACTCAAGTAACATGTTATCTTAAACTCAAAGTTTTTAAGACCATCGAGTAACGAAAACTTGAGTGGCAACTGGTTAGTAGGATGAATAGATTCATTGAATGTGTGCAAGAATTGTATTGAGTGTGATCGGGAGAGGTCTCATGCCGATGCTCTTAGGAATTGTATGTTTTGCTTTATGCATGTGTGTATAAGTTTTTGACGACATAAGAAATGATTAACCTTTACTTTGATGGTAGATAATCAAAATAGACTCGAGACTCTAATGTTTATATGACATGAGTGCTTAGAGGGTATCTAGACTCTAATGCTTGATATTGGAGAGGATCATTTTATAGGTTTAGTATGTTCTACTATATATAGTCTCGAACCTTAGGATCAATAGTTAGATCTTAAAGACGATTTAGATAGCACATACTCGACTGCGTTATATAGTGATAGCAAGCCTATGGAGATCATAGATCTTCTGATTCTTCAGATGTAGATTCTATTGATGACGTACCATTTGGAATCCCTTTCTCCTAACTACTAGAACCCACACCTACTCTTATGATGGATGTGGTTCCAGTCTTTCAAAGGTAGATGTACTAGTTCTTCCTAAGGTATATATTCCTAGAGATAGTGCTAGATTCATCATTGAATAATGGGGTCTTTTTATCAAACTAGTTGTTAGAGGAATAGGACTGAATCTATAATATTTCAATTGATTGTCCGTATATTTTATATTATACATTTATCTTTATATTAGTTCTTGTCTTGCTGGTGCACCATTCTTTTCTTAAAAAAAAAAGCTATATTTTTAACTAAAATAATATAATTAAGGAGGAAATTAAGGTATACATAATTTTCTTTTCTATCGATTGAGATACCTATTTCATATTAGTTGATTGAATATATCTTTTCTCATAATTAGTTATTTAGATATATCTTTTCTATAATTAGTTGATTATAGATTGATCTTATACAGATTTATGAATCACATAAATTAGGGTAAAAAGGTTATTTTTGTAACTATATATATCTGACAAATCTCAGTAATACAATTGCATCATTATCCCACCATTTACATGGATCATTATCCTACCATTTACATTCTCAATATAAGATCATTATCTTACCATTTACTTTCTCAACTTTTTAACATGGTATCAGAGCACCTTCCTAGTGACTCTGCAAAATTTGCTTATGCACTCGACAACCATGTCTGTCGAAATCTCCAAGAAAACGTAGTTACGGATACATCAAATCTATAGTACGTACATCATTCAAATAAATTCCAAATACCATTTGCTTCCACTCTTGACAGCATGTCTGTTGACATCTCCAAGAAAACGTAATTATGGATACATCAAATCCATACTACATACATCATTCAAATAAATCCTAAATACCTATTATTCTTGAACAATTCATTAACTTTGTTCAACACCAGCAACAATAGCTAAATTCATCACATCTTGGCAACAAACACCAATGACTCAACAATCATCATTACCTCAATAACAACAACAATCTCTTTGCCACCAAGAAAGTCTCCGTTAGCTGAGATGATTATTTTAGGGAACATATATTTCCATTCCATTCCCAATCAATTCCTAATTCCTTAACTTTACCTATATCTCCACAAGTTTGCCTTGATACCCTTTCACATAATTCTCCAAATATTTCTTCAAAACCCTAGTCAAATTATTCAGATCAACTAAGTCATGTCTTAGTTCCAATTCAACAACACTCACCGTAAAGTACTCGACACATGTGTTACAACAATCATAGTTCCAATTCAACAACAATCACCATATTTCAAATTGGACAATGGTCGTATGGTTTCAAAGATCCCACTTCCAAGCTAGCAAATATACATTCACTAGCTTGAGGGGGAGTATTGAGATAACTATTTCATGATTAGTTGATTGGATATATCTTTTCCATAATTAGTTGATTATAGATTGATCTTATATATATTTATGAATCGCATAAACTGAGGTAAAAAGGTTATTCTTGTAACTATATATATCTGACAAATCTCAGTAATACAATCGGATCATTATCCCATCATTTACATGGATCATTATCCTACCATTTACATTCTCAATATAAGATCATTATCCTACCATTTACTTTCTCAACATTTTAACACTTCTCCTTCTAATTTTTTGTTATTTTCTATTTGTTCTCTTCTCACATTAGTTCTCTGTATTTTCTTCATTCTCGTTCTATTAATAGGTAACAATATGATCGGTTAATCTAATTCACCGTGAATTTGGGTTGAATTAAGTAAAAATATTTGTATTTTATAATATGTATAAAACTAAATCTATTCACCTGAGTTAGTTGAATTTGTGTACCTATATAAAATTCTAATTTATCAACTCGTTACTCAACCTAGTTTTAAGGTTATATTTAGTTTTAAAAGAATTATTTCACATAAATTAATATACACAAAGTTTATTAGTTTTAAAATAAATTTTATTGAGCTTAATTGATTAAAGAAATTTTATAAATCAAATGACTTTTGTTTATTTATATTTATATTTTTAATTAATTTAAGTAGATTGCAGGCTAACTTGTTAAACCCATCAACTTTGAGGCAAGTTAAGTATATGAAATAGACATCCACCAACAAGTAAGTCACATAAGGTATTGAGTGGGTCACATGAGTTGGGTCACAATAGACCTGATTTACCAATTTTGACAGCTTTATCAAACACTATATAGTCATTTCTAATTCAAAAGCTTTAACGTACAAAATATAGACCCCTTCACATCACTTTCAAATTTTTGAGTTGAAAGTTGCTTTACTACCCTGAGTAGCTTCCAACCTTAGTTTGAAGCATATAAAAAAGCAAATTTTTTATAATGTGGTTTCATGCATCCATAGAGAACTTTTTATTTAATAAAATAATTTTTGTACTTACAAAATACTTTTTACTCCTTGATGTCTGCAATGAGAATCACTCTTTACTCTTATGTTTTCTACCTTCGGTCTTCTGTCTTCATCCTTTGGTCTTCTGTCATTAGTCCTTGGCATTCAGAAAAGGAGAAGTGTACCAGCAAAAGATACTTCAACTCTCAAATTTGTTGGTCCCTATTAGAATCTAGAGAGGGTGGAAAGATTCTTGTTCCTGTTTCGACTCTTTTTGACGAATCTGTTTCTATCTTCTTTTACAACCAATTTTAATTCTATCTTGATTTTACCAAGTTCAAAAAAGTTAGCACTTAATTCAAAATAGAATACAGAGTTATACAACAAAAAACAAAGAAGATATTCAGAATAGTATTTCAAATTTATCAAATCAAAACAATCCGATTTAGAGGTATGACTCAAATGAATTCCAAGCACAATATAACATTCATTTGAATACAACATAAACGAAATAGAGATATGTAAGAGATAGGGAGAAAAAGAAGATTGCACAAGAGTTTTTATACTGGTTCAGCCTTCCGCCTACATCCAGTTCCAATACAACAACTGTTGCTATTTGTGTTCCACTATAACAATGATCCCTTTGTGTTCTTTACATTCACTCTGCACAAGCAACACAAAACGAAATAAAAAAAACTTAATACAATCAGTTCTTTATTACAAAGAACCTTTCTTCTCCAAGAATCAGCCTTGAGAATTCTTTCTCAATTCATAATACTCTATTCTAGAGAAACCTTTCTCTTAGAGTAATACAAATCTATAACTACAAAGATAAAAAATAGAGTACATCTGATTGTGCAAGTCTGATCAATCTAAAACTCTAAATCATTCAAACACCATATACTCATCTTCTTCTAAGAGCCATTTTGAAAAATCTTTTCAAATTCTTGATGAATTTCTTAGAGAAAAAAGTAAGAACTCAAGTAGTTCTTTATTGAAAGTGTGTGTATGATCCTTTTCGTTTTTTAAAATAAAAAAGAATCTCTATCAAAACATTTTTGTGAAAACTATTTAAAGCAAGACTCATGATAGCAGTTGAAGATGATTCTCTGATGTGGATAATCTATTACTTCATGGTGGTAATCGATTACTCTAGTGAATTAAACTCTAACTTGAAGATTTAAGCTCGTGGTAATAGATTACTTGGAGCTAGTAATCAATTATTCTAGTAAAAATTGAATTCCCACATAAGCTTCAACTGTTGGTAATCGATTACCACGCAATGGTAATCTATTACCTCAGTTTAATGCTAAAAAATACAAAACAAAGGTAATCTACTACTTCGGTTGGTAATTGATTACTTTAGTTTCTTTTTCTTTTCAAAAGGGAATCTTTCAATTTCAAACTTAAGAGCAAATTACTAAGTTAAATTTTAAATCACCATGAATTCTAAACTAATCATTCACATTCACAAAGCCTAAGCTAAAACATCCAATACAATAACACTCTACACACACATCTCTATGAAAACCAAGATTACAATTCAACATCAAAATCAAAACTATTTAAGAGACTGAGCTAAGCTCCTTCAAGCTTCAAGTCCAACAATCTCCCCATTTTTTTGTTTTGATGTACCAAGTCCGAGATATGGTTTTCCTTGATGCTTAGGTGTGTGATGCTTTCTTGTGAAACCTGCAAGTTTAGTTTTCTATACAATATATTGCAAATGCAGTTTCTACAGTCATGTATAATTTTCCATTATGAAATAAAAGCGTAAGCAATTCAATATCAAGTTATAGCAGTTATACAATCCATGATAGAATTCAAATTACAGTCATCTAAAATTAAAATAAATTGTTCAACAAACCATGATCAAGCTAATAGCAAAATAAAGTCTAACAAAATAAAGTCTAAGATACTAAAGATATAAGACTAATTACTAAATCATATTTCTCCCCCTAAGATCAGCAATCCTATAAACTAAAATCACTTATCAACACTCCCCCTATTTGGTATATCAAACAAAAAGAGTGATACGAGGGTTTAAGGAAAATACTAATCTTCTTGATTGAGATGCTCCATGATGGTCTCGATTATATCCTTCATATTCAGGAATAGATTCTCTTGCATTCTTTGCAAATCATCTATCCTCTTTGTGACTGACGCTTCAATCTCATCTAGCCTATCAATGGCGATTGACACAAATCTTGACTTAGGGATATACTCCTCTGTTGCAGAATCTAAATCATCATCAATTAGGGGTTGTGCCTCTACTACTTCTTGTCGTTGAGGAGGTGGCGCTTCATCTCTTCACACCCATCCTTCATCGGTTTTGACCAGCCTCATCATCTTCAAGGCTTTGTCTCCAATGACATGAATGTCCTTCACTAACTCTCTGTTCTCATTAGTTGTATCAACCTAAAAATATTCAATTAGTCGAGTAAGTAGGGACATTTATACTCAAACAGTCTCCGAGTCTTGAGCATATTGTCCATGATGACATGTGCCCAATCAATCTGGATCCCGTTTTTCAAAGCGACCATCAATATCATATCCTCTTCACTGGTCTGTGCGTGATTTGCACCCCGGGCGGATAAAATCCAGCATACAGTGTAGTGTAGCAGCTTGTCATCAGAATTCAAGCCACCAATATTGTAGGTAACTTTCTGGATGCTTTCTCTTCTTCCCATCCTTCGAGATTCTTCAGCAAACTCATAGAAGGTGTCCATTTGAAGGTCAAAACCCTTCTCTTTAAGCTTGTCTGCAAAAGGGCGTATCCTTTCTCGTCTAATACCGACAAACTGAAGAAAATGCTCAAAAGATAGCACCAAAGATACACCGTTAACTTCCAAACTCACCGTTCGTGTAGACATATGAGAACGAAGATTTGAGTAGAAGACCCGAACCAAATCAGGGTAAATAAACCCTTTCAACCCTACAAACTTTCCAAATTCTGTTGCCTCAGATGTGACTGGAAGGTGAATCCTTGGTCGTCAAGCCATCTTAGGTCCAGAATCTTTGGCGGGACAAGATCCTTGTTGGTGAAGTCTTCATGAAACTTCGTCTCTTGAGCTTTCGAGGTGAACCACTGAGTCACCAGCTTGTCCACGGGGGTAGGAGATAAGAGGTCCTTCCTCTTGGATGATTCTCCCTTCTTCTTCCTCTTTTGTGTTTCAACTTCCGCGGCCAATTTCCTTCCTGCTCTCATCTTAATTCATTTCCCTCTACCTTGTCCTTCCATGGATGAAGAAATAAAGAGTAGAGAAATATCTAGGGTTTTGGAGGAGAGAAAATCAGAAAGAAAGAGGCAATGCTTGTGAGAATGAGAAGACCTAACTTCTACAACACTTATATGAAAGAAAAAAGCCCAAAAAATTAGTCCAAGAACAGGGTAATTGATTCACCTTGATGGATAATCGATTAACCCGTGTTTATATGCACAAAAACGAAGACAAGAGGCATTTACTGATAGAGGTAATCGATTACCCACTCGTGGTAATCGATTACTCCAGTGAGTAATCTCAAACTTTAAAATCTCAATTCTGTGGTAATCGATTACTGAAACGTGGTAATCAATTATTGTAGAGTTAAAACCTTTGAAAACATGAAACTCAAGCCTGGTAATTGATTAATTCGACATGATAATCGATTATCTATACTAGAAAACCTTGAAAATACTTGAATTTCATATGTTTGAAGATACCTTGATCATTTAATTTGTATAAGCAACTTAAATCATACCAGAACCATATTATGGAGGAGTCTATGTGAGGTGCTCTGCACTCAAAATACCAAGGTTTGTTCTTAACTTGTAGAATCTCTCCTTTGGTAATGCCTTAGTGAAGATATCAATGAACTCAATGTTGCAATCACCTTTCTCCTTTGGTAATGTCTGTGTCAATGAACTCAATGTTGCAATCACCTTTCTTCACATGATCACGGATGAAATGGTGTCGCACTTCTATATGTTTGGTTCTTCAGTGTAAAACTGGATTCTTCGTTATGCTTATGACACTTGTGTTATCACACTTAAGGGGAATGTGGTCAAGCTTCAATCCAAAATCTTCTAGTTGTTGCTTGAGCCATAAAGATTGTGCACAACAACTCCCAGCAGCCACATATTCAGCTTCAGCTGTTGAAAGTGCTACACAAACTTGCTTCTTCTTGCCCAAGAAACTAAGCATTCTCCAAACAAGTGACAAGTACCACTTGTTCTTTTTCTATCAGTTTTACTACCTGCAAAATCAGAGTCACAGAAACCAACAAGAGAGGGTGAAGTACCTTTTGGATACGATAATCCACAATTAATAGTTCCTTTAAGATACTTAAGAATTTTCTTTATAGTATACCAATGAGATTGTTTGGGTGAAGATTGAAATCTTGCACACATATAAACTCCAAACATATCCGAATGACTTGTTGTAAGATATAACAAGGATCCTATCACTCCTCTGTACATAGTTTGATCAACATCCTGACCTGCTTCATCACTATCAAGATATGTGTTAGTAGAAATTGGAACATTTGAAATTTTTTAGTTTAAATATCATATTTCCTTAGCTTGATGAATGAAAATTCCACCCCTTAGTTGTTTGAACTGCAATCCTAGGAAAAAGCTTAATTCTCCCATCATTGACATGTCGAACTCTTCTTGCATGCTTGTTGACTTTAAAATATTCGTGTGTGTCAATCTTGTGGCAAGTGTACCGGTCGTTTACAAGTTTAGAAATAGTGAGTAAAGTTGTCGAACCACAGAGACTAGTTATGAATTATCAAATGTTTAGCATGCTTGCTATTAGGACGAATCAAGGAATGAATCATGTATGTAAAACTAAGCTATTGTGTAAAATTAAACAATGCACAATAAAGTAAGGAAAACTGTAAATGTTTAAGTTTCAAAGATGATGAAAACAGTTAGAGAATTGGTTCAATTGATTCTTCTCTCAAGTAACTACTTCTTATGTCAATTCAACAAATATCACTCAATTGGAGACTAGAATTTGTGATACCGTAAACTAATCCTATTCCTAGGTCTTTAGTCCCTTTGAATGACTTCTATAATCCCTAATCCGTTAGGTGAAAACAGAAATTCATTCAAGAAGCGAAACAGATAAATTCGTTACAACATCTTATAGCATGCAAGTTCTATCCCTAGACTCATGCATTACTATAGTGATGCACTTCCTCTCCTAATTCAACTATCAATCTTCCGAAGGCATAGCTGACACGAGATACAAATCCTTAAGAAATAGTTCAATTCAGTCAAACATTAATATTCCTATCTCTATTTGAATTTCATGAATTAAATCTCAAGAATAAGCATTAAGTAAGGAAGAGTCAATCAATTCGGTGAAATTACACTTGAATTAACATAAGAAATTCATTACAAGAATTCTGAATCGAAATCCCCAATCCCTATCCTAAAGTCTAACCTAACATGGAAATGAGAAAAGAAAGAAGGAAAATAGAAATCAAACACAAGAAGCGCTCCATGAAGCCTTAGATCTTGCTTCCACAAGCTCCAAATCTTCAAGAAATCTCCTAGGTTTGATGGAGGAGGAAGGAAAACGAAAAATGAAGAAGAGAGAATCGCGAGACCCAAGCGTGCAGAAAAAGAAATTGAATTACTAATGGTCCTCTCTCGAATTCGCGCCCTTGCAGCTTTTATATAACATGAAATCGCGCCACCCACTTAAGAGGGACGCGCCCTGGCGCATGCGCGCCCCTGAGTCCTTCCTCTAGCGCGCCGCAGTGCATTTGTGCCGCAAGGAGAGGTTGAACGCGCCCCCCTGGCGCGCCCGGGCGCATGCGCGCCCCTGTATGTGCTTGAAACGCGTCCTGGCGCGCTCTAACAGTTATGGAGGGTCCATCTTGTGACTTGGCTTGCCATGTGCTGTTGCTTTGAGCTTCCATTTTTGTTCTTCTTGATGGCTTCTCCATCTTATGTCTATGACTTTCATTCCAAACTTCTATCTCCTCTTCAATCAACCTACAATTAACAAGAAAGAGGATAAAATGACTTAAAAACACAAGAAACACTTATAAAACTAACAAAACACTACATCAAGAACTAACACTAAACAAACATGGTATTTTCAATGTTTTCTTGTCTAAACTACAACTAAACCTATTGAAAATGGATGAAAATGGACTGAAAACACCTAGGAAAACATGTATAATCTAGCACTTATCACAACCCCAAACTTAAATCTTTGCTTGTCCTCAAGCAAACATAGAATCCATCATTACAAGGGTCAATAATCATGGTGTAACATTGAGCTCAACAGCTACTGAAAATGCATTATGCTATTCTTAACTCCTTAAGCCAACTCAATTTATCTATGAAAGTTGAACATGAGTTCAAAATATTCTCAAGAATTTCACAATTCATCAAGCATAAGCAAACAACATAGATTGGCATGAGAAAATGTACTTTAGCAACATTACACAGTCCTCTCCAGTTAAGTGTTTGCCCTCAATCTCTCAAGTGTTTTGGGTTTGTGTTTCTCTCAATGTTACCAATTAGAAGGTCAGTTACCATAGGCTTGCAATAGCTCAAAAATCTCCACTGCCTTCAAGTAGACATTGGACACTCAAAAGGTCTTTTCAGGGTTGTAATGGGGCTTAGGTAAAGGTGGGATAACAAGAAAGGTACTAACTGCATATTCACAGGAACTTAATGAGTAAAAGTTATACCTATATGCTATGCATGAGTTAATGATGAACAAAAGAAAAATTCAAAACAGAACAGAGACTGACACTAAGTAACATAAACAACTCATGAGACCACTCTGTTTTCCTTTTGTTCCTTTATCCTTATTACTCTTAAACTTCATTTTCTTCTGTTTCTTTTTCTTTCTTTTTTGTTTTCTTATAGCTCTTGCTATTTTCTTTTCTTTCTACTTTTTTTTTTCTTTTTCTTTTCTAAACATTCTTTTCTTGTAGCTTTTGTCATTTTGCTTCTTCTTCCTTTTTCTTTCTTTTCAGTTTCTTGTTTTTCTTTTCATTTTTGTATTTTGCTTTTCTTAAGTGGTTTCATTCGTTGCTATCACAAGAAAGAACAGAAAAAATTTGGTATGGTATGGTATGCATGAAAACAGAGAATGCACTATACACAACTAAAAAAAATGCACAAAAATTCCACCAATACAAGGTGATCCCTCAACCCTAAACTTAAAATTTTGACTTGTCCTCAAGTCAACAGCTACACATGCACTCCAAATTTCAACCCCAAACTTAATCTTGAAACCTCTCATCTAAGTAAATAAACCAATACACTCAAAGTTCCAATGATAGGGACAATTGGTTTTTTACTTATTTAGGCTTGTAATGAGCTTAAGTATCCAAGAAGGAAAGGGTTAATTCAGGCTCAAAGGGGCTAGCAATGGAAAGTGTGAAGGTTAAGGCTATTTGGCTCAAGGCTACTGTTGACTTGAAAATATATGTATGTGTGTCAATCTTTCGGCAAGTGTACCGGTCGTCAAAAGTTTAGAAATAGTGAGAAAAGGTTGTCGAACCACAGAGGCTAGTTGTGAATTATCGAATGCTTAATATGCTTGCTATTAGGACTAACAATTGAGTGAATCATGTGTGTAAACTACGTAATTATGTAAAAGAGAATCAATGCTAAAAAAAATGAATAATGAAAAGAAGTAAATGTTTAAGTTTCAGAAATGATAAAATGAGTTAGGGAATAGGTTCATTCAATTCCTTCTTTCATGTAATTAATTCCTATATCAATTCAATGGAAATCAATCAATTGAAGACTAGAATTTGTGATACCTTAGACTAAGCCTATTCCTAGGTCTTTAGTCACTTTGAATGACTTCTATAATCTCTAATCCCTTAGGTGAAAATAGAAATGCATTCAAGAAGCGAAACAGATAAATTCACAATGTCTCATAACATGCAAGTTCTATTCCTAGACTCATGCAATATTATAATGATGCAATTCCTCTCCTAATTCAACTATCAATCTCCCGAAGGCATAATTGAAATGAGAAACAAAAACTCAAGGTATAGCTCAATCAATTTCAAGCAGTTAATATTCCTATCACTATTTGAACTTCATGAATCAAACCACAAGAAATTGCAATTAAGTAGGAAAAACTCAATCAATTAATCCGAAATTACAATTGAATTCACATAGAAGTTATTACAAGCATTCTAGAATTGAAATCCCCTTCCCTAACCTAAAACCTAGCCTGACATGGAAAGATGAAAAGAAGAAACAGAAAAGGAAATCAAAACCGAGAGAAGCTCCATGAATCCCTAGCTCTTACTTCCACAAGTTCCAGAACTTCAAGAATCTTCAAGGTTTTGATGGAGGAAGATGAGACCGAAGGTGGAGAGAAGAGAGAAAAACGAGATGCGTGCACAAGAAGCTAACAAGAAAAACTGATTTATCAGAGAGATATCTTCATTTTCGCGCCCAACATATATATATATGTGCAGCAAACGCGCCACCCACTTAAGAGGAACGCGCCCTGGCGCGTTTTGAGCAGAGAAGAAGACATGAGCGCGCCCCTGTGCGCGCCCTGGCGCATTTGCGCCGCAAGGGAGGGCTGAACGCGCCCCTGTGCTCGCCCTGGCGCATTTCTACCGCAAGCAGGGCATGAGTGCGCCACCCTGGCGCGTGTGCGCCCTTGGTGATCAGTGAAACGCACCCTGGCACGTTTTGACAGGTGTGGGGGACCAATCTTGTGCCAAAGCTTGCTCTGAATTGTTGACTTGGGCTCCCCTTCTTGTTCCCCTTGATGGCCTTTTCATTTTATGTCCATGGCTTTCATTCCACGCTTCTCTTCAATGAACCTAAAATCAACAAAGAATTATTAAGATGACTTAAAAACTCAAGAAAACTTGTAAAACTAACAAAACACTTACTCAAGAACTAACACTAAGTAAACATGGTATTTTCATTGTTTTCTTTATCTAAACTATAGCTAAACCTAGTAAAAATAAATGGAAATGAGCTTAAAACACTTAGAAGAACATGTATAATTTAGCACTTATCAAGTACAAGAAAAAAAATTTGCCTTTATCATTTGTGTCCACATCTAAATGTATGCAATTTTGACCAAGAGCTAAAGCAAGTTCTGGAACAAACACATCACATGGTAAAATAAAACACTCAAGAATAAATCATGTTGGAGGCCCAAATTCTTATCCAGGTTTAATCATTGCATAACATTGCTAAGTCCACTAATCGTGTTACAACCTAGAAAATTGTCATGCCCAAATTCTCATACAATGACTCTTCAAACATTTTGAAAAAAAACATGCAACTTTGTCATAGAACCTCAAATTGAACCTAAGTGCCAAAAATTACACACTTTATTCTACTGGACTACAGAGTCAATGTTATACTAATGCAATTAACCTTCATAAGATGGTGCAACAAAACAGGGCATATACTCTAAACAAACATGAATTAACAGTTAAAACAAAAGAGTATAAGAATGCTCCCTGTTGAAGACTTAGCCAAAATGCTCAAGGTTCTGCACCAAGTGCCCAAAATTTCCATGTGCTTCCAGCAATGCTCCAGCATCTAATCAATTCCACAAAAACAACACAAACTAACAAGACAGCAAAATAACAATCAAATTATATTCAACTAAAAGTCAAATACAGTACCTTGAACTAAAAAGACAGTAAAATAGTCTAGTTAAGCTACATTAACCAAAAATATAAAACTTAAACAGAAATATTAAACTAAGACATCAATCCTCATTTTCTGTCTCATCCTCTTCTTCCTCACTCTCCTCAGTACTCTCCTCTGCATCTTCATTATGGCCACCATCAACCTCTTCACCATCATCATCTTGTCCCTCATTCGGTGCTTCACTTCCACAGTCCTCAGAAAACTCTTCAAACCTCATCAAGTCTTCAATCATTTCACTGCTGAGTGGTTTGAATGGCGTCAACTTCTCTACTGGCAGATTCATTTGGGCAGCTAAACTTCTCATGAGGGGCTCAAGTGCAATGCAAGTTTTATTGGATTTGTGAATCCTTCTAATATTTTCTTGAACTACCCTCAGATGCCTCAATAACTTTTGCTGATCTGCAGCAGTAGCTGGAGCTTCTGCCATTGGAGCTTTACCTTTGGACTTTGATGTGGCTTTGCCTCTAGAAGTGGACGATGCTTCTGGTGTGGCTTTGGCTGTACTGGGCTCTCCTTTGGTGAATTTCACATCTAATGTGGCACCCGGTCTCATAGGGATCAAATCCTCAGTTGAGATTCCAGCCTCAATACACAGCTGAGTGATGATGCTTGCATAAGACAGGGATCCCTGTTTTTGCAAGTGTAGTGTGTGAATCTCATTGGCTATGGTCAGACCCACATTAAGATACTCACCCTTCATTATTGTACGTGACAGCACCAAACCCTCTTCTTTGTGATGGAGGATCTGTGCTGGATTGGTAGTAAAATCCCAGAAATGAAAGCCCACCATATTTTCGCCTTGAAACATAGGGAAAATGATTTGACATGAGTAACTCCATTGTTGAACCATAGGCTTTCCTTCCAAGCTCCCTTACCTTCACATAATAACTGATCTACCTTGCTTGATTCAGCTTTGCTATCGGTTCTATACTGGAAGATACAATCCCTTCCTTCCGAGAAAGGGATTAATAACAGTCGGTTGATGGCTTGCGGTGAAAAAGAAATCGGCTTCCCCCGGACATAGGATGCATAGCGTTCTTCGTCATCATTACTTGTCAAATTGGCGTAGAACTCTAGCACTAACTCTTGATACGCCGGGTATGCAATGTTGGCCAGTCCAATCCACTTCCTTCCCATTATTTCCTTGCATACTTCTTTGTAACTAGCACGTTGAGAAGCATCCCCAATTCTTTCATCAGTGTATAAGCTCGTACTCATGTTGAATTTCCGCTCTACTAGCACTGCACGTGCTATAAAACGGGAGGCAAATGCCTCTGCATGCTCCGGTGATTTGAATCTGTGATTATCATATTCTTGAATTTCTGGAGTGGCCTTGGCTTTCTTTGTGGTCTTCTTCTTCTCTTGGCCTTGAAGAAGAACCAGTTGTATGTTTGCTTGAAGACATAATTTCTCGACAAAAACTTGAACCTACACGAACAAAAGTATATGAGAAAAAACATGCATGCATTTTACTAACAATCATCACCAACAAGGATATGCACTTCCATCAAAATTATAATGTGGTTCAAAGAGAAATTAAGTGGGAATTGCCAAAGGGAATACATAAGCAATTACAATGTGGTCATGCTTACTAGTGTTGCGCATATAGAACATACTCAAAACTTCATTGAAGCATTTTAACAAACACTAAGTAAACATGAATGAGCATAACAAATTTCTTCCTAATTGCTTCGCACAATGCATCCCCAAGATAATTATCACCACACATAGTCAAACAATCAATGATATTCATCAACAATTATCAACACAAGGCCATGCAACAACATTCAAATGAGCTAATTTCAATTCGCCCAAAAGGGGATCTAGGGTTCGAACTACCATTTCTTGAACCCTCATCTCAATCAATCATGGGAATTATGCAATTAAAGTTTAAACAATGAAGAAAACAAGTTAAAATCAATGGATTGGACAACATACCTTGCTTAGGCCGAATGGGTTGAGAACACTAAATGAGAATTCCAGAAAATTTTTTGCACAAAAATGAAAATCTATGATGAAGGGGTGAAGAATCAATTCAAAACTACTTGTAATGCGGAGTGGTGAGGTTGAAAATGGATTGGGATTGGGATTGAACTCTTGAGAACTCACAAGCACTAGAGGAGAAGGAGAAGAGCAAGTGAACGCGCTTCGTGGTTGCGCCAAGGCACGAGCTCGCCCTTATATTTGTGCCAAGGCGCGCGAAACGCGCCACCCTATTAGTGAAAACGCGCCAGGGCTCGTTTCTGCCGTAAGCCCCTCTCAAGCGCGCCCCTCTCTACATTCAATTTGTGTCGGGGCGCAATTGTGCCGCAACAACACTCCAAGCGCGCCCCTCATTTGCTCTGATTGGCGCCGCGGCGCGTTTAGGCCGCAACAAGGCCTCAAACGCGCCATCCACTTCCAGGTAAGTGCGCCTAGGCACGTGCTCTGCTACAATTTGCGCCTCTGCTAGCGCCAGGGCGCATTCCTCTGCATTTTGATCCAATTCTTCATGTGATAAGGTGAGCTAAGGTGAGAACTAGTGACACCGCATTTTGATTCAACTTGTGCACACCTTCTAAGTCATTTTGTCTCTAGGTGATCTATTCTCTGCACAAGGAACCTATCTAACATGAACATGCATTAAGATATCACAACTTTCCCACTAATGCTATTACACCTCACCTCTCTTATTTCTTCTCAACTCAAACACATTGTAATTTCAATTATTTATTCATATATCTATTACTTATCAACAACACAAGAATCAAATGTATTTACACTTCTACTCTAATCTGCAAATTTTATTTTATTTTTGCTTTTCTAAACTTTTCAACTATTCACAAGTATATCACAATAAGAAGTTACAGAAAACTCCTATCAATTGGGTAGGTTGCCTCCCACTAAGCGCTCTTTTAATGTCATTAGCTTGACATATGACCCTGTCCATTTTCTGCACAATTTTCTGGTGTATTCTCTTTATTTTCTTTATTGGCCTTCAGGTTCCTCCAAAGCAGATTCAATGAATGAAAGAGATCACTGAAAACAAAACAGAACAACTATAGAAAACAAAGCAGAACAGTTATGCTACAAACGAAACAAGTGTGACACGAGACGAAACAAGTATGAACATTGTACTAAACCGGTATGCACGAATTTAAACAAGTATGAACAAAATAAGTATGAATATTAACAAATAGCAATGAAAACAAAGAAAACAAAGAAAATAAAGAATTCAATGCAAAAACAGAAAACAATGAAAACAAAGAACAAAGAAAATAAAGAAATCAATGAAAACAAAGAAATCAAAGAAATCAATGAAAACAATGAAACCAATGAAAACAATGAATCCAATGAAAACAAAGAAAGCAAAGAAAACAAAGAAAGCAAAGAAGACAAAGAAAACAAGGAAGACAAAGAAAACAAAGAAAGCAAAGAAGACAAAGAAAACAAGGAAGACAAAGAAAACAAAGAAAGCAAAGAAAACATAGAAAACAAAGAAAATAAAGAAAACAAAGAAATCAAGGAAGACAAAGAAAACAAAGAAATCAAAGAAAACAAAGAAATCAAGGAAGACAAAGAAAACAAAGAAAGCAAAGAAAACAAAGAAATCAAGGAAGACAAAGAAAACAAAGAAAGTAAAGAAAACAAAGAAATCAATGGAAACAAAGGAATCAATGAAAATAAAGAAAATAAAGAAAACAAAGAAAACAAAGAAAGCAAAGAAAACAAAAAAAACAAAGAAGACAAAGAAAACAAGGAAGACAAAGAAAACAAAGAAAGCAAAGAAAACAAAGAAATCAATGGAAACAAAGAAATCAATGAAAATAAAGAAAATAATGAAAACAAAGAAAACAAAGAAAGCAAAGAAAACAAAGAAAGCAAAGAAGACAAAGAAAACAAGGAAGACAAAGAAAACAAAGAAAGCAAAGAAAACAAAGAAATTAATGGAAACAAAGAAATCAATGAAAATAAAGAAAATAATGAAAACAAAGAAAACAAAGGAATCAAAGAAATCAATGAAAACAAAGAAAATAAAGGAATCAATGAAAACATAACAACTATAGAAAACAGACTCAAAGAACGAAAGAACTCACTGAAAAAAAAATGTCCTGAGTAGCAAGCACGTCAAGACTATTGATATTCAACCAATAGTCCCCGGCAACGGCGCCATAAACTTGTTGACTTTAAAATATTCGTGTGTGTCAATCTTGCGGCAAGTGTACCGGTCGTTTACAAGTTTAGAAATAGTGAGTAAGAGTTGTCGAACCACAGAGACTAGTTGTGAATTATCGAATGTTTAGCATGCTTGCTATTAGGACGAATCAAGGAATGAATCATGTATGTAAAACTAAGCAATTGTGTAAAATTAAACAATGCACAGTAAAGTAAGGAAAACTGTAAATGTTTAAGTTTCAAAGATGATGAAAACAGTTAGGGAATTGGTTCAATTGATTCTTCTCTCAAGTAACTACTTCTTATGTCAATTCAGCAAATATCACTCAATTGGAGACTAGAATTTGTGATACCGTAAACTAATCCTATTCCTAGGTCTTTAGTCCCTTTGAATGACTTCTATAATCCCTAATCCCTTAGGTGAAAACAGAAATTCATTCAAGAAGTGAAACAGATAAATTCGTTACAACATCTCATAGCATGCAAGTTCTTCCCTAGACTCATGCATTACTATAGTGATGCACTTCCTCTCCTAATTCAACTATCAATCTTCCGAAGGCATAACTGACACGAGATACAAATCCTTAAGAAATAGTTCAATTCAGTCAAACATTAATATTCCTATCTCTATTTGAATTTCATGAATTAAATCTCAAGAATAAGCATTAAGCAAGGAAGAGATCAATCAATTCGGTGAAATTACACTTGAATTAACATAAGAAATTCATTACAAGAATTCTGAATCGAAATCCCCAATCCCTATCCTAAAGTCTAACCTAACATGGAAATGAGAAAAGAAAGAAGGAAAATAGAAATCAAACACAAGAAGCGCTCCATGAAGCCTTAGATCTTGCTTCCACAAGCTCCAAATCTTCAAGAAATCTCCTAGGTTTGATGGAGGAGGAAGAAAACGAAAAATGGAGAAGAGAGAATCGCGAGACCCAAGCGTGCAGAAAAAGAAATTGAATTATCAATGGTCCTCTCTCGAATTCGCGCCCTTGCAGCTTTTATACAACATGAAATCGCGCCACCCACTTAAGAGGGGCGCGCCCTGGCGCATGCGCGCCCCTGAGTCCTTCCTCTAGCGTGCCGCATGGCGCATTTGTGCAAGCAAGGAGAGGTTGAACGCGCCCCACGCGCACCGGCGCATGCGCGCCCCTGTATGTGCTTGAAACGCGTCCTGGCGCGCTCTAACAGCTATGGAGGGTCCATCTTGTGACTTGGCTTGCCATGTGCTGCTGCTTTGAGCTTCCATTTTTGTTCTTCTTGATGGCTTGTCCATCTTATGTCTATGACTTTCATTCCAAACTTCTATCTCCTCTTCAATCAACCTACAATTAACAAGAAAGAGGATAAAATGACTTAAAAACACAAGAAACACTTATAAAACTAACAAAATACTACATCAAGAACTAACACTAAACAAACATGGTATTTTCAATGTTTTCTTGTCTAAACTACAACTAAACCTATTGAAAATGGATGAAAATGGACTGAAAACACCTAGGAAAACATGTATAATCTAGCACTTATCAATGCTTTGAACAAACTCTTAAAAGAGTATTTGATTAGATGATCCGAATATGATATCATCAACATATACTTGAATTAATAAAATGTAATCAGATTTACTCTTAATAAAGAGAATTTTATCTACATTATCTCTGTGGAAACCTTGTGATATAAAGAATTTACTTAACCTTTCATATCACTGCCTTGGGGCTTGTTTCAACCCGTATAAAGCTATCTTATGTCTATAAACATGCTCAGACAAAGTTGTTGATAAATAGAGATCGGTCTCGGTGTGAATACGCGTAGTTTCTTTGCATGATTGAAGAATTTTTTTTATTCAAGAACTCATCAACAAGTACACATTTATTATACTTTCTATTTAAATATAATTTATATGTAAAATTAAATCCTTTTATTACGCAACATGTGTTAGTGAACACAAAAGTTCCTTCATGAAGCACAACTGTACATTAAAACCTGATGTGATCCCAAGTGGTCACAAGGTTATTTTTCAATAATAATTCTTGCAATAAATTTATTTTTCAAGGCATGGGCAGAAGAGTAAATTGAACAAATTGGGTTCGCAAATTTCATTCGGGAAAAACCCGATACTTTCTTTTAGCGACGATATCAAAATAGTCCATGTTCACAAATATATCCAAGGTAAACCATTAAACAAAAGGTTTCAACCTGACATTTTATGTACATGGCAACGTCGTTTATCAATTATAAATTTTATAATCATGATAATGAAATTAAGTTATCATTTAAGAGACATAGATTAGACGAAATAATAATCATGTTAATATGAACATTGTGCAATCAATGAGGTAATGAATAATAATGTAAGTTTTTATTAGTTAAAATCATTTCAGTTGCCTCCAGATGAAATACTAAGTACACGAGCTCAAAACAATCGAAAGATAGACAACCTGTATACGAAAGAATAGTAGATTGAAATAGATAGTTAATTACATCTTTATGGATACCAACAAAAGTAGGCTACCCATCCCACAAAATACAAAATAAGGGAATAAAGCCTACATGAGAGCAATTCTAATTATGGACCAACTAGTTGTATATATGTACTATCTATGAACTCTACTCCCAAAATGGTGAATATCCTCAGGCGAATGACTTCACTAACGTATAATCCTCAACATTTGCATCTACTAAAGTCGTTGGTGGAACAACAAGAGCCTCTTCAAAGAGCTTATCGTGGGTTCAACAACCAACATCTGAAATGGTCACTAACCCCAGAGTTGGGTCCACTAGCTCGATCAATGTCTGTCATTTGCAATGAATATTGGGTGAGTTCTTGCAACAAGAAGCGAATACAAACACCAGGCCTAGAGCCCGACAAACAAGTTTTGCTCTAATAGCTACTTAACACCCATCCCACAACTACCAATCTATCTCTCAAGTTTCATTTACGGGCCCGTGCCTTAGATTCACTATCTCGAGATCTTTACACTTCAAACTGCTGGATGACATCTGAGGAAACAACATTTTAGGTGCTATAAGACCGAAAATGTTCCATCAGTTTGGCATATATGGAGCTTTGTCGGGGATGTCGAGCAGGTTACATGAATCCTCCACCCTTAGAGTACCAAAACTCAGAAAACCTGTTCTCCTAGTGACTTACACGCTCTCTCATATTCCATCGCGTACCTACGTAATTTCATACCAAGTCTGTCTGAGGTATCAATAATCATATAAACACCTTACCATAAAATACCTATCCATCATAAATAAACCCCTCAGAAAATCGCATGTCCTTGGGTATCATTCAATATAAAATTCGTTGCGGAACCTCCACATCTTCTCCATTTCATCATATTTTTCATTTTTCATTTTTCATTAATCACATCATAATCATTATCATTCAAAGAGGAGAATATGGAGTTTTCATCAATCAAACAATCATGTTTATTACGAGCATCATCTCGTCCCGAAGTTCCTTATATGCCTCTGGTCTGCGTATCTACGTGTCGAGCGGAACCACACATCTTGTTGATGTTCATCGATAGGTCTCTACCTATTATCATTCATTACATAACTTGTAGAAGTCACAACTTCATAACTCAATCACAATTTAGCTCCATGATGGTTGTTTAGACAACCCAAGAACATTTATACATTCATAGAGCAAAGATATATGCATTCAAACATTTCAAACATCCTAAGAAGTAATGAAAGAAGCAAAAACATGGTTATGGAGGTGACTCGTGCGATTTAGAACTTAACTCGCGCAAGTAGGAGTTTCGAAGACCTCAAAAACATCTCGACCACCTTAACTTGTGCGAACAGCCCTTAACTTGCGCGAGTTGGAGCTCGTCTCACACTTCTATCATTCTATCTTTATATCTCTAGCTACAAGTGTTATTTCACAAAACTCATTATTGGATGTTAATATCTATTTGTCGAAAGCTTCCTGTCAAAAGTTTGCAATCATCCAACGGTCAATGAGTTCAATGGAAGCATTTTAAAAATGTTGCTCAGAGCTGCTATTATGACTCGCACGAGTTATACTGTTAACCCACACGAGTTGACTACCAAAACATGAGTTTTTGCTGCATAATTCTCATTTTGTAACATGTTTTGTTAGGCCACTTCACTCCTCACTAGCCTCACTCTATTTCTAAGTGTCTTATGATCCTTATTGTTCCTTATGTGATATTTGATTAATGGAATTACACATTGCAATGCTTCAATGGTCCAATGTTGCAAGATATGACAAAAACCAATTAATTACATTAGGCATACAAAGTGCTGCATAATGGGATAAGCAACCATAAGTCATGTAGACAAAATAATCTTTTAGTACATAATTGTTTCATACCACAAGTAGCACTTTTTGAGTTCACTTAATTCATTTCAATTAGAATTCAATCACTATAAATCTCAATTTCATGAAACCAAGTTCTTTGAGTTTAACCATTCTTTAGTATTTCATTATAAATCACTTTGACCTTAACATGATCTCTTACAAACTTAGAAAACAAAGCACATTCTTTTCACACGAAAATCATGTTAGAACACTCTCATCATATGACAATGACACTAATATCAATTCATGACAAGACATATATCTATGATTACATATTCCACACATACAATAGACATTACAATTACCATCCTACATATTCGCAACATGCTTCAACTTGCATAATGAAATCATCCAACAGTTCATAACTCATCCACTTTACACATTTTTACATAACATCAAGACAATCCCAATTTACACTAATAATCATCAACTTCACAAACTCAATATTCTACAAGTTCTAGTTTGGCGTTTTAGACTTGTAATTACATTTTATTGTTAGAGCACTCATATTTTAACTTAGAGCTCATTCCTTTTTACTCAAGTTCACACTTTTCCAGCATCCAAGTTTAGGTTCCACTTGCACCAAGTCATTCTTTTAGTATTTTAGTTGTTAAACTTCCATTATGGTTGTCTCTGTTAGATCAAGGAAGATTAACACCTCAAGATTTTGATTATTACAAGACAGACGAAATCAAGCTATCAAGACCTGCTAAGACGAAACCAACTCAGACAGAAGATGGCCCTTTAAAGTTTGAAGTGTTGCGTCTGTCCACAAGCCAAGACATCAGACGAAACGAGCACAGACGGAAGAAGACTGTCAAAGCTAAAGTCTCCGTCTGTCCAAAAGTGAAGCCTTAAGACGAAAGGATGAGACGAAACAACCTCAACTGATTACACATTTCGTCTATCCAAAAGTGAAGTCAAGCTTGGAGTCTCGCGCCAAGTTTTAAAATCTAAAGAAGTCATCATGAGAAGCATCCAAGATCAGTATAGAGATTCGAGCTTACACACCAAAGTCAAAAAGGTCTTAACCTTTTGTCACATCTCTGTACAAGTCAGAAAAAGTACTGCGCGCACAACCTAGTCCGCTATATCCGCTGCGACTCTTATCAATCAATCAAGTGCAACTGACAACCTTCTTTTGGAAAGTTCTCAAGAAGATTTCCAACGACTCTCAACGGCATTCAAATGAGTCTAACGGCTATTTGAAAAAGATGTCTATAAAAGGACTTCACTACGACCAGAACAAGTTGGCGAATATGCTTATCTTCATCTATCTCTCAAGAATTCGCTAAATCTGTAATTGTGCTTTATTGTAAACACCTCTCTGCGTAGAGGAAAACTTTGTTTTTCTAAAACCTCTTTCAAAGTCCACTTGTGTGGCATTTTAGCCTGAGGAGGCTGTGTTCCAAAGAATACCTCTTGTAATAGCCTGTGGAGGCTGGGTTCAAAGAATACCTTGTTGGATTAGCCTAAGAAGGCTTGGAGCAAAGAATATCTGTGTATAGCCAGAAGTGGCTGGGATCAAAGAATACTTGTAACCCTTTCACGGTTGGTAGTGAAAGCTCAGCGGTTGCTGGGTAACTGGATGTAGTCTTGAATAGACGAACCAATATAAAATTAACTGTGTTTATTTTTGTTTCGTCTGAGCAACTAACAAGGGATAATCACACTATAACGTCTGTTCATTAAAATCAATCTTTCAACATAAATTTTGTTTCGTCTGAACAGCTTTGAAACCCACAAACGAAAGGATAAAATTTTTTAATTAACACAATTCAACCCCCCTTCTTGTGTTTTATCTTTTACAGTTTGGTATCAGAGCTCAACCTCTAAGGGTTGAGCGCTTAACAGCTACTAGAGGAAAAGATCCAGCATGGACTCACAAGGACCATCATTCTTATCCGGAGGAGCCTCCATGAACAAACCTCCAGCGTTCTCTGGAGATGATTATCCCTACTGGGCTGACAGGATGGAGATGTACATCAAGTCAACCCAATACAGATTATGGAACAAAATCACCACAGGAGATATCCCCATTGTAAAGCCTGAAGGAGAATGGGGAAATGAAGAATACTCTCTGATGGAGCTAAACAATAAAGCAAGATATGCTCTTATGTGTGCTCTATCCAGAATAGAGTACAACAGATTCTGTGCCTACAAAACTGCTAAAGAATTATGGGATGCTCTCAAAATCTCATATGAAGGTACTGAAGACGTGAGAATGAGGAAGGCTGCTACTCTTCAAAGAGAATATGAAATGTTCTCTATGAAGAAAGGAGAGTCAATTGATATGATGTTTGGAAGATTCCAAACCATATTAAATGGACTTACTGCTCTGGGAATCACCTTCACAAAGGCCCAGAACAACATGAAGATCCTGGATAGTCTCCCATCTCCTTGGGAAGCTATGTCCACAGCTATCTCAGTTGGAAGAGATATGAAGACATTAACTCTAGATGAGTTAATTGGAGCTTTAAGGGTACATGAAGTGCTCTTATGTAAAAGGGAGAAAATCAAGGTTCAAGAACCTATAGCTCTTCCGTCATCAACAACGCTCCTAAAGAAGAATCGTCAAGAAGGACAAGAAAAGAAAGCAAAGATTTTGAAGGCCGATTCAATCGAATCGAATCGTCGATGGTTCGTCTGAAGACGAAGTATCTCTCATGGTCAGACGATTCAAAAGAATGATGATGGAGAAGGGAAGAGGCCAACGCTTCTTCAAGAAAAAGGAGAAAAAGCTCCCTGAAAAGTCATCAACCAAAGAAGATAACACAGAGATTGTGTGTTATGAGTGCAGAAAACCGGGACACATGAGATCGAAATGTCCCAGTTGAAAAAGAGGTGGAGCTCTAGAAGAGATAAAGGAAAGAAGAGTTTACTTGACATGGGAAGACCTTGACAAGTGAAAGCTCGGAGGAATCCTCGAAGAAGAAGAAACAAAGAAACATATGCCTCATGGTGGAGATCATGTCTCAACAGAGGTAAATTACAATGAAACTTCTTCATCTTCTTCTTCTCGAGTCCTGAGTCGAATCGAAGAAATATCATATGATACTCTTCTAGCTAACTCTCATTTTATTGCTCAAGAATACAAAACTTGCAAAACCAAGCTAAGACAATCTTTGGAAGAGAATGCGGTTTTGAAATCGAAATTGAGTTTCTAGACAAGAAAATATCAAGTGATGTTTCGTCAGTCGAAAAGGACATTTTCATTCTTGAAATCGAAAGATTAAAGAAAGAAAATGAGTCCTTACTCAATGACTTAACCAAGTTTACAAAGGGATCTTCCATTCTTGAAAACATTTTAAAATATGGGAGATCACCACAAGATAAAAGTGGACTTTGTTATGTTAAGCAGACAGACGAAAGGAAAAATAAACCTGTTTCGTCTGATAAAAAGAAGAGGAATTACAACAAGGTTCCTAACATCTACAAAAAGGCTCAAAACAAAAAGAAGTCTTTTGTAACTAACAAGAAAGGAGCCAAAAAGATTTGGGTACCAAAGTCACTTATTGTTCTGTTGCGGATATCCTCAATGGGAAGAGACAAGACTTCCAAGGTTCGGTACCCGGACAGTGGATGCTCACGACACATGACGAGAGACCTGTCTATGTTCCAAGACCTCAGACCAAGTAAAGGGTCTGTCTCATACGGTTCTTGGCATTGGGACTGTTGGTAAGACACCCAATACCCTTATCTAGAACGTATCATACGTTAAAGGTCTTAACTTCAATCTACTTAGCATAAGTCAATTTTGTGATAGTGGATATGAAGTAGCCTTTAACTCTGATGAGTGTATAGTGAAGAACAAAGATAAATCCATTCTTTTTGTTGGGAAAAGAAAGAACAACCTTTATGAGGTTTGCCTTTCGACCTAAGTGATCGAGAATGTAACATGTTTGATTTCAGAGGACGATGAACGAGATATTTGGCATAAAAAACTTGGACATTTAAGTCTCAAGTATATTTCAAAAATTTCTAAGAAAGATCTCGTAAAAGGTTTGCCAAAAATATCTTGGAAAACCAATCGTCTAAGTGTGAATCTTGTCGACATGGAAACAACTCAAAGCTTCTTTCAAATCTAAAAATGTTGTTTCCACGACAAGACCATTAGAACTGTTACATATTGATCTCTTTGGACCCACTCAGACTGAAAGTCTTGGAGGGAAGAGATATGGTTTTGTCATTGTAGATGACTATACTAGATTTACATGGGTATACTTCCTAGCCCATAAACATGAGTCATTCAAGGTCTTTGAAATATTCTGTAAACGTGTTCAAAAAGAAAAAGGATTTTGTATCGCGTACGTGAGAAGCGATCATGGAACGAGTTTGAGAACTCGAGTTCAAAGCCTTTTGTTTTGAAAATGGTATATTTCACAATTTTTCGTCTCCAAGAACTCCTCAACAAAATGGAGCTGTGGAAAGGAAAAATCGTACTTTACAAGAAATGGCTAGAACTTTGTTGCATGAAAGCTCTCTCCCGAAATATTATTGGGTGTAAACGATCAACACTTCCTGTTATATTCAAAACAGAATATTGATAAGACCAATCTTGAATAAGACTCCATATGAATTATGGAAAGGAAGAAGACCCAACATTTCTTACTTCCATCCTTTTGGATGTGAATGCTTTATCCTTAATACCAAAGATCAACTTGGAAAGTTTGATTTAAAGGTGGTTAAAGGAATCTTTCTTGGATATTCCAATACATCTAAGGCCTATAGAGTATTTAACTCTAAGACGCAAGTTGTAGAAGAATCAATCCATGTAAAGTTTCAAGATAACTCAAAGGCTGATAAAGAAATATCAGACCTAGAAAACTTGTTTGATAATTTGCAGATTAATCCTTCTGGTCAGAATTCAAGACAAGATGATAAACAAGGGTCAGACGATACAGGGTCAGACGATACAAGAACAGACGATAGATGCACAGACGAACCATCTTCGTCTGATACTCATCAACAGGGAGATCAAGCCCCTGCAAAAACATGGAAATTTGCATCAAACCATACAGAAGATCTCATCATTGGAGATAGATCTCAAGGTGTTCAAACAAGATCTAAAGTGAAGTATATTTCAAGCTATGCTCTTGTATCAACTTTGGAGCCAAATAACATTGAAGATGCTCTTCAAGACAACGATTGGATTTTGGATATGGAAGAAGAACTCAATCAGTTCACAAGGAATGATGTATGGACCCTTGTTGAAAGACCAAAGAACAAAAGCATCATTGGAACCAGATGGGTGTTCAGAAATAAGCTTGATGAAGCTGGAAAAGTGGTTAGAAACAAAGCAAGGTTAGTAGCACAAGGGTACAATCAACAAGAAGGTATTGATTTTACTGAAACCTTTGCACCTATAGCTAGGTTAGAAGCTATTAGGATATTACTCGCTTTTGCTGCTCACAAGAATATCGTTCTATATCAAATGGATGTAAAAAGTGCTTTTCTAAATGGTTTTATTGAAGAAGAAGTGTATGTAAAACAACCTCCTGGCTTTGAAAGTTTGTCTCAGCCAGATCATGTTTTCAAACTCAAGAAAGCATTGTATGGTCTTAAACAAGCTCCTCGAGCTTGGTATGACAGACTCAGTACTTTCCTTCTTAAAAATGGTCTTTCAAGAGGAAAGGTTGATACAACTCTCTTCAAGAAAAGTGTTTCAAAGGACTTTATTATAGTCCAGATTTATGTAGACGATATAGTCTTTGGAGCTACTAACAACTCTCTCTGCAAGGATTTTTCAAAGCTAATGCAGGACGAGTTTGAAATGAGTATGATGGGAGAATTGAAGTTCTTTCTAGGACTTCAAATCAAACAGACGAAAGAAGGAATCTACATCCATCAACAGAAGTACACAAAGGAACTTATCAAGAAGTTCAAGATGGAAAATTCGAAGCCTATGAAGACCCCAATGCATTCGTCTGGAGCGAATCTTAACAAGGATGAGTCAGGTAAGTCTGTAAATCAGACGATATACAGAGGTATGATTGGCTCACTCCTTTATTTAACCGCGAGCAGACCTGACATTATGTTTAGCGTCTGTCTATGCGCGCGTTTTCAATCTGATCCAAAAGAATCTCATTTACAAGCTGTAAAGAGAATTCTTAGATATCTTGTTGGAACAACTAATCTCTCTCTGTTTTATAAGAAAAATAGTGATTTCAGTTTAAAAGGCTTAAGATGATGATTATGCTGGAGATAAAGTGGAGAGAAAAAGCACAAGTGGTGGATGCCAATTTCTTGGATCATCACTAATATCTTGGTCAAGCAAGAAACAAAACTCCATTGCACTCTCAACAACTGAAGCAGAATACATTGCTGCGGCAGGGTGTTGTTCACAACTACTATGGATTAAACATCAACTTGAGGATTATTCCAGGTTTGAGAACCATATACCAGTATTTTGTGATAACACAAGTGCAATCAATCTCAGCAAAAATCCTATTCAACATTCAAAAGCTAAACATATTGAAATTCGTTTTCATTTCATAAGAGATTATGTCCAAAAAGGTATTTTTCGATATACGGTTTGTTCAAACCGATTTTCAATGGGCAGATATATTTACAAAAGCTTTAGATGAAACACGATTCAATTTCATTAAAGAAAATCTTGGAATTATTTCTTTGAATGATTGAAAATTGTTTCATCTGAGTTATTGATTGAATTTGTTCCGTCTGTATTTTTTTTTGTTTCGTCTGTACATTACTTCGTGTTAAGATGAAACATTGCGTCTGATCAAGTTGAATAGTTACTGTGGTAAAATTCAACAGACGCAACTGTTACTTTTTAATAAGTTTATCTCAAGTGTGCAGGGACAAATTGAAGAGAGCAATAAATGTGTCTGTCATTTATTGCACTATTCTAGGACAATGATAAGCACGCGCCGTGAATTGCAGAGGTCAATTCAATCATTGAAAAGGCAATGATGTGGACATGTCAAATCAAGGACAGTTTTCAATGGACACGTCATAAAAATGGGCAGTTTTCAAAATCTCTTTCGTCTGATGAATTGCAACCGTTTTTATTCTTTACTTATAAATACTTGTGAAAGATAACTCTTTCATTCTTTACTGCAATCTGAAACTGTTTGAACTCTCTTTAACCTAAATACTCACTAAGCTTTCATTCTCTCTTTTCAAATTCTCAACAATGACCGCCAAGAACACCAAAACAACCAAAACCTCTGAAGCCACCTTCTTCGCTCAAGACTTATTCTTGCCAAGCAAGTGGATATCAAGGGAAACTCTGGAGATTGTCTCAAACAGAGTGGTGAAAATGTTTGACCACACTGGATGGATGGGCTTCGCTGAGACGAAAGGCCCATGGCTGATGGAGGCATACGCCGAGTTCTGGAACGATGCCAAGGAGTTCGATGATGGTATCGTTGGAACCATTGACAACAAAGAGTACATCATTACGGTGGACTCTATTGCTGAGGCCGGGAACTGCAAGGCCGAAGGGCGCTTTTACTCCCCTAACTGGATGAAGAACGAGTCAGAAGAACATGTAAACAAAGTTCTCTACTAAAAAATTCCAGACTCTGAAGATCCCAAGTCTTTCAGAGCAGGACTTCTTGCTCCCACAGCAAGAATCATCCATAACTTGCTGTTCAACATTTTCACACCGAGAACAGGCTCTCGTGATAATGTGAGTGCTCGAGACAGATTTTGTATTTTCTACTGTCTGAGAAAAGGAAGAATGAGCCTCCCTCACGTTATTCTCGACCACTGGGTGAGTGCTTTGAAGAATCGAAACATTCGTAGGAAGAGCAGTATCCCCTACGCCACTCTCTTCTCTACCATCATCATCAACCAGAGTTTCGATGCCACTGGAGTCACATGGCACCCTGAGGGAAAAGAAGTAAAAGCTAGCACCTTTGCGAAGATGCATCTCACATCAAGCTCTTTACTTCGTTCACCAAATGAAGACACCCCTCTATCACCCATTCCCAAAGAACCACACAGAGCCCGTATCAAGCGCGCTAAACCGCAAACACAAGCCCATACACCATCCCAAACACAACCCCAAACAGAACCCAAAACACAAACTCAAACACCATCCTAAACACAAGCCCAAACATCAAATCAACCTCAACCTCCTCCATCTGTAATAATATCTGAAGTTCCTTTTGAGGATGTTCTTGAGGAACCCCTCAAGAAAAAGAAAAGGACTATCAGAATCAAGCACATTGGTGCTAAAACAAAGACACAGACGGTATCCCCAAGTGAAGACGAAGGGGTCACCATACAGTCTGAAGCAGTTCCATCTGTGAAAATACTCACAGATGAAGAGAAGCAGAGAAAAGCAGCTGAAGAGAAAGCTGAAGCTAGAAAAATCGCTCTTCAGAAAGCTGCTAAGGGCAAGGAGAAAATGAAGCAAAAACTTGCGTCTGTGATAATTGGTTAGACAGACGAAGCAAGAATGCTGAAAGAGGCCAAGAAAGCCTCCATTTTGCTTCAAGCTGAGAGAGAAAGAATCTTTCTCGAAAGCATTCAAGGCATTGGATCGTCTGAGGAAGCACCTGCTCAAGCAACCTCAGAAGGCATGAATAGTAAAGAGACAGCCCAGATCCAAAAGAACAATGCCCAACTAGCGGAGGAGTTGGAAACTATGTTAAGCGAAGAAGCCTCTACAATGGAGACTCTTCCATCTACAACACTCCCAGACGAACAAATGGCAACTTCTTCTAAGCCACTTATTGCGTCTCCGCTAAATGCTTGCCCAACATAGACGTTCCCTGCTGCGTTTGAAGAAGAAGTACTCCACAGTCAGACGATGGAAATTCCATCTGAAGGCATTGTACTGGTTGAAGATGCTAGTTCTTCGTCTGATGAAGACTCTGTGGATACATACAAGGGGAGATCACATGCTGTGGTGATCAATCCAGAAGACTTACCCCCAAAGCGCAAGATTGACTATTCGTTCCTAAACGAATTAGTCATGCGAAGATATGAAGAAAGCACTTGTGCTGAGAAACCAATCAAGCCAGATTGGATCATTGGAGCGAAGTCTGATGAAGCCTCCAATGAAGCTGAATCGTCTGAGCCTGCTTCATTAGCAGACGATGAAGACTTGTACATACAGAATACACCATACATAGAGCTGAAAAACCCTTATCGCAGACAGAGAAAGAAGGATTCCAGTCAGGGAGATTTGTCAACCCCATTATATACAATAAGCCCTTGAAGCCAGCAGATTTTGATGAAAATGTTGTTTATTCTCCAGAGGAGCAACGCAACTGGTTGAAGCGTCTGCCCTGGGACACTCTGGCTGAATTAAATATCAAGGGACTAGAGAACATAAAGGCATATAAGGATCATCTTGCTGCGTCGGAGATTGAAGGACCAGCGCTTGGCTATGAACCCCACATTCCACAGAGAAATAATCCAAAGTGGAGGTTGCGATACGAGATCAATGCATCAGTTTTTCATCACTGTACAAATGGTGATATTGACTCTCTCCGCTATGAGCCGAAAGACTGCAAACATTGGCATCTTGACGCCATAGATCGCCATGATCCAATGCCATTCACAATTCCTCTCAATCAAACAGAGTATGTTGGTTTAGGCCACTCTCTAGGAATTGTGCTCCCATGGACGAGACCCCATTGCTCTAGGATCAACCCTCGCTACTCTCTCATTCTAGATGAGTATGAAGATCCTGAAGATTTTGCTCACTGCCTCCCAGAAGACTACAATCTACCTTTCAGGCTGATGGCTGGTGCATATCGAAGGGAAGCAAAGGAAAGAACCATATCTATCTCCCACGTCGATCGCCAAGCTACGAAGGACAGAAGATATTGTCCCTTCATGATGGGTTCTCAGTTTTCCTCTTTGGTGAAGGACGAAACAAAGTACTCTATCGTCTTAGGCAAAAAAAGACCATGCTTGGTCAGATATCTGGCTAAGGGAAAGGAAAAGAAGGTTTCGCCTGTAGCTGACCACTGCTCTGGAACCATCTTTGATGAGGACTCTTCCGTCTGTTGGCGAGTGTTCCCTGGTAGTGCTTTTGTGTATTCTCGGAACGACCACCGCTTGAAGTATCCATTCCAACCAAATGGTATACCTATCAATGGAACCGGAACTTCACAGCCTACCTCGATCTTCCTCTTTTCACGATGCGTCTGAAGAAATCACCTACAGTGGTCATCATTGATAACACTATACCTCTTGTGGAGGAGCCTCAAACACCACAAGTGACAATTGCTGATGTGGTGGAGGTTGCTGAGGCTGGTGAAGAGATGCCCAAGGCAGCTGATATAGAAGAAGCTGAGGAGTATAAGACTCTGAAGCGCAAATATGAGGCCTTGGAAGAAGATTGTCAGCACTTGAAAGCTAAGAACAGAGAACTTGAAGAAAATCACGCTTCTTTATCATCTCAAGTGCAGCAGCTTACAGACGTTTTCATGACCTTGCTGAGCAAAAAGCCAAAACCTTCTTCTTGATCAGAGTTTTGATGATTACAGCCCAAGGGGGAGAGAAAAGAAAGCATAATCCAAAGGGAAGAGCCTAACCCAAGGGAAAGAAGAATGGTACAAAGAAAAGTCTAAGGGGGAGCAAGAGCAAACAAGAGCGAGGAAGTATCGTCTTAGGGGGAGTAACTGGTTGTAAAATTTTTTTAGAATATACAATGTAATTTTATTATTTTATTTGTTATCATATACATTGTAATTCGTTATTGTTTTCTGTTTTGGATACCATTGTAATAATCTAATTACATCACATTGATGTAACAAACATCTATAAAAAGGTATTTCTCAGAAAACATCGTCTTGATGTAAATCTGGCTTATAAAACTGCTGTTTCTGTCTAACCATGTCTTATGCAGAATTTCGTGGTATGGTCTGTAATCATCAAAAAGGGGGAGATTATTAGATCAAGGAAGATTAACACCTCAAGATTTTGATTATTACAAGACAGACAAAATCAAGCTATCAAGACCTGCTAAGACGAAACCAGCTCAGACGGAAGATGGCCCTTCAAAATTTGAAGTGTTGCGTCTGTCCACAAGCCAAGACATCAGATGAAACGAGCACAGACGGAAGAAGACTGTCAAAGCTAAAGTCTCCGTCTGTCCAAAAGTGAAGCCTTAAGACGAAAGGATGAGACGAAACAACCTCAACTGATTACACATTTCGTCTATCCAAAAGTGAAGTCAAGCTTGGAGTCTCGCGCCAAGTTTTAAAATCTAAAGAAGTCATCATGAGAAGCATCCAAGATCAGTATAGAGATTCGAGCTTACACACCAAAGCCAAAAAGGTCTTAACCTTTTGTCACATCTCTGTACAAGTCAGAAAAAGTACTGCGCACACAACCTAGTCCGCTATATCCGTTGCGACTCTTATCAATCAATCAAGTACAACTGACAACCTTCTTTCGGAAAGTTCTCAAGAAGATTTCCAACGACTCTCAACGGCTTTCAAATGAGTCTAACGACTATTTGAAGAAGATGCCTATAAAAGGACTTCACTACGACCAGAACAAGTTGGCGAATACGCTTATCTTCATCTATCTCTCAAGAATTCGCTAAATCTGTAATTGTGCTTTACTGTAAACACCTCTCTACGTAGAGGAAAACTTTGTTTTTCTAAAACATCTTTCAAAGTCCACTTGTGTGGCATTTTAGCCTGAGGAGACTGTGTTCCAAAGAATACCTCTTGTAATAGCCTGTGGAGGCTGGGTTCAAAGAATACCTTGTTGGATTAGCCTGAGAAGGCTGAGAGCAAAGAATATCTGTGTATAGCCAGAAGTGGCTGGATCAAAAAATACTTGTAACCCTTTCACGGTTGGTAGTGAAAACTCAGCGGTTGCTAGGTAACTGGATGTAGTCTTGAATAGACGAACCAGTATAAAAATAACTGTATTTATTTTTGTTTCGTCTGAGCAACTAACAGGGGATAATCACACTATAACGTCTGTTCATTAAAATCAATCTTTCAACACAAATTTTGTTTCGTCTGAACAGCTTTGAAACCCATAGACGAAAGGGATAAAATTTTTTAATTAACACAATTCAACCCCCCTTCTTGTGTTTTATCTTTTACAGTCTCATACAGAAATCAAGTTCAAAACTCCGGTCATCACTCTAGGGTTTCAGTTGCACAACAAAAACAGAGCAAAAGAGAAAGAATAATGAATAGACAAGCACAAATTCACTCTTGAAAACAGAAACCCCTCATATCTTGAGTGAAGCTTAGGAGTCAACTTAGAGAAAGCAAGGTGAAACTTTTCTTCTTTGGTGGAGGTTGGATGTTCACAGTTGTGGCTGGTCGTAGGGTTAGACATGGTGGCCGGTGTTAGTGAGGAAGGAGAAGAGAGGAAGAAGAAAATGAAAAGAAAATGGAGAATGAGTGGTTGTGTGCGTGAGTGTTGTCATGGAGGAAATCAAACAAGGATTTTAGATGCCACAAAATTTTTGGGAACAAGGTTGACGACACAAAATGAGGGCAAATTGTTCACTCCCTTAAGTTTTCTTTGAGGGGCCTACATGTGTTGTTGCCATAAATCCAAGTGGGCCAGCATCTTAGTCCCACTACATGGGTTGCAGTAAATCTCAATTTACATTGAATATGATAAAATAACCATTTTGTCCCTACTCTACAATTGAAGATGTTACACCTTTATCTACGCAATCACCCTAAATAAGACAAATTGCATTACTCTAGGTCACACATTTGGACAGGTTCTCCTTGGATTTGTCCTCATTGTTCTAGAATTCACCATGCTCACAACATCAAGAATGATGAATATATAAGTCCAACAAATCTTCCTCACTCTATCCTAATTGAGATAGAAAGAAATAAGATGTGTTTACAGGGTATTCAAAAATACATAATTCAACGGGAAATAATAAGCTGGAGACGGTAGTTATGGATAAATCTCAATAAGAGACCTTAAACCCAAGCCTGAAGTTATCTTGTAATCATTGAAACCAGCAGAAGAAATCAAATTAACCCATTCGTTCTTGTTTCTTTCTTTTCCCGTGAAGGCCGCCATCATCGCAATATCTAAGAAAAGTTGTGTTTCCAAGGATTCATCACCTTTCTTCTCTTCGTCCATAACTATGTCTATGATAATCACCTTCCCCTTTTTCCCATCGCTTGTGATTGCCTCCTTACACTTCTTTAGAATGTTTGTGCATTCCTCGTCATTCCAGTCATGCAATACCGACTGCTTTCTCATTCAAAGTAGTAACATGCACACTTATTAGAATCTTCAAGACCAAAAATATATTGCCATTCATTGGCTATTCATTCATGTAAAGATTGAAATAATGTCATTCAATCATTATTGTTTTTAACTTGGAGATATAATCCATACATACTCTATAAAAATTCAAATCTAAAATCATCTCTTTCTAGCAACAGCAGCATTGTCCACGTACTCTAGGGTGTCATAGTCGCACGTTGTATGTGTGCCTAACAATGTTTTTATGTTTTTCAAAGTTTGCTCTGTTGTGTGTGCACGCAAGTTATTGCTAAACGTGTAATTGATTAGTATATTGAAAAGTGACAATATAAAACGACTCTTATAAGTTAATATTTATAACATAATATGTATATATATAATTAAATTAGTAATTTCGCTGAGTAGGAGATGTAATTCCTGTCCTTGTCCTACCATAAAGGGAAAAAATTCTCGTCCGGAAGGCTGCATTCAGGACAAATTAATCCTATAGGAACTCTCGTTTATAAAAACAAATTAACATCCCTATATTCAACCACTAGTTAACGCAAATGAATCTTGATCTTTGGGTATACAATAAATTATATTGGAAAGGAAATATTCATCTTTTGTGTGTTAAACTAATATAATAAAAATTAATTAAATTATGAAATATTTTAATTAATACTAATACTATATATATTCTTATCTTTTTATATTAATATTTTTTAAAATAAAATATATTTTTTTCGCTTTGATTGCACTATTTAAACATAAATAAATTTTATAGTGTTTTTAATCATGTTTTATATCATTTTTATATATTAACTATCATTATTAATTTAAAAGTTTTAGTTATTAATTTATTGATAATAAAAAATATTTTAGTAAAAATATATTTTAGATAATATTATCCAAAAATTATTGTTTCAGAAATTAAAGATATAGAATTTAATTTATATCTTTTGATATTTATTTTTAATACACATCCCCACAATATTTTTTGGAATATATGACATTTATTTATTTTTAATACATTATTGAGATATTTTTGAAATATATTTTATAATGAATCATTCTATCATAAAATTTACACATTAGATGTGACTCATATAAGACATGATATAAAATACTAACTTACTCTTAATATTATGTTATATATATATATATATATATATTATTAATTTAATACATTATTGAGATATTTTTGAAATATATTTTATAATGAATCATTCTAGCATAAAATTTACACATTAGATGTGACTCATATAAGACATGATATAAAATACTAACTTACTCTTAATATTATGTTATATATATATATATATATTATTAATTTAATTACTGATTTTGTTTTCTTTCCCAATTCACTCATTCATTCAGTCGTCTAAATCTGAAACTTGAAAGTTGAAACCAAGCAGTGAAGCAAGAAGTGTTGAAAGTGACAAAATTACACGATACAAAGAGTTTTGTTACCTTGAGAAGAATGGCATCAGCTGAAGGAATGGCCTCAAACATGTTCCCTCCAACATATGTTAGGTTTTCAGTTGGTTGGAAGCCAGCAACAACATGTGGGAGATCTAATACAATGCATTGAATATGTGGGAATGTTTTTGCAATGGCTCTAGCCATGGTCCCTGTGCCTCCTCCAACATCCACCAATGATTCCAATCCCTTGAATACCCCTTCACATTTCTCAATCACCAAGCTCGTGACTAATCGAGTATCACTTGCCATGCCATCATTGAATGACTCAACATGTTTTGGATTTTGTGCAACAAAATCCCAAAAGGGCACCCCGTATGCCGTTTCGAATGGTGTACAGTCATCATTTTTAAACCAAATAGAAAAACTATTCCATGTTTTTGTAAAAAAGTGATCCAGGTCTTGCAAGAGCGGTGCCAGACTTGTTGGATGATTCGTAAGTAGTAGCGAAGATGCATCTGTTAGAGTATACTCCACATCTAGCTCATTTTCTGTGACATTTTGTTGAGAGAAGAAGCCAGAATGGACCATGAATCTCATTAAGCGGTAGAAGCAATGAGTTTTGGATGGATGGATATGTAGTGAAGAAATAAGGTATGAAAGTGGGATGGGTTTACCATAGTTATGTATGGCATCTGGTATGCCTAATTCAACAACGCATTTAAGGGATATAGAATTTATGAAGCTGTACATGTGATTCCATATGTGGATTTCAGGTTGAAGCATTCTGTTTGCACCTTGCTCTCCATTGTCGGATTCCATAATTTGCTTGCTCATTTACCAGTGGTTCACTTAATAAGTACTAGGAAAAGGATTGGAATGATTGGGGGGGCACTAAGAAAAATAATTAGAGATATGAATATTGCTGGCATGCTTTTGTTGAGATCCCAAATCTGAATTAGGTACCTTATTATACGGGTCAATAATTGGAGGAGTCTTTTCTTTTTTTATTTAAAATATTATCCTTATAGTTGGAAGAGTCAGGTGCATACGTATGTAAATACTATATAATAATTACTTTTCAGTAATTTTTTATATAAAATTTGAATAATGATATTTCAATATAAGTGTTATATAAACTACTAAAATCTAGACAATAATTATGTATTAAATTAGTTTTACGTAATTTTATTTTTAAAAATATTTTATAAAATTTTTAATTAATTAAATTTCATTTAGTCATATTAACTTGGAAATTTTTTTTAATTTTAGGCTTTTAAGTTTAAAAGGTTCTACTTTAATCATTCATATTTTTAAAATATATCATTTTAAATTTTTAAATAATTTATTTTAGTAGAAATAAGTTATATATATGTCAAGTTATATATATGTCAAGTAGAAATTGATCGATGGGATTGGACGGGTTAGATAAATAACTAAATATTAACTATATTAATGTTATAATAAATATAATTAAAAATATGCTAAGATATCATGTAAGATTAGAATATATGATATAAAAAATTTAATAATGATAGTTAAATAAGTGATTAAAATAATTAATTTATTAATAAAATTACATGATTAGAACTAAAAAAACTTATGAATTAAATTTATAAATATTCCAAAAAATATAATAATAGTTAAATAAAATTAAAGTTTATAACTAAATTCTAAATTTTGTTTCATTTAATATTTATCAAATGTTTTATTATATCACTTGATTAAAAATTTTCATATAAATTGCTTCATTAATTAATAAATATAAAAATTAAAAACTTATTTAATTATTTCTAAAAAACCGTCTCTAGAAATAAAAAATTAAAATAATATTTTAGTTTTCTATAGTTAATTTTTCTCGGCTCCAGTCAAAACCTCGTTAGGGTATCAACATAATAATATAAAATAATGATAAAATGAATTGGAATGATTAGAAGTATTAGGAAAAGGATTGGAATGATTGGGGGCACTGAGAAAAGTGATTAGAGATATGAACTAACTTCCTTGTCTGTTGCTGGCATGCTTTATTGAGATTCCAAATCTGATTTAGGTGAATTATTGTACCGATCAATAATTGGAGGAGTCTTTTCTTTTTCTATTTAAAATATTATTCTTATAGTTGGAAGAGTCAGGTGCATCCGTAAGTAAATACTATATAATAATTACTTTTCAGTAATTCTTTTATATAAAATGTGAATAATGATATTTGAATATAAGTGTTATATAAACTACTCAAATCTAGATAATAATTGTGTATTCAATTAGTTTTATAAAATTTTTAATTAATTAAATTTCATTTCTAGTCATATTAACTTGGAAACTTTTTTAAAAAAAATTTAGGCTTTTAAGTTTAAATTTTTTTTTATTTCAGTCATTCATAATTTTAAAATATATCAATTTGAATCTTCAAGTATTTCATTTTAATAATTATGATTTAATTTTTAAAATTATTAAATAAATTTTAGCCGTTATCATTTGTTTACACAGTATTCATATTCTTGGTAACGTTATTCCCAAAAATATAATATTGGAATAACATTTTAGGATAAAATTAAAAAAATTCTTCGAAAATAAATAAATGCTTAGAGATGTAAATTCATTGCCGCACAGAAATAAATATTCCGTCATAAAAAATATTATTTGGAACAAATGTACTCTATTAAAATTTTATTAATTGTTATAACGTTAACAGTTATACAAATATTAAGAAACAAATTAATAAAGATTCGTTCATCACTGGGTCCATGGCTAGAAAAATTTAAGAGAGGATTTAAAGCCAACCCCTAAAAACAAAGTAAGAGTATGAATTTTGTATTAATAGAGCTGTTTTATTTTGTGTTTCCTTCGTTAGTTTGTTATAGTTATAGAGGCATACTTATTAGTGGTTTTTTATCTTCCCTTTTAATATGCCTCTTAGTGTGTGGTTGGATCCATGTGAAATTAACTTAACTTTGCCTATACCATATAGGCAAGATGTATGTGAATTTACATAGGATTGTTGTAACATCCTCAAAAAATTTAATTTCATACGTATATTAAAAACGTAGTTAAAACATTTACTAAAAATTCTATAAAAATGTGTAAATAGTAAATTACTGTGCAAATAGTTAATTACTGTGCAAATAGTAAATTACTGTGTAAATAGTAAAATTACTGTAGTAAATAATAAAATCACTGAGGTAAATAGTAAAATTACTGTAGTGGAATATTCTGTGGAATATTCTGTGGAATATTCTATATTCTGTAGAATATTCTGTAGCAAATAGTACCTTGGGAATTCTATAAATAGGACCTAGGAGTTTCAGATGAGGAAACAAACAAAAGAACATTTCTATATTCTCTCAAGCTCTCTCTTAGGAAGAAATATCTCTAAAAGAGGAACAAGTAAGTAGAGGAAGAGTATAGGAAGCTGAGAGAAAAGTAAGGGGAGCTATCCTTATCTTACTATTCTTTGTTGTTATTATCTTTATTTTATCTGATACTAAGGTGCTGAGAAAATTCTTAGTATACTCTGTGGTTGCGGTTTTGTCCGATCTTCCACATCAGAACAGAATTATTCTTGTTGTTAGGAAAAGGGTGGTAGTGTGGAAGTGCATGTCTAGGAAAGTTCTGGCTAAGGAAAGACTTGGTACTTAAGTGTGTCCATTAGTGACCCACCTCTTTTCCCCGGGAACTTACCTGGTGTACTATTCACTTGACTACGGTCACTTATACGTTACTATTCACGATATACGGTCTGTTTCACTTATACGTTACTATTCACGTATACGATACTATTCACTTATACGTTACTATTCACGTATACGATCGTTTCACGATACGTACTTTTGATGGGTGTTTTCTTGGTGTTTCTTGATTTCTTGGTTTCATGATGTTTATTGGTATTCTTGGTATTTGATGGTACATCAAAATATGAATGATTATAAATGATATTCTAGAAAGAGAGGTAAAATTTTCATTCATGCATACATGCCTCAAAAGAGGTGGCCTCGGTTAGAGGTGCGATAATAACTTAATCCGTGCGTCTTGGTGGGATGCCGGACTTGGGGGATTTCCAACGGTGAGAATTCATTTAATTCATGATGATCACATGTTTGTTTATGAGATTCTCGCACCACTTGTGGAATCCCAACCGGTCGGTAAGTTTTACGATGATGATGTCGTATTATCTGAGATGGTACCACATTACATATTTTTGGAGTTGAGGTTGGAGCATGCATCATATAGAAATTTCATTTAAGTCACAATTTATTATTTATTTATTTGATTATGATATGTATCATATTGATATTTTTATATGATATGTATTGTATTGATATTTTTATATGATATGTATTTTTATTAAAATATTGGAACTTACCTCATGCGTGTTTGTGTCTGTGGTTTGACACTCCGTGATGATCCCAATTTTATTCGGAGGAGCAGATTGACAAAGTAGATTCAAGAATCACATGTGGAGATGTCAAGGAATGTTAGCTAATACGAGGATGTAATAGAATAATGTATATATTATAATTGTCACAATATTACGTATCTATGTGACGTTTTGTAAACAACTTTTGATGTATGGTTATGATGTAATCTATGTGATGTTTTTTTTTTATGGTGACGTTTTTTTTACAAGGAAATTATTTTAAGATTTTATTCAAAGAAATCTAAATGAAAGGATATATTTTCAATTAATAATAATAATAAATAGAAAAAAAAAAGAAATTTTTTTTATTAATAAAAAATAGCGGGGCGTTACAGTTGGTATCAGAGCAGTATGTTTTCTTGGACTTGTGAATTTTGAGCTAACCATGTTTTTGTTGTGATTAAGTAGTGAGCTTAGAAGCAATAAGGTTGTGTGAATGATTGTTTGTTTATGTGTTCTATATTCTTGTTTGATTGTTAGTTGATGTTCTTTGAGATTTTATTTTCTGTAAATAGATGGCTGGAGGAAATGATAAGGCAATTGCTGAGGCACTCGAAAAACTTGCTCAAGCAATTGGAAGTCAAAGTAGGAACAACAACGAACCTAACGAATATCGTGGCCTGGAGCGTTTTCAGAGGAATAATCCGCCTACTTTTGAAAGTGGATATGACCCTGAAGGTGCTCAACGATGGGTAAGGGAAATTGAGAAAATCTTTCGGGTAATGGGATGTTCTGAGGATAAAAAGGTAATTTTCGCAACTCATATGTTGGTGGATGAGGAAGAATACTGGTGGGAAAATACTTACCAGTATGAAGCGAATGAAGGAGAAACAATAAAATGGGGAGGATTTAAGGAATTGTTTTTAGAAAAATATTTTCCTGAAGATATAAGGAATAAAAAAGAAATGGAGTTTTTGGAATTAAAACAAGGGAACTTAACAAGAGTGAGTATGCGGTTAAGTTTGAAGATCTAGTCGATATTCTACACACTACCATGGAAAAGAAGGTGAAAGGTCAAAATGTGTTAAATTTTTAAATGGCCTCAAAGTCCGAAATAAAACGGGCTATAAATTATCAAGGTATTCACCAATTTCCAATGCTTGTAAATATGTGTAGAATATATGATGAGGATTCTCGTGCTAGGGCTGTATATTATAAAAATAAAAATGTTGGAGGACCCATTAAAAATAAAAGATTTGGGTTCGAAAATAAAGGGAAACCATACCAAACTTCTCAAGGATTTAAGGAACGTTCTGCTGGAAATTTTTCTAAAACTCCTATGAGAAATCGTGAATCTAATCCTGTTAATGTCAAGTGTTTTAAGTGTGGAGAATTTGGACATTATGCTTCATCATGCATCTGGTGCTACAAATGTAACATAAAGGGACATCTAGCAAAAGATTGTCCAGGAAAGAGAAGCATGTCAGAAAATCCGTCTGAAAAACCGAAGGCTCAAGGAAGAATTTTTTTTCTTAATGGAACTGAGACTTCAGAACCTTTGATTCGAGGTAAATGCTTCATAAATGAAACTCCTTTAACTGTGTTATTTGACTCGGTGCTACTCATTCTTTTGTGTCATATTCTTGTGTACAAAAATTGAAACTCCCCGTGTCTTCATTAAACTTTAAATTAGAAGTAAATACTCCAACCGGGACTTCGTGTTAACCTCGATATCTGTCTAGACCGTAAAATAAAAATTGGTGATAAAACTTTCTGTGTCAATTTGATTTGTTTACCTCTTCAACAAATTGAAGTTGTTTTAGGTATGGATTGGTTGTCCACTAATCATGTTTTGTTGAATTGCTTTGACAAAACAATTATTTTTCGAGACCCTAGAGGTGAGTAGGGATATTGAAATTGTTTCCATAAATAAAGTCTTAAAATCTTTAAAGGAAAACAATACCCAAGTATACATGATCACCGCTAATGAAACTAAATCTGAAAATGAGGTGAGTAGTGTGCCAATAGTAAAAGATTTTACAGAGATATTTCAAGAAGTGGATCAATTACCTCCTGAAAGAGAAATAGAGTTTTCCATTGATTTAGTTCCAGGAACAGGACCAATTTCCATAGCACCATATAGAATGTCTCCTGTAAAATTAACAGAAGTCAAGAAACAAATTGAAGAATTGTTAAGTAAACAGTTTGTAAGACCTAGTGTATCACCCTGGGGAGCTCCAGTTTTGTTAGTTAAGAAAAAGGATGGAACCATGAGAATGTGCATAGATTATAGACAATTCAATAGAGTAACCATTAAGAATAAATATCCATTTGCCTAGGATTGATGATCTTATGGATCAATTAAAAGGAGCTGTATTTTTAGTAAGATTGATTTAAGATCAGGATACCATCAAATTAGGGTAAAATCCGAGGATATTCCAAAAAGCTCGCTTTCATTTTTCGTTATGGGCACTATGAGTATTTAGTTATGCCTTTTGGGGTGACTAATGCTCCAGCAGTATTTATGGATTACATGAATCGAATTTTTCACCCTTATCTTGACCATTTTGTAATTGTATTCATTGATGACATATTAGTGTACAGTAAAACTAGGGAGGATCATGCCAAACACTTAAATATAGTATTACAGATTTTAAAGGACAGAAAACTTTTTGCTAAATTATCTAAGTGTGAATTTTGGATGGAGAAAATGAATTTTTTTAGGTCATGTGATATGTCAGGGAGGAATATCTGTAGATCCATGTAAGGTACAATCTGTTTTGGAATGGGAGAGATCTAAAAGTGTAACAGGGATTAGGAGTTTTCTAGGATTAGCAGGATATTATAGGAGATTTATTAAAGATTTTTCTAAAATAGCTTTACCTTTGACTACCTTGACTAAAAAGAATCAGACATTTATTTGGACAACTCAATGTGAGGATAGTTTTCAAACTCTAAAGGAAAGATTGACCACTGCTCCAGTATTAACTCTACCTGATCCCAAAGAACCTTTTGTAGTGTATTGTGATGCATCCAAAATGGGTTTAGGGGGAGTATTGATGCAAGATTCAAAAGTTGTAGCATACGCTTCTAGACAACTTAAGATTCATGAGAAAAATTATCCAACCCATGATCTAGAATTAGCGGCTGTAGTATTCACACTTAAGATGTGGAGACACTATTTGTATGGTGTAACGCCCCGTTATAATTACTTATGTTACTTGTATTTTAATTAGTAATTTGTAGTAAATAAAAGAGAAATTTAGGAAACAATACTTTTATTTCATAAAATTTAAAGTTCATTACAACTTGATTGCATAACTATGTCATATTATTATTTTACATAAATACCTTTCTACTACCTTAAAACATTTACCCAACCCTTCTACATAGCAAGCATCTTCACAACCAGATAGTAGTAACAACCAGAGCAAACAGTGACAATCTTCTTAATCCTGTCAATCTGCTCCCCCGGACATTATCCGAGATCATCACAGGTGTCAAACCACAGACACAAACACGCAAGGGTAAGTTCCAATATCTTAATAAAAATACTTATCATGTAAAAATATCAATATGATACACGTCATAATCAAATCAATAAAGGATGAATTATGACTTAAATGAAATTTCTATATGATGAATGCTCCAACCTCAACTCCAAAAATATGCAATGTGGTACCATAATAGATAATACGATTATCCGCTTTGTGAGCCCACTGTCCATCGGGTCACTCACGCACGTTTTAAGTTTATTATCTGTCCCTCTAACCGAGGCCACCTCTTTTGAGGCATGTATGCATGAATGAATATTTTACCTCCCTTTCTAGAATATCAATAAACATCATGAAACCAAGAAATCAAGAAACACCAAGAAAACATCCATCAAAAGTAATGTATACGTGAACAGTACCGTATACGTGAAACGATCATTATACGTGAACAAGGTTATCGTGAACGATCACCGTATCGTGAACAGATCACCGTTATCGTGAACAGATCGTATATCGTGAATAGTAACGTATAAGTGATCGTAGTCCGTGAATAGTACACCAGATAAGTTCCCAGGAAAGAGAGGTGGGTCACTAATGGACACACTTAAGTACCAAGTCTTTCCTTAGCCAGAACTTTCCTAGACATGCACTTCCACACTACCACCCTTTTCCTAAGGACAAGAATAATTCTGTTCTGATGTGGAAGATCGGACAAAACCGCAACCACAGAGCATACTAAGAATTTTCTTAGCACCTTAGTATCAGATAAAATAAAGATAATAACAACAAAGAATAATAAGATAAGGATAGCTCCCCTTACCAATTCCTCCTAGCTTCCTATCTTCCTCTACCTACTTACTTCTCTCTTGATTGAAGAAATTTCTTCCTAAGAGATTTTGAGAGAATGAAAGAATGTTCTTGGATTTGTGATTATAATTGAAATTCTAGGCCCTATTTATAGAATTTCAAAAGTTACTATTTGCACAGTAATTTGAATAAAAAAAACTCGTGTAACCCGTTAATTAATATTTTATTTTTTACTATTTGCACAGTAATTTACTATTTGCACAGTATTTTACTATTTGCACAGTATTTTACTATTTGCACAGTATTTTACTATTTACACAGTAAATTACTATTTACACAGTATTTTACTATTTGCACAGTAATTTACTATTTACACAGTAATTTACTATTTACACAGTAATTTACTATTTACTACAGTAATTTCAAAAATTCGTAATTTTTAATTATTTTTATATTTCTCCCTCTCTTAAACTATATTTAAATTTTTGGGATGTTACATATGGAACTAGATTTGAAGTATTTAGCGATCACAAAAGCCTTAAATATTTATTTAGTCAAAAAGAATTAAACATGAGACAAAGAAGATGGATGGAATTTTTAAAAGATTATGATTTTGAACTTAATTACCATCCCGGAAAGGCTAATGTGGTAGCAGATGCTTTAAGTAGGAAATCTTTGATTATGTCTTCACTGATGATTAGAGAAATGGATTTATTAGAACAATTTCGAGACCTTAGTTTAGTGTGTGAAACTACTAATACGAGTATTAGATTAGGAGCTTTACAAATTTCAAACATATTTTTGGAAGAAATTAGACAGAAGCAAGAATTTGATCCTTTTCTGAAAACCCAAATGGAAATTTTAACTCAAGGAAAAAGTAGTGAGTTTAAGATTGGAATGGATGGTATTTTGAGGTTTCAAAATAGAATTTGTATTCCTAATATAACAGAAGTTAGAAAAACAATTTTGGAGGAAGCACATAAAAGCAAATTAAGTATTCATCCTGGTGCCACTAAGATGTACAAAGATTTGAAAACCATGTTCTGGTGGCCTCGAATGAAGAAAGAAATTTGTGAATATGTGTATTCTTGTTTAATTTGTCAAAAGGCTAAAATAGAACATCAAAAACCCTCAGGTTTATTGCAACCTTTAGAAATACCACAATGGAAATGGGATAGCATATCTATGGATTTTGTGGTAGCTTTGCCAAGAAGCCCTAGGGGATTTGATTCAATTTGGGTTATAGTAGATCGTTTAACTAAGTCTGCACATTTTATTCCTATTAATATTAGGTATTCTTTAGAGAAATTAACTAATTTGTACATAGGTGAGATTGTAAGATTACATGGTGTACCATCTAGTATTGTATCAGATAGAGACCCTAGATTTACTTCAAGATTTTGGGAGAGTCTACATAAAGCTTTAGGCACCAAATTAAAATTAAGTTCAGCCTATCATCCCCAAACTGATGGACAATCCAATCTTTAGAAGATTTATTGAGAGCTTGTGTTCTAGAACATAAGGGTTGTTGGGTAGACTTTTTGCCTTTGATAGAATTTACCTACAATAATAGTTTTCATTCTTCCATTGGTATGGCACCGTTTGAAGCTTTATATGGAAGAAAATGTAGAACTCCTTTGTGTTGGACTGAATCAGGAGAAAGTTTAATTTTAGGACCTGATATTGTACAACAAACCTCAGAAAAGATTAAGTTAATTCAGGAAAAAATGAAAATGGCACAAAGTAGGCAGAAAAGTTATCATGACAAAAGAAGAAAAGATTTGGAATTTGATGTTGGTGATCACGTATTCTTAAGGGTAAATCCATGGACTGGTATTGGAAGAGTTTTAAAATCCCGAAAACTTTCACCGCGTTTCATTGGTCCCTTCCAAATAATAAAAAGAGTAGGCCCTGTGGCTTACCAAATTGCTTTACCTCCAATTCTTTCTAATCTTCATAATGTCTTTCATGTTTCACAACTTCGTAAATACATTCCTGATTCATCACATGTAATTGAGTTAGATGATATACAAATAAAGGATAATCTAACCTATGAAGCATTACCAAAGAGAATTGAGGATAGAAGAATCAAAACCTTAAGAGGAAAATATATTTCTTTAGTAAAGGTTATCTGGAAAACGGATGATGCGACATGGGAATTGGAAAGTGAGATGCAGAAAAGCTATCCTACATTATTTCAATGAGGTAAATTTCGAGGACGAAATTTCTTTTTAGGGGGGGGAGAATTGTAACATCCTCAAAAAATTTAATTTCATACGTATATTAAAAACGTAGTTAAAACATTTACTAAAAATTCTATAAAAATGTGCAAATAGTAAATTACTGTGCAAATAGTTAATTACTGTGCAAATAGTAAATTACTGTGTAAATAGTAAAATTACTGTAGTAAATAATAAAATCACTGAGGTAAATAGTAAAATTACTGTAGTGGAATATTCTGTGGAATATTCTGTGGAATATTCTGTGTAATATTCTGTAGAATATTCTGTGGAATATTCTATATTCTGTAGAATATTCTGTAGCAAATAGTACCTTGGGAATTCTATAAATAGGGCCTAGGAGTTTCAGATGAGGAAACAAACAAAAGAACATTTCTATATTCTCTCAAGCTCTCTCTTAGGAAGAAATATCTCTAAAAGAGGAACAAGTAAGTAAAGGAAGAGTATAGGAAGCTGAGAGAAAAGTAAGGGGAGCTATCCTTATCTTACTATTCTTTGTTGTTATTATCTTTATTTTATCTGATACTAAGGTGCTGAGAAAATTCTTAGTATACTCTGTGGTTGCGGTTTTGTCCGATCTTCCACATCGAAACGTAATTATTCTTGTTGTTAGGAAAAGGGTGGTAGTGTGGAAGTGCATGTCTAGGAAAGTTCTGGCTAAGGAAAGACTTGGTACTTAAGTGTGTCCATTAGTGACCCACCTCTCTTTCCTGGGAACTTACCTGGTGTACTATTCACGGACTACGGTCACTTATACGTTACTATTCACGTATACGGTACTGTTCACTTATACGTTACTATTCACGTATACGATACTATTCACTTATACGTTACTATTCACGTATACGGTACTGTTCACGTATACGTTACTTTTGATGGGTGTTTTCTTGGTGTTTCTTGATTTCTTGGTTTCATGATGTTTATTGGTATTCTTGGTATTTGATGGTACATCAAAATATGAATGATTATAAATGATATTCTAGAAAGGGAGGTAAAATTTTCATTCATGCATACATGCCTCAAAAGAGGTGGCCTCGGTTAGAGGTGCAGATAATAACTTAATCCGTGCGTCTTGGTGGGATGCCAGACTTGGGGGATTTCCAACAGTGAGAATTCATTTAATTCATGATGATCACATGTTTGTTTATGAGATTCTGTGCACCACTGTGGAATCCCAACTGGTCGGTAAGTTTTACGATGATGATGTCGTATTATCTGAGATGGTACCACATTACATATTTTTGGAGTTGAGGTTTGAGCATGCATCATATAGAAATTTCATTTAAGTCACAATTTATTATTTATTTATTTGATTATGATATGTATCATATTGATATTTTTATATGATATGTATTGTATTGATATTTTTATATGATATGTATTTTTATTAAAATATTGGAACTTACCCTTTGCGTGTTTGTGTCGATTTGACACTGTGATGATCCCGAATTTTATTCGAGGAGCGATTGACGAGTAGATTCGGTAATCACGTGTGGAGATGTCAAAGAATGTTAGCTAACACGAGGATGTAATAGAATAATGTATATATTATAATTGTCACAATATTACGTATCTATGTGACGTTTTGTAAACAACTTTTGATGTATGGTTATGATGTAATCTATGTAATGTTTTTTTTTTATGGTGACGTTTTTTTTACAAGGAAATTATTTTAAGATTTTATTCAAAGAAATCTAAATGAAAGGATATATTTTCAATTAATAATAATAATAAATAGAAAAAAAAAGAAATTTTTTTTAGTAATAAAAAATAGCGAGGCGTTACAATTGTCACCAGTATTTTCTTCTTGGAGCATCTATCAATTCCTACTACTATAGAATATTTGTTTATAAATCCTTAGTACTAGTTGATGATTCTACTTTTCGCTTGAGTCCTAAAATATTTATATGTTCATCTTTTATTTATCTTTCTAAAATCATCAATTCCCTTTGTAAATATTACAATTCTCATTCATAGTTTTGACAACATAATAGATAATAGAATATCATAGTATCATATTTACATAAAATTTCATATTCACACATTATCAACTAAATCAAGCAAGCATAGAAAAAAATTATTGAAATTTTAAAAAGAAAATCTGCCCTTAACTCACAATCTTTCTAAATCCTTTTGAAAATCAACTAAAGTGATCCTTACTGTATTCTTCACGTTAACAAAGGGTGGAAAATAAATGGACGTGGGATTCTTGCTTAGTGATGATCACTATTTTCGTTAGTGTAGGGAAAATAAAACAACTTTTTTTTTATTCTATAAAGGTTTACGATTTCTGTAGAGAGAAAGAAGAGAAAACGAACTTTTTGGAAAATGCTTAAGGCATGAATTTTTAAAGTAACTCCTTACCCCTTTATATATGCTTAGGAAATTAATAAAATACTATATAATCATTACTTTGTTAATTAGAATAAATCTTAGTTTAATTAGTTCGTTTACAATCTAAGTAATCATTAAATTTAAAATTATCTAACGTACTTGACTAATTCTTATCACATATTTCCATTTTGCAAAATACTTTTAATAAACCAATTAAAAACTTTTTATATACATTGCTTACATGATAATTCCTTTCCAATCATTTTACTAACCAACCATAAACCTCCACTTTTACACTAACTATTTTACTAACCAATCACAAACTTTTATTTTTACATTAACATTTTACTAATCTATCACAAACTTCCATTTTTATATTAATAAAGTTATAAAGATTTTTCTTGGATGTAATTGGTGTAAAATCTTTGTCTTTCTTGAATGTTTTCTTAAAAGACTAAATATTTTATATAAATTCAATTTTAGATTTAGGACCTACACAAATATTAGGTTGTTCAGCATAAAATGCTCTACGACATACTATTTTTATCATAATTATCTTCTATATGATTTCTTTATTTTTGATTTATTTTCAGTTAAGCGTATTGTGTTTAGGAAATTTTTTTGAATGGATGACCTCCAGATAAGTGTTTTAGTCTTAGTTAATTAAGCAAGTATTTTCCAACAGAGAGTTCCGGTTAACAAATAATTCCTGCAATAGTCAATTTTCTTGGAAACAATTATTTATTTTTAAATCTTGATTAATTTAAGCTACTTACTTATTATAACTTCTTAAATATTATCTAAAATTAGTTTAGACACCTTATAATTAAGAGAAAATTCCTTAGGTTCTATTTATCATTTTTCCATATTTTTCTAGTTTATAATTTCGCTAAAATAACTTTTCATATATATTTGAAAACTTTTGAAATTTATATAAATTCCATTCGAAAATTTTCTATCGTAGCTCTAAAATTTTAGAATCTAATTTAATTCTCTGTCGCATGAATAATAAATTATCAAATTCTACTTTAATTCGCGTGGTGTTTACTATTATTTATAACATTGTTCAGGAAATAATTAAATTTTATTTTAACTTAAATATTTTTATGGTCTGGGAAATTCTCTAATTGAAACCAAACGTGATTCAAGCATTCTCAATAAATAACTCGTAAATGCACCGTAAAGAGGTGTTACACTTGGCCCACCTAATTTCACGAGCACTCCACAAATTACATATATCACAGACAACGAACCAGCAATGTCCTCTTTCCTTGAAATTCCAAAGCATCACTAATTTAAATTTTAACACGCCAAGATACATTTACAGGGTTCTCATCACCTTCGGAGTACCCGAGTTAGGATCTTAATTAAAACATTAAATGGTCATAATGTCAATAACCAATTGAAATGCTTAATGACCAGACGAAGGAATAATATTCTTAATTAATTTAAACAAGAATAATTATCTTTTAATTCACAATAACTCGTAACTCTTCGTTTTAATTTTGAAACTTCATTTTTTTTAATTAGTATTTCTAACATGCTCCACTTTATTATAAATATTGTATCCATATTTTATTTATTTATTTATTTATTTATAAGTAGTATGTGAGCCTAATTTAATGAGTGGCCCATGTAATATATGGATATTTAATGTGGAAGATTAAGCTGAAGACTAGAGTTATGGATAAATCTCAATAAGAGACCTTAAACCTGAGAGGGGAGTTATCTTATAATTATTGAAACCAGCAGAGGAAATCAACTTCACCCATTCGTTCTTGTTTCTCTCTCTCCCTGCAAAAAACATCATCATCACCATATCAAAGAAGAGATGTGCTTTCAAGGATTCATCATCTTTTTTCTCATCATCCATCACTATGTCTATGATAATCACCTTTCCCTTTTTGCCTTTGCTAGTGATTGCCTCCTTACACTTCTTCAGAATGTTAGTGCATTCTTCATCATCCCAGTTATGCAATATAAACTGCTTTGTCATTCAAAGTAACATGCAAATCAGAATCTTCAAAAGAAAAACTATGAATTTATTAACTGTTGATTCATGTAAAGATTAAAAATATTGGCCATTCATGTAATGTTTATAACTTTAAGATATAATCCACACTCCATAAAAATTCCAATCTAAAAAGATCAATAAATATATATTTTTACTAAAAGCAATGTATTTTTTGTTTTACCTATCAAATAATGATGTTACTCTGTCCCTAGAAAACTATATGTAAATTAATATACCAGATATTATAGGCCACATGGTCACCTGATGTCTCCTCACTTGCCAGCAATTTTAGAAGATAATTTGATTATTATTTGCACTTGATGTTACAGTTGCAGCAGAAGTTGCTAGATTTGCTGATGCTACCTTAATTATACCCTCTATATAATTTTTAGAATAAATTACTTGACATTCTTTAAGGAAAGGATAAACCAATAAGTTCTTATATATGGTTCACTCGGGTCATGTAGCTGTTAGTGTTGGGTATAACTTAAAATATTTGAATGGTCCATATTATGGGGTCGCAATGTTTATTTTATGAAATATTTGTGTAAGATAAAAATTGTTTACCGAAGGCACAATTAGTAGGAATTATATATTTAAAATATTTGTCAATAATCAATATACGTAGGAATTATATATTTAAAATATTTGTCAATAATCAATATACCCTTTTAGCCTTGGAGTTAAGAGAGTGATTTGAACCCTTATGTGACGACGTTGAGCGATGAGAAGCTATTTTCAACAAGCTATTTCTGATTGTTTAAAGAGAAATGTTGGGTAGTCCAATATAAATTAATTAGTTAATTACTTTATAAAATGTAAAAAAAAAAAAGAGAAAAAAAAGTATAATATATATATATATATATATATATATATATATATATATATATATATTTTATAGCACGGTTCATTTGTATTACCGGTGTCATCAAATATTTCTTTACGTTGAAAGAACCTTTATTGTTGGTGCGGAAGTTTAAGGTACTGTGTAGTTCTTAAAATTACATGAAAACTGTACAATTTTTTCCTCAAAAGTGTGTGAATTAAGTAATTAATTAATTTTTTAAAGACGAAATAATAAAATATTTTTTAAAAGTATAATATTTTATTATTTTAAACATTAAAAGAATCGTCATTTTAATTTTGGAATTATATTTTTTTTATTATTTTAATTATTAAATTCTATTATTAAGTATATTTTCATTTCTTATTTAAGATAGTAAAATGAATGTAAGTAGTTAAATTTAAAAGATAAATAATTTTGTTTGATTTTAGTTAAATAATTTTCAACGTGTTATTTGTTATACTGATTTTTGTTTTAAAAATATTTCTTTTAGTAAAGAATTATTTTAGACAGTTTTATCTAAGATAAAATATTGTTCCAAAGATTAAAATATAAAATTTAATTTATATCTTTCGATACTTATTTATTTATTTTAGTACATCTTCACGCAATATTTTATGGTAGGTATAACCTTTATTTATTTTATTTATGATAAAATTTAAATATTAAATCTGGTTCGTGCATTAAAATAGATGTTATATTATATATACATTGTTAGTTTGATTAATGATTTTCTTAATTCATTTATTCCTAAATCTGAAACTGAAAGTTGAAACCAAGCAGTGAAGCAAGAAGTGTTGAAAGCGACAAAATTACACGATACAAAGAGTTTTGTTACCTTGAGAAGAATGGCATCAGCTGAAGGAATGGCCTCAAACATGTTCCCTCCAACATATGTTAGGTTTTCAGTTGGTTGGAAGCCAGCAACAACATGTGGGAGATCTAATACAATGCATTGAATATGTGGGAATGTTTTTGCAATGGCTCTAGCCATGGTCCCTGTGCCTCCTCCAACATCCACCAATGATTCCAATCCCTTGAATACCCCTTCACATTTCTCAATCACCAAGCTCGTGACTAATCGAGTATCACTTGCCATGCCATCATTGAATGACTGACCATATTTTGGATTTTGAGCAGCAAAATCCCAAAACGACCTCCCGTATGCCGTTTCGAATGGTGTACGGTCATCATTTTTGAACCAAATAGAAAATTGATGCCATGTCTCTATAAATAAGTGATCCAGCGTAGCTTTAAACAATGGTACCATACTCCTAGGATGATTCTTAAGTAGTAGCGAAGATGCATCTGTTAGAGTATACTCCACATCTAGCTCATTTTCTGTGACATTTTGTTGAGAGAAGAAGCCAGAATGGACCATGAATCTCATTAAGCGGTAGAAGCAATGAGTTTTGGATGGATGGATATGTAGTGAAGAAATAAGGTTTGAAAGTGGGATGGGTTTACCATAGTTATGTATGGCATCTGGTATACCTAATTCAACAACGCATTTAAGGGATACGGGGTTTACGAAGCTCTGCATGTGACTCCAGATTAGGGTTTCAGCTTGAAGAACTTTTTGGGATTCCATAGTTGCTTGCTCATTCGCTCTGGCATCTCTCAACTCACATCATCTTCTATTTATAAGCAAGCAATTGGAAAATTTTGAGTTGAAAATTATATTTAATACTTTATTAAATTTATAAGACGATACATAATTTTAAATAAAGTTTTTTTTTTTTTTTTTGCTAAAACATCGTATATGAATACGGGTAGTGATTTTTATGCATTATCTCTCAATTGTGGTGTGAAAATTAGTTGTTACTCAAGTAATGATTCCTCTATTTATTTTTGTTTGGTTTATAGATTGAAGGAAAAAAGTTAAATAGAAAAGTGATAATTATAATATTGATCTAAAGAAATACTGATTTTTACACGCGTTGTTTGAATTAACATTTTTTTAAATATTAACTTTTAATTTTTTGTACTTTAATATCTTTTTACCCCTAAGATATTTATTAAATGTATTTCACAGTTTTAAATTAGTAAGATTTTATATAAAAAAGAAATGATGTATGTTAAACTTGATTGAAAATTTGTTAACATGTAATATAAGGTAAGAATATGATATAAAAAATATTAATTACAACCATATAAACTGCAAGAGTATAATTAAAAAGAAATTGAAAATTAAACTTATGAATACTCCAAAATATATAAATGTTTAATAACGTGAAATTAAAACAAATATGAAAACGTTATTAAGTAAACTTTTCTATTTTCATCATTTAACATTTTATCAATTACTTTATTATATTACTTTACAAAATATTTACAATTCAATAAACTAGCTTTTTCCACTATTAACTATTAAAATTTATCATTTAACTACAAATTAACTTTCTAGTTTTTAAATAGCTTTTTAAGTACTTTCGGCAAAACCTAGTGTTCATTTCGATAGCGAAAGTGTCAATTTGGGCAATAATGAAAATTTTGAAAACTTAATATTTTCATCATGCAAAATACTATTATTTTAGTTCTATATATAATTTTCATTTTTTTATTATTTTTATCGTTGATTTTAAACCCAAAATTCTGTTTAAAACACTTGTTAAAATTTGTCATTAAAACAAAGAGAAATGAAACAAGAAATGTCTTCCCATATAAAATGCACGATCTATTTCTGTGATCTATTTCAAGATCGTGCACTTTATATAAAATTGTTAAAGTGCACCTTATATAAGAATAATGTTAAAGTGCACGATTTATTGCTGCCTGTTTTGGGTGAGATTTCATCATTTTAAATCTCATTGAGATTATGCTATAACCAGAAATACGAATGCAACCGGTAATTAGATTTAATCAAAAGCAATTTTAAAGCTAGATCGGTACAGAAATATAATTTTAATTAAAACTTATATTAAAAAACTATTATTCACTAATATATATTTCTGTTATTCATGTATACTACTTTACAAATCAACGAATTAGTTTTTTCGACCGTTCACTATTAAATTTTATAATTTAGCTATAATTTTCACGAAGTTTAGTGGTAATTTTATTATGAACATCAAAATATGAGTTCAAGTAATTTAAATCATAAATGATTAAAATGTTTAAAATTTAATATTTTTATCATTTTAATTTTTTAAAAATATTATTACCATTATTTATTCTTTTAATCCTTTTTATTCCCGAAATTCTGATTAAAAACTTGATCAAATTTTGCCATTAAAACTTAGAGAGATGAAACATGTAATGTGTTGCATATCTTGCTATATAAAAAATCGAGATGTAACCCACGATTAATTAAGTGCACTTTAACCATGTCTTTAGAAAATGAAATAAAATTAAAACATATAAAAACATTATTCATATGATCTATTTCTGTCATTTAACATTTATGAATTAGTTCATTATATCACTTTACAAAATATTTCTAATTAAATAAACTATTTTTTTATTGCTATTAACTATTAAATTTTATCATTTAGTTACAAATTAACTTTCTAAATTTCAAATACTTTTTAAATAGTTTCCAAAAAGCCTAATGATAATTTTGTCATGGAATAAATTGTCTTTTTTATTCTTAAAAGTATTAGTTGAGACCATTTGAACCCTAAATAATAAAATTAAAAGTAGAATTTTAATATTTTTATCATTTTAATATAAGAAAAATATTATTATTTTAGTTTCTGAATTATCCCATTTTTATTATATTTGTCCTTTTTTTTAATCTCGAAATTTTGTTTAGGACACTTGTTAAAATTTGACATTAAAACACAACGATATGAAAAATGAAATCTCTTGCACGTCTTGCCATATATGTAGACAAGATTTGATTGCTTACCTGTGATTTATTGTTGGCGTGTTTTGGGGGACATTTTAACTTTAGGACCATGTTTAGACACCTCTAGATATTTAAGACAATTTTAGTATTTATTATTTATCATTATCTTCTTCTTATCAAATAATAATAAGCACCTTTTGAAGCCTTGATCCGGACAGCTAGTAATAGTTAATAACTAGTTTAAGCCAATTAACTAAATATTAGATGCTATATTTTTTCCTGGCTAAAACTTTTGCTTTTCATAATTAGTTAGCTAATACTAATAAAAAATAAATCCTCTAAAATTTTAAATTTTCTAAGATAATATTTCACCCCACTTTTTGTATTTTAAAGGTACTTTATAAATAAATATTGCGTTAAACTTGACATTTTTTTTTATTAAAACTTAAGGCTTAAATGTTATTTTTAATCTTTTAAATTTAGAGTATTTTACTTTTGATTCTTTTAATTTAAAAAGTTTTAATTTTGATATTTAAGTTTAAATTATTTCAATTTAATCTTTTATTTTTTTTATGTGTTATATTTTAGTCCTTTAATTAAAGTTTTAGTTAAACATATTAGTTTAATATCAACACATATCTAAATCGTTTAAACGAATTTTAAAATAACAAAATTTCATACTATTATTTGACTAAAGGTTAAGTCATTTATCACCATTATTTACTTTAATCCATATTTTAATCATTTTAAATTATTTTTTTACGGTTTAAACCCACAGACATTAATATTAAATTAAAATTTTAGTGAAAAATTATTTAAAATAATAAATATAATATATTAGAAAAATAAAGAATTTTAAATTGAAAATTTTTAAACTTAGAAGATTATAAAAATTTAAATATAAAGAATTAAATTAAAACTTTTCTAAACTTAAAGAAATAAAATAAAAAATATCCAAACTTAAATCTACTATTTACAAATCTCCCAGCCTAACTATGTCATTTCACAGTACAAAAAGTAATTAGCACTTTTTTTTATATTATCGGTTTCTACTTTTTTTTTAAAATTAGCCTAATTAATTCATCTCGGTCCACACAACAAGAATACATTACTACTCTCCACATACGTGTAATCTATATTTGATCTAGAGCATGTGAAAACTGTGAAACAGTGTGCCAATTATGGAGGTTTTTCTTTTCAATTTTTTCTTTTTATAAAATGAGAATATTTAGAAAACACTAAAAAAATATGACTTTTTTGTCGGTTTTCAATTATATGCTTCTACGAGATTTGTTCAATTTTTGTTTATTTTTACTGAAAATAATAATTTATTTTCTTTATTAATTGTCTCTGACAACTGCATATGATTAATTGATTATCGATTCTGTTTCTTTTTCATTTTTCTTCCAAATCTCTGTTTAGATTTTTTCGTAAATTATTTCAATAATCCCTGAATCGATTTTTTTTCTATTTATCTGTTCGTTTGCAGTAAACTTGTTCTGATTGTGGAACTACTTATTCATTGTTTCCTTCTTTTAATCTCTAAATTGAATAATACTAAACTTGTTCCAGGATCTGCTTTGTTCCTTACTTTCCTTCTTTTAATTTCTAAATCAAGTAATTATAATTTTGTTCTAGTAGTAGATCTCTTTCTTAATTTACTTTTTTCCGTGGTGTCCTTATTTTGTAATTAATCCTTTGATTTATATGTCAACTTTGAATGTGTGGTGAGCTTGCACCTTATAGATGAAGCAGAAAACGTAAAAGTTGTACCATCACTATAAAACAATTTGTAGAGTTGTACCATCACTATAAAACAATTTGTAGAGTTGTGACAGTATTTAAAGAATGTATTACAATAAACTATTGCTTTATACTTGTTTAATTTGTGGGGTGCACTATATACAAGAAGTCTATAATATGGAAAAGAAGGAACTAACTAATTCTTTCAGAGTTGGAAACAATAGTCAAGTATATATGGTAGAGAAGGTTAAACCATTATTGCGGTGTTGGAGTATACATACAAGATACATTGCAAGCATAACCAATTTGATACACAGTTTGATAGCAAGCATAACCCTCACTTTAGGATAGACAAGTTGTTGATACAGTGCAAGACCTCATTTTAAGTACTGTTATGAAATATAGGCACAAAATTTGAGTATAGGCACTAAAGTCACATGTTATCTTAAACTCAAAATTTTTAAGACCATCGAGTAACGAAAACTTGAGTGGCAACTGGTTATTAGGATGAATAGATTCATTGAATGTGTGCAAGAACTGTATTGAGTGTGATCGGGAGAGGTCTCATGCCGATGCTCTTAGGAATTGTATGTTTTGCTTTATGCATGTGTGTATGAGTTTTTGACGACATAAGAAATGATTGACCTTTACTTTGATGGTAGATAATCAACATAGACTCGAGACTCTAATGTTTATATGACATGAGTGCTTAGAGGGTATCTAGACTCTAATGCTTGAAATTGGAGAGGATCATTTTATAGGTTTAGTATGTTCTACTATATATAGTCCCGAACCTTAGGATCAGTAGTTACATCCTAAAGATGATTTAGATAGCACATACTCGACTGCGTTATATAGTGATGGCAAGCCTATGGAGATCATAGATCTTCTTATTCTTTCAGATGTAGATTCTATTGATGACGTACCATTTGGAATCCCTTTCTCTTAACTACTAGAACCCACACCTACCCTTATGATGAATGTGGTTCCAGTCTTTCAAAGGTAGATGTATTAGTTCTTCCTAAGGTATATATTCCTAGAGATAGTGCTAGATTCATCATTGAATAATGGGATAATTATCTTTTTATCAAACTAGTTGTTAGAGGAATAGGACTGAATCTATAATATTTCAATTGAGTGTCCATATATTTTATATTATACATTTATCTTTATATTAGTTCTTGTCTTGCTGGTGCACCATTCTTTTCTTAAAAAAAAAAAAAGAAGCTATATTTTTAACTAAAATAATAGAATTAAGGAGGAAATTAAGGTATACATGATTTTCTTTTCTATCGATTGAGATACCTATTTCATATTAGTTGATTGAATATATCTTTTCTCATAATTAGTTAATTAGATACATCTTTTTTATAATTAGTTGATTATAGATTGATCTTATACAAATTTATGAATCGCATAAATTAGGGTAAAAAGGTTATTTTTGTAACTATATATATCTGACAAATCTCAGTAATACAATCGCATCATTATCCCACCATTTACATGGATCATTATCCTACCATTTACATTCTCAATATAAGATCATTATCCTACCATTTACTTTCTCAACTTTTTAACATGGTATTAGAGCACCTTCCTGGTGACTCTGCAAAATTTGCTTCTGCACTCGACAACCATGTCTGTCGAAATCTCCAAGAAAACGTAGTTACGGATACATCAAATCTATAGTACGTACATCATTCAAATAAATTCCAAATACCATTTGCTTCCACTCTTGACAGCATGTCTGTTGACATCTCCAAGAAAACGTAATTATGGATACATTAAATCCATACTACATACATCATTCAAATAAATCCTAAATACCTATTATTCTTGAACAATTCATTAACTTTGTTCAACACCAGCAATAATAGCTAAATTCATCACATCTTGGCAACAAACACCAATGACTCAACAGTCAACATTACCTCAATAACAACAATAATCTCTTTGCCACCAAGAAAGTCTCCGTTAGCTGAGATGATTATTTTAGGGAACATATATTTCCATTCCATTCCCAATCAATTCCTAATTCCTTAACTTTACCTATATCTCCACAAGTTTACCTTGATACCCTTTCACATAATTCTCCAAATATTTCTTCAAAACCCTAGTCAAATTATTCAGATCAACTAAGTCATATCTTGGTTCCAATTCAACAACACTCACCGTAAAGTACTCGACACATGTGTTACAACAATCATAGTTCCAATTCAACAACAATCACCATATTTCAAATTGGACAATGGTCGTATGGTTTCAAAGATCCCACTTCCAAGCTAGCAAATATACATTCACTAGCTTGAGGGGGAGTATTGAGATAACTATTTCATGATTAGTTGATTGGATATATCTTTTCCATAATTAGTTGATTATAGATTGATCTTATATAGATTTATGAATAGCATAAACTAAGGTAAAAAGGTTATTCTTATAACTATATATCTGACAAATCTCAGTAATATAATCGGATCATTATCCCATCATTTACATGGATCATTATCCTATCATTTACATTCTTAATATAAGATCATTATCCTACCATTTACTTTCTCAACATTTTAACACTTCTCCTTCTAATTTTTTGTTATTTTCTATTTGTTCTCTTCTCACATTAGTTCTCTATATTTTCTTCATTCTCGTTCTATTAATATGTAACAATATGATCAGTTAATCTAATTCACCGTGAATTTGGGTTGAATTAAGTAAAAATATTTGTATTTTATAATATGTACAAAACTAAATCTATTCACCCGAGTTAGTTGAATTTGTGTACCTATATAAAATTCTAATTTATCAACTCGTTACTCAACCTAATTTTAAGGTTATATTTAATTTTAAAAGAATTATTTCACATAAATTAATATACACAAAGTTTATTAGTTTTAAAATAAATTTTATTGAGCTTAATTGATTAAAGAAATTTTATAAATCAAATGACTTTTGTTTATTTATATTTATATTTTTAATTAATTTAACTGGATTGCAGGCTAACTTGTTAAACCCATCAACTTTAAGGCAAGTCAAGTATATGAAATAGACATCTACCAACAAGTAAGTCACATAAGGTAATGAGTGGGTCACATGAGTTGGGTCACAATAGACCTGAGTTACCAATTTTGACAGCTTTATCAAACACTATATAGTCGTTTATAATTCAAAAGCTTTAACGTACAAAATATAGACCCCTTCACATCACTTTCAAATTTTGGAGTTGAAAGTTGCTTTGCTACCCTGAGTAGCTTCCAACCTTAGTTTGAAGCATATCAAAAAGAAAATTTTTTATAATGTGGTTTCATGCATCCATAGAGAACTTTTTATTTCATAAAATAATTTTTGTACTTACAAAATACTTTTTGCTCCTTAATGTCTGTACTGAGAATCACTCTTTACTCTTATGTTTTCTACCTTCGGTCTTCTGTCTTCATCCTTTGGTCTTCTGTCATTAGTCCTTGGCCTTCAGAAAAGGAGAAGTGTACCAGCAAAAGATACTTCAACTCTCAAATTTGTTGGTCCCTATTAGAATCTAGAGAGAGTGGATAGATTCTTGTTCCTGTTTTGACTCTTTTTGACGAATCTGTTTCTATCTTCTTTTACAACCAATTTTAGTTCTATCTTGATTTTACCAAGTTCAAAAAAGTTAACACTTAATTCAAAATAAAATACAGAGTTATACAACGGAAAACAAAGAAGATATTCAGAATAGTATTTCAAATTTATCAATTCAAAACAATCTGATTTAGAGGTATGACTCAAATGAATTCCATGCACAATATAACATTCATTTGAATACAACATACACGAAATAGAGATATGTAAGAGATAGGGAGAAGAAGAAGATTGCACAAGAGTTTTTATACTGGTTCAGCATTTCGCCTACATTCAGTCCCAATACAACAATTGTTGCTATTTGTGTTCCACTATAACAATGATCCCTTTGTGTTCTTTACATTCACTCTGCACAAGCAACACAAAACGAAATAAAAAACACTTAATACAATCTGTTCTTTATTACAAAGAACCTTTCTTCTCCAAGAATCAGCCTTGAGAATTCTTTCTCAATTCACAATACTTTATTCTAGAGAAACCTTTCTCTTAGAGTAATACAAATCTCTAACAATTGAAAATACAAAGATCAAAAATAGAGTACACCTGATTGTGCAAGTCTGATCAATCTGAAACTCTAAATCATTCAAACACCATATACTCATCTTCTTCTAAGAGCCATTTTGAAAAATCTTTTCAAATTCTTGATGAATTTCTTGGAGAAAAAAGTAAGAACTCAAGTAGTTATGCTCCTTTTCATTTTTTAAAATAAAAAAGAATCTCTATCAAAACATTTTTGTGAAAACTATTTAAAGCAAGACTCATGATAGCAGTTGAAGATGATTCTCTGATGTGGATAATCTATTACTTCATGGTGGTAATTGATTACTCTAGTGAATTAAACTCTAACTTGAAGATTCAAGCTCATGGTAATAGATTACTTGGAGCTAGTAATCGATTACTCCAGTAAAAATTGAATTCCCACATAAGCTTCAACTGTTGGTAATCGATTACCACGCAATGGTAATCTATTACCTCAGTTTAATGCTCAAAAATACAAAACAAAGGTAATCTACTACTTTAGTTGGTAATTGATTACTTTAGTTTCTTTTTCTTTTCAAAAGGGAATCTTTCAATTTCAAACTTAAGAGCAAATTATTAAGTTAAATTTTAAATCACCATGAATTCTAAACTAAGCATTCACATTCACAAAGCCTAAGCTAAAACATCTAATACAAGAACACTCTACATACACATCTCTATGAAAACCAAGATTACAATTCAACATCAAAATCAAAACTATTTAAGAGACTGAGCTAAGCTCCTTCAAGCTTCAAGTCCAACAATCTCCCCATTTTTTTGTTTTGATATACCAAATCCGAGATATGGTTTTCCTTGATGCTTAGGTGTGTGATGCTTTCTTGTGAAACCTGCAAGTTTAGTTTTCTATACAATATATTGCAAATGCAGTTTCTACAGTCATGTATAATTTTCCATTATGAAATAAAAGTGTAAGCAATTCAATATCAAGTTATAGCAGTTATACAATCCATGATAGAATTCAAATTACAGTCATCTAAAATTAAAATAAATTGTTCAACAAACCATGATCAAGCTAATAGCAAAATAAAGTCTAACAAAATAAAGTCTAAGATACTAAAGATATAAGACTAATTACTAAATCATATTTCTCCCCCTAAGATCAGCAATCCTATAAACTAAAACCACTTATCAACACTCCCCCTATTTGGTATATCAAACAAAAAGAGTGATATGAGGGTTTAAGGAAAATACTAATCTTCTTGATTGAGGCGCTCCATGATGGTCTCGATCATATCCTTCATATTCAGGAATATATTCTCTTGCATTCTTTGCAAATCATCTATCCTCTTTGTGACTGACGCTTCAATCTCATCTAGCATATTAATGGCAATTGACACAAATATTGACTTAGGGATATACTCCTCTGCTGTAGAATCTGAATCATCATCAATTGGGGGTTGTGCCTCTACTACTTTTTGTCGTTGAGAAGGTGGCGCTTCATCTCTTGACACCCATCCTTCATCGGTTTTGACCAGCCTCATCATCTTTAAGGCTTTGTCTCCAATGACATGAATGTCCTTCACTAACTCTCTATTCTCATCAGTTGTATCAACCTAAAAATATTCAATTAGTCGAGAAATAAACAAAGAGTAGGGACATTTATACTCAAACAATCTCCGAGTCTTGAGCATGTTGTCCATGATGACATGTGCCCAATCAATCTGGATCCCGTTTTTCAAAGCGACCATTAGTATCATATCCTCTTCACTGGTCTATGCGTGATTTGCACCCCAGGAGGATAAAATCCAGCATACAGTGTAGTGTAGCAGCATGTCATCAGAATTCAAGCCACCAATATTGTAGGTAACTTTCTGGATGCTTTCTCTGCTTCCCAGCCTTCGAGATTCTTCAGCAAACTCATAGAAGGTGTCCATTTGAAGGTCAAAACCCTTCTCTTTAAGCTTGTCTGCATAAGGGCGTATCCTTTCTCGTCTAATACCGACAAACTGAAGAAAATGCTCAAAAGATAGCACCATAGATACACCTTTAACTTCCAAACTCACCGTTCGTGTAGACATATAAGGACGAAGATTTGAGTAGAAGACCCGAACCAAATCAGGGTAAATAAACCCTTTCAACCCTACAAACTTTCCAAATTTTGTTGCCTCAGATGTGACTGGAAGGTGAATCCTTGGTCGTCAAGCCATCTTAGGTCCAGAATCTTTGGCAGGACAAGATCCTTGTTGGTGAAGTCTTCATGAAACCTCGTCTCTTGAGCTTTCGAGGTGAACCACTGAGTCACTAGCTTGTCCAAGGGGGTAGGAGATGAGGGGTCCTTCCTCTTGGATGATTCTCCCTTCTTCTTCCTCTTTTGTGTTTCAACTCCCGCGGCCAAATTCCTTCCTGCTCTCATCTTAATTCATTTCCCTCTACCTTGTCCTTCCATGGATGAAGAAATAAAGAGTAGAGAAATGTCTAGGGTTTTGGAGGAGAGAAAATCAGAAAGAAAGAGGCAATGCTTGTGAGAATGAGAAGACCTAACTTCTGCAACACTTATATGAAAGAAAAAAGCCCAAAACATTAGTCCAAGAACAGGGTAATTGATTCACCTTGATGGGTAATCGATTAACCCGTGTTTATATGCACAAAAACGAAGACAAGAGGCATTTACTGATAGAGGTAATCGATTACCCACTCGTGGTAATTGATTACTCCAGTGAGTAATCTCAAACTTTAAAATCTCAGTTCTGTGGTAATCGATTACTGAAACGTGGTAATCGATTATTGTAGAGTTAAAACCTTTGAAAACATGAAACTCAAGCCTGGTAATTGATTAATTCGACATGATAATCGATTATCTATACCAGAAAACCTTGAAAATACTTGAATTTCATATATTTGAAGATACCTTGATCATTTAATTTGGATAAGCAACTTAAATCATACCAGAACCATATTATGGAAGAGTTTATGTGAGGTGCTCTGCACTCAAAATACCAAGGTTTGTTCTTAACTTGTAGAATCTCTCCTTTGGTAATGCCTTAGTGAAGATACCAATGAACTCAATGTTGCAATCACCTTTCTCCTTTGGTAATGTCTGTGTCAATGAACTCAATGTTGCAATCACCTTTCTCCACATGATCACGGATGAAATGGTGTCGCACTTCTATATGTTTGGTTCTTGAGTGTAAAACTGGATTCTTCGTTATGCTTATGACACTTGTGTTATCACACTTAAGGGGAATGTGGTCAAGCTTTAATCCAAAATCTTCTAGTTGTTGCTTGAGCCATAAGGATTGTGCACAACAACTCCCAGCAGCCACATATTCAGCTTCAGCTGTTGAAAGTGCTACACAAACTTGCTTTTTACTGTGCCAAGAAACTAAGCATTCTCCAAACAAGTGACAAGTACCACTTGTTCTTTTTCTATCAGTTTTACTACCTGTAAAATCAGAGTCACTGAAATCAACAAGAGAGGGTGAAGTACCTTTTGGATACGATAATCCACAATTAATAGTTCCTTTAAGATACTTAAGAATTTTCTTTACAGTATACCAATGAGATTGTTTGGGTGAAGATTGAAATCTTGCACACATACAAACTCTAAACATATCCGAATGACTTGTTGTAAGATACAACAAAGATCCTATCACTCCTCTGTACATAGTTTGATCAACATCCTGACTTGCTTCATCACTATCAAGATATGTGTTAGTAGAAATTGGAACATTTGAAATTTTTTAGTTTAAATATCATATTTCCTTAGCCTGATGAGTGAAAATTCCACCCCTTAGTTGTTTGAACTGCAACCCTAGGAAAAAGCTTAATTCTTCCATCATTGACATGTTGAACTCTTCCTGCATTCTTTGAACAAACTCTTAAAAGAGTATTTGATTAGATGATCCAAATATGATATCATCAACATATACTTGAATCAATAAAATGTAATCAGATTTACTCTTAATAAAGAGAGTTTTATCTACATTACCTCTGTGGAAACCTTGTGATATAAAGAATTTACTTAACCTTTCATATCACTGCCTTGGGGCTTGTTTCAACCCATATAAAGCTATCTTATGTCTGTAAACATGCTCAGGCAAAGTTGTTGACAAATAGAGATCAGTCTCGGTGTGAATACGCGTAACTTCTTCGCATGATTGAAGAATTTTTTTTTATTCAAGAGCTCATCAACAAGTACACATTTATTATACTTTCTATTTAAATATAATTTTTATATAAAATTAAATCCTTTTATTACGCAACATGTGTTAGTGAACACAAAAGTTCCTTCATGGAGCACAACTGTACATTAAAACCTGATGTGCTCCCAAGTGGTCACAAGGTTAATGCAAAGACCATGATAGTATATTCTCTGTACTCAATGGGAAGGATGAAAGAAATATGGGGTGAAGATTGCTTGAAATTTAGACCAGAGAGGTGGATTTCTAAGAGAGGAAGGATTACACACGTACCCTCCTACAAGTTCATTGCTTTGAATGCAAGACCAAAAAGTTGTTTAGGTAAGGACATAAGCTTCAATGAGATAAAAATGATTGCTGCTGCCATATTATGGAATTATCGCATTCACTTGGTGGAAGGTCACCCTATATCGCCAGCGTATCTTGATATCCTTTATATGAATCATGGCTTGAAGGTTATGGTGACCAAGAGAAGCATTTGAACAAGACATCTCTGTTCAATCATATATATTGTAGTGTTCGTGTTCTATATGCCATTTTTTTTTTAAACTTTCCAATATAATAATTTGAATTTTCTCGTGTAATTTGTCTTCATGTTTGTTTGATTTTATTTTAACGATGTCCGTGTATGAACATTTACTATAACGTATTTACTACTTTTATTTCCGTACTGGTATTAATTAGGATTAATGTATCGTTTTATGGTTACCAGACAATTAAGTCTTGTACAATTTTTTAGGTCCTTCACATTCTCTGGTGTGATTTGTCGAAGAGAAATTAATAGTTAAAAGGTAAGAATATGACATACCATCCGAGGATATAACTTCCTCTGTTGGTCCCTATGTGAATCTAGAGGGGGGGTGAATAGATTCTAGTTCCCTATATCAACAATCTTCTTTTATCACTTTCTTTTCCGATTCAATTTTATCTGAGTTACAAATACAGTTCAGAGATCTACAACGGATAACAAAGGAAAGTGTAAAGCAAGAAATACAGAGAAATATAAGAGATAAGGTAGAGAAAAGAGTTTAGACAAAGATTTATCCTGGTTCGGCGTTCGGCCTACATCCAGTCCCAACCCAACAACTGTTGTGATCGGTTTTTCCACTATAATGATTCTTTGTGTTCAATACAATCACTCTGCACAAACACAAACCAAATCAAAATACTCAAAACATATGTTCTACACCTAAGAACATATCCTCCTGATTCTTGAATCCTTCAAGAATCAACTTTGAGAGCATCTCTCTCAAAAACTCCTTAACTCTTCTAGAGAACACCTTTCTCTTAAGAGTCTTAAACCAAAACAAAATACAAAAAGATAAAGACCAACTAAGAGTACACCTGATTATGTATGCACTGATCAAGATAATATCCAAAGAATTCAATCATTCACACAGCCTTCATCTCAAGAGAAAATCTTAAAAAAAACCTTGAAGAGAATTCTTATGTTCTTTGTAAAAACTGGTTTTCGCTCTTCCTTTCCTTCTTGAAACTCAAAAGATCTCTCTTCTTTTTTTTTTCTTTTAAACAATTCAAAGAGGTTTCTATTTAAAGCAATTTCAAAAGCTATTTGAGATGAATTCTGGTGTGGTAATCGATTACAGGATAGAGGTAATCGATTACTCCAGAGAGAATTTGCCTTCTCTGATCTTTCAAGCACGAAGTAATTGATTACTATGGAGTGGTAATCAATTACACCAGAGTGTTTTGGGTTCCCCTGTTTTCTCAAACTGTTGGTAATCGATTACTGCTATATGGTAATCAATTACTTCAGCTTAAAACCATTTTAAACCAAAGTTTTTCAACTATTTCAAAATAAAATGGGGTTCCAAAACTGCTCTAGCTTGAATCTTCAAAGTAGATCCAACTTCTCTGTGAAAAAGATTGAATAAAACCACACTCAAAGCCTATTCTAAAAACAAATAATACAATTAAGCTCCTATTTACAATCTATCATTAAAATCAAAATTACAAGTAGATCAAATCTAAAAACGAGAGACGACTTCTTCAGCTTCAAGTCCAACAATCTCCCCCTTTTTGGTTTTGATGTACCAAATCATAGTGTAGAGATCTTAATGTAGAAAACGGCTTTGATGTGTCCTGCAAAGTTAGTATCTCCTTTTTTTTTTCATACAGCTTTATAGATGATATTCAATCCATATCACATTTTCAAAATACAGAAATATTATGGCATCTAAGTAAACATTTGCAAAGAAATTTAATCTAGTGCTATTACAGTAATCCATAATTGTTCAAATTTTACTAATCTGCTCCCCCTAAGTAAAATACTTAAGAAAATACAGATTCAAAACAATTTAAAGACAATCCAAATAACATCAAATGAAAACAACATATATGAAGAACTAATAACTACACTTCTACTACTCCCCCTATTTGGTATATCAAATAAGAATATGAGAGGTAAAGTTGAAGTTACTAATCTGAGTCATCTTGATTGAGTCTTTCCATGATTGTCTCCATCAGATCCTTCATCTCTAGGAAGTGTAAGTCTTGACGCTTTCCTAGGTCATCTATTCTCTTGTTGACAGTTGCTTCCAATTCATCCAATCTGTCAATCATGATGGATTCAAAACGTGATTGTGGAATGTACTCTCCAGATGCCAGGTTGTCTTCATCATCGTCTTCATTTTATGCTTCTCCTTGATCTTCTTGTGGATTTGCTTGTCGTTCTTCTCTGGTGATCCAGCCCGCATCAGTTTTGATCAGCCTCATCATCTTCAAGGCTCTATCACTGATCATGTGGACATCTTTGACTAATTCTCTTGATTCCTCAGTTGTGTCAATTTGAAAAATTTCAATTAGTCTAGAAATAAACAGAGAATATGGACATTTATTATCTAGAAGTCTTCTAGTCTTCAGCATGTTGTCCATTATGAGATGAGTCCAATCCACTTGAATTCCATTCTTCAGAGCTGCCATGAGTATCATGTCATCTTCACTGATTTGTGCATGATTTGCTCCTCTAGCGGCTAAAATCCAGCAAACGGTGTAGTGTAATAGCCTATCATCAGCAGTTAGGCCTCCAATGTTGTATGTCACCTTTTTGCCTTGTGCTCTTCTTGAATTCCTTTCGTCTTCCCAATTCTGTGGGTTCCTCAGCATGCTCATGTAGAAGGTGTCCTTTTGAAGATCAAATCCTTTCTCTCGGAGTTTGTCCACATGTGCCACGATCCCTTCTTTCCTGATACCAACAATTTGAAGAAAATGTGCAGGGGTTAAGGTTATCTTAATACCTTTAATTTCATAACTTACAATCATTCTTTCCATGTTTAGTTTTAGATTTGAATAGAAGACTCAAACCAAATCGGGGTAGATGAAACCTTTCATGCCCACAAATCTCTCCAAATGTTGTTGCCTCAGGTAGGTTTGGAAAGTAAAACTCTGACTATCTAGCCATTGAAGGTCTAGAATCTTTGGCAGAACAAGACCTTTATTTGCAAAGTCAAGATTGAATCTTGTTTCTTGTCCTTTGGTGGTGAACCAACGGTTGACCGCAGATTCTGGTGGAGGAGGTTGAGTTCTTTCCTGTTGAGCCGGTGAAGTAGGTTTCTTCCTTTTGGAGGATTCTCCTACTTTCTTCTTACCTTTTGTCTCTTCTTGAGAGAATCTATTAGCTTTCATCTTGATTCTTTTTCCTTTTGCTTGTTCTTTCATGGTTGCTGAGAGAGAGAGAGAGATTTCTAGGGTTTTGGAGGAAGAAGATGAATAGTGAATCATAGGGTTTCACCTGCACTTCTTATAAGAGAAAAAAAGCCCAAGAAGTTAGCCCAAGAACGAGGTAATAGATTACCAACAGTTGAAAATCGATTATCTCAGTTCCTTATATAGAGAGAAGAAGAAAAACAAGAAAAACAGTCGTGGTAATCGATTACTGTATTCTGGTAATCGATTACTCCGAGGAGGTTTTTCAAAATTTTGAAAACTGGTTCTGTGGTAATCGATTACGAGATCGTGGTAATCGATTACTACAGTGCCAAATCCTTCTCAAAATGAAATTGGTTTCGAATTAATCGATTATCTTTCCTTGGTAATCGATTATTTCTATCAGAAGAAGGTTTTCTTTGAAAAATTTTCACAAAAACTGTTTTATGGATGAGTGTAATTAAGTAAAAGGGTTTAGTTTAGATGTTCCTCACTCAAAATGCCGAGGTTTGATCTAAGTTTGTAAAACCTTTCTTTTGGTAATGCCTTGGTAAAGATATCTGCTAATTGATTTTTTGTGTCTATGAATTCGATGTCACAATCTCCTTTTTCGACGTGATCTCTAATGAAATGATGTCTGACTTCAATGTATTTTGTTCTAGAGTGCAGCACCGGATTTCTTGTGATACTTATAGCGCTTGTGTTGTCGCATTTCAAGGGAATGTGATCTATCTTCAGCCCAAAATCTTCTAGTTGGTGCTTCAACCAAATTGCTTGAGCACAACAGCTTCCCGCAGCTACATATTCAGCTTCTGCAGTTGATAGTGCTACGCAAGCTTGTTTCCTGCTATGCCAAGATATTAAGCATTCTCCAAAAATGTGACATATTCCACTAGTGCTTTTCTGTCTGTTTTTGCTACCTGCAAAACTAGAGTCACTGAAACCAACAAGTAATGGTGAGGTTCCTTTTGGATACCACAATCTACAACTTATAGTTCCTTTTAGGTATTTAAGAATCTTCTTTACTGTTAGCCAATGAGATTGCTTGGGTGCAGATTGAAATCTAGCACATAAACATACGTAGTACATAATATCGAAGTCTATTGGTTTGTAAGATAAAGTAAAGATCCTATAACACCTCTGTATAAGGTAGTATCAACTTCATCACCTGCTTCATCTATCTCAAGATAAGTGTTAGTAGAAATAGGTATATTTGACACTTTACAGTTAATCATATCATATTTTCTGAGTAGTTCTTTAGTATACTTAGCCTGATGAATGAATGTGCCACATTCCATTTGTTTGATCTGGAGTCCTAAAATGAAACTTAGTTCTCCTATCATGGACATGTCAAATTCTTCCTGCATATTGCTCACAAACTCTTCACAAAGTTGTTGGTTAGATGATCCAAAGATAATGTCATCAACATAGATTTGAACCAATAGAATGTAGTTAGACTTGTTTTTAATAAACAAGGTCTTGTCTACTTTACCTCTGTGAAATCCTTTTGATATGAGAAACTTACTCAATTTATCATACCATTGTCTGGGGGCTTGCTTCAACCCATATAAGGCTTTATGAAGTTTGTAAACATGTGTAGGCCAAGTAGCGTCTGTGAAACCAGGTGGTTGTGCTACATAGACTTCTTCATTTATATACCCATTTAGAAATGCACTCTTTACATCCTTTTGGAATAATTTGAAGTTGTTGATGCAAGCATAAGCTAAGAGTAGTCTAACAGCTTCAAGTCTCGCAACAGGAGCAAAGGTTTCCTCAAAGTCAATTCCTTCCTGTTGATTGTAGCCTTTTGCCACAAGTCTTGCTTTGTTTCTGACCACAACTCCATCTTCACTCAGTTTATTCTTGAATACCCATTTAGTGTCAATTATATTCATGTTGCCTTTGTCTGGAACAAGTTCCCAAACTCTATTTCTTCTGAAATGGTTAAGTTCTTCTTGCATAGCCATGATCCAAAATTCATTGTTCAAGGCTTCTTCTATGCTGGAGGGTTCAAACTGTGATACAAAAGCAGTATTATAGCAAAGTAAATTCTGTGAGGATCTGGTAGTTACCCCTTTGTGAATGTCACCAATGACATTGTCAAGTGATAGGTTCCTAGGTGTCCTCCATTCCTTTGCTTGATTTGACACTGAGTTTGGTTGAGTTTGCTGATGCATATGATTAACTTCTATGCTTTCTTCACCTGTTTCATCATCATTACGTAGCAAGCTTTCCTTTTGGAAAGTGTTAGTTTCATCAAATCTAATATGGACAGATTCTTCAATGCACATTGTTCTTTTGTTAAAGATCCTATATGCTTTACTTGTATTTGAATAACCAAGGAAAATGGCTTCATCAGCCTTTGTATCAAACTTTCCAATAGGGTCCTTGTCATTGTTTAAAACATAGCATTTGCATCCAAAAACTTTAAAGTAAGAAATGTTTGGTTTTCTGCCATAGAAAAGCTCATAAGGGGTTTTCAACAAAATGGGTCATATAGAGACTCTATTGAGAACATAACATGCAGTGTTCACAGCATCAGTCCAAAAGTGTTTTGGCATCCTATGCTCATTCAACATGGTTCTTCCTAGTTCTATAAGTGACCTGTTTTTCCTCTCCACTACTCCATTTTGCTGAGGAGTTCTAGGAGCTGAAAAGCAGTGTGATATCCCATGTTTTTCACAAAAGCTTTCAAAACAACTATTCTTAAATTCAATACCATTATCACTTCTTAAAGCTTTAATTTTCAAATCCTTTTTGTTTTGAATTTTCTTGGCAAGTGCTTTGAAAACTCCAAAGGCCTGATCCTTTTTCTTGATAAACAAAACCCAAGTAAATCGTGAGTAGTCATCTACAATGACTAGCCCATACAGATTTCCACCGAAACTAGCTATCCTAGATGAACCAAATAAGTCTAAATGCAAGAGTTCAAGCGGCTGAGTTGTAGAAACATGTTTAATGTTTTTGAAAGATGTTTTTGCCTGCTTGGACTTTTGACAAGCCTCACATAGTCCTTCTTTGGAAAACTTTAATTTGGGGAGACCAAAAACTAGCTCTTTAGATACAAGTTTATTTAAATGCAGTATGTCAATATGTGTTATTCTCCTATGCCATAACCAAGACAGATTATCATTAGAAGTTAAACATGTAGAGTAAGGGGATGAGTGATCTACTTCCAATATGTAGATGTTGTTTGATCTGAGTCTTTGTTGCTGATAAGACAATGTTCATCATCAAAAGCAATTTTGTAGTTCTTGTCACACAGTTGACTAATACTTAGAAGGTTGAACTTCAATCCATCCACCAACAATACATCTTTTATCACTGTATTGGCTTTATATCCAACAGTACCGTAGCCTAGTATCTTTCCTTTGTTGTTGTCTCCATATACAACTGATCCAGTTTCTCTTGGTGTGAAGGTGCTAAGATTCCTTCTATCACCTGTCATATGCCTTGAGCAACCACTGTCTAAGTACCATATTGAGTTTACTGTTTTGAGGCTTTCTGCAAGAGAAAAAGAACTTATTTTGCGGTTGGTACCCAGCTTCTCTTAGGTCCATGCAAGTTAGTGCTACAGTTTTCTTTCTTAACCCATCTATATTTACCACTAGAAATACCTTTCTTTCTAATCATGCAATTAAAGGATTTATGTCCAGATTTCATGCAGTAGGTATAAGTGAAATCAACATGTTTAGTGTTTCCAGATTTCATGTAATCATGCCTTCTTATGTGAACATAGTTTGTAGAAGAGTTGAGTTCCTTTCTTAGTTTTGATACATCATTTTCTAACTCACATACTTTCTGTTTTAACAAGGATACTTGCTTTTTCAAAACTATGTTTTCTTTTTCAAACGTTTCAGCTTGATTGTAAAGCTCACAAAAAGCAGAATGCAGTTCATCATATTCATCCATAATAGAGTTTGTATCACTTACCTCACTAGATGATTTGGCCATTAAGCACAGATTTGCTTCCTCATTCTCACTTTCAGACGTTGAGGATGTGTAGCCTTCATCCCAAGCTATGTAGGCTTTCTTTTTCTTCTTTTCTTTTCTGACATTTCTTTCATTTTCAGATTTTCTTACTTCAGTGTTGTTGCTTCTTTTCAGGCTTGGACAATCTGATCTATAGTGCCCAATATTTCCACATTCGAAGCATGTTATTTTGACTGAAGTGTTGTCTTGCTTCCTGACTCCTCTTCTTGGTTGACCAAATTTCTTCTTAGAATTGTTCTTCATGAATTTTTTGAATTTCTTCACCAACAAGTTCACTTGGTCTTCCTGTGAGTCATTTCCGTCTTCAGAGGATTCAGATTCTGTTTCAGTATGCTCCATTTTGAGAGCAATTCCTTTGGCTCTTTTGTCCTTCTATTCCTCATCTGCCATTCGAGTCATATCCATTTCGTACTCTCTAAGTTTCCCAAACAGTTCAGCACTGGTAATAGCAGTAAGATTCTTTGATTTAGTTATGGCTGTCACAGTAGGTTGCCACTTTCTATTCAGCGATTTCAGAATCTTGACATTCACTTCTTCTTCAACGAAGTTCTTGCCAAGTCCTTTGAGATGGTTGATGATGTGTGTGAATCTCTTTTGCATTTCCATTATTGATTCTCCTTGGAACATTCTGAATGTTTCATATTCTTGAATCAAGGTGTTCTTTCTAGCCCTCCTGACTTTGGCAGTACCTTCATGGGTTACCATGATGAGCTCCCATGCCTCTTTTGTTGTTGTACATTGATAATCCATTTTATATACATTCTCTTTACTTTGTTTTCGGTTCAATTAGCTGTTATATGTGTCATATTTTGGTAGTTTATCTTAGATATTGATTTGGAAGTATATTTTAGTACTAATAGTAAATAATAGCTAAATGTCCATAAGTTCTTATGTTTCTATACTAATGCTTGTGTAGTTCATCTAGAGCTCTGAGGAATGGAGAAAAGATAGAAGCAAGGAGGGGATTGAATGCTAGAAAGGAAGCTTGGAATGAAAGACCCAAGACCTGAGATGGAGACTTGGAGTGCAAGCCAACAAGATGAAGAGAAGATGAAGTTCAAGTAAAGGAAGCACTTCAGGGCGCAATTTCACTTCCCTCTCTCAAAAACGCGCCGAGGCGCGCTCAAGATGCATCCAGGGGCGCGCACGCGCCAGGGCGCGCCAGGGGGGCGCGTTTTGCACTTGCTTGCGGCAAAAACGTGCCAGGGCGCGTTTCAATGCCATCCAGGGGCGCGTATGCGCCAGGGCGCGCCAGGGGGGCGCGTTCCACTGCTTTCTCTACTTCACAAGCGCGCCAGGGCGCGAAACAGCTAAATGAGGGGCGCGTTCTTCACCTATAAAAGGCTGTTTGGGCGCGAGGCACAGGGGAACTTTTTCTAATTCTGTTTTCTAGCTTCTTGAGCAAGTTTGGGTTGTGCGATTGCACAATTCTCTCTTTTCTCGTTTCGTTCTTCTCTGTTCTCTCCTCCTCTCATGCTTTCCTTCTTCACTTTCAATCTTCATGTATTCAATTTCTCTTCACAACTTTGGATAATTGCACAAATGAATTCAGTTCTTTGATTTCGATTACGCTATTCTTCAATTCTGTAACGGATTTCTGATTCAATTACTTTCATGTTCTATTATTCTGTTCTTGATTGTTTAGGTTTTTCTCCTCATGTTTTACGCTAGTGTTTTGTATTCTTTATCTACATTTACTCATTGTTCAATTCATCGTTGCAGTTTACATTTCGTTGTTCTATTCTCCAGCTCTCATTTTCCTTGCATTTCATGCTAATGTTCATTGTTCCTTTCTGTTTCAATTTGCTTAGTTTCCACTGCTGCACTTTACATTTTCCTATTATATCCTCAAATTCTAATTCTCCTTGCATGTTGTTTCTATTCTGTCCCTTTCCTTGTGCTTCATTACGATTTCAATTCAGTCTTGTATTTTCTATTCCGTTCAGGTTTTACTGCATTAATTCATGAAAATCCCCCTCCCAATAGTGAGCAATTCCGAATTGAATGTATGTATGTCTCCTGAGAGATGACCTAGGTTGATTCCCTCTATATTACAAATTTAATTGGGGATAAATCTAGCTTTTGATAGTCATTCGACAGTGGTTATCAAAATGGCGCCGTTGCCAGGGAACATACATCATTTGATTTGGAATTACCACTTTTCATGTATATAAACTGTTTGTGAATATTACATTTGTATAGACTAACCATAAATCCATATAACAGTTGTTGTTTCTAGTGTAGGTACTGACTATTTTGTTGAGTTTTTGCATAGGTTTTAATTCTTTGTAGATATCATTGATGCTAGTTAGTTAGTGCTTAAATGATATTTTGCTGAGTGCTGTTAGTCAGTGTTGTTCATGCTAATTTGTGTTGTATATTGGTGTTTTTGGTGGCTATTGTTGAATCTGATGAACTAGAGAGGTGTTGATTTACATTCCTTTAGGCTACCATGGATAATAGGACTATTAGGGAACTATTGCAGCAGGATTTCAATGAGTCAACTTTTGAAGAGGCAAAAGTTTTTCATACCATGCCACAACAGCAGTACAACCCATATTCCTACAATCCTGGATGGAGAGATTATCTTCAGCAGAGTTCACTTGACTATTCTACTCTCCATCCGGCACAGAATTGGCAGCAAAATTACAATCATCATGTATCATCTTTTCAACAACATCCTACACAACCACTAGCTCAACCACAAGGTAGTCCTTCCTTGGAAGAATTAATCAATCAGATGGCCACCAACAACTTGCAATTTCAGCAGATGTTTGAGGTTAACCTTCAAAGTATTCAAACTCAGATTGAGCAGTTATCAAATGCAATTAGTCAGAACCAACCTCAAGCATCCATCATAAGCATGAAACTACCTACTGAAGAGCATTTTGCTTCCTCTTTAGATTTAGTTGATAATTTTGTAGATAATTGTACAGATTTTAACTCTGAATTTGAATCTGAATTAACTAATTTTTCTAATTTCAATAATGATTTGGCTAGCTGTTGCTGTAATGATGATGCCACTGTTTGTACCATATGTGCAGAGATGAATACTGCCATTGCAGGTGTAGATCTTAATTTGCAGACTGCAGATTTTGGTCTACAGGTTCTTGCATCTACCGACATTGCAGTGAACAAGCCATTGTCACCTTCCATTGTGCAGCCACCAAGCTTAGAGGTGGAACCTACTGCACAACCAGAGAAGACAATTACCATGGAGGTTGTAGCTAAAGAGAAAGAGTTGCAAGAACAAGATTTGAAAGAACAAGACATGGAAAAAAAAGTGACAGATAAACAAGAGAAGGAAACATGTGATGGCTTAATTGTTTATACTAATCCTTCCTTTGTTTATGTTGATTCTCTTTTTATAGGTGATGTAAGAGTGAGTCCTGAGGAAGAAACACAAGATAACAACTTCTTGTGTGAAGATGTTTATGTAGAAAAGAAAGAAATTAAAGCACACGGTGAAACTGTTTGTGACCCTCCTCTCTACAAAAATCCTCATGTCCTGATACCTAGTGGAGAATTGGCCATAAAGTTTCCTTGGAGTGAACATTGTGGAAAGAGTGAAACATCCAGGAATTCAGAGGAACCACTAGAGAAGATTTCTTTACCATTTAATACTCTTTCTCCTTGCAAAAATATGAACAACATTAACTATTTCACTTTAGATACCTATAGAATTAAAGCATGGACTATAATTGAGTTTGATAATTTAAACCTCTTAGTTGTTCCTAATGCCTTTTGCTCTTATGATGTTGCATATTCTTGTAGGCCATTAGAGAAGTCATCAATGGAGGCCCAAATGCAAACTCCTATACATATTGGCAAACCAATGTCTACACACATCGAAAATGGAGTAGAGGATGACCATGATATTTTGAAACATTCTAACCCTTTGCTCTCTCTTTTAAATGGTGTTGTTGATGTTGATGTTAAATATTCCATGTGCTTTAATTCATACATTAGACTAAGTGTAACATTTAATTTGTTCAAATTGGATGCCCATATTAAAATGAGTAAATGGAAGATTATGATTATGGCATTCAAATTATTTCTACCACCACCATGCACTAATCATAAAACATATCTACACCACCAATCATCTGCACTAATCAATAATGACTTACATATTGTGGTAGATGATTGTATGATATTTGATCCTGGTGGATGTTTGTTCTGGTAAGGTACCAAGGGCAAATTCATGGTGAATGGGCGACTGAAGCATAATCAAGAAAGCACCATTGAACAACCTAGAGCAAGAGTTGGTACCATTTGCACCCTCGTTGCAGCTTTGAGCGGCCGAGGGAGTCTTCTATTCCCCTTCTGATTTTAATTGGAATTGAATTCATTGATGCATTTTATGTTTCATTGAGGACAATGTCAATTTCAAGTGTGGGGGGGATTTTGTGAATGTTTTTCTGTTTTTGATCTAGGAATTATTTTGTTTCTACCTTTAGTTGGTTTTCTGTTTTCTGCTGTGAAAGTTACAGAAAATATATGTGAATCATACCTTATCTCTAAATTTATAGGTGTATAAACTGTGAAAGTTACAAACATTTTTAGTTGATAGATGTTTCAACTTTCCTATGACCTATCTGTGCATCCTTGATTTGCAATTGACCTGAAACTGAAGTTTGGATGATTTGTGATAGAAAATAGACCTTGTGAGAGTTTGAGCCTTATATGGAGGAACCAGTTTCTCCTTCAAAAATTCTTTCTTGTGTGATTACACTCATCTTGTTAGTTGCTCTAGATTTTTCCTTGACTCTTGCTGATATTTCTTGATCACATGCATTATTGAAATGATCTAGGCAATTTTCTTCTTAAAGCCACTAACCAAATGAGCCTACCTTACATATCTGTCCCTTGTTATCCCCTTTTGAGCCTTTATTTCCCTTTCTTCAATTTTAAGCTCATTACAAGCCGAAAAATGGAAAACAATGATGTCCCCTAACCTTAGGGACTAAAGGAGCTTTGGAATTGTTTTGGGAATAAGTTCTAAATAAGTGTGGGGGTAAGACCTTTCAAAACAAGTCTGGTAGGTGAGATGGTGAATGAATTGGTATTAGTTATGCAGAAGAAAACAAGTATACGGAAAAATATATGTATATGTATATATATAGAAAAAGATACAAAGAAGGAAATACCAAAAGCTGCAAAGAAGGAAATCTAGAAAAGAAAAAGAAAGCAAAAGAAAGAAAAGAGAAAAAAAAGAGAAAAAGAAGGAAATGAAAATCCAGGATGGAAATAAGTAGGATGCCAAAAAGAGGTAAATGCTAGGAGGGTAATCTTCATGCTTATTAGATTTATTCCCCATTGCTCCTCTTTTCTCTTGGTTATTAGCCTAAATAATCCTTCTCTTATCCCACCTTCACCTTGGCCCCATTACAAGCTTAATAAAGACCTTTTGATCTTTAATTGCATGTGTCTCAAGTTATTGAAATTAGAGGCTGGTAAAAATCTGGTAGTGCTAGCTTGCATGATGTGTTTGAGTGCAAATACAAGCCTAAAACACTTGAGAGTCAAGAGGAAACACTGACTTGTGAGGTTCTATCACTTTGAATTCATTCTTTAACTCAACTTGTCAAATTGTTTGTTCTGGATGCACATTAGATTCATGAATCGTTGTTGATCTTGATGCTCTGAATTTTGTCCCTTTCTCTTTATATGCATCTGTGGCTCAACTGGAATTGGTTCAGTTCACATAGCATCAATTCTTCTTTTAGTAAGTTTTGCCCCGGAGTGCAAAAGAATAAGTGTGGGGGTATTTGATAATCCATTTTATATACATTCTCTTTACTTTGTTTTCGGTTCAATTAGCTGTTATATGTGTCATATTTTGGTAGTTTATCTTAGATATTGATTTGGAAGTATAGTTTAGTACTAATAGTAAATAATAGCTAAATGTCCATAAGTTCTTATATTTCTATACTAATGCTTGTGCAGTTCATCTAGAGCTCTGAGGAATGGAGAAAAGATAGGAGCAAGGAGGGGATTGAATGCTAGAAAGGAAGCTTGGAATGAAAGATCCAAGACCTGAGATGGAGACTTGGAGTGCAAGCCAACAAGATGAAGAGAAGATGAAGTTCAAGTAAAGGAAGCACTTCAATTCGCGCCATGGCATGAAGGGTGGCGCAATTTCACTTCCCCTCTCTGTCAAAACGCGCCAAGGCGCGCTCAAGATGCATCCAGGGGCGCGCACGCGCCAGGGCGCGCTAGGGGGGCGCGTTTTGCACTTGCTTGCGGCAAAAACGCGCCAGGGCGCGTTTCAATGCCATCCAGGGGCGCGTATGCGCCAGGGCACGCCAGGGGGGCGCGTTCCACTGCTTTCTCTACTTCACAAGCGCGCCAGGGCGCGAAACAACTAAATGAGGGGCGCGTTCTTCACCTATAAAAGGCTGTTTGGGCGCGAGGCACAGGGGAACTTTTTCTAATTCTATTTTCTAGCTTCTTGAGCAAGTTTGAGTTGTGCGATTGCACAATTCTCTCTTCTCTCGTTTCGTTCTTCTCTGTTCTCTCCTCCTCTCATGCTTTCCTTCTTCACTTTCAATCTTCATGTATTCAATTTCTCTTCACAACTTTGGATAATTGCACAAATGAATTCAGTTCTTTGATTTCGATTACGCTATTCTTCAATTCTGTAACGGATTTCTGATTCAATTACTTTCATGTTCTATTATTCTGTTCTTGATTGCTTAGGTTTTTCTCCTCATGTTTTACGCTACTGTTCTGTATTCTTTATCTACATTTACTCATTGTTTAATTCATCGTTGCAGTTTACATTTCGTTGTTCTATTCTCCAGCTCTCATTTTCCTTGCATTTCATGCTAATGTTCATTGTTCCTTTTTGTTTCAATTTGCTTAGTTTCCACTGCTGCACTTTACATTTTCCTATTATATCCTCAAATTCTAATTCTCCTTGCATGTTGTTTCTATTATGTCCCTTTCCTTGTGCTTCATTACGATTTCAATTCAGTCTTGTATTTTCTATTCCGTTCAGGTTTTACTGCATTAATTCATGAAAATCCCCCTCCCAATAGTGAGCAATTCCGAATTGAATGTATGTATGTCTCCTGAGAGATGACCTAGGTTGATTCCCTCTATATTACAAATTTAATTGGGGATAAATCTAGCTTTTGATAGTCATTCGACAGTGGTTATCATACATGCAGAAATCCTGAAGAACTCATCAGAATTCAGGGCAGAGTGTATAATATTCAAAGCTTTAACATCGTTTTCAGCCTGCCTAATCTCATCTATATCCCAATCCTCAAATGGTTTTTCTATTTCATTTCCATTTTCTATTTTCATTGGAACTTTATACTCATTTACCACAGCCTGCCAGATGCTTCTTTGAATAGATTCCATAAAGATCTTCATGCGAACTTTCCAGAACGGATAGTTATCACCGCAAAACAATGGAGGTCTATTTATAGAGGCTCCTTCAGCGAAGGGTAAAAGATTACAAGCCATCACAAGGAAGTATATAGGATTACTAGATTGATTTACTAGTTAAGGCTCTTGATACCAATTGTTGGTCCCTATGTGAATCTAGAGGGGGGTGAATAGATTCTAGTTCCCTATATCAACAATCTTCTTTTATCACTTTCTTTCCCGATTCAATTTTATCTGAGTTACAAATACAGTTCAGAGATCTACAACGAATAACAAAGGAAAGTGTAAAGCAAGAAATACAGAGAAATATAAGAGATAAGGTAGAGAAAAGAGTTTAGACAGAGATTTATCCTGGTTCGACATTCGGCCTACATCCAGTCCCAACCCAACAACTGTTGCGATCGATTTTTCCACTATAATGATTCTTTGTGTTCAATACAATCACTCTGCACAAACACAAACCAAATCAAAATACTCAAAACATATGTTCTACACCTAAAAACATATCCTCCTGATTCTTGAATCCTTCAAGAATCAACTTTGAGAGCACCTCTCTCAAAAACTCCTTAACTCTTCTAGAGAACACCTTTCTCTTAAGAGTCTTAAACCAAAACGAAATACAAAAAGATAAAGACCAGCTAAGAGTACACCTGATTGTTGTTGGACCTAAAGCTTGATGGTGCTTTGGTGTCTCTCTTGGTGTTTTTGATTTTGATGTTAATGTAATTTTGGTTTTCTTAGTTGGAATGTATCTAGGAGTTTACTATGTATTGTTTGTTGAGTTTAGGCATATATGTGTTGAGTTCTTTGTTTGAGGCCCCAGAGATGTTTTAAACTTGTGTATGGTTGATCAAGTGACTAATGTTTGATTTCCATTTGAGAAAAATAGTTTTAAAATCCTTGGAAATCCATTTTTCACTGATGTAATCGATTACAGGCTTGATGTAATCGATTACATTGATCTTCCTCTCTGGTGTAATCGATTACATCCCCTAGGTAATCGATTACCATGGCAGAAAATTTTTTGTATCCTCTTGCTGCTTGATTTCACCCTAGATGCACTCCGAATTGGCTCTTCATGTCTTCATGAGATTTGTAGCTCTATCAATCCTCTTTCATTTTCAAAAAACCAGAGCTCAAAACGATATCTGTAGAAGAAGTTATGCCAATTTTGGTGAAAGTGGTCAAGCAGGTGCGCCCAGAGCAACCAGGGAGCATTACTCACTGATGTAATCGATTACATCTCCAATGTAATCGATTACATGGCCTGGGAACACTGATGTAATCGATTACATCTCGTTGTAATCGATTACATGCATGGAAAATTCAAATTGGAGGGTTCTAACGGCTAGTGTAATCGATTACATTCATTTGGGATCAATTACATTGACCGCCAGTTGTAGATTCATTTGCACGTTTTCTCCCTCCAAATTTGCTCTATAAGTATAATCTTGATGAAACATATGAAGGAAGAGAAAACCAAACCATTTGCAACTACTTCTACACTTTCATATGCTCTGTAAATAGAGTTCATCAAGGTTTTCAAAGAGAAAGGGCAAACTGATACACTCTGTGTTGGGTGGATTTCATAGAGATTATTTGTGATCAGATTCTGCACTTGAGGTGTATTCTTTGCTGATCTTTTGTATTTCCATTTTTGGGTTGTTGCTCTAGGAGAGAGGTCTCTCTAGATAGAGCATTGTATTTGAGAAGTGATTCTCAAAGGTTGATCTTGGAGGTGCCAAGATCTTGGAAGTTCTGTTCTTCAGGTTGAAGAACAGTTTTGGGTGTTTTGATTTCGTTTTTGTGTTGCTTGTTGCAGAGTGAATGTAAAAGAACACAAAAGGGATCATTTGATAGTGGAAAGCCAATCGCAACAGTTGTTGGGTTGGGACTGGACGTAGGCAGTTGGCCGAACCAGTATACATCACTGTGCACTCATCTTCTTCCTTATTCTCTTTACAGTTTTCACTATATTGTTATTGATCATATTCTGCTTTGTATTTGGAAACTGTATTGATAATCAACTCATTAATTGGTTTAGGAATAGAATCAGTAATTGAACTTGTAATTGAATCTGTAATTGAAAGGTAATTGATAGGTAATCAAGATTAGATTTCGGCTGAATTAAAAGGAATTAGAAATACGTGAATTTGGGGTAAAGTTTAACAGGAATCTATTCACCCCCCCTCTAGATTCACACATAGGGACCAACAATTGTAATGAAGAGAAAAGTGAGGGGAAAAGGAGAGAGAGAGAGAGGTAGAGGGAGAGTGAATGAGAGAGAAAAATGAGACATCTATGAGATACTTGCCAACAAAGGAGGGGGAGAAGATGAGGAGTCATGAAGAGGAAGAGAATGCATGAGAGATGTCAAGGATTCATTCTTGGCCTTAATAGATAAATCTAAAATGTTCTTAAGCTTCACAAATACAACAACATTGAAGAGGTAGTGCACATAGCTATGAAGATTAAACAAAAACATTGTAGAAAAGATTTTCCAATAAAGTGTTTTACATCACATGCATCAAGTTGAATGGACAAAGCAAAGAAAGAGAGAGCTCCTAAGCCTAAAGGACTGAGAGGAATCCAAAGGTAAAGAGTTTCTAAACCTTCCTCTTCAAAGTCTAGTTCCATTAAATGTTTAAAGTGTTTAAGCCTAGGACACATAACAACCCATTGTCCCAACAAGGACACTATAGTGATCTAAGAAAGTTGAAAGATCACAAGTAAAGTTCCAACTTCATCATCAAGTACAAGTGAGAGTTGAAGTGATGAGAAACATTCTTATATGGAGATGGTCGCCGATGGGGACCTTCTAATGGCAAGAAGAATGCTAGATAATGCTTGCAAAGACTTTGATAATTCTCAAAAAGAAAATATATTCCACACTAGATGATGTGAACTGGGAATGCTAGTCCACTATTTGTGTGAAAATTTGCATTAAATGCGTTTTAATGAGTTTTTAATTTTGTGCAAATTTTTAGGCTGGAATTTTAATTTTCGTGTAGATTTTTAGGCTGTATTTAATGTATTTAATGAGTTTTTAATTTTCATGCATACTTTTAGGCTATATTTAAATGTGTCTTTTATTGCATTCAGTCTATAAATAAATATTCTTAATATTATAAGAGACAAATTAAATTTGAATAAAAATATAAGTTTTTTTTTCTTTATTATATATGACAGTTTTTTCTTTATTCTTGACAGTTTTGTTTAGTTTTTTATAAGATCAGATTTAGTTTTTCTCTCAAGAACTAAGAAGAACTCTCTTATTAGATAAAACTCATATTTTATTCAAATTCAACTTGTCTCTCCTGATCTAAAGAATATCTATTTATAAACTAAATGCAATAAAAGACACAATTAAATCTAGCCTAAAAATATGTATGAAAATTAAAAACTCACTAAAGACATTAAATGCAGCCTAAAAATCTGTACAAAAAATAAAGACACAGTCTAAAATTTTGGACAAAAATAGTGGACTAGCCTTCGTAGTTCACATCACTAGATGCATTGTTGAAGGAAAGATATGCTCTCTAATCATTGATTGTGAGAGTTGTACCAGTGTAGTTAGTTCTAGGTTAATGGATAAATTATGTTTAAAGACTTCAACACATCTTAAGGCTTATAAAGTGCAATGGTCGAGTGAGAAAGGTGAATTGATTATTGATAAACAAGTACTCGTAGCTTTTTCTAAAGGTAAATATAAATATGGTGTACTTTATGATGTTGTACCTATGAAAGCTACTCACATGTTACTTGTTAGTGCATGACAATATGATAAACATGCTTTACATGATGAAGTTGCTAATACTTTTGTATTTTCTCATTGTGGCCGAAAGACAACTTTAAAACTTTTGTCATGAAAAGAAGTGTGTAAATATCAAATAAAAATGAAAATAAAAAGAGGATGAAGAGAGAAAAGTCGTTAGCGAGAATGAGAGAAAAGAAGGCTTAACTGAGAGTACTGAAGTGAAAAACAAGAGTGGAAAGAAGATTAAAAGCAAGCAAAACCAGTAATGATCCTAGTTAGCTTTGATGTGATTGGAGAGAAAAAGTAATGATCCTTTCCATAATTACTTAAACTAAAAAATGCTTATATTCGAGTGTAGTGTTGGGTGAGGTAGTATGGTGGAGGTTAATTGTGCATCCCACGTAAGAAAGTACTAAGCTAAATTGCTAGTGTTTGAGCAACTGCATAATAATCTGAATTTTTCTGGCAATACTCATTCCTTAAAGATTCTATTGGAACCTTACGAACACATTGTCCAATCCAGTGGATAAATAATGTAATATTGCAATGGCAAGCAACTTATTTAGCTGACGCAAGTATGAATACAAAGAAGCGTCTCAATTATTTAGTTGTCCCCACTTTATTTTAACCACAGGATGGTATGAATGCACAGGCAAGTGCACTTGCAGTGTATAAATTAGGACACTGAAGTTCATTATAAACCTAATCTCCATTTGCCGCATTAAGTTGGTCAGTGAAAACCATAAAGAACCTTATAAGGATCCAACTGTCCACTGCAATAGCTTGATGAGACAGTAGAGAGCTCCTGATAGCCCTTCCACTCTTCATAGGGCTTCAACACAATTGGGGTTTCAATAGCTGCTGAATCCACGCATATCATGAACTTGTAATCATCATCCCCCAAATCAGTAAAAGCCTTGGCTTTCCTATACCCAGGATTCCATACCACTGTATTTTCATAACAAATATAAGTAATTAGACAGGAAAATTAGTAGCATGTTTGGATCAGATGCATCAAAATAACAATAAAATGTCCATGCTCAATACAATGTGTGGCTGAATAGGAATAATATTACAGAAAGTGTTAAACAACCTGCATCTGGCATGGCATTCTTCTGCAGTACAAAAGTTCTTTTCTTCTCATGGTCTATGACTGCGATTTTTGAGGGGGTGCGCAAGTACACCCTATCCATCTACAAAGGCAACCAAAACCATGCTTAGAGATCACTAGAAAGAAATATGAATTGGTCGCAATCTTATTGCAGACATGAAAATATTTATATTAAAACAATGATAGAGGGTTGTTTTAATGTTAAGCTTATGGCTTGTGAGGTCAATCTAGTAAGTCTATGTGATGCTGCAAGTCTGTAACCAACTGAATGACTAAGCAGAATATGAATTTATACTTGGCCATCAAAAGTAATTGCATCTGCCTGCTCTGTGAACCTTGTTTTGTTCAACAGATTGTCAAAGTAATCAAGTGTCTCCAATCCCTCAACACGCACTTCACTGCAAATTTTTGAACAGCATCATGCAACCTATCTTAAAGCCATAGTGATGTAAGATCTTTCAATCTTCTGTTTGAATCATAGCAGCAACCACAATGTCCCAAGATGATTATCATAGCATGATTGTACAATTGTAAGGGTGAAATTTGCAAAACTAAAACCTCTGGCAATAAAATTGCAAGTGAAGAGTGATGATTACAAAATTTTGTGAATATCAACTAAAGTATAAGTTGCTATTTCAGTGTCTAAAATGCACACCTGATATCAGATACAGATAAATAGTTGCTTGTAGACAGTGTGAAAGAAAATGTTCTTTTATCAGTGTTTCTAACTCTGGGGATCAATATGAGCTTTCCAGCACTAAGAGAGATGCGAAGCCGAAACTCGAAACTGCAGAAGAAGCATAACAAAAATGTATAGATTTGGGTAATTTATGTAACCTTAGAGCAAAATTTCATCTTAGAACTCAATCAAACTACAATAACAATAAAATCCTCATCACACTTGATGGGGTCAGCTACATAATTACACAACACCATTCGGTTTAGTTAAAGACCAAATTTTCATAGAGTAAACTTAATGGAACGAGTAAACAAAAGGAAAACACAGCTTGAACTCATACCTACATGACCTGGTCTTAAGGTCAACTCCTATTGACTTTAGTACCAAATCCACTGAGGACTGATTGTCTGATGGAGGTAGAGGTGAAGGGTCCCTATCCAATGACCACAATCTGTTTCTTGCATATCCATGTTGTTCCAGTGAACTAAGATTTCCAAACTGCAAATGGAAAATTGTAGTTACAGAATTTAAGAAATGAAAAAAATCAAAATATGTTTCCACTAATGTAATTATGTTAACCTGTGGAAAGCAGACTGATATACCTCCTCTGTTTGCTTTAGATTGTTTCCAGTTAGCCTGTTGAGTTAAGAATTCAAACACAAGAGTAACAAACTGATAACTACAACGGGTAAGTGTATGGAAATATAGAAAAGGAGTGATAGCAATATAGAAAAAGTAACATGATAATTACTAAGAGGATTAGCCTTGAATGCAGAGTGATCAGAAAGTTAATTTCAACCTCTGCTTTGCGTTTTCCACTGTTATGATTCTCAATGAATGTTCTTAACATTGGTTTCTATTTCTTTTAAAGGATTAAAATTTTGAATAATCTTTCATTCAAAAAGTACACTCCACTTTATGTAACTAGATACATAATTATGATATTTAAAATAATAACAATGAAGTTGCTTATTAGCTTAGAACCACAACAAAGCCTTAATCTACTTGGTTAAAGACCAATATAAGTAGAAAATGTGTGTTAGCTTATAAGTAGAGAAAGCTAAAGAACACTATTTATTCACCTTACTGCTCATAAATAGCAGTTCTTCTTTCCTTTCATTCTTCCAAGAAACAACCTGCGCTCCATATAGAAGCACCTGAAACCATATATTGCCATTTTAAGACAAATGCATATATATACAATAACTGATAAGCATACAAACCTAGTGGATCATATGCTACATAACATGAGCCTATCATGTGTGCTACATAACATGAAAAATTAAATCATCAAATTCAATGCATAACATGAGCCTAAAAATTCCAGCTAGTTGGTTCAAGGGAAACAAAGATGAGCAAACCAACCTCTGCTGATGAACCAGTTGGCTCAGTCAATATAATCCGGGGCAATCCATCTCTGTCTTGAAATATATTATAGGCCATTGATCTTGGCTTTAACCTTTCCCTTATGCTACTCATAAATGGGTTCACTTTCCCTTTTTTCCAATCCAGCTGCAACCAATCACACAAAAAAAGGATATCAATTTCCACCCTAACCATCCAACATAACAAACAATAAACCATACATTGTACATATACATTTACATAAAAGGTTGATCACCATAATACCCTTTTGACACACAAAAAGACCCTTCTGAGATAAGAAAAACTTTCAAGCAGATGAAGCAAATTGAATTATGTGAAAAAGAATAAATTGGTTAGCGTACTTTTGAGGTTATGTTTTACTATGATACTTGTATGAGCTGTTTTATTTGTTTGGAGTTTCAAAGCACATTGTCCATAACTCAGCGTGTTTCCAAAAGTCCTTGTTTAATGTAGATGGATAAAAAATTATAAAATGAGAAAAGAAAAGACAGAGAGTGAGAAAAGAGGGACCCTGCATAACTTTTAAGGGGAAAGAATTTACAAAAGTATTCTACGTATTTAGAGTCATTTTTAGCAATAACGATCGGTGCAAGACATTCTTCACTCACATTATTAAAATGTCACATGAACAATCTGGATGGCTAATTCTATATTTCATTAACTATATATTATTCCTTTATATAATTATGATATAAAATCAAACATCATCATATTCGAATATAACAGCAACTCACACGGTGAGAGGTGGAGTTAAGAAATTTATTTTAAGGGGTGAGAAATCATGATACAAGTGTTATAATTCAGGATACATACTCTTCTTGTCTTGAAATCATCATTTACTCTATGGAATATTTTTTTATAGGCATTATAAATACTATGCTATTTTGATGATCTTGTACATCTATGTAGAGATAAGGTTTAAATATATTTTTTACATGTAATTGAGGGTTTTTTTATTTGTGGTTTCATAAGTTTTTTTTTTTTCTATTTTATTCAATTTTTTTCAATATTTTTTTCTTGAAGAAAAATATTTATCGCCTTTAATCCTTGAATAAAATAATTTTACAAGAATTAAATAAGAAAATAATCAAATTATAAACACTAAATATGAAAAAAAAATCAATTACATGATGAAGAATAGAAAATAAAATATAAAGATTAAAAGTAAAAATTGAGAACAAAATATTAACAAAAAAAAAAACGTGACAGGGACTAAAAATATAAAACCATTAAATTATATAGATAAAACGTATATAAACTTACAAATAAATTAATATTCATTTATATTTAAAAACTATTTTTCAAACAGTTTAATTATGATACTAATAAAAACAACAGTTTATACACAATTAATATTAATTTTTTTTATAACTATCATAGTTTAAAATATAGCATTTCATTATTGGTTGACAAAATAATTTTTCTTAAGTAGAAATCAAACACGTTAAAGAATTTATAACAATTATGTCTGTTACTTCTTTAAATTATTAGTGTATAAATTAAATATTTTTTGAAAATTCTATTAATGGATGAAATTATGTGTGAAGATTGAAAGTAAAGTGAATACATAATTTTTATAAATAAAAATTTATCTGTTAAAAGTCTCATTTTTAATTATCAAAATAAAAGCTATTAAGATAAGAAAAAAAAATTTCTCATGTGATCTGAAATAAAAAAAAATATAAACTATTTCAATTATTGCAAAATACTATACTTTTTAATTAATGGCTATTGTTAAATTTGGTAAAGTTCATATTTAACTCTTATCTAATAATTAAAGTAAATTTAAGAAATCAATTATTGATGTTAAATTAATAAATTTAAATGAAGTATATATATATATATATATATATATATATATATATATATATATATATATATATATATATATATATATAATACTTTAAGAATTTATGCGGTGCTTTGTTCCGTGATTTCTTTTTTGGGCATCGGATTCTCTTTTCCTCGTGACTTCATTCTTTCAACCGTTAACTATTGTCACAACTCTGAACATCTTATTCAGGTACCTGTGGTTCAGTGATGTACACACTTTTTTTTGGGAGGGAGGGGATGGTATGTAATGTAACGAAGGAAAAAGAAAGATAAAGAGAATAAAATAACATGTATGAGAAGTGATGTAATAAAAAAAATATAGAGGACTTCGCTATAAAAACATGACATATATAAACTTCTCTATAAATTAAAGTTATTTAAAAATTATTTTATGAAAATTCTCTCAAATTAATTTCTTCAATAATTAAATTTTAATTTTTAAAAATTATCTTCTTTTTTTTTTTCATCTGCCGTAGCTGATGGAGAAACTATAACATAGTTCCCGAATCATAATCCAACACCCCGAACCGCTTGCTGACTTAGCTGAAGCATTGATCCGTGCTCATGTATATTGGGAAAGGCAGCGGAAAAACTTACACATAGAACCTGGAAGCCTGCGTGTAAAATAAAAACATTTTCCTTGAGGGGGAAACAAGAGAACGTAATATACGACCAGTATAAAATCCTAAGGGAGCAAGGAAAATAAAATGTAAGAGCAAGGAGAACACCAAAAATTTTAACGTGGAAACCCCCAATGAGAGAGACAAAAACCACGGGACCTAGTCCAGAAAAATATCCACTATATCAAAGAGTACAACAAAATAACTCCTCCAAGAGGGATAACAAAAATGCTATACTCAAGACCATATGTGGAAAAACACACCGGTGACACACACTTTAAGGTGTGGTGCAAGTGATAAAACACATCACTCTCTATTATATAAGTGTTCAACTCCTCTCTCTTTCTAAACTCTGCAGATGTGGGACTTTGAATTAACAAAATACTCAACAAATCCTCCCTTAATTCAAAGTCTAACACTATTACAAATTCTACAAAATGTGGGACTTTGTTTGAATCCCAACAAACCTCCCCTCAAACAAAGGATCACAAAACATCCTTCCCTACAATCAATGATGGCCATTAGAGCTTCCATTGTCGCGACAATTCTTGAGCAACTTCACATTGTCATCGATATGCCCTAGTTCTTGTACCGCCGTTCTGATAGCTCACATCAACGGAACACGCAGCCTAGCCAAACTTGCTAGGGAGACTTTTGACACAAGGGATCCCCAAAAGTAGGTCCACCTGACCACTTAGATCCACTTCAATCATTGAACACAAATCTGAGCCGGTCACCAAGTCGGACCATCGGCTCTGATACCACTTGTTGGGAAAGGCGTAGCGGAAAAACTTACACACAGAACTTGGAAGCCTGCGTGTAAAATAAAAACCTTTCCCTTGAGGAGGAAACAAGAGAACTGTAATATACGACAGTATAAAATCCCAAGGAAACAAGGAAAATAAAATGTAAGAGCAAGGAGAAAATAAAATGTAAGAGCAAGGAGAACACCAAAATTTTAACGTGGAAACCCCCAATGAGAGGGACAAAAACCACGGGACCTAGTCCAGAAAAATATTCACTATATCAAAGAGTACAACAAAATAACTCCTCCAAGAGGGATAACAAAAATGCTATACTCAAAATCATATGTGGAAAAACACACCGGTGGACACACACTCTAAAGTGTGGTGCAAGTGATAAAATACATCACTCTCTATTATATAAGTGTTCAACTCCTCTCTTTTTCTAAACTCTGCCGATGTGGGACAAAATACTCAACAATGTATGATTCATGCAATTCGTAAGATTCATGCACTTCGTAATTCCTATCCCCTCTACAACTGTTATATATATATATATATATATATATATATATATATATATATATATATATATATATATATATATATATATATATATATATATATATAGCTCAATCATGATTTAGGGATAAAATTGAAATAGCAGTAAACTGAATTGATCACAACGCATGAGATCACACTCGTCTCCCACTTGATCCTAGAAAGCTCCGGGTTAAAAAGCTATTAAAATGGGTAACAATATGATGGGTTAATCTAGTTCATCATGAATTTTGGTTGAATTAAGTAAAAATATTTGTATTTTATACTATGTACAAAAATTAATCAGATCCATCCGAGTTGGTTTAATCTGTCCTATCCATATAAAATATTAATTTATCAACTGGTTACTCAACCTAATTTTAAGGTTATATTTAGTTTTAAAAGAATTATTTCATATAAACTAATATGCATGAAGTTTATTAGTTTTAAAACAAATTTTATTAATCTTAATTGATTAAAGAAATTTTATAAATCAAATGAAAATTTTAATTTATATTTTATTTTTAATTAATTTAAGTGTAAGGACGAGTAACAATTAGATTTTTAAAAATTCTATCTATATTCAAACTATATCTATTTCCATAAAATGGATTTAAAATCCACATCTAATTTTTTTCTTAAAACAATTTGAATTTTTTAAAACTAGTTTTAAAACAAAAATAAAAATAATTAAATTTAAATAATTTAAAATATCATTTTTAATAGAGAATTTAACATTCATGAGTCTAACATGTGTTCTTAACTCTATATTTTATAATAAAAATTTAATTTTTTTTATTCTTACATTTTATATATAGTTGATCATGGTTAGTCTCGTTTATTCTACATATATTATATTAATTAAAAACACAAAATTATTTTAAAAGTTTCTTATTTAGACTTTTGAGATGGAGAATCTATGCAACAACGAGTTCATAAAATATACTTTTATGCATTTATAAAGGAAAAGAAAGAGAAAAGGAAAGAAAATGAATAAAAAAATAAAGATGATTTTTTAGTTATTTGATAAAAAAAGGAAAATGAATAACATATTTTTATGATTAATAAATAATATTTTATTCATATTAAATTTAATATATTGAAAAAAATAATTAGTGTTTTGTTTATTAATATGACTTTAAAATTCAAACACCAATCTTATTTTTCATTTTCGCTTGTTTTTGTCACAATTATTTTAAAACTGGTTTCCAATAATCTAAATCTATTTTGCAACCAGGAATGGATCTTTTGCTTCTATAAATGGATTATAAATATCGACAAGTTAAAAACTCTAATTAACTAAAATTGGTTTATAAATAATTTGAAATAAATCAAATATGAATAAGTTTGGTTTAAATGGATATTTTTCTCACCCTTATTTAAGTTGATTGCATGCTAACTCGTTTAAACCACTAACTTAGAGTGAGGCAAGTCAAGCACGTAAAATAGACATCCAACAAGTAATTGGTTAATCCACCTATTGAATGAATCACATAGGTTGGGTCACATTAGACTTAGACTGAGTTATCAATTTCGACAGCTCTATCAACCATTATATAGTCATTTCTAATTCAAAAGCTATAAAATACAAGCTTATAGACCCCTTCACATCACTTTCAAATTTTGGAGCTGAAAGTTGCCTTACTAGCCCTAAGTAGTTTCAACCTTAGTTTGAAGCATATTAAAAAGCAAATTTTTTATAATGTGATTTCATGCATCCATAGAAAAAAATTTATTTAATAAACAGTTTTTGTAGTTACAAAATACTTTTTGCTCCTTGATGTTTATAGGGATCAGTCTTTATTCTTAGGTCTTCATCCTTTTGTCTTTTGTCACTAATCCTTTGCCTTCAGAGAAAGAAAAATGTATCTGTAAAAGACACTTTAATGTTCAAGTTAGAAATTGATAATAACTCGACTTTGTCACTACATTCCACTCATACTAATCATGGAACTCATATTTTAATAAGATCTTCATTAATTTATTTATAAAAGCTCAAATGTTGAATTTTTTTTTTCCATCTTGCATTCATACAATAATAACAACCCTAAATAATATATATATATATATATATATATATATATATATATTACATGCTCGCTTAAGAAAGTATGTCAGCTGAAGCTAGTTTGAAAAAGTTAACTTCCTTAAGAAATCATTTCTCATTAAAAAAGCTCTTGTGTGGTTGACTTCCTTAAGAATCCACCCCTCGCTTAGGCGAACTTAGCCCTCGCTTAAGCTAGCTCCTGTATGGTTGTCTTCCTCGAGAAGCCTCATCTCACTTAAGGGAGCTTCATATCTTAGAACATTCAAAATGAATTCTAAGTTGAAAACTTGATAAACTTAAACACTTTCATACATAAACATGCACATATAAACCATAAAACATGCCCAAACACACCTATAATGCATAGAATTGAAAAGATTTTGAGATCAAAAACTTCATGGTATTACAACTCTCCCTTCCTAAAGAAATTTTGTCTTCGAAATTTACCTACTTTAAACAATTTTAGATACTTCTATCATATCTTATCTTTCAACAACCAAGTTGCATCTTCCCCATAACTTCCTCCCCAAATAACCTTAACCAATGGTTTTTTATCCTTTCAATTGTTTCATCTGTGTATCCTCGACCCTCAAATGCAATGCCTCATATGTCAAATTCTCTTCAACTTGAATATCATCCAATGCAACTACATATGAGGGATCATGAATGTATTTTGAATATCATCCAATGCAATTACATGTGAGGGATCATAAATGTATTTATGAAGTTGGGAAACATATAACACATCATGAAGATTGGAAAGAGAATAGGGTAATGCAATTTCGTAGGTACAGGGCCAACTTATTTGAGGATTTAGAATGGACTAATAAAATAAGGGTTATGTTTTTTAGATTTAAAGCTCGACTAACTCTAGTCCATGGAGTGACTTTTAAAAACACATCATCACCAACCTCAAATTTCAAGTCTTTTTCTTTTTATTTCTTTTATTATGATAACTCTTTTTTCTACTGATAACTCACAAAGTGAGTAATCATCATACACCTTTTCACTAATAAGATGTTCAATAAACACTCTTAAGTAAGCTAAAACAACCACTAAATACTCTAATAATGTGAGTTAGGACTTGTTGATGTTAGTGGGTTTGTGAAAATGAATGTATGATATCTCGTTGCCCATGTTTGTGTTGTCATGAAAATGTTGATTGTTTGTTTTTTGTAGTTTAATTCACATGAAATTGATGTTGAAGATGACATTTTGTGTGTGTGTTTGTGTGTGTGTGTTTATGTGTGTGTGTGTGTCTGTGTGTTTGTGTGTGAGACACTGAACATGAACATGTTCCTAATTACTCTGTGACTGATTGCCCGTCTTGTATATTTTCCTTACCGTTGTTTATATTGATGTATTGAGAAATGGTATGATGATGGGTGGTGTAATTGAGTTTGAGATATTAATGTAAGATGTGGGGAGCATATTTATGTGTGAGACACTGAACATGAACATGTTCCTAATTACTCTGTGTTGATCTGTGACTAATTTCCCATCTTGTATATTTTCCTTACTGATGTTTGTGTTAATGTATTGAGAAATGGTATGATGATGGGTGGTGTAATTGGGTTTGAGATATTAATGTAAGATGTGGGGAGCATATTTTCATATGTTTAATCACTAAAGATTATGATAATCATATTTTGGAAATGGTTGGTGTATGCCTATTATAGTGAAGTAGTGATGTTGCCTAAGTTTTAGACGTGCTGGTGAGGCATTGCTGTTTTGTTGGGGAATATTGAGATTATCATAATTTCTTAGGTGAGTCGAAAATGTTTTGGAAAGTAAGAATGAATGGAACTAGTGTAGTAGGTTCCTAACGAGGGAAAGAAGAGGACTAAGACTAAGTTGTCGTCACTTATTGGGGGAAAACATCCACTATGGTCGATCAACACATGCAGGTAGTGAGGCCCATTGCAACATTGGTAGCCTTGACTATTACTCAATAACATTTTCTAGTAAAAGTGCTTGAGGTAACATGTACTCCTCATCATTTGTTGTTTGTTGGTACTATATAACATATAAGAAAGTTGTGAGTTCATGTATCACACTTAGGTCTTTGCATCATAGAGATTTTATTGTATGGTATGATTCCTATTTTTCATTATTGTTAATTCTATGAGCTAACCATTTTATGTATTTGTGTGATTGATACTTGTTATGATCCCAATTATTTGGATAAGAAGATGATCAACAAGTAGAGTATTTCCCGAGGCATCTAAGAAAGGGTGTTTTAGGCTGAAGCATCATTCTCTATAAAATATCCTCTTTTGTTTTCTTTTGCTTCTGTATTATTAGTTTCTTTTAAGTTCATGTTCCTTAGAGTTTGAATTACTGGTCATTGTTTCTTTCCCCTCTTACCTTTAGAAATATATTTATGGAACTATAAAATCAAAACAATTGTAAGGGTCGTTGTCATTTTATGTTCTATATAATGAATGAATGTTTATGTTTCTCTTATTTATTTATTTTTTAAATTGTACTCTTGCTTAATGGTTGTACATACAATTTTATTTATTAAATTAATTTACTTTTTCAAATAATATAATTGAACAACGATTAAAATTAGATTGTGTGGCACCAAGCTAGGATGATAAATTCTTTGGTGTTACATTCGACCACTAGAACATGATTTTAAGGTCTTTATACATCTTTATTATTCTAAGATCGTTCTAAGCTTGGGTATGTTGGAGTCTTAGAATTCCATCGGCACTTACCTTGTGACTACTCTCTTTTCCTGATGTTATGGCTTCCAACCACTAGTGCATATTATACAGACTATGACGGTTAAAAAATACAGACTACGACGGTTCAAGAACCGTAGTAGCAACAGGTGTCGTAGTCTGTTTTCGCATATCTAAAATAAAAATACAGACCACTAGTGCATATCTAAAATAAAAAAAACTAACAGACTACGACAGTTTAAAACCGTCGTGGTCTGCTAGTTAAAATTAAATGCGCTGCCGCGAGTCCATCTTCGCCACCACCCACACCTCCGTCGTGCATCCCTTTGGAAACAAATAAAACGCGGAGACGATGAATCCAAACATTGCAAAGAAACCAAAGTACAAAAAAAACATCAAAAAATGGGTTTTTAAAGAATCAATCTATTCAATCCAAAGAAATAAAATAAAAAAAAAAAAAGCTCGGAGAGAGGTCCGTGACCATTAGACAAAAAGTGAACAAAAAATTAAAATTTACGGTTGAAAAATAGAGTTGAAAATCTCCAGAATCGCAAGGCTCCACCGTTCACCGTTCACGTTTCCAGCATAGTCGCCGGGTTCTAGTATATTCAGCGGATTCCGCTAGAGTGGTTGGGTTGGAGCACAGGAAATATAAGAATGGGGGGAGTGTAGTTGGGGTAGTGTTTCGCAGAGAAATAGGGAAAAGATGGGTTTCGCAGAGAATTCAAATGAAGGAGCGCGCAGATGGGAAAATGAGGGTTTACGAAGACATGGTTATATTACAGACTACGACGGTTGAAATTAGAACCGTCGTAGTCTGTAATCTAACTATTACAAAATTGCCACTATGTTACAGACTACGACGGTTCTAAATAGAACCGTCGTAGTCTGTAATATATTATATTACAAAACTGCCACTGTTTTACACACTACGACGGTTTTATTTAGAACCGTCGTAGTCTGTAAAACAGTTTTACAGACTACGACGGTTTTAAATAGAACCGTCGTAGTCTGTAACTTACATATTACAAAAATGTCACCGCGCACACACGACAACGGTTACAAATGAACCGTAGTAGTGTGCGCGTCTTAAGATGTTATTTTTCTACTAGTGAACTGAGGTTTTAGAAAAGGATCAGGCTTCTAACCAATTCCCTAATCTTTTCTAACAGTCCAATAGTAATTGTCAACTCCTAGTCTTATACTCTTTGGGAATAATTTCTTATAGAAAAATGTTTGGTAAACAATTGCAATACGCAGACAACCAGAAACTAGTTATAAAATGTGATGAAAGAGAAATACATATACCTATAAGGTGTGAAAAAAGAGAAATACACAAATAATCTGTGAATGAAGTGACTGATTGGCTGCGTATTAGCGTAACAAATTATTTACTATATTAGAATATTAGACTAAAATCTCTAAATTGTTGTCTAGCTTCTTTATCATCAAAGCTAACACCTTAAATCCCTACTCTAAGCATGTGATAGCTAGCTAAGCTCAGGTAATCATTTTAACCTCAAAAGCTATCTCAAATCATTTTTATTCTATGGATTAAGATAACACTCACGTGCAACTGCAAAAGAAATTCCATAGGGTGCAATTTTGAATCCAATTATTCATAATTGTATAATTGTATTTTTCTACTATAATTATTTAATTTATCGTATAACATACGCATGATTTTTTTATTCTCTAAAGTAAACACGGACTCACGGTAGCTAAAAAAGGTAAAAAAAATATTTATTTATAGTTAAAAGTGAAATGAATTGGAGATATTTTAAAATATGGATAAATCTGGTTTTTTGTCATGAGTTTTGTTATATATTCTCGGATTCTTTTAAAAAGTAGTCTAATCTTCTAAAAAATTAAGATTAAATAATTTAATTAAATATAATTAATATAATAAATATATATATAACCAATCACTTTAAAATAAATAAAAGAATAAACTAATTACATTATTTTATATTATTTTTTGAATAGACAAGTCCTCCTTTAGCCCAGTTGGGTTATTAATGGTATAAAAAAAGTAAAAAAAAATGAAAAAGAATGCGACTGTTTAGAGGAAAAAAAGAGTAGCTAGGCAAGAGGTGTGGCTATTAAAGAACTCCCAACGCCTTACATAAAATTTTGCCAGGACAACTCTAGGATCTAGATTGCGCAATTTAATTCAAGTTTTCGGCACACATTGACTATTATTATATGTAAATGATGTTAGGCCAGTAATGATAGGCACACATTTACTATTACCTTTGTTTATTATTTTTTTAAGATTAAAAATTTATATATTATATTTTTATTTTAAATAAATCAAAAATAAATATTAGTGAGTTCATTAGGTGACCTATAGAATAAAGTTCAATAATAAAATATGAAATCTATCATTAATGTAAAAAAATGAAAAAATCTGAATAATATCATGACACTGGAATCCATAAAATAAATACTAAGATCACCTGCTAATGTTTTTGTTATTGAAGATATGCTCTTATATCTATTCTATCGTCTCTACCTCATTAAAGATATCTTTGATTACGAGGGAAAAAAAGTTAAAAAGAATAATGATATATTTTATATTAAAAACAATAAAAAGAATTTAATTTAGAAATTAAAAAAATTGAAAATATCTCTTTCATTTTCTTTTTAATTTAAGTTTAAGCTTTTTCTTTCTTTTTCCGTTTTCTCTCCCTCACTCTAAAAACACTCTTAAATTTTTGTACAGTACTTCCATAATTATATATTCGGTACCTATGTTCGTTAAAAAATAAAACCTAGAATTTAGGCTTATTTTGTAAATGTTTTCAAAGTAAAAGAATTTAATAGAAAAAATCTAAAAAAATTTAATCTAATGATAATTTTGAATCATGCAAATTTCTCCATTTAAACTGCTAATGCTGTTACCTAGTGCATATGTTTTTCTTTTTGTCATTGTTTTTGTTTCCATATAACCCGAGGGCAATTCACCATTAAGAATTGTTTTTTATTCTTAAAATATTTTTGATAGGTTTCATAAGGTTAGTGACGTGCTAAAACATTTTCTATTTTTACTTTAGTATTGAAAATAATTGAAAATTTTAAATTATTTTTTCAATTTCCACAATGGATTCATTCTTTTTAATTTTATTTTAATATAAAATTAAATAATTGTTTTAATTTTAATGAATTTCTCTATAAGAGAAGAACGATTCTTGTACGTAAAAAAAAAAAAAAAAAAAAAAAAACACTTTAATGACATCTGAGGAGTGGTCCAATAGACAGCTGAATTTGCTTATTTCATTGGAAGTTTTCCTCTGGAATAACTATCATTGTTAATCATTGTTGAGAAACATCCAATAAACCACACAAAAAACCTTCACAGAGCAACTATGGCTATACTTGGGGTTGGTGAAGTCCTAGTAGCGGTTCTTCTTTTCGTTGTAATCCACTACTGGAGACTCAACAGACACACCCCAATTACCAAGTGGCCCATTCTTGGTATGCTACCTGGTTTCTTGCTCAACGTCTCCACCATCTTTGATTACATCACTTTAGTTTTGAAACGAGAAGGTGGCACCTTCGTGCTTGAAGGTCCTCTGCTATCAAACATGAACATTTTCTTCACCAGCGATCCTATGAATGTGCAACACATCACAAGCACTAAGTTTGAAAACTATGGCAAGGGAGATGATTTTAGAGAGATTTTTGAAATTCTTGGAGATGGAATTTTCAGGTCTGATTCCCAGCTCTGGAAGTATAACAGAACTTTACTTCATTCCACTTTCAAGGAGCCAAGTTTCCAATTGTTAATTCATAAAACAATCATGGAAAAGATTGAAAGTTGTCTGCTTCCATTTCTTGATCATGCATGGAAACAAGGGATGGAAGTGGATCTGCAAAATGTTTTTCAAAGGTTAACCTTTGACAACATTTGTTCTATTGTTTTAGGATTTGATCCTAATTCTCTTTCCATTGAGTTGCCAGAAGTTGCATGTGAGAGAGCCTTCAATGAAGCAGAGGATGCCCTGTTCTACAGACATGTGTTGCCGAGATGCATATGGAAGCTGCTGAAATGGCTTCAAGTTGGAAAAGAGAAGAAACTCAAAGAGGCCCAGGAAATTGTTGACCAAATGCTGTGTGGAGAAATCAACACATGCAAATCCAAAATGCAAAGCCATAATAGCACCCTAGCTGAAGAAACACACTTTAGCTTGATAAATATTCTTATAAATAGTGAAGTTGGTGATGGAAAAATAGATGATAAGTTTCTGAGAGACACAGCAATAAATCTCCTTGCAGCTGGGAAAGACACAATTAGCTCATGTCTGACTTGGTTTTTCTGGCTGGTGGCAACACACCCTTCTGTGGAAGCTAAGATTCTTGAAGAGATCCAAGCAAATTTGCCACAAAGCAAAGGTAATTGGAAGAATTTAGGTGTGGAAGGGCTAGGCAAGTTAGTTTACCTACATGCAGCAGTGTGTGAAGCCTTGAGGCTTTATCCTCCATTACCTTTGGAGCACAAGTGTCCATTAAAACCTGATGTGCTCCCAAGTGGTCACAAGGTTAATGCAAAGACCATGATAGTATATTCTCTATACTCAATGGGAAGGATGGAGGAAATATGGGGTGAAGATTGCTTGAAATTTAGACCAGACAGGTGGATTTCTAAGAGAGGAGGGATTACACACGTACCCTCCTACAAGTTCATTGCTTTCAATGCAGGACCAAGAAGTTGTTTAGGTAAGGAAATAAGCTTCAATGAGATAAAAATGATTGCTGCTGCCATATTATGGAATTATCGCATTCACTTGGTGGAAGGCCACCCTATATCGCCAGCTGTATCTGTTATCCTTTATATGAAACATGGTTTGAAGGTTATGGTGACCAAGAGAAGCATTTGAACAAGACATATCAGTTCAATCATATATATTCTAGTGTTCGTGTTCTTCATGCCAGGTTTCTATATGTAATAATTTGAATTTTCTCGTGTAATTTTTCTTCATGCATGTTTGTTTGATTTTCTATTAACGATGTCAGTGTATGAACATCTACTATAATGTATTTGATGATTTTATGTCCGCATTGGTATTAGTTATGATTAATGTATCGTATGATGGTTACCAGACAATTAAGTTTTGTACAGTTTTTATGTCTTTAATGTTCTCTGGTTTGATCTGTCGAGGAGTAATTAAAATGACTTGGTATGGTACTATGGTAAATCAGTCTAAGTATGTAAAGGACTAGAACAATCGAGGTTGGAATGAAATTGGAAAAAGGAACAAATGAAGAATTAGTAAACCGTACACTTCATAGGAAGATTGTTGGATGTTTGAGGTAGTTGTGCAATCCAAGACCTGACTTAAGTTTCAGTGTTGGATTGATTAGCAAATTTATGGAGAACCCAAAGCAGTCACATTTATTGGCTACAAAAAAATATTGAGTTACCAACACGGAACAACTAAGTTTGGAGTTCTATTCCCAAAAGCAAAGTTAGAAACTGAAATAAAATTGATTGGATCAGAATGGTATGGAGATAAATGTGATAACAGGGGCACAAGAAGTTACATTTTCTTTAGTGGAGGAACACCAGTTTCTTTGTCATCCAAAAAGGAACCAGTTGTGGCTCTGTCATCATGTAGAGCGGAGTACATTGTAGCCTCTGAAGTTGTCTGCTGAGCAACATGGTTAGGTGCATTGATGAAAGAATTGAATTTTCGAAATTTGCTCCGACAATATTAGCAGTTATGTTGTAGCTAATCACTAAAACTTGTTAGTTAGAAGTTAGCTAGAAATAGCTTCAGAACTGTTGGTAATATACAGTGGCTGATTGCCTAGGAAAACAATCCTATTCAATTTATTACTATTTTTTTTTATAACTTATGGCTTATTTGTAATCATTTTATGCCAATTATATTGTTCGATTGTTTTTTCCCTTTATAGCTTCGATAGTTCTATAGCAATTTCCTAGCTAATCCATAGTTAAATAATTTTGATGGAAAAAATGAGAGCGAAGAGATAATTTTGCTAATAATTTTGATTTTTCAAAAATGAATTTTTGGAAACACTTCATAATTAAATTTATCATTTTATCTAATTCTTATCTCTATTTTCCAATTGTGCGAATTCAACAATTATATTGATATAATTTAGTTTTAATAGAAGTTACTGAAAGTTCATTTTCTCAAGTTTAACACTTACCATCGTTTAACTTGTTCCATATATATATATATATAAGACACATCTGTACGATGCAAACTTGCAAATATTACGGCACACATGTGACCCCGTAATTATGCTTGGATTTGAATCTTTCTCATTCTTAGCTAAACATAAATAAGAGATGGTCTTGTAGGAATTAAAAAAAAATAAAAATTGCAAGCTTTATTAAAAGGACTTCATAATTATTATGGGGTCCATTAATTACGAAAAACTTGTGTGCGCTTGCGTTATTTCCCTCTAACAGGATTGTATTCTGAAAAGGCAATGATTCAAATCATTTTTGTTTATATGATCCAAAAATATTCGATTTCACCAAGCCACAAGTGATGTGAAAAGCATTTTGTGGCTTGCTTAGAAAGGAAAAAAAAACAGCATGCGAAGTTTTTCGCTGGCAAATTTTTAGTCATTTTTAATCATAGTGGAGCATAATAATCAACTAACATCAACGAAATTAAACTAAAAAATCGGCTTTTTGACATAAACAGTGTTTTTACAAAAAACTATTTACGTTTAACTACTATCAGTTTGGTGTTATTTTGTGAAACTGCAAACTAGACTTCGACATTGAAACCACACAATTTTTTGTGACACCCTCAAATGACGACATGTAGCACAAATTGCTTCGTTAGCAAGCTGACGTGGCATGAAACAATAATTTTTTCTGTGCCTTCACCAAATGAAGACACGTGTCAAAATAGCGTATGCGTGACAGATGACTTAGACTAATGTGTGACACATGGCAAAGCCGCAATCTCTACTACAGCTTCATCCCTGATCGCCATGTGTCACAATTTCATTGGCCCTTTTGCTGTGACGAGGCTTTGTCGCAAATTTGGTTGCGGCTTCACCTATATCGCAAAATATTTTACGGATTGCTTTTCCAACCAATCACAACCCTTCTTGATGCTACAGTTTGCGGCTTCGTAACTTTATAAATACTGTGTTCCTCTCCGCTTCCAAAACACAACAATTGAGATTGAATTTCGCTTGGAAAACACAACAATTTATATTGAATTTCAAGTATGTGATTGGTATAATTTAATTTTCAGGCGTTGTAATTTTATTTTGACATTTATAATAATTTCTTTATATTGTATATTTTTACTAATTGTTTGTTATTATGTAGCTAATTTAGAAAGATATGGCGCCCACAATTGTAATTATTATATACATTAATGGTAGAATCATCGAGGGGAAAGAAGGAATAAAGTTCGAAGGATCTAGAAGGGTTATACAAATTGAAATAAATATTAATTTTAAATGGTTAAAAACAACATTTCGTTATAAATTTAAGTTACAAGGAAATCAAGTTATAGGATTTATTACAACTAGATATTTTATAGATAATAAATATGCAACATTTCAAATTGTTGATGATGCTGAAGTGAATTTGATGATAACACATTTTGAACAACCCGGTATGGGTCATATAGAATTATGCTTAGAAATAGTTGTTGTTGGTAGTACATCTTCATATAATGAAGGTCGAGCATTTGAGTCGGATATTCGTAGGTCGTATGATGGAGGATGTACCAGAATAAATTCGAGTGACGACGATGAAACTTATATGGTCTCAGATTTGTATGCAGATTCAACTTCCGATTTCGAAGATTTTGAAGGTCATTTACCTGAATTAGATGATGAATTAAACAGTGATAATAACAGTTTAAGTATGAATGTTCAACCAATTGTTGTAGCTCAATTAGAAACAGGTTACAAATTAAATAAATTTATATTTCATTTATTGGAGTCAACTGTAGATAAATACATATGTAACATTTGTTGCAGGTGGAGGTCAACAACTGTTTTGACATAATACATCACATTACACTGGCATAAATTGGGATTACCCTGATGACGAAGATGTGAGGTGTAAATGCGCATTCAAACTGGGAGGATGGTCAAGAATTATATGTTGGTTTTGAATTTGAAGACAAAAGAAATGTGCAAAAGGGTCTTAAACAGTATTTGATGAATGTACATCAAACTGCCAAAGTGGTCAAATCCAAACCGAATACATATATTGTTTAATGCCATTAAGGTAGTACAAATGTGACATGTGCTTTTTATATGTGGGCTATTCAATCTAGAAGGACACAAAGATGGAAAGTCACACAATGCGGAGGACCACACACTTTTTTAAATCCCAGTTTGACCCAAGATCACAAGAATCTGGATTCTGATTTGATCAGTACATGCATATTAGGTAAGAATTCATTCATAAAATTTGCGAGTAACCTTGTTTACTTATTATTTACTAATATACTCTGGTTTTTGTATATACAAGAATGATTAGAGAAGATCCATCGATTAAAGTCAGACTAGTTCAAGAAAGAGTGTCTAGTATTTTCAATTATAAAATTTCATACAGGAAAGCATGGTTAGGGAAGCAAAAAGCAATGACCATGGTGTATGGTGACTAGGCTGAGTCATATGCAGAACTTCCTATATGGCTGGAATACATGAAACGATACTCTCCAGGTTCATTTTATGAAATTTGTGATAATGATTATTTCGAGAATAACACCCGTAGTAATGAATTTAGAAAATTTGAAAGGGTATTTTGTACGTACAAACAATGTGGTGATACATTCCAATTTTGTAAGCCTATTATACAAGTGGACAGGACACACTTGTATAGAAGATATTGGGGAACGTTATTAATAGCAATCGTACAAGATGGAAATGATAGTGTCCTACCTCTTGCATTTGTTGTTGTTGAAAGGGAAATACAACCAGCTTGGTCGTGGTTTTTGAGGAGATTACGTGAAAATGTAACTATCAAATTAGACATTTGCTTAATCTTTAATAGGCATCGAAGCATAAAGTCAGCCATTGATAATAAACAAAATGGTTGAAGTTTACCATATGCATATGTGTATTGTATTAGACACATTGCGTCCAATTTCAATCACAAATTCAAGAACTAGAAACTGAAAAACATGTTGGTTAAATTAGGTATGCAATTTTTATTCAAAATTCATGATTTATTTAATGATATTGAATAGTTTAATAACATGCAATGAACATTTTATTTTGTACGTTATACTCCTTGTAAGCATATATTTGACAGAAATCTTGAAAAATTTTCTTGAAACGAGCCTTAAGGTTTGTACTTGGATAGAAAGGATTTCAAAAGAAAAATGGAGTATGACCTATGATGAAAAGGGACGTCGCTACGGGATTATGACCACAAATTTCTCCGAATTTGTGAATAAGATTTTAAAAGATTGCAGAAATATACCAATCTCAGCCCTTGTTAAGGCCACGTACAGTAGGTGTAGAGAGTATTGTGTTAAAAGGGGCCGTCGTGCTCAACAGGAATTGCTAGACGGGCAAATCTACTATACGAAAGTAATGCAAATGCTTCGAAAATATCAAGATGAAGCATCTACTCACATTGTTCGTGTTTATAACATTCAACAAACATGGTATAGCTGTGTGCAGATTTGTTTCTATCAACTTTTATCAGTTTGTTGATAATGTTTACAAAAATGAATATATATTGAATGCATACTCAGGTGAGTGGTGGCCTTTGGGAAATGAAGAAGCTCTGCAACATATTAAACAACCTTGGAAACTCATTCCTGATCTAGCAACAATCCAACGGAAAGGAAGACCTAAATCAACAAGAATCAGGAATGAAATGGATTGAACAGAACCTTAACAGAGACAACAAAGATGTGGGAAATGTGTCAAGAAGGTCATAACAGAAGAATGTGTTCGACAAACAATGAACAATTGAGCCTATACTACCAATTTGTAATCCTTTTCATTCAGTTATAGTCATGGTCATTTATATTAACTTTGTAATCTTGTTTATTTAATTTTACTTTGTTCACGATTAATATACCGAAGGAAAATGTGAAATATGCGCTTCATGTACGTTAGAAGGAAAATGTGACATAATATTAAAAGTTCAAAGTTGTCAAAATTATTTACATTAACTCATAAAAATGCAAAAAAATCCAGAATTAATGATGTCGTCCATGTCCGTGCCTATGCCCCGTTCCATAAGGGCCCTTCCATCTACGTGCAGGACTATTAGGATTACGTCGCAGAGAACGTATCTCACCAGCAGCAGCGTCAAACTGTGGATGTAGATCACTACATAGCAGATCATCCATATAGTCCAAATCAGTCGGGATGTCATATGGTGGTTGATGGAGGACCATCTCCATAAGCTCAACAAACTTTTCAACCTTATTTTTTAATAAATTGAGCTTCTAATAAAATTCACTATGTTTTTGATTGTCTAACCAAGTTTAGTATTCAGAGCATAAATTAGGATACACAACTCCAATTTAGATGTTCTTGGTGTCTTTTAAAAGCTAACTTAAAGGTCCACAAATGTTATAAAGACACAAAAACTCATTTCTAACTGAATCTAGGAGGAAATTGGACTTGAAAGTAATGTTTGGATACTGCTAGGATGTTCCAGCGGGGTGCTGACCAGGTTCAATATTTCGAGCGTAATATGCGCTACAAAACTCCAATCAAGTTCGTCTTGGTGGCATTTTAAAGGTCACTTAAAGGGCAACAAAAGTTATGAAGACACAAAAGCCCAGTTCGGACTACATGTATGAGGAAATGGAGCTTGAAGTTAACGTTGGAATGCTACTAGGATTTTCCAGCGAGGTGTTTAATTGTTTAGGCCAATTAGTTTCTTTCAATTATGTATTTATTTTAAGACTTGAATTTGGGCCTTGTAATTGTAAAATGTGCTCAGCCTAGGGTGCCTCTCATCTCACCATTGATCACTCATTTCATCCTAGGGTAGAGAACATTTCAGATTTTTAACCTTAGGCCCATTGCACTTTCATTAAATTGGTCAACATTTCTATTGTACTCACTTTTAGTCAAAATGAATGAAAATTGAGAATTGTTTCTCTTGAAAGAAGTGGAGCTCTCTCAGGGTTTCTTTCTAAGAACCTTGAATCTTATCATGGATCCATGATCCAAGTGGCGATTCACCAACCAAGCTTATTGAATTCCTTGAGTTCATGGCGCTTCCAACCTTCTAATCTACTCCATTTTTCATTTCTTCTTCTTGTTCATTGAGTCTATGAAATTTATCATTTTTCTGCAAGCTTCATCAATTGATTGAGTGTTGAATGATGGGTGAATGAAGATTGGGGCAACTACTTGCTTATCCATGAAGATCATTTCCAAGTTCCTCATGGGTTTGCATCAAATTTGATATCAAGAGCTTGTTCTTCACCTAGATGTTCTTCACTTGTGGTATTGAGTCTAGCTCCTATCTTTTTGCTTTCAATTTTTGATTCAATTAAATTTTTGTTGAGTTGTTGTTGTGTGTCTTGGCTGTCCAATACATAGAAGAGATGTTCTGACACTCATGGTAGATCATATATGGCTTATTTTACATGTGTGTCTGTGGGTCTAACTGCGTCCGCCCTCGTGCTATTCCCCTTGTCTCAACAGTCTTGGACAACATCTAAACCTCCTTAACAGGCACCATCTCTACACCAAGAGGGGCACTCGTAGCAGGCTGCAAGACTCTAGCACATTCAGTACTCATCATCGCCAACTTGTGGCTCAAATCTCTCATCAAATCCCTAATAATAATTAAAAATAGAAGATTAAAATGTTAAAATGAATTAATTATAAAAAAATATTATGTTAAATACCAATAAATATGATACTTACCAAAGCAGCCGCCTGTGCGTTCTTTGGGTCAATAAATATGATGGTTTTCTTCCTATGCCAAATCATGTAGTCATCATTATAACTCAGAGGACGAGAATCAGGAATATTATTGACAATGTAATGCAGACGATTCTCTCATATCTGCACTACACTTCAAGCAATGAGGCCCAATGTTTGTTCTCTCTCCCTCTCAATGTCAACTGGTGAAAAGCCTCAAGTTGAGAAGGAGAAGTAGGTATGAACTGTCCCATGCCAAACTGTCTCAAGACCCTATCCGACTGGTGTCACTCAACAATCTAGAAACATATTAGTGGCACCACAAATCTCCATATAGTATGGCTAGCATGACAAATCTCTAGTAGATGCTACATAAAGGCACCAATATATGGTTTCCAGTCAACCTACAAAAATTAAACAAAAATGTTAAAAATATGAAGTCAACAAACTTACACAATAAAATTAACAAAAAATATTATGATTACTGTTAACTGTATAAATTACCTGCTCATTAGTTAGCACATCTAACTTCACTCGAATATGTTCAACAACATGGTCAAAATGAATGTGATGTATCCACCTACAAAAATAAAAAAAATAATTTATTTAGTGAGGGCCATTAAAGTAAAAAACAATTTAATTTAAAATACCTTTAACCAATGGTGTATGCTCAAGTCGAGGTGCTATGACACGCAAAACAAGACTGTCATACCCCCAATACCCATGTTCTCATAATTAGTCGCATTACACATGTCTCTATATAAATTGCCCAAAAGGGCAGTACCCCATTCATATGTACTACTCGCCCTAAAGTTAATCAAAAATTGTAACCACTTTAGGGAAACCCGGGATCCGCTCATATCAACAAACATGACACATTTGATAAAACGTAGAACTCATGCTCGTGCATATCTACGTAAGACCTCAGCATCCCCAAAAAATGTGTAATATCACCAAAATTATCTCTTAACCAGTTCAGCTTCACCATCGACCCTTTCATGACATTTGGTGTCAGTCTAACTCCCAACACCATCTCACACAAATCAACCCACGGTGCATGTGTCTCGGCAATCAATGATTTACCATCAACTGGTAAACCAAGCAATATGCCCACATCCTGTAGAGTAATAGTGCACTCTCCACAGCACATGTGGACCGTGTGTGTCTCAGGTATCCATCTCTCAATGAAGGCATTCAGGAGAAGTTATGTACCTGAGTTAAATTTTTTTTACAAAAATTATATAAATTATAAATTAAAAGTAAAAAAATTATATCTACATAACTTGCAAAAAAAATAATAATCTACGTAACTAACAATTAATTCCTAATCTAATAAATAAAAAAATATTTAAGAACCTAAATATGAAGTTAATCTAACAAAACAAAATTATTTTCGTATTTAATAATTTTAACTAAATGTTAATAAACAAAAAACCAACTACCTATGAAATAATTAAAATTAAATCTAAAATAATCTATTAAATGTCTAACTATATATTTAACAAAAAAAAATAACAACCTACGTAAGAATTAAGTTGAATACGTAAAATACAACTATAGAATAAAAACAATTTATGCTTAACATACAATTGAAAAAAAATTATTTAACTATCTAAATTTTATGTTTCAATCAAACAATTTAAACTAAAACTAAATGTTAACTAACAATTAATTATGTAACTATCTAAATCAATTTCTAACCACCTACCTAAATTCTAACGACCTACCTAATTTTAAAGTATAACATTTAAGTATCTAACTTAACTTGCTCTAAATTTTAACAATCATAATTTAAAATTATAAAATTTAAATAATGCAAAATAAATTAAATAAATTTTTTTCATAAATACCTTCACGTAGCCTATTTTGCAGACCTACAGAAACCTGCCTTTTGTAGAAGGGGCAACAATGCCTTCTGGAATCAGTTGATTTGCCCCAAGTAAGTTGGAACCGTCCTTCTTAATTGTAACTTTCGGGTTTCTCCGGTATTCCACACATGCTGTGAAATATGTGCTATTTAAAGCCATAAAACATCATCTTCCACGAGCCCACATTCTTCTTCCTCTTTGCCTTTTAGTTTTCTTATTATGCAACTTTGTTTATTGCTTTGCTCAATTGCAATTATGAGTAACTAATTTTATCAATCAATTTGATCTCAGTAGGTTTCTTAATTTCCTTAACTTTTCCGTTTTCAATGGTGTAGAGCATTTCCTTTTAGTTGCTGCAATTTCAATTTCAATTAGCTGATTGATGTTTTGGATTGATTTTGTGATTATTCTGGAGTTGTTGATCAATAACAGATGCAGGGAACTAATTATATGATTCAAAACTGAGTTATATGCTCTCGTTCAATTGTGTGAGTTTAAAGGCCACCAAGTGTTCGATGATAATTCTCTGAGATTTCATAGCGTTAGTTTGGTGTTGAAACGCAGAGATTCCGATTTCAATACATTGCATAAATGATTTCTCTTATTTTGTTCAACTAGTGAGGGAAATTAGGAACCGACATAGATCGGATTGGTGCTTGTTTAATAGACTGTTTCTACATTTTAATTAGTTTTGCGAATGTGTTTCCTTACTGTTTTATTGCTTTTATTGATCTCTGTTATATGTTTTAATTTTCCTAAGCATAAAAACCCCTAAATTGCATTTTATAATTTTGGCTTTTGAGAAATAATAGAGTAATCTGTGGGAAACGATCCAGGTCCACTATTACTGCAAAGTAGTAGCCGATTTAGTTTTATTTGACGACGTTCAAGCGTGTATGTCAAATTTGGCGTCGTTGTCGGGAATTGCTCAGTTAATTCTCACTGTTCATATGCATTTTTTATTTTCTAGACTTAGGATAGGTTAGTTTTATATTCAATAAATCCTGCAGTGTGCTGATTACATGTTCTGATGCCTTAAATAGACATGATACATGCTATTTTTGACATTATATCGGGTATTTCTAGAATTGTCGTATTAACTCGGATTGACTTGAAAATTTTTCAGGTTGGTATAATTTGGAAAAATAATCACAACTCTGCGGCGTTACCTTGGAGCACCATCTTATCTCTGCCAAATTTCGTTGTTTTGATCCATTTTTCAATTGTTTTAAGTTTTTACTATGCATTTTTTGGAGTTCCGAGATGAATTAGAATTGACTTGTCTCAAGATTGATCAGTCGTGGAGTAATTAATAGTTAAAAAAGGAAAGAATATGAATATGAAAATCACCTTATATTTTCATCCGAGCATTTAACTTCTCTTTAGTTTTTACATACCATGCCCGTTCACATGACATGTCACATGTCACCTTCTTCAGAATTTTTGGCCTAAATTGAAATTTTTTATAATTTATTTTAATAAATTTCTTAGAATTTTCCAGTTATTTTTGTTAGAATATTATAATTAGAGAAACAAATCAGTAGAATATCAAAGATAATCAAGGGAAATCATATATTTATTTAGAATACTTTCTATATTTAGTTCCCTAGAATTCTATAAACAAAAAAAATATATATATCAAAGAATACATTTAGAAAACTTTTTTTTCCTTTCTTTCCTGTTATCACATCCTTGTCTAACCTTTCCTAACCCTCGATACCATCGTAAGATGGTATCGAGCAAGTGTTAGATCCTAGGAACTCATAAACCAACATCATTGTTCCAATACCCCTTACAACACCAAAAAATGTCATCTTCAGATGATGAAATTAGCAACAACATGAATCAAAACCAGAATAACTCCTCAACTATTACTGATGAGCTAACTTTACAAATTGCAAATATGCTTCGTAATGGCCTAGGAATTCAGCAAACACAAGCCAATCTTGATAATTTGTCAATTGGTTTCAAATTAAATGGAGACAATTATCCATTGTGGGCAACACTCATGAAGAAAGTTATCGGTGGCAGAGGAAAGAAATGTCACCTAACAGGTATACCCCGACACCAGAAGAGACAGAACCATCATATGAAAAATGGAAACAGGCAGATCAAACAGCCTTTACCTAGATAATTCAGAATATTTAGACTAGTTTGATGAACAATGTCTCCTAGTTCCCAACCGCCAAGGGTTTATGGAAGGGATTGGCTACTACCTATGGAAGCGACACAGACCCAGTGCAAATCTATGATTTACACCAAAAAGCAAACACACAGAAACAGGGATAGGAAACCCTAGAGGATTTCTGGAACAAATTACAAGCTATATGGATGACGATTGACAGAAAGCAACCAAACCCTATGAAGTGCTCAGATGATATTGAAACTTTCAACAAAATTAAACAAGAACAAAGACTATATCAGTTCCTAACAGGGATAGATGAAAAATTTGAAGCCATCAGAAGAGACCTTTTGATGCAAGAGAAGACCCCTTTAGTAGAGTCCGCCTATGCTGTCATCCGAAGGGAGGCAGCCCGACTTCAGATTCTAAATCCTACCACCAGTAGCGAAGGGAACACATCATTAAGGGAGGTCGGAATCGGCCTAGCTGCACGAAACAAACCACCAGAATAGGGACAGGGATGGAGTTGCTCAGAAACCGTCGGACGACGTTCGTCACAACGAGATAAGGAAGACAAAAGCCACCTCCACTGTACTCATTGCGGAATGAAGAAACATACCAAGGAGACTTGCTTCAAAATCGTGGGTTATCCCAAATGGTGGGAAGATCCCAAACAAAAAAATTGCAAGGCTGCCACCGTCGTGGGCATCCCGCAAGCCACCAGCAGCAGCTGTGACACCGGAAGAGAAGAAGAAACAAAATCGTCAGTCGTTCATGGAAGAGTCGCGGTCGCTTATGGAGGTGAGAGAAGAGAGAAGGATACCAGCCCAAGAAAATTTGATCAGTGGATTTTTTATTATGGGGCAACTGACACCATCACCCATGACCCTCATGATTTTGACAACCTCTCCACACCTGTTAAAACCCATATTGAAACAACCAATGGAGAACTAATTGCGGTCCAAGGAGGGGGCTCAATTGTTTTTTCAAACAAATTAAAATTAAAAAATTATTTTTGTGTTCCTGCACTATCATCAAAATTACTTTCTGTATGTCAAGTTACAAAAGAGTTGAATTGTGTGGTTCTCATGTTTTCTACTTTTTGCCTTTTACATGACATTCTTACGAAGGAGATCATTGGGCGTAGTTCTGAACGTGGAGGTCTTTACTATGTTGATGAGGTTGCTCATAAGGGACATGCCATGATTGCTCACGGAACGATTACAAGGCAACTCTGGTTATGACATAGACGTTTGGGACATCCTTCATTTGGGTACCTTAAGATTTTATTTCTTAATTTATTTACTAGTAACACTAAGCCCATCAAATGCGAAACTTGTATACGGGAAAAGAATCAGAGTTACTTTTTCCCCTAATAACAATAGAATCAATTCTGTTTTTTCATTAGTACATTCTGATGTGTGGGGCCCGACTCCTAATTCCCATAATAATCAATTTAAGTATTTTGTGTTATTTGTGGACGATTACTCTCACATGACGTGGGTATATTTTCTAAAACACAAATCTGAAGTACCCGACAAGTTCTATGCATTCTATCAAATGATTCATACTCAGTTTGACAAGAAAATCTAAGTACTTAGATCAGATAATGGTGGAGAATTTGTGAAAAAATCAATGCAAGAGTTTTTCAGAAAAAATGGCTTAATTCATCAAACTTCTTGTCCAAACACACCCCAACAAAATGGTGTAGCAGAATGGAAAAATCGTAAGCTACTAGAGATGACTCGGGCCATGATTTTTGATGCACAGGTTCCGACACGTTTTTGGTCCGAAGCTGTCGCTACTTCGGCCTATCTATTGAACAGGTTATCCTCTCAGATCCTTAACCACATAACACCCCTACAGATCCTAGCTACTCAGACTGCTATCCCTCATGTCCAAACATTACCACCACGAGTTTTTGGGAGCTCCGTGTTCGTCCATATTCCCAAAGCTAACAAAACCAAATTTGATCCATGTGCTGAGAAATGTGTCTTCGTTGGATATGCTATGGATCAAAAAGGGTATCGATGTTACAACCCAATCACTCATCGTGTACATGTGACTATGGATTGTGATTTTTTAGAATCAGAATATTTCTTCAGTAGCCAACTTGATGTTCAGGGGAGAACACTAGTGAACCACCAAGTTGGTTAGGAAGCCTTAGTTGCCCAGAAACTGTTCCAAAAGAGCAAGTAGATGGAGCCAACGAGCATGCCTCTATCAGTGTAGGAGGGACCAACACAACCAATGAGGATCCTTCTAAGAATGTCCAACAAGAGGTAAGTGATCTTCATTCTGCTGAGTTGTCTCCTGTTACGAACGAAGTCACTAACAATGACAGGCTAGCACCAAAACCAGTGCCTTTCACACTTCCGCCAAGAAGAAACAAAGGGGTACCACTTGACCGATATTCTCCAGAATATGCCCCCCCCCCCGGAATTTCAGGTATCCTATGAAGATAACCAGAGAAGGAGTGATAGACATTGCAAGAGCCTTTCTTACCTCCCTTCTAGCTGAAGAAATTCCCAGAACAGTTCATGAAGCCAGTAAGAAGGGCGAATGGTGAGAAGCTATGAAAATAGAGATGGAAGCTCTAGAAAAGAATGGAACTTGGGAGAGATGCATCTTACTAGCAGGGAAGAAACCAGTCGGGTGTGTAAGACTCAGTCTTTATTATATGGCCCAAGTAATCATTTATGTAATTAATTGATCATTGACCTTATGAATACCCCACGTATTTAATTGATAATTATTCGATGGACATAATTATCCTCATGACCTAATCAGGGTTTCCCTTTGGGTGTATATATATATAAAGAGATTATTAGGCAGAGGTTAAAAAGACACACACACCAATCTTAAGTCTCTCCTCTGTCTATCTCTCATGAGTATAAAACTTCAACTCTACCATCATAACAATACACCCTAAACGGGAACTCGATCATCATCGAAATCATGGCCTCATCTCTCACTACATTCACGGGACTATCAGATACACATGATCTAATCCCTAACTTATATTTTATGTTAAAGAATTGCTCAACAGGGTGTTGATGGGTTTACACCGTTTAATACAAAGCAAATGGCACCATTGAACAATATAAGGCAAGGTTGGTGGCAAAAGGCTATACACAAACTTATGGCATTGACTACTTAGAGAGTTTCTCACCAGTTGCAAAAATTGACACCATCAGAGTACTATTTTCAATAGTAGCAAACAAAAATTGGCCACTTCATCAGTTTGATGTCAAGAATGCTTTTCTGCATGGGGATTTGAAAGAAGATGAGTACATGGAAGCTCCTCCAGGGTTCTCTGAAGATTTTCAAATAAATGAAGTCTGCAAATTGAAAAAGGCACTCTATGGGCTTAAGCAGTCTCCACGCGCCTGGTTCGGAAGGTTTACAGTGGCCATGAAAAGGTACGAGTACAAACAAAATAACTCTGACCATACTTTATTCTTGAAAAGAAAAGGAGATTTGATCACATGCCTAATAATATATGTGGATGACATGATCATAACCGGAAGTGATATAGAAGAAATTACACGACTGAGGAATAACTTGTTCAGAGAATTTGAAATGAAGGACTTAGGAGGACTTAAGTACTTCTTGGAATAGAGGTTCTTCGCTCCAACAAAGGGATCTTTATTTCTCAAAGAAAGTACATCATGGATTTGCTTGAAGAAATAGTGATGGTCAATTGTAAGCCAGTAGATACTCCTATGCAAATTAACCATGGTTTAAAGTTTGAGGAAGGAGTTAATTTGGCAGATAAAGAGAGGTACCAACGGTTAGTTGGGAAATTGATTTATCTATCACACACTCGACCAGATATAGCATATGCAGTAGGGGTAATAAGCCAGTTTATGCACCAACCGCAAGAGGATCATATGGAAGCTGCCATAAGGATTGTTTGTCCGATATTTGAAAGGGATACCAGGAAGTGGGATCATGTTCCAAAAGCATGGGCACTTAAACATTGAAGCTTACACTGATGCTGATTGGGCTGGTAATCCAAATGACAGGAGATCTACATCGGGCTATTTTACTCTTGTGGGAGGTAACTTGGTGACATGGAGGAGTAAGAAGTAGAAAGTGGTTGCCCTTTCAAGTGCTGAAGCTGAATTCCGGTGAATTGCCAAATGGATAACTGAAGTCTTATGGATCAAGAAGTTGATGACCGAGATTGGTTTTCCACCACAACTACCAAGTCAGTTAAAGTGTGATAACAAGGCAGCAATCAGTATCTTAGAGAATTTTGTACAACATGATAGAATCAAGCACGTTGAAGTGGACAGACACTTCATCAAAGAGAAGATTGAAGATAGCAGTGTTGAGCTACTGTTTGTAAGGTCAGAAGACCAGTTGGCAGACATTCTCACCAAATCTATTCCAGGCAGATCATTTATCCATGTCCTTAGCAAGCAAAGCATTGGTGATCTCACTAGTCACCTTTAGGGGGAGTGTTAAAATATTTGTTAGAATATTATAAACAAATCAGTAGAATATCAGAGATAATCAAGAGAAGTCATATGTATTTATTTAGAATACTTTCTATATTTAGTTCCATAGAATTCTATATTAAGTGAGCTATTGTAAACAATATATATATATATATATATATATATATATATATATATATAAACAAATAATACATTAGAAATTTTTTTTTTCTTTCTTTCCTGTTATCACATCATTGTCTAACCTTTTCTAACCTTCGATATCATAGTAAGAATTTTATCTAAAAATTTAAACATATCAATAAAAATAAATTTAGATAACATCTCATCTTATTTTACCATAATTACAACTACTTAAAATTTAGTTGACTTCATAAAATTATAGCTTGCTAATCAAAACAGAATAGTCATGGCGTTTTATTTTCCACTATCATTAGTTATCACTCCTAAGTTTTAATTTTTTCTATTCATTTCTCAAATACCGAATTTTGATGGAAACACATTCTATAAGTTACAACATTTTATTCTCAACATTTTTTACCAACCGACTATAATACAATAAGTCTTTTAAATAAATCATAAATTTATTTTAAAATAATTTTAGCGGCCTAATCTTAAAACAACGCAAGGTCTTGAAATAAGTCTTCATTTTGAAAATAACAGAGTCTCTATCAATCAGGACGAGCATGATACATATGTATGTATTATACATTTTCTCTAAAAATGTTAGTTGAGTGAAAAGAAATAAGAAAATATGATACTTTAAAAAATGAAAAGCACCCTCTGATAGATTTTTTTTTTTTTTTTTACACGCAACTAAAAAGTATTTGATCTTTATCCTCTGATAGATTTTTTTACAAACATCTAAAAAACTATTTGATCTTTATTTATTTTCTTAGTTTTTTTAAGGATACTTATAAAATATTTCTAAGATACTACTTTGATACTTCTAAATATATATTCTAAAAGTATATGAAAAGTTTGTTTTAAAGTTTTTTTTTTTTGAGAAAGTATATATTCTTTTATTCACTTACATATGAGAAAAAAAATAGTAATAGATTCGGTTTTTGTAGTGGAATCTTAAAATTTCTTCTAAAATAGATAGAAGATATAAAAAGGAGAGATAAAGTTGTAAATTTTTTTTAAGATTTTTGAGATGGGTTAAGATTCATTATGAAATAATATAAGGGTAAGTATTATATTTGATTATTATTTATGTCGTATATACATATATCTAACTGGGTATCCGAACTTTATAATTGAGGACAAATATACAAATTAAAGTAGGATATGAAATGGTGAAACTTAGACCAATTTTTTCTCATCTCCATTCTTTTCTTTACTAACAAAACAAGACTTATCTTTTGGATTGGGTTTTTCTATTCCACGTGCATTTGAAAATTTTGTTTGAAATTCTAATCCATTTACAAAATTAATTTTATCTCAAATGTACTTTTACAATGGAATTTCAAAAATAACCTAAATTTAGTGCATTGAGGGACTTAACCCAACTCTTATAAGTTTAGGGAACATCATTCTATCAAATATTTATGATATGAATTTGTTGAAATATTTTCTTAAGTAAAAGTTAAAATGCCTTTTACATGTACTCATAATTACTCACAGAAAAATATAAAGTCGTAAAGTACCTATCAATATTCGATTGGTGCTCTCATCCACCACCTTCCGCACACCCAACGAAGCACTTAATAGAACAAAATTTAGGTATGACATGTCATGTATATAATACAAAGGCCAAAAATAATTACAAACAAAAGTTATTCACTAGTATAAAACACATTTTTTGGATCACCAATATAACCAATATAATGTTGGGCAAGCCGAAATTCCACGTAATTGTACTTAGAATGTTGGTTCCTAATGTGAAAAATATATTTTACGTGGGGTGTAAAATATATAAATATACTTTTTTCGTCGGTTCTAAATGTTAAAAGTGTAATCTTAAACTAATGTGACCCTCTACCCCTTTTTCTTTCTTTTATGTTTGCACTTCTTTCCTTCCTCCCTCGCGCCACTCTGTCTTTTGTACCATTACTGTTCATTGTCACTATTATTCTCACTGTCGCGCTCACGCTGTCACATTCTCGTCTCTTGTTATTGTTGTCCCCGTTGCCGTCGTTGTTAAACTCACAGTAGCTATTCCCCATTCAAGCCCTAAATGTGAGTACATTGTGTTCAGTTTTTTCTAATTTTAATTTTTCCCCCAATTGTGATTTTTCTCAAATGTGAGCTCCAAATTTGTTATTTGGGTGATTATATTTAGGAAGAATTTAGTCCAAGCTTTTTAGAAGAAAAACTACTCTTAACTTTAGAAGTGAAAGTAATCAAAAAGCATGCCCAAATTATTTCAAAAGGAAAAGTGTACACATTGATTAAGGAAAAAACAATAATAAATTATAATAAAAATAAAGTTTAGAATTATTTTTAAGTTTTGACTAAAAACTATATATATCCTTAGAAAGAGAAAAAAATATTAATGAATTTTAAAATTTTTCTTTTGCCAAATTATCGATCAGAAGATTTGGCTTGTATAAATCGCTATTGGAAGCCGTTTTAGTATTCAAAGCTTAAGTTTAAATAAAAAAGCCGACTTGAGATCGTTTATCCAGGAAAGGCAATAGTCTAACATTGAATATATATGTGTTGTTATAATTTTTTTATAATCATGTTTGATTTTTATAAATTAAAAAAAAAATACACATTTTGTTATAATGATTTATACTAGTTAAAGTAAATTATAAAATGATATGTGATATAATGCAAATCACTTTTTTATTTGCATCATTATTCTCCATTATTTGAACTAGATCTATTATTTATAAGAATGCGTACGTCTTCTGTGATTGGACAGTAAACCATAATTAAAAGATACTTAAAATGTTTAGAAGAGAAAATATGAATAACGCTATAGATGCCTTAAGATAATGCGAGCAACCAAATAAGGCTAGTTTTTAAAAGGAAAAAAGAAGGTTTCTATTCTCAGTTTTTAAAAGATAAATATTATTCTAAATTTTAGAAAAAGGAATTTAAGTGGAAAGAAAGATCCAAGTTTATAAAGAAAATTTAAGTAGAAAGATTTTAAAATAAAATTAAGTTTTTAAAGAGAAAACCCATTTAAGAAAAAGAGTTTTAAAACTATGCTTCCAAGACCCCTATGCTGAAAGCGGGGTAAAAATATGTGGCTAGTTTTAGTTAATAGGTTCCCAAAAGTCTATGTGTAGACAACATCATCTATCTACTTTTAGGGAAAAACATTCTCCTCATGGAGAATGGTAAATGGAATATATAAAACAATGATATGTAATCCGATTATTGACTTGATAAGATGGAAGACTAAGTGAAGATGATCCAAGTGGTTGAGCTTGAGTTACAAAAAAGAATGGGAGTTAAGAATAAGAGATATAACCTACTATAAAGGTAATGACAAAGAAAAATACATGCATTAGAAACTAAGTAAGACTTGTTTGTGTTGTTTGTCATTATGAAACATTTTCAGCGATAGGAGGAGCCACAAGAGGGATGAAAGTCAAGTAACTAACCAAGAGTAAGATAGAGATCTTAGGAATTAGATAAAAATGTGTGAGGCACGAAAGACATTAAATGTAACGACACAATGCAGATACATGAAAAACCTTAGAGGAAAATCATATTTTTAAAGTTTACTTAAAACTCCATTTAGCTTAAATTTGAAAATACGAGTTAAATTTTTCTTTTTAAAACAACAATTCATACTGTCGATCAACTAACATGCACCCTCAAATTTACATATAAGAACATTTAATAAAACACAAACATTTTTCTTATTATAGTTCAAATTAGCCTCATGGCCTTACATCAAATGTTACTACAAGAAACATAGAGTTTTCAAACAACTATTGAGTCAGTCTTACAAAACATTTCATATCTACACCAAGTGTCAATAACACCACACATTAGATGCATTTCCTTACCAAAATAGACTAACCTTAGGCATTTCTAAACCAAGTGTCACCAACAAACATCCTAAAAAAAATTCAAAGGAATTTCATGAAAATTAGGTAGAGTTTCTTTTACAATTTTAGATAATTCTCAAATAAACATGTCCATCATTCAAATCAAATTCAATCCAACCCATCAAGAATCCAATTCTATAACCAAAAAATATTATTTTCATCCCATCAATGAAAAACATATAATGCTTTCTTTTTCCAAAACTAACACACAAGGAAACAAGCATACAATCATGATTGAATCCACCACAAACGATCATGATTTTAAAATATAAAATTAGTTAGCAATAAGCTTTCCTTGCCCTTCTAATATAACATTTACTTAAAGAAATATATAAATTTTGAATTTGTCGTGAAACTGGTAAATTGAAACCATTGATTCTGATCAACATTTTGTTCAGACCAAAAGAAAGATAACAATACATGGACCAGTTTAACAAATTCAGATTTTCAATTTTGAAGCCAAAAAATTGATAAATGAGAAAAAACTAATTAGCTCAATTTATTCTTTGAGGAAAAAAAGAAATATCATAGGGACATATATTTGAGTTCTAACTACATATTTATGATGATGATGTAGCTAGGATCAGAAAAATATAATTAGTTTTTAGAAAAAAGGCAATGTCTCCCATGTCTCATAAAAACGCTTTTTGAGACATTTTAACATCACAAACTAAAATGAGAATAATGGAGATACAAACTCACCAAAAAAATAAAAATAATACGATTTCAAACAAATCAAGATAGTCACAAGCAGGTATCACAACGACAAGCTCGTTGAAAACTCAAAACACCCAAAAATGTTGGGTGAAAATTTGAAACTAATTGGTTAAGATTATCACAAACCGGAGTCAATTCTTAAGCAAAGCACTTAGGATGTAAAGACTAAATGTTAAAAGTGAATTTAGGTAGAAAAACTATTAGAGCTTCACATCAAAACTTTATAACTTAAAATACAAACACGATGTGTGTGTATATATATATATATATATATATATATATATATATAAAAGAGAGAGAGACTTTCGTGCATACGTTAAGTCCCTAAATTTTTTGTTGAGTGAAAAGTAAGGTGATTTGTCTTTCTTCACCATGAAACAACCTTTTCATTAAGCACCAAAGTCATTGAACGTTAGAATTGGCATTAAGCGCCAAAATCTACTTCTCAAATTCATTGTGCACCAAGCATGGTGCTAAACTAATTGTTCACACAACTAAACACTCATTAATGAGCTCTAAGTTTAGTAATTAACAAACTTAAACATCCCTAAACATACACAAATGTTGGCATTCAGTGCCCATCCAAAACCAAACACTTAAGACAACGAACATCAAATATCGTTCAACTATCAAACATAAACAATACATAAAACACATATAAAAAACACGTTACATCAAAAGGCCAAGTAGTGGTAAAACCCTAGTAAAGGGAGTAATTTCCAAAGTGGGCATCAAAAGAGTCAAAAGTTAAACACATTCCAATGTAATCAAATTCCTATGTAATGTGGTAGGATCTAGATACCTTATGGAGTGGTATAAAATAGAGTTAGGTTTCTCAAACTACAATAGACACTTAAGATTGGTCAAGATGCTTATTCATAAGTGTTAAGAGTATACTTAGATAATTGTGCCTTTGTGGTAAACGATTATGCCAATAGAGGGCACAATTATGAGAATCACTACTAAGAAGGGAAAATAATTATGAAAGCTAAAAAGAAGGATCTTTAGACAAGATTAAGAGAAATTTAGAACAGAGAGTTAATTAACAGTCCCTACAACACTCGTTAAAACATTATATTTCATTCTATTCCATTTATGTTCTTTTACAGGTTGAGTATAGAAGACTATATCCCATAGACAAAAACTTGGAATTTGGACTTTTTAGACCATAGTGAAAGTTAGTATAGGTTATAATTGCCCAATTGAGACTTTAGTTTTTTTGTTTAAAAGCTTTGTAAGGCATTAAGACTCAAGATGATATATATATATATATATATATATATATATATATATATATATATATATATATATATATATATATACACTCTCGTATATACATTAAGCCCCTACATTTTTCGTTGAGTGAAAAGTAAGGTGATTTGCCTTTCTTCACCATGAACAACCTTTTCGTTAAGCACAAAACATTATTGAACGTCAAAATTGATATTAAGCGCCAAAATCTTTTTACTCAAATTCATTGAGCATCAACCATGATGCTCAACTAATTTTTCACACAATTAAACACTCATTAATGAGTTATAAGTTTGGTAATTAACAAACTTAAACATCCATAAACGTACACAAACTTTGACATTTAGTGCCCATTAAAAAAAAAACACTTAAGATAATGAACATCGAATATCGCTCAACCATCAAACATAAACAATACATAAAATACAGATAAAAATCACATTACATCAAAAAGCTAAATAGAGACAAAATCCTAATAAAGGGAGTAATTCTCAAAGTGGGCATCAAAAGAGTCAAAAGTTAAGCACATTCCAATATAATGTGGTAGGATATAGATACCATAAGGAGTGATATAAAATAAAGCTAGGTTTCTCAAAGTAAAATAGACACTTGAGATTGGTCAAGATGCTTATTCTTAGATGTTAAGAGTATAGTTAAATAATAGTTCCATAGTGGTAAAGGATTATGCCATTAGAAGGCATAATTATGATAATTACTACTAAGAAGGGAAAGTAATTAGGAAAACTAAGAAGAAAGATCTTTAAACAAGATTAAGAGGATTTTGGAATAGAGAGTTAATTAAGAGTCTCAACAACACTCACTAAAACATTATATCTCATTCTATTCCATTTATGTTCTTTTACAGGTTGAATATAGAGGATTGTATCCCCAAAAACAAAACTTGGAATTTGGACTTTTTATACCACAGAGAAAATTAGTAGGTTATAATCACCCATTTTAGAGTTTATTTTTTATTTTTAAAAATTTTGTAAGGCATTAAGTATCAAGATATATATATATATATATATATATATATATATATATATATATATATATATATATATACACTTTCATGCATACATTAAGCCTTTACGTTTTTCGTTGAGTGAAAGGTAAGGTGATTTATCTTTCTTCACCATAAAAGAACATTTTCGTTAAGCACCAATGTCATTGAACGTCAAAACTAGCATTAATCGCCAAAATTTTCTTGCTCAAATTCTTTGAGCACCAACCGTGGTGCTCAATTAATTGTTCACACAACTAAACACTCATTAATGATTTCTAAGTTTAGTAATTAACAAACTTAAACATCCATAAACGTACACAAACGTTGGCATTCAGTGCCCATTCAACACAAAACGCCTAAGATAATGAACATCGAATATCTCTCAACCATCCAACATAAACAATACATAAAATACAGATAAAAAGCATATTACAACAAAAGGCTAAGTAGTGGCAAAATCCTAGTAAAATGACTAATTCCCAAAGTGGGCATCAAAAGATTCAAAAATTAAACACATTCCTATGAATGTGGTAGGATCTAGGTACCCTAAGAAATGATATAAAATAGAGCAAGATTTCTCAAAGTACAATAAACATTTAAGATTGGTCAATATGCTTATTCCTAAATGTTAAGAGTATAGTGAGATAATTATACATTTGTGATAAAGTATTATGTCATTAGAAGGCATAATTATAAGAATCACTACTAAGTAGGGAAAGTAATTAGGAAAGCTAAGAAGAAAGATATTTAGACAAGATTAAGAGGATTTAGAATAGAGAGTTAATTAAGAGTCTCTACAACACTCACTGAAATATTATATCTCATTCTATTCCATTTATGTTCTTTTACATATTGAATATAGAGGATTGTATCCCCAAAGATGAAACTTGGAATTTAGACATTTTAGACCATAGAAAAAGTTAGTATAAGTTATAATCACCCATTTTAGAGTTTATTTTTTATGTTTAAAAACTTTGTAAGGCATTAAGTGTCAAGATAGTATATATATATATATATATATATATATATATATATATATATATATATATATATATATATATATATATGTATATGTATATGTATATATGTGTGTGTGCTTTCGTACATACGTTAACATTTTTCATTGAGTGAAAAGTAAGGTAATTTGTCTTTCTTCATCATAAAAGAACTTTTCCGTTAAACACTGATGTCATTAAACATTAAAATTGGCATTAACTACCTAAATTTTCATGCTCAAATTCATTAAAATCAACCATGGTGCTTAACTAATTGTTCACATAAATATATATAACCTATCACCTTAAAATAAATAAAAGAATAAACTAATTAATTTTTTTAATAAACAATTGCTCCTTTAGCTAAGTTAGGTTATTAATGGTATAAAAAAAGTAATAAATGTAAAAGAATGTGACTATTTAGAGGAAAAAAAGAGTAACTTAGGCAAGAGGGTAGCTATTAAAGAACTCCCAATGCCTTACATCAAAAAGTTAAAAAGAACAATGATATAATTTATTTTAAAAATAATAAAAAGAATTTAATTTTTAAATTTAAAAACTGAAAAATATTTCTTTCATTTTATTAATTTAAATTTAAATTTTTTTTTTTTTCTTCTGTTATTTCTCCCTCCCTCTAAAAACACTCTTAAATTATTGTGTACTGTGCTTCCATAATTTTATCTTCGGTACCTATTCAATATATCTGGTTCGATAAAAAATAAAACCTAAACTTTAGACTTATTTTATAATTTTTTGTAAAAGTAAAAGAACTTGAAAGAAAAAATCTAAAAACTTTAAATCTAATATTTTAATTCAAAATAAAAACATATTTCTCACAATTTTCTTTAGATTTTCATAATTATCGGGTTGGTCCTATGGTTAATCATATATATATATATATATATATATATATATATATATATATATATATATATAATATAATGTGAATAACTAAAATTTAAAAATAATTAATTACGGTCAATGATCTAATAATATTACTAATTAGACATGAGATATAGTTATTGTTAAATATTTTAATATCCTTTTCACATTTAGTAGGCACTAATAACCTTTTGACATTTATTAATTACTTATTTATTAAACACTCCAATTTAAAAGATCTTTAAACTTCATCAATAAATTTCTTCACGAAATAAAAAAGAAAAAACAATAATTTCTGAGAGTTTTAAGATGGGTAGATTATATATAAGATATTATTCTCAATCTATAAATAATTTGTGCTCTTCTATACTCAAGACTAAGAAAAAAATTTGACAAGTTAGGAAAAACACATGACTCTAACTATTAAGCCAATAAAAAAAATAGTTAAAAGATTACTTTATTTAGGAATCTCAACTCCGAAAGACTTTCTTACAGTGATGACTTTAGTTATTAAGCCAATAAAAAAAAATAGTTAAAAAATTACTTTATTTGGGAATCTCAACTCCCAAAGACTTTCTTACAGTGAAATTGGTGTTTCAGAAATAGAATATAAGAGAATTTTAAAACAAAAATCTATAGAAAATTTGAAAAAATGAATTGTTAGATATCATTCACACATTTAACCATCTTCACAATAAAAGTACAGTAAAAAAAATAAATTCTTTTAATAGTTTTATGTATACAAAATTTTTAAGATGATTTGTTTAACAAAATTTTTTTAATTTATATTATGGTAAAACAACACTTAGTGTTTTAAGAAAAAATGTTCATAATTTAGTTTCGAAAGATATATTTCAAGATGACAAGTTTTATTATTATGTTTTGATTTTGATATAGAACATATTAAAAGAAAAAACAATTTTCTTTCAATTTTTTAACAAGAGAATATTTACGCATGAGTATAAAGCCAACGGTAAAAAATAATTATAATTTCCACTAGAACCAAATAAACTTTGCAGTTCATCAATAAATCAATCTAATTCTCCAAAAGAACTAAATAAAACTCTGTTAAAGTTTCCATATTCAATATCAAATTTTTTGATGACATGCAATAGGTTTAATCTATTATCAAAATGTTTTAATTAGACATAGGAATTTGTTGGAAAACCCTGTTTTCAAAAGTCTCAAAAACATTAGATAAATACTTAAAAAAACCAAAAATTATACCTATTAACACTTTAATAATATTGGAGGAAAATAAGTTTTTAACGTCAGTTAAAATGAGAATATAACATCGGTTAGAATTCAACGATAAAAAGAGTTTACTTTAAAAATCAGGGCTTTTAACATCGATTCTACATAAAAAAGATATTTTCTACAGCAGTTTCTAAGGTAATACCCGACATTAATTGTCTCTCTTTTACATTGATTGTTACAAATAATTGACGTTAAATATAATACGAAAATTGAAAAAAAAAAGATGTTTGTGACATTAGATAACCAACCGATGTCAAAATAATTTTTTAAAATTTTCCTTTCATTTATATATAATCATAACTAAATATAAATGAAGTTATTATAATAAACCTATTTTATATATATATATATATATATATATATATATATATATATATATATTTTCAAATCTAAATATAATGAATCTATTATAAAAAAAGTAAAATCATATTAAGTTGATCTTCTCATTCTTTTACAAATACCAAACAAGCATTGACAAAAGCACAAACATCTTACTAATTCTACGCCCACCAAATACAATAATTTTACGAAAATCATACATGATTCAAATGCCTTCTATTATATATATCATCATTTACAAAAACATTAAAAATTAATTATTCTTAAATATCATATATGATACAATCTAGATCACCACAACTATATCACAAGATTAAAGAAAAAATAAATATAAGATGGAAGAAAAGACAAAAACAAACAACAAACATAAATTTAACATGAAATGACACATGCATATTACTTGGACCCCGAACACGGTTTTCCATTTAAAATATTAAATTATTAGAATGTGATTCATCCGGGCATAATCATAATCATAATAATAATAAATAAAAAAAATTAAGATGGAAGAAAATGACATTTACGAAGAAAAGACAAAAACAAACAACAAACATATACATATGCATATTACTTGGACCCCGAACACGGTTTTCCATTTAAAATATTAAATTATTAGAATGTGATTCATCCCGGGCATAATAATAATAATAATAATAATAATAATAATAATAATAATAATAATAATAATAATAATAATAATAATAATAATAAATCTTCAATTGAATTTGTAAAAGCAAAAACAAAATATTATTTTTGTTTAAGATTAAGATTAAGGATTTATGAATTCAAATAAAATCAGTAAACTTTGAAAGTCAACTAATTAGTTATTAATGAGTAAACCAACTTATTACACTAAGGAATAAAGACATATCAAAGCAACACAAATTTGAACTTTGAAGTTTCTTCAACTTGGTTATATACCAAAGCAAACCTGTAAAGACAGATGAGAAGCCCAAGCTATTTCTTGTTTAAGAGTGGTCTCAGAATCAATCCTTAGAGTTTCATCATCCGAATCCAAATCTATCCATGAGCTAACTTTTCCTGAATTAAATGCAATAATCTATGTGAGAACTTTCACATAGTTGAGAATTCAAAAAGACAATCAATAAAGAATAGAAAATTTATTGCCAAAAATATTTAAAAACTGAAACAAAACAAAAAATTACTAGCCCCAACAAACGTTGATCAAATTTAACACTTGTAATACACATCATTTAATATATATATATATATATATATATATATATATATATATATATATATACACACATTTATAAGTGAAAATTCTCTAAAACAAAAATCAAATAAATCATTTTAGAATTGAAGTAAAAGGCAGCCATAATCACACAGACAACACCAAGAACATAATAACATTTTCCGTATTAAACCACATAATAAACTCAATATTACTTATAGCTTCATAATATGTTATAGCTTCATTATTACAAGTACACAATTCCCCTGTCTTTGCCTAGGAGTTTCGGCCAAGTATACAACTCCATGAGTCCGGAGTTTCGGCCACTTAATTAATTGATTGTGTTTACGTAGATAAAATTTGTTACGGTTAGTAGATAGATATTTAAATAAAAATCTATGAAATTATAAGTATATTTTAAAAATAAATGGATAAAAAAGTGTAAAGTTTTTTTATCCGTGTGAATATCAGAAAATTTATAATCAAATTATGCATCATTCTATAGTGTAATCTAATCTAAGTGGGAAGGGAATTGTAATTACTGATTAACTAATTAGAAGAATGAATATGATAAACTAACATGGAGCTTTGGGAATGGAACGCCAACAGCCTTCACCATGAACTCGAATGTAATCAATGAGCTTTTGGTCTTCTTGCTTAGACCAAGCACCTTTAGTATTGATGCTTTCTTTGTCACAATTAGATTTCCTCATTCTTGTTTTCGTTTTCTGAACTTCTCCTTTATAAGAGGATGCGATCATGTGGATATGTTAGGGTCAAAAGAAAAGGCTTAAAAATACATCCGGATAGAGAGAGAAGCCCTGATAAATGGCAGAAGAAAGGGTAGATAGAGATATACATGAGTGTTGTGAGGATATAAAGTCATAGATACACGAATACAAATATAAGCTAAACAGGCAGTAGCAAATTACATGAGCAAAAGAAGCATTTCTCAGCAAAATAATTCACTGCTAGCAAAACCAACTACACAAGCTCAACCACTCAAGAAACAATATGAGAGATAAAAAAGTGCCCATAATAACTGGCTAATTAGCTACCGTACGAGTAAACAAAACACACAACCACAACCCATACTCCCTCATTCACAAAAAAAACAAATCATAGTAAATATGAATTAAAAAAAAATAAAAAAAAATTGAATACATAGGTATATGAAAATGGTAAATAATGGATCAGCTTCATTGGCAAAAGCCCCATTGACCAATTTCGTTGTAAAAAAATAAAGGAGACAACGAGACTTGAAAATGAGCAAGTGATATACCAGCAAATGACTAGCAACATTTTCTCGTCAGCCATGGGATGTTCATCAAATCTAGAATTTTCTTGGGACCAACTTCTGCCAAACAGAAACTATGTTATATTCTTGTTCATAAAAATCACCTTTCATCACATTGCTTGTTTCTCCATCAACAGACATCACTGCATAGCATTGTCAAGGGTGACTTGTCAGCATGGACTAAGTCAATGTGATTAAAAATAAAATAAAATTAATGTGAATAAAATACTTCTCCTCCTTGCTCTTTATATTTAAACAAAGTAAGCACAAGAAAACATGTGCCATTCACAATGTGAACCGTGTCTCTGTTTTCCTAAAGCACAAGAAAACACGTGACACACCTTTTTCCTAAAGGAAATGTGAACAATGTCTATGTTTTCAATAGGTTTTCAACTCCATATCAAGCCACTAAATCTCCTATTGATCTTTCTCCTAATACTAATCTCATTTATTTATCTTTCTACAGGACTTATTACCATTCGTTCACGGACAGAGGTTCACAACTTTAAAAGAGACAAACTTAAAATAGACTAAACACATCAATAAAAATAAATTTTCTCATATTCTATATTATATTTTAAGCTGATTTTTCTATAGGTTAAAAAATAATTTGAATAGAAGTGTAAAAATTGTATACAAGTGTTAGAATATATAGTTAGGCATATAGTCCGTCATCAATATCAAGATAAACATTTCGTGTGGTCAGTGAATCAGTAGTTAGGCATATAGCACTTTTTGCAGTGTGTGATATAACATGACCTCCTCGCTAGGTTACATGAATTTTTGGTGTATATTAGTTTTAAAAAAGTACAATATAAACATGACTGTTTAAGTTAAACCAGTAATTAATGTTAGTAACAGTTATTAGGAACTCAAGTGAATGATACTAGTCCCACAAATGGGACATTGGACAAGTGAGGATGAGAAGGCAAAAATCCAGCCCATACACACCCCAACTAGGGCAAATCGGCTTGGGAACTTTTGCTATATAAAAATCCACTTTTAAGTTTAATAGTCAACAACAGGTTTACTTTCTATATGAACTAAGGTGCAAAAACAAATTAAATAAATGAAAACGATAAAGAATAAGTCAATTGATACCCTTGATTTTCCAGTGAATTTGTCATGTGGGATGCAATTGACAACAATTCCACCAACATCACTGAAGAAATTAATAATATGTTCACCATTTGCATGTAATAAAACAACTTATTAGTCATAGAAACACACGTAGATAGAGAGGCTAGGACTTAGGAGTACTATCTTACCATAGGATGAAGATTTGATATAAAAGCAGTGCACTGGTCAGACTATGCCCTGTTTTTCTCGTGGCTAAACTGTTGCTCACTTGGGTTCTCAATTTTATTATTCATCCAATTGACCCCTTCCACTTCTGTGACTTGAGAAGAGTTCTACACCGGATATTTGTTCTCCTCACATGCTTTCTTGGATTTCCAACATCTCTGCGTCGCATTGATGGAGACTGTTCTACAGTTATATATGATCTCAGCTTTCTCTTTTCCCGAGCATCTCTCTATAGATTCTTTTCACTTTCCTCTGCTCTTGGAAAACAACGAGTTAATGGGTGAAGGAATAGGGATGACCGGATGAATAGCTTACAGAAACCTACCATTGATGTAATAGATGTAACAGAGTTCACAAAAACTTTGGTGTCGTTCCAAATCGAAACCCTGTGGGTTAGGATTTAAAAACCCTTCCAGCACCAAGCAATTCAACACTAGGCACTACCGGGAAGATCCACAACCACATTATGTGACGAAGATGATCCTCCCATGGATATTGACAAAACCAGAATCTTCGGTCACTAGAAATATTTTATAATAACAATTTATAAAGAAATATTCAATTTTTAAAAATAAAAATTTTACAGATACTCATTTTACAATAGTAACTAATGAAAAAAGATTCCTTTCAAAAAAATTTTAATCTTTTTAACTTCTCATGATTACGTAGAAGCATGGATAAATTTATTATTTATTAAATCTGATAAACATTCTATGAACATTTTGTTTAAAAATGACATATTTTTGAAATTTGCAAGATGACTAGACCTTTAGCATGAATATATATTATGATAAAAAAAATATATAAAATATATAATTATTTTAAATAAAATTCAGCATCCGTACTAAGATATAGACTCTTCATTTATAACTTCACATGACATAATTTAAACTATAGTATGAGATTATACATTACTAGTTCCATATAAAGTTATAGAAATCAAGATGTTAATTAGGAATACAGAAATAAAATGATGAAAGAAAATAATAATAATTTAATTTATAAAAATAGAATTTAAGAATGATTAAAAATTAACTCTAAATTCAAGAAATTAACAATAAAAAAAAAACGTTATATTTTTAATACAGAAACAACCGCTGCCTTAACGTCAACAATATTAAAAGAAGAATTTATAAAATACTATTAAAAGAAGAATTTATAAAAGTATTTCTAAAAGCAACAACATCTAACGAATATGGTAATAATAAAAAAAATTGTCAATAAATAAGAATATATTATTAGACCAACGCCAACCTTATCTTATTTTCGCTTAGCTTGTTATGTCACATTGTTCACGATATTTAAGTTTATATAAAAAAATGTCTAATTCATCAAATGTTGGAGTAAAAATATTGTAAAAGCTATTTTTTAATCAACGTTATAAAATCATAGTGCGCAACCAACCAACTAAACTTTTATATTTTTTTTCAAGAATCATCTTCGTCATTCAAATAATAGTATTTTGATTTTATAATTTAATTACATTTAAAACTGTAAATAGTTTCATGTTAAATTTAAAATAAATTTTATTCAATTCTGATATACATATTTGGTTGATCTAAGAGTTAGAAAATTTTGTATGTCGTCAAATTCAAATAAGAAGTATACAATAGCGATAAGAATCAAAGGAAAAACTTGTCTTATTACATTTTCTTTTTTTACCGAAACATAGTTGTTTTAATTTATCGAACCTAGCATACGAGAATGGGTTAAGTACTCAACCATTATTTTTTTTTTCTTTTATCTAATGTTTGTGATACTTGATGAATATACTCACGAATACCAAATTAACAGTACGTACTAGCACAGTATGTATATGACATGATTTAAAGTGTACTTGTACTCCACGTATCTAGACAATTTCTAAATGACACGTATTCAATTGTTTTGTATATATTCTAGTAAAAAAATATTTCATAATGGTTAAAAATTATTTTTCTCATGAGTCCGCCGTGGTATATAAAAAACTTAAAAAATAATGATTTTTTATTGTGATTATCTTATCATAAAAAGGATTTTTAACGGTGGTTGGTTAAAAATTACTATTATAAATGTCATTTTTAATCGTGATTATAAATGTCATTTTTAAAATTTTATTTTTATTTTTATGGAAAGTTTTATTTTTATTTTTATGTAATTTTTATTTTATAATATTAAACATTACATATAGTGGCACTTCAATACTCCAATTTAGGTTAGATTAGGCTCACGTTACGGTGCTGCAATACTCCAAATCATTTATTACATCGATTTCTTAAAAATGCTTTTAACAACCATTACCAATTTAACCGCAGTATATTTTTATGGAATCAATTTATAAATGCTTTAACGACGTATGGGTCGTTAAAAATTCATTTCATTCATAATAATGACTATAATAATATTTAATTATTAAGACATTCTAATTAGCATTCCAATTACTTACCACTGCCTCGAGCTTTAGTAAGTATTAATTTTTATTAGTTTAGCTTAATTTATATTGAATTTTTTTTAACTTAATCTAGTTATTAATAGATTTATTTGAATCGAATTAATTGAATTTTTATAGTAAGAAAATTATTTTTAATAAAAATCAATATATTTCTAAATTTTATACTTTATAAGTTATTTTAGTTTATAAAAAAATCAGATTTATTTTATTTTAACTATTTTTTATAAATATTTTTTTCAAATATTTATCCAAATTAAGTTAGTCATAGTTTTTTACTATATAAATAACTTTTGTATTAATGGAAGTAAAAATTGTTTATTTTTAAAATTGATTAGTCATCTATTAGGACGGCTTCCAATATAAAACTATTAGTCTAAAACTAAAATAGGAAAATAATAAAATATACTAATTAATAATAATTTATAATTGAATTATATAATAAAACAATGGAAATGATTTTTTTTAATATTCAATCGAATTTTAAAGTACAACATCTAGACCCGTTAATAATTGGATTAATTCAGATTTAATTCGAATAAGTAAAATATTTACATTAATAACATCAGTCTGGTTTAAATTAATGGAACGTTGGGATTAATCCGAAGGAATTTATACCTCAAATGATAATTTTTAATAATTCAAATTTCTCCATTTCAAGTGCTATGCTGTAACCTAGTGCATATGTTTTTCTTTTTGTCATGGCTTTTGTTTCCATATCACCCGACGGCAATTTCACCATTAAGAATTATTTTTTATTCTTAAATTATTTTTGATAGGTTTCACAAGGTTAATCACGTGCTAAAAAATTTTCTATTTTTACTTTAGTATTGAGAATAATTGAAATTCTTATATTATTTTTTTAAGTTCAACAATGGATTCATTCTTTTTATTTTTAATATAGAATTAAATAATAATTTTTAATTATTTTAATTTTAATGAATTTCTCTATAAGAGAAGAACGATTCTTGTACGTAAAACAAAAACTTTAATGACAGTTGAGGTGTGCAGAATTCTTAATTATAAAAGGTATATTTAAGAACCGACTATACTGAAGAACCGACTATTTCACGTATCATTGTTAATCATTGTTGCGAAACCATCCAATAAACCACACAGAAAACCTCACAGAGCAACCATGGCTATGCTTGGGGTTGGAGAAGTTCTAGTAGCGGTTCTTCTTTTCGTTGTAATCCACTACTGGAGACTCAACAGACACACCCCAATTACCAAGTGGCCCATTCTTGGTATGCTACCTGGTATCTTGCTCAACGTCTCCACCATCTTTGATTACATCACTTTAGTTTTGAAAAGAGAAGGAGGCACCTTCATGTTTGAAGGTCCTTGGCTATCAAACATGAACATTTTCTTCACCAGCGATCCTATGAATGTGCAACACATCACAAGCACCAAGTTTGAAAACTATGGCAAGGGGGATGATTTTAGAGATATTTTTGAAATTCTTGGAGATGGAATTTTCAGGTCTGATTCCCAGCTCTGGAAGTATAACAGAACTTTACTTCATTCCACTTTCAAGGAGCCAAGTTTCCAATTGTTAATTCACAAAACAATTATGGAAAAGATTGAAAGTTGTCTGCTTCCTTTTCTTGATCATGCATGGAAACAAGGAATGGAAGTGGATCTGCAAAATGTTTTTCAAAGGTTAACCTTTGACAACATTTGTTCTGTTGTTTTAGGATTTGATCCTAATTGTCTCTCCATTGAATTGCCAGAAGTTGCATGTGAGAGAGCCTTCAATGAAGCAGAGGATGCCCTGTTCTACAGACATGTGTTGCCGAGATGCATATGGAAGCTGCTGAAATGGCTTCAAGTTGGAAAAGAGAAGAAACTCAAAGAGGCCCAGGAAATTGTTGACCAAATGCTGTGTGGAGAAATCAACACATGCAAATCCAAAATGCAAAGCCATAATAGCACCCTAGCTGAAGAGACACACTTTAGCTCGATAAATATTCTTATAAATAGTGAAGTTGGTGATGGAAAAATAGATGATAAGTTTCTGAGAGACACAGCAATAAATCTCCTTGCAGCTGGGAAAGACACAATTAGCTCATGTCTGACTTGGTTTTTCTGGCTGGTGGCAACACACCCTTCTGTGGAAGCTAAGATTCTTGAAGAGATCCAAGCAAATTTGCCACAAAGCAAAGGTAATTGGAAGAATTTAGGTGTGGAAGGGCTAGGCAAGTTAGTTTACCTACATGCAGCAGTGAGTGATGCCTTGAGGATTTATCCTCCAGTACCTTTGGAGCACAAGTGTCCATTAAAACCTGATGTGCTTCCCAGTGGTCACAAGGTTAATGCAAAGACCATGATAGTATATTCTCTATACTCAATGGGAAGGATGGAGGAGATATGGGGTGAAGATTGCTTGAAATTTAGACCAGAGAGGTGGATTTCTAAGAGAGGAGGAATTACACACGTACCCTCCTACAAGTTCATTGCTTTCAGTGCAGGACCAAGAAGTTGTTTAGGTAAGGAAATAAGCTTCAAATGAGATAAAAATGATTGCTGCTGCCATATTATGGAATTATTGCATTCACTTGGTGGAAGGCCACCCTATATCGCCAGCTGAATCTGTTATCCTTTATATGAAACATGGTTTGAAGGTTATGGTGACCAAGAGAAGCATTTGAACAAGACATCTCAGTTCAATCGTATATATTGTAGTGTTCGTGTTCTTTATGCCAGGTTTCTATATGTAATAATTTGAATTTTCTCGTGTAATTTTTCTTCAAGCAAGTTTGTTTGATTTTCTATTAACGATGTCAGTGTATGAACATCTACTATAATGTATTTGATGATTTTATGTCCGCATTGGTATTAATTATGATTAATGTATCGTATGATGGTTACCAGACAATAAAGTCTTGTACAATTTTTCTGTCCTTAATGTTCTCTAGTTTGATATGTCAAGAAGTAATTAATAGTTAAAAGGAAAGAATATGACATCGCCTTATATTTTCATCCGTTTTAATCTTTAGATTATACATACCATGCCCGTCCATTACTCTCCAATATTTTGGGCATAAATTAAAACATTTGATATTTTATTTTAAAAAATTCTTAATTAGATAACATCTCATCTTATTTTAACATAATTACAACTATCTAAAATTTCATGAAATTTTAACTCGTTAATTAAAACAGTGACTTTTTATTTTCCACTATCATTAGTTATCATTTCTAAATTTTAATTTTTTCTACTCATTTTTCAAAACATGAAACTTTTATGAAAACATCATTCAATAAGTTACAACTTTTCATTGTCGACATTTTTTACCAACCAACCATAGTGCAATAAGTCTTTTTAAATAAATGATAAACATATTCTAAATATAATTTTAGTGGCCTAATCTTAATAATACACGCAGGGTCTCAAAATATTTTTTTAAAATAAATGATAATTTTTTTCTAAAAATAATTTTAGTGGTCTCATTTTAAAAATAGTACAGGGTCTCTATCAATTAGGACAAGCATGATACATATATATGAATTATACATTTTTTTCTAAAACTTTTGTTGGAGTGAAAAGAAATAAGAAAATATGATACTTTAAGAATTGAAAAGCATCCTCACATTGATTTTGTTTTTAGTATTTGATCTTTATTTATTTATTTTCTTCACTATTTTTTAAGGATACTTATAAAATATTTCTAAGATACTACTTTGATACTTCTAAATATATATTCTAAAAGTATATGAAAAGTTTGGTGTAAAGTTTTTTGAGCAAGTTTATATTCTTTTATTCACTTACTCACGAGAAATAAAATAAATTAAAAAGAGTAATAGTTTTCGTTAAGAACAAATATTTGAATTAAAACACGATAAAAGATAGTGAAACTTAGACCAATTTTTTCTCCTCTCCACTCTCTTCTTTGCTAACAGAAGCAAGACTTATCTTTTCGATTGGGATTGTTCAATTCCACATGCAATTAAAAATATTGTATTAAATTCTAATCCTTTAACAAAATTAATTTGATCTCAAATGTACTTTTACAACAAAATTTCAAACATAACCTAAAATTGGTGCACCAGTGCAACTGAACTGACGTAACATTCTTAAAATTAATTTCATAATATTCTCAAAATTAGTTTCCATGATATATGATCATGATTTATATCAGAAACATAGTTAAAAACATTTACTATATTCTCTTTTTAAATAAATCCGAAGTTGAAAAATAAATTGATACGATGTTTTTAATTGTTATTTTTTATATATACGTGTTATTGGTTGTCCATATGGTTTCTATTTGACTTGTGGTTGTGTCTTTATAAAAATTTTACTATATTTAATGTGTGAAATTTATTAAGAATTAACACCGGAAAATATTTACTGTTAAACAGGAAAATTTCTTAATTTTAAAAATATATTTTTTCTGAAAAATTTAATTATTTATAATATAGTGAATTTTTTATTCAATATAAGTTAAATTTATCAAACAGATACAGAATAAAATGAATGAATAAAACATATATAATAGAAAATCAAGTGTAGAACACAAAAGAAAATCAAGCGTAGAACAAGAAAACATACTGCTACCGAGAAAATTCAATTGTTTTGCAGTCTGCGTTTATGTATGTAGTTTAAGTTAAGAAATTCAAATTTCTTAGAGATTTTCAATTATTTTATCTAAAAATTTAAGCATGTCAATAAAAATAAATTTAGATAACATCTCATCTTATTTTAACATAATTATAACTACCTAAAATTTAGTTGACTTCATGAAATTTAACTTGCTAATTAAAACAGAATAGTCATGACGTTTTATTTTCCACTATCATTAGTTATCACTTCTAAATTTTAATTTTTTCTATTCATTTCTCAAAACACCGAATTTTGATGAAAACACCATTCTATGAGTTACAACTTTTCATTCTCAACAATTTTTACCAACCGACTATAATACAATAAGTCTTTTTGAATAAATCATACATTTATTTTTAAAATAATTTTTGCGGCCAAATCTTAAAATAATAGAGTCTCTATCAATCAGGACAAGCATGATACATATATATGTATTATACGTTTTCTCTAAAAATGTTAGTTGAGTGACAAGAAATAAGAAAATATGATACTTTAAAAAATGAAAAGCACCCTCTAATAGAATTTTTTTATTACACGCAACTAAAAAGTATTTGATCTTTATTTTCCGATAGATTTCTTTACAAGCATCTAAAAACTATTTGATCTTTATTTATTTATTTTCTTAATTTTTTTTAAGGATACTTATAAATATTTCTAAGATACTACTTTGATACTTCTAAATATATATTCTAAAAGTATATGAAAAGATAGTTTAAAGGTTTTTTTTTTTTTGAGAAAATATATATTCTTTTACTTACTCATGAGAAACAAAATAAATTGAAAAAAAAAAAAAAGCAATAGATTCGGTTTATGCAGTGGAATCTTCAAATTTCGACTAAAAAAGATAGAAGATATAAAAAGGAGAGATAAAGTTGTAAATTCCTTTTAGGATTTTAGAGATGGGTTAAGATTGATTATGAAATAATATAAGGGTAAGTATTATATTTTGATTATTATTTGTGTCATATATACATATATCTAACTAGGTATCCTAATTTTATAGTTGAGAACAAACATACAAATTAAAGTAGGATATATAAAATGGTGAAACTTAGACCAATTTTTTCTCATCTCCATTCTCTTCTTTGCTAACAATACAAGACTTATCTTTTGGATTGGGATTGTTCTATTCCACATGCAATTGAAAATGTTATATGAAATTCTAATCCATTAACAAAATTAATTTTATCTCGAATGTAATTTTGCAAAAGGAATTTCAAACATAACCTAAATTTAGTGCATTGATGGACTTAACACAACTCTTATAAGTATAGCTAACATCATTCTAACAAATATTTATGATATGAATTTGTTGCAATATTTTCTTACTTAAAAGTCATACTGCCTTTTGCATGTATTCATAATTACTTGAAAAAAAATACAAAGTCGTGGAGTACCTATCAATATTCATTTGGTGCTCTTATCTACCACCTTCCGCATATCAAACGGAGCACTTAATAGAACAAAATTTAGGTCTGACATGTCATGTATATAATATAAAGGCCATATATAATTGCAAATTCAATAATATAAAATACATTTTTATGACGTTGGGCAAGTCGAAATTCCACGTAATTATACTTTTAATAAAAAAAATCAATTTGAAAAATATATTTTATGTGGAATATATTTTATGTCAATTCTTGACGTTAAAAGTGTAATTTTAAATTAATATGAGCCTTTTATCCCTTCTCCTGCTTTTTTTATGGATGTACTTTTTCTTTCTTTTTCCTCTTGCATCATTATCTCGTGTGTCATCATTATCTCATGTGTCACCATTATTCATTGTCGTTATGGTTTCACTGTCGTGTCTACACTGTCATATTCTCTATTTCCTGTTAGCAAGTCCTCATCTTCGTCTCTCGCTATTGTTGTCCTTGTTGTTGTTGTTGAGCTCGCAGTGACCATTCCTTTATTACCTCATTCAAGCCCCAAATATGAGTATATTGTGTTGATTTTTCCCTATATTTGACTTTTGCCCTAATTGTGATTTTTCCCAAATCGTAAGCCCCAAATTTGTTTGTTTTGATGATTATATTTAAGAAGAATTTAGTCCAAACTTTTTAGAAGAAAAATTACCTTTAACTTTAGAAGTGAAAGTAATTGAAAACCATGCCCAAATTATTTCGAAAGGAAAAGTGTGCATATTGATTAAGGACAAAAACAATAGTAGATGACTATGTATGATTTTGTCCATAAAAGAAGTCTAACTTTGAATAAATGTGTTACTATAATTTTTTTATAATCATGTTTGATTTTTATAAATTAAAAAAATATACATTTTGGTTTAATGATTTATACTGGTTAATCAAGGGTTAAAATAAATTATAAAATGATATTTGGTATAATGCAAATCACTTTCTTATTTGCAGCATTGTTCCCCATTACTTAAGATTTCACCTTAAATCTAAATTCATGCACGAAGCTTTTTTTAACTTTGCTTTGAAAGTCTGTTATACTAGGTTAGCAACATGACATTACCTTATTGTTAAGGACTATTATGTTGTTTAGATATATGAGAATGATGTTAGGCTTTTAATATGTTACGGTGGTTGAGTAATTGTAATAGATTGGAATTTTGTTATGGAATATATTGATCATATGATTTTGGATTATACTTGATTGATTTGAGTATGTTTTTTTTAGAAAGTATCCAAATTATAGGGAGACTCTGCCCAATTTTCGTTAAAATTGTTAACTTAAAGTTTTTCACTATTCTAATAATGCTAGTTCTAGATTGTTGTTATTTTCATATAAATTGGTTTATCAAAATTTTCAAATTAAAATAGGTGTTCATAATTTATGGATCGAAGTTGGATGAATAAAAGTCGCATAAGTGAATAGTATAGTAATGGTGTTGAGGAATTCATAAGATTTGCTCAACTTAATGTTAATGTGGTGAATGGAAAATTTTTGTCCATGTATTCGTTGTTTGAATCAGATTAAACAACACACCAATGACTTATGTGAGCACCTTATCATGTAAAGAAATTTGTACAACTTACACATTATGGACATGACATGGAGAAATATTGAACAACCCACCAACTTAGTCACAGTTCAATGATGAAGAAGATGTTAGATTTGATGATCGATCATATGAAATGGTTTATCATCTTCAAGAAGATTCTTAGAGGCTACATGTACATGAGTTTTTGAAGAATGTTTCAGAACAACCATTATATCCAAGATGCACCAATTTTATCCCATTTTCAACAATCTTAAGATTGTTGAATGTCAAGGAGAGACATGGATGGACATATAAAAACGTCACTGAATTTTTGGAGTTTTGAAAGAGATGCTTCCAGAAGGAAACACGTCGCCTTCTTGTAATTACGAGGTAAAAAAGATTTTATGTTCGATAGGTATGGAATACATGAAGATGCATGTTTTCTTTAATGATTGTATATTATATAGAAATGGGTATGCAACCTTGAATTTGTGTCCTAAATATCGGGTTTTACACTTAAAAAAGAAAGATAATGAGAGTATTAATGACAAAGACTCTAAACACGCCCCTCCCCCACTATGGTACTTTCCAATCATTCTAAGGTTGAAGCGATTATTTATCAATCCAATCAAAGAATACAACCAAAGAAACACTCTAACACTAAGAGCAATTGCAATCTTAGCCTCTGGAATGTTCAATTCTTCAACAAGCGTCGTCTATTAATTAAACAATCCATAAATCACAATTAAATCGAATCTCATAATCACTAAACACAAAATAAATTAAAATGCATCAGGCATTGCTTCATTGATATTGAAACAATAGATTTAGGGCTCACATTTAAGGGAAAATCACCTTTAGGGAAAAGATCAAATTTGGGGAAAAATCATGTACTCAAATTTAAGGCTTGGGTGAGGAACAATCACAGCCCAACAATGGTTTCTGGTAACGAGGACGGCGACAGCGAGAGAAGACAGTGAGAATTGAGTGAGAGACCACGGTGAGACTTCCTGTCAACGGGAGAAAGAGAGAGACAATGATGACGTGACGGCGTGGGCGATGACAGCGATGGCAGCACCAGACGTGGTGGGGCACAAGAGGGGGAGTAACAGGAGGGAGAAGAGAGAAAGAAAGAAAGAGAGGCAACGTGAGAGAGAAAGAAACAAGGGTAGGGCTTTAGGCTTTAAAATTGGACTTTTAAAGTCGGTTCTTTTAGGAACCGACGTTAAAAAGCCAATTACGACGGATTTTCGCTCACCCGACGTTATGTCAGTGACGTTGTATCTTGATTTTGTACTAGTGCTAGTTGTTGTTTGTGTTGAATATTTTGTCTTTCTAATAATTGTTTTGGCCACATTTATTGATGCATTAAGGGTTAGGTTGGTAAGGTTATCTAGTCAATCGAGTCTACTCTCAAAGGTTAGTAATTGGGTCTACAAACCAACCCAAGTGAGACTAATTTGATTACATAACTTGACCACTATAGGGTGGTTGTATTCAAAATCTAAACCACTTAGGGTTTAAATGATCAGATTTAAGTTGCAAATGAGACTATTGATACGCGCATCGAACACAATCAAATTAGGTAGCTTGCTTAAAATTTGTTGGACTTAAAGCTTGAAGGTGTTTTGGTGTCTCTCTTGGTGTTTTTCTTTTGATGTTATGTAATTTTGGTTTTCTTAGATGAAATGTAATTAGGAGTTTCCTATGTATTGATTGTTTAGTTTAGGCATGTATGTGGTTGTTCTTTGTTTGAATGCCCTGGAGAGCTTGGCAATCTTGTGTGATTTCTCATGTGTCAAATGTTTGATTTCCCTCTCTAAGATATTTTGAAAATGTCTTTGGTAACCAACTGAGGTAATAGATTACCAACAGAAGGTAGTCAACTACCAACAGTAGGTAATCAACTACCAACAGTAGGTAACAGAGTGTGGGAATGCATTTGCCACTGGAGTAATCGATTACCCCTTCGGGTTAATCGATTACCATGAGCCAAAATCACCCTGGAAATCCTTACTCACTGGTTTAATCGATTAACAACCTCTGGCAGTCGATTACCCCTATCAGAAAATCATTAAGTTGCCTAAATTGAGTTTTTAATTGAACCTATAAATACTCTTTTCTCAAAAATTAACATAAGATCTTGGAACATAAGTTTTAGAAAAGTTCATACACTTTCATATTCTCTCTAAACTGAGTTCATCATCTTTTCCAAGAAACCCATAAAGAACTTCAAGAGTTCATCAAGTTTTCATAAAGAAAAGGCAAACTTGATCTTTTCTCTAACTGGGTGGCATTCATAGTGTTATCTTTTGTGATCAGATCTACACTCCAGGTGTTTTCTAAACTGATCTTTTGTTTACCTTTTTGGTTTCTGGGTTATTACTCTAGGAGAGAGGTCTCTCTGGATAGAGTAAAGGTTTTTGAGAAGTGTGTTCTCAAAGGTTTGATCTTGGGTGTTCCAAGGTCAGGGAAGAACTGTTCTTTGGGTTAAAGGATAGATTTTTGGGTGTTTTGATTTCGTTTTTGTGTTGCTTGTTGCAGAGTGAATGTAAAAGAACACAAAAGGCATCATCTGATAGTGGAAAACCGATCACAACAGTTGTTGGGTTGGGACTGGATGTAGGCAGTGGGCCGAACCAGTATAAATCACTGTGCACTCTTCTTCTTCCTTATACTCTTTACCGTTTACCTTACATTGTTGTTATCACTGTTTAATTTCTGCAATTTGTTCGGTAATTAACTCGGTAATTGACTCAGTAATCAACTAAAACTGGAATAGTTAGATACTGATATTGATTACGATGCATATTGATTACTAACGTGTTTCTAATTATTCCTTTTAGTATTTCTGTTGTGTATCTTTGATATTTCCTGTTTATTTGTCTCATCTATTGATAGGTAAACAAGAATAGTTTTGTTTGAATTAAAAGGAATTAGAAACTCGCGAAATTGGGCTATAGTGGAACTAGAATCTATTCACCCCCCCTCTAGATTCACCCATAGGGACCATCAAAATTATTAGTTAAGAGTCAACCTAGGTTATTCTTCCCTTGAATTGATCTATGACTCTTAGGCCAAAAATTAGAATTGAATTAAGGGGAGATTTATTTCCAAACTTAATTAAATTCAATTAAAGGAAACAAAACTGAATCAATAGCAAAAGCAATCAAAGCAACAAAAAATCAAGTAAATTGAGTGAAAAAACTATGCAATTAAATGATCAGTCTGATTTGCTTTTGGTCTCTTCAAATCCCTCATTGTCTTCTAAATGAATGTAGAGTCACACTTGTCGTCTAATTAGACCAGAATCCCTACATCTAATTGGGATCCTGTTTCTTCACAATTGTAAAGAAATTTTATCGAACTCTTGGTGTGTTAAACCAACACAATCGCATGTTGAGCAACAAACCTTATCTGATTATAACCAAATTCGGGAATCCACAACTCCAATCAATCAACATGTAGAATTCGATATGAACTCATATCATCTGATTGGATCATGCACTCGATTTGGAATTCTGCAAAACTACAACAAGCAATAGAACAATTGAGCCTAAGGATTGTAAAAAAGAGCAACGCAAACACTAGAGAATCAGCTACTCATCATCATCAATTGAATTGGTAGTAAAATAAAGGAAAGGAAAATGCAGAAGGAGAGAGATAGGGCTCGACCACCAACAAAAAAGAGAGAAAATGTAAATGCTAAATTTGTCAAATGAAAATAAATTCGTTAAGTGTAAAAAATGTCTCTAAAAAAATCTGATTTGAGGTATTTATACTAAGTGAGTCATGTGCTAGTCACATGACCACTTATGTGGCTGAGAACCACTCTTCAAGCCCTCGCTAAAGCAAACCAAATAATGTGCCAATTAAATGATTATTTGGGTCACAATTGCATGACAACTCTAATTCATCCAGCACTAGTCCAAATCCTATTTGTCAACTTTGAGCTAGATTTTTACCCCTATTTAGTTTGAATTGATTTTAAGTTCCTCACAGAAACTTGTAGAGCTTTGAGTTAGCTGCAAAATAAGAACAAGATCAGCTCAAAACGAGGTTTAAAACAAAAGTTATGGCCGAAATACTAAAACTAATTAATAATGCAATTAAGGCCCAGTAAGCTCAATGAATTAAGAATGGTCTTAAAGACTCTAATTGACGACTAACCGTGCTCCAAATATTATTATTAAGTGTTAGGAAAGTAATTAAAATAATAATGCATCAACTCCTACAAGTTTGAGCTTGTGAGCGAGATTCTTTATCTTGACCAGATACTTTTTCATCTTCATCTCTCTTCTTCTGATGTTGTGAAACTCATATTTAAGGTAAGTGATTCGAGACCTTGTGTGTGCACTGGATAGTCATTGAGCTTCATCCTAAAGTTGTTTTGAGGTTTCATAGTGCATCAACTGTGTTGCCATTTCAATAGCCATTAAATTCATCATCCCAATCACTTCTTAAAATTTGAATTTCTCTTTACTTTATTTAATCATAATTTCTTTCAAAGCTCACAAAACCCCTAATAGTATAGTTAATATAAAATTTCATCTCTTATGCTTGTGGGATCAACAACCTTATTCTAAAAATACTTATTACTTAATGACTATGGTATATTTGACATAGCAGCAGGTGTAGGAGGTATAACTACTTGATACAAGTACTACAATCCAATGCTTGAAAGATTGCCCTTATCTTCAATTCTTCAACAACCCTTCATAGAAACCCAATGTAATTTTCGGTTCAATGTATTTAGAAGAAGAAAAATACAAACTGGATGAGATTAGAAGATGGAATAGGACGTCATGTCTATGTCAATAAGTCTTGAGGAATCGCCACAATGGTATGGGAAACCATTGATAAGAATCAAGTTCCTCCAAAGGAAGAAGACAAGAGAACTCTTTCTTTTAGGAAAGCAACAATGTTTCAAATTTTATTAATCCAAAACATAGGTGCATAGGTTGGTTTGGAGGCCTTTACATAGAGTGAGGAAGGGTTTGAAGAGTAAGAGGATCTAATCTAAGGGTGGTGATTGAAAAGGCTTATGAGTCATTGGATCCTTGGACTCAAGGGACATAAAAAGATCAAAGGGTCTATGCTAGCCACCTATGCTTAGTAACCATGTGATTAAAGGCTATAAGTAAGGATTAGGAATCCTTCTTAGAGTTTAGTGAAACTTAATTCTAAGTAAAATTCCTCGTGAGCCTTATCTTTTGAATTCACAAATGTAATTCAAATTTAACTCAAATTAAAATCAAATTCCACTTGTGAATTTTAGTGAATCTATGGTCCAATTCCTTTTCATCTCCACTAGACTTACTGACACACGCGCCGAACGTGCGTCAAATAATACCAAAGCCTAGCTACTACTTTGCAGTAATAGTGGACTCGGATCGTTTCCCTACGGATTACTTTGTTACTTCTCTATAGCCTAAATTTTAAATGCAATTTTGGGGGTTTTTGTGTAGAGGAAAAATTAAAGGCAATTAAATAGTAAAAATTAACCAATGACAGTAATTAAACAATAATTAAAAAGCAATTAATAGATTATTAAAAGGCACCAATCCGATTGACACGATGTCGTACTCGTGCAAATTAATACAATTTAAATGCAGTATACTAGGAAGTGACTCCTAGGTCGTCTCTCAAGGACCATCAATTTATTTCTGTCAAAGACATGACACGAAGTGGGGGTGTTTTTGGGCTTAGGACGAATTAATAACAGCAATTGCAAGAGAAATAAAAATGCAGTTTAATATATGAATAAAAGGCACCAATCCGATCTCATGTTGGATCCAAACTTCCCTCATTGGTTCAACAAGTTAAAGCACACATCTATGCAGTGTATTGGAACCGAGATCTCTGCATTCCAATACTGAACTATCACTCTAAGATCTTAGAGTATTTTCATCGAACTCTCGGTGGCCTTTAAACTCACACAATCGCATGAGAGCACACAACTTGGTTTCGAATCCTAAAATCAGTTCACTGCATTCGTTGTTTATCAACAACGCCAGAAATCAACAATCTCAATTCAAAACATCGATCGACATATTGAAATTGAAATTATGGAATCCAAGATGAGTACTAATTCAATTAGAAACCAAGAACCTAAGGAAATTTGAGATCCTTTTGAGATCGAATTGGTTTATAAAATTAGTTACACATAATTGAATTTAAACTTAACACAAATCGGAATTGCATGATAGAAATCAAAACAAAACAGAAAAGAACAACAACAAAATTAAAATGCTAAACTTAATGAAGAACAATTATATTCTTTGAAATTAAAGGTCTTTGAATTTAAATTGCTGGAAATTAAGTTATGGATCTTTATAACATTAAGGTGAAGGTGGCATAGCCATCCATATTTATCTTTATAACATTAAGGTGAAGGTGGCATAGCCATCCATATAGATCTTTATAATGCAAGAATTGAAAGAAAATAAAAAGGGGCCAATGGCAAACCCTAGCAGAGCAAGAAGAGATGAATGGAGCAAGAACTAGAAAATGTAGAAATTTCACTACGAATCAAGAATGAAATTCAAATTGAAAGTATAGAAGAATGGAAGTATATTAATGGACGAATTCAAACACAACAATAGCTAGAAAAACTGAAATGGAAATAGCTAAAACGAAACCCTAGCAGAGAAGGGAAGAAGAAAAGAAAATGGAGCCAAAAGGAAATGGAAATGCCGTAATGTGTGTAATGTGTGAAGTGCAGAATGTAGTGTGTCCAAAGAGCTCCCCCAACATCTGAATTTATAGCCAATACATCAAGAGAAGTGGGGAGAAAAAGTCAAAGAAAGTGGGGAGAAAAATCATCAAAATCTGTCCAAAATTTCTCCTAAATTTGGTATGTCCCCTACTAAATACAATGTGCATGTGATTGGGAATCCATTTTTACCCATTTTTTCTTCACTTGACAGTCCCCTTGCACATGTCAAATTGGGTGAGAGGTCCAGGGCTCAATTCCTAAGCAAAACATTACAAAGTGGATCAATTAAATGCAACTAAAAATTGGTCCAACTCGCATAGAATTCTGTCACTGGAACATGGTCTACTTTCAAGGCTAAATTCACCCCCGATTCAATCCGAATTGGATCTTCATGTCTTCATGACTTTCGTAGCTCTATCTCTCTTGTTTAAGAGGAATTTAATCACTCATCAATTGGACATCTGTGGAGGGAGTTATGCCTATTTTACTGAGACATGTCAAATCGTTAAATGCTGGAATTTCCAGAACAGTTCGTGTGCTGCATTCAAAGACATTTTCACACTAGATGCACTCCGACTGGGAATTTTATGTCTTCATAGAAGTTGTAGATCTTTGAGTCCTCTTTAATTTGACATAAAATTCAGCTCAATCAGAGGTCTGTAGTGAAAGTTATGCTCAGTTTTGTAAACCTTGTCAAGTCTGGATAAAAATAACGAATTAGACCAAATTTATTATTTAAAGCCAAAATGAGTCTAAACTCATAAATACATTAAATCATACTAATTGACCACTAATAATGCTATTTTAGGATACAAATGATGCAGAGAAAGTAATCAAAATATTGACTTATCACCGATCTCTGTCAGATCCCAATTTCCCTCATTGGTTCAACAAAATAAAGACACTCATCTATGCAGTGCATTGAAACCGAGATCTCTGCATGTCAACACTGAACTAGCGCTCTAAGATCTTAGAGAATTATCATCGAACACTTGGTGGCCTTTAAACTCACACAATCGCATGAGAGCACACAACTTGGTTCCGAATCATATAATTAGTTCTCTGCATTCATTATCAATCAACAATGACAGAATCAACAATCTAAATCCAAAATATTAATCAACATAATGGAATTAAAATTATAGAATCCAAAACGAGTACTTATGCAATTGAAAACGGAGAACCTAAGGAAATTAGGGATCCTATTGAGATCGAATTGGTTGAAGAAATTAGTTGCGCATAATTGAAATTAGACTAAGCATAAATTGGGATTGCATATTAGAAGAATTAAATTGCAAGAAGGGAGAGAGAACGAGAATTGGAATGGCAAACCTGAAAACCCTAGTAAAGCGACTTGAAAGGAAAAAAAAGCAATGCCGAAAATTGAAATTGATTGAAAAAAAAGTGTCTACAATTTTCTGAATTGGGGTATTTATAATAAGTGAGTCATGTGCTAGTCACATGAATTTAAGTGACTTAGGGTGCAGGGTTCAAAGCCCACCCAATGCAAACATTTAAATGGTCCAATTATATGATTTGAAATGGGCCTACACTAATTCTTCACGCTGGAATTCCCGCATCAATTTCGTGCGTCACTTTCAAGGCAATTTTCACCCCAGATGCAGTCCGAATTGGCTCTTCATGTCTTCATAGCTTTTGTAGCTCTTTCAGTCCTCTTTAATTTGACATAAAATGGAGCTCAAACAGAGTTCTGTAGTGAGAGTTATGCCTTTTTTAGTGAACCTTGTCAAAACTGGAAATTTTAACGAATTAGAACAAAAATAAGTACTTAAGGCCCAAATGAGCCCAAACTCTTAAATGCACTAAATCATGCTAATTGACCATTAATAATGTTGTAATATGATGTATTAAATGCAGAGAAATTGATCAAAATAATGATTCATCAAATTCCCCCACACTTATCCTTTTGCACTCCTGGGCAAAACTAAGTCCTAATGAAAATGTTAAATCGGATGCAAAATTTCATCTGGTTTAAGTTATTTCATACTCTACAAAATAGTTATCAATGCCTCAGAACTGAACATAGCGATCAGAGCACAATCAATCCAATAATTACAGATTACAGTATTAAATAATTCCTGCTTCAGATAGTACTAATCAGACAGTGAATTAATCATGTAAGTTAATTATAAGCAATGACCTCACCAAGTGTATCACTCAAACTCTCAAGTGTATCGTGGCAAGTGTTTACTCTCAAACCATTAAAGTGAACATCATTTTACCATAGGCTTGCAATCACTCTAGCTCTCTACCACCAACAATCACAGTCATGCATGATTCAAGAGGACTTGCAAAGGATGTAATGGGGGCCAAGGATAAAGGTTTGATAAATTTGGTCAAGTGACTACTATTTCACAGATATTGAAATCAACATCAACAGATTACAAAAGATATCAAAATTACATAATAAATCTGCAAAGTTGTTATTTCAACAACTGCTTAAGTACTCAACTCATTTTGCACACTTATTCAGATTAAAATTTTGCTATTTTGCTCTTATTTCTTTTTCTTTTTCCATATATTTTTTCTAATTATTTTTCTTGTCTTTTTTTCAATTATTTTTTTTTAGTACTTATTTTTCTTTTTCACCCATATCAGTCTCAAATAGCAAAATAGTACTAAGATAACATTTACATGAGTGTGCTGGTCAAAAAGCAACCAAAATGTATCGGTTCCGAAACTCGGACCCAAATCATATTAATTGCAATATTCCACCCCCGCACTTATTTTTTTTTCACGTCGTCCCGAGACACCTTTACACTTATCTGCTTCACATAACCAAAATATGAACAATTAACTCAATATCTGCGAAATCAGGACAACATTGTTTTACTCTTAAGGCTTATAATGTAGGTAGTGAAAGAAATGGTTTCAGGCGCAAAGGGGCTAACAATGGATAAAATGCAAGGTAGGCTATTTGGTCAAGTGGGGAAAATAGAAATGAATGCCTCAATCATGATCATGCACTAAGTGACAAAATGCAGTTTTGAAAAGAATAAAAGCAAGTTCTGAAAAATGACATCCACTAATGGCATATATCACACCGAAAGAAAAAGAATGGCATGCAGATGAATCCATTCAAAATAGGCCCAAAGACTCACAAGTTCAATATTGTCAAATACTTATCAGAAACAATACATAACCAATTCATACAAACTAATCCAACATTTATCAGAGGAATATATCAATACCACAAAATAATCCAAAAATTAACTCAGCTCAGATTCTCAGCATATAAACTATAATGCAGATGTACTAATAATCAGAAAAGAATCACAAAATCTCCAATTCATAAAAATAAAATGAAACAAAGCATGGAAATCCTAATTACTCCTAATTAAAGAAGGTGGAAAGATAGGAAATGAATGAAAACAAAATGGAAAAGAGTGGAGGGAGAAGAGAAAAACTCCCTCGGCCGCTCAAAGCGGCAGTGCGTCTGCAAGTGTGACAATCTCCTGCTCTGCGGGCTGCTTGATGGAGCTCTCATGATAGTGCTTTAAGTGCTGCCCGTTCACCATAAATGTATCCTTGGTACCTACTACAAGAAACAAATACCCACCTGGATCAAATATCACAAAATCATCTACAATAATATGTAAGTCATTCTTTATCAGTGCAAATGATTCAGGGTGTAGGTATGTTTTTGTGCTATAATCAGTGCATGGTGGTGGTAGGAATAAGTTGAATTCCATAATCATAATTCTCCATTTGTTCATTTTAATCTTGACATCTAAATTGAACAATTCACATGTTTCACTTACTGTCAAATCAAAGAACATGGAATAATGAACTCTAACATCAATAACACAATTTAAAAGAGAGAGTAAAAAATTAGAGTGTTTCAAGGTAGCATGATTATTCTCTACTCCATCTATAATGTGTTTAGACATTAGTTCGCCAATAAATATAGAAGCTTTCACTTGGCCCTCCATTGTTAACTTCTCTAATGACCTATAAGAATATGTAACATCATGAGAACAAAAGCCGTTAGGAACAACTAAAAGGTTCAAATCAGCAAACTCAATGATAGTCCAGGCTTTAATTCCATAAGAGTCTAAAGTGAAACATTTAGTGTTGTTCATATTGTAATTATAAAGAGTATCAAATGATAAAGAAATCTTCTCTAGTGGTTGCTCTGATTTCCTGGATGCTTCACTCTTTCCACAATGTTTGCTCCAAGGAAACTTTATGGACAATTCTCCACTAGGTACCAAGACATGAGGATTTTTGTAAGGAGGAGGATCACAAACAGCTTCACCGTGTGCTTTAAGTTCTTTCTTTTCTACATAAACATCTTCACACAAAAAGTTGTTATCTTGTATTTTTTCCTTAGGGCTCACTCCTACATCACCTATCAAAAGAGAATCAACATAAACAAAGGAAGGATTAATATAAGCAATTAAATCATCATATGTTTCCTTCTCTTGTTTATCTGTCACTTTTTCTTCCATGTCTTATTCCTTCAAATCTTGTTCTTGCAACTCTTTCTCTTTAGCTACAACCTCCATGGTAATTGTCTTTTCTGGTTGTGCAGTAGGTTCCACCATTTGCTTACCAGACCCCAAAGTAATATCACTCACATTCTTATCATTATCATTCAAATTGGAAATTGCTTGTGAGGGTAGACTGATGGATGCTTGAGGTTGGTTCGACTAATTGCATTGATAACCGCTCAATATGAGTTTGGATACTCAAGGTTAGCCTCGGTTATCTCACTGAAATTGCAAGTTGTTGGTGGCCATCTCGCTTGATTAATTCTTCCAAGGAAGGACCACCTTCTGGTTGGGCTAGTGGTTGTGTAGGATGTTGTTGAAAAGATGATATATGATGATTGGAATTTTGCTGCCAATTTTGTGTCGGATGGAAAGTAGAATAGTCAAGTGAACTCTGATAAATCTGATCTCTCCATCCAGGATTGTAGGAATATGGGTTGTACTGCTGTTGAGGTATGGTATGAAAAACTTTTGCCTCTACAAAAGTTGAATCACTGAAACTCCCTTCCTGATGCAATAGTTCCCTAATAGTCCTATTATCCATGTTAGCCTAAATGAATGTAAATCAAAGACATCTTTAGTTCATCGATTCAACAATAGCCACAAAAACAACAATATACAACACAAATCAAGATAAACAACACTAACTAACCGCACTCAACAGATATCACTTGTCAAACATGCACCAGATGACCAAAATAAATTGCAAAACAATATCAAATGATTTTTTAAAATTTATTGAACTTATTGAATGTAAAGTAACCTATCCTAAGTCTAATAATAAAAAAAATAAAAATATAATAAAAATAAAAAAAATGCATATAAACAATGAGAATTAACAAAACAATCCCCGGCAACGGCGCCAAATTTGACACACGCGCCGAACGTAACGTCAAATAATATCAAAGCCTAGCTACTACTTTGCGAAAGAATAATAGTGGACTCGGATCGTTTCCCTACGGATTACTTTGTTACTTCTCTATAGCCGAAATTTTAAATGTAATTTTGGGGGTTTTTGTGTAGAGGAAAAATTAAAGGCAATTAAATAGTAAAAATTAACCAATGACAGTAATTAAACAATAATTAAAAAGAAATTAATAAATTATTAAAAGACACCAATCCGATCTCTGTCAGATCCCAATTTCCCTCATTGGTTCAACAAAATAAAGACACTCATCTATGCAGTGCATTGAAACCGAGATCTCTGCATGTCAACACTGAACTAGCGCTCTAAGATCTTAGAGAATTATCATCGAACACTTGTTGGCCTTTAAACTCACACAATCGCATGAGAGCACACAACTTGGTTCCGAATCATATAATTAGTTCTCTGCATTCATTATCAATCAACAATGACAGAATCAACAATCTAAATCCAAAATATTAATCAACATAATGGAATTAAAATTATAGAATCCAAAACGAGTACTTATGCAATTGAAAACGGAGAACCTAAGGAAATTAGGGATCCTATTGAGATCGAATTGGTTGAAGAAATTAGTTGCGCATAATTGAAATTAGACTAAGCATAAATTGGGATTGCATATTAGAAGAATTAAATTGCAAGAAGGGAGAGAGAACGAGAATTGGAATGACAAACCTGAAAACCCTAGCAAAGCGACTTGAAAGGAAAAAAAAGCAATGCCGAAAATTGAAATTGATTGAAAAAAAAGTGTCTACAATTTTCTGAATTGGGGTATTTATAATAAGTGAGTCATGTGCTAGTCACATGACTTTAAGTGACTTAGGGTGCAGGGTTCAAAGCCCACCCAATGCAAACATTTAAATGGTCCAATTATATGATTTGAAATGGGCCTACACTAATTCTTCATGCTGGAATTCCCGCATCAATTTCGTGCGTCACTTTCAAGGCAATTTTCACCCCAGATTCGGTCTGAATTGGCTCTTCATGTCTTCATAGCTTTTGTAGCTCTTTCAGTCCTCTTTAATTTGACATAAAATGGAGCTCAAACAGAGTTCTGTAGCGAGTGTTATGCCTTTTTTAGTGAACCTTGTCAAAACTGAAAATTTTAACGAATTAAAAATAGAAAAGATTCCGTGTTTAGATGAACAGAAGATTCCATATTTAATCTGTTTCTAAATTAATATTTTTGGCAGAAAAAAAAAATTATAACGCTAAAATAGACACAGAATTTATGACGTATTTAAATTAATTAGAATTTTCGTATCTAATTTTACATTAAGTCCTTGTCAAAATCAATTTTTTTTATATTTATTTTATTTTTCAACAATTTAAAGATGAAATTACACATGCATTTATATTTATATATATATATATATATATATATATATATATATATATATATATATAAACTTGGCACACATGTGACCCCGTAATTATGCTTGGATTTGAATCTTTCTCGTTCTTAGATAAACATAAATAAGAGATGGTCTCGTAGGAATTAAAGAAAAAATAAAAATTGCAAGCTTTATTAAAAGGACTTCATAATTATTATGGGGTCCATTAATTACAAAAACTTGTGTGCGCTTGCGTTATTTCCCTCTCCGACAGAATTATATTCAGAAAAGGCAATGATTCAAATCATTTTTGTTTATATGATCCAAATATATTTGATTTCGCCAAGCGACAAGTGATGTGAAAAGCATTTTGTGGCTTGCTGAGAAAGAAAAAAAAGAAGAAAAAAACAGCACACCAAGTTTTCGCTGGCAAATTTTTGGTCATTTTTAAATCTTAGTGGAGCATAATAATCAACTAACATCACCGAAATTAAACTAAAAAATCATACTTTTGTACACGGAATATTTTAAATTCTACTGTACTGGCCCAACTGATTGAAATTTCTTTGTAGTAAAGTCCTAAATAAAATAGTCACTTCAATTCATTGATATAAAAATGTTAGAGAAAAAGATAATGCGTGACAAGCGACCTTAAACCTATGGCATTAATTGTTGTTGACATGAAAGATTATGTACTAAGTTTTGCAACCATCTCCTCTACCAATCTCAACGTAGTCTCTGCTAATTCCTCTCCTTCCGCATCATCAATTTCTTCCATGATCCGTTCCACAACCTCATGATTAATTTGTCTACTTGTTGAACTATAATTGGAGATCCCTCAAAAGCAGCAACAATTTCTTTGCCAATTTTTTTGCTCTCCAAGTTCCATCAACACTTAACTGAAGTAACCCTGGCATCACTCCCTCTCTCAAGATCATTCCTCTGAATTTATCTCTGCAGCTTTTGCAAAAAAGGAGGAGTGTCCCTACTGCATGTTCTTGGCTTTGAAATGATCCATCTTCAATAGTCTCTACTAATGTCCTTACTGCCCCTCGAATACTAGCAGCCTCACAAAGTGCACTTTTTGATGAAGACACAATGTGTTCTAGCAACCCAATTGCTTTCTCAACCATTGTGGATGATTTTTCTGATCTCTGAATAAGTTCAATCAAGGAAAGTATGACCCCAGAAGAGACTATGAATGAAGTAATAATCTCTTGGCATGTTGAGAGGTTGTGAAGAGTGGCTAATGTGTCAAGTTGGGACTGAGTGCTACTATTAATATTGGTGTTGAGAAATTGAGCTAAGACTTGGATGGCGCCAGAGGAAGCAATTGGTACCTTATTTGAGTTGCAAGAAGAGATGGTTAGCAATGTGGCTATTGTCAATTCCACCACTGTCTGGCTTTGGCAATGGATGAGACTCAGCAATACTGGCAAAGCTCCTGACTTTATGATCCGAGACTTGTTCCTGTGAATTATTATGTGGAAAAGCTTGTGTGAGATTTCAGCAACCTGAGGGAAACTTTATGTGGAAATTCGTGAAATTTAAGGGATTTATATTATCCCTTGTGTTTTTGTACATTACTTTATAGAAAAGTATCATGATTTAGAATGTACTACTATTAACAAATGGCAAGCATTGGTCATGTGGGGCTTAAAAAGTTTCAAACTTTATAAATACTCTAAGAAAATTCTGATAACATACTCCCTAACTAACTTTTTTAATATAGTCTTTAATTTATTATTTACTGAAATTTAGAGAAAATTAAAAATTTTACAATATAAGAGTTTTCACTTATGATCTTATAATTGTTTCTAATAAATTTTAATTAATAATTGATGATTAAAAGAGTTTGTTAGCTAATATTCTTCTTATTTGAAAACAGAGTTGGACTGAGCAATCTACTGTTTCAAAAGAAATTAAATGTCGAAAATCAAATTGTTGTCTTCCCTGAGCTCCTCAAAATGGAGTTCTTTTGGGGTATGTGCATTTAGTATACCCAATGAACAATTATTAAAAAGTGCTGTGAACAGAAATGGATTCTCAGGACTTTAAATTTAGTGTTGTATTTGTGGACTGAATGAACTAACCTTTCACTTCCAAAGGCAAGGCTAAGTAGAGCACACAAAGCAGCTTCAATGGCTTCATAGTTTTGAGAATGAAGCATGGAAATTAGAGGCACCATGACTCCACTTTCTGCCAAATTGTGCCTCTGCTTTCTGCTGAAGTTTCTGAGTTCCACAGCTGCTTGAATTTGCATTTCTGTGTTACCATTCCAAAGGTTTTCCACTGCCTCTTTCTCCATTGAAGCTCTCTCAGTGTGCTTTCTTCTTTTGCTTTGAGTCACTCAAAGCTTCACTTGCTAGGCACTGGTAATTGTAGCCTTGGAGTTGGTTGCTTGAAGAAGTAACGTTACGCTTTTGCGGTTACCCCAATCCATTGTTTCAGCTACAAGCAACATACAATTCTTTTGGTTAGCTTTTTTTCTCTTTGGTGAACATTGGTATTAGAAAATACAAAAAGCAACGTCAAAATTGCTAAGTTCGATTCTTAAACTTTCCGTGAGTAGTAAATGTATTATTTAATACTTAGATTTATAATCGTTTTCATTTTGAGCATTGTTTTTTAATATAATCCAAGCATGCAATAAATATTCTATCACACTTTCTAGAGATTTCATGTCTTTGCTTTGAAGAAGGGTTAACGACCATATTACGTGGCATTTTAATTTTTGTTTCCATGAACGTAAAGGTAAGTGTCAGTAGACCTTTGGAAGAATATAATTATTATTAATTACTGTTGTTAATCACATGCACAACAATATTCATTATGCTTTCCTTGAATTATAGCAAACCCCTTTCGAGTTTTGACTTTTCTAATTAGACCCACCTACAAAAATATAATCACAAGAGTACCCAGAAAATTTGAAAACAGATTGCGACGCCGAAGCTATTCCAAAATCACTTGAAATATCAGAAATTTTATAGTGACCTGAACTTGTTAAAGGTTTATCTTATTATGCAAATTTAAGAGAAGGGGTTAGTTCATAAGACAACCACATGTTATATATATATATATATATATATATATATATATATAAATTGATCATCTACTTTTTTTTAATTAATTATTCATGTTCCACGGTGAAATCATGAATTTGTTGTAATTTAGGATATACTTTCGATTTTATTATTAACGCAACGTAACCTGAATTTTAGATTCAAAATTTCTTTTCATTGTATAGATGATTAATTTAGCATGTCTTCTAGTTGTGTTTGAATGAGTTTAGAACTCATAGATACGTGTTTAGTATAAGGTATTTTTGCCGAAACAAGTCAATTCTTGGCCGGACAAAAGAGTTGCTTTTTAATTAGTTAAGTCTTGGTATTTTCACTCAGGCGAATGAAATTCTGCCCAGGTGAAAAGTGGATTGCTTGCCCAAAAGCAGATTGTTTCTCGCCTAGGCGAGAGCACTTGCCTATTGTGTATAAACAGAGGCAATGGGGTGAATTTTTGGAGAAAATTTAACTCTGGCAAAGCCCTTCCATTTTTCTACCTTAAACATACTTCTTTGAATCCTTCTCAATATAGTAACAACCTACGTTGCCTTCTGAGTAAGCTTTTGGCCAATTGAAAAGCCGACTATATTTTTAGAATCTTGACTTTGTCCTTATTGTGAAAATGTATTTAGATAGTCGAAATCACTGCCTTTTGATATTTCTTTTCTTTCCTCTATTTTTAAGTTGAATTATGGTGATGGTCAAAAATAAATACTTTCCGGGATCCGAATGAAAATTTTAAACAATGAAGTTAACCTACATTTTGTTTGTTGGTCCTTATATGAATATAGAGGGGTGAATAAATTCGAGTTTTTTTTAACTTTTGCTTTAAATTTGTTTCTATCTTCTTTTAGAATGAGATATGTTCCTATTTCGTTTAGGCTAATCATTGTTATTGCAAGATATGATATAACAATTAAAACAACATAGAATTCAGAGTATAACAGCGGAATATCAAGAAGATTACCGAAACAATATATCAATATAATCTTGTTCAAATTCATATACATATATTAATCTTTCCAGATTTTAGATTTATTCTTCAAATGAATATTATATTTTGAATTAACAATCATTTGACAGAAATATAAAAGATTTAAGGAGAAGAAGATTGCACAATGATTTATATTGGTTCAACATTCAGCTTACATCCAGTCCCAATTCAACAACTATTGCAATTGGTATTCCACTATGATCCTTTTGTGTTCTTTACATTCACTATGCACAAGCAACACAAAACGAAATCAAACCAATCAATACAATCTAGTTCTTCAACACAAAGAACTCTCCTATTATGTTCTTAATCCTTCAAGAAACCATAAACCTTTGAGATACCTTCTCAAAGTTCCTTACTCTTCCTTAGAGAAACCTTTCTTTATGAATAATCAACTCTAAAAAATGAAAAGTACAAAAGTAAAAAGATAGAATGCACCTGAATTGTGTAGATTCTGATCAAGATAACCTCAAACTTCAGTCAATCATCAGACTTCAATCTTAATTGTCATTTGCAAGAACTTTTCAAAACAATCTTTGAAGCTTTTCTTGGAGAAAATGTAAACTCAGTTTTCCAGATATTCTGAAAGTGATCATTCAAGAAACCATAAACCTTTGAGACACTTTCTCAAAGTTCCTTATTCTTCCTTAGAGAAACCTTTCTCTATGAGTAATCAACTCTAAAAATCGAAAAGTACAAAAGTAATCAAATAGAATACACCTGAATTGTGTAGATTTTGATCAAGATAACCTTAAACTCCAGTCAATCATCAGACTTCAATCTTAATTGTCATTTGCAAAATCTTTTCAAAACAATCTTTGAAGCTTTTCTTAGAGAAAATGTAAACTCAATTTCCCAGAGATTTTGAAAGTGTTGGAACTCTTCTTTCGTTCTTCCAAGATTCTCTTTATTTGAATTCTCAAAAAGATATTTATAAAGATCTCAAAACAAAACAGATTTTCGCAATTAAAATAAATTTTTGATAAGGGTAATCGATTACTACCATGGGGTAATCGATTATCCCAATGAATCAAAGTCTTCTTTGGTGATTTTGTCACATGGTAATCAATTATCCTGTGTGGTAATTGATTACTGCAGAGCCAAAATGCTCTTCCCACACAGTTACTTACTATTGGTAATTGATTACGCTTCCCAGGTAATCTATTACTTCAGTTAGTTACCAAAATCCTGATTTAATTTATTACCTTAGTTGGTAATTGATTGCCTCATTTTTTATTTTTCAAAAAAAGGAATCTCAAGTAATTTGAATCTTCAAGCAAATCACTAAGACAAGCTTTAGCTCACTATGACTTAACAAACCAAAGAAATCACATAGACAAGCCTAAGCTAAACATACAATACATGAAAACACTTAATACACTTCATCTAAGAAAACCAAAAATTACATAAACATCAAAATCAAAACAACTAAGGAGACTATATCCAAGCGTCTTCAAGCTTCAAGTCCAACATTGTTCTCTTTGTTTTGAACTGGAGGTGGAATGTCTCTGAAAATCCATAATGAGCGTGCCATAGGTCATGCTCAGCGTGATAGGTCAGAGGTTGGGGTGGTCTCTAGAGTCCTATGCCAAACGCTACCTGAAGGTTACACCAAGCATGGGAGGTGGTCCACGCTGAGCGCAAGCCCCTTGTACCTTGTATGTCTTGTTTCCCTCTTATGAAGTTTTACCTAGTTTGATAATTGTTGTGGCCCCCTTTCATCACGTATTTCATGTTTATACTCATGCTTGAATGTTGATGAGTTGCATGGGTGAGTGTAGACTATGATCGATTGTTGGGGAATATATTGCATTATTTAAATGACTTAAAGGATTATAATGATCATTATTTTGGATATTGTGGGGTGCATGCTCACTATATGGAAATGGTTGAGTTTCCTAAGTTGAGATATGTTTGTGGAACATGGAAATGTGTTTATAAAAATTTGAAACAAATCATCATAATTGTTCAATAACTATGTTTTATGAAAATGAGAATGATATGGAACTAGTACAGTAGGTCCTTGATTGGGCTTTTAAGAGATAAAAGCCCTAGGACTTAAGGTTGTCACTAAGTGGAAAAAGCTACCATTATGGTTGATCACCAAGTGAGTCTCATTGCAATACTGATGACTCTGATTGTTATTGTATAATTTTCCTTAATAAGAGTGCTCGAGTTAGCATGTGCTCCAAGACATCGCTTATTGAATTTTAGTGGTACCAAATGACATATATGAGTGAAGTCAGATTTCATGCATCATTTTTTATTATGCATATTATTGTGTGAAGTTGTGGTTGTATGATTGGCTTAATCAAATGTTTAAGTTATCTTATTATCGTTATGTTTGTTTTATAAGTTAACCTTTTGTGTCTTGTGCTCTAACATCTGTTATGACTCCTAGCTGTTGGGCGAGCAAATGACTAGCAAGTCTAGTGGTGCCAAGGTGTTAAAAAGAGATGCTTTGGGCTAGAATATTCTCTGTATTGTGAAAACCCTCTTAGTTTCCTGATTTATGTTTGTTTGTAACTCATGCTTAAAGTAGACAAGACTTTAATATTGTTATGACTGGGGTTAAGAGGATATTTTTGGTTTAGTTTCGAGAAACAGTGAACTCATATAACTATTATTGGATGTATCGTCCATTTGTATTTTTATGTTGATGTTTTATTCATATTGTATCTATAAGTATGATGATTATCACATGTTTCTATCAATAAAATTAAGTAACATTTTGGAAATTTAAAAATGAATCCCGCAATTATAGTTAGATAATGTGACCCTAATAGTTTCAAGTCGGGTAGGACTCGTGGTTCATGTGATGCAACGATGGCCTAGAAGTCCTCCAATGAGATTTTGAGTGACTATAAAGGTTATATGTGTTTTTGTGTTTTGGGTCATTTTGGGGGTGGAAGTCATGGGACTTCAATGTGAGTGTCTGCATCTACTCGTGTGTCACATCAAAGGACTCCATGATGAATTAGAAGAAAACCTTATGTGAGGTTAGGGTGTTAATCTCTAGAGTTATGATGACTACACACTAACACCTAATGAAATGTCAATGTTGATACTAGAGTCTTATGAAGGTATAGTCGGGTGATGCAAACCCATGAGGAAAATGTGATTGATCTTCACGGATTCACAAGATGTTGCCCAATCTTCATTCATCAACCTTCAATCACTCATCAACACTCTAGATAATCACGGAAGCAAGCTCAAATGGATGGTCTAAGTGTGCTAGACTCACAAAACCGAGAGCAAAGAAGAATAAAATGGAAAATGGATTAGAAAAGAGGTGGAAGCGCCATGAATTAGAAATTCAATAAGCTCTTAGGAAGAATCGCCACTTGGATGCTAGGATCAAAAATAAGATTCAAGGTTTCAATAAGAAAACCCTAGGAGATCGCTCTTCTCCTTTTAAGAGAAACAATTCTCAATTTTCCTTCAATTTTGACTAAAAGTTGTCTACAATAGAAATGTTGACCAATTTAATGAAAGTGTTATGGGCCTAAGAGTAGAAATTTGAATTGTTCTCCACCATAGGATAAATTGAGTGATCAATGGTGAGATGAGAGACATCCTAGGCTGAGCATATTTTACAATTACAAGACCCAAATTCAAGTCTTAAAAACAAATATATAATTGAAAGAAACAAATAGACCTAAACACTCAAGCAATTCGCTGAAAAATCCTAGCAGCATCCAAATGTTAACTTCAATCTCAACTGGACTTTGGTGTCTCATAGCTTTTGTATCCCTTTAAGTCTTCTTTAAAAATACACCAAGAGGAACTTAATCGAAGTTGTGTAGTCCAAGTTATGCTCAAAATACTGAACCCAGTTAGGCACCCTGTTGGAACATTCTGCCAGCATCCAAACATTAACTTCAAGCCTAATTTCCTCCTAGATGTATCCTGAACTGGACTTTGGTGTCTTCATAGATTTTGTATCCCTTTAAGTCTTCTTTAAAACGAAACCAAGAGCAACTTAATCATAGTTGTGCAGCCCAAGTTATTCTTGAAATACTGAACCTAGTCAAGCACCCAAAATAACAGTGAATTTATTTCAAGCCCAATTTGAAAGAGTAAGGTCCTTATTCTTCTTTGACTTTAACTTGATCATTTGACCTCCTCCTCTAGCTTTGATTTGAAAAGTTTTTAGGCTTTTTGAGATGGTCCTCCATCACCATGTGTGGCGAGCATGCCTAGATCTCATATTGCTAGCCTTGATAGGTTATAAGACATTTTCTAGTTGGTGGGACTTTATACTATGCTACGATGATTGTGCTCCCAATATGTCATTATGAACTTAAGTTGTGTAAGTCCACTAAGTATTGGAAAGTTGAGGTGGTAGCTATCTAGTAGGATAATAGACTAACTGGAGGATATGTAAGTGGAAACATGTGTGTACGGTAGTAGCCTTATCGGGAGGTGTATAGGGAGTTGTTTGTTTATAGCTTTAGTGTGTGTGAGTCTGGGACAATGCAAAAAAGGATTCACACTTATGCTTTAGTTTCAGGTTTTCTCAAAAATAAACCCTGTGACCTACTACTTGTTAGGATGGAGTGCCTTAACGATGCTTGGACTCCATAGGGTGATTTAGGCGAGAATCACTTCGTTAAACTCGTGCATACGATCCTATACTCTCTAAGACCTTTTAGATTCATCATGTAGACTTTAACTCTCAAGTGGGTGGGCACAACTCGAACCACCCTAACTGTGACCGCTCAACCCCTAAAGATTGTGGAGGTTTCCTCAAATTCATTTGTGTCTACTGATGTCGATGATATACTCTATGAGCCACCCCTATTATTGATTTCAGAGCTCGTTTCACTCAACTATTTGTCTGAATCATTAAAGTACGTACCTAAACCTCTTATTTAGGACTCAAAAGTATTAGAGCTAATAGTACTAGATTCATCCAATGATGTAGAGGAATCGTAGAAAGAGGAGCATGTAATAGAGGGGTAGAATTTAAGAGTCCTTTTACAAGAAAGTGAGATCTCTTTTTAATATCTACTAATAGACTAAGTGTGTTAGGACATACATATTTAAGTAGCCTAGAGTATTATTTTGATATAAACTTTTTTGTATAGGTTCTTAAAGGAAATACAAGTATTACCTTGTATATATTCTTTTGATTACCTTTACCGATCCTCTAAGGTCCTTAGTTGTGCCTTTAGTTTCATATTACATATACATAGCAATGTTTAGTTTTATTCTTTTCTTTTATGACGCGTTTCTTGTTTTAAGAAAAAGACAATTCTATTTTACTATAATTAATTAATAAAGGATTTGAAATTTCACATTAAAATAAAATTAGAAATTTAGGATGTTTCAATTAACTTAAAGTAAAATCTTAATATGGTGATTTTGAATTACATGATTGTACATATTTGATAGCGGTGGGTACTTCCATACCTTAACAAAACGGATCGTCTTTTCTGTTGAAACATAGTTTATTTACTTTCGGATAGTTAAATTTAAAAAAAAAAACAAAAGGGAAAGGTTGAATTATGTTTGAATAAAACTTTATAAAGCTTTTCACAAATTAAATTAAAAACATATATATTGAAGATAATTTTGTTTCTAGAAGACCGTCAAGTGAAATCCTATTGAAAGAAGTGAGAAAAACAGACCTTTTATCTTCTAGTTAAAATGTATTAAAAATGAAGTATGTTAAGAAAGTGTTTATTGTCCCAATAAGTGAAAAGAAAAGTAAAGGAAGAGGTAAAGGAATATAAAGGTTTATATTATTTTGCTATACTGAGTTTCGTTTAATATTTTTAAAATATTTGATGAATTTTAACTAATTACAACTAATTATAATTATTATTTTTTATAAAATTATTTCTCACTCAACTCAAATATTCTTTTCTATAAACTAATTTCTATCTCACAATTTATGTGATCTTATGACTAGTTTACTAATTAAGTATTTTTTTTAACTAATTCACTCCTTTGAACTTTTACAAAGAAATGAAGTTTGTGTATTTAATAAATAATTCTTAATAAATGAATATCAAAATTAGCTCAAAGTGTTTGAGTACTAAAATTTTTGAACAAAGTATTTATAAAAGATTACACTCAAAAATTTTATTCAAAATCAAAAGTTTTATCTAATACACGTAACTTAAAGATGTTTTATATCTCTTTCTCTTCGTAACTCTCTTTTAATATTTTATTTATTAAAAAATATATACATTGATTAATATTATTTGAATTATTTTTCCGAGAAAATGAATATAACTAAAAAGAGTAATCAACCATAATTTTGATAAGAAAATCAATTGTTATTATAATAATGACTTTCAGTTAAATATAGCTTTTATATATATATATATATATATATATATATATATATATATATATATAAAATCAATTTGCACCAGTGTATAAAATCATTTTATTTATATATCTAATAATATACATTTATTTTATATAAAAATTAGACACATTATAATTATTTAACACTGTAGCATGTTTTTATTTTATTCTTTTCTTTTAAAAAATATATTTTATTATAAAAATGATTTGTAATATTCTTTTAATAATTTTTTTTATAATAACTTTTTCTTAAACATATTATAAATGTGATAAATTTTTTAATCAACAATTATGAATGTATAATTTATATGATTATGTTACAATACATTTTTAGTATTTATGCTTAAACAATATAATAAAATATGCAGAATTTTTACTTAATTAAAAAATTCCTAAATATTTTATAACATTCATTTATCCTTCATCGCACGATTACAATCTAGTTTAAATATATATAAGATCTTCTAATTTCAAAAGTCCTCATTAACTTAAGTAGTTAGCTATTTTACTTGCATCTCATTGCTCCCTATACATCATTCTCAACTCCACCATGTATTCCGAACATCATCAAAGACCTTTCTCACATCAAAACAGACACATAAACTACAGAGTACCCACAACACCATTAAAACATATATTCACTGACTAGTAACAGCAAACACATTCACTTTTTTAGGTCACATTCCTATAATGAAATAAGTAAGGAGGTAATAATCACTTAAGTAAACATATTAAAAGAGAAACAAAAGATGAAGTCATTATTATCATTGAGACTTGATAAACTACCCTTACATGAGATAACTTGAAACACACTTATATGATTAACTTATCTGCGTGATATTTTACATTTTTTTAATGAAAAATTAAAAAATTTAATTTGAAGGTCTTATAAATTCAACATCATGAATAAATAATTGATGAAACAATTAAGCATGAAAAATTATATTAACGAAAAGGTTTTTAGAAATTCAGTTGAAATTAAATAATAATGAGTTGATAAATAAATTATATTTTAGATTAACTTTGTCTTTTCTTATCCATCTTACTTACATTCAACATTGCATTTCTGTAAATATTGTTTACGGTTTTATTCTCTTGAGTCAGAATAATATATTTATTTGGCACTAATAGGAAATTTACGAATATAGTTCAAAGAGTGAAATTAAGAGAGTTAATCAATGCTACCTTTCTAAAAAGTAGTATAAATTTAGAGTAAAAAATTTGCTACCTTGCCTATTTGGATTATTTTATAGCGTAATTATTATCAATTATATTGATTTTGAATGTATAATCAGTTTAGTTTAGCTTTTCTTTTCAACAAATAAAGATAATATATTAAACCGAAATATTTAAATACGTGGTTATTTAAATAGAATTGGAATAAAAATAGTGTTACAACTAGGGGTGGGTAAGCGGGCCGGCCCGCCCTTAAGACCCGCCCACAAAGGCCCGTGAAATGCTTGATCCGTCCCGCCCCGCCACACAATGCTAAGCGGACCTAATTTGGTGGTCCGCCTTCGCCTTGCGGGCCCCGCGGGCTAAACGGGTCAGTCCGCGGGCCTAGTTACTAAATTAAAAAAATGCTAAATTTGAAATTTTAAAAAAAATGTTAAAAGAAATGATATATTTTACTTCTTAAATTTTTAATAAAATAAGTCAACAACATAATCTTTTAATTATCTCCATCAAGAAATTTAAATTCATCACTACCTACTAAACCATTATCATGCAACGAGAAGTCTCGCATTTTATCATTAGAAGAAACACTATTAATAAAAAAAAGTTTTCCGCTCAATCCCTCATTCTTTCACAAAATCATATATAGCTTTGGTCATCTCACGTCCCGAATGTGGTGAAGGAAAATAAGAAAAATTAAGCATTTGACTATTTAACTTCTAATTTGCATCAACATATTGTGCAGTTAATGAAATATAACTCTAACAAATACAAATACAAGATGATGTCTACACATCATATTTCAGTGTTTTATTTTTTAGAATCATACAAATTGTTCACATTAATGGTAGCAACACGCCTAAAGAGTACCTTAATATAAGGATGCGAATACTGTAATAATTCTTTAAACCTCCTATATTCAACAATTCAACAATAGAGAATGGAAGATCATGTTCAATATGCATTATATATATCTCATCTCACATATCACACTGCGATAAAGTTTTTTAGTTTTTAATCTCCCACTATGAATCATTTTTCCATTATTAGAATTAGGAGAATAGATGGTGCGACGTGCGAGAAGATTGAGAGGCGGGAATTGAAATTAGGATTTTAATTTTCAACCTTTTAAATAATGCGGGTTTGCGGATCGTCCCGTGGACCCTGCGGGTTTGGCCCGCAAAATCTGCGGGTTGTGCAGGCGGACTTTTACAGACTATATCCCTAAATATTTTTAAAGAAATTGGTCCAAATCCGCACAGATCACAGGATCCACATACCAGCCTATGAACTTCCACCTATATACCCGCTCCTGGTTACAACCACCAGCAAAATACATAAAACCATGACTTCCTCGATATCACGGGAATCAAATATATTTTTAATTATTAAAAAAATGTAACAGAGGTATTATTTAAGTAAAATATAAAAATTACAATAGAGGAATCAAATATATTTTTATATATTTTTTTAACATTTTTCATCATCATTCCCTATCATCATTTATAATAATAATCACTAATTCATTTTTTATATTGTTGTAATTTATCCATATTGGTACGGTGAACAAATTCATCTTTCCTTTTCAATTGCAATAAATAAATCATAGAAGATGGTACGTGCATATTTATTCTGCAAGGTAAAAGAAGATATAATGATCATTGAATTAATGTCACTTGGTTCAAATTTGTGAGAAATAAGAAATTCGCAATCGACATAGTTTTTCAATTTGAATTTATAAACGATAATTCTAATATCATATATGTATCAAAAATTAAATATTGTGGAAAATTATTGTATAAATATTTATATTTCATTTTGTTGCTTTAATTAAAAACTATTTTAAATTATGAAATTAAAAGATATTATCAAAAACACAAAAATGATGCTTTAAAAAATATTATTTATAATTCATTAATTTTTATTTATTATAAAGTCATTTTTTCAACAAATATATATTATATTATAAAATTTTTATAAATAGAGAAAAGTCAATAATTTATTTCTATGACCTCACTGCATTAATCATGAGAATTAAAAACTACCACTCAAGATAAATAAAAAAATATTTGTATATGAGGGAATAGAGAAATTGTTGGACAATTAGAAATAAGATACATTTTTATTGATTATCAAAAAAATATTATGGTTAGTAAATTTAATTACTAAAAATTATATTATCTCTTTACAGATAAAAAATAATTACACAATAAAAAAAAATGTAATGAAAATTACCTGGATAGAACTGTGTAATCTTTGATTAAATTATAAATATTACCTGAAGTTGTTATACTTCACAATTAACAATGAGTAGTTATTTTGATTAGAAAAAGTATTAAGCCGATCAATTTAGGGTTGTGATACTTAACTAAACTATAATTTTTTTTTTTAAGTTGATCATTTTGGATGTTTTTCGATATTTACAATTTTTTTCGATTTTGATGTATTTCTTAGATAGTAAATAGTTTTTTAATGGTATAATATCTTATTTTTTAGTAAGAAATTTTTCAGATGTGCAATTAACAATCAAAAATAATTATTACTACCATATCATCTCAATAAAAAAATAATATTAATTATTTCATAGACTTTCACTTATAAGAGCTTGAAATCTTCTTTGATCAATTTTCTTTTTATTTTAAAAAACATATGCATAATAAATATTTTTAATTTATTGATACAGTTAGGGTGAAGACAATTCCATTTTATTTCTTTTGATAATATTTTAATTTTATTATATATAAAAAATTAAACTTATGATAAGTATTAGATATTTTAATATAAAATTATTGATCAAACTTTTTATAATCATTTTTACTTAAACATATTATAGATATTGTAAATTTTTTAATGAATAATAGTGAATTTTAAATTCATATTATTTGGTATGAAGTAATTTTATCAATTTTTAATTAATATTAAAATGATATCACTTTTAATTAATTAAAAAATAAAATAAAAGAAATTTTAATTTTATTTGATGTTTGATGTTTTAAAACTGTAATTGTTAATTACTAGATGCGCAGCTCATGAACAAAGTTTTGTCAGTGGCGGCGAGACAACAATTAAAAGTATATAAATAGCGAGACGTCATCCATTACGCTGTCAATGGAGTAGAACATAGAATGTTAACAACCTCAACATATAAATTTTATATTAACACAAAATATCATTGCATCTAGGACGTAGGAAGAGAATAAGTCAAGGTTTCAATAAAATCCATGATTCATATTTAAAGACTTAATTTATTTAATAAAAAATTGATTTAAACTTCTAAAAAACCTATTTAACTTTGAATAGGTCGGGTGGTTTAAATTTTTTAAGAAATTTCATAAGTTGGACAATTTGATTTGTTTATCTATTTAAATATAGTAACAAATTTAATATATATATATATATATATATATATATATATATATATATTATACTTTAAAATTGTTAAAATTTGTGTTTTGTAGCATTCAATAATTGTCAAATAAAGAATATATATTATCGATATTATGTAGCTAGCTAGGCCTAGATAGAAAAAAATGAGAATTTAATAAATAGATTATTTAAAAACAACTATGTTTCACTTGCGTAAACTTGCATGAATATCCAATAAATAGACTTTTAAGCAATATTTTTTAAATATTCAATTATCAATTTAAATAATTTTAAATAGACTAGTCGATTAAACTAAACTTTTAAGTAAGTAAAAAACTTTATATAATAAATAAAATTTGAAACGGAACTTTATATTTTTAACCTAATCCACGCTTAGACCTAATATATTCAACTTTACTTGACATTAATTATTTCCTCCTAACTGTATCTGACTTGTGAATACTCTCTAAAAGAGATTCTATATATACAAAATTTTTAAATATTTTAAATTATTCAGACGGAAGAAAATCTTACCCGACAATTTTAATTGAGGTTTTAAGATCGTAATTGGTGAGGTCAGCAGGTAAAAGAACATGAGCAAAGTCGACTTTGGCGGCGGCGCAGAACATTAACAATGAAATAAGGCCCACATAATGGGAACAACCTCTTGCTTTTTTATCTATAAATAGTTAAGCACCTATTGTTCTTCTTCGTTATTCTTTAATACTAATTTTGAGGCAATCATCAACTCTACACTTTGCAAGTAGCATCAAATGGCAGGTGAAGCTGATGTTCCCAACATTTCTCTTCTTACTCCTTACAAAATGGGTAACTTCAATCTTTCCCACAGGTATTCAAGCTATCATCATGGTCTAAGAGAGATTTCAATAAGTTCCAACATTTTGTGCACAAATTTTCTAATTAGATATTGATTTACGTTTGCCTGTAACTAAATTCAGAGTTGTTTTGGCACCAATGACGAGAATGAAGTCTTACAATTACGTTCCTCAGCCTCATGCTATTTTGTATTACTCTCAGAGAACTTCTCCAGGAGGTCTTTTGATAAGTGAAGCTACTGGTGTCTCTGAAACCGGTCAAGGGTAATAAATTTTTACTTTTAGATTTACTTGATGAATAAATAAAAATGAAGAAACCACTTAATGTGATTTTTTTTTCTGCTACTTTTGATGATCTATGTTAAGGTTTGTGCACACACCAGGCATATGGACAAAAGAGCAAGTTGAAGCATGGAAACCCATTGTGAATGCTGTTCATGCCAAAGGTGGTGTATTCTTTTGTCAGATTGTGCATGTTGGAAGGGTTTCAAGTCCAGGTATATGCTTCCCTTTTACTCTCAAAATAGAATTGAGGACATATGTGTTTGGTTTTACGTTGAATTGATCAAAATCAAGTGGAACTAACAGCTAATTAAAGTAGTTTTAGGTATATATTTGATTGTTTAATCTCATGTTTTTGAATAATTAATTTAATTTTAGCATTCTTACCCCTAAAATAATAACCCCCAAGCCAACAAAATTCATGTGGGAAATTGCGGTTAAAGATTGTGCTAGCTAAAGTAAATCATTGCTGTTACTTGTTGGAGTGATTGTGTTTGCAATCAACCAAACTAGTTGGTCTCAACGTAAAGTGGAAGTGATTGTAGATGTTGATATTGAGCACTATGCTGTCAGGGGGTAACTATGATTTTCTATTCTTTTTTTATAATTATTATTTTGGTTTTTTGAAAATGGGTAACTAGTTACTATATTGTGATTTTTCATATACAAATGAACACAACGTTGCATGCTCAATCTATGTTCAATTGTAACAGATTTTCAGCCAAATGGGCAAGCACCAATATCTTCTACCGACAAGCCACGTAAAGATCAACTCACACCACCAAGGCGGCTAAGGACAGATGAAATTCCTGATATTGTCAATGACTTTAGACTTGCTGCTAGGAATGCTATGGAAGCTGGTATTTTCAAATTATAACATAATCTTTTACACATGTGCTAACTGCAAAGACGTTCAAATTTGACCATAAATCAATTTTCCACACATGTGCTAACATGTTTAACTTTGACCATAAATAAATTGTGATAAGATCTTCAATTTTTACCATAAATCAATTTCCCAAACATGTGCTAAGATGTTTTCCACAAATGGATGTGCAGGTTTTGATGGGGTTGAGATACACGGGGCGCATGGTTTCCTAATTGAGCAATTCATGAAAGACAAAGTGAATGATCGAAGTGATGAATACGGTGGATCCATTGAGAACCGTTGTCGATTCGCTTTGGAAGTGGTAGAGGCTGTTGTGAAGGAGATAGGAGCAGAAAGAGTTGGACTTAGACTATCCCCTTTCACAGAACATGAAGAATCTGATGATTCAGACCCCGAAACATTGGGGCTCTACGTGGTTAATGCACTCAACAAATACAACATTCTCTATTGCCACGTGGTGGAGCCAAGAATGAAGAATCCTATTGAAATAGTTCAGAGTTCTCAAAGTCTTGTGCCAATGAGAAAAGCCTTTAAAGGCACTTTTATAGCTGCAGGAGGTTATAATAGAGAAGATGGAATCAATGCTGTGGCTGAAAATAGAACAGATCTTGTTGCTTATGGTCGTGTGTTTTTGGCTAATCCAGACTTGCCAAAGAGATTTGGGTTAGATGCACCTCTCAACAAGTACAACCGTCAGACTTTCTATACTCATGACCCAGTTATTGGTTACACTGACTATCCATTTCTTGAATGAAACCAATCAGGGTCATCGACACTATTCTCTGTAACACAAATTTATCAACACCAAATTACTACAAAACAATAAGAAGGAGTGGAAGATGATGAGATAAATATATAAATATAATAAATGTGATGATTTATAGATACAGAGAAATAATAAATAGTTATACAGAAATAATATGTAATGATAAAGTGTATGATATTTTAGAATATTTAAATGTTATTACTTATTCTTTAACAAAACTTGCGTTATGCTTTTTGCAATATGTCTGGTTGTTGCAGTACGCATTATGCTTCACATCTTTCTTTACATATAGTTTTATTTTTGTCTGTTTGCAGAGCATGAAATCAAAGAAAAACTAGATCGTAGAGAAGATTTGAATATAATATAAAATTGTTCCAATTTTAATTCTGGCTAGATATATTATATAATTATATATCAGATTAAATAAATTATAAATTATATTTAGTACTCATATTACGTTAAAGTAATTCTACAGGATTTCAAATTAAAAAAAGAAAAGAAATATTATTAAATATTTTATATGGAAACGTGTTAAATACTTGTAAAAAATAGTTTTGACGTGGATAATAGGTTCTTCCCGGAAATAATATACGTGATCTCTGTAAGAAAAACAAAATTTATAATATTGAGTATGTAATTTAAAACTATTTTGTAATAAAAATATATTTAATAAATTATTTCTAATCTATTTATTGATATCTATGTAAGAAAAATTTAATATTTTATTAAGATATTATTTGAAAAAAAAATTCATAGTAAGTATAGAATTAAATAGTATTTTGAAATAAATCTATTTTAAATTAATTTTTAGTATAAAAATTTCAGCACCGTAATATGAATAATATTCAAGAACATATTTTTAACTATTTTATACAAATTATGAGTATAAATAATTTTGCACGATTTCAAAGTATACCATGCATTAAAAAAATATTGATGTTTCTTAAACCGCAGCAAACAAAATATAATATTTTTGGATAATATTGTCATGATTTGGTACTTTTATTTGTATTTCTAACTGTCATAATATTCAAATATTTTTATATATTCTCATTTATTAATATCACTGTAATAATTTTCAAATTTTATCAATTTCATAATATATAAGAATTTAGATATAATTTTTTAATTTATAATATTAACTATATTTTTAAATAAATTAATTTAAATTTTTATTATTTTTCACTACATTAAACTTAAAATATTAATTATAATATAAATAAATATAATATTTATTACATGCACTTAATTCAAAATAAAATATAATTGCATATCAAATTTTAAATTATTAATAATATTACAAATAATTTATAAATAATAATTATAGTATTAATAATTAACAATATTTCTAATCATCAACATCAATTTGATTTTTTTCTGTCTTAGTTTTCTAATTTATTTTTCTACTTATCGATTGACATATTATTTAAATGTTCATCCATTTAACTTTCCATACGAATTAGATTAATTTAATGGACGAAAAAAATGTATATTTTTTTTGGTCCGCAAGTATTATAATTTTAACTAATTAGATATTACATGGAATCAGTTTCTAAATATACGTGAAAAATTGTAGTATTTTTTTAATAAAATATATTCAAATAATATTCATTTAAATTGAAAGGAATAGAAAAATACTTACTTTAATCATCCAAATTTCTTATTTCTAATCAAATTGATTATCATCAATAGAAAATTAATTATTTTTTTATTTTAATGATGTCTTATTTATTTTAGTTTTATTCTAGAGTTCATGGTTGCATTCTTAAATATATTTATGGAACTAATGTTATTAAAAAAAAATAATTGAGTTTGGAATTACCTTGAACTCCTTCTTTAGCTACAGGGTTTGTACACAACAACATTCAACTACAAAATACTTGACTTCACCGGATGAGAGAGCTACACAAACCTACTTCTTACATTGCCAAGTTATTAGTGAATCTTCGAGCAAGTGGAAGGTACCACTTATGTTTTTGAGTTTAACTAGAAACCTGCAAAGTTGGAATCTTATAAGTGTACAAGGTTTAATTACTTATCTTAGGATACTATAAATCGACATTTTTTTTCTTGGAGATATTGGTTAGATTCTTTTTACAATTCTAAGATGTGATTCTTTAGTACATGAATGAAATCTAGTGCACGTAAAAATACTTAGCATTATATTGGGACTAGCCATTAGATAGAGAATTGAATCAATCATACATTGATACCTTGTTTCTTCTACAAAATAGTTGGAGGTGTCTATTGGAGTTAGTGTCTCCTAACAGTTATCCATCTCAAATCTATTTATCAATTCCTTGTAAAATTTGGCTTGAGCAATGAATGTCCTCTACTTAGTTTGTTTGATTTAAAGTCTAAGAAAAAATGTAATAAACCTTGGTCAAAAGTGTTCAATAAGAAACTTCTCAAGCCTATTATATCAAGATCTAAGTGTCTGTTTTAGTTCATAAAGAACTTTCTTCAATTTGTACACATGATTAGGAAACTAAAAATTTATAAAACCAGGTGTTTGTTCAACAAATATTTTATTGATGAATCTATTTAAAAAGACACTTTTTACATCCATTTGATAGAAAGTAAAGTTTTCATATAAGCATATGTAAGACAGAGTCTTATGACTTCAAGTTTCGATATTGTAGCAAAGGTTTCATCAAAATTTATACCTTCTTAATTGTACCCTTTAGCTATCAATCTAACCTTATTGTTAGTAATCATGCCAATTTAATCAAGTTTGTTTCTAAACACCCACTTAATTTCTATCATTCTAGCATAGGGGTTCGAAAATGTTCTTATACATCATTCCTAACAAATTGATTCAACTCATCTTGCATAGTATTTGTCCAATAACCATTGCTTAAAACATCATTCACATGTTTTTTGTTCAATTTGAGACACATATGCAACAAAATTGCACAAGTTAGTAAGTGAGGATCAAGTTTACTTCCTTTGAGATATCGCCAATGATATTGTTAAGAAAGAGATCTCTTAAAGTTCTTCATTCCTTTGACAACTTTTCATATGTTGTTTGAAGGGGGTCTTGAATTGGTTCATGCTCACTTTCATCTTTTTGATCAACATCTTCAATATTTTGTTCTTTATTTTCAAAAGATGCATTTTTCTCAAAGGAAAGAGAGATTAGATTCATCACAAAAAATATGGAAAGTTTCTTCAACACATAGGTTAAATACCCTATAAGCTTCGTCATGCATTGAGTATCCTCACAATATTGCTTCATCAGCTTTTGCATCAAACTTGTCAAGGTTATCTTTTCAATTATTTAGTACAAAGTATTTAAGTCCAAAAACCTTTAAGTGTGAAATGTTATGTTTTCTTTCTTTGTAGAGTTCATGTGGTGTTTTATCTAAGATAAGTCTAATAAGAAGTGTAAAAGACAAAAACACAAGAAGAGGGTTTAATTGTGTTAATAAAAAAAATTTTCTTTTGTGTCTGTTGTTTTCAAAGTGTCAAACGCAACTTCGTCTTTCTTTAACGGTTGATTTTAATGTTCAAAAGGTTTAAGTAGATTACTCCCCAGTTAGTCTCAAGAACAATAAAAACAGATAAGGATGAAGATGTTTTTATACTAGTTCATCTTAAGCAGACCACGTCCAGTTATTTAGCAACTCGCTAAGTTTTCACTATCAACCGTGAAATAGTTACAAGTATTCTTTGCACCCAGCCACTTCTGGCTATACAAATATTCTTTGATCCTAACCTTCTTAGGCTAAACAACTAGGTATTCTTTGGAATACAACCTCCTTAGGCTAATACAAAGGTATTCTTTGAAACGCAGCTTCCTCAGGCTAGGGAACCACAAAAGTGGATTTTGAAAGATGTTCTAAGAGAAAAATCCTCTACGCAGATAGGTGTTTTACAATTGAAGAACAATACTTAAGAGCAATAGAGAAAAACTTGAATAGATAGCTTTTTAAGCGTAATTTTTGATGGTACCTTTGGGTGAATCTAGAGGGGGGTGAATAGATTCTAGTTCACTTTGACCTATTTTTCGTGAGTTACAAATTCCTTTTAATTCAAACAAAGTATATTCAAGTTGCAGCAGAAATATCAAAGGAATTATCAATAGCAAATATGTAATCAATATTCAGTTTATACAATGTGTATCTACCCTTTCCAGTTGAAGTTGATTACCAAGTTAATTACTGAGTTAATTACCAATTTACCAAACAAATTGCAGAAGTTAAACAATGATAGCAGCAATATATGGTAAATGATAAAGAGTGTAAGGAAGAAGAAGAGTGCACAGTGATTTATACTGGTTCAGCCAACTGCCTACATCCAGTCCCAATCCAACAACTGTTGCAATTGGTTTTCCACTATCAAATGATCCCTTTTGTGTTCTATTACATTCACTCTGCAACTAGCAACACAAAAACGAAATCAAAACACCCAAACCAGTTCTTTAACCCAAAGAACTGTCCTTCACTGATTTTGGAACACCCAAAATCAAACCTTTGAGAAAACACTTCTCAAACTCTTACTCTATCCAGAGAGACCTCTCTCCTAGAGTAATAACTCAACAATCAAATTGACAAACAAAAGATCAGTTTAGAAAACACCTGGAGTGTAGATTCTGATCACAATTTAATAGAACTTTGAATATCACCCAATGACTATAGTTGCCTTTTTCTCAAAACTCTTTCAAGAACTCTTGAAGTTCTTAGTGATTTCTCTTGAAGAAAAATGATAAGCTCTCTTAGAGAGGATTTGAAAGTGTATATACTTTTCTGAAAATGGATTTCAAGTCTTTCAAGAGTGTTTTCAAATCTGTACAAATAACTCTATATATATAAAAAAAAACTGTTTTTGGTTTTCAAAATAGCCTCCTTTTATAGAGTAAGATGAAGCCTCAATTGTTGACAATTTGATGCCTCAAATTTCAAACAATTGGAGCCTATGTTTTCTGAACGTTGGGGCATTAAATTTTAGAACGTTGGAGCCTCAAAAATTGACTTTTATGAAGTTTAAAATTGATTGGAATAATTGGGGAATCAAGTGGGATGTTAGAAAAATCATTTTAGGCAACTTTTAATCTTTCTCTGCGGTGGTAATCGATTACAGATCGTGGTAATCGATTACTGCCGAGATGAAATTCATTCTGGGTGATTTTCTTCACATGGTAATCGATTACAGCCTTATGGTAATCGATTACTGGCTCGTGGTAATCGATTACAGCCTTATGGTAATCGATTACTCCATTGTAACTCTTAGATTTTGAAATGTTGGAGTTACTTTCGTCTGTTCTTTTACTTCCCAGGTCAGACGATGTAGTTTATTAAGACTGCATGAGTAGTCTTGAAGTTTCGTCTTATCCTTCCATCTTAGATTTCACTTTATGGTAAGACGAAGACTTTAGCTTGAGTAGTCTTGTGGATGTATCGTCACGATCTTCACTTCCCGGAGACGACGATGCAATTCTTCAGACTGAATGAGTAAACTTTGAAGTCTATCATCTGATGTATATCGTCTGATATGTATCGTCTGATATATATCGTCTGATATGTATCGTCTGATACCTATCGTCTGATATGTATCGTCTGATACCTTTCGTCTGTACCCTTTCGTCTGTACTCTTTCGTCTGTACCCTTTCGTCTGTACCCTTTCGTCTGGTACCCTTTAAATTCGTACCCCCTTTAAATCTGGACCCTTTAAATCGTCTGGTACCCTTTCGTCTGATGTATCGTCTGATGGATTTTCAAACAAAGAACAACACATACATTCCTATTCTAACCAATCAATACACATGAAAAAACTCCTAAATACATTCATCTAAGAAAACCAAAATTACATTACATCAAAATCAAAAATACCAAGAGAGACACCAAAGCCTCATCAAGCTTTAGTTCTAACAATCTCCCCCTTTTTGGTTTTGATGTACCAAATATCAACAAGGGTTTTCTTTGGAGTTTTTAGAATATGTGTTGATCTTCTAAAATTCCTGCAATTGATAGAAATAACCAAATACATAGTATATTGCAGTTTCACCATACATTCCATTATGTATCAGAGCAATATCATATAGAATCATTCATTCATAAGACATGATTCAGTTCATATTCAAAGACTAATGACCAGGATAATTGAAGACATTGCAGATTTTAAACCATAAAAAAAATTCAGTTTGTTCATAATAAACAGAGCACTACCAGAATTTCTATTTCTCCCCCGATCTAGGATAGCCTATGATTTCTCTCCCCCGTCTTAGAATAACCTATGATTTCTCCCCCTATTTGGTATATCAATAAGCAAAAAGGGAATCTATAGGAAAGGAACACTACATAGTATCAAAACGAGCATGAAGAGATTCCATCATTTCCTTGAGCTCTTGGAAGCGCTCTTCGTTTGCTTCGTCTACCTCTTCTATGCGTTTCTCAATCTCGTCCAATCTATCAATGACAATGGACTCGAAGCGTGACTTGGGGATGTATTCCCCTGCAATCTGAATCATCATCATCTGGATGTGATTGAGATGCATCTCCTTCTTGTTCTTTGTTGCTCTGGTTGTGCTTCCTCCTTGGTATCCATCCAAAGATCGGTCTGTACCAATCTCATCATTTTTAATGCTCTTTCACCTATGATGTGAATGTCCTTTACCAGCTCTCTATGTTCATTTGTGACATCAACTTGAAAATACTCAAGTACACGTGAGATGAACAGAGAGTAGGGACACTTATTATCCATGAATTTCTTTGCCTTTAGCATGTTGTCCATCACAACATAAGGCCAATCAATCTGAATCCTATTCTTCAGAGCAGAAATTATCACTAAATCTTCTTCAGTTAATTGGGCATGGTTGGCTCCTCTTGACCAATATCCAACAAATGGTGTAATGTAAAAGTCTATCATCGGCATTCAACCCACCAATATTATATGTGATTTTCTTCCTATTCTCTTTTCTAGCGGCCTTTTCTCGCTTCCCAAATTTGGGGATTTCTCAAAAACTCATATAAACAGAATCTTTGTTAAGATGGATTCCTTGTTCTTTCAATAATTCAAATGTGGGTCTAATACCCTCCTCTCTGAATCCAGCAATTTGAAAGAATAAATCTCTAGAGAAAATGATGGGTTTGCCTTTTACCTCAGACTCAAGCATTTCGGAATCATCGTCTGGTCGAAGGTTGGAGTAGAATACTCTCACCAAATCGGGATAGATGTAACCCTTCGGACTAACGAACTTCTCAAGATTTTGTTCCCCGAAGCGTTTGAAAGATAAACCCTTCAAGTATCCAGCCACATTGTATCCAAAATTTTTGCGGGAACAAGCTCATTTCCTGCATACTTGCCATAGAAGAGTTTTTCTTGAGCTTTAGAGGTGAACCATGGGTGAATGTGTTCCTCCATGGTTTCTTCGAGTTGAGGAGTTCTTCCTTTTGGAAGATGATTCTCCCTTCTTTGAACGAGATGGAACACTTGAAGTGGATTTGTGACCCATGTGTTTGGTTCGTTTTCCTTTTCCTTGACCTTCCATGGATGAATTGAAGAAGAAGATGAAGAGTTTCTAGAGAGAGATGAGAGAGTTTTAGAGAGAGAAAGGGGTTCTATGGTTTGGATTTGATTAGAATGAACCCTAAAATCTAAATCCCTCATTAAACCTCTCAAATTTTGGTCTAGATTCGTTGAATCTTGAATTGAATTTCGAGAAGAGGCCCATTAGCACTTGAAGTAAGCTCTCGGATGCGATGTGTAATCGATTACCATTGTATGATAATCGATTACTAGAGTAATCTAAAGAGGGTTTTTTCGACTCGGTAATCGATTACCATTAGGTGGTAATCGATTCTACTATAAAGCAAATTAAAGATTTGCCTAAAACGAGCATGGTAATCGATTACCGTGTGTGGTAATCGATTACTACGAGTAATCCTAAAAACACTTAATTTTCCATATTCTAATTGTGTTGGTCATATCTATTGAATGTAATGAATTCATATCATGTTAAAGCATTATGAATGAGTATTCTTACTATGTTTAGGGAGTTCAAGAGGTGTTCTTCACTTAGTATACCAAGATTGGTTCTAAGTTTGAAGAATCTCTCCTTTGGCAAAGGTTTTGTGAAGATATCTGCGAGCTGATTCTCCGTATCAATAAACTCTACATTGCAATCTCCTTTCTCAACATGGTCTCTTATGAAATGATGTCGCACCTCAATGTGCTTTGTTCTAGAGTGTAAGACTGGGTTCTTAGTGATACTAATTGCACTTGTGTTGTCACACTTGATAGGGATATGATCAAGCTTTAGTCCAAAATCCTCAAGTTGTTGCTTTAACCAAATGGTTTGAGCACAGCAGCTACCAGCAGCAACATACTCGCTTCGCCGTTGATAAAGCAACGCAAGCTTGTTTCTTGCTATACCAAGAGACTAAGCATTCTCCAAACAAGTGACATACTCCACTTGTGCTTTTCCTATCGGTTTTGCATCCAAAAAATCTGCATCACTAAAACCTACCAGATTAGGGGATGTTCCTTAGGATACCATAAACCACGAGTTTATAGTTCCTTTGAGATATTTTAAGATTCTCTTAACAAAGATTCATATGTGATTGTTTAGGTGCAGATTGAAATCTTGCACAAACACGAACATTATGAACATTATGTCGTCGCTTTGCTGTAAGATATAAAAGTGATCCTATGATCCCTCTATATTTGGTTTGGTCTACTCCTAGTCCCGCAAAGCATCATTATCTAAATAGAGATTAGGTGACATAGGGATATTAGAGATTTTACAACTCTCCATGTCAAATTTCTTCAGTAATTCCTTAGTGTACTTTGCTTGATGAATGAGGATTCCTTCCTTTAGTTGTTTGACTTGCAGTCCTAGGAAGAATTTGAGTTCTCCCATCATAGACATGTCAAACTCACCCCTGCATGCTATCCACAAATTCTTTACACGAGAGATTGATTGGTTGATCCAAAAATGATATCATCAACATATACTTGAACCAATAAAATGCAGTTAGACTTCTTTCTAATAAAGAGAGTCTTATCAACATTTCCTCTGTGATACCCTTTTGACAACAAAAATGTACTTAATCTTTCATACCATTGTCTAGGGGCTTGCTTAAGACCATAGAGGGCCTTCTTAAGTTTATATACATGCTCAGGGTAACTAAAGTCAATAAATCCAGGAGGTTGTGAAACAAAAACTTCCTCATTGATATAGCCATTCAGAAAAGCACTTTTAACATCCATTTGATATAGTTTAAAATCATGAATGCGAAAAAGGCAAGTAAAACTCTCACACTTCTAACCTAGCAACAGGGCATAAGTTTCATCAAAATCTATTCCTTCTTGTTGGTTATAACCCTTTGCTACTAGTCTTGCTTTATTCCTAACCACTTTACCATTCTCATCTAGCTTATTTTTAAACACCCATTTTGTTCCAATTATATTCATATCTCTATTAAAAGGAACTAATTCCCAAACATCATTCCTTTTAAATTGATTTAACTCCTCATGCATAGCATTCATCCAAAATTCATCATTAATAGCATCATCAACACAAGAGGTTCAAATTGAGATACGAAAGCATAATCATCACGAGAACATGTTATAGGAAGATCTAGTAGATACTCCCTTATGGATGTCACCAATGATGTTGTCAAGAGAAAGATCTCTTGGTTTCCTCCATTCTTTTGGCTGGTCATGAGAAGTGGTTGGTGGATTTTGCTTTTTCTTGAGGTTTGCTCTTCTTGCTATCTTCACCTGTTTCTACATCATCATCAACAAGAACACTTCCTTTTTGGGGATGGTTAGATTCATCAAACTTTACATGCACAGATTCCTCAATGCACATTCTTCTTTTATTGTAAACTCTATATGCTTTACTAGTTGAAGAATACCCAATAAAAACACCTCATCCGCCTTGGCATCAAACTTACCAAGAGGTTCTTTGCCATTATTTAGAACAAAACATTTGCAGCCAAATACCTTAAAATGAGAGATATTAGGCTTTTTGTCCTTATAGAGTTCATAGGGGTTTTCTTTAAAATGGGACGAATCACAATTCTATTTAGAACATAGCAAGCGTGGAAAGCTGCATCATTAAAAATATTTAGGCAAATCATTTTCATTCAACATAGTTCTAGCTAGTTCTACTAAAGATCTGTTTTTCCTTTCAACAACTCCATTTTGTTGTGGAGTTCTTGGAGCAGAAAAGTTGTGATTAATTCCATATTTTTCACAGAATTTTTCAAAATATTCATTTTCAAATTCACCTCCATGATCACTCCTAATGGACTTAATTTTCAAATCTTTTTCGTTTTGTATCCTTTTGGCAATAATTTTGAAAACTTTGAAGACATTGTCTTTACTTGGTATAAATGCAACCCAAGTAAATCTAGAGTAGTCATCTACTAAAACTAGTCCATATAGGTTTCCACCTAAACTAGCAGTTCTAGAGGGTCCAAACAAATCCATGTGCAATAGCTCAAGTGGTCTAGAAGTTGAAATAATATTTTTAGATTTAAAAGAGTTTCTAGACTGCTTGCCCTTTTGACATGCATCACATAGACCTTCTCTATTGAACTTTAAGTCAGGTAACCCTTCTACTAAGTTTTTAGATGACAGTTTATTAAGTTGATGAACATCAATATGTGCTATACGTCTATGCCAAAGCCAAGATAAATCATCATTTGATGTAAGGCATGCATGATATGATGATGAATGATTAAGTTCAAGGATGTAGATGTTATCATGTCTCTTACCAACCATTAGTACCTCATTTGATTCACTGCTACAAATTTTGCAGCTTCCTTGATCAAATGACACATGATAACCTTTGTCACGAGTTGGCTAATACTCGAAAGATTGTATCTCAATCCTTCTACAAGCGATACATCTTCAATGACGAGGATTGGATTTGTCTCCAACAAGACCAATACCCGAAATTTTCCCTTTGTTATTATCTCCATATACTACCGAGCCAGATTCTTTGGATTTGAAGGAGATAAAATTGCTCTTGTCACCAGTCATATGTCTTGAGCAGCCACTATCCAAATACCAAGTTGAGTGTTTGGCTCTCAAGCACACCTACACAGAAAAAGATATCATTTTGATTTTGGTACCCAAATCTTTTTGGGTCCATGAATGTTAGTGCAGTGATTATCTTTCCTAATCCATTTAAACAAGCCATTAGAAATTCCTTTCTTTCTAATCATGCAATTATAAGATGTGTGTCCAGATTTCATACAATAACTGCATGGAAAAGTTCTGTTATTGTTGGTTTGTTTAAATGCAAAGAACTTCTTATTATTAGTTTTCAAAGAGGCATCTACAGATTTACACTTTGAGCAGGGTAGTTTTAATGCAGCATTTTCTTTTTCCAAATTTTGAACATTAGTTTTTAAAACAGAAATTTCATTTTCTAAATCAGAAATATTGTTTTTCAAAACTTTGTTCAATTTTTCTATTCTTTCAGCTTCCTTAAAGAGTTCACAAAAAGCATTATATAACTCATCATAATCTTGTACAGATGAATCGGAATCACTTACCTCATCATCCGTAGTTGGATTTGCCATGAGACATAGATTTGCTTCTTCATTGTCACTCTCACTCGAGGATGAAGAGTCATTTTCTTCCCAAGCAATGTAGCCCTTTTTCTTGCGGAATTTGTCCTTCTTGGGTCGATCCTCATGTTCTACTCTTCTTGGTTCATTCTTTGTTATTTTTCTTCATGTTGGGACACTCCGATTTGTAGTGACCCATCTTTCCACACTCATAACACGTGACCTTTGAAGACGAACCTTCATTCCTCTTGAAGCCTTTTCTTGAATTGTTGAATCTCCTTTTATCATTGTTCTTTCTCATGAACCTTTTAAACTTTCTTACCATGAGATTCATATTCTCTTCTTCTGATTCACTTCCACAGCATGATGAGTCACTCTCACTAGCTGTGTCTTCCATCTTTAGTGCTAGACCTTTGGCTTTCTTATGTTTTTGTTCTTCATCAGCAATGCGAGACATATCCATCTCATATTCTCTTAGTTTGCCAAATAGCTCTGCACTTGTCATTGCGACAAGATTCTTTGACTCGGTTATGGTTTCCACGGTGGATTGCCATTTTCTATTTAGAGACTTTAGAATCTTGACATTCACTTCTTCTTCTACGAAGCTTTTGCCAAGTCCCTTGAGATGATTGATGATGTGTATGAACCGTTTCTGCATCTCCATTATGGATTCTCCTTGCAACATTCTGAAGGTTTCATACTCTTGGATCAAGGTATTCTTCCTTGCCCTTCGTACTTCCGTTGTACCTTCATGAGTTACCATGATAAGCTCCCAAGCTTCTTTTGCTTTGTTGTACAAGCGAGAAATTCTAAAAAATTCATCGAGTTAAGAAGCGAGAATGTATAATGTTTAAAGCTTTAGCATCATTTTCAGCTCTCCTAATTTCTTCTCGGTTCCCACTTCTCAAATGGTTTTTCTAATTCATTTCCATCAACTATATATGTGGGGATTTTGAAATCGATTACAACAACTTGCCAAATACTTCTATGAATAGACTCCATAAAGATTTTCATCCTAACTTTCCAAAAAGGATAGTTATCACCACAAAACAGAGGAGGTCTATTAATAGAGGCACCTTCAGCAAATGGTAATTGATTACTGGCCATTATGGATCAAATTCTAGAGCAACTTACTAGAAGTAGCTTTGATACCAATTGATGGTCCCTTTGGGTGAATCTAGAGGGGGGGTGAATAGATTCTAGTTCACTTTGGCCTATTTTTCGTGAGTTACAAATTCCTTTTAATTCAAACAAAGTATATTCAAGTTGCGCAAAATATCAAAGGAATTATCAATAGCAAATATGTAATCAATATTCAGTTTATACAATGTGTATCTACCCTTTCCAGTTGAAGTTGATTACCAAGTTAATTACTGAGTTAATTACCAATTTACCAAACAAATTGCAGAAGTTAAACAATGATAGCGGCAATATATGGTAAATGATAAAGAGTGTAAGGAAGAAGAAGAGTGCACGATGATTTATCTTGGTTCGAAATAATGCCTACATCCAGTCCCAATCCAACAACTGTTGCAATTGGTTTTCCACTATCAAATGATCCCTTTTGTGTTCTATTACATTCACTCTGCAACTAGCAACACAAAAACGAAATCAAAACACCCAAACCAGTTCTTTAACCCAAAGAACTGTCCTTCACTGATTTTGGAACACCCAAAATCAAACCTTTGAGAAAACACTTCTCAAACTCTTACTCTATCCAGAGAGACCTCTCTCCTAGAGTAATAACTCAACAATCAAATTGACAAACAAAAGATCAGTTTAGAAAACACCTGGAGTGTAGATTCTGATCACAATTTAATAGAACTTTGAATATCACCCAATGACTATAGTTGCCTTTTTCTCAAAACTCTTTCAAGAACTCTTGAAGTTCTTAGTGATTTCTCTTGAAGAAAAATGATAAGCTCTCTTAGAGAGGATTTGAAAGTGTATATACTTTTCTGAAAATGGATTTCAAGTCTTTCAAGAGTGTTTTCAAATCTGTACAAATAACTCTATATATATAAAAAAAAAAAAACTGTTTTTGGTTTTCAAAATAGCCTCCTTTTATAGAGTAAGATGAAGCCTCAATTGTTGACAATTTGATGCCTCAAATTTCAAACAATTGGAGCCTATGTTTTACGAACGTTGGGGCATTAAATTTTAGAACGTTGGAGCCTCAAAAATTGACTTTTATGAAGTTTAAAATTGATTGGAATAATTGGGGAATCAAGTGGGATGTTAGAAAAATCATTTTAGGCAACTTTTAATCTTTCTCTGCGGTGGTAATCGATTACAGATCGTGGTAATCGATTACTGCCGAGATGAAATTCATTCTGGGTGATTTTCTTCACATGGTAATTGATTACAGCCTTATGGTAATCGATTACTGGCTCGTGGTAATCGATTACAGCCTTATGGTAATCGATTACTCCATTGTAACTCTTAGATTTTGAAATGTTGGAGTTACTTTACGTCACGTTCTTTTACTTCCCAGTCGACGATGTAGTTTATTAAGATCTGCATGAGTAGTCTTGAAGTTTAAATCTTATCCTTCCATCTTAGATTTCACTTTATGGTAAGACGAAGACTTTAGCTTGAGTAGTCTTGTGGATGTATCGTCGATCTTCACTTCCCGGAGACCAGACGATGCAATTCTTCAGATGAATGAGTAAACTTTGAAGTCTATCATCATCGATGTATATCGTCGATATGTATCGTCGATATATATCGTCGATATGTATCGTCGATACCTATCGTCGATATGTATCGTCGATACCTTTAAATCATGTACCCTTTAAATCAGTACTCTTTAAATCAATACCCTTTAAATTCGTACCACCCTTTAAATCTGGTACCCTTTCGTCACCGTACATTTTAAATCTGGACCCTTTAAATCTGGTACCCTTTTTCGTCGATGTATCGTCGATGGATTTTCAAACAAAGAACAACACATACATTCCTATTCTAACCAATCAATACACATGAAAAAACTCCTAAATACATTCATCTAAGAAAACCAAAATTACATTACATCAAAATCAAAAATACCAAGAGAGACACCAAAACCTCATCAAGCTTTAGTTCCAACAATCTCCCCCTTTTTGGTTTTGATGTACCAAATATCAACAAGGGTTTTCTTTGGAGTTTTTAGAATATGTGTTGATCTTCTAAAATTCCTGCAATTGATAGAAATAACCAAATACATAGTATATTATAGTTTCACCATACATTCCATTATGTATCAGAGCAATATCATATAGAATCATTCATTCATAAGACATGATTCAGTTCATATTCAAAGACTAATGACCAGGATAATTGAAGACATTGCAGATTTTAAACCATAAAAAAATTCAGTTTGTTCATAATAAACAGAACTACCTTACCAAATTTCTATTTCTCCCCGATCTAGGATAGCCTATGATTTCTCTCCCCCGTCTTAGAATAACCTATGATTTCTCCCCCTATTTGGTATATCAATAAGCAAAAAGGGAATCTATAGGAAAGGAACACTACATAGTATCAAAACGAGCATGAAGAGATTCCATCATTTCCTTGAGCTCTTGGAAGCGCTCTTCGTTTGCTTCGTCTACCTCTTCTATGCGTTTCTCAATCTCGTCCAATCTATCAATGACAATGGACTCGAAGCGTGACTTGGGGATGTATTCCCCTGCAGCTGAATCATCATCATCTGGATGTGATTGAGATGCATCTCCTTCTTGTTGCTGTTGCTCTGGTTGTGCTTCCTCCCTTGGTATCCATCCAAAGATCGATCCTGTACCAATCTCATCATTTTTAATGCTCTTTCACCTATGATGTGAATGTCCTTTACCAGCTCTCTATGTTCATTTGTGACATCAACTTGAAAATACTCAAGTACACGTGAGATGAACAGTAGTAGGGACACTTATTATCCATGAATTTCTTTGCCTTTAGCATGTTGTCCATCACAACATAAGGCCAATCAATCTGAATCCTATTCTTCAGAGCAGAAATTATCACTAAATCTTCTTCAGTTAATTGGGCATGGTTGGCTCCTCTTGCAGCCAATATCCAACAAATGGTGTAATGTAAAAGTCTATCATCAGCATTCAACCCACCAATATTATATGTGATTTTCTTCCTATTCTCTTTTCTAGCAGCCTTTTCTGCTTCCCAAATTTGGGGATTTCTCAGCAAACTCATATAAACAGAATCTTTGTTAAGATGGATTCCTTGTTCTTTCAATAATTCAAATGTGGGTCTAATACCCTCCTCTCTCGAATCCAAAGAATTTGAAAGAATAAATCTCTAGAGAAAATGATGGGTTTGCCTTTTACCTCAGACTCAAGCATTTCGGAATCATCGTCTGGTCGAAGGTTGGAGTAGAATACTCTCACCAAATCAGGATAGATGTAACCCTTCAGACTAACGAACTTCTCAAGATTTTGTTCCCTGAGAAGCGTTTGAAAGATAAACCCTTCAGTATCCAGCCACATTGTATCCAAAATTTTTGCAGGAACAAGCTCATTTCCTGCATACTTGCCATAGAAGAGTTTTTCTTGAGCTTTAGAGGTGAACCATGGGTGAATGTGTTCCTCCATGGTTTCTTCAGGAGTTGAGGAGTTCTTCCTTTTGGAAGATGATTCTCCCTTCTTTGAACGAGATGGAACACTTGAAGTGGATTTGTGACCCATGTGTTTGGTTCGTTTTCCTTTTCCTTGACCTTCCATGGATGAATTGAAGAAGAAGATGAAGAGTTTCTAGAGAGAGATGAGAGAGTTTTAGAGAGAGAAAGGGGTTCTATGGTTTGGATTTGATTAGAATGAACCCTAAAATCTGAAATCCCTCATTAAACCTCTCAAATTTTGGTCTAGATTCGTTGAATCTTGAATTGAATTTCCAGAAGAGGCCCATTAGCACTTGAAGTAAGCTCTCAGATGCAGTGGTAATCGATTACCATTGTATGATAATCGATTCGCTAGAGAGTAATCTAAAGAGGGGCTCTTTTCTGACTCGTGGTAATCGATTACCATTAGGTGGTAATCGATTACTGCCGAGAGCAAATTAAAGATTTGCCTAAAACAGAGCATGGTAATCGATTACCAGTGTGTGGTAATCGATTACTACCGAGAGTAATCCTAAAAACACTTAATTTTCCATATTCTGCAATTGTGTTGGTCATATCTATTGAATGTAATGAATTCATATCATGTTAAAGCATTATGAATGAGTATTCTTACTATGTTTAGGGAGTTCAAGAGAGGTGTTCTTCACTTAGTATACCAAGATTGGTTCTAAGTTTGAAGAATCTCTCCTTTGGCAAAGGTTTTGTGAAGATATCTGCGAGCTGATTCTCCGTATCAATAAACTCTACATTGCAATCTCCTTTCTCAACATGGTCTCTTATGAAATGATGTCGCACCTCAATGTGCTTTGTTCTAGAGTGTAAGACTGGGTTCTTAGTGATACTAATTGCACTTGTGTTGTCACACTTGATAGGGATATGATCAAGCTTTAGTCCAAAATCCTCAAGTTGTTGCTTTAACCAAATGGTTTGAGCACAAGGCGGCTACCAGCGACAACAACATACTCTTACGCCGTTGATAAAGCAACGCAAGCTTGTTTCTTGCTATACCAAGAGACTAAGCATTCTCCAAACAAGTGACATACTCCACTTGTGCTTTTCCTATCGTTTGCATCCAAAGAAAATCTGCATCACTAAAACCTACCAGATTAGGGGATGTTCCCTTAGGATACCATAAACCACGGTTTATAGTTCCTTTGAGATATTTTAAGATTCTCTTAACAAAGATTCATATGTGATTGTTTAGGTGCAGATTGAAATCTTGCACAAACACGACAATCTAACATTATGTCGTCATTTTTCAGTAAGATATAAAAGTGATCCTATGATCCCTCTATATTTGGTTTGGTCTACTCCTAGTCCTGCGCATCATTATCTAAATAGAGATTAGGTGACATAGGGATATTAGAGATTTTACAACTCTCCATGTCAAATTTCTTCAAGAATTCCTTAGTGTACTTTGCTTGATGAATGAGGATTCCTTCCTTTAGTTGTTTGACTTGCAGTCCTAGGAAGAATTTGAGTTCTCCCATCATAGACATGTCAAACTCACCCTGCATGCTATCCACAAATTCTTTACACGAGAGATTGATTGGTTGATCCAAAAATGATATCATCAACATATACTTGAACCAATAAAATGCGGTTAGACTTCTTTCTAATAAAGAGAGTCTTATCAACATTTCCTCTGATACCCTTTTGACAACAAAAATGTACTTAATCTTTCATACCATTGTCTAGGGGCTTGCTTAAGACCATAGAGGGCCTTCTTAAGTTTATATACATGCTCAGGGTAACTAAAGTCAATAAATCCAGGAGGTTGTGAAACAAAAACTTCCTCATTGATATAGCCATTCAAAAAGCACTTTTAACATCCATTTGATATAGTTTAAAATCATGAATGCAGGCAAAGGCAAGTAAAACTCTCACAGCTTCTAACCTAGCAACGAGGGGCATAAGTTTCATCAAAATCTATTCCTTCTTGTTGGTTATAACCCTTTGCTACTAGTCTTGCTTTATTCCTAACCACTTTACCATTCTCATCTAGCTTATTTTTCAACACCCATTTTGTTCCAATTATATTCATATCTCTATTAAAAGGAACTAATTCCCAAACATCATTCCTTTTAAATTGATTTAACTCCTCATGCATAGCATTCATCCAAAATTCATCATTAATAGCATCATCAACACAAGAGGGTTCAAATTGAGATACGAAAGCATAATCATCACAGAACATGTTATAGGAAGATCTAGTAGATACTCCCTTATGGATGTCACCAATGATGTTGTCAAGAGAAAGATCTCTTGGTTTCCTCCATTCTTTTGGCTGGTCATGAGAAGTGGTTGGTGGATTTTGCTTGTTCTTGAGGTTTGCTCTTCGCTATCTTCACCTGTTTCTACATCATCATCAACAAGAACACTTCCTTTTGGGGATGGTTAGATTCATCAAACTTTACATGCACAGATTCCTCAATGCACATTCTTCTTTTATTGTAAACTCTATATGCTTTACTAGTTGAAGAATACCCAATAAAAAAAAATTTCATCCGCCTTGGCATCAAACTTACCAAGAGGTTCTTTGCCATTATTTAGAACAAAACATTTGCAGCCAAATACCTTAAAATGAGAGATATTAGGCTTTTTGTCCTTATAGAGTTCATAGGGGTTTTCTTTAAAATGGGACGAATCACAATTCTATTTAGAACATAGCAAGCGATGGAAATCTGCATCACCCAAAAATATTTAGGCAAATCATTTTCATTCAACATAGTTCTAGCTAGTTCTACTAAAGATCTGTTTTTCCTTTCAACAACTCCATTTTGTTGTGGAGTTCTTGGAGCAAAAAGTTGTGATTAATTCCATATTTTTCACAGAATTTTTCAAAATATTCATTTTCAAATTCACCTCCATGATCACTCCTAATGGACTTAATTTTCAAATCTTTTTCGTTTTGTATCCTTTTGGCAATAATTTTGAAAACTTTGAAGACATTGTCTTTACTTGGTATAAATGCAACCCAAGTAAATCTAGAGTAGTCATCTACTAAAACTAGTCCATATAGGTTTCCACCTAAACTAGCGATTCTAGAGGGTCCAAACAAATCCATGTGCAATAGCTCAAGTGGTCTAGAAGTTGAAATAATATTTTTAGATTTAAAAGAGTTTCTAGATCACTTGCCCTTTTGACATGCATCACATAGACCTTCTCTATTGAACTTTAAGTCGTAACCCTTCTACTAAGTTTTTAGATGACAGTTTATTAAGTTGATGAACATCAATATGTGCTATACGTCCTATGCCAAAGCCAAGATAAATCATCATTTGATGTAAGGCATGCATGATATGATGATGAATGATTAAGTTCAAGGATGTAGATGTTATCATGTCTCTTACCAACCATTAGTACCTCATTTGATTCATCTACAAAATTTTGCAGCTTCCTTGATCAAATGACACATGATAACCTTTGTCACGAGTTGGCTAATACTCGAAAGATTGTATCTCAATCCTTCTACAAGCAAGATACATCTTCAATGACAGATTGGATTTGTCTCCAACAGCACCAATACCCAGAATTTTCCCTTTGTTATTATCTCCATATACTACCGAGCTGATTCTTTGGATTTGAAGGAGATAAAATTGCTCTTTGTCACCATATGTCTTGAGCAGACCACTATCCAAATACCAAGTTGAGTGTTTGGCTCTCAAGCACACCTACACAGAAAAAGATATCATTTTGATTTTGGTACCCAAATCTTTTTGGGTCCATGAATGTTAGTGCAGTGATTATCTTTCCTAATCCATTTAAACAAGCCATTAGAAATTCCTTTCTTTCTAATCATGCAATTATAAGATGTGTGTCCAGATTTCATACAATAACGCATGGAAAAGTTCTGTTATTGTTGGTTTGTTTAAATGCAAAGAACTTCTTATTATTAGTTTTCAAAGAGGCATCTACAGATTTACACTTTGAGCGGGGTAGTTTTAATGCAAAGATTTTCTTTTTCCAAATTTTGAACATTAGTTTTTAAAACAGAATTTCATTTTCTAAATCAGAAATATTGTTTTTCAAAACTTTGTTCAATTTTTCTATTCTTTCAGCTTCCTTAAAGAGTTCACAAAAAGCATTATATAACTCATCATAATCTTGTACAGATGAATCGGAATCACTTACCTCATCATCCGTAGTTGGATTTGCCATGAGACATAGATTTGCTTCTTCATTGTCACTCTCACTCGAGGATGAAGAGTCATTTTCTTCCCAAGCAATGTAGCCTTTTTCTTGCGGAATTTGTCCTTCTTGGGTCGATCCTCATGTTCTACTCTTCTTGGTTCACTGCTGTTATTTTTCTTCATGTTGGGACACTCCGATTTGTAGTGACCCATCTTTCCACACTCATAACACGTGACCTTTGAAGACGAACCTTCATTCCTCTTGAAGCCTTTTCTTGAATTGTTGAATCTCCTTTTATCATTGTTCTTTCTCATGAACCTTTTAAACTTTCTTACCATGAGATTCATATTCTCTTCTTCGATTCACTTCCACAAACATGATGAGTCACTCTCACTAGCTGTGTCTTCCATCTTTAGTGCTAGACCTTTGGCTTTCTTATGTTTTTGTTCTTCATCAGCAATGCGAGACATATCCATCTCATATTCTCTTAGTTTGCCAAATAGCTCTGCACTTGTCATTGCAGCAAGATTCTTTGACTCGGTTATGGGTACTTTCACGGTGGATTGCCATTTTCTATTTAGAGACTTTAGAATCTTGACATTCACTTCTTCTTCTACGAAGCTTTTGCCAAGTCCTTGAGATGATTGATGATGTGTATGAACCGTTTCTGCATCTCCATTATGGATTCTCCTTGCAACATTCGAAGGTTTCATACTCTTGGATCAAGGTATTCTTCCTTGCCCTTCGTACTTCCGTTGTACCTTCATGAGTTACCATGATAAGCTCCCAAGCTTCTTTTCTTTGTTGTACAAGCGAGAAATTCTAAAAAATTCATCGAGTTAAGAGCGAGAATGTATAATGTTTAAAGCTTTAGCATCATTTTCAGCTCTCCTAATTTCTTCTGGTTCCCACTTCTCAAATGGTTTTTCTAATTCATTTCCATCAACTATATATGTGGGGATTTTGAAATCGATTACAACAACTTGCCAAATACTTCTATGAATAGACTCCATAAAGATTTTCATCCTAACTTTCCAAAAAGGATAGTTATCACCACAAAACAGAGGAGGTCTATTAATAGAGGCACCTTCAGCAAATGGTAATTGATTACTGGCCATTATGGATCAAATTCTAGAGCAACTTACTAGAAGTAGCTTTGATACCAATTGATGGTCCCTTTGGGTGAATCTAGAGGGGGTGAATAGATTCTAGTTCACTTTGGCCTATTTTTAAGTGAGTTACAAATTCCTTTTAATTCAAACAAAGTATATTCAAGTTGCGTGAAAATATCAAAGGAATTATCAATAGCAAATATGTAATCAATATTCAGTTTATACAATGTGTATCTACCCTTTCCAGTTGAAGTTGATTACCAAGTTAATTACTGAGTTAATTACCAATTTACCAAACAAATTGCAGAAGTTAAACAATGATAGCAGCAATATATGGTAAATGATAAAGAGTGTAAGGAAGAAGAAGAGTGCACGATGATTTATCTTGGTTCACCAATCGCCTACATCCAAATCCCATCCAACAACTGTTGCAATTGGTTTTCCACTATCAAATGATCCCTTTTGTGTTCTATTACATTCACTCTGCAACTAGCAACACAAAAACGAAATCAAAACACCCAAACCAGTTCTTTAACCCAAAGAACTGTCCTTCACTGATTTTGGAACACCCAAAATCAAACCTTTGAGAAAACACTTCTCAAACTCTTACTCTATCCAGAGAGACCTCTCTCCTAGAGTAATAACTCAACAATCAAATTGACAAACAAAAGATCAGTTTAGAAAACACCTGGAGTGTAGATTCTGATCACAATTTAATAGAACTTTGAATATCACCCAATGACTATAGTTGCCTTTTTCTCAAAACTCTTTCAAGAACTCTTGAAGTTCTTAGTGATTTCTCTTGAAGAAAAATGATAAGCTCTCTTAGAGAGGATTTGAAAGTGTATATACTTTTCTGAAAATGGATTTCAAGTCTTTCAAGAGTGTTTTCAAATCTGTACAAATAACTCTATATATATAAAAAAAAAAAAACTGTTTTTGGTTTTCAAAATAGCCTCCTTTTATAGAGTAAGATGAAGCCTCAATTGTTGACAATTTGATGCCTCAAATTTCAAACAATTGGAGCCTATGTTTTCTGAACGTTGGGGCATTAAATTTTAGAACGTTGGAGCCTCAAAAATTGACTTTTATGAAGTTTAAAATTGATTGGAATAATTGGGGAATCAAGTGGGATGTTAGAAAAATCATTTTAGGCAACTTTTAATCTTTCTCTGCGGTGGTAATCGATTACAGATCGTGGTAATCGATTACTGCCGAGATGAAATTCATTCTGGGTGATTTTCTTCACATGGTAATTGATTACAGCCTTATGGTAATCGATTACTGGCTCGTGGTAATCGATTACAGCCTTATGGTAATCGATTACTCCATTGTAACTCTTAGATTTTGAAATGTTGGAGTTACTTTCGTCTGTTCTTTTACTTCCCAGTCGACGATGTAGTTTATTAAGACCATGAGTAGTCTTGAAGTTTCGTCTTATCCTTCCATCTTAGATTTCACTTTATGGTAAGACGAAGACTTTAGCTTGAGTAGTCTTGTGGATGTATCGTCTGATCTTCACTTCCCAGGACAGACGATGCAATTCTTCAGACTGAATGAGTAAACTTTGAAGTCTATCATCTGATGTATATCGTCTGATATGTATCGTCTGATATATATCGTCTGATATGTATCGTCTGATACCTATCGTCTGATATGTATCGTCTGATACCTTTCGTCTGTACCCTTTCGTCTGTACTCTTTCGTCTGTACCCTTTCGTCTGTACCCTTTCGTTTGTACCCTTTCGTCTGGACCCTTTCGTCTGGTACCCTTTCGTCTGATGTATCGTCTGATGGATTTTCAAACAAAGAACAACACACACATTCCTATTCTAACCAATCAATACACATGAAAAAACTCCTAAATACATTCATCTAAGAAAACCAAAATTACATTACATCAAAATCAAAAATACCAAGAGAGACACCAAAACCTCATCAAGCTTTAGTTCCAACAATTTTGCCAACTTAAACTGAAGATGTTGAAGTCTTTATATAGGCAAGATCTTGAGGTAGCTGTTAGACTAATCCAATGAGATTGTTGTCCTTTTCTTGAAGTCTTCAAAGAAAGCTAACAAAAAGATCAATCAGAAGTGATGTGTGCAACGGATTCAGCGTATGTTCAAAGCTTTTTCTGACTTGATAAGAGACATCATCAAAAAGCATATTTGTTTTTCATGTTGTAGAGGTTTTGCAGAGTCTCAATCTGTCTTTGGAAGCTTCTTCGAGTAACTTAATGATTTGAAATCTGCGCGAGTTACTCAGTCTGATAAACTTGGACTTCACTTGACTTCAATAGACGAATAGGTCTTCAAATTCTTCGTCTGTCTTCAATCTCTAAAACTTCGTCTTGAGGCATGAGTTGGGTATGTTAGGAATAGACAAAAACTTCTTCAGATGTAGACTTTGAGGGGTCCATCTTCGTTTGTCCTTGTTTTGTCTGACTTTGGCTTGCAATGCTTTAATCTGATATTGTATCGTCTGTTCTGTAATTAATCAATCATCTTGATCTAACAAGAAGTCTATTCATTGTGTAACAAATAGTGCTTATTACATTAGCCCAAAAATATTTAGGAAGATTTGTTTCATTAAGAATGATTCTAGCTCCCACTTCAAGTGAGTGATTTTTCCTCTCAACAAAGCCATTTTGTTAGGATGTTCTTGGTGCTGAAAAATTGTTATGTTATTTTCATTACAAAAACTTTCAAAATGACAGTTTTGAAACTCACCACCATAATCACTTCTTATTGAAATAATCTTAACATGTTTTTCATTTTGAATAACCTTTGCAAGTTTGGCAAATGCCTTAAAGGCGTCATCCTTGGATTTAAGAAATAATGTCCACATGGACTTTGAGAAATCATCAATAATTACAAGAGCATAGTAATTACCTCCTAAACTCGTAATTCTAGATGGCCCAAACAAGTCTAAATGTAGTATCTCAAGGGGTCCAATGGTGGAAATGATGTTCTTACTTTTGAAAATTGTTTTGGTTTGTTTCCTCCTTTGACATGGTCCATGTAGCTTATCTTTTTCAAACTTGATTTTAGGTAGCCCAATTACTAAGTCTGTTTTATTAAGCTGTTTAGATAATGCATATTAAGATGTGTAGCCTTTTTATGACAATAACCATGAATTATCAATTGAGCTAAATAAACATTTTATGGGAAGCACGAGGGGTTCATCAATGTCAAACATGTATACCTTTTCTTTTACCAATTAGTAGGACCTTTTTCATTATTTGCATCATAAATTTGACCGCATATATTTTTTAAGACTATTTTCAAATTTTTGTTACAAAGTTGGCTTATATTTAAGAGGTTGTGCTCGAGTCCTTCAATTAATAAATCTCCTTTAATTTGTGTCTTTTAAATTCTTTAATTTGATATTGTCATTTATTATCCCCGGATCAAAGATTATCTGAGCTCTATTTGGAATAAAGATTATCCACAAATCTATCAAGTAACCCTCAAATCAAAGACTATCCGAGCTACGGAGCGGATCAAAGATCATCCATAGATTTTTTAATCTATCCTTAGATCAAAGATTATTCAAGTCTCTTTCAATTCATTCTCAGATCAAAGATTATCTAAGTTAAATACGGGATCAAAGATTATCCAAGTCTCTCTTAATCCATCCCCGGATCGAAGATTATCGGAGTTGAAGATTGGATCAAAGATTATTCACATCTATTTCATCTATCCTCGGATCAAAGACTATTTGATTTATACATGATCAAAGACTATCTACAAGTTTCAAAAGTTACCTTTAGATCAAAGATTATCCAAGTTCTTAATAAATTATTTATGCATACGTTTTCAGGTTATCCTCGAACCGAAATTTGCCTGAGTTCTTGGAATGTCAAAGATTATTTGTTGACCTTCACAATTCATTCAAGGATCAGTTCACGAAGTTTCGTTATTCTAACTTATTTCAACAACTTGACCAGGGAAGTGGTTAACAGATCATTTCGTCGTCAATGTTTAAATTCCCTTAGGTTTGGGATATTACAAGTTACAATCAGTTTCGAGGTCGGCATCAATGTTTAAATTCCCTTAAGTTTGGGATATTACAAGTTACAATCAGTTTCGAGGTCGACATTGGTTAGTTGAATGAGTTTAAAGGGCAGAAACTATTGAAGTTGTTTGAAGTTATTACGTTTCGAGTTACTAGCGAAAGAAATTAACGTTGAATACACATCAAAGTTGTTTTCAAAGTTCGAAGTTATTCTCAAGTCAAGTAATCGATAGTGAACGATTGAAAAACAAGCACAAATGTAATAGGAAATATTGAAAATTTCATCAATATAAAGTGAAGGTTACAAGGTTTAATCAACGACAAATTTTCCATCGACGACCATTTTACTTTCATGATATACAGAAATATCAAAATCGGGTGAATAAAATTGTTTTTGCCCCACTGCCCTCAGAGAAAGCCTACAACCCTAGTGTCGCTACACGGCCCATTTCAGCCTCAAGCTTTTCCTTGGCTCCTTCCAACTCAGCCACTTTTGCAGTCAGAGATCCTTTAATAGCCTCAGACTCTTCCAATTTCTTCAAATCCTCGGCATCGCCCTCCTTGGCGCGAGCAACCTCGGTATCAAAGCACACCGCTTCATCCTTAGCTTCAGAAAAAGCCTTCATGACCTCATCTTCCCTGGTTTTGGCCTCGGCAGCACAAGCGTTGGCTTCATCTAATTTAGACTTGATCTCATTGAAGGACTTTTTTGAGGTCCCTTTCCTACTCAATGTGGTCAAGTCGGGTGGCGATTTGATTCATCTCCCTCTCCTGTGGCATCCATTTTCCATCTTATTCATTAAAAGCTCTTGGTTGAGACGGTCGAGCTCCTTCACCTGTTTGACGTGCTCGGCAGCTTGGGTAATATGGCCCCTGTAAAGAAACATCGTCAGAAACTAAACTTATAAAAGTCACCATAAGCAAAAAATGAAGGGAACATACCTATAGTGATGGAAGATGGACAAGCCACAAAGAAGCATAAGATGTGCCCCCATCCAAGCTACCCTCGGTCCCCACATAGTCAATGAGCTCGGCATCATAGGGCAGGGGAAACCTGCTTGAGCTTTAGAGCTGACTAGCTCTCATGTTAACATGCCACGAGAAACTAGTCCCTGAAACATGCGAAGACAAGTGTAACACTCTCAAAATTAATTTCCATAAAGAACTACATACATTAAAAATGTAGTTAAAATGTTTACTAAAATTTCCGTAAAAACTTGAATCTTGACTGTTTACTGTTATACTTTAAATAGGTGAAAAACGTAATTCAAAAAAATTTGTCATTGTGTAGTAATATTGTTACGTAATTTGAGAAAATTACGATTATGTTTCTAAATAAAAACATAGTCGAACAATAACTTTGTTGTTTGACATTTTTTATTTCTATTTAGCATTTTAGACGTTATTTGATATTTCCGATTTATGGTATAATCACTGTTTTAATTATATTATTGTATGTATACAATTATGTCTTTGTATTTAGTATGCAAAACCTATTTAGAATTAATAAGTAAAAATTATATGTTGTTACATTGAAAAATTTACTGATTCTAAAAATATACGTTTTTCTAAAAAAATTTAATTATTTTTCGAACTGCGTTTGTATATGCAGTATAGGTTGAAAAATTTAAATAGCAAGGAAATCAAAGGAAATATGACCCATAATTAGGAGTAGGATAAATAAATATATAGGTTAGAATAAAATGTTGTATAACAAATTTTCTGTAAAGTAAAAATAGAAACCATCTTAAAAAATTATCTAGAACAGTCTATAAACCAAAAAATTAAGGAAAAATAATTTTTAGAATCCTCATAGTTTTTTTTAATTATTGCATAATCATTAATAATATTTTAAAGTTAGAATAAAAATCATAAAATTAAGAAGAGAAATTAGGATTTTAATTCATTATAAAACCCTAAAATTAAGTAACGTTTAATTGTAATTGTGTAAAGTTATGCATAATTTGCTATCCTTAATAATAAATCAATTGAATAAGCATGAAAAGAATAAAGAAAGAGATAGAGTGGTGGTTGAATGGAAGTTACGGTAACTTCATTCTTTTCAAACAAGATGATAAAATAATAAAATTTTGGAAGTGTTTGAAAGTTTTGTCTTTTGTGAAACATATCTTCATGTTTGGAAATGTGTAGCCATCAAAACCCACTAATTAGCATCTTAAATTAAAGAAGAAAAGTCCAATTTGATGTCCAGATAAGCCACCATTAATGACAAATATATAAGTTAAAGACTTATCTTGAAAATTTATTACTTAGTTATTTTTTGAAATAACTAGAAATTAAAGTAACCAAACCACACTAACTAGTTAGTTACATGAAATTGTTTAATGATTTTTTTCACCTATAAATACCCCACCATTGGAGTGAAGAATTGAAGCCAAAACAGCCAAAACACTTGTCATTTTCCATTCACCAAAACCGTTGCACCCTTTGCCAAAATTACAAAATTTCCTAACTTATCTAAAGGCTACTTCACATGTACTTTGGTGGAGCGCAAGACCAACCTTATTTCAACTTTCAAAAGTCTTTTCAAAGGATTTGAAAGAGTACTCAAGAGAAATTAAGGTAAGGGAAGTTTTCGAATTTCTTAAGTTTTCAAGTTTCTAAAGGTTCTAAAATACTGACTTTTATAATGTTGTATGTTCTAAACTTTCTAAACTCTTTGTTGTATTAATTTTTATATGATCTTATATTCTTGAATTAATAAGTCTTAAAGAATTTTTGAAGTAATAAGAACATCAAGCGCGATTATTAAAATAATTCAAATTTATAAAGATTTCTAACAATTTTTAAGTGTAATTGGAAAATTTGTTAATAAAATATGGTTAATATGGTTCCAAGGTGATTTGATACTTAAAACAATTCAGTGTATATTAAACCACTTAAAATAATGGACAACAACAATAACTAGTAACTAAGGAATGGTTCAATAATTAAAAACGTTAAAATATTAAATTTATAACAATTAACTTTTTATGCTTTGAACTTGGATGTCTTGTGTTGTGAACTTGGATGTCTTGTGTTGTGAACTTGGATGATTATTTGGATTGTGTTTAGTTACCTTTGTTTTAAACTTGGATGACTTATTCTATGGACTTGGATGATGATTGAGATTGTGATTCTGATTAATTACCTATGCTTTGAACTTGGATGACTTGTGTTGTGAACATGGACGGTTTGAACTATAAATTATTAATCAATAACGTAAAATAAAATTATGAATTGGACTTGTAATACCAATGAATTGGTGTTGTGTAATTGTTAATTTTAAAAAAGGGAGATAAGATTTCATTCATTCATGCATTCCCTCGAAAGAGGTGGTCTCAGTAAGGGGTGCAAATAATAAACTTAATCTGTGCATCTAGGCGTGATGCCAGACTTGGGGGATCTTAAAATAGTGAGAATACATTTAATTCATGATGATCACATGTTTGTTTATGATATTCTGTGCACCACCGTGGGATAGCAATTGGTCGGTAAGTTTTACGATTATGATGTTGTATTATCTGAGATGGTACCACATGACATACTAATAAAGTTGAGCATGTAACATGTATCATATAGAAATTTTCATTTAGTCATAATTTATTTATTTATTTATTTGATTATGTTATGTATTCTTATTGAGATTTTTATATGGAACTTACCCTTGCGTGTTTGTGTATGTGGTTTGACACTTGTAATGATCGTACATTTTATTTGGGGGAGCAAATTAAGAGGTAGATTCAGTAATTTTATTTGGAGGTTTGGCGGAAGAATAAATGATTTGTATAGCTAACATATGATTATTGTGAACAAGTAATTTTCACAACGTTCCATATTTTCATGAGACTCTGTAAATAAACTTCTAATGTGATGTGATTTTATGACACATTGGATGTGTAAATTTTATTTTATAAAAGAGTTTAATGATAGTGACGTTTTTTCAAAGGTAAATTATTTCAAAAAAATTTATTTAAAGAAATTTAAAAGAGAGGCAATGTTTCTAATAATAATAATAAAATAGAGAAAATCGAAGTATTTTAATAACTACAAAGCAGTTGTTACAAAGTTGGTATCCAGAGAATTTAGAACTTTTAAGGTATGTTAGAGCGAGGTGTTACAACATGTGCTTGATTAGAGGAGCAGTGGTCGGATTCCCCTGCAAATGATCCCAACTGGTGGAGGTATGTGTGAAGTTTGGACTGGAGGTCTAGTAGTTGAAGGTTAATGAGTAGAAGCAGAGGTCAACCCTGTCGAGAGCTCTTTCGAGGTCAACGGGGTTGGGGATAACAATTGGAGTTTCGATGGAAGGAGGAGTCACCTTTTTTAAGCTTCTAAGGTCGACACCTTTTTAATTTTTTTAAGAAGACGAGTTAAACTTGAGGTTTTGAAGATTTGGTGGTAGAGAGCTTCTCAACAATTTTGGCCTTTTTAGTCGGCACCTAAGTTGACCTACTCCATGGCTTCCTAAATTGAACGGAATCATCTTACACATGTAAGTAAGATATTAACCTTTAAGAAATATTTTTAAACTCTTATTATTTTCATATTTTTATTTTAAAAATTTACCTGCTTTAAATATTAACTTAAGCATAAGAAATTATTGTAAATATCATTCCCTCCAACAATAACATGAAAAAACTTATCTAAACAACTTAGACAAAATGTGTAAAACAAATACAACTCCTCGTGCATGTTCAACCTCTTTCGTAAATTTCCTTTTTATTTTAAAAAACATATGCATAATGAACACTTTTAATTTATTGGTACAACTAAGGTGAGGTGAAGACAATTCAATTTTATTTCTTTTGATAATCTTTTAATTTTATTATATATAAAAAATTAAACTTATGATAAGTATTAGATATTTTAATATAAAATTATCGATCAAACTTTTTATAATAATTTTTCCTTAAACATATTATGGATGTTGTAAATTTTTTAATGAACATTAGTGAATTTTTAAATTTATATTATTTTTTATGAAGTAATTTTATTAAATTTTAAGTAATATTAAAATGATATTACTTTTAATTAATTAAAAATATATAAAATTTTAATTTTAATTGATGTTTGATGTTTTAAGATTGTAATTGTTACTAGATATGCATGTGAATGCACGTGAGCAAAGTCCTCTCAGTGTCGGCGATATAGCAATTAAGAGTACACGAATAGCTGATTGAAAAATCTGAACTCTAGCGAGACGTCATCCATTACGCTTTTAAAAGAGTACAACATATAATGTGAACAACCTTTATGGTTTTTATCTATATATAGTTGAATACTTTTGGTTCTCCTTCTTATTTCGTTTTTAAATTATCTTTTTGATTATTTAAATACAAACTCAATATTCTTAAAAAAAAAAAAAAAAGTGTACCAGATGGAAAATTAATAATTTTATATTAACAGAAAATATATTCATTGCATCTAATAAAATCCATGATCCATGGTCTTGACTTATTTCATAAAAAAATCCTATTTAGCATTAAATAGGTCGGGTTTAAATTTTTTTAAAAAACAACTATGTTTCACTTGCATAAACTTGCATAAATATCCAATAAATAGACGTTTAAGTAATATTATTAAATATTAAATTATGAAATTAAATAATTTTGAATAGAGTAGTCGATTAAACTAAACTTTTAAATAAAAAACCTCATATAATAAATAAAAAGTGAAACGAAACTTTATATTTTTAACCTAATCTACGTTTAGACCTAATAAATTAAACTTTACTTGGCATTAATTATTTCCTCCTAATTGTATCTGACTTGTGAATACTCTGTAAAAGAAATTCCATGTATACAGAAATTTTAAATATTTTAAATTATTTAGACGGAAGAAAATCTTACCTGACAATTTTAATTGAGGTTTTAAGATCGTAATTGGTGACGTCAGTAGGTGAATGAACATGACCAAAGTCGACTTTGGCGGCGGCGACAGAATATTAAGAATGAAACAAGACCCACATAATGTGAACAACCTCTTCCTTTTTTACCTATAAATAGTTAGCACCTCTTGGTTCTTCTTGGTTATTCTTTAACACTAATTTTGAGACAAACAACAATACACTTTGCAAGTAGCATCAAATGGCAGGTGAAGCTGATGTTCCCAACATTTCTCTTCTTACTCCTTACAAAATGGGTAACTTCAATCTTTCCCACAGGTATTCAAGCTAGCATCATGGTCTAAGAGCGATTTTAATAAGTTCCAACATTTTCTGTACAAATTTTCTAATTACAAATTGGTTTGCTTTTGTCTGTAACTAAATTCAGAGTTGTTTTAGCACCATTGACGAGAATGAGATCTTACAATAACGTTCCTCAGCCTCATGCTATTTTGTATTACTCTCAGAGAACTTCTCCAGGAGGTCTTTTGATAAGTGAAGCTACTGGTGTCTCTGACACTGCTCAAGGGTAATAGATTTTTACTTTTAGGTTTACTTGATGAATATATAAAAATGAAGAAACCACTTAATGTGATTTTTTTTTACTACTTTTAAGGTTGGTGCACACACCAGGCATATGGACAAAAGAGCAAGTTGAAGCATGGAAACCCATTGTGAATGCTGTTCATGCCAAAGGTGGTGTATTCTTTTGTCAGATTTGGCATGTTGGAAGGGTTTCAAGTCCAGGTATATGCTTCCCTTTATTTTCTTCACTACCCTTTATCAAAATAGAATTGAGGAGAAATGTGTTTGGTTTTACATTGAATTAATCAAAATCAAGTTGGACTACCAGCTAATTAAAGTAGTTTTAGGTAAATGTTTCATTATTTGATCTCATGTTTTGAATCATTAATTTAATTTGAGCATTCTTACCCTTAGAAAAACAACCCCAAACCAAAGAAATTCCTGGGAGAAATTTCGGTTAAAGATTGTGCTAGCTAAAGTAAATCATTATTGTTACTTGTTGGCGTGATAGTGTTTGCAATCAACCAAACTAGTTGGTCTCAAGGTGAAGTGGAAATAATTGTAGATGTTGATACTGAGTACTCTGCTGTCAGGGGGTAACTAGTGTTTTTTCTTCTTCTTTTTTTTTTATTTTGGTTTTTTGAAAAGGGAGTTACTATATTGTGATTTTTCATATACAAATGAACACAATGTTGCATGCTCAATCTATGCTCACTTGTAACAGAATTTCAGCCAAATGGGCAAGCACCAATATCTTCGACCGACAAGCCACGTAAAGGTCAACTCACACCACCAAGGCGGCTAAGGACAGATGAAATTCCTGATATTGTCAATGACTTCAGACTTGCTGCTAGGAATGCTATGGAAGCTGGTATTTTCAAATTAATAACATAGTCTTTTACACATGTGCTAACTGCCAAGATGTTCAAATTTGACCATAAATCAATTTTCCACACATGTGCTAACATGTTTACCTTTGACCATAGATCAGTTTTGCTAAGATGTGTGTTTAATATAGACAATAAATCAATTCTTCTAAAATGTTTGTTTAATTTTGACCATTAATAAATTGTGGTAAGATCTTCAATTTTACCATAAATCAATTTCCCAATGTGCTAAGATGTTTTCCATAAATGGATGTGCAGGTTTTGATGGGGTTGAGATACACGGGGCTCATGGTTACCTACTTGAGCAATTCATGAAAGACAAAGTGAATGATCGAAGTGATGAATACGGTGGATCCATTGAGAACCGTTGTCGATTCGCTTTGGAAGTGGTAGAGGCTGTTGTGAAGGAGATAGGAGCAGAAAGAGTTGGAGTTAGACTATCCCCTTTCACAGAACATGAAGAAAGTGGTGATTCAGACCCCGAAACATTGGGGCTCTATGTGGTTAATGCACTCAACAAATATAACATTCTCTATTGCCACATGGTGGAGCCAAGAATGAAGAATGCTATTGAAATAGCTGAGACTCCTCAAAGTCTTGTGCCAATGAGAAAAGCCTTTAAAGGCACTTTTATAGCTGCAGGAGGTTATAATAGAGAAGATGGAATCAATGCTGTGGCTGAAAATAGAACAGATCTTGTTGCGTATGGTCGTTTGTTTTTGGCTAATCCAGACTTGCCAAAGAGATTTGGGTTAGATGCACCTCTCAACAAGTACAACCGTCAGAGTTTCTATACTCATGACCCAGTTATTGGTTACACAGACTACCCATTTCTTGAATGAAACCAATGATTAAGCTTCCAAAGGGTTACCGGCACCATTCTTTATAACACAAATTTATGTACACCAAATTACTACAAAACATTTAGAAGGAGTGAAAGATGATGAGAAAAATATATAAATATAATAAATGAGATGATGTAGGGATACAGAGAAATAATAAATAGTTATAAAGAAATAATCGGTAATGATAATATGTACGATATTTTAGAATATTCAAATATTGTTATTTATTAGAGAACTTTCATTATGTTATTTTTTTAATTTATCCGATGTGTTGATGATGTGACTATTTTTCACTCATGTTGGTCATGTTGGTTAAGAATGATTGTTAGTCATTTTTATACTCTAGCAATTTTGTTTTTATATATGTTTTATTAACATATGTTTTACATATGAATAAAATGATTGTCTTTTATGATTAGATTTCTCTTTTTATTTTTCGTTTGCACTTTAAAATTAACAAATTGGCATAAGAGCTCATATCTTTGAGAAATTTGTGAGTTGAGAGAAATATTAATGGAGGGAGAAACACATTACATAACAGATTCACCACCAATTTTTGATGGTGAGGACTCAGGAGTATGAGTTATGGGCTGTAAGAATGATAAGTCATCTTGAAGTGTTGGAACTCTAGGAGACCATAAAAGAAAACTATAATATTCCTGAATTACCTGTAAATCCAACTGTGACTCAAATGAAATATCACAAAAAAAGGAAGAAAAAAATGTCAAAGCCAAAAATTGTGTATTTTTCACGGTGTCAAAAATTATCTTTACAAAAATCGTGAACTTCAAGTCTGCCCAAGAGATTTGGGATTACCTTAAATCGGAATATGCTAGTTGTGGAAGAACCAAAGGCGTAAAGTGCTCAACTAAGTTAGAGAAATCGAGATGCAGAGCATGAGACAGATACAATTAAAGGTGTTATGTTGATAAAGTGCGTGTCTACTTAGGAAGAACTTTCCTAATGAAAGAATGGTGCAAAAAATTCTGCAAAAAATTCCTAATGAAAGGACTTTCCTTTTATAGCTTCTACATGGAGAGATTTATGGAGCTAATGGAGATGGTTCTCCATCAAATAGTGTTTAAGAGTAGTCGATCTTATTTTCAAATTTCAAACCAACAAATAGTTCTTATCCAAGTTCCAAGTTTGAAGGAATACTTACACCCATAACTCTTTTTGATCACGTTGCTCCCAATTTATATTTATATATGTATAATGTGGAGTATTTTGTCAAATGGTTGTTGGCTTCCACGTACATCATAATCAAATATATGTTTCATCTTTTCCTTTGGTTTACTAAACTAAAATTGTCATACTAACCTGTTTCTGTTTCTGTTTGAGTAACAACATTTGCTTACACGTTAAGACTGGAAATGTTGTTATCATCATTTCTTTCATCATCATCTGATTCAGGTAAATTGTCTTCAAACTATGCATAATTGGACGATGAATTAACGTATGAATCTAAACAATATAATTTTCATCATCGCCGCTAGAATTTAATCTCATACAAGGCGGATGTAAACTAGGAATCCTACTTTGTTCTTTTTGTGCAGATTTTGTAGGCTACAATTAATATGTTTTTAATGGGTAATTTAATGGGTCTTTAATAGATTCTTTTCGTGCAGATTTGTAGGCAAATTTAACGTGTCTTTAATAGGTCTTTATTATTTTATTATTTTTGTAAAGATTTGTAGGCTGAATTTAACGTGTTCTTTTATTTTAAGAGAGAGTTCAATTTGAATAAAATATAAGTTTTTCTCTATTATGAGATTTTTTTATTTTTTGAGAAAGAACTGAAATAGATCTTATCGATCTTTGACTGTGGAGATCAAATTCATGACTCACCATTCTCATTTCTTTCTTGAGTGTGACATCAATATCTTTCAAAAAAAAATATGAAAAATCAAGATGATTCCCTTCCGCAAACTCATCATTTGGTATCAGAGCTTCGGCTCTTGATTTTCACATGAGTGGAATAAGTGGTTATGAATGTGTGTGAAGATGCAGTTAGAGAATGAACTAAGATTCGAAGACGAACCTTCTCGAAGAGAGAGTATGATGTGAATTGGGAATCCTACTTTGTTATTTTTGTGCAGATTTTTTATGCTACAACTAATATGTTTTTAATGGGTATTTCTAATGTGTCTTTAATATTCTTAATTACTTCATTATTTTTTTTTTGCAGATTGTAGGATGAATCTAATGTGTCTTGTCAGTCTATGAATGGATAGTCTGTGTAGAGTTCAATTTGAATAAAATTTGAGTTTTTCTCTTGTGTAAGAGGTTTTGTTTTTATTTTTAAGAAAGAACTAAAATGGATCTTGTCAATCTTTGATTATGACGATCAAACCCATGACTTATCACTCACCTTATCGTCTCTTTTATGAGTGCGGCGTCAATATCCTTCTCAAACAAAATAATAAAAAATCATGATGATCCCCTTCCGCAAACTCATCAAAGGCTAACAACATTTGACTTAAATGCACCACTAGTATTTTATGAAGACGTAACATCTACATTATACGAAGACGCACCACATGTCCCGCAACTTCTACACATAATTTTATAGGGCCCATGCCTCGTTGATCAAGATTAGTAATCATAAGCTAAACATCATTATTGTCAACTATTTTTTAATGTTGCATACTTATTTCCTATAAAATATTTATTTGTAATAGATCCTATAACTTGATTAGATTGTAACGTAAATTTATTATGTGTTCTTTTATTTAACCAATTAAAACTTATCTCTCGTTCAATTCGTAAAACTCTTCTAGATCTTTTAAACATTATTCCTTCGTCATCATCGATAATTTTATCATTAATATGAATCAAATAGTATAAAATATTAATAATTCAAAAATTGGAAAAAAATATAAATTATCTTACTGTTCTAACTATTGTAAATATTACCTCGTCTCGCTAACAATATTCTACAAAATAAACAAATTAATTATTTTTTTAACAATCAAAATCTAAATTATATTATAATTTAACTTATTTTAAGTTGTTGTACTGAGAAGGAAAGAAAATGATACATATAAAGTTTTAGAATCATTAGAGAAGAAACGAGAATATTTATCAAGCTGATAACTTCATTCTCTTGAAGTCATGACTTAGACGACTTCACCTAGAACGAGACATAACGAAATCTTCATATTGTTAAACAACTTTAGTCGAAACAACATCCTATTTAAAACTTACACCAATGCAATATTAAATTTATAAAAAAGAATATAAGACTTTTACTTTATTCAAGATTTTTTCAGCTAATGATCAACTCGATATCTTTAACTTGTCTCATGAAGATCCATCAAATCAGACCAAACATGTATATTATAATTGATAGTTGTTCCGCCGGATTTTGGGCTTGGCCGAGCTCCTGCGTGGGAATGGGCGAGGTCTTCCTTGTCCGTAGCCAAGTCCAATCAGGTAGGACACATCCAAAAGTGGGGGAGGTACCTGCAAAAGGTACTCTGATGCTAAAGTCAGTGTTTGTGTGTCGATTGGGAATAAACTAAGAGTATAAAGGAATGGAAAGAAAAGAATAGTTTTTTAGCCAGAAGAACTCAGCCTTTAAATATTACCTCGTCTCGCTACCAATATTCTACAAAATAAACAAATTAATTATTTTTTTAACAATCAAAATCTAAATTATATTATAATTTAACTTATTTTAAGTTGTTGTACTGAGAAGGAAAGAAAATGATACATATAAAGTTTTAGAATCATTAGAGAAGAAACGAGAATATTTATCAAGCTGATAACTTCATTCTCTTGAAGTCATGACTTAGACGACTTCACCTAGAACGAGACATAACGAAATCTTCATATTGTTAAACAACTTTAGTCGAAACAACATCCTATTTAAAACTTACACCAATGCAATATTAAATTTATAAAAAAGAATATAAGACTTTTACTTTATTCAAGATTTTTTCAGCTAATGATCAACTCGATATCTTTAACTTGTCTCATGAAGATCCATCAAATCAGACCAAACATGTATATTATAATTGATAGTTGTTCCGCCGGATTTTGGGCTTGGCCGAGCTCCTGCGTGGGAATGGGCGAGGTCTTCCTTGTCCGTAGCCAAGTCCAATCAGGTAGGACACATCCAAAAGTGGGGGAGGTACCTGCAAAAGGTACTCTGATGCTAAAGTCAGTGTTTGTGTGTCGATTGGGAATAAACAAAGAGTATAAAGGAATGGAAAGAAAAGAATAGTTTTTTAGCCAGAAGAACTCAGCCTTTTCTTTTTGGGAGGTCTTTTATACCCCATTTCCGGCAGTTAGTAGGTTAGGGGAAGGTCCCGAAATACCAGTTATGTAACACCCTCAAAATTAATTTTCATAAATAATTTCGTAGTTAAAACATTTACTAAAAAAATTCTATAAAAATGTGCATATTAACTGTTTACTGTTATAATTTGATTAGACAGAAAATGTAATTCAAAAATAATTTATCATTGGGTAGCAATATTATTACGTAATTTGAGAAAATTATGATTACATTTCTAAATAAAAATGTAGTAGAAAAATAAATTTGTTGTTTGACATTTTTATTATTATTTAATATTTCGAACATTATTTTAAATTTCCGAATTACTGTAGATTCATTGTTTTAATTATATTATTATTAAGAAATCTTATTTTATATTTGATTTGAGAAACATTTTAAGAATTAAAAAAAATAAAAAAAAAAATAAAATAAACTTAGAATGGCCCATGCAAGATTCAAACCTACAACCTGTTGTTATTAAGCCACAACTCTAACCAATTGAGCTACTAGGTCTGTTTGATATTTTTTTTAAAATAAATATAATGTATATAATAAGTACGAGAAAAATATGTAAGAAAAATAGGGAAAAATATTTTTTAGACTTATTATAATATAATATTAATTATAGAATAATCATATATGATATTTGAATAATGGAATTAAATAATAAAGTATTAAAAATTAATAATAATAATAATAATAATAATAAAATAATAATAAAATAAATAAATAAAAGTTGGAAAATTCTGAACAAGTGCAATATGTCATGAGTGATGGAAAAATGCACTAAGTTAGTGGTGTTAACATCAATTTGTTTAGTGGAGCATTAAAAAGAAAAAGAATTATAATTTATTGTTTATGGTAAAACCACTAAGTATATTAAATTTTACCACTAATAATATTTTAAATTTTATTTCATCTATAAATAGAAACCATTTGAGAACACTTCAGCCATGAATTCATTTGCACCAAAACAACAAAATCTTAGTTTTTCCAATTTTCCCAAAACCATAAGCTTATTTTGCTAAAATTCCAAATTTTTCTAAATTCACCAAAAACCTATTTCATTTAACTTTGAGAGTAGAATCAACCTTCTTTCAACCTTCAAAAGCTTTCTCAAAGTCTTCTAAAAGAGTAGCCAAAAGAAATCAAGGTGAGGGAAGTTTCTAAATTATTTTAAGTTTTCAATTTAATTAAGTTTTCAATTTTCTAAAAATTCTAGAATAATCTCAAAATATTTTTGTTCTAAAATTTATGAACTTATAATTATTATTGAAGTTTTAAAGTAATAAGAATTGTAAGAGAAGTTGCAAAATACTTAAATTTTCAAATATAAAAAAAATAAAAATAAAATATATATATGTAACTAAAAATGAAGTGAGCATGACTTGAACCCAAGATCTTGATGTTTCCAATCATGTCTTAACTAACTGAGCTAGTCCAGATTTTATTTATAATACCGCATATTTATATCTTTATATTTAAATATTTCCGCTTTCATTTGTTTATATTTCATATGATAATTTGTGATCTTAAAATTATAAGATCTAACTAGGAGGCTCTGCCACCTTTACTGATTTTGTAATTTTAAGTTATTTATATAATATTTAATTTTATGAAATAATAATTTGAGATCTTAAAATTATGAGATCTAACTAAGAGGCTCTGCCACCTTTACTGATTTCATAACTTTAAGATATTTATATAATATTTAATTTTATGAAATGATAATTTGAGATCTTAAAATTATGAGATCTAACTAGGAGGCTCTGCCACCTTTACTGATTTCATAACTTTAAGTTATTTATATAATACGTAATTTTATGAAGATTTTTAACAATTTTAAAGAGTAATTGGAAAATTTGATTTGAATGTGAATGACTTTTGACGTATATTTGGATAATGACTTGGATTGTGTATGTTTACCTTTTTCTTGAATTTGGTTGATGATTGAGACTGTGATTAATTACCTATGCTATGCACGTTGAAGATTGTGATGAAAACTATGATTATTATACTATTAACCCATAATATAAAATATAATGATGTAATGGACTTGTAATATCAACAAGATTGGTGTTGTTTTAAATGAGATTTTTAGAAAAGGAGATAAGTTTTCATTCATTCATGCATGCTTCAAAAGAGGTGGCCTCGGTTAGAGGTGCAGATAATAACTTAATCCATGCGTCTAGGTGGGATGCCAGACTTGGGGGATTTTTATAGTGAGAATTCATTTAATTCATGATGGTCACATGATTGTTTATGAGATTCTGTGCACCACTGTGAAATCCCAACTGGTCGGTAAGTTTTCCGATGATGATGTCGTATTATCTGAGATGGTACCACATTGCATATTTTTGGAGTTGAGGTTGGAGCATGCATCATATAGAAATTTCATTTAGTCATAATTCATTCTTTATTTATGTGAGTATGATATGTATCATATTAATATTTTTATATGATATGTACTATTATTGATATTTTTATATGCTATGTATTGTTATTTAAATTTTGGAACTTACCCTTGCGTGTTTGTGTCTATGGTTTGACACCTGTGATGATCCTAAATTTTATTTGGGGGAGCAGATTAACAGGATAATTCTATTTGGAGATGTGAAGGAAGGATAACTAACATGAGGATTTTTGAGAATAATGTGTATTTTATAATTATCACAATATTACATACTTATGTGACATTTTGTAAATAACTTTTGATGTATGGTTACGATATGATCTATGTGATGTGTTTTATTTTGGTGACGTTTTTGTTAGCAAGGAAAATTATTTTAAGATTTTATTTAAAGAAATCTAAATGAAGGGAAACATTTTCATACAATAATAATAATTGGAGAAAATGAAAATATTTTAGCAATGAAAATAGAGGGGCGTTACAAGTTACGCTTGGCTCGAGGCACACGTGTCGGTACAGGGGTAATTTTACTAGTTCCAACATTCATCATTATATGAAGGGAAAATGTCGCATCACCCCGTCGCGTTACCGGTCACAATCAACTCTTGATTAGGCTATATCCCGGGCTCGGTTCCTTCCTTCAAGCTCAGCCGAGCTCGGCCCATAGATTTCTGTCGAGCTCGGATCATCTCGGTAGTTACATAAGCCCCCAAAATCCGAGGACGAGATATGTATTTTAGCTCGGAGGAGGGTTTTTCTACTAAAAGCTTCCTCAACACGCTGGGGTTTTTACTTAGCTCATCTTTGTCATCATTGAGTTGTTCCTTACCTTTAATGTTGTGGTTAACGAGGCGTTTTTGAATGTCTTTATTATTGGCGGGAGCGGTTTCTGTATTGGTGTGCTAGGGTTCGCCCCCCGGTATGCATTCCGCATATCCCTTGGTGCAACTCTCTCAAGACATATTTGGCTTGTTGAGGGTCAAGACATTTGAGCAGCGGTGTTGAGAATCCTCTTTTAAATAATTCCCCATTGACCAGGGTGAAGGTAGCGGCTTGCCGACGTACCTTCTTGACCTGAGTGTCGTCTCCGGGCAGGTCTCCGTTTTCTAAATATGCCCTAACTTGACTGTACCACGGGGAGGGGATTTGTGGCTGAGAAGTTTGGGCCATGCACATAATTTCTCCTTCTATGGACGGTCTCGTCATCGTTTCTTGGATCAAGGTTCGGTATTGCCCGGTCTTCTTCGTACTAGCTAGCTTTGATAGCACGTCGACTCTCTCGTTTGCTGCTTTAGGGACGTGGATCATGCTAAATTCTGGAAACGAAACTATACACTCTTTGACCAGCCCCAGGTACTGGGCAAGTATTGGTTCTTTTGCTTGGTAAGTTCCATTTACGTGGCCAGTGACAAGTTGGGAATCACTGTGACATCTTAACTTTTTTACGCCCATCTCTCGGGCCAATCGCAATCCTGCTAAAAGGGCCTCGTATTCTGCTTGGTTGTTCAAGGTTGAGAACTCGAACCTAACAGCTTGCTCCAGGATTAGATTCGAGGGTCCTTCAAGTATAACTCCTGCCCCGCTCCCTTTTTTGTTGGAGGATCCAGCTACATTGAGTGTCCAGAATTGGTTACCTTCATTGCCATCATTGCTTGGAACTAGGGGGAGCTCGGTCAAGAAATCAGCTAAGAACTGAGCTTTCATGGGGCCTCTACTTTGGAAAGTTAAACCGAATTTTGACAATTCAATGGACCAAGCCGTCATCCTTCCTGCCAGGTTGGGTTTTTGAAGCACTTGCTTGAGTGGATAGTTTGTTTTGACGATGACCTTATAGCTTCTGAAGTAGTGTCTTAATCGTCGAGCCGAGAATATGAGTGCCAACACAAGTTTCTCCACAACTTGGTATCTTTCCTCCACGGTCAACAAAGTTCGGCTGACGAAATAGACATGGTGCTGTTTTCCTTCAACTTCGGAGGCGAGGACTGAACTTATTGTCGAGTGTGTGGCTGACAGATATAGGCTTAATTCAGCGGTCTTACAGGGGGTTTTCAGAACTGGTACAACTACTATTGCTTCCTTCAGGTCTGCAAACGTCTTTTCACTTTCTTGGTTCCACTCAAACTTGGAAGCTTGTTTTAACAGCTTAAACAATGGCCTAGCTTTCTCAGCTAGTTTTGGCAGGAACTGAGATAAAGCAGCTAACCTCTCATTCAACCTTTGTAGCTCCTTCAAGTTCGTCGGGCTCTTCATACTCAGTATTGCTTTACACTTATCAGGATTGACCTCTATTCCTCTGGCCGTGATCAAGAATCCAAGGAACTTTTCGCCCTGAACTCCGAAAACACACTTTTCTGGGTTCAATCGCAAGTTATGCAATCTAACCTTGCTGAACAACCTTTGGAGGTTAGCTAGATGATCGGTAATTCCAGCTGACCTTACTACCATGTCGTCTACATATACTTCCATTATCTCCCCTATTTCTTCTTTGAAAACTTGGTCCATCAACCTTTGGTACGTGGCTCCAGCATTTTTCAACCCAAATGGCATGACCTTGTAGCAATAATTGTGCACATCGGACTTAAATGCAGTCTTATCCTCATCAAGGGATACATGGGGATCTGGTTGTATCCCGAGTATGCATCAAGAAAACTCAGCATTCCACTGCCTGACGTGGCGTCTACCAGACGATCAATGCTTGGTAACGGGTAAGTGTCCTTCGGGCAAGCCTTATTCAAATCTATGTAATCCGTACACATCCTCCACTTTCCACTCACTTTTTTTACCATCACAACATTAGCCAACCAAGTAGTGTATTTGATCTCGCGGATAAAACCCGCTTGTAGGAGCTTGTTCACCTCTTGTCGGACTGCTACCAGTCTTTCTTCTCCTAGTTTTCTTTTTCTTTGGGCTACGGGGTGAGCACCAGGCATGATGGCCAGCTTGTGGCATAGGAAATCGGGATCGACTCCAGGCATATCAGCAGCACTCCACGCGAATAAATCTGCGTTTTCGAGCAATATCTCCTCCAAGCTCTGACGGGGATACCCCTCCATTGTTTCTCCGATCTGGACGTCCTGCCCTGTCTTGTGACCTATCTGGAACGGAGTAATCTTCTCGGCAGGTGACGGTCGGAGCTCTTTAAAGTCCGATCTTGGGTCTAGGTCCAAGGCTTCTGACTCTATGTTCAAACACTAGGGCAGCGTTTCCTTTGCCGTGCTCGTTTTCAATGTGTACGGCTGAATCTTCAAACTCTGAGCGTAGAATTGTCGAGCCATTTTGGGATCGGCCTTGATAGTGACAATCTTAGCCTCCACCGGGAACTTCATCGCCAGATGGAGTGTTGAAACTATCGCCCCCAATTGGTTTAGCGTCCTCCTTCCGAGGATAACATTATACGACGTTCGAGCTTCGACCAACAAATACCTGACCGAAATAGTCCTTCCCTCCTCCTCATTTTCAAAAGTAGTGAGGAGGTCAACGTACCCACGTGTGTGGACTCGCTCCCCGGCAAATCCAAGGAGAGGCTCGGAGTGATCCCTTACTACGCTTGGAGGTAGATCGAGCTTGAGGAAAGTTTCCCAATAAAGGCTGTCTACCGAGCTTCCTTGGTCGACTAGTACCTTTTTTACCTTCCAGTTGGCAATAATGGCAGTGATGACCATAAGGTCATCATGGTCGGCGTTATTAGTGGAAAAATCCTCGGCGGTAAACGTTATTGGCGGAAAGTTTCTTGAAGAAGGGTAGTTGGTCACCACGTTTACGCTTCGCAAGTATTGCTTCCGAGCTCTAGACGTCACTCCACCGCCTCGAAATCCTCCGGCTATGGTGTTGATCGTTCCCCGTACCTCCTATACTTTATTTTTCTGAGAGTTTTCCTTTTTATTTGAGCGAGACTTGTCATTGTTTTTATATGCAGAATACCCCCCCGTCTTCTCTGGCGCTCATCCGATTGGTCTCCTTCTTTTCCTCCTTCCTTCCTAACAAACTTCGAAAGAGCCCCAGATTGTATCAACTCTTCGATGATGTCTTTTACTTTATAGCATTCTTCCGTTGTATGACCATGATTCTGATGAAAACTGTAGTAGCGATTTATATCAGCATTGCGAGGGGTAGGGCAGGGTTTAGGTTGGCGAATTAAATCTGAATTAAAGGCCTCCCTCAATACCACCTCCCTACTTGCACTTAAGGGGGTGTATCTACTATATTTTGACGATCCTCTCCCTTTGGGCTCATAATCTTTTTGGGCTGGCGGTGAATGGCGATCATATCGACTGCACGGTTCCTTTCCCTTCCTCTAAGCTTCATCGTTCTCTTCCATGTGTTATAAACTGGGCTGCTCACTCCCTGAGCTCATCCATTTGGCGCGGTGGTTCAGAGAAAGTGATCTGGAGAACGGTCCCGACCTCAATCCGGCTTTGATTGCATGCATGGCTACGGCTGGGTGGAGATCGGGGATTGTCATGCTCGCCTGCGCGAACTTCGTCATGTAACTTCTGAGTGACTCTCCCTGACCTTTCCGGACTCTTATGAGGGAAACGGAGTCCGTCACTATGGGCTTGCAATCGGCAAATCTAGCCACAAACTTGGCACATAAGGATTCAAAGGAACTTATGGATAGCGGTGGTAAAGCGTAATATCAATCCAGTGCTACACCCTTTAGAGTGGTGGGAAAAAGGCGACAATGCACACGTAAGTCATCAGACACAAGGCTGGCCTGGGTGAGGTAAGCCTTTACGTGCGAGGTTGGGTCGGTTCCCCCTTCGTACTTTTCTGTGGTTATTCCTTTGGTATTCTCAGGGAATTTGCACTTCATGATTTCTGGTACAAAAGGGTGGAAAGTAGTCAATTTTTGCAAGTCTGGATTTTCCGAAATGCGTGTATCGTGGAAAGGCATCTCTTGTACGATTGGGGTGGAATTTTGCAGGTCTTTACCTCCCTTGTTCTGTCTTTGGTTTTGTCCTTCCGCTTCGTGATTGTCGTCTTCTTTTCTCCTTTTTTTTCTTGTGCTCTTCCTGCTCTGGTTTGCTACGAACTGATTCAGCGTGTTCCCCTTCATGATTGTCAGCGTTACCCACATGGGTTGTCTTTTGCTTTTTCAGAGTTGCTATTTCTTCCTGGTGCTGCTCCCGGATCTTACTCATCTCTTCTTCCTGTCTCTACTGTAACACCCTCAAAATTAATTTTCATAAATAATTTCGTAGTTAAAACATTTACTAAAAATTCTATAAAAATGTGCATATTAATTATTTACTGTTATAATTTGATTAGACAGAAAATGTAATTCAAAAATAATTTATCATTGGGTAGCAATATTATTACGTAATTTGAGAAAATTATGATTACATTTCTAAATAAAAATGTAATAAAAAAATAAATTTGTTGTTTGACATTTTTATTACTATTTGATGTTTCAAATATTATTTTATATTTCGAATTACTGAAAATTTATTGTTTTAATTATATTATTATTAAGAAATCTTATTTTATATTTGATTTGAGAAATATTTTAAGAATTAAAAAAAATAATAAAAATAAAAAAAATAATATAAAATAAAAAAAAAAAAAATAACTTAGAATGACCATGCAGGATTCGAACCTGCAAGTTATTAAGCCACCACTTTAACCAACTAAGCCAACCTGCAAGTTATTAAACCACCACTTTAACCAACTAAGCTACTACATTTGTTTGATAGGTTGTTAATAGCAGAATGCTTTAACCAACTGAGCTAATAGGCCTATTTGATATTTTTATAAAAATATAATGTATATAATGAGTACGAGAGAAAATGTGAACAAGAAAAATTGTGAAAATTATGACAAGTGCAATATGTAAGGAGTGATGGAAGGATGCACTAAATTAGTGGTATTAGCACCAATCTGATTAGTGGTGCACTAAAAAGAAAAAGAATTCTAATTAAATTTTTATGGTAAAACCACTAAGTATATTAAATTTTACCACTAATAATATTTTAAATTTTATTTCATCTATAAATAGAAACCATTTGAGAACACTTCAGCCATGAACTCATTTGCACCAAAACACCAAAATCTTAGTTTTTCCAATTTTCCCAAAATCATAAGCTTATTTTGCTAAGATTCCAAATTTTTCTAAATTCACCAAAAACCTATTTCATTTAACTTTGAGAGTAGAATCAACCTTCTTTCAACCTTCAAAAGCTTTCTCAATGTCTTCCAAAAGAGTAGCCAAAACAAATCAAGGTGAGGGAAGTTTCTAAATTATTTTAAGTTTTCAATTTAATTAAGTTTTCAATTTTCTAAAAATTCTAGAATAATCTCAAAATATTTGTGTTCTAAAATTTATGAACTTATAATTATTATTGAAGTTTTAAAGTAATAAGAATTGTAAGAGAAGTTGCAATTTACTTAAATTTTCAAATAAAATAAATAAATAAAAAAATAAAAATATATATATGTAACTAAAAATGAAGTGAGCATAACTTGAACCCAAGACCCTGGTGTTTCCAGTCATGTCTTAACCAACTGAGCTAGTCCAGATTTCATTTATAATACCGCATATTTATATCTTTATATTTAAATATTTCCGCTTTCATTTGTTTATATTTCATATGATAATTTGTGATCTTAAAATTATGAGATCTAACTAGGAGGCTCTGCCACCTTTACTGATTTCATAATTTTAAGTTATTTATATAATATTTAATTTTATGAAATAATAATTTGAGATCTTAAAATTATGAGATCTAACTAGGAGGCTCTGCCACCTTTACTTTACTGATTTCATAACTTTAAGATATTTATATAATATTTAATTTTAGGAAATGATAATTTGAGATCTTAAAATTATGAGATCTAACTAGGAGGCTCTGCCACCTTTACTGGTTTCATAACTTTAAGTTATTTATATAATACGTAATTTTATGAAGATTTTTAACAATTTTAAAGAGTAATTGGAAAAATTGATTTGAATGTTAATGACTTTTGACGTATATTTGGATAATGACTTGGATTGTGTATGTTTACCTTTTTTCTTGAATTTGGTTAATGATTGAGACTGTGATTAATTACCTATGCTATGCACGTTGAAGATTGTGATGAAAACTATGATTATTATACTATAAATTATTAACCCATAATATAAAATATAATGATGGAATGGACTTGTAATATCAACAAGATTGGTATTGTTTTAAATGAGATTTTTAGAAAGGGAGATAAGTTTTCATTCATTCATGCATGCCTCAAAAGAGGTGGCCTCGGTTAGAGGAGCAGATAATAACTTAATCCGTGCGTCTAGGTGGGATGCCAGACTTGAGGGATTTTTATAGTGAGAATTCATTTAATTCATGATGATCACATGATTGTTTATGAGATTACTGTACCACCAATGAAATCCCAACTGGTCGGTAAGTTTTACGATGATGATATCGTATTATCTGAGATGGTACCACATTGCATATTTTTGGAGTTGAGGTTGGAGCATGCATCATATAGAAATTTCATTTAGTCATAATTCATTCTTTATTTATGTGAATATGATATGTATCATATTAATATTTTTATATGATATGTATTATTATTGATATTTTTATATGCTATGTATTGTTATTTAAATTTTGGAACTTACCCTTGCGTGTTTGTGTCTGTGGTTTGACACCTGTGATGATCCTAAATTTTATTTGGTGGAGCAGATTAACAGGATAATTCTATTTGGAGATGTGAAGGGAGGATAGCTAACATGAGGATTTTTGTGAATAATATGTATTTTATAATTATCACAATATTACGTACTTATGTGACGTTTTGTAAATAACTTTTTGATGTATGGTTACGATATGACTATGTGATGTGTTTTATTTTGGTGACGTTTTTGTTAGCAAGGAAAATTATTTTAAGATTTTATTTAAAGAAATCTAAATGAAGGGAAACATTTTCAAATAATAATAATAAATGGATAAAAAGGAAAATATTTAAGCAATGAAAAACAGCGAGGCGTTACATCTACCTCCATTGTCGCATATCTTCTTCCATTTGTTGCTTCAAAGCTGCCATGGAACTTTCCACTTGACTCTTGAAAATCTCTATTAATGTCAGATCTATTTGTATTCCTTCCGAAAGTGATTGCATTTGACTCCGCGTCTTTACCATGTACCTTGCGGTCCTGGGAAAATGATTTACCGGGGCCCCACGATGGGTGCCAAAATGTTCCGCCGGATTCTGGGCTTGACCGAGCTCCTGCGTGGGAATGGGTGAGGTCTTCCTTGTCCGTAGCCAAGTTCGATCAGGTAGGACACATCCAAAAGTGGGGAAGGTACCTGCAAAACGTACTTCGATGCTAAAGTCAGTGTTTGTGTGTCGATTGGGAATAAACTAAGAGTATAAAGGAATGGAAAGAAAATAATAGTTTTTTTAGCCAGAAGAACTCAAGGTTAGGGGAAGGTCCCGAAATACCGGTTACGCTTGGCTTGAGGCACACGTGTCGGTACAAGGGTAATTTTACTAGTTCCAACGTTCATCATTACATGAAGGGAAAATGTCACATCACCCCGTGGCGTTACCGGTCACAATCAACTCTTGATTAGGCTATATCCCAGGGCTCGATTCCTTCCTTGAAGCTCAGCGGAGCTCGGCCCATAGATTTATGCCGAGCTCGGATCATCTCGGTAATTACAATAGTGTTTCATTGATCAATTTTGATGTACTTATATTCCTAAAATGGATTTTAGGTTCTTGATTCTTTGTTTTATTTTTTTTAATTAACGGAGTTGAAGACCCTAAACTAAGAAGACTAAAAACCTTCATTTTATTCGATTAAAACCTTGAAACTTCCTGCATAACGATGTCGTTGGAAGCAAAGGCGTGTATCTATAGTGTTTAGGAAGCCGTGGTTGCAATTTTCAACATAAACGAGAAAGAGAAAAAAAAAATGTTTGATTAGACGTAGAACGACTTTCTAAACACAGTAACTGCGCACAAGAATTTGAATCCGAATTCGAAAGTACTAGTGAACAGTCTTACAGTGCACACCTTGACCTCCGGTGGCACTATTTTCGCAACCCTAGACACCGGGAGCTCGTCCGTTCATCCCTTAACCAATTAAGGTAAACCCCTCTTTTCTCACAATCCAATTTAATTTTTCAATGTCAGAAGCCTTTGTTTAACCATTATGTTTAGAACCCAATGTCTCTGAACATCAACAACATCAACGTTTCCAAGCCCACCAGGCCCACTTGGTCGTCCAGCTACCCACTTTCCCATCTGGCGCCGGGCAAGTATCCTGTTAATCAGGCCCACGCCATCGTCCAAGCCCACGGGCTCACTCCTAACCCCAAACGCGTCCCTCCAAACCCCTCTGCTCAATTGAAATTGTGATTGGTTCTGTTCTATTAGCATGATGTTCCAAAACTCAGGCCTTATGTTTAATTTTTCTGTATCCCTGTTCTTAAAAATGCACTAATAAAGGACATTCTCCTGCATCGATCATGTCTTTAATTTTTAGGATTTTTCAATTATAAATTATTTTAAAACAAAAATTAATGTAGACAGGTTCATGCTTTCAACGATTGAAGTTTGTCCTATACGTTAAATTCTTGAAAACAAGATTACTAGGTTGTTATTCTGATTTTATTTGTTTGTTTTTTTCTCTCACTAACAATATTGGCTTTAACCAGGCACCATATTATTAGCCTGTGCGCACCATCTGTTTGATGGTTTGGACACCATAAATTGTCACACCCACTATGAGGATCTATGAAGAATTCTTAGAGATACTGAAAATTCAGATGTTCCGAAGATTGGTGTCATTTACAGGCTTCTACTGCTTTGCAACACTTATAAGCTATGCTTATGTCAACAATACGAATAGGGCTGGGTACTCTAGAGCCGATCAATTCTACGCCTCGTACCCTGCTGGTACCGAGCTTTTAACGGACTCCACCAAGGTCTTTCCTTTGCATATATGTAATTTTGAATTTGGTGCATACTTCTCATGTTATGTTATTTTCATCTAAACTTTGATTTGTGTTTGAAATTTGTGGTCAGTTATACAAAGCTGCTCTTGGAAACTGCTTTGAAGTTGAAGAGTGGGGTCCGTTTGAGTTCTGCCTCATGGCAAAACACTTTGAGCGTCAAGGGAAGTCGCCATATGCATATCATGCGGTATCCATCATACATGTCTATTGCTAATTCATACTTGACTCTACTTTCTTTATGATGCTTTTATATAACTATTGGGTAGAATTTTGTTCCTGCTTTGTGTTTGGTGGACATTGGAATGATTTGAGTCACAACTTGTGGCTTTGTCTGGAATGACAGAGGTTTCTGATAGGAAAATGTTTGAAAATTGCATAAGAAACTGCGGCTGAAATCATATTTTTAGTGCTCGAGAAGATTAGGAATGTTTTTGCTGTGTTTGATGTATTTCCAAACTTTTCTTGTGAGTGTTCATTGGTTACGAATGTGGTTTCCAGAACTGGAGGATGATAGATTTAGTTTCTTTAGTTAGGTTTTCTTCTGGTGTGTGTGTGGTATTCAAAAGTTGAGTTTTATTGCATTGTATTCCTTCTTTTGGATTTCTAAAATGTTTATGGAAGTGCCAAAATTAATGACTTGTTTGACTTTTCACAGCAATACATGGCACACCTCCTTTCTCTGGGACAGCTTGATGGAAGTGGTTGATGGGAGTGATATTCGAAATTTCAAATCCCAGTCAGTCTCAAGTGCTTCTGATTGATTATATTAACAAAATGGCTACATTACTCATGAATTCTACATGATTCAAATCTAAAAATGACAAGATACAAATAAGTTTACTACTATCTGTTTTTGTTTTGGCTAGGTTGGGTTATTTTCTAATTTCTACTACATTCACAAAGAGTAATATTATTTGCTTTTGTTTGTTAGAGTCATTTTACTCTCAGTAGCAAAATGGAGACAACACCATTCGTAATAAATCACAACCTTTGATATACAGTAAATAGAATAACATAATCTTCCCCTTAATAATAATAACTTAACAATTCAAATTTTCAAGTTTGGATAAATTAGCTTGTACTCAATTGATCAATGTTATTTACCCAGATACTCAAACATGTTATTTTCCTCGTTGTTACTATTGTGATTCGATGATGTTCTGAAATGCAAGCTCTAATGATTTGCAACCAATTATGTATAAATGAAGCAACAGATATCAACCACTACATTGCCAACATCAACACTATCTCTGTTTGTGCTTCTTGTACCCACTTTTTACTTTCTATCTATTTCCCAACCCTCCTTTCCTCTTGGCCTAAGGTAGCTATTTCTTAACTGGTGGATTCTTAAAGCCCTTCCTGCTATAACAAAACATTTTCCTTGTATTTTAAGTTTGTTTACTGTATTTTCAGTTTCTAACTTATTTTCAGCCAAGTTGGGGTAGTAAAATGCAAAGGAAAAAATATGAAAAAAAAAACTAAAACAATAAAATGAGAAGAAAATAATTTGATTGGGCATGTGTCTAATTATAAATATTCTCTATATTAGAAAAATTGAAATTAAAAATATGAACAACGTAAATGTTTGATGGTGAGTAGTGTAAATTGCTAAAGACTACTACACTATTTTTAATTAAGAAAAGTGATATGTACCATAAAAGTGATCTTACTCCCTTTCTTATTATCTAGATGGCTAGAAGTGTAGGTGTTGGTTCGATGAAGCTTGGGTTATATTGTCAAGGGGTGGTTTGAGCTATTACTCACTGATCTTCGTTTTCTGTTATATTATGTTTTATGTTGTTGTACTTTGTCCACTCATTTCTTCTCTCGTTGTCCATATTATTTGTTTTTGCTAGTTTTTTTAATCTTTTCGTTTATGGTATATACACTTCTTTGTTTCTTAAATTTATCTTGTTGCCACCGTTTTCCAATATGAAATAAATCCTATCATGGACATGCAAAGATTCTAAAATCTTGTCATCTCCCTTTTACACGCACGTATAAAGTTTAATATATAAAATATAATTATATTAATTAATAAATTATGAAATTGTATGCTTTTATCACGCAAGATCAACTGATATTAATTGTTAAAAATTTACTTTGTAAAGACAATTTTAGTATTTTTTTTTTTGAAAAATGGGTGATATATTGTCCAATATTTTTTTTAGTGATTGATGTAATATTTGAAAAAAAAATATATCTTTCATATTATTTTATCTTTTCAATAAGTTTATTAACGAGAATAATAATATTAAGGTGTTCAAATCCAAACCAATCTAGAAAAAAAAATTGAGAATGGACCTAAATAATAGAAAATTATTTGGATGTATTTAATTTTAATTTTTAACTAATTATTGATTTTGGTTTGGAATTCATAAACGAGTCTAAACCGAACTGAACCAACAATATACATGGAATTTGATAAAGTTGAATGTCTTTTACTACTATTTAAGAGGAAGTTTTTATAATATTTATTAAGAGTTATTTTGATTATTTTTTACAACATGTCCAGTAATATTATTTTTCTTGTGTTTAAGAATAAAATTAAATTGAAAACAATTGTTATTTTTATTTTTTTATATTTTGTATAAAGATAAATTAAAAATCGCATAATCTCAACTTATCCAAACTGCACCTAATTGAATCGGATTGAATTTTTTATTTTAAAGATTAATATCTAAACCGAACCGAACCGCAAGTTTTTAAATATTTAGAAATGATGAGTTTTTTTGACCGAAAACCGATCTATGAATACCCCAAACCATCCTATTGCTCAACGAGAGAAATTACGATTAACTTTTTTAAAAATTCCAATCTAAGAAAATTTTCAATTTTTTAGGTTATGTTTGGATTTCTTTTTGTGTGTTTCAAACTCAATTTGGGAGGTAAAATCAATTTTTTTAAAAAATGTTTTGTTACTTTTGCCTACTTATATTGTGTCGCTGTTTTACAAAAGAAAGACATAGGTTCCTTTTGCAAAACTCAATTTGCTCAATGAAAATTATTTAGACTTAAATTTGCAAAACATTATCTAAACATGCACTTATTTTCCTGTGTTGTACCTATTTTACTTTGTTCAATTCTATCCATTTTTCCATCTTGGTGTGAACGATTTAATAAAAATTATAATATAAGATTTTTATGATTAAATTTCATTCTTAATGGTAGTTTTTTTTTTTACTTATATTCTGGAAATTATCATTAAATGTTCTTATTTATTTTATTTTATTTTAAAAATTTGAATATTATAAAAAATATGAGATTTTATTATATAAGTTTATTAAAATCCAAATTACAAAATTTTAATCGTACAAATCTTTAAAGAAAATCTAAAGTCTTTCTTTTTAATGCTAAAATATTTCCCAATCCAATTAACTTCCTCGGTCCAAATCCCCAACTATAATCCAATCAATTTACTCATTCTTAAAAAATTTCTTATCTACCGAACGTCACCTTAATTTTCAATGGTTTGAAAAAATTCATATAAATATCTTTTATATGTTATATTAACCTTTTTAATTATTTAAAAAACGTTACTACGCAACCCTCTATTAAATGTTAATATAAAAGTGTCTCTGAGACGCCCCTTTGTTAACCTAAAACTAGCGGAGGCTTGAGAAGAGCGCGAACTGCAGAGCACAACACGTTGCAAATTGCAACCATCTCGGTTTGATTCCAATACAGAAAAGGTAATTGTTTTCCATTTGATTTTGCTTTCTGTCACAGTTCGTACCTTCAATTCATACTTGTGTCTCTACATTCATGCTCCTTCCATGGTTTGTTCTTTTTTCTTTTTTCTCGCTACAAATAAACTTCCATTGAGTTCTACTTTCGATAATTGAAGTTTTCAGATAAGTTCATGTTTCTTGAAAACAAGGCCACTAGGATGTTATTAGTTGACTACTTATTCTGATTATGTATCTCTCTCTCTAACAATGAAATTCTCCATAGGACTAGAAAATAGGAAGAAAAAGTATGTAAACTTCTTTATAAGCTAAAATTAGCTTCTGAGTAAGCTAATTTGTAGAAATTCTCTCATGCTAGCTTCTTTTAAAGGTAGTTTTTAACTTTTGTATAGTATAAGCTCTCTTTAACTTATGGAGAAACTTGTTTCATTTTTCTTTCATATTTTCTTCTCGTTTAAGACCAAGCTCACCCAAATAGGTCCTTCTTAAGATTGCTTAAGACATAACTTTTTATTAGTAATTATGATTGCTTAAGATTGCTTAAGATTGCTTAAGACATAACTTTTCATTTGTTTCATTTTTCTTTGATATTTTCTTCTTAAGATTGCTTAAGACATAACAGCCATCCCTCTATAGCATTGTTGGGGTCTGTTGCCTTGCGCTGCCATCTGAGATTGATAACTACGTGTCTGTCATGTGTAGAAGGGAAACTAGAATTAGGCTTGGGCTGGGAGACACTCTAGAAACTGTCTACGAGCCTTTTCAATTTTTCTACCATTCTACACAGAATATACTAGGATCTGAATTCCCTTGATTATGATTCCATAGTGGAATAGAATGTGATATTAGAGGCTTAGAGCTTATCTAGTCTTAATGTTGGGTCTCATGCAGATTTTCAGGTGTCTATTCCTTTATGTGGGGAGGTGTGTGAAGATGTCCCACATAAGTGACACTTTCTATATCTATCTATTATCTATCATTGAAGTAGTGGCTGGTTGAACCAAGGTTTTGATTTTGATGGAGCCATTTACGGGTTGTTGAATTGGGCAGAGTAGTGGTGTTTTCTAAAGCTTGGATATGCATTGACTTGCGGATAGACAATCTGACAGTTTGTCTAGTTTCAATAAACTGATTGTTTAGTTGTGTGTTTTCATGGCAGTGAAAAACAATGAGGAAGCTGAAGTTTCATGAAAAGAAGCTTTTAAAGAAGGTAAATTTTTTGGAATGGAAGAGGGAAGGGGGTCACAGAGAGAACCTGGTTATGCAACGCTACCATATTACTGGAAGGGACGATTACAAAAAGTATTATGCATAATTCATCATATAATAAATTTATGACGCTATCTAATTTCTTTTATTTCCAATTAGCTTTTAGTTGACACATTTTATGTTTTTACCTCTGGGATGGTGGAAATATGAATAGATATTCAGGTTTATGCCATATGGTTCAGAAGTTAGTAAACATAGTGAAACAGATGGACCCAAAGGATCCTTTTCGGATTGATATGACTGATAAGCTTCTGGAAAAACTGTAAGTTCATTTTAACCACTCTCATTTCATGTCAGCTTTTAAACATTATTTATCCCATTTAGATGTATAGTTTTATTGGAGTTCAAAGTTTAAGCATATAAGTATAACGTGAGAAATGATACTAATTCATAATTTCTCTGAATATCCTTTTCATAATTAAGTTAGCTGTTATATTTCATGTGTACATTTTCTATTATTCCTTTGAAACAATTTATACTTCAATATTGTTCTGGGACTTCTCAAATCTATTTGTGCTTTAACTATTTCATTTGAACTGGATTGGTGTAGTTTGAATGACATTGGCTTCCCTACATTAGTAGCAAATTTATATTCAAATGTTGGATGGATTTTGTAAACCATTTGTTCTATAAGTAGTGCTTATACATAATAGATTGTCAATTGATAAACTAACAAAATACAATACTGAGCATAGAAGCCATACATAATACTTGATAAACTAACAAAATACAGTTCTGAACATAGAAGTCCATAATACAACATTACACTTGTGTCCACATACAAAAGTCTCCTAGAGAGGGTATTCTCTTCTCACAAACTGCAAATGACAATTAAAAACACGATTTTCTAATCACACATCCAAGATTGCATGTAGTTTTAATACATAGCTGCTATCATGCAATTCTAATACAGAAGTAATGCAGAATTACTTATACAAGTTATTCTCTATAACACACTAATATACTACTACAGTCCTGTTTATAACTGCCTCCAATCCATCAAATGGATCCTTCCTAACCCACTTAGATATCAGTTCCCATCAAAATGTGATAAAAATAGGGGAACAAATTGCAATGACCCTGTAGTGCTTTTGGTTTCTCCCTTGATGACCTTAGGTTTGCTTTGCTATATAACTTTCAAGTTGTTATAAAATATTTGAATGGATGTAACTCCATTTTGAGAGGTAGAAGTTATCCTTACATTTTGAAATAGTAAGATTGTTTTGATCGGGGACCACTTTCTATTTTTCTTGGTATTAGCCTGAAACAGAGGGGATAAAAATAAATGTTAGGAGCTATTATTCTCTTACTCATTATTTACTTCTTTTCGTATGACAGCTACAACATGGGTGTGATTCCAACCAGGCAAAGCATCACACTATGCGAACGCTTAACTGTGTCATCATTTTGTAGGTAAAGATAACATTTTGCGCGATTATTGTTTTAGATGAAAATTGAATAATTAATTTTATTTGATTGCACATGGCACATTACAGTGTTCAAATGAAAATATATCAGGAGAAAACATAAAACAAATATAGTTTGATAGATATTTAATCAGATGATGATAATCTACGAAAGTTACTGGGTACTGGGTTGATTATAACCAACTTTCTTCCAAATACTAAATTTTCTTTGTACGGTCTCTACACATTATCTTGCCCTCAGTTGTTCCTAAAGTTAGTAATTTTCTCTACCATGCAGGCGTAGGCTCTCAACTGTTTTGGTGCGACTAAAATTTGCAGAGCATTTGAAAGAGGCTGTGACATACATTGAGCAAGGGCATATAAGAGTTGGTCCAGAGACAATTACAGACCCAGCTTTCCTTGTAACTAGAAACATGGAAGACTTCGTTACATGGGTGGATTCATCCAAAATAAAGAGAAAGGTGCTTCAGTACAATGACAAGCTGGATGACTATGATTTACTGAATTAAGTGGAAGTGGAGGACCATCACAAGATAGAAGACTTACAAGAGGAATGCTAAGAAAATTAGAGGAAGAGTTGGAGAAAGAACTTCTTAAGATTGAATCAAGCATTGAAGACTCTACTCTAAAATCAAGACCTTGTAATCTTCTTATATTTTTGTAAATTGAGTTTGCTTGCAAGTGAAACTTTTGGCCAACTTGTGTGAGCACATGGTAGCTCATGGCCATTTAGAACCTTTTTATATGAACCTGTTGAACTTAGCCTTTTCTTATTTTATTTTATTTTAGTAAAAGAAAATAGGGAGAAGAGTGAATCTTAGCCATGGGATTAAATGAAAATCCAAGGGTTAAGAATATATTTTAATTCATATTTCAAGAATGAATCTAGACCCTTTATTTTTAATTTGATCCAACGGGTAAGAGTCATTCTTGTTTAATGAATTATTTTTAGCCCTTGATTGTTCATGCTTGAATTGACCACCCTTGGATAGATTTACATTTTTCTCATTTAGTTTTACTTATATGCTTAAATTTGAACACTAAGAGGAGTTTTGGGAAATATATGAAAAATTGAGTTTTTCTATTGAGACTTTGTTCTCCTAGGGTTTCTTGATTGAACCTCAAATCTTATCAAAGGATCCTTTTGTGGCGATTCCCTTGGCTTATTGATCCTGATCATGGCGCCTTCCCCCTTTCTCATCTAATTCCATTTTATATTTTCTTTCTTTCTTTCTTTATTATTTTTGTTTAACCTAAATATAAAATTCCCAAAATCCTATGAAGAATTGAAGATTGGGCAACAATTCCAAGTTTGCGTGAGGCAAGCTTGTATCAAGTGGTATCAAGAGCTAGTTTCTTCTTCATAGGTATTTTCTTAGCACGCCTAGTGTTTGATAAAATGTGTCTCAATTGTTCCTTTTTAAATTTTTCCATCCATTACATGTTTACTCACATGTTATAGTCATCATAATCCTTAAAATTCTTGAGTTTAAATTGATGTCTTGTTAGTTCCTTGAGTTGTCATATTATTTAGTTAATATTGCCCTTGTCTTTGTGCTCGTTTGTGCGTGTTTCTTGTTAAATTTGTGCAAATTAAATTTGTGCAAAAAAAAAAAAAAAAAAAAAAAAAAAAAAAAAAAGTCCATTACATTTTTGTGTCTTGCGTCCAACCCCCAAAATCACATCACACCATATGTTTTGATGGTTACATATGCACAATTTGATGCTAGTAGGATATTCAATTCAATAACTTTGATTTGCTTTGGTTTAGAATTATTTCTAGTGTTACGTCCCAAAAAAAAAAAAAAAAAAAAAAAAAAAAAAAAAAAACAAGAAAAAAAAAATCGAAAAGAAGAGGAAAAAAAAAAGAAAAAAAGTGAAAAAAAAAAAAAATCAAAAAAAAAAAAAAAAAAAATTGATCATAAATTCCTCTCGGCGTTGATTTCATCTCTTTTTTGTGTTAAGTTGTGTGTCACCTTTTTCGTTTTGTTTTGAAATTATCCTAGCAGTTTTACATCAATTGGTTGTTGTAATTTTGGTATAGCCTTTGTCACAAATACTTCTCCAAAATTTGAGTAGCCATTTCCTTCAATATTTAGCTTTTGTTGCTTGTCTTTTTTGGCCTCTTTAAGTTTTGTCTTGAGTTTTGTTTTCCTTGGACTTCTTGAGCTCAAGTGTGGAATTGTTCTTCTTTCATAAAGGAAAATAGACTTGGATAATTGATTTAAGAGGTTTTATTAAGAAGCCTAAAGTGAGACTTGAGAGGAAAAAGGCAAGAGAAAACAATAGAAAAAAAAAAAAAAAGCCTCAAAGTATAAAACACAAGAGAGTGAGTGAAACACTTAGAGAGTATTGTGAGGTTTTCTTTATTTATCTTGTCTATTGTATTGCTAACCTTTCTTGCAGCAAATGGCTAGTTCTTCAAGTGTGACTAAAGAATTTTCACCACGGACACAAAGAATGATGGAGATGATGTTGGAGAAAATGGACAAATTACACACTACAATGGTTGAGAGTGTGAATGAAAGATGTGAGCAAAATGAAAGAAGATTTCGAGAAGAAAATGAAAGGAGAAATAGAGAAGAAAATGAAAGGAGACATAGAGGAGGAAATGAGAGGAGGAGTGAAGAGAGGAGAGATAGTCAAAGGTCAACCATGGGAAGTGAGGAAGGAAGCAACTATGAGGGAGATTATGGGTTTAGAGATTATAACCGTGCGAGAAGGAGGGATAGGAGAGAAGGCCATAGGGAAAGAAGAAGATACAATAACTATAGAAGATACCAACATGAAGAGGAGGCAAGGTTTGATGAAAGAAATGTGAATATTAGACTTCCTAAGTTTCTTGGAGAAGGAGGTGCTTTGAAACTTATTTAGAGTGGGCAATGAAAGTGGATCAAGTATTTCTTAGTCATCCTATGCTTAATGAGGAGAGAAAGTTGAGTCTAGCTACTTTAGAGTTTGAGGGGTATGCTCTAGTGTGGTGGAACCAAGTACAAGTTGAACTTCAAAGAAGGGTGAGACCAATTATCTCTACTTGGCAACACTTGAAGGAAGCACTTAGAGAGAGGTTTGTACCACCATCTTATTCAAGGGACCTCCACACAAAGCTTCAAAGGATGGTCCAAGGTGCTAGAAGTGTTCAAGACTACTACAAAGACCTTGAGATCACCATGTTGAGAGCGGAGTACCAAGAGAATCGAGAGGCTACCTTAGCTAGATTTGTGCATGGACTCGATAGAGAGATACAAGATATCCTTGAACTTCAAAACTACTCCACTCTTGAAGAAGCTATACATAAGGCTGAAAAAATAGAGACTCAATTGAGAAGAAAGCACACATTTAGAAAGACTATCACACCTAGTTCTTCAAATTGGAAGGAAAGAGCAAAGAAGGAGGGCACATCTAATACCTTGACAAACATGACCAAGGTGCTTCCAAAGGTAAAGAGGTAACTAATTCCATCTCTAAACCTAGTAATATCAAATGTTTTAAATGTTTAGGTCGTGGACACATTGCTTCACAATGTCCAAACAAGAAGGCCATGGTGATGATGATTGATGGAGCTATCACAAGTGAGGAATCAAGCCAATCTTCTAAGAAAAGTGACGTTTTAAGTGAGGGTGAACAATTTCCATGTGAGCTTCCCAAGATGGAGACCTTCTAATGGTGAGAAGGATGCTTGGTAGTACATCTCAAGACCTTGATGAGACCCAAAGAGAAAACATCTTCCATACAAGGTGCACTATAGAAGGAAGGTATGCTCTTTAATAATAGATAGCGGTAGTTGTACAAATGTAGCTAGTACTAGGTTGATTAATAAATTGTGCTTGAAAACTTCTCCACATCCCAAACCTTACAAGTTACAATGGCTTAGTGACAAAGGAGAACTAGTAGTGGATAAGCAAGTTGTTATAGCTTTCACCATAGGAAAATACCATGATGATGTGTTATGTGATGTTGTACCTATGGAAGCTACTCATGTACTACTAGGTAGGCCTTGGCAATTTGATAAGCATGCATTGCATGATGGTGTTTCAAATACTTATGTTTTCTCTCATGCGAGGCCGCAAGGTGACACTCAAGCCATTGTCACCTAAAGAAGTTGGTGAAGACCAAACAAGAATGAAAATAAAGAGAGAAATTGAGGAGAAAGAAAAAGATACCGAGAACTCCAAGAGAGAAAAAAATAAGAGAAGTAAAGGTGAAAAAATCAGCAAGACTAAACCAAATGAGGAAAAAGAGTTAGGAAAGAAAAGGAGTGAAAAAAAAGAGAGCTTGCTTGTTGAGAGAAGAGAGTTAAAGAGAGAATTCCTAGCTAGGAAGTCCATGTTTTTGTGCTTACCCAAACCCCTTTGTTTGAATTCTAATTTTGTAGGTACTCAAGAGGACTTGGATGTTTTGTTGAAAGAGTTTGATGATGTGTTTCCACAAGACATTCCTCATGGTCTTCCACCAATTAGAGGCATTGAGCACCAAATCGATTTGATTCCGGAGCACCACTTCCTAACCGACCAACCTATAGGACTTCACCCCAAGAATCTCATGAAATTCAAAGACAAGTCCAAGAATTGATGGAGAAGGGTTGGGTGAAGGAGAGTCTCTCCCAGTGCTTCACCGGTCATACTTGTGCCTAAGAAGGAGGGAACATGGAGGATGTGCACGATTGTAGAGCTATCAACAACATCACAATAAGGTATAGACATCCAATTCCTAGGCTAGATGATTTGCTTGATGAGTTGCATGGTGCTAGTGTGTTCTCCAAAATTGATCTTAAATCCGGTTACCACCAAATAAGAATGAAAGAAGGAGATGAGTGGAAAACCGCCTTTAAGACTAAGTTGGGATTATATGAGTGGCTTGTCATGCCATTTGGCCTTTCTAATGCACCAAGCACTTTCATGAGGTTAATGAACCATGTATTGAGAAATTTCATTGGAAAATTTGTAGTTGTTTACTTTGATGATATTTTAATCTATAGCAAATCTTTCCATGAGCATCTAACCCATTTAAGGAAGGTGATAGAAGTACTTAGAAAGGAACAACTCTATGCCAACAAGGCCAAGTGCATCTTCTCCAAAGACAAAGTGGTATTCCTTGGTTTTGTTGTGAGTTCACATGGAGTTCAAGTGGATGATGAAAAGGTAAGAGCCATCATGGAGTGGCCGACTCCCACAAGTGTCAAAGAGGTAAGAAGTTTCCATGGGTTGGCTAGCTTTTATAGGAGGTTTGTGAAAGATTTTAGTACTATTGCCTCTCCTTTGAATGAACTTGTTAAAAAGGAAACTCAGTTTGTTTGGGGACCTAAACAAGAAGAAGCTTTTATTACTCTTAAAGATAAACTCATTCATGCTCCAATTCTTGCATTACCTAACTTTGCTTTATCCTTTGAGTTGGAATGTGATGCTTCTAATGTAGGTATTGGTGCGGTTTTAATGCAAGAAAGACACCCTATTGCTTATTTTAGTGAGAAACTCAAGGGGCTCACCTCAACTACTCCACATATGACAAGGAGTTGTACTCTTTGGTGAGAGCATTTCAAGTGTGGCAACACTACCTACTTCCGAAAGAGTTTATTGTCCACACCGACCATGAAGCATTGAAACACCTAAAAGGACAAGGAAAGCTCAACAAGAGGCACGCTAAATGGGTGGAGTTTCTTGAACAATTTGCTTATGTGATCAAGTACAAGAAGGGGACTTCCAATGTAGTGGCCGACGCACTAAGTAGGAGGTATACCTTGCTATCTATGCTTGAAACTAGTTTACTTGGATTTGATCATATAAAATCTTTGTATGCTAATGATGATGATTTTGGATCTATTTATATTTTGAGTAAAAAAGGGGCTCACAAAGATTATTTTAGGCATGAAGGTTATCTTTTCAAAGGTAAAAATTTATGTGTGCCTAAAACTTCTTTGAGGGAACTCTTAATCTTAGAAGCACATGAGGTGGAATCATGGGGCATTTTGGGGTAGATAAAACACTAGCCATATTGCATGAACATTTTTTTTGGCCTAAGATGAAAGGTGATGTCTCAAAGATTGTTAATAGATGTGTGGTGTGCCATAAAGCTAAATCTAAATTGATGCCTCATGGATTATATATGCCCTTACCCATCCCTACCTCTCCATGGTTAGATATTTCTATGGATTTTGTGCTTGGCTTGCCAAAGACCAAGGGAGGAATGGATGCAATCTTTATTGTTGTGTGTAGGTTTTCAAAGATGGCCCATTTTATACCATGCCACAAGGCATATGATGCTACACACATTGCTAACCTTTTCTTTAAGGAGGTGGTGAGACTCCATGGGATTCCTAAAAGCATAGTAAGTGATAGGGACTCCAAGTTCCTAAGCTACTTTTGGAAGACCTTATGGGGTAAGCTTGGAACCAAATTGTTGTTTTCCACCACTTGTCATCCCCAAACCGATGGACAAACTGAGGTAGTAAATCGAACTTTAGGGCAATTGTTGAGGTGTTTTGTGAGGGGTAATGTTAAATCTTGGGTGGATCATTTAGCTCATATAGAATTTGCATACAATAGGGTTGTTCATGCTTCTACTTCACATTCTCCCTTTGAAGTTGTTTATGGTTTTAATCCCTTAACTCCACTTGATCTTGTGCCTTTGCCATGTGAGTTTGCTTTGAATGTAGAAGGAAATGACAAAGCCGAGAAGATCAAATCACTACATGCTAAAGTGAGGGAGCAAATTGAGAAAAAGAATGCCAGAGTAGCCAAGTATATAAATCAAAAGCGCAAGGATGTACAATTCAAAGTTGGAGATTTGGTTTGGCTTCATTTGAGAAAAGAAAGATTTCCTAACCTTAGGAAATCCAAGTTGCTTCCAAGAGGAGATGGACCATTCAAGATCATAGAAAAACTTGGACCCAATGCCTATAAGCTTGACCTTCCTAGTGATTTCCTAGGTAGCAATTCATTCAATGTGAGTGACTTGACTTTTTGTGATGTAGGTGATGATCAAGGCAACTTGGGACAAGCTTGCATCAAGAAGGAGGGTTTGATGGAGGACCATCACAAGATAGAAGACTTACAAGAGGAATGCTAAGAAAATTAGAGGAAGAGTTGGAGAAAGAACTTCTTAAGATTGAATCAAGCATTGAAGACTCTACTCTAAAATTAAGACCTTGTAATCTTCTTATATTTTTGTAAATTGAGTTTGCTTGCAAGTGAAACTTTTGGCCAACTTGTGTGAGCACATGGTAGCTCATGGCCATTTAGAACCTTTTTATATGAACCTGTTGAACTTAGCCTTTTCTTATTTTATTTTATTTTAGTAAAAGAAAATAGGGAGAAGAGTGAATCTTAGCCATGGGATTAAATGAAAATCCAAGGGTTAAGAATATATTTTAATTCATATTTCAAGAATGAATCTAGACCCTTTATTTTTAATTTGATCCAACGGGTAAGAGTCATTCTTGTTTAATGAATTATTTTTAGCCCTTGATTGTTCATGCTTGAATTGACCACCCTTGGATAGATTTACATTTTTCTCATTTAGTTTTACTTATATGCTTAGGCTGAACACTAAGAGGAGTTTTGGGAAATATATGAAAAATTGAGTTTTTCTATTGAGACTTTGTTCTCCTAGGGTTTCTTGATTGAACCTCAAATCTTATCAAAGGATCCTTCCTTTGTGGCGATTCCCCTTGGCTTATTGATCCTGATCATGGCGCCTTCCCCCCTTTCTCATCTAATTCCATTTTATATTTTCTTTCTTTCTTTCTTTATTATTTTTGTTTAACCTAAATATAAAATTCCCAAAATCCTATGAAGAATTGAAGATTGGGCAACAATTCCAAGTTTGCGTGAGGCAAGCTTGTATCACATACATTGAGCAAGGGCATATAAGAGTTGGTCCAGAGACAATTACAGACCCAGCTTTCCTTGTAACTAGAAACATGGAAGACTTCGTTACATGGGTGGATTCATCCAAAATAAAGAGAAAGGTGCTTCAGTACAATGACAAGCTGGATGACTATGATTTACTGAATTAAGTGGAAGGCTAATTAGTTGTGGTTTCCTATATGAATCGTGGAAGAGTTTGTTTCCTTTGGGGGGTAGTTTTGACAGGTTTGGTTCTTAATGGGATTTTAAGAACAAAAAAAAAATTAATTTCACACCAAATTATGGTGATGATGTAATGTTGCTGGAATTAGTGAATCATGATGATGATATTAGATATCAAAAATATATTTTGCATTTTTCCAATCACTTATTTATTAGGTATCACAGCTTCCCTTTCCTGCATTTTAAATGAAACAGTAAATGATGAGCCATTGGGGACTTAATAGGATAGTAACCTCTATTGCTCAAATTGCTGATATTCTAACCAAACCTGTAGCTCTTGTTCTCTTTCACAATCTTCACTCCAAGCTAACAGTGCTACACATACACATTCCAGCATTCCAAAAGTGACACAAATATCTAATTCTAAATTAGTTATCAATTTAATTTATGTAATTAGTTACTAACTAGTTGATATGTCTAAATTTTATACAACTAATTAGTTAGGTTTCCTTTTTATCAGCTCAGTAACATCAGTTATGATTTATCGTGTGTATAAGTAAAACATGTACATACAATAGGAGTGACAGATGGTGTACTTTTCGTTTTCACGTTGAAAATGTGATTCTACTCGTTTAGGATGTGATTTTCGTAAGCTAGTAATTATAATTCATATGCGACTATTTCATTCTAGTTTCCAAACACATTGAGAATCAGTTTAATCGGTTTCACACCAGTGACTAATTATGCATTTTTCTTTATGCTGTCTACGTCAGTTTCAATCATTCTGAATTATAACAACCACTTCAGATAACATAATTTATGTTGGTGTCCCGTACTCAGGCCAAGTGTTAGAATTATGCTACTATTAATGGAATTGCTTGTTTTATAAATTTAGCATTGATTAGTTCACCTTTTTATATCATGTTGACTCACAAAACATGATTTGCATATCGGACTTTCTTTCTTCTCAAAATACTTTTTATCAATCATAATTTTATTATATAATAAAGTTTAATTGATTTTTTTATAACTAATTCAGTATATACATATAAATAACAGAGAATCAATATTAGAATCAAATTGAAAAAAACACTAGGATTGGTTGGGATAATATAGTGTCACCATAGTGTATAAAAAGAAAAAGTAATCAAATTGAAAAGGAGCATCGACCGTGTGTTTGGGTTGGCATGAAACACTCACACACACAACACTGTTTCCACTAAATAAGAGAAAATGAGGAAGTTACATCAACTTTGAATGTAACAACTTATATCCAATCCTCTGGAACGTGTAACGTACATGCACTGAGTTGATTCACCAAGAACTAAACTCGATAATTGAATTACTTCATCTTTTTTAATGATAAAATGAAAGAAAACAAAATGTTTTACTTACATTTAATATTTACATAAGAAGACCATTGCAACTTTCATGGTTTTTCATCTGACAAAGAAAGTCCTTTCAAAAGAAAATTCAAGTCAATCTTGTGATGGGAAAAGCAATGAATACACTGATTGCTTAACCAAAAAAAAAGAAAAGAAAACAATCCCTTTATTAACAGAGTGCTTTAATTAAATACCTTGTTACCCACTTCTATGAATGCACTAAATCAACTGGACCATTTGATCTGAATAACTATTCTTATGAAGTAATTTTAATTCATCACTTTTTCTTTTCAGATACAGCACCAAAATAAAAATGTCTCCAGCCCAGACCAAAAAGCAGAAAGCTTCATAAGAGTGAAAGCACCAATGTTCTCAGTTACCCACTGACAACTTTTTTTCCTTCAATCTACTGTACCCTTTTTGCTTTGTCATTCATCAATCCTAGTTATGGCATTGGAAAACAACAGATAGACCTCTTCTTCCCATAACGTAAAGAGAACAACCCAAATATAAAGTTGGTCCATCACACTGATATGTATCAGAAATCAAAGCATCAATTTGTTGAATTGATCTAAACCCTTTTCCCATTCCCATCTTGCTTGCCAGTAATAAAGAAGATCCCAATTCCAAGCACTAGTGGGGCCCTCACAACATGAAAAAGCCACATACTTTTATGCCAAGAAATCCTACGTATATGTTAATTAATTCATTAAGAACAAAAAAAAAAATAAAAAAATAAGGAAAATAAGGAATGAAACTAACTTGGTTTCCCATATCTTTTTCATTTTTTCTTCACCTTTTCTTGTCCAACATCATTCCTATATATAGACACACACAAACATAAATACAATAACCCCTTAAACTTACAAATACAATAACGCCTTGAATCGTTACTTACCAATATGGATCTTCTAGTCTTGACTATCTATCTCTTTGCCTTAGCAACTTTGCCTGATGAAGCACTCGCTTCAAGCCGTGACTCCTTTGCCAGAAACATTGCCAACCCTCCAGTCAATGGTATATGTGCCTCTTCTGTCATTCTGCATGGATACAAATGTCAAGAACACCTAGTAAGACCTCTAAATTCTCAGAACTTGGACTTACGAAATATCACACAAAATTATGTATATAGCACTTTTACCTTATCACAATAGTCAATGTGAAAGTCACATGTTGTGTGTTTTCAGGTTACAACCAATGATGGGTACATTCTGAGCGTGCAAAGGATTCCACAAGGTCGAGGTAAAGGTGGTGTCAGCAAGACTAAGAAACAACCAGTCATCATACAGCACGGAGTTCTAGTGGTATGTACCTAACACAAACAATGCATCCACCAATTTCTTTGAATTTCACTTTTGAATCAACAAAAGTTTTTCAACACATCCTAGATACGCACACTACAGATAACAAATCACTCTCAAGTTCAAACTAAATGAATCATTCTACACTAAAATGAATCGTCTTCGTTTTTGAAAATCTTATCCACTATATTGTTACTTGTCACGGTGATTGTGTGTATCTTCCTTTTAATAAAAAAAAAGTTAATTTTATGTATTCTCATACATTATCTAGCTATATCAAACGATCAAAGAGTTTAGAAGTGATGTGTCTTTAAAACTATTCACGTTTTATAAGTGTAAATGCAGCGACATTGATGATTGAGTGTGAACGAGACTCGGTTCCGCGTCTGCACAGTGTGACACAATAGTTGCTATTTTGTTTTTTTTAGTATTACTATATTACTATATTATATTCTATAAAATCAATTTCACGCTTTAGTTGATTAAAGTATGCATGCCAACTTTGTGTTGATTTTACTTAAATCAGCATCAATAAATGTTGACTTTTTTTAATAAGTGTGACCCAGTAATTATGAAGACAGCACTAATATCATGAAGAATGGTCTCATTCAGATGTTTTTTCAAGGCTATGTTTCCTATGATATTCATGTTACATTATGGCTTTCAAAACAACTTTCATAGTATAGACTAGTGTCTGGTGAGTGTCAGCCTATCATAACTGCACTAACTAGTTTTCTTCAACGCAGGAAATTTAGATCCCTAAGTTCACACCACATGATATCCATGATAAACTTGAATTATTTCATTTTTCACAGTTATTTGTAATAAAAAAAATTAAATATTTTTCAAAGTACTACATATATTATGCTCTTTCATTTCATATCTTTTCATTACAATAAAAATGTTACAAGAACCTTAAGATATAATGTTGGTAAACAAACTTTATCTATTTTCACAAATATATTATATATTTAAGTGATATATATTAACAAAATAAATATTTTTTTTATAACTGAGAAGATCTATCTCAATCGAATGAGTAAAGATTTGTGAATTATTGTAAATCTTTGATATTTATCTTCAATTTTAATGATAAAATTTTAATTTTCTCATTATTAATCAATCACAAAATAAATATATTTAAAAAGTTCAAGTCTTATTCTTTACCTTAAAAATCACATAAATTGATTGATTATGTAGTAATTAAATTCATATAATTATAATAAGTGCATCCATACAGTATTTGAGTTCTGATTTGTGGTGCAGGATGGTATGACATGGTTTCTAAACGGTCCAGGGCAAGACCTGCCATTGATTTTGGCTGATAAAGGGTTTGATGTGTGGATTGCTAACAGCAGAGGAACCAGATTTAGCCGCCGACACATTTCATTGGACCCCTCTACCCCGGTCCGTATTTTTTCCTCTTTCCAATTCTTTTTATTAATTTTTTGTTTTAGAATATTTATATAAAAACTATTGTAAAAAATTTCACATAATTTTAATTTTATTTCTTATTTTCAAATATCTATTCATGAAATGTAGGAAATTTTTTTCCTCTTTATCTTGTACAAAATTTCAAAATAAAATATGATAATTTTGTAATTAAAAAGTGAAAAGAAAATGAAGTACTAAGTAGGTTTTGATTTTTCATTATTTTATGTATAATAAATCTTTGAGAACTTGTATGTTTGCTGATTCTTTTTCGCTGGTCACTATCTATATCATTTTCCTTGAAAATAAAAATAAAATGAACATAAAAAATATAATAGTCAAATATCATTCACTATTTTTTTTTAATGTTCACTATTTTTTTATTTAAAAATAATAAACAAATTGGAAATGAAATTTTTGTAATTAATTAAAAATAAAAATAAATAAATCCTTAATTTCATAAATTTAATTAATTTCTGTTTAGTCTCTATAATAAAAAACTATTTTTGTTTTAGTGCTTTTAATTGTTGTTAGTTTTCTTTTACCCTTTTTTAATTTTTAGTTTTGTTTTAGTTATCTTTGTTTTTAATCTTTATATTTTTCTCCTTTTATTTTTGTTCTTCCGTCAAACTTAATAACATCTACCAAAATAAAAAATGATATATATTACTGTCATAAAAAAAATAGAAAACAAAACGCACCATAGTATGAAAACTAAAAATTATTAAGTCTATTTTCTTTTTAACAAGAATACCACACAAATATTACAAGATACATAACATCAATTTTTAATTCAATAGATTAGAAAAAATATGTGATAACATAAAAAATATAATAATTAACTTATTTTATTTTATTCAATTAATTGAATCAATTTTTTTTTGGTGGGTATGTTATGTTATTTTTGCTCTAATAATAGCATTAGAGTTTAAATATTTATTAGAAGAAGCACCCACATTCAAATTTTTATCAGCTGGAAAAATACTGCACGCAGAAAAAGTATATAATCATGTCTGGAATTCGGATTAATGTGGACCAGATTCCCAGCAGTCACATAGAACTGTTGGTTCTTCGGTCAACATCTAAAAATTTTAATTTTTTAATTATTTAATTTACATAATTATTTTTTCAGTGACCAGGATTTTATGTAGTCACGGGTGTGTTGGAGGAATTCATTTCCACGTTACTTATTCACACAGTGAATGATTTATAACTGTTAGACAAAGATGGAATAACTCACATTTTACATTTCTTCTCTCTTGTGTAAATGTGACAGGCCTTTTGGAATTGGTCTTGGGATGAACTTGTTTCCTATGATCTACCTGCTGTTTTTGATTATGTGTTCAGCCAAACGGGGCACAAAATCAATTACGTTGGCCATTCCTTGGTACTCCATTACTTACCTTATCACACCCTTTTATTCTACAATAATTCAGTTAGAACATAATAATGGCTTAGATTTTCTTTTTATAATAATATCTTGTCACACAATATACTTATATTATGGTGATTTCTAAGTTAATAATGTAAAAATCTTTGTGTTAATATCAAAATTAAACTCTATTTTATTTAAGTAGAAGTTCTGAACTCAAGATAAGGAGTAGAATTGAGTTTGAAAAGAGGAAGACCATGTTGTGCAGGGAACTTTGATAGCTTTGGCTTCCTTCTCTGAAGGGAAATTGGTTAACCAACTGAAATCAGCAGCATTGTTGAGCCCTATAGCCTATTTGAGCCATATGAATACTGCACTTGGTGTTATTGCAGCGAAGTCCTTTGTTGGTGAGGTACGTCGTACCTGATAACACTACACCCTCTTACTCGGAAATCATGTGTATATTAAACTTCATGCACACATACAAGTAGATGCATTTGCTGATTCAGTGAAATTTGTTTTTTTCTTTTGTCAAACAGATCACAACCCTCTTTGGTCTTGCAGAATTTAATCCAAAAGGGTAAGAATATAGAACTCACAATATAACAAATGTTGTCTCCTTATATTTTTAAACCCCACCTATGATTCTGTACGGTATACAATTCAATGCTTTGGCAAAAACTGCATTGCATAGGTTACCTGTTGATGTCTTTCTCAAGTCTCTCTGTGCCAACCCTGGGATAGACTGCAATGACTTGTTGACAGCACTAACTGGTATTAGTCTTTGGCCAAACTCTATTGCTTGTTAACCATTAATTTTTAATGAAGCATATATTGGACACACTATGTTAGAAATAAATTAAGGTTCAATATATTTGTTAGTACTTGTATATATAGTGAATTTTAGTTTATCATAGTTATTGATGATGTGACAAACATTTAAATATGTTATGTCACATGTTATCTCGAAGTGATTGCTGACATTACATGTTTTGATGCAGATCTCATCATCACTAAATGATAACAGAGTATCGAAGGAAAATTAAAACGGACCAAAACCAAAAGAAAATTAAATAACTAGAACAGAAATTCACCATATTATTACATGTAACGACAAAAAAGTAAAAAATGTATTTAAACCATAAATTGTAATATCAAAGTGTTTCCATCCCTTATTCAGAGAATTTGGTTAAATTCCCAATATAAACTTTCTAACTATGTTTGTGATTGAAATGCGATGTCCTATTCAGGTAAAAATTGTTGCCTCAATTCTTCAACTGTTGATCTATTCTTGATGAATGAACCTCAGTCAACATCAACAAAGAACATGGTGCACTTGGCTCAGAGTAAGATTTTCTCGTCTATTTTATAGCTACTTAACTCCATACTGGTGTAGTGAATTCAATCCTTTAACCAAGGAAGCTTATATAATAAATTATAATGCTTTGAACTGGTACTTTTGCAGCTGTTAGACGTGGGGTGTTGACAAAATTTAATTATGTGAGACCAGACTATAACATTATGCATTATGGAGAAATATTCCCTCCAATTTATAACCTTTCCAATATCCCCCATGATCTTCCTCTCTTCATTAGCTATGGTGGTCAAGATGCACTTTCAGATGTTAGTGATGTTGGGAATTTACTTGATAAACTCAAGTTCCATGATGAGGATAAGCGCAGTGTGCAGTTCATTCAAGAATATGCTCATGCTGATTACATTATGGGGTTCAATGCCAAGGACTTGGTGTATAATGATGTTGTTTCATTTTTCAATCGTCAACTTAATTAACAATTGATGAGAAATCTAGTCATCTTAAAAGATTCAAGTTGTATGAAATGTGTGCCTTCATGTACTAATTGTTACTGAGATTAATCTAAGTTATCTAGTGAAGATTAACTAAGGGCCAATTACAAAAGTAATGAAGTATCACTAGTGATTTGCTTTGGTGTTGCAAATGGCTATGCATCTTTGTATTGCATTCTAATGCAGAGGCATGCATGTAAAGTACTCACCACTGTTTACATTATTTGTAAGGTTTCCAAATACTCCATGCATGTTTCAATCGGTAACGGAAAAGCTCACATAATTAAATATTTTAGATGAAATATAGACACTTGAAGATTTTGTAAAGTTAGTTTGTAAAATGTCAGTTTCTTGTGATAGCCAAATTAGAAGAAGTGGTTATTCACTAAACCTTTATTTGGTTAGATATCTTCAAGATAAGGACCCTTTGAAGATTCTTTAGTTACTTTATCTCTTTTAATATCTATACTGAAACACCTAGTACTAATTATGGCCACTCATAATTCAATTTGTTCTTGGCCTAAATCCCTTTATATCTTGACTGCACTACCGTAACATAATTTAGAAACCTTTCTTGTGAAATGCAAATTTAAAGAGGTATCTACATTAGCTCTTCAATTGGTCTTACCTGTTGTCGATAACCCAACAGAGTTTTAGAGACTTCGTTAAAGTACTAATAAAAAATAATAGATCTAACATTTAAGTTAATAAATCTTTTGTCCAAAGGGTGCCAGCTCGGCCAACTAGTGCAAATTACAAGTCGTATCACCTGCAAGGCTCTCATAGCCTCCGGAGTTGAACCAATATGGTATGATATAATTTGACACATAGGTTTTGCCTTTAAAGTGTGTGGTCGGGAGTTTGATCCCCTGGAAAATCAAAGAGCTCACAGAATATGTGAGTACTTCTTCAAAAGTAACTGAGTTTTTATGGATGAAAGAAGATATATACCAATGAAGATGATGCATGATCTATTTATAAAACTTATTGAGCTTGGAACTAGCAGCCAACTAACTAACCAACTAGTCTCAACAACCATAACTAACTAAGCAATTGTAATAAAGAAAATCAGCTAGAATCAGCTATTAGGTATAAAATGTTGTTAGGAGTGTTTTAATTTTGATAGAAAGTTCTTGTTATCTAGTGAAGTAAGGGATATTCCATTCTTTGCAGAAAAAATGCATGTGATTTGTGTGGATTTTTATTTTGATGATTGTGATTTTTAAATGAGGAGAAATAGACATGTTTGTGTTATTTCAACTGTCGGGATTCGTTTGAATGTTATGTTGTGATTAGAAAATTATAAAATTAATTATGTATGATTTATTGGATATTTCAGACTTTTTTAGACTATTGTGAAAATTATGTATAGGTTTTTATTTTAGGATATTCAAATTATAGGGAAAACTTTGTCCATTTTTTAGAAAATTTAAATAGTGATTTAGAAAATTTTTAAGTTATATCTATTACCTTTGAGTTGAATCTCTCCCATAATTGGATTTCGGATGATGATTTGTGAGCTCATTAGAAACTAATGTTTAATATTAAAATGTTAATTTTTAATTTATGTTTCTTTTTGTAAAAGTCTTATGTATTTCAACCATAGTTTGTATGGTATTACGTGATGACAACGTTAAGGTAGAAGATTCTAGTTTTTGGGACGAACTCTTGTGTGAAGAGTTATCCTTATATTGTGAATGAGAATCAATGGTTGTGGCGAGAACAAGTGTACTTGTTACCTTGAAAACCCTAGATTGAATGTTATTTGTGGTTCATGGATGATGGTAATCACTTAAAGGTCTTGTTTGAGATGTTAAGAGATGGTAGAGGCTAAACGCATGTGTAAACTCAAGTGGGGCAAAGAAAAGGTTATGTGGACCCTATAGGCACTCTACATGTATTGTGTATCATGTGAAAGGACTCCAAGGTAGATCAGTCTAAAATGAAAATCTTGTGAGAAAGGTTTGGGATTCAGCCCCGACACTTCTGGAACACACATGGACTAAGTCCTCAGAGGGATAGTTAGGTGTGGCATTAAAGTTAAGGATTTGATTGAGTTAGCCTTGACATATTTCAGAACATTTTCAAGGTTAGTGAGAGCATATGTTGTGCTATAATGTGTGTACTCCTATGTGTGTACTCTTATCCAATTATCGTGATCTCAAAGTTGAGTAGGTCCATTGGGTATTGAAAACTCGAAGTAGCAATAATATGAACTAGGAAATCTACTCTACTATTTTTTCGTGCAGATATTTTTAGACCACATTTAATGTGTATTTAATGAAATTTTAATTTTCGTATAAATTTTTAGGCAACATTTAATATGTCTTTAGTGAGTTTTGTCAAATCACGTTGTGAAATGTGGTTCAATCCCAATAAAAATATCATGTTAGCTTACACTTATTTTTACGGCAAATATCAATAAAGTCGACACCTTCACTCAAATAAACTCATTTTCAATATAATTTATAATTCAACTAATTTTTATAAAATGTTAATCGAATGTTACAATTATGTTTGTTTCCTTTCTTTTCAAATTCTAGGAAAGTAACAAGTTCTTGGAAAGTAGCGAGATTAATTGATTGATAACTTTGTTGTAATCCGTTTTAACTTCCTCCATTATGTTTTGTACAACTTATGTATTATATATACCCTGTGGAACAACGTTTTAAATATTACTTATGCATATTTTCAGTTTCTTTTATCCATGTGCATTTATATTTTTGCTGTTACATTTATGCTTTTATCATTTTTGCATTAATATTTTATCGTTTTATGCATTTTCATACATCAAATGTCACGCTCGGGAGTATTTGACAATAAGATTCATGTTTGTGAAAAATTTAAAGTTTTCTCGATATTTAGGAACCTTATTTTATAATTATCAACACAAAAATTCGAACGTGACAAAAAAAATTTAAATTAATGATTGTTTTAAGAAATAAATATTAAATTTAAATATCAAAATGACTATCTATGAATTAAAAAAGAATAAAATACTAATTTACTTTTAACTTTATAAGACATTATTGCTGAGATATAACTAAATCTTCCAACTTTAAAAAAATAATAGGATGAAACGTAAAATTATATTAACATACATGATATTTAGTTGGCAAGAGATTTACGATAATAGTATAAAATAAAATCTGTGAGAGCTTACATATAAATAATTTATTAATAATTAAGTATTGAATAAATACTTTTATTTTATATTTAAATTAAAAAAATATTGTAACAATACAAATCAAACAAATGATCATGTACAAAATATTATATATATATATATATTCATTTCTCTCATAATTTTAAATTATTTTATTTAAATTTAAATTTATCTAATATTTAAAAATCTTATAATATAATTATTTTAAATTAAATTTATCCATTATCTATTACAACCAAAATTATTTATTAGCTATAATTATCTTAGCGTATAATATATATTATCATTAACCACTAAATAATTTAATTATACATTTAAAATTTTAAATCTTTATATTATAAAATTATAAATTATAAATAATATTTAATAATTTTTTAATATATTTCATATTACGTTACTTAAATTATGGAAACAATAAACATAATAAAAAATGATGAGATATTCACGAATTTAGCGCAACGTGACGTGTTTAAATCAATAAAAAGTGACCACTATGAACTATGAGAATGAAAAACTAAACGACGCTGACACTGAGAGGGACTCTTACAGCCGAGAGAAAGAGAAAGACGATGCCGGAAGAAACAACGTCTATAGACTACGTAATGGAAGCAGCATCTGGTCCCCACTTCTCCGGCCTAAGACTGGACGGCCTCCTACCTTCCTCCTCCGCCCCCTCCCCCACTTCCGATTCAACCCTAACCTCCGATTACCTTCCCAATCAACCCTTCGTCATAGGTCACTCTTATTTTCTCCATTTTTTTTCTATCTTTAAAGATTCAACATTTCAGTTCTAAAACACGTCTTTGCAGGTGTTTCTGGAGGTACCGCTTCGGGCAAAACCACCGTCTGCGACATGATCATTCAGCAGCTTCACGATCACCGCGTCGTCCTCGTTAACCAGGCACAATTCCATTCTTTCCCACTCTTTCTTCTCTCTCTCTCTCTCTTTCTCTCTTAAGTAATTTTAATTTATTTTAGGATTCTTTTTATCGCGGGTTGAGACCTGAAGAATTGGAACGCGTTCACGAGTACAATTTCGACCACCCTGGTACTTTTATTTTCCGTTTAAACTCACTCTCTTTTTCAATCACTGTCTCTACTTTAGTGGCTGATAACAATTTTTCATAATTTTAGATGCGTTTGACACGGAACAGTTGTTAGAGTGCATGGGGAAGCTCATAAGTGGCCAGGGCGTGCATGTTCCAATTTACGATTTCAAGAAGCACCAACGCTCCTCTGATAGTTTTCGCCAGGTGGAAACCACGTTCTTTTGTTTTCCGGTTTTTTTTTTTTTTTTTCTGTGGTTTCTCTTGATTTCATGTACTTTTGCTCTTTGGCTTTGCTTAGGTGAATGCCTCCGATGTCATTATATTGGAGGGAATTCTTGTGTTCCATGACCAGCGTGTACGCGATCTCATGAACATGAAGATCTTTGTTGACACAGGTTTGTTTTCATGGGTTTCTTTCTTAATTGACTAATTTTCCCTTCAACAGTGTTTTTGCCAAGTAAATTCAAGAATATGTTTGGCTAGATTATAATATTCCAAGAAATATGTTGTAAAATTCATATGATTAGAATAAATTCAAGAATATGTTTGGATAGATTATAACATTCCAAGAAATGTTGTAAAATTCATATGATTAGAATAAAAAAGTTAGAGTAAAAATGAAAGTTGTAACTGGGTTAGAAAGTTACTTTCTATATTCCTATGGGAATAGTGCTTTCCCACCCCTCACTATGAGAATAGAAATTCAGTATAAAACCATGTATTACTACTTTTATGGAATAGATTTGTAAATGTTGAAACAAACACACTCTTAGAAAATAACTGGGTTAGAAAATAACTTCCCATATTATTATGGGACCATAGCTTACAATAAAAATTAAGTATACAAGGTATTACTACTCTTTTGGCATGAACAATACCTTATAATGGGATATTGCATTCCCAAGTTCACATTTGATGAAATTAATTTGTAAGCATTGAAGCAAATATACTCTTAAATTAGTATTTTTAATGGTAATGGAAACTCCTTTTACCTCCACTCTTGTCTATTTTCAACCTTGGTTATTAATTGCATACAGATGCGGATGTAAGACTTGCTCGCAGAATTAGACGTGACACAGTGGAGAGGGGCAGGGATATAAACTCTGTTCTTGAACAGGTAAGTCCGACAATTTAATTAGTAAGCATGGCTTTATGGAATTTAGGCTAAAAACGGTAGCTCTTTTCATATGAGAGAGAAATTTACAGTCCCCATGACGTGTGTGATCAATCAAATCGCATATTTATCCCTAACTGCTTGTAATGTTGGTTTTGTAGTATGCAAAGTTTGTTAAGCCTGCATTCGATGATTTTGTTCTACCATCAAAAAAGTATGCTGACGTGATCATTCCTCGTGGTGGTGATAATCATGTTGCCATTGATTTGATTGTGCAACATATCCGTACAAAACTGGGCCAACATGATCTATGCAAAATATATCCAAATGTGTATGTTATTCAGTCTACATTCCAGGTATCTTTAAACATAGTTTGTCAATTTTATTTTATTTTTTTTTATTTTTTAATTTTCCAATTTTAGTGTTATATAAAACTTGGGGGAGGTCTAGTGGCACATCCTTGAGGGAGTAGCAAGTCTTCATTTTGGGTCAGGAACTAGGAGTGGAGTGGCCCAATGTATTAAGAAAAAAGGTCTGGATAAAGAAATCATTGTATTTTTTTAGGTCTAGAAAGGAGCCCATTTTTGTTATGGGAGACCATCTTCTTGGTTGTTAGATGGAGAAATAAATGCAGCTTCATCCCAGCAAAAATGTGGGAGACAAGACGGGGAATTGGTCTGTGGAATTTTTTGGTATGTGATGGTGTGTTTGTACCATCTCTCTTCTTTCTAGTCGGTTGTAGTTCCACTAGGGCTTCCTTATTGTTGCTAAAATCACAAGTTGGGCCTTTTTCGCATAACTTTGAAATGCAAGATATCTTATTTAGTGATACATAGCTCATTACCTCTGTGAATGTGAATTGGTACTTGTGTATCAATTTATGACATTGGATCTCACCAATTCACAGTGGATGCAATGCAACTACGATGAGTATTAAGTTGATTTGAGTCAATGTGGCTGAATCTTAGTCTGCAATGCCCAACATTAGGTACCCGGATATTCTGGTTTCTATTAGTGAGGGAGTTAATGTAAGTTGGTGATGGTAAATTCAGATTCTAACTTATTGGCTAGATACAATATATAGGGATAGTAAGATATGACTAGCCATTGTTTTAAGAAAAGAATCCTGAAATTTTAAAAGAATGACTGTCTTCATTCTTTTTCATAACCATTTCTTTTTGTTCTATAAGCTGACCCTATTCTGTAATCTGTAATATAATGATTTGTTTCATTATACTTGGTCCTTTATTGGTTATGCGTTTACATTTCAGATAAGGGGAATGCATACGTTGATTCGTGATCGAGATATATCAAAGCATGATTTCGTATTTTATTCAGATCGACTTATACGCCTGGTACTGCATGCTTTATAGCTCTGCTAGATTTCTTTCATTTGTGGGTTCAGTAGGTGGTACATGAGACATGATTTTTGTCATCAGGTTGTTGAGCATGGTCTAGGTCATCTGCCTTTCACTGAAAAGCAAGTAGTTACTCCCACAGGTAATTGGCCAACCTTGTCCCCAGTTCTTACTGTTTTTATGTTCATTGTAACTCCTCTTGTTTGAGGAACAGGATATATACTTTGTGAACTGCAACATATCTGGTAAAGAAGAGACAGCAGTTCACAATTAATTGGAGGTTTATTTTGTCTATACTAATTAACTATAATGAGGTTTATTTTGCAGGATCTGTCTACACTGGTGTTGATTTCTGCAAAAAATTGTGTGGTGTCTCAATTGTTCGAAGGTGAGATTTGAACCAGGTATTGATTATAGCATGTGCAGTGTAATAATAGGGTACTATTAGAAATGCAAAGATGGGGCTAACGGTTCTGTCTTTTGATTAGATTAATGATCTCAGATTCTCACTTTGGATGTGTAGATGATAGGGACTTGGGTATTATAGAGTGCCTAAGTTCCACATCTGAGTAGTATGGGATTCTCAATGGGATATTTAAGTGGCTTAGTTCTTCCCCTTCATGAGTTAGCTTTTAAGGGTGGGTTCTCCAAGTGCTTTGATACCTATCAGTTAGCGTCAGAGCCTAGTGGCCCATGTCTTGGAAAGTGTTGCCTATAGGTTGGATTAAGGTGCAAATTGAATACTAATAGCTAGTAAAGCTGTCAAAAGGGAAAGGGTTGCTACTTAGTCAGTGTTGACAGAGTGATAGCTGTCAAGATATTGGCTCTTAGAGGTGGTGCTCTGATAGGGACTTGGGTATTATGGGGTGCCTAAGTCCCACATCAAGTAGTATGGGATACTCAGATATTTAAGTGGCATGGTTCTTCCTCATGAGCTATCCTTTAAGGATGAGTTTCCCATGTGCTTATATACCATTCTGCTAACATTTTGCCTCTTAGTACTAAAACTGCATCTAATTTACTTCTGCACTCTGTCTAGGCTATTTTCATTGGGCTTATTATTTTTCATTGTTTATGGGTTTTAGTGGAGAGAGCATGGAAAATGCACTTCGTGCATGCTGTAAAGGTATTAAAATTGGTAAAATTCTGATTCATCGAGATGGAGACAACGGAAAACAGGTATATGAATTATTTGGAACCCATGAAGTTGACTTAGATGTATAGTTTGTCCACTGATATTGCTGTTCAATGGTAAACCCTTTTCTTCTCTGAGCAGCTTATATATGAGAAGCTTCCGAAGGATATATCAGAACGGCATGTCTTGCTTCTTGACCCTGTCCTGGCCACAGGTGATGGTTTGAAATGTCTTCCCACGTTTTATTTTTCCACTTCACCTACATTAACTGCAACATATTTCAATAGGCATTTTCCCCTCAAATCCTTTATGGCATAAGCTATTGCTCACAATTTTATTTGCATTATTTGAATTCATGGGAAAGAAACCCTGTTAATATGTACATAGATTAACTAACAATACGAAGTTATTTGCAAAATAACAGTAGCATGTTATGTTAGTAGTCTGAAGGACATCTGTGAATGTAGAATACAGTTTTCTAGGGAGTCAGGGATGTGCCAACAGATTATATAAATAAAATATAACTGAATTTGACATATAATTGACACAATTATATTTCTAGATACACTATTTAAGGACTAAGGAACCAATAAAGTCTGAAAGTCCTGACCCACTAAATTGTTTCCTATTTACTGTTTTGACATGGTTCACTTGTACTAGTTTAGCAGCCTACTGCTGAATTTTTAAAATCCTGCTCATCTCTGATGGTTGCTATTTACACAATTAACGTTGTGACACTACTGATGAAAAAATTTACATCAACACCTTCCATTTTAGGTAATTCTGCCAACCAAGCAATTGAGTTACTCGTTCAGAAAGGAGTACCAGAAAATCACATAATATTCTTGAATCTCATTTCTGTGAGTTAATTTTGATGCTTTCTTAATGCTAATGCAATCATAGTTACTTGATTATCATTTCACACTGTTCTTGTGAATATTTGTAAATTCAGGCTCCTGAGGGAATCCATTGCGTATGTAAAAGGTTTCCATCATTGAAGATTGTCACATCTGAGATTGACGTTGAATTAAATGAAGAGTACCGTGTTATTCCAGGATTGGGTGAATTTGGTGATCGCTACTTTGGCACTGATGATTGATTGGTGCTTGACCTAAGGTGTAGACACCATTTGGGTAGCAGCTGCCTTGATTAAGAACATGAGAAGTAGATCGCTGCAATGTAATGAGATAGTAAAGATTCAGCCAAAACCAGCTTCATTGTGGTTTGAGGCAGGCACATTACAATAATACAAATTCAAATCTAATCCAAGGTTTTGTAATATCAAATGCAGAGATCATTCCTGGCAACGATGTTACAGGCCCATTATTTCCTATACGAGGAGTGCTATCTATGATGTTCTTAAAATAATTAAGAGAGGAGAGAATTTTGAAGGTTATTTAAAGAGGGATTATATATATATATATATATATATATATATATATATATATATATATATATATATATATATATATGCCTCTTGCCTACATTTTCTCATATTTAAGTTTCTATACAACATGCAATCTACAGTGGTAAAATAAAAGTGGATCTGGATCATCTGAGACTCATTTTCTGATACACATGATCCTCTAAAGAGGCAAGTGTAGAGCATACTAGTATGTCTCATATTACAAATCAAATCAAGTTCTGCAGTTCATGGCGTTGTTTAAGAAGAATGAGCATGAAAGGCTCCGAGAATGTTTCCATAGAGGATTGATCTTTATGATAAAACATCTGTTCTTCATTTTTCCGACCTATAAACCATTTCAGAACAAAATAAAACTCATTTCAAAAATATAACTTCTTAGAACCAGAGAGTAGAGAATGAGAGAGTTTAGTTACTCATAACTTGAGAGAAAACTATGAAATATTTTATTGATTTTGATTTGGTCTGATATTTTACAATGAGGATGGTCTCCTTTTATAAGCCAAGGGACCATAAACAAACAAAACTAAAAAGCACACGACAAGACTAAAGCAAAAGCAAAAGAGAATCTTTAAAAGATTTCTCTTTATTTAAAGTAAAAGTAAAGTTAAAAGCAGAGATGCTTTCTTGATAACTTCAAATCTTCAAGGACAACAGTTGTCCTAATCATCTTTGTTTTTGTTTTGTTGTGTCGGCCAAGAGGGTCAGGGATCTTGAGAATCTTGCCAGATGGTTTCATCTCTTGGTTCTATGTACTGTTGCCAATCTCATGTGTCTTTATTCTCCTGTTCATCATCTTCTTCTGCCAAAGAAGATTTCGTGCATCTGTCTGTCTGGTTTCTTTTCCTTTTTCTTTTGGTAAAAAGATTTGAGAATAATTTTCATGCCAGAAATCTGGATTTATCTCCCAATTTGGAGTACAGATAATGTTAAGTGCTTTCAGTTTATTGCAGCTGGACGAGACTGGGTTCTGACTTATCTTGAATCCATTAATTTCATGAAGATGAAGAGAAAGTTCTTCTTTCCAGAATGGTGGTTTGTTTTGGACAAAAGTTTTCAGTGTTGGAAATGTTGCATATGTCAGGACCTGATTCTGAGTGTAGAGATTTCCATTTGCAGGATGTTTGAAATATGGCCTATGAATAACAAAAATAGAGATAAATCTTTCTTGTTCATCCATGTCCATTTTTCAAGTGTCAAATTTGGAAATTTCTCTTTCAATCTGTTCATTCCACCAAGATGGTGAAGAAAAAAGGCAGATGAACTTCCAAAGAAGTGTCTGGCTATGATCTTGATCATTTAGGAATTTTAACATCTTAAAAGTAGGAAAGATAACTGGATATTTGAATAATGTTGAGGTACACCATAAATACCAAACATCTGGTTCCAAAAAAGGTTTTCCCATAAAAATGGAAAAATATTCAGGTAAGGTGCAGCAGGATTAAACCACGTGGGTTTTGGTTTTACTTCATGGATTTGTATGGCTGTGGCAAGATAATGGAACATGTGAGTTTCTGCAAAACTCTTTATTACTGCTGGAGTGATTGGTTGATTTTTTGGAAGGTCTAGAGGAAAACCTAATGGGGAATCATCAACAAAATTGTTCATCATAATGAGAAGAAAAGTATTTGACTTTGAAAAGACTGGGATTGTTTCTCTCATTTTTTCTGGTCGTGACAGATAGTCTGGAATCACATTTTGTTTTCCTTTTATGTATTTGACACTGAAATCATATCTGAAAAACCACTCTTTGAGTCTTAAGATTTGAGGGCTGGGAGGAATCTTATTTTTGAGTTCTAACATCTTTGGGAAAGATGAATTATCAAGATGAACTTCAAATTCATTACCTCTTAAATGAAAATCAAATTTCTTGATTCCATATTTGACTGCAAGAGTTTCTTTCATGGTTGTGTGGTAATGCACTTCTGAGTCTTTGAATTTTCCACTGGCATGTCCACAATAAAACTGTTGACCTTCTATCTCTTCAATGAGAATAGCTCCCTAATAGTAGTCACTAGCATCAATTTGCAAAATTTTCTTTCCTTGTCCAGGAATTTTAAGAGGAGGTGGATTTTGAGCAATTTGTTTTAGGATCTTCAGTGCTTCTGTTTGTTCATCTCCCCATGGTGCTGCATTTTTCTTCAAAAGTTTTGAGAGTTTTGAAGTGTAATTGGAAAGATGAGGGATAAAATCTCTGACATAATTAAGTATCCCAAGAAACTGTTGAATTTGTTTGGTGCTCAGATTTTTCTCAGGGAATTTAGGTAGTTCTTCAACAAGATGAAGTTGAGGAGAGTATTTTCCATCAGAAAATCTCATTCCTAAGAAATTTACCTCAGCAGTTCCAATTTGGGATTTTGAGGAAGACAACATTACTCCATGTTGATCACAAATTTGATAGAATTTTTCTAACAAAGATTTGTGAGATTGTTCATCTGGAGAGAATAGAAGAATGTCATCTATGTATATGAGAGTTGAACTGAGAATGGGTTCAAAGATTCTAGTCATAGCTTTCTGGAAAAGAGATGGTGCTACCTTAAGACCAAAAGGTAGGACAGTCCATTGATAATGAGCATTTGGAATACAGAAAGCTGTTTTATGTCTATCTGATGGATCAAGGCCAAGTTGCCAAAATCCTAATTTGAGGTCAAACTTTGAGAAAATGAAAGCATTTGCTATGTAGGAGTATAAGGTGTAGATCTTTGGAAGAGGGAATTTGTCATCTTTGAGAAAAAGATTTAAGGGTCTGTAATCAATGACTAACCTCTTTTTCCTTCTTACCTTTTCTGATCTTTTCTCTACATAAAACTCTTGACAGGCCCAATCTGAATTTGTGGGCTCAATCAATCCTTAGGCAAGTAGTGCTTGACATTCAGCAAAAGCTGCAATTCTGTCTGTAGGATTCATGCCAAAGTGAATTACTTTAGTAGGATTGATGTCTTCATTCAACTTGAATGGAAGCTTTACAAAGAAAGCTTCATTTTTCCACAAGGGATGTGGATGATTGAACTGTTCATGGCTGTCTGGTGCAAGTTTTAACAGTTTATCACAGAATTCTTTAAAAATTAGAGGAGTATCTAACAGACTGAAAATTCTGTTGATAGGAGTGAACTGCTTAAATTCTCCTTTTGATCTTACTCCCATCGGAAGTATTTGAATTGTCTTCATCTGAGTAAGGACGTCCATTCCGATTAAGATATCCTTTCCTGGAAGATCTGTGCCAATCACTTTGGTCCATATGACACACTTTGGGAAGATTTTTATTCCAATTTTCTGTCTTGTCATCAGATGAGTCTTAAAGACTTCTCCGTCTGCAGCTTTAAATCTATTCTCTTTGTGTTCCCAAAATGGTGGAGATAATATTTTGGGATTCATCATGGTCTTTGCTGCTCCTGTGTCTATGAATGCAATGACCGAGATGGGAACATCATACTTTGAAGGGAGAATCTTGATTTCTATGTTGGGAGAAATTGTTGTTGTTGTTAAGACTTGCTCTTCAGCTTTATCAATTTCCTCAAAAGAGAGTATGGGGAAATCATATTGAGATTCATCAATATCAGATTGAGATTCATCTGATTGAGATTCTTCAATATCAGATTGAGATTCTTCTGAAGAGGAATCAGAACTGGATATGTGAATTCCAAATATAGTTTCTTTATTTGGACCTTCTTGTTCACTATACCATGCTTTAACTTCTTCTCCTTCAGTGATTTGTAAGCTTTGAATAAGCTTTGCTGATTTTCCTTTTTGAGGACATGTATTTGCAAAATGTCCTTTTTTCCCGTAGATGTAGCATTTGTTACCTTTTTTACCTTTAAAAGGTCTTTTGCGGAAAAATTTTATCTTCTTCCTTCTTCTGAACGAGGGCTGTTTAGAGGGAAAAGAAGATTTATGAGAGAACTTCTTTTTCCTCCTTGACTTGCAATCACAGGTATCTTTGTCTTTGCACTTGATCTCTAGATACTTTCTTTGCTCTACATCCCTTGTGGAAAAATGAAGCTTTCTTTGTAAAGCTTCCATTCAAGTTGAATGAAGACATCAATCCTACTAAAGTAATTCACTTTGGCATGAATCCTACAGACAGAATTGCAGCTTTTGCTGAATGTCAAGCACTACTTGCCTAAGGATTGATTGAGCCCACAAATTCAGATTGTGCACACAAGAGTTTTATGTAGAGAAAAGATCAGAAAAGGTAAGAAGGAAAAAGAGGTTAGTCATTGATTACAGACCCTTAAATCTTTTTCTCAAAGATGACAAATTCCCTTTTCCAAAGATCTACACCTTATACTCCTACATAGCAAATGCTTTCATTTTCTCAAAGTTTGACCTCAAATCAGGATTTTGGCAACTTGGCCTTGATCCATCAGATAGACATAAAACAACTTTCTGTATTCCAAATGCTCATTATCAATGGACTGTCCTACCTTTTGGTCTTAAGGTAGCACCATCTCTTTTCCAGAAAGCTATGACTAGAATCTTTGAACCCATTCTCAGTTCAACTCTCATATACATAGATGACATTCTTCTATTCTCTCCAGATGAACAATCTCACAAATCTTTGTTAGAAAAATTCTATCAAATTTGTGATCAACATGGAGTAATGTTGTCTTCCTCAAAATCCCAAATTGGAACTGCTGAGGTAAATTTCTTAGGAATGAGATTTTCTGATGGAAAATACTCTCCTCAACTTCATCTTGTTGAAGAACTACCTAAATTCCCTGAGAAAATCAGCACCAAATAAATTCAACAGTTTCTTGGGATACTTAATTATGTCAGAGATTTTATCCCTCATCTTTCCAATTACACTTCAAAACTCTCAAAACTTTTGAAGAAAAATGCAGCACCATGGGGAGATGAACAAACAGAAGCACTGAAGATCCTAAAACAAATTGCTCAAAATCCACCTCCTCTTAAAATTCCTGGACAAGGAAAGAAAATTTTGCAAATTGATGCTAGTGATTACTATTGGGGAGCTATTCTCATTGAAGAGATAGAAGGTCAACAGTTTTATTGTGGACATGCCAGTGGAAAATTCAAAGACTCAGAAGTGCATTACCACACAACCATGAAAGAAACTCTTGCAGTCAAATATGGAATCAAGAAATTTGATTTTCATTTAAGAGGTAATGAATTTGAAGTTCATCTTGATAATTCATCTTTCCCAAAGATGTTAGAACTCAAAAATAAGATTCCTCCCAGCCCTCAAATCTTAAGACTCAAAGAGTGGTTTTCCGTGATATGATTTCAGTGTCAAATACATAAAAGGAAAACAAAATGTGATTCCAGACTATCTGTCACGACCAGAAAAAATGAGAGAAACAATCCCAGTCTTTTCAAAGTCAAATACTTTTCTTCTCATTATGATGAACAATTTTGTTGATGATTCCCCATTAGGTTTTCCTCCAGAACTTCCAAAAAATCAACCAATCACTCCAGTAGTAATAAAGAGTTTTGCAGAAACTCACATGTTCCATTATCTTGCCACAGCCATACAAATCCATGAAGTAAAACCAAAACCCACGTGGTTTAATCCTGCTGCACCTTACCTGAATATTTTTCCATTTTTATGGGAAAACCTTTTTTGGAACCAGATACTTGGTATTTATGGTGTACCTCAACACTATTCAAATATCCAGTTATCTTTCCTACTTTTAAGATTTTAAAATTCCCGAATGATCAAGATCATAGCCGACACTTCTTTTGGAAGTTCATCTGTCTTTTTTCTTCACCATCTTGGTGGAATGAACAGATTGAAAGAGAAATTTCCAAATTTGACACTTGAAAAATGGACATGGATGAACAAGAAAGATTTATCTCTATTTTTGTTATTCATAGGCCATATTTCAAACATCCTGCAAATGGAAATCTCTACACTCAGAATCAGGTCCTGACATATGCAACATTTCCAACACTGAAAACTTTTGTCCAAAACAAACCACCATTCTGGAAAGAATAACTTTCTCTTCATCTTCATGAAATTAATGGATTCAAGATAAGTCAGAACCCAGTCTTGTCTAGCTGCAATAAACTGAAAGCACTTGACATTATCTGTACTCCAAATTGGGATTCTTCTCCTTCAGTGATTTGTAAGCTTTGAATAAGCTTTGCTGATTTTCCTTTTTGAGGACATGTATTTGCAAAATGTCCTTTTTTTCCCGTAGATGTAGCATTTGTTACCTTTTTTTACCTTTAAAAGGTCTTTTGCGGAAAAATTTTATCTTCTTCCTTCTTCTGAACGAGGGCTGTTTAGAGGGAAAAGAAGATTTATGAGAGAACTTCTTTTTCCTCCTTGACTTGCAATCACAGGTATCTTTGTCTTTGCACTTGATCTCTAGATACTTTCTTTGCTCTACATCCCTTGTGGAAAAATGAAGCTTTCTTTGTAAAGCTTCCATTCAAGTTGAATGAAGACATCAATCCTACTAAAGTAATTCACTTTGGCATGAATCCTACAGACAGAATTGCAGCTTTTGCTGAATGTCAAGCACTACTTGCCTAAGGATTGATTGAGCCCACAAATTCAGATTGTGCCTGTCAAGAGTTTTATGTAGAGAAAAGATCAGAAAAGGTAAGAAGGAAAAAGAGGTTAGTCATTGATTACAGACCCTTAAATCTTTTTCTCAAAGATGACAAATTCCCTTTTCCAAAGATCTACACCTTATACTCCTACATAGCAAATGCTTTCATTTTCTCAAAGTTTGACCTCAAATCAGGATTTTGGCAACTTGGCCTTGATCCATCAGATAGACATAAAACAACTTTCTGTATTCCAAATGCTCATTATCAATGGACTGTCCTACCTTTTGGTCTTAAGGTAGCACCATCTCTTTTCCGTAAAAGCTATGACTAGAATCTTTGAACCCATTCTCAGTTCAACTCTCATATACATAGATGACATTCTTCTATTCTCTCCAGATGAACAATCTCACAAATCTTTGTTAGAAAAATTCTATCAAATTTGTGATCAACATGGAGTAATGTTGTCTTCCTCAAAATCCCAAATTGGAACTGCTGAGGTAAATTTCTTAGGAATGAGATTTTCTGATGGAAAATACTCTCCTCAACTTCATCTTGTTGAAGAACTACCTAAATTCCCTGAGAAAAATCTGAGCACCAAATAAATTCAACAGTTTCTTGGGATACTTAATTATGTCAGAGATTTTATCCCTCATCTTTCCAATTACACTTCAAAACTCTCAAAACTTTTGAAGAAAAATGCAGCACCATGGGGAGATGAACAAACAGAAGCACTGAAGATCCTAAAACAAATTGCTCAAAATCCACCTCCTCTTAAAATTCCTGGACAAGGAAAGAAAATTTTGCAAATTGATGCTAGTGATTACTATTGGGGAGCTATTCTCATTGAAGAGATAGAAGGTCAACAGTTTTATTGTGGACATGCCAGTGGAAAATTCAAAGACTCAGAAGTGCATTACCACACAACCATGAAAGAAACTCTTGCAGTCAAATATGGAATCAAGAAATTTGATTTTCATTTAAGAGGTAATGAATTTGAAGTTCATCTTGATAATTCATCTTTCCCAAAGATGTTAGAACTCAAAAATAAGATTCCTCCCACCAAATCTTAAGACTCAAAGAGTGGTTTTCCGATATGATTTCATGTCAAATACATAAAAGGAAAACAAAATGTGATTCCAGACTATCTGTCACGACCAGAAAAAATGAGAGAAACAATCCCAGTCTTTTCAAAGTCAAATACTTTTCTTCTCATTATGATGAACAATTTTGTTGATGATTCCCCATTAGGTTTTCCTCCTGAACTTCCAAAAAATCAACCAATCACTCCAGTAGTAATAAAGAGTTTTGCAGAAACTCACATGTTCCATTATCTTGCCACAGCCATACAAATCCATGAAGTAAAACCAAAACCCACGTGGTTTAATCCTGCTGCACCTTACCTGAATATTTTTCCATTTTTATGGGAAAACCTTTTTTGGAACCAGATACTTGGTATTTATGGTGTACCTCAACACTATTCAAATATCCAGTTATCTTTCCTACTTTTAAGATTTTAAAATTCCTGAATGATCAAGATCATAGCCAGACACTTCTTTGGAAGTTCATCTGTCTTTTTTCTTCACCATCTTGGTGGAATGAACAGATTGAAAGAGAAATTTCCAAATTTGACACTTGAAAAATGGACATGGATGAACAAGAAAGATTTATCTCTATTTTTGTTATTCATAGGCCATATTTCAAACATCCTGCAAATGGAAATCTCTACACTCAGAATCAGGTCCTGACATATGCAACATTTCCAACACTGAAAACTTTTGTCCAAAACAAACCACCATTCTGGAAAGAATAACTTTCTCTTCATCTTCATGAAATTAATGGATTCAAGATAAGTCAGAACCCAGTCTTGTCTAGCTGCAATAAACTGAAAGCACTTGACATTATCTGTACTCCAAATTGGGATTCTTCTCCTTGATGATTTGTAAGCTTTGAATAAGCTTTGTTTGATTTTCCTTTTTGAGGACATGTATTTGCAAAATGTCCTTTTTTCCGTAGATGTAGCATTTGTTACCTTTTTTTACCTTTAAAAGGTCTTTTGCGGAAAAATTTTATCTTCTTCCTTCTTCTCCCAACGAGGGTCATTTAGAGGGAAAAAAGATTTATGAACTTCTTTTTCCTCCTTGACTTGCAATCACAGGTATCTTTGTCTTTGCACTTGATCTCTAGATACTTTCTTTGCTCTACATCCCTTGTGGAAAAATGAAGCTTTCTTTGTAAAGCTTCCATTCAAGTTGAATGAAGACATCAATCCTACTAAAGTAATTCACTTTGGCATGAATCCTACGTATTTAATTGCGACTTTTTGCTGAATGTCAAGCACTACTTGCCTAAGGATTGATTGAGCCCACAAATTCAGATTGTGCTGTCAAGAGTTTTATGTAGAGAAAAGATCGAAAAAGGTAAGAAGGAAAAAGAGGTTAGTCATTGATTACAGACCCTTAAATCTTTTTCTCAAAGATGACAAATTCCCTTTTCCAAAGATCTACACCTTATACTCCTACATAGCAAATGTTTTCATTTTCTCAAAGTTTGACCTCAAATCAGGATTTTGGCAACTTGGCCTTGATCCATCAGATAGACATAAAACAACTTTCTGTATTCCAAATGCTCATTATCAATGGACTGTCCTACCTTTTGGTCTTAAGGTAGCACCATCTCTTTTCCAGAAAGCTATGACTAGAATCTTTGAACCCATTCTCAGTTCAACTCTCATATACATAGATGACATTCTTCTATTCTCTCCAGATGAACAATCTCACAAATCTTTGTTAGAAAAATTCTATCAAATTTGTGATCAACATGGAGTAATGTTGTCTTCCTCAAAATCCCAAATTGGAACTGCTGAGGTAAATTTCTTAGGAATGAGATTTTCTGATGGAAAATACTCTCCTCAACTTCATCTTGTTGAAGAACTACCTAAATTCCCTGAGAAAAATCTGAGCACCAAATAAATTCAACAGTTTCTTGGGATACTTAATTATGTCAGAGATTTTATCCCTCATCTTTCCAATTACACTTCAAAACTCTCAAAACTTTTGAAGAAAAATGCAGCACCATGGGGAGATGAACAAACAGAAGCACTGAAGATCCTAAAACAAATTGCTCAAAATCCACCTCCTCTTAAAATTCCTGGACAAGGAAAGAAAATTTTGCAAATTGATGCTAGTGATTACTATTGGGGAGCTATTCTCATTGAAGAGATAGAAGGTCAACAGTTTTATTGTGGACATGCCAAAGGAAAATTCAAAGACTCGAAGTGCATTACCACACAACCATGAAAGAAACTCTTGCAGTCAAATATGGAATCAAGAAATTTGATTTTCATTTAAGAGGTAATGAATTTGAAGTTCATCTTGATAATTCATCTTTCCCAAAGATGTTAGAACTCAAAAATAAGATTCCTCCCAGCCCTCAAATCTTAAGACTCAAAGAGTGGTTTTCCAGATATGATTTCAGTGTCAAATACATAAAAGGAAAACAAAATGTGATTCCAGACTATCTGTCACGACCAGAAAAAATGAGAGAAACAATCCCAGTCTTTTCAAAGTCAAATACTTTTCTTCTCATTATGATGAACAATTTTGTTGATGATTCCCCATTAGGTTTTCCTCCAGAACTTCCAAAAAATCAACCAATCACTCCAGTAGTAATAAAGAGTTTTGCAGAAACTCACATGTTCCATTATCTTGCCACAGCCATACAAATCCATGAAGTAAAACCAAAACCCACGTGGTTTAATCCTGCTGCACCTTACCTGAATATTTTTCCATTTTTATGGGAAAACCTTTTTTGGAACCAGATACTTGGTATTTATGGTGTACCTCAACACTATTCAAATATCCAGTTATCTTTCCTACTTTTAAGATTTTAAAATTCCTGAATGATCAAGATCATAGCCAGACACTTCTTTGGAAGTTCATCTGTCTTTTTTCTTCACCATCTTGGTGGAATGAACAGATTGAAAGAGAAATTTCCAAATTTGACACTTGAAAAATGGACATGGATGAACAAGAAAGATTTATCTCTATTTTTGTTATTCATAGGCCATATTTCAAACATCCTGCAAATGGAAATCTCTACACTCAGAATCAGGTCCTGACATATGCAACATTTCCAACACTGAAAACTTTTGTCCAAAACAAACCACCATTCTGGAAAGAATAACTTTCTCTTCATCTTCATGAAATTAATGGATTCAAGATAAGTCGAACCCGCTTGTCTAGTCGCAAAAAACCTAAAGCACTTGACATTATCTGTACTCCAAATTGGGATTCTTCTCCTTCAGTGATTTGTAAGCTTTGAATAAGCTTTGCTGATTTTCCTTTTTGAGGACATGTATTTGCAAAATGTCCTTTTTTTCCCGTAGATGTAGCATTTGTTACCTTTTTTTACCTTTAAAAGGTCTTTTGCGGAAAAATTTTATCTTCTTCCTTCTTCTGAACGAGGGCTGTTTAGAGGGAAAAGAAGATTTATGAGAGAACTTCTTTTTCCTCCTTGACTTGCAATCACAGGTATCTTTGTCTTTGCACTTGATCTCTAGATACTTTCTTTGCTCTACATCCCTTGTGGAAAAATGAAGCTTTCTTTGTAAAGCTTCCATTCAAGTTGAATGAAGACATCAATCCTACTAAAGTAATTCACTTTGGCATGAATCCTACGATTTAATTGCAATTGCTTTTGCTTTGAATGTCAAGCACTACTTGCCTAAGGATTGATTGAGCCCACAAATTCAGATTGTGCTCGTCCAAGAGTTTTATGTAGAGAAAAGATCGAAAAGGTAAGAAGGAAAAGAGGTTAGTCATTGATTACGACCCTTAAATCTTTTTTCTCAAAGATGACAAATTCCCTTTTCCAAAGATCTACACCTTATACTCCTACATAGCAAATGTTTTCATTTTCTCAAAGTTTGACCTCAAATCGATTTTGGCAACTTGGCCTTGATCCATCGATAGACATAAAACAACTTTCTCGTATTCCAAATGCTCATTATCAATGGACTGTCCCTACCTTTTGGTCTTAAGGTAGCACCATCTCTTTTCCAGAAAGCTATGACTAGAATCTTTGAACCCATTCTCAGTTCAACTCTCATATACATAGATGACATTCTTCTATTCTCTCCAGATGAACAATCTCACAAATCTTTGTTAGAAAAATTCTATCAAATTTGTGATCAACATGGAGTAATGTTGTCTTCCTCAAAATCCCAAATTGGAACTGAGAGGTAAATTTCTTAGGAATGAGATTTTCTCGATGGAAAATACTCTCCTTAACTTCATCTTGTTGAAGAACTACCTAAATTCCCCCGAGAAAAATCGAGCACCAAATAAATTCAACAGTTTCTTGGGATACTTAATTATGTCAGAGATTTTATCCCTCATCTTTCCAATTACACTTCAAAACTCTCAAAACTTTTGAAGAAAAATGCAGCACCATGGGGAGATGAACAAAAACGAAGACCAAGATCCTAAAACAAATTGCTCAAAATCCACCTCCTCTTAAAATTCCTGGACAAGGAAAGAAAATTTTGCAAATTGATGCTAGTGATTACTATTGGGGAGCTATTCTCATTGAAGAGATAGAAGGTCAACAGTTTTATTGTGGACATGCCAGTGGAAAATTCAAAGACTCAGAAGTGCATTACCACACAACCATGAAAGAAACTCTTGCAGTCAAATATGGAATCAAGAAATTTGATTTTCATTTAAGAGGTAATGAATTTGAAGTTCATCTTGATAATTCATCTTTCCCAAAGATGTTAGAACTCAAAAATAAGATTCCTCCCAGCCCTCAAATCTTAAGACTCAAAGAGTGGTTTTCCAGATATGATTTCAGTGTCAAATACATAAAAGGAAAACAAAATGTGATTCCAGACTATCTGTCACGACCAGAAAAAATGAGAGAAACAATCCCGTCCTTTTCAAAGTCAAATACTTTTCTTCTCATTATGATGAACAATTTTGTTGATGATTCCCCATTAGGTTTTCCTCCAGAACTTCCAAAAAATCAACCAATCACTCCAGTAGTAATAAAGAGTTTTGCAGAAACTCACATGTTCCATTATCTTGCCACAGCCATACAAATCCATGAAGTAAAACCAAAACCCACGTGGTTTAATCCTGCTGCACCTTACCTGAATATTTTTCCATTTTTATGGGAAAACCTTTTTTGGAACCAGATACTTGGTATTTATGGTGTACCTCAACACTATTCAAATATCCAGTTATCTTTCCTACTTTTAAGATTTTAAAATTCCTGAATGATCAAGATCATAGCCAGACACTTCTTTGGAAGTTCATCTGTCTTTTTTCTTCACCATCTTGGTGGAATGAACAGATTGAAAGAGAAATTTCCAAATTTGACACTTGAAAAATGGACATGGATGAACAAGAAAGATTTATCTCTATTTTTGTTATTCATAGGCCATATTTCAAACATCCTGCAAATGGAAATCTCTACACTCAGAATCAGGTCCTGACATATGCAACATTTCCAACACTGAAAACTTTTGTCCAAAACAAACCACCATTCTGGAAAGAATAACTTTCTCTTCATCTTCATGAAATTAATGGATTCAAGATAAGTCAGAACCCAGTCTTGTCTAGCTGCAATAAACCGAAAGCACTTGACATTATCTGTACTCCAAATTGGGATTCTTCTCCTTCGTGATTTGTAAGCTTTGAATAAGCTTTCTTGATTTTTCCTTTTTGAGGACATGTATTTGCAAAATGTCCTTTTTTCCCGTAGATGTAGCATTTGTTACCTTTTTTACCTTTAAAAGGTCTTTTTATGAAAAATTTTATCTTCTTCCTTCTTCTCAACGAGGGTCATTTGTTTAGAGGGAAAAGAAGATTTATGAGAGAACTTCTTTTTCCTCCTTGACTTGCAATCACAGGTATCTTTGTCTTTGCACTTGATCTCTAGATACTTTCTTTGCTCTACATCCTTGTGGAAAAATGAAGCTTTCTTTGTAAAGCTTCCATTCAAGTTGAATGAAGACATCAATCCTACTAAAGTAATTCACTTTGGCATGAATCCTACGATTAATTGCAAACTTTTTGCAATGTCAAGCACTACTTGCCTAAGGATTGATTGAGCCCACAAATTCGATTGTGGCTCACAAGAGTTTTATGTAGAGAAAAGATCGAGAAAAGGTAAGAAGGAAAAAGAGGTTAGTCATTGATTACAGACCCTTAAATCTTTTTTCTCAAAGATGACAAATTCCCTTTTCCAAAGATCTACACCTTATACTCCTACATAGCAAATGTTTTCATTTTCTCAAAGTTTGACCTCAAATCGATTTTGGCAACTTGGCCTTGATCCATCGATAGACATAAAACAACTTTCTGTATTCCAAATGCTCATTATCAATGGACTGTCCTACCTTTTGGTCTTAAGGTAGCACCATCTCTTTTCCGAAAAGCTATGACTAGAATCTTTGAACCCATTCTCAGTTCAACTCTCATATACATAGATGACATTCTTCTATTCTCTCCAGATGAACAATCTCACAAATCTTTGTTAGAAAAATTCTATCAAATTTGTGATCAACATGGAGTAATGTTGTCTTCCTCAAAATCCCAAATTGGAACTGCTGAGGTAAATTTCTTAGGAATGAGATTTTCTGATGGAAAATACTCTCCTCAACTTCATCTTGTTGAAGAACTACCTAAATTCCCTGAGAAAAATCTGAGCACCAAATAAATTCAACAGTTTCTTGGGATACTTAATTATGTCAGAGATTTTATCCCTCATCTTTCCAATTACACTTCAAAACTCTCAAAACTTTTGAAGAAAAATGCAGACCATGGGGAGATGAACAAACGAAGAAGATCAAAGATCCTAAAACAAATTGCTCAAAATCCACCTCCTCTTAAAATTCCTGGACAAGGAAAGAAAATTTTGCAAATTGATGCTAGTGATTACTATTGGGAGCTATTCTCATTGAAGAGATAGAAGGTCAACAGTTTTTATTGTGGACATGCCGGGGAAAATTCAAAGACTTCGAAGTGCATTACCACACAACCATGAAAGAAACTCTTTGCAACAAAATATGGAATCAAGAAATTTGATTTTCATTTAAGAGGTAATGAATTTGAAGTTCATCTTGATAATTCATCTTTCCCAAAGATGTTAGAACTCAAAAATAAGATTCCTCCCAGCCCTCAAATCTTAAGACTCAAAGAGTGGTTTTCCAGATATGATTTCAGTGTCAAATACATAAAAGGAAAACAAAATGTGATTCCAGACTATCTCACGCACGACCCGGAAAAAATGAGAGAAACAATCCCAGTCTTTTCAAAGTCAAATACTTTTCTTCTCATTATGATGAACAATTTTGTTGATGATTCCCCATTAGGTTTTCCTCCGAACTTCCAAAAAATCAACCAATCACTCCAGAGTAATAAAGAGTTTTGCAAAACTCACATGTTCCATTATCTTGCCACCCATACAAATCCATGAAGTAAAACCAAAACCCACGTGGTTTAATCCTGCTGCACCTTACCTGAATATTTTTCCATTTTTATGGGAAAACCTTTTTTTGAACCAGATACTTGGTATTTATGGTGTACCTCAACACTATTCAAATATCCAGTTATCTTTCCTACTTTTAAGATGTTAAAATTCCTGAATGATCAAGATCATAGCCAGACACTTCTTTGGAAGTTCATCTGTCTTTTTTCTTCACCATCTTGGTGTAATGAACAGATTGAAAGAGAAATTTCCAAATTTGACACTTGAAAAATGGACATGGATGAAAAAGAAAGATTTATCTCTATTTTTGTTATTCATAGGCCATATTTCAAACATCCTGCAAATGGAAATCTCTACACTCAGAATCAGGTCCTGACATATGCAACATTTCCAACACTGAAAACTTTTGTCCAAAACAAACCACCATTCTGGAAAGAATAACTTTCTCTTCATCTTCATGAAATTAATGGATTCAAGATAAGTCAGAACCCAGTCTCGTCTAGCTGCAATAAACTGAAAGCACTTGACATTATCTGTACTCCAAATTGGGAGATAAATCCAGATTTCTGGCATGAAAATTATTCTCAAATCTTTTTACCAAAAGAAAAAGGAAAAGAAACCAGACAGACAGATGCACCAAATCTTCTTTGGCATGAAGAAGATGATGAACATGAGAATAAAGATACATGGGATTGGCAACAGTACATAGAACCAAGAGATGAAACCATCTGACAAGATTCTCAAGATCTCTGACCCTCTTGGCCGACACAACAAAACAAAGATGATTAGGACAACTGTTGTCCTTGAAGATTTGAAGTTATCCAGAAAGCATCTCTGCTTTTAACTTTACTTTTACTTTAAAGAAAGAGAAATCTTTTAAAGATTCTCTTTTGCTTTTGCTTTTGCTTTTGCTTTTGCTTTAGTCTTGTCGTGTGCTTTTTAGTTTTGTTTGTTTATGGTCCCTTGGCTTATAAAAGGAGACCATCCTCATTGTAAAATATCAGACCAAATCAAAATCAATAAAATATTTCATAGTTTTCTCTCAAGTTATGAGTAACTAAACTCTCTCATTCTCTACTCTCTGGTTCTAAGAAGTTATATTTTTGAAATGAGTTTTATTTTGTTCTGAAATGGTTTATAGGCCGGAAAAATGAAGAACAGATGTTTTATCATAGAGATCAATCCTCTATGGAAACATTCTCGGAGCCTTTCATGCTCATTCTTCTTAAACAACGCCATGAACTGCAGAACTTGATTTGTAATATGAGACATACTAGTATGCTCTACACTTGCCTCTTTAGAGGATCATGTGTATCAGAAAATGAGTCTCAGATGATCCAGATCCACTTTTATTTTGCCACTGTAGATTGCATGTTGTATAGAAACTTGAATATGAGAAAATGTAGGCAAGAGGCCGAAAAAGTATCAGAAAAAGAATCTATACACATGTATTTGACAAATAGATATATATATATATATATATATATATATATATATATATATATATATATATATATATATATATATACTTATCTCCTAATTAATTCCCACCATTTCTCTTAAGATATATACTTATTAATCTCTCCTAAAATATATATTTATCTCTTCATTTATCCCTACAATCTCTCTTTAAGATATATACTTATCTTCTAATCAATCTCTACAATCTCTTCTAAGATATATACTTATCTCCTAATCAATCCCTACAATCTCTTCTAAGATATATACTTATCTCCTAATCAATCCCTACAATCTCTCTCCTAAGATATATAAAATATCATAATAAATCATAACAATTTCCCTTAAGTTGGAGCAAGTTGGAACATTTGTTATAAAGATATCTCCTGTTCTCTTGTCTTTACATATGTTTTGAAAATTAATTTTTTCTCAATTTTCTCATAAATAAAAGTGACATTCAATCTCAATGTGCTTAGTTCATTCATGAAAGACGGGATTGGAGACAATAAGAAGTGCATATTTATGGTCACACGACAACTTTATAGGAGTGAAATCTTCAACCCAACTTCTCCCAATAATTGGAATATCCATACAACCTTAGTAGTTGTGTGAGCAACAACTTTATTATTAGATTCTGCACTTGAACATGAGACATAATTTTGTTTTTTACTCTTCTGAGATTAAGTTTCCTTCTACAAACACACAATATCCTGTTGTAGACCTTCGATTTGCCTTGAGTCTTGCCCAATCTGTATCAGAAAAGCATTCAATATTAGTGTGCACATTGTTTCTATACAACAATTCTCATCTTGTAACACCCTTTAAATAACACAATATTTGTTGTAAGGCTTCCTAGTGTTTAACAGTTGGGAATGACATAAATTGGCTAATAATGCTAACTGGGTAGGCAATGTCAGGACAAGTAACTGTGAGGTAATTTAACTACCCAACCAATCTTCTATACCTTTTAAAATCATTGAATGATTCATTATCATCTTTTAGAAGTTGTAAACCTAGAATTATTGGTGTGTTACAGGGCTTGAAGTTGTAGACCTAGAATCATTGGTGTGTAACAGGGTTTGGTACCCAACTTTCCTGTCTTTGTTAGTAAGTCAAGAACATACATTCTAAGGAAATACCTTTCTTATTTCCCGTGATTTCAACTCCCAAGAAACACTTCAATGACCCTAAGTCTTTTGTTTGAAATTGAGATTAAAGAAAAAACTTGAGAGAAGAGATGTCCAAAACATCATTCCTGATAATTATAATATTGTCCACATAAACAACTAAAATGATGAGGCTTGTGTCAGTTTTCTTATAAAACACAAAATGATCACATTTGTAAAAGACAAATCACAAGAAAGGGGGGGTTGAATTGTGATATTTAAAAAAAATTTCTTTCGTCTGTGGGTTCAAAGCTGTTCAGACGAAACAGTGTTTTTCTTCTAAAGATTGATTTTAAATGACAGACGTTAAAGTTGATTATCCCCTGTTAGTTTATCAGACGAAACAACAAAACATAAAGAGTTTTATACTGGTTCGTCTCTTTAAGACTACGTCCAGTTACCCAGCAATTACTGAGTTTTCACTACCAATCGTGAAAAGGTTTACAAGTATTCTTTGATCCTAGCCACTTCTGGCTATTACAAGATATTATTTGCTCCCACCTTCTCAGGGCTAAACCACCAAGGTATTCTTTGGAACGCAGCCTCCTCAGGCTACACAAACATGGTATTCTTTGGAACACAGCTCCTCAAGGCTAAAATGCCACACAAGTGGACTTTTACAAAGACTTTGATAAACAAAGATTTCCTCTACGTAGAGAGGTGTTTTCAATACAAAGCTTGGTACAAGAATGAGCGAATTCTTAGAGATAGAAGATAAGCGTATTCGCCAGCCTGTTCTTGTTGCTGTGAAGTCCTTTTATAGGCATATTCTTCAAATAACCGTTAGACTCATTTGAATGCCGTTGAGAGTTGTTGAGAAAGACACTTGAGAACTTTCCAAAAGATTGTCAGTTGTACTTGATTGATAGATGAGAGTCGCAACGGATATGGCGGACCGAACTTGCGTGCGCAGTACCTTTTACTGACTTGTACAGAGATGTGACAAAAGGTAGAGACCTTTTTGACTTTGGATAGAAAGCTCGAATCCCCATACTGATCTTGGATCCTTCTCATGAGTGTTTCCTTAGATTTGAAAGTCTTTGCGCGAACATCTCAACTTGACTTCACTTTTTTTGGACAGACGAATCAGATCTTTAGTCTTAGTTGATTCGTCTTAAGGCTTCACTCTTGGACAGACGAAGGTCTTCATCTTGAGAACTCTTCTTCCGTCTATGCTAGTATCTTCTGATGGCTTGGCTCTTGGATAGACGCAACACTTCAACTTTGAAGGGTCATGTTCCGTCTGTGCTTGTTTCTTCTTGGCAAGTCTTGATTTCTTGGTTTCGTCTGTGTTGTAATTAGTCAAAACTTAGGGACATTCTTGTTCTAACAACTCTTGATCTAACATTCCCCCTTTTCGATGATTACAGACCATACCACGAAATTCTGCATAAGACATGGTTAGACAGAAACAACAGTTTAATGAGCCAGATTTTCATCAAGACGATATTTTCTGAATAATTCCTCTTTATGATTTATTGTTACATCAATATGATGTAATCAGATTATTACAATGGTATACACATCAGAAAACAATAAAGGATTACAATGCGCATTACAACAAATGAAATAATGAATAAAATTACATTGTATAAAGAAAAATACAACAGTATAATTCTCCCTTGTTCAGACGATACTCTTTGCTCTTGCTTGCTTCTCCCCCTTAGACAAAGCTTTTCTTTTCTCCCCTGTATGCTGTATGCTCCCCCTTGGACTTTGCTCTCCCTTGTACCTTTATTCTTTCCCTTGGGTTAGGCTCCCCCTTAGATTATGCTTTCTCTCCCCCTTGGGCTGTGATCATCAAAACTCGATCAAGAAGAAGGCTTTGGCTTTTTATACAGTAGGGACATCACAATGTCTTTTAATTGCTCCACTTCGATGATTAGAGAGGCTTGATTTTCTTCAAGCTCCCTGTTCTTAAGCTTCAAGTGGGCGCAATCTTCCTCCAAGACATCATATTTCCGCTTCAGAGTCTTATACTCTTCAGCATCTACTGTCTCAGCAGTTGCCTTAATTGTCTTAGGCATTTCCTCAACTTCCTCAGCAGCTTCCACCACATCATCAATATGCACCTGCGGTGTTTGAGGTAGCTCCACAATTGGTTCAGTGTCATTAATAGTGACCACTTTTAGAGACTTCTTCAGACGCAATGTGAAGAATGGAAGTTTGAGGTAGGCTGTGAAGTCCCACCCCCATTGATAAGAATACCACTTGGTTGGGATAGATACTTCAAGAAGTGGCTGTTCCTGAGAATATACAAATGCACCTCCAGGAAACACCCTGCCACAGACTAAAGAGTCCTTCTCATCAAAAATGGTTCCAGAGCAATGTTTAGCAGTGGCCTCAGACGAATACTTCTTTTCCTTCCCCTTAGCCAAAAATTTGACTAGGCATGGCCTTTTTCGGTCTAAGACGATACAGTATTTGGTTTCATTTGTTACCAAAGAGGAAAACTGAGAACCAATCAAAAAGGGATAGTCTCTATAATCTTTCTCAGCTTGTCGCTCTATATAGAGAAATGATATGTTTCTTTCCTTAGCTTCTCTCCTATAGGCTTTGGCCATCAGCGAGAATGGTATATTGTAGTCTTCCGGGAGGGAGTGAGCAAAATCTTCAGGATCTTCATTTTCGTTGATGAGGATGGAGTATTTTGGATTGATCCTAGAAGTTACATGTGAGAGAGCCTTCAATGAAGCAGAGGATGCTCTGTTCTACAGACATGTGTTGCCGAGATGCATATGGAAGCTGCTGAAATGGCTTCAAGTTGGAAAAGAGAAGAAACTCAAAAAGGCCCAGGAAATTGTTGACCAAATGTTGTGTGGAGAAATCAACACATGCAAATCCAAAATGCAAAGCCATAATAGCACCCTAGCTGAAGAGACACACTTTAGCTTGATAAATATTCTTATAAATAGTGAAGTTGGTGATGGAAAAATAGATGATAAGTTTCTGAGAGACACAATAATAAATCTCCTTGCAGCTGGGAAAGACACAATTAGCTCATGTTTGACTTGGTTTTTCTGGCTGGTGGCAACACACCCTTCTGTGGAAGCTAAGATTCTTGAAGAGATCAAGCAAATTTGCCACAAAGAAAAGGTAATTGGAAGAATTTAGGTGTGGAAGGGCTAGGCAAGTTAGTTTACCTACATGCAGCAGTGAGTGAAGCCTTGAGGATTTATCCTCCAGTACCTTTGGAGCACAAGTGTCCATTAAAACCTGATGTGCTTCCCAGTGGTCACAATGTTAATGCAAAGACCATGATAGTATATTCTCTATACTCAATGGGAAGGATGGAGGAGATATGGGGTGAAGATTGCTTGAAATTTAGACCAGAGAGGTGGATTTCTAAGAGAGGAGGGATTACACACGTACCCTCCTACAAGTTCATTGCTTTCAATGCAGGACCAAGAAGTTGTTTAGGTAAGGAAATGAGCTTCAATGAGATAAAAATGATTGCTGCTGCTATATTATGGAATTATCGCATTCACTTGGTGGAAGGTCACCCTATATCGCCAACTGTATCTGTTATCCTTTATATGAAACATGGTTTGAAGGTTATGGTGACCAAGAGAAGCATTTGAACAAGACATCTCAGTTCAATCATATATATTATATTGTTCGTGTTCTTCGTGCCAGGTTTCTTTGAAACTTTTTAATATAATAATTTGAATTTTCTCGTGTAATTTGTCTTCATGTTTGTTTGATTTTATTTTAACGATGTTCGTGTATGAACATCTACTATAATGTATTTATTGCTTTCATTTCCGTACTGGTATTAATTATGTTAAATGTTTCGTTTTATGGTTACCTGACATAATTACAACTACCTAAAATTTAGTTGACTTCATGAAATGTTAGCTTGCTAATTAAAACAGAATAGTCATGACGTTTTATTATCCACTATCATTAGTTATCACTTCTAAATTTTAATTTTTTCTATTCATTTCTCAAAACACCGAATTTTGATGGAAACACCATTCTATGAGTTACAACTTTTCATTCTCAACATTTTTTACCAACCGACTATAATACAATAAGTCTTTTTAAATAAATCATACATTTATTTTAAAAATAATTTTTGTGGCCAAATCTTAAAATAATAGAGTCTCTATCAATCAAGACAAGCATGATACATATGTATGTATTATACGTTTTCTCTAAAAATGTTAGTTGAGTGAAAAGAAATAAGAATATATGATACTTTAAAAAATGAAAAGCACCCTCTGATAGAATTTTTTTATTACACGCAACTAAAAAGTATTTGATCTTTATCCTTCGATAGATTTCTTTACAAGCATCTAAAAACTATTTGATCTTTATTTATTTATTTTCTTAATTTTTTTTTAAGGATACTTATAAATATTTCTAAGATACTACTTTGATACTTCTAAATATATATTCTAAAAGTATATGAAAAGATAGTTTAAAGGTTTTTTTTTTTTTAGAAAGTATATATTCTTTTACTTACTCATGAGAAACAAAATAAATTGAAAAAAAAAAGCAATAGATTGGGTTTCTGTAGTGGAATCTTCAAATTTCGACTAAAGATATAAAAAGGAGAGATAAAGTTGTAAATTTTTTTTTTAGGATTTTAGGGATGGGTTAAGATTGATTATGAAATAATATAAGGGTAAGTAGTATATTTTGATTATTATTTGTGTCCTATATACATATATCTAACTAGGTATCCTAACTTTATAGTTGAGGACAAACATACAAATTAAAGTAGGATATATAAAATGGTGAAACTTAGACCAATTTTTTCTCATCTCCATTCTCTTCTTTGCTAACAAAACAAGACTTATCTTTTGGATTGGGATTGTTCTATTCCACATGCAATTGAAAATGTTGTATGAAATTCTAATCCATTAACAAAATTAATTTTATCTCGAATGTAATTTTACAAAGGAATTTCAAACATAACCTAAATTTAGTGCAATGATGGACTTAACCCAACTCTTATAAGTGTAGCTAACATCATTCTAACAAATATTTATGATATGAATTTGTTGCAATATTTTCTTACTTAAAAGTCATACTGCCTTTTGCATGTATTCATAATTACTCCAAAAAAATACAAAGTCGTGAAGTACCTATTAATATTCATTTGGTGCTCTTATTTACCACCTTCCGCACATCAAACGAAGCACTTAATAGAACAAAATTTAGGTCTGACATGTCATGTATATAATATAAAGGTCATATATAATTGCAAATTCACTAGTATAAAATACATTTTTCATGTCATGACATTGGGCAAGCCAAAATCCCACGTAATTATACTTTTAATAAAAAAATCAATGTGAAAAATATATTTTATGTGGAATATATTTTTATGTCAGATCTTGACTTTAAAAGTGTAATTTTAAATTAATGTAAGCTTTCTATCTCTTCTCTTGTCTTCTTTATGGATGCACTTTTTCTTTCTTTTTTCTCTTGTATCATTATCTCGTGTGTCACCATTATTCATTATCATTATGGTTTCACTGTCACGCTTACGCTGTCATATTCTCTTTTTCTTGTTAGCAAGTCTTCGTCTTCGTCTCTCGCCATTATCGTCCTTGTTGTCGTTGTTGAGCTTGCAGTGACCATTCCTCTATTGCCTCATTCAAGCCTCAAATATGAGTATATTGTGTTGATTTTTCCCTAAATTTGACTTTTTCCTTAATTGTGATTTTTCCCAAATCATAATCCCCAAATTTATTTGTTTGGATGTTATATTTAAGAAGAATTTAGTCCAAACTTTTTAGAAGAAAAATTACCTTTAACTTTAGAAGTGAAAGTAATTGAAAATCATGCCCAAATTATTTCGAAAGGAAAAGTGTGCACATTGATTAAGGACAAAAACAATAATAGATGACTATGTATGATTTTGTCCATAAAAGAAGTCTAACTTTGAATAAATATGTGTTATTATAAATTTTTTATAATCATGTTTGATTTTTATAAATTTAAAAAATACACATTTTGGTTTAATGATTTATACTGGTTAACCAAGGGTTAAAATAAATTATAAAATGATATTTGTTATAATGCAAATCATTTTTTTATTTGCAACATTATTCTTCATTGCTTAAGATTTCACCTTAAATTTAAATTCATTCATAAAGTTTTTTTCAACTTTGCTTTGAAAGTCTGTTGTACTAGGTTAATAGCATGACATTACCTTCTTGTTAAGGACTATTATGTTGTTTACATATATGAGAATGATGTTAGGCTTTTAATATATTACGGTGGTTGTAAAAGATAAAACACAAGAAGGGGGGTTGAATTGTGTTATTAAAAAAAATTTATTCATTTCGTCTGTGGGTTTTAAAGCGGTTCAGATGAAACAATATTTATCTTGGAAAAATTGATTTTAATGGACAGACGTTAGATTATAATTATCCCCGGTTAGTCAATAAGACGAAACTATAAACACAGGTATTTTTATACTGGTTCGTCTCTTCAAGACTACGTCCAGTTACCCAGCAACTACTGAGTTTTCACTATGAACCGTGAAATGGTTTACAAGTATTATTTGAACCCAGTCACTTCGACTATTACCAGATATTCTTTGATCCCAGCCTTCTCAGGCTAAACAACTATGGTATTCTTTGCACCCAGCCTTCACAGACTAAAACACAGGTATTCTTTGGAACACAGCCTCCTTAGGCTAAAATACCACACAAGTGGATTTTTAACAGATGTTTAAAAATAAAGTTTTTCCTCTACGCAGAGAGGTTTTTACAATGAAGAACTTAGCACAGAGTTGAGCGAATTCTTAGAAGATGGATAAGATAAGCGTATTCGCCAACTTGGTCTTGATGTAGTGAAGTCCTTATATAGGCATCTTCTTCAAATAGTCGTTAGACTCATTTGAATGCCGTTGAGAGTCGTTGAGAAATCTCTTGAGAGCTTTCCAAAAGTTGTCAGTTGTACTTGATTGATCACAGCGGATATAGCGGACTAGGTTGTGTGCGCAGTACCTTTTCTGACTTGTACAGAGACTTTGACAAGAAAGGTGAAGAACTTTTTGACTTGTATGTGTAAGCTCGAATCCCTATACTGATCTTGGATACTTCTCATGAGTACTTCTTCAGATTTGAAATCTTGGCGCGAGACTTCAACTTGACTTCACTTTTGGATAGATGATATGAGTCTTCAATTTTTGTTGTTTCGTCTCATCCTATCGTCTGAAGACTTCACTCTTGGACAGACGAAAGACTTCAGTCTTGAGTAGTCCTCTTCCGTCTGTGCATGTTTCGTCTGATGGCTTGGCTTTTGGACAGACGCAAAACTTCACCTTTGAAGGGTTATGTTCCGTCTGTGCTGGTTTCGTCTTAGCAAGTCTTGGGTAGCTTCGTTCCGTCTGTCTTGTAATTAATCAAAATCTAGGGTCGTTAATCACCTTGATCTAATAGTGGTTGAATAATTATAATAGATTAGAATTTTGTTATGGAATATATTGATCATATGATTTTGGATTATACTTGATTGATTTGAGTATGTTTTTTTTAGAAAGTATCCAAATTATAGGAGACTTTGCCTAATTTTCGTTAAAATTGTTAACTTATAGTTTTTCACTATTCTAATAATGCTAGTTCTGGATTGTTGTTGTTGTCATATAAATTGGTTTATCAAAATTTTCAAATTAAAATAGGTGTTCATAATTTATGTCTCGAAGTTGGATGAATAAAAATCGCATAAGTGAATAGTATAGTAATGGTGTTGAGGAATTCATAAGATTTGCCTAACTTAATGTTAATGCGGTGAATGGAAAATTTTTGTTCATGTGTTCGTTGTTTGAATCAGATTAAACAACACACCAATGACATATGTGAGCACCTTATCATATAAAGAAATTTGTAAAACTTACACATTATGGACATGACATGGAGAAATATTGAACAACCCACCAACTCAGTAACAATTCGATGATGAAGAGGATGTTGGATTTGATGATTGATCATATGAAATGGTTTATCATCTTCAAGAAGATTCTTAGAGGCTACATGTATATGAGTTTTTGAAGAATGATTCAAAACAACAACAATTTGAATGTCAAGGCGAGAAATGGATGGACAGATAAAAACGTCACTGAATTGTTGGAGTTTTGAAAGAGATGCTTCTAGAAGGAAACACGTCACCTTCTTGTAATTACAAGGCAAAAAAGATTTTATGTTCGATAGGTATGAAATACATGAAGATGCATGTTTTCTTTAATGATTGTATATTATTTAGAAATAGGTATGCAACCTTGAATTTGTGTCCTAAATATTGAGTTTTACACTTAAAAAAGAAAGATAATGAGAGTAGTAACGACAAAGACTCTAAACACGCCCCCCCTATGATACTTTCTAATCATTCTAAGGTTGAAGCGATTATTTGTCAATCCAATTGAAGAATACAACCAAAGAAACACAACAACACTAGAGGCAATTCCAATCTTAGCATCTGAAATGTTCAATTCTTCAACAAGCGTCATCTATTAATTAAACAATCCACAAATCACAATTAAATTGAATCTCATAATCACTCAACACAAAATAAATTAAAATGCATCAGGCATTGCTACATTGATATTGAAACAAAAGATTTAGGGCTCACATTTAGGGGAAAATCACCTTTAGGGAAAAGATCAAATTTGGGGAAAAATCATGTACTCAAATTTGGGGCTTGGGTGAGGAACGACCACAGCCCAACAATGGTTTCCGGTAACGAGGACGGCGACAACGAGAGATGACAGTGAGAACTGAGTGAGAGACCACGGTGAGATTTCCTGTCAACGGGAGAAAGAGAGAGACGACAGTGACGTGACGGCGTGGGCGATGACAGCGATGGCAGCACCAGACGTGGTGGGGCCACAAGAGGGGGAGTAACGGGAGGGAGAAAGAAAGAAAGAAAGAAAGAGAGGCAGCGTGAGAGAGAAAGAAACAAGGGTAGGGTTTTAGGCTTTAAAATTGGACTTTTAAAGTCGGTTCTTTTAGGAACCGACATTAAAAAGCCAATTACGGCGGATTTTCACTCACCCGACGTTATTTCAGTGACATTGTATCTTGATTTTGTACTAGTGCTAGTAGTTGTTTGCGTTGAATATTTTGCCTTTCTGATCATTTTGTTGGCCACATTTATTGATGTATTAAGGGTTAGGTTGGTAAGGTTATCCAGTCAATTGAGTCTACTCTCAAAGGTTAGTAATTGGGTTTACAAACCAACCCAAGTAAGACTAGTTTGATTACATAAATTGACCACCATAGGGTGGTTGTATTCAAAATCTAAACCATTAAGGGTTTAAATGATCATATTTAAGTTGTAAATGAGCCTATTGATACGCACATCGAACACAATCAAACTAGGTTATTCTTCCCATGAATTGTTCTATGACTTTTAGGCCAAAAATTAGAATTGAATTAAGGGGAGATTTATTGCAAAACTTAATTAAATTCAATTAAAGGAAACAAAACTGAATCAATAGCAAAGCAATCAAAGCAACAAAAAAATCAAGTAAATTGAGTGAAAAAACAATTAAATGATCAGTTTGATTTGCTTTTGGTCTCTTCAAATCCCTCATTGCTAGAGTCACACTTGTCGCTTAATTAGACCAGAATCCCTACATCTAATTGGAATCCTGTTTCTTCACAATTGTAAAGAAATTTTATCAAACTCTTGGCGTGTTAAACCAGCACAATCGCGTGGAGAGCAACAAACCTTATCCTATTATAACCAAATTCGGGAATCCACAACTCCAATCAATCAACATGTAGAATTCGATATTAAAACACCATTCAACCCATATCATCTGAGCGGATCATGCACTCGATTTGGAATTCTGCAAAACTACAATAAGCTATAGAGAACAATTGAGCCTAAGGATTGAAAAAAAAAGCAACGCAAACCAGATTGACACTAGAGAATCAACTACTCAACATCATCAATTGAATTTGTAGTAAAATAAAGGAAAGTAAAATGCAGAAGGAGAGAGATAGGGCTCGACCACCAACAAAAAAGAGAGAAAACGTAAATGCTAAATTTGTCGAATGAAAATAAATTCGCTAAGTGTAAAATATGTCTCTAGAAAAATCTGATTTGAGGTATTTATACTAAGTGAGTCATGTGCTAGTCACATGACCACTTATGTGGCTGAGAACCACTCTTCAAGTCCTGGCCAAAGCAAACCAAATAATGTGTCAATTAAATGATTATTTGGGTCACAATTGCATGACAACTCTAATTCGTCCAGCACTAGTCCAAATCCTATTTGTCAACTTTGAGCTAGATTTTTACCCCTATTTAGTTTGAATTGATTTTAAGTTCCTCAAAAAAACTTGTAGAGCTTTGAGTTAGCTGCAAAATAAGAACAAGATCAGCTCAAAACGAGGTTTATAACAAAAGTTATGGCCAGAACACTAAAACTAATTAATAATGCAATTAAGGCCCAGTAAGTTCAATCAATTAAGAATGGTCTTAAAGAATCTAATTGATGACTAACCGTGATCCAAATATTATTATTAAGTGTTAGGAAAGTAATTAAAATAATAATGAATCAACTTCTACAAGTATGAGCTTGTGAGCCAGATTCTTTATCTTGACCAGATACTCTTTCATCTTCATCTCTCTTTTTCTGATGTTGTGAAACTCAAATTTAAGGTAAGTAATTCGAGACCTTGTATGTGCACTGGATAGTCATTGAGCTTCATCCTAAAGTTATTTTGAGGTTTCATAGTGCATCAACTGTGTTGCCATTTCAATAGCCATTAAATTCTCATCCCAATCACTTCTTAAAATTTGAATTTCTCTTTACTTTATTTAATCATAATTTCTTTCAAAGCTCACAAAACCCCTAATAGTATAATTAATATAAAATTTCATCGCTTATGCTTGTGGGATCAACAACCTTGTTCTAAAAATACTTATTACTTAATGACTATGGTATATTTGACATAGCAGCGGGTGTAGGAGGTATAACTACTTGATACAAGTACTACAATCCAATGCTTGAAAGATTGCCCCTATCTTCAATTCTTCAACAACCCTTCATAGAAACCCAATGTAATTTTCAGTTCAATTTATTTAGAAGAAGAAAAATACAAACTGGATGAGATTAGAAGATGGAATAGGACGTCATGTCTATGTCAATAAGTCTTGAGGAATCGCCACAATGGTATAGGAAACCATTGATAAGAATCAAGTTCCTCCAAAGGAAGAAGACAAGAGAACTCTTTCTCTTAGGAAAGCAACAATGTTTCAAATTTTATTAATCCAAAACTTAGGTGCATAGGTTGGTTTGGAGGCCTTTACATAGAGTGAGGAAGGGCTTGAAGAGTAAGAGGATCTAATCTAAGGGTGGTGATTGAAAAGGCTTATGAGTCATTGGATCCTTGGACTCAAGGGACATAAAAAGATCAAAGGGTCTATGCTAGCCACCTATGCTTAGTAACCATGTGATTAAAGGCTATAAGCAAGGATTAGGAATCCTTCTTAGAGTTTAGTGAAACTTAATTCTAAGTAAAATTCCTCGTGAGTCTTATCTTTTGGATTCACAAATGTAATTCAAATTTAACTCAAATTAAAATCAAATTCCACTTGTGAATTTTAGTGAATCTATGGTCCAATTCCTTTTCATCTCCACTAGACTTACTCTTCTAGCTCTCTACTCTTTAAAGACTATCAATCTAATGAAGATTACAAGGAACTCAAGGTTTAGCCGAAACACATACGATGGCTACCTTGAGTTTGTTTACACTTTATCAAAATAACAAAAGCTTCCTCATACTGCTTTGAAATAGGAAGGGTCTTGCGTCTCCATCTTCTAGAGCTTCCTCCATCTTTTGAGCATCCCTCTTGTAATTCTTCTAGTAGTGTTCTTTTCCTAGGATGGACATCCATCAGTACTACTTGTGCCCCGCGCATCAAGAATACTTAGTTTCACTTGGAGAGGTGTCCGGCTTAAAAAGGATGTCATCAAAGACTACTTGTGGTCTAGCCTAGGGAGATTGTCATCAAAGAATACTTGATGTATAACCAGCAGTGACTAGGTTAAAAGAATACTTGATTTTAGCCTAAGGAAGTTGGGTTCAAAGAATGTCGTTTTTATCTAGGAGTGTCTAGGTTTAAAGCATACTCATTTTTTTTTCATTCAAGTAATAGTGAAATCTTAGCAAGTTGTTAAGAAATTGGACATAGTCTCACTAAGATGAATCAATATAAAAATTAGTTATGTTATCCCTTTCTTTCTCTTTTGTCTCTATTTATTATAGTTATTTCACTGCCTTATATCTTCACTTAACTAGAACTAACACGGGTTAAACTAAGCTAAGTGTTTCAAACATTTCTTACATCGTATGCTCAAAACTTATCTTCGTTTGCATCTAATCACTTCAAACAAAGTAAGTAATTATTTTTTTTAAAATAAAAGGTTTGCGAAAATTATTTTATACACAATTCAAACGTCCATCTTCTTTTATTTTTTATTTGTACATGATTTTTGCAAAAGGAATGGTTTGATTATGGTGAAGTGTATGTACTAGTAGCCAGAATTGAAATTGTAAGACTTGTAATATCCTGTATAACATATGCCAATTGGTCCATACATCAACTTGATGTAAAATTAGCCTTCCCCTATAGCCCTTTTGAAGAAGTGTATATACAACAACCAATAAGATTTTGAGATTAGAGGTCAATTACACAAGGTGTACAACCTCATGAAGTCTCTTTATGGAGTTACGTTAATTACTCCATTTCTTTTAGTTCTTGTTTCCTGTACACTTGTATATAAGCAAGTGATTTGGGTGTAAAACATTTTCAATTAATTTTTATAGAATAATATAATATTTTCTTCTATATGTTTTATTGTGAATATAAATGTACATGCAGGCCATACAGAGAATACAACTAGTATGACTATCTCTACATCAAGTTCCCCGTTTTAATCTCCGCATAAACTCAAATTGTACTACCTATCGCTTATCCTCTCCAGCATTAGAAATGATGTTTCTGGTTGAAAACCAAAGATAAATGAACTATCTAGTAGAAGAATTTTCAAAATTTGCTCCGACAATATAAGCAGTTATTTTGTAGCTAATCTCTAAAACTTGTTACTTGTTAGCTAGAAATAGCTTCGGAACTGTTGGTAATATACAGTGGCTGATTGCCTAGGAAAACAATCCTATTCAATTTATAACTATTTTTTAAAACTTATGGCTAATTTGTAATCATTTTATACCAATTATATTGTTCGATTTTTTTCCTTTATAGCTTCGATAGTTCTATAGCAATTTCCTAGCTAATCCATAGTTAAATAATTTTTTTGGAAAAAATGAGAGCGAAGAGATAATTTTGCTAATAATTTTGATTTTTCATAAATGATTTTTTGGAAACACTTCATAATTAAATTTATCATTTTATCCTATTCTTATCTCTATTTTCTAATTATGCGAATTCGACAATTATATTGATATAATAGTTTAAATAGAAGTTACTGAAAGTTTCATTTTCTCAAGTTTAACACTTACTATCATTTAACTTGTTTCATATATATAACACACATAAATTCTGTCTCTAATTTGTTCTGTTTTAATCTGTTAAAAATTAAACACAGAATTAAAAATAGAAAAGATTCCATGTTTAGATGAACAGAAGATTCCATATTTAATCTGTTTCTAAATTAATATTTTTGGCAGAAAAAAAAAATTATAACGCTAAAATAGACACAGAATTTATGACGTATTTAAATTAATTAGAATTTTCGTATCTAATTTTACATTAAGTCCTTGTCAAAATCAATTTTTTTTATATTTATTTTATTTTTCAACAATTTAAAGATGAAATTACACATGCATTTATATTTATATATATATATATATATATATATATATATATATATATATATATATATATATATAAACTTGGCACACATGTGACCCCGTAATTATGCTTGGATTTGAATCTTTCTCGTTCTTAGATAAACATAAATAAGAGATGGTCTCGTAGGAATTAAAGAAAAAATAAAAATTGCAAGCTTTATTAAAAGGACTTCATAATTATTATGGGGTCCATTAATTACAAAAACTTGTGTGCGCTTGCGTTATTTCCCTCTCCGACAGAATTATATTCAGAAAAGGCAATGATTCAAATCATTTTTGTTTATATGATCCAAATATATTTGATTTCGCCAAGCGACAAGTGATGTGAAAAGCATTTTGTGGCTTGCTGAGAAAGAAAAAAAAGAGAAGAAAAACAGCACACCAAGTTTTCGCTGGCAAATTTTTGGTCATTTTTAAATCTTAGTGGAGCATAATAATCAACTAACATCACCGAAATTAAACTAAAAAATCATACTTTTGTACACGGAATATTTTAAATTCTACTGTACTGGCCCAACTGATTGAAATTTCTTTGTAGTAAAGTCCTAAATAAAATAGTCACTTCAATTCATTGATATAAAAATGTTAGAGAAAAAGATAATGCGTGACAAGCGACCTTAAACCTATGGCATTAATTGTTGTTGACATGAAAGATTATGTACTAAGTTTTGCAACCATCTCCTCTACCAATCTCAACGTAGTCTCTGCTAATTCCTCTCCTTCCGCATCATCAATTTCTTCCATGATCCGTTCCACAACCTCATGATTAATTTGTCTACTTGTTGAACTATAATTGGAGCAATCCCTCAAAAGCAGCAACAATTTCTTTGCCAATTTTTTTGCTCTCCAAGTTCCATCAACACTTAACTGAAGTAACCCTGGCATCACTCCCTCTCTCAAGATCATTCCTCTGAATTTATCTCTGCAGCTTTTGCAAAAAAGGAGGAGTGTCCCTACTGCATGTTCTTGGCTTTGAAATGATCCATCTTCAATAGTCTCTACTAATGTCCTTACTGCCCCTCGAATACTAGCAGCCTCACAAAGTGCACTTTTTGATGAAGACACAATGTGTTCTAGCAACCCAATTGCTTTCTCAACCATTGTGGATGATTTTTCTGATCTCTGAATAAGTTCAATCAAGGAAAGTATGACCCCAGAAGAGACTATGAATGAAGTAATAATCTCTTGGCATGTTGAGAGGTTGTGAAGAGTGGCTAATGTGTCAAGTTGGGACTGAGTGCTACTATTAATATTGGTGTTGAGAAATTGAGCTAAGACTTGGATGGCGCCAGAGGAAGCAATTGGTACCTTATTTGAGTTGCAAGAAGAGATGGTTAGCAATGTGGCTATTGTCAATTCCACCACTGTCTGGCTTTGGCAATGGATGAGACTCAGCAATACTGGCAAAGCTCCTGACTTTATGATCCGAGACTTGTTCCTGTGAATTATTATGTGGAAAAGCTTGTGTGAGATTTCAGCAACCTGAGGGAAACTTTATGTGGAAATTCGTGAAATTTAAGGGATTTATATTATCCCTTGTGTTTTTGTACATTACTTTATAGAAAAGTATCATGATTTAGAATGTACTACTATTAACAAATGGCAAGCATTGGTCATGTGGGGCTTAAAAAGTTTCAAACTTTATAAATACTCTAAGAAAATTCTGATAACATACTCCCTAACTAACTTTTTTAATATAGTCTTTAATTTATTATTTACTGAAATTTAGAGAAAATTAAAAATTTTACAATATAAGAGTTTTCACTTATGATCTTATAATTGTTTCTAATAAATTTTAATTAATAATTGATGATTAAAAGAGTTTGTTAGCTAATATTCTTCTTATTTGAAAACAGAGTTGGACTGAGCAATCTACTGTTTCAAAAGAAATTAAATGTCGAAAATCAAATTGTTGTCTTCCCTGAGCTCCTCAAAATGGAGTTCTTTTGGGGTATGTGCATTTAGTATACCCAATGAACAATTATTAAAAAGTGCTGTGAACAGAAATGGATTCTCAGGACTTTAAATTTAGTGTTGTATTTGTGGACTGAATGAACTAACCTTTCACTTCCAAAGGCAAGGCTAAGTAGAGCACACAAAGCAGCTTCAATGGCTTCATAGTTTTGAGAATGAAGCATGGAAATTAGAGGCACCATGACTCCACTTTCTGCCAAATTGTGCCTCTGCTTTCTGCTGAAGTTTCTGAGTTCCACAGCTGCTTGAATTTGCATTTCTGTGTTACCATTCCAAAGGTTTTCCACTGCCTCTTTCTCCATTGAAGCTCTCTCAGTGTGCTTTCTTCTTTTGCTTTGAGTCACTCAAAGCTTCACTTGCTAGGCACTGGTAATTGTAGCCTTGGAGTTGGTTGCTTGAAGAAGTAACGTTACGCTTTTGCGGTTACCCCAATCCATTGTTTCAGCTACAAGCAACATACAATTCTTTTGGTTAGCTTTTTTTCTCTTTGGTGAACATTGGTATTAGAAAATACAAAAAGCAACGTCAAAATTTCAAAAATTTAATATTACATTGGTGTAAGTTTTTAAATAGGATGTTGTTTTGAGTAAAGTTGTTTAACAATATGAAGATTTCGTTATGTCTCGTTCTAGATGAAGTCGTCTAAGTCATGACTTTAAGAGAATAAAGTTATCGACTTAATAAATATTTTCGTTTCTTCTCTAATGATTCTAAAACTTTATATGTATCATCTTCTTTCCTTCTCCGTACAACAACTTAAAATAAGTTAAATTATAATATAATTTAGATTTTGATTGTCAAAAAAATAATTAATTTGTTTATTTTGTAGAATATTAGTAGCGAGACGAGGTAATATTTACAATAGTTAGAATAGTAAGATAATTTATATTTTTTTTCAATTTTTGAATTATTAATATTTTATACTATTTGATTCATATTAATGATAGAATTATCGATGATGACGAATGAATAATGTTTAAAAGATCTAGAAGAGTTTTACGAATTGAACGAGAGATAAGTTTTAATTGGTTAAATAAAAGAACACATAATAAATTTACATTACAATCTAATCAAGTTATAGGATCTATTACAAGTAAATATTTTATAGGAAATAAGTATGCAACATTAAAAAATAGTTGACAATAATGATGTTTAGCTTATGATTACTAATCTTGATCAACGAGACATAGGCCCTATAAAATTATGTGTAGAAGTTGCGGGGCATGTGGTGCGTCTTCGTATAATGTAGATGTTGCGTCTTCATAAAATACTAGTGGTGCATTTAAGTCAAATGTTGTTAGCCTTTGATGATGTAAAGTACAAAAATACACAAGAAGGGGGGTTGAATTGTGTAGACTATTCTTAAAACTTTTTCTCTAAGACGATGCGTTTGCGTCTATTGTTTTCAAAGCTTGATTAGACGCAAGATTGTTTTATTCTTTAAGGTTGACTTTATTATCAAACTATTCAAGTTATTATCCCGTGTTAGTTAACAGATAAAACAATAGAGAAGATAACAGTATTTTTATACTGGTTCGTCTGATCAAGACTACATTCAGTTCTCCAGCAACACGCTAAGGTTCCACTATGAGTATTCTTTGAACCTAGTCACTCTTGGCTAAATACAGATATTATTTGGGCACAGCCTTCCCAGGTTAAACAAGTATTCTTTGAACCTAGTCTCCACAGGCTAAACAGAGTATTCTTTGAACACAACTTCCACAGGCTAAAACAGAGGTATTCTTTGAAACACAACCTCTCAGGCTAAAAGCACCACAACAGTGGATTTAGGAAGATGAAATAATAAGTTTATCCTCTACGCAGAGAGGGGTTTTACAATGAGATCTATTCTAAGTTCAGGGCGAGTGAACTTTGTTTGAGAGCTTGAAGCTTGAATATGATTTCTTTGTTATGCAGTTCGCCAGCCTTCTCTTGAAGTAATGAAGTCCTTTTATAGAGAGCTCCTTCTTGAATTATCTGTTAGACTGAAGATTTGAACGTTAGTCCTTTGTCTTGGGGTTTTCAAACGTGTGAAAGAGATCAATCAGAATAATTAATGTTTGCACAGTCTTTTTCTGACTTGATCAGATACATCAACAAAAAGCATTGGGGTTTTCAAACGTGTGAAAGAGATCAATCAGAATAATTAATATTTGCACAGTCTTTTTCTAACTTGATCAAATACATCAACAAAAAGCATAGTTGCTTTTTGTTTTGCAGGGTTTTGCATAAATCTCTATTTTGTCTGGAAGCTTCTACGAGTAACGGTTAGATTTGAATTGGGGCGCGAGTTACTCCGTCTGAACTTCATTAAACGAGGTAGACGAATGAATAAATAAATGAGTTGTGTGTTGAATTCATTCGTCTGCCTCCTTCCGTCTGTTCCTTTGATCTGTGCTCTTCAATCTGATGCCTCTTGATCGCCTCTTGATCTGATGCTTGATCGATCCTTGATCTGAGCTCTTGATCTGTGTTCTTAATGTGAGGCTCTTGATCGATGCTTGATCTGATACTTGATCTGATGCTTGATCGATACTTGATCTGATGATTGATATGAGGCTTTTCATTTGAGGCTCTTGATTTGATGCCTCTTGATCGATGCTTGATTTGAGGCTCTTGATCGATGCTTGATTTGAGGCTCTTGATCGAGGCTCTTGATCGATGCTTGATTTGAGGCTCTTGATTTGAGGCTCTTGATCTGATGCTTGATCGATGCCTCTTCGATCGAGTTTTTCTTCCTTCTACAGGCACAACAAACTGTTCTGTAATTATCAAAACTAAGATGTTAAATCATCTTGACTTAACAGATGAGTTTGCGGAAAGGGATCATCATGATTTTTTATTATTTTGTTTAAGAAGATATTGACGCCGCACTCATAAAAGAGACGATAAGGTGAGTCATAAATCATGGGTTTGATCGTCATAATCAAAGAAAGATTGACAAGATCCATTTTAGTTTTTTCTTAAAAAAAAAACTCTTACAAAAGAAAAACTCAAATTTTATTCAAATTGAACTCTACACATACTACCCATTCATAGACTGACAAGACACATTAGATTCATCCTACAAATCAATAAAGTAATAAAAACCTATTAAAGACACATTACATCCTGTCTACAAATCTGCAAAAAAAAATAATGAAGTAATTAAGAATATTAAAGACACATTAGAAATACCCATTAAAAACATATTAGTTGTAGCATAAAAAATCTGCACAAAAATAACAAAGTAGGATTCCCAATTCACATCATACTCTCTCTTCGAGAAGGTTCGTCTTTGAATCTTAATTCATTCTCTAATTACATCTTCACACACATTCATAACCACTTATTCCACTCATGTGAAAATCAAGAGCCGATACATATAAAGTTTTAGAATCATTAGAGAAGAAACGAAAATATTTATCAAGCCGATAACTTCATTCTCTTAAAGTCATAACTTAGACGACTTCATCTAGAACGAGACATAATGAAATCTTCATATTGTTAAACAGCTTTACTCAAAACAATATCCTATTTAAAAACTTACACCAATGCAATATTAAATTTATGAAAAAGAATATAAGACTTTTACTTTATTCAAAATTTTTCCAGCTAATAATCAACTCGATATCTTTAACTTATCTCATGAAGATCACTAAATCAGACCAACTATGTATATTATAATTGATAGTGTTTATTGATCAATTTTGATGTACTTATATTCCTAAAATGATTTTAGGTTCTTGATTCTTTGTTTTATTTTTTTTAATTAACGGAGTTGAAGACCCTAAACTAAAAAGACTAAAAACCTTCATTTTATTCAATTAAAACCTTGAAACTTCCTGCATAACGATGTCGTTTGAAGCAAAGGCGTGTATCTATAGTGTTTAGGAAGCCGTGGTTGCTATTTTCAACATAAACGAGAAAGAGAAAATAAAAATAAAAATAATGTTTGATTAGACGTAGAACGACTTTCTAAACACAGTAACTGCGTACAAGAATTTGAATCCGAATTCGAAAGTACTAGTGAACAGTCTTACAGTGCACACCTTGACCTCCGGTGGCACTATTTTCGCAACCCTAGACACCGGGAGCTCGTCCGTTCATCCCTTAACCAATTAAGGTAAACCCCTCTTTTCTCACAATCCAATTTAATTTTTCAATGTCAGAAGCCTTTGTTTAACCATTATGTTTAGAACCCAATGTCTCTGAACATCAACAACATCAACGTTTCCAAGCCCACCAGGCCCACTTGGTCGTCCAGCTACCCACTTTCCCATCTGGCGCCAGGCAAGTATCCTGTTAATCAGGCCCACGCCATCGTCCAAGCCCACGGGCTCACTCCTAACCCCAAACGTATCCCTCCAAACCCCTCTGCTCAATTGAAATTGTGATTGGTTCTGTTCTATTAGCATTGATGTTTCAAAACTCAGGCCTTAATGTTTAACTTTTCGTATCTCTGTTCTTAAAAATGCATTAATAAAGGACACTCTCCTGCGTCGATCATGTCTTTAATTTTTAGGATTTTTCAATTATAAATTATTTTAAAACAAAAATTAACGTAGACAGGTTCATGTTTTCAACGATTGAAGTTTGTCCTATACGTTAAATTCTTGAGAACAAGATTACTAGGTTGTTATTCTGATTTTATTTGTTTGTTTTTTTCTCTCACTGACAATATTGGCTTTAACCAGGCACCATATTATTAGCCTGTGCGCACCATCTGTTTGATGGTTGCACACCATAAATTGTCACACCCACTATGAGGATCTGTGAAGAATTCTTAGAGATACTGAAAATTCAGATGTTCCGAAGATTGGTGTCATATACAGGCTTCTACTGCTTTGCAACACTTATAAGCTATGCTTATGTCAACAATACGAATAGGGCTGGGTACGCTAGAGCCGATCAATTCTACGCCTCGAACCCTGCTGGTACCGAGCTTTTAACGGACTCCACCAAGGTCTTTCCTTTGCATATATGTAATTTTGAATTTGGTGCATACTTCTCATGTTATGTTATTTTCATCTAAACTTTGATTTGTGTTTGAAATTTGTGGTCAATTATACAAAGCTGCTCTTGGAAACTGCTTTGAAGTTGAAGACTGGGGTCCGTTTGAGTTCTGCCTCATGGCAAAACACTTTGAGCGTCAAGGGAAGTCGCCATATGCATATCTTGCGGTATCCATCATACATGTCTATTGCCCATTCATACTTGACTCTACTTTCTTTATGATGCTTTTATATAACTATTGGGTAGAATTTTGTTCTCCCTTTGTGTTTGGTGGACATTCGAATGATTTGAGTCACAACTTGTGGCTTTGTCTGGAATGACAGAGGTTTCTGATAGGAAAATGTTTGAAAATTGCATAAGAAACTGCGGCTGAAATCATATTTTTAGTATTCGAGAAGATTAGGAATGTTTTTGCTGTGTTTGATGTATTTCCAAACTTTTCTTGTGAGTGTTCATTGGTTACGAATGTGGTTTCCAGAACTGGAGGATGATAGATTTAGTTTCTTTAGTTAGGTTTTCTTCTGGTGTGTGTGTGGTATTCAAAAGTTGAGTTTTATTGCATTGTATTCCTTCTTTTGGATTTCTAAAATGTTTATGGAAGTGCCAAAATTAATGACTTGTTTGGCTTTTCACAGCAATATATGGCACACCTCCTTTCTCTGGGACAGCTTGATGGAAGTGGTTGATGGGAGTGATATTCGAAATTTCAAATCCCAGTCAGTCTCAAGTGCTTCTGATTGATTATATTAACAAAATTGCTACATTACTCATGAATTCTACATGATTCAAATCTAAAAATGACAAGATACAAATAATATGCTGAATGATGAGAGGTTGTAATTCAGTTAGCATGACGAATGAAGTTTACTGCTATCTGTTTTTGTTTTGGCTAGGTTGGGTTATTTTCTAATTTCTACTACATTCACAAAGAGTAATGTTATTTGCTTTTGTTTGTTAGAGTCATTTTACTCTCAGTAGCAAAATGGAGACAACACCATTCGTAATAAATCACAACCTTTGATATACAGTAAATAGAATAACATAATCTTCCCCTTAATAATAATAACTTAACAATTCAAATTTTCAAGTTTGGATAAATTGGCTTGTACTCAATTGATCAATGTTATTTACCCAGATACTCAAACATGTTATTTGCAACCAATTATGTATAAATGAAGCAACAGATATCAACCACTACATTGCCAGCATCAACGCTATCTCTGTTTGTGCTTCTTGTACCCACTTTTTACTTTCTATCTATTTCCCAACCCTCCTTTCCTCTTGGCCTAAGGTAGCTATTTCTTAACTGGTGGATTCTTGAAGCCCTTCCTGTTATAACAAAACATTTTCCTTGTATTTTAAGTTTGTTTATTGTATTTTCAGTTTCTAACTTATTTTTAGTCAAGTTGGGGTAGTAAAATGTAAAGGAAAAAATAGGAAAAAAAAACTAAGACAATAAAATGAGAAGAAAATAATTTGATTGGGCATGTGTCTAATTATAAATATTCTCTATATTAGAAAAATTAAAATTAAAAATATGAACAACGTAAATGTTTGATGGTGAGTAGTGTAAATTGCTAAAGACTACTACACTATTTTTAATTAAGAAAAGTGATATGTACCATAAAAGTGATCTTACTCCCTTTCTTATTATCTAGATGGCTAGAAGTGTAGGTGTTGGTTCGATGAAGCTTGGGTTATATTGTCAAGGGGTGGTTTGAGCTATTACTCACTGATCTTCGTTTTCTGTTATATTATGTTTTATGTTGTTGTACTTTGTCCGCTAATTTCTTCTCTTGTTGTCCATATTATTTGTTTTTGCTAGTTTTTTTAATCTTTTCGTCTATGGTATATACACTTCTTTGTTTCTTAAATTTATCTTGTTGCCACCGTTTTCCAATATGAAATAAATCCTATCATGGACACGCAAAGATTCTAAAATTTTGTCATCTCCCTTTTACACAAACGTATAAAGTTTAATATATAAAATATAATTATATTAATTAATAAATTATGAAATTGTATGCTTTTATCACGCAAGATCAAATGATATTAATTGTTAAAAATTTACTTTGTATAGACAGTTTTAGTATTTATTTTTTTAAAAAAATGGGTGATATACTGTCCAATATTATTTTTAATGATTGATGTAATATTTGTAAAAAAAAATATATCTTTCATATTATTTTATCTTTTCAATAATTTTATTAACGAGAATAATAATATTAAGGTGTTCAAATCCAAACCAATCTAGAAAAAAAAATTGAAAATGGACCTAAATAATAGAAAATTATTTGGATGTATTTAATTTTAATTTTTAACTAATTATTGATTTTGGTTTGGAATTCATAAACGAGTCTAAACCGAACTGAACCAACAATATACATGGAATTTGATAGAGTTGAATGTCTTTTACTACTATTTAAGAGGAAGTTTTTATAATATTTATTAAGAGTTATTTTGATTATTTTTTACAACATGTCCAGTAATATTATTTTTCTTGTGTTTAAGAATAAAATTAAATTGAAAACAATTGTTATTTTTATTTTGTTCAATTCTATCCATTTTTCCATCTTGGTGTGAACGATTTAATAAAAATTATAATATAAGATTTTTATGATTAAATTTCATTCTTAATGGTAGTTTTTTTTTTTACTTATATTCTGGAAATTATCATTAAATGTTCTTATTTATTTTATTTTATTTTAAAAATTTGAATATTATAAAAAATATGAGATTTTATTATATAAGTTTATTAAAATCCAAATTACAAAATTTTAATCGTACAAATCTTTAAAGAAAATCTAAAGTCTTTCTTTTTAATGCTAAAATATTTCCCAATCCAATTAACTTCCTCGGTCCAAATCCCCAACTATAATCCAATCAATTTACTCATTCTTAAAAAATTTCTTATCTACCGAACGTCACCTTAATTTTCAATGGTTTGAAAAAATTCATATAAATATCTTTTATATGTTATATTAACCTTTTTAATTATTTAAAAAACGTTACTACGCAACCCTCTATTAAATGTTAATATAAAAGTGTCTCTGAGACGCCCCTTTGTTAACCTAAAACTAGCGGAGGCTTGAGAAGAGCGCGAACTGCAGAGCACAACACGTTGCAAATTGCAACCATCTCGGTTTGATTCCAATACAGAAAAGGTAATTGTTTTCCATTTGATTTTGCTTTCTGTCACAGTTCGTACCTTCAATTCATACTTGTGTCTCTACATTCATGCTCCTTCCATGGTTTGTTCTTTTTTCTTTTTTCTCGCTACAAATAAACTTCCATTGAGTTCTACTTTCGATAATTGAAGTTTTCAGATAAGTTCATGTTTCTTGAAAACAAGGCCACTAGGATGTTATTAGTTGACTACTTATTCTGATTATGTATCTCTCTCTCTAACAATGAAATTCTCCATAGGACTAGAAAATAGGAAGAAAAAGTATGTAAACTTCTTTATAAGCTAAAATTAGCTTCTGAGTAAGCTAATTTGTAGAAATTCTCTCATGCTAGCTTCTTTTAAAGGTAGTTTTTAACTTTTGTATAGTATAAGCTCTCTTTAACTTATGGAGAAACTTGTTTCATTTTTCTTTCATATTTTCTTCTCGTTTAAGACCAAGCTCACCCAAATAGGTCCTTCTTAAGATTGCTTAAGACATAACTTTTTATTAGTAATTATGATTGCTTAAGATTGCTTAAGACATAACAGCCATCCCTCTATAGCATTGTTGGGGTCGGTTGCCTTGCGCTGCCATCTGAGATTGATAACTATGTGTCTGTCATGTGTAGAAGGGAAACTAGAATTAGGCTTGGGCTGGGAGACACTCTAGAAACTGTCTACGAGCCTTTTCAATTTTTCTACCATTCTACACAGAATATACTAGGATCTGAATTCCCTTGATTATGATTCCATAGTGGAATAGAATGTGATATTAGAGGCTTAGAGCTTATCTAGTCTTAATGTTGTTATTCTGATTTTATTTGTTTGTTTTTTTCTCTCACTAACAATATTGGCTTTAACCAGGCACCATATTATTAGCCTGTGTGCACCATCTGTTTGATGGTTTGGACACCATAAATTGTCACACCCACTATGAGGATCTATGAAGAATTCTTAGAGATACTGAAAATTCAGAAGTTCCGAAGATTGGTGTCATATACAGGCTTCTACTGCTTTGCAACACTTATAAGCTATGCTTATGTCAACAATACAAATAGGGCTGGGTACTCTAGAGCCGATCAATTCTACGCCTCGTACCCTGCTGGTACCGAGCTTTTAACGGACTCCACCAAGGTCTTTCCTTTGCATATATGTAATTTTGAATTTGGTGCATACTTCTCATGTTATGTTATTTTCATCTAAACTTTGATTTGTGTTTGAAATTTGTGGTCAGTTATACAAAGCTGCTCTTGGAAACTGCTTTGAAGTTGAAGACTGGGGTCCGTTTGAGTTCTGCCTCATGGCAAAACACTTTGAGCGTCAAGGGAAGTCGCCATATGCATATCATGCGGTATCCATCATACATGTCTATTGCTCATTCATACTTGACTCTACTTTCTTTATGATGCTTTTATATAACTATTGGGTAGAATTTTGTTCCCCCTTTGTGTTTGGTGGACATTCGAATGATTTGAGTCACAACTTGTGGCTTTGTCTGGAATGACAGAGGTTTCTGATAGGAAAATGTTTGAAAATTGCATAAGAAACTGCGGCTGAAATCATATTTTTAGTGCTCGAGAAGATTAGGAATGTTTTTGCTGTGTTTGATGTATTTCCAAACTTTTCTTGTGAGTGTTCATTGGTTACGAATGTGGTTTCCAGAACTGGAGGATGATAGATTTAGTTTCTTTAGTTAGGTTTTCTTCTGGTGTGTGTGTGGTATTCAAAAGTTGAGTTTTATTGCATTGTATTCCTTCTTTTGGATTTCTAAAATGTTTATGGAAGTGCCAAAATTAATGACTTGTTTGGCTTTTCACAGCAATATATGGCACACCTCCTTTCTCTGGGACAGCTTGATGGAAGTGGTTGATGGGAGTGATATTCGAAATTTCAAATCCCAGTCAGTCTCAAGTGCTTCTGATTGATTATATTAACAAAATTGCTACATTACTCATTGTTTACTGAAGATGATTTTAAGAAGTGCTGGCACATGAACTGATATTGTATGAATTCTACATGATTCAAATCCAAAAATGACAAGATACAAATAATATGCTGAATGATGAGAGGTTGTAATTCAGTTAGCATGACAAATGAAGTTTACTGCTATCTGTTTTTGTTTTGGCTAGGTTGGGTTATTTTCTAATTTCTACTACATTCACAAAGAGTAATGTTATTTGTTTTTGTTTCTTAGAGTCATTTTACTCTCAGTAGCAAAATGGAGACAACACCATTCGTAATAAATCACAACCTTTGATATACAGTAAATAGAATAACATAATCTTCCCCTTAATAATAATAACTTAACAATTCAAATTTTCAAGTTTGGATAAATTGGCTTGTACTCAATTGATCAATGTTATTTACCCAGATACTCAAATAAGATACTCAATCGGTAACTTAAATATTTTAGATGAAATATAGACACTTGAAGATTTTGTAAAGTTAGTTTGTAAAATGTCAGTTTCTTGTGATAGCCAAATTAGAAGAAGTGGTTATTCACTAAACCTTTATTTGGTTAGATATCTTCAAGATAAGGACCCTTTGAAGATTCTTTAGTTACTTTATCTCTTTTAATATCTATGCTGAAACACCTAGTACTAATTATGGCCACTCATAATCCAATTCGTTCTTGGCCTAAATTCCTTTATATCTTGACTGCACTACCGTAACATAATTTAGAAACCTTTCTTGTGAAATGCAAATTTAAAGAGGTATTCACATTAGCTCTTCAATTGGTCTTACCTATTGTCGATAACCCAACAGAGTTTTAGAGACTTCGTTAAAGTACTAATAAAAAATAATAGATCTAACATTTAAGTTAATAAATCTTTTGTCCAAAGGGTGCCAGCTCGGCCAACTAGTGCAAATTACAAGTCGTATCACCTGCAAGGCTCTCATAGCCTCCGGAGTTGAACCAATATGGTATGATATAATTTGACACATAGGTTTTGCCTTTAAAGTGTGTGGTCGGGAGTTTGATCCCCTGGAAAATCAAAGAGCTCACAGAATATGTGAGTACTTCTTCAAAAGTAACTGAGTTTTTATGTATGAAAGAAGATATATACCAATGAAGATGATGCATGATCTATTTATAAAACTTATTGAGCTTGGAACTAGCAGCCAACTAACTAACCAACTAGTCTCAACAACCATAACTAACTAAGCAATTGTAACAAAGAAAATCAGCTAGAATCAGCTATTAGGTATAAAATGTTATTACGAGTGTTTTAATTTTGATAGAAAGTTCTTGTTATCTAGTGAAGTAAGGGATATTCCATTCTTTGCAGAAAAAATGCATGTGATTTGTGTGGATTTTTATTTTGATGATTGTGATTTTTAAATGAGGAGAAATAGCCATGTTTGTGTTATTTCAACTGTCGGGATTCGTTTGAATGTTATGTTGTGATTAGAAAATTATAAAATTAATTATGTATGATTTATTGGATATTTCAGACTTTTTTAGACTATTGTGAAAATTATGTATAGGTTTTTATTTTAGGATATTCAAATTATAGGGGAAACTTTATCCATTTTTTAGAAAATTTAAATAGTGATTTAGAAAATTTTTAAGTTATATCTATTACCTTTGAGTTGAATCTCTCCCATAATTGGATTTCGGATGATGATTTGTGAGCTCATTAGAAACTAATGTTTAATATTAAAATGTTAATTTTTAATTTATGTTTCTTTTTGTAAAAGCCTTATGTATTTCAACCATAGTTTGTATGGTATTATGTGATGACAACGTTAAGGTAGAAGATTCTAGTTTTTGGGACGAACTCTTGTGTGAAGAGTTATCTTTATATTGTGAATGAGAATCAATGGTTGTGGCGAGAACAAGTGTACTTGTTACCTTGAAAACCCTAGATTGAATGTTAATTGTGGTTCATGGATGATGGTAATCACTTAAAGGTCTTGTTTGAGATGTTAAGGGATGATAGAGGCTAAACGCATGTGTAAACTCAAGTGGGGCAAAGAAAAGGTTATGTGGACCCTATATGCACTCTACATGTATTGTGTATCATGTGAAAGGACTCCAAGGTAGATCAGTCTAAAATGAAAATCTTGTGAGAAAGGTTTGGGATTCAGCCCCGACACTTCTGGAACACACATGGACTAAGTCCTCAGAGGGATAGTTAGGTGTGGCATTAAAGTTAAGGATTTGATTGAGTTAGCCTTGACATATTTCAGAACATTTTCAAGGTTAGTGAGAGCATATGTTGTGCTATAATGTGTGTACTCCTATTTGTGTACTCTTATCTAATTATCGTGATCTCAAAGTTGAGTAAGTTCATTGGGTATTGAAAACTCGAAGTAGCAATAATATGAACTAGGAAATCTACTCTACTATTTTTTCGTGCAGATATTTTTAGACCACATTTAATGTGTATTTAATGAAATTTTAATTTTCGTATAAATTTTTAGGCAACATTTAATGTGTCTTTAGTGAGTTTTGTCAAATCACGTTGTGAAACGTGGTTCAATCCCAATAAAAATATCATGTTAGCTTACACTTATTTTTACGACAAATATCAATAAAGTCAACACCTTCACTCAAATAAACTCATTTTCAATATAATTTATAATTCAACTAATTTTTATAAAATGTTAATCGAATGTTACAATTATGTTTGTTTCCTTTCTTTTCAAATTCTAAGAAAGTAACAAGTTATTGGAAAGTAGCGAGATTAATTTGTTGATAACTTTGTTGTAATCCGTTTTAACTTCCTCCATTATGTTTTGTACAACTTGTGTATTATATATACCTGTGGAACAACGTTTTAAATATTACTTATGCATATTTTCAGTTTCTTTTATCCATGTGCATTTATATTTTTGCTGTTACATTTATGCTTTTATCATTTTTGCATTAATATTTTATCGTTTTACGCATTTTCATGCATCAAATGTCACGCTCGGGAGTATTTGACAATAAGATTCATGTTTGCGAAAAATTTAAAGTTTTCTCGATATTTAGGAACCTTATTTTATAATTATCAACACAAAAATCCGAACGTGACAAATAAAATTTAAATTGGTGATTGTTTTAAGAAATAAATATTAAATTTAAATATCAAAATGACTATCTATGAATTAAAAAAGAATAAAATACTAATTTACTTTTAACTTTATAAGACATTATTGCTGAGATATAACTAAATCCTCCAACTTAAAATAATATGATGAAACTTAAAATTATATTAACATACATGATATTTTAGTTGGCGAGAGATTTACGATAATAGTATAAAATAAAATCTATGAGAGCTTACATATAAATAATTTATTAATAATTAAGGTATTGAATAAATACTTTTATTTTATATTTAAATTAAAAAAATATTGTAACAATACAAATCAAACAAATGATCATGTATAAAATATTATATATATATATATATATATATATATTCATTTCTCTCTTAATTTTAAATTATTTTATTTAAATTTAAATTTATCTAATAGTTAAAAATCTTATAATATAATTATTTTAAATTAAATTTATCCATTATCTACTACAACCAAAATTATTTATTAGCTATAACTATCTTAGCGTATAATATATATTATCATTAACCACTAAATAATTTAATTATACATTTAAAATTTTAAATCTTTATATTATAAAAATTATAAATTATAAATAATATTTAATAATTTTTTAATATATTTAATAACAGATGTTTTATCATAGAGATCAATCCTCTATGGAAACATTCTCGGAGCCTTTCATGCTCATTCTTCTTAAACAACGCCATGAACTGCAGAACTTGATTTGTAATATGAGATATACTAGTATGCTCTACACTTGCCTCTTTAGAGGATCCTGTGTATCAGAAAATGAGTCTCAAATGATCCAGATCCACTTTTATTTTGTCACTGTAGATTGCATGTTGTATAGAAACTTGAATATGAGAAAATGTAGGCAAGAGGCCGAAAAAGTATCAGAAAAAGAATCTATACACATGTATTTGATATATATATATATATATATATATATATATATATATACACTTATCTCCTAATTAATTCCCACAATTTCTCTTAAGATATATACTTATTAATCTCTCCTAAAATATATATTTATCTCTTCATTTATCCCTACAATCTCTCTTTAAGATATATACTTATCTCCAAATCAATCTCTACAATCTCTTCTAAGATATATACTTATCTCCTAATCAATCCCTACAATCTCTTCTAAGATATATACTTATCTCCTAATCAATCCCTACAATCTCTCTCCTAAGATATATAAAATATCATAATAAATCATAACAATTTCCCTTAAGTTGGAGCAAGTTGGAACATTTGTTATAAAGATATCTCCTGTTCTCTTCTTTTTACATATGTTTTGAAAATTAATTTTTTCTCAATTTTCTCATAAATAAAAGTGACATTCAATCTCAATGTGCTTAGTTCATTCATGAAAGACGGGATTGGAGACAATAAGAAGTGCATATTTATGGTCACACGACAACTTTATAGGAGTGAAATCTTCAACCTAACTTCTCCTAATAATTGGAATATCCATACAACCTCAGTAGTTGTGTGAGCAACAACTTTATTATTAGATTCTGCACTTGAACATGAGACATAATTTTGTTTTTTACTCTTCTGAGATTAAGTTTCCTTCTACAAACACACAATATCCTGTTGTAGACCTTCGATTTGCCTTGAGTTTTGCCCAATCTGTATCAGAAAAGCATTCAATATTAGTGTGCATATTGTTTCTATACAACAATTCTCATCTTGTAACACCTTTTAAATAACACAATATTTGTTGTAAGGCTTCCTAGTGTTTAACAGTTGGGAATGACATAAATTGGCTAATAATGCTAACTGGGTAGGCAATGTCAGGACGAGTAACTGTGAGGTAATTTAACTACCCAACCAATCTTCTATACCTTTTAAAATCATTGAATGATTCATTATCATCTTTTAGAAGTTGTAAACCTAGAATTATTGGTATGTTACAGGGCTTGAAGTTGTAGACCTAGAATCATTGGTGTGTTACAAGGTTTGGTACCCAACTTTCCTATCTTTGTTAGTAAGTCAAGAACATACATTCTAAGGAAATACCTTTCTTATTTCCCGTGATTTCAACTCCCAAGAAACACTTCAATGACCCTAAGTCTTTTTTTTGAAATTGAGATTAAAGAAAAAACTTGAGAGAAGAGATGTCCAAATCATCATTCCTGATAATTATAATATTGTCCACATAAACAACTAAAATGATGAGGCTTGTTTCAGTTTTCTTATAAAACACAAAATGATCACATTTGAATTTAAGAAGCTTGTACCCCACAACTATCTTGTTGAACCTTCCAAACCAAGCTTAAGGGCCTTGCTTCAAACCATATAAAGATTCATAAACGCGACATACCTTTCCATACTCCACCTAAGCAACAAAAGCATTTTTGATGTACAACTGATGTAAAAGACAATCAAAGGTAGTTGCCATAGAGATAAAAAGCTTGACTGAAGCAAGCTTGACCATTGGTGAGAAAGTGTCAGAATAATCAACATCATAGATCTGTGTATACCCTTTTGCAACCAACTGAGCCTTAAGACAAGTGATGGACCCATCAGGGTTATCCTTGACAACAAACAACCACTTATATCCAATTGTTTTCTTCCCCATCGGTAAATCCATTAATGATCATGTGTCATTGTAATCGAGAGCTGTCATTTCTTCAACCATTGCCTCACGCCAACTAGGATGGGATATAGCCTCATCCCAACTAGGATGGGATATAGCCTCATGAACAATGCAAGGGAAGGAAACTGCTTCTAGGGAAGCAATGAAAGAACGAGAGGAAGAAGACAAATGGTCATAGAAAACAAAGGAAGAAATAGGATAGATACATTGACTATTACCTTTTAGAAGAGCAATGGAGAGATCAAGTGTGGGATTAAATTTTAACATGACTGGATCTACGGCAAGACAGTAAAGAAGGGAGTGGAAGACAGGAGCCTGGAGGTGTATCAGTGGATGGGTCAAGTAGCTACAATGTGAAAACTGGAAAAAGGCATGCATGGAATAAACCTTCCAAGGGCACTTTGGTATGAGTCCCATGTCAAGTAGAAAAAAAAGTTTGATGTGATACTTCGGCTTAATAGTTCTCTCGCTTGATGGACTAGTTTTTTGAGTTAGATTCTTCTCTTAGAATTAAGTCTGAATAATTGATAGTTTCATTGAGAGTTGAGTCACGGAAAAGGCTATCTATAGTTTAAATTAAGGTGCAAACTAAATACTAATAGGTGGGTGAAGCCATTGAAAAGGAGAGTTACCATCAAGTTAGTATCGATAGAGTGAAGCACTTGTAGACATTGATCCTTTAAAGAGATGATTATTAGGAGTCTCACGTTAAGTAGAAAAATAAGTTTTATGTTATACTTAACCCTAAAGATTCTCCCGAGTAATGGACTAACCTTTTAGGGTAAACTTTTCTACACACTTCCTCTTCAGTCATGGGAGTCGATTCCTTCAGTTTATATAGATCCTCTACACGCTTCAGAAGCATCTTGTATTTGAACAACAATTATTTTCAAGATCTCATACTTATTTGAAACTCAACCTGAAACGGGAAAAAGAAAAGAACACATAAGTTAATTAATGTGTTTCAATGTCAAAACATATTTCACTTTCTCATAAGGATAAAATGTACTAGTTGTAATTGTCGAATGAAAAATTTACTAACTCTCTTTTTACTTTTACACAGAAAAATTACACATCATCTTATATATAATTTTTGCTCAAAAAAATTATAAATCTTCCAATATAATTTTAATACACTACCTGAAATCTAATACACTCATTTATTCTATATTATATAAATCTTTCACTTTTATTTGTTTGAAATTTCGAATAACACAATACATACGAAGGTGGTGGAAATTGCAATTTTGTTATTCAGGATAAATGTGCCTGACTTATTGTCTTGCTGTGTTACTCGGTTCAACATTCTGGGCTTATTTAAACAGCTTTGGATGGATCATGTTTGCCAATCAAAATCGGGTGTGCTTTCATCAATCACCCTTGATTCTTTACAAAACGCTCGAGGATAATGAAAAGATTAAGGGAGGGGTTCCAGTGTTAATGGATTTTTTATTTGCTTTATAAAATAAAGATATTGATAGTTTGTAACTGTCATTATGTTATACGAATTATTTTAAATTAAAAATGGTAGAAGAGTTTTAACGTTTCCAAAATAAAAAAGTATTTTAAGTAATAATATTATTTATTGCATTTCCCATTCTCAAACCAAATTTCTTTTAATCTCTTTTCTCATATACTTGCTTCCACAAAAGATGGTGTCAGGAAGAATATTCTCTGGCATTCCATGTGTGTATTAATAAACTACAAGTAAAAATAATCTAAAATTTTCCGTCATAGGTTTTGAACAGCGGAATAAACAAGAAACTAGAAAGCAGTACTGAGAGCAGCTTTAGCTTCCATCTAAGTAAACTCTGAACCAATATATAGAATATAACCAGAACATACCAAACAAACAAACAAAAAATCACACCGTTAATTAACCTTAAATTATAAGGTTATTAGAACTCATTGACTATTATAATAACTATTTACTCGACATACCTGGAGTGATGCATAATTAGTTTTATAAAAATCTTTACACGGATGATGTATTAAAATTATGTTCTTAATAGAATACCAGTAACGTATGAAGAAAAGAAAAACGGTATAATGAAAGATTCAACAGCATATTCTGTTGGCTTTCAAAAAGATGATAAAGTTTTCATCACTACATCTGTTGCTAGACTTAAACTATCCTTCCATGCAACAAGTGGAAGCGAGTATTTTGTTTCTTGATCTTATTGAACCTCAACAAAAAAAAAAAAAATATATATATCGGGCTAATAACTCCCAAGCAAACTAAAACATATTTTGGAGAGTAACCTAGCCTGACCTTCTGTAGAGTTTGTAAGCAACAGCAACAACTGCTACAGCTCCAACCACGCCAACAGCTGTGAGAATATCACGCTGCTGCAATTCCGGCCAATATGAACAGATTTTGTTCCCCTTCTTATTTTGTGCTTCAGGTGTTTCTTCAAGACTTGAACTTCTGCAACAGGAAACCCCATTAGCACCCTGGCAACAACCCCCAACATTTTCTTTGCTGCTCAGACTATCACTTTTGACATGATCGTTCTTGCCCTTGTTGGTATCCTCTCCATTAGCAACTTTCTGTTCATCTTCTCCCTTAACTTCTGCAACAGATGGTCCCATCTGACCCCTGTAACAATTTGATTTGGTTTAGCAAATATCAATAATTATAAGGAGAGAAAATGTCAATACTTGATACAGAACATGTTCCTAGGGACGCAAACAAACCAGCTCGTGTTTTAGCTTCTCTTTGGTTCTGGGTTATACCTCATGAAGTTTATGCGGCATCTATTTGTGAGACACAATCACTGAATTTCTAATGACATGCTCTGCTTTGAAGGAAAAAAAAGGGAAGAGCCTAGATGCAATAATCAAATGAAGCAACCAAACAGTATCAAAGATTATATGCTACTTCTTAAAACAACCAAAAATATTTCTCCTCGTCTAGATTGTAAAGTCAAGGCAGATAACAAAGGAAACAAATTCCATCAGACAGAAGTCACAGAGCCAACATAATTCTTGAACAGTTTTCAAAGATTAGCCATAACCTTTTCTTAGACAGAGTAACATGCTGGTATTATTTGCGATTAACAAGAAAAACTCATTGACAAAATTCAACCAGTAACCATCATTGAAATTGGCAATAAATATAAAATATAATTAATTTTACATAGCTATCTACAATAAATAGTAAAAATTTCACTAGGAAAATATGAGAAAATGAATAAGAAGCCTGGAAATAAAAAAAAAAAAATTTCACCTACTTGGTAAATACTTCAAGCCCTTCAATAAAATGCCTCCAATAAATTTATTTTAATTCAGAAGTATCAGTGTGACAAGAAAACAACAAATAACAATGCAACTACTGGGATGAATAGATAGACAGATTTTTATAACTTGAAGGGGAACATGACTAGTGAATTCCTGACACAATAATTTCAAATCAAAAGTCATAATTTCCCTCCAGTGAGCTCAAGTACTTCTGCAACAGAAATTCTTGATAACATAATAATGGACAGAGAGGAGAAAAAAATAAGGACATCAAGTCAATTTTATAATCATCCAGAGACAAAAGCAAAAACGTGTAATAAAGGTGAGGCAGTCTCCAACTATCTAAAACCACCTCAAATCAATTCATGTATGTACATGTGTGTGTGCAAACAAAACAGTGATTGTTTGGTCAATCTAAAGCATAATTCAGCAGCCAACAGAAAAATACTTCGAGAATTTTAAAAAACATATTGTAAATGTTTTCTTTGTCATGAGAAAAAATTTATCCTTCAAATTAACATTTGATTAAAATATACAAAATTCACAGCCACAATAATACCAACCTCCAAAGTCGTTGTATGACCTCTCCCTTTGCAATATGTTGGTCCAACAAATCAGAAACTTCGTTAGGAGTAACATAGCCATACCTGTAAACAATTACTTTTATTATGTGCTAAAATCAAACAGCATTGAATTTCTTCTAAATTATAGGATGCAAGTGTCTAAGTGCTTACCAGTGACCCATAATTTTTCCATCTGCTCCTCGGCTGTATATGATTACATTCCCAGCATACTTATGCCCACCAACATGAGAACAAGCAGTAACAGATATCTGATCGTCCAAGCCTCGGAGCTCAATTTCCTCATTCAGCTTCTCAATGAGAGCTGGCCCACAAACACCACATCTCACATCACGGCTTGCATGAGCACATACATAAATATGTGAACCGCTGAACACCTCTGGAACTCCCTCTGTCCATGGTTTACCATTCACCAAAACATCTTCAAAAAAGCTATCAACATTTGACTCTGCCAAACCCCTTTCAATTAAAGAACAAAAGCAAAGCACCTCAAAAACAGCAGAAATTTCTCAAACACAAAACTGGAAAACCATTATTCATCAATGAAGACCAATTTCTATAGGGGCATCACTTCAACTAAATACAAATTTAGCAAGTTTGAAATTTTCATCTATGCACAGAGAAATTGCATCACTAAAATAGAAAGAAAAATGAGGAGAAATTCCCTGGCAGAGATCATCATCGCAAATCCCTTAAGTTGCAAACCGCAACCTTAAATGCTAGCAAGGGAAACCATTAACATGGGGTAGAACAACATTAGGCTGCAGCCTGTCGCCAAAATATTTTCCTAAAATAGTTGTCAACCATAGATAGAAGCATGAAGTGACAGACACTTACAATGCTATGGAAGCTAGTGGGGATGGCCAGTGTCCACTACTCTTTCAAATATGAAAAAATAAATTAAAGGATAAAATTTAGAAGTAGGCAAAAAACAGTGGGACGAAAGACCTGGTTTAGAGAGATTAAAACAGGGAACAAAGCAGGTATAGAACAAAACAATGAAACAAAGATCACAGATGGCCAGAAACATTACCAATTTGTGAAAAAATGGTCAGAAGTCAGGGATGACCAAAAGTTATGGAAATCAGAGGGAGCAGAGGTTGGTATTGACCAGAAACTATGGAAATCAGAGGGAGTAGAGGTTGGGATTGACCGGAAACTATGGAAAACAGAGGCTGGGGATGAGCGAAAGCCATCACAGCTTGCCAGAAAACAATGGTAAATGTTGCTGGAGATGGGTGGGTATTCATCAGAAAGGAGAACAGTGACTGCTGCTACTCCATAACAAAATGCACACGAGTCTGAGAAAGTAATGTTAGGGTTTCAGCCCGGTCCTGGTTCAAAGAAGGGAGAAAAAGCCTAACGTGCTTCCCTACAGCAGCACTACAAGAAGTTGTTTAATGGCTAAAATAGGTTTTCTGCTACCCACTCCAATAGCACCTGCGCACTCGCTATTGCAGCCGTGATAGCTAACACCTCAAACTGTAGCTCTATTCAAATTTTGGAATTATTGACCAGAAAAACATAGTCCATTGATCCCTTGAAGAACCGTGAATTTGGTACTTACACACCAATTCAGGGTACTGGTACTCACTAATTTATGAATTAACGCATGTGAAGGGATAAGTACACAAACAAGAATTAGCTTAGACTTAATTGGCTTTGGAATTTCTAAAGGGATGAATTGAAGGCAATTGGACAGTGATTTGTTGTGAATAAATCAAGTTATTACTCTCTCTTCATCCAAGAAAAAAACCTCCGCATTTGACTTAACTCACAAGCAAGAAAAGCCATACAGTTTCCAACGTTCCACATACACCTCACAAAGTTTCTAAATATACATTTCAGAAAATGGTCCACGACACATTGCATGCAAAATAAGCAAAAGTTGAAACTTGACTCTAATAAGCTTAAATTTCAGCTAAATTCAACCTAATATTTACCTAACACGCGTAACTAAACCCTATCAACCAAATCGAAGTACGGCTTCAGTTGAATACAAAATAACGGAACCCTAATAATAACATACCCAAACATTTTCTTCACCTAACCTGTATTTGATCATGTCGGGGAAAATCAAGACGTCGCCGTCAGAGAAGCCAGCGTCCTCACGCGCCTCGCACACCGTGAATTTCGTCTGAAAAATTCAAAACTCAACTCACACAGATCGTATCGAAAACCGCAACGAAACATACATACGAAACCCTTATCTACTCAATCATCGAAATGAACAAAGAACGAGAGAACTAACCTTGAGAGTTATGTCGTTTTTGCGGGATTTGGCGGTGGCGGCGATACGCTTGGGGAGAGGATCGGCGTCGGAGGCTTCAATGCGTGGGGGCCAAGACACGTGGCTCTTGTAGCAGACGAACACGTGGCGGTCGTAGGCGTCGACAGTTCCGGCGAGGTTTTCAGTGTTCATCTCCGGGCGAGTGAAGCCGTTCACGGCGTCGTCGGCGGTGGGGTTCTCGGAGGCCATTGAAAAGAGAGAATGCGAAAACAGAGGCAGAAAAGTGGAAATGAAATGTCAAGAGAAGAGAGGGAATTGAGAGTAACACACGCCCTTTTGATTTGGCGGTGATTGGTCAGATATATTCGAGATCTGAGGGTCCCCAGAGCACCACGTGGTTTAGACTTTCCTTAGTAACAATAGATATTATTAATCTATAAAAAAATGAAAAAATATTCCACACATGAAACAAAAAATAATAAATAGTGATTATCATAGTCTTTGACTTTTGTATTAAGATGTGTTGCTTTCTTTTTGACAGTTAAGATTTGTAAATTTGAGGATTACTTGGTTGTGATACTTAAAAATGGAATAATTTTGGAAAAATAATTATTGCTTTTACGTTATTTTGAATTGTTTTAATTTAAACAGACACATAATGTAAAGGATTTCTACACTTTTATCTAATTAAGAATGGTTAGATAAAAGTGTAGTAAAGTTCGTGAAAAGTTTGATGGGCTTTGCATATACAAGCAAATCCACTTACTAAATTCGCTTGCAAAATATATAGATTCCTACAATTTTAAGTAAGAAAAAGGCTATAAAAATGGTTCATTAAACACAACGATATTAGAAAATGTTTTGTTGGCACTATTTTTTATTATTGAAAATAATGTTTAATTTTATTAAACACCTTAATCTATAACCATTAATAAAATATTCTCTTCCATGTAATTTTTTTTATCTCTAATTTTTATTAGACAATTTTATTACTTTAAACCTATAAAATTTTTCTATTTTTTAGAATATTTAATTCTTTACTACACAGTTTATTATGATTTTTTAAAAAATATTAATATTGGTATGTATTGATAATTCTTAATAGTTCATTTTGTTTTTGAAAAATAAAATATTATTTTAATATTTTAAAGTAATAAAATTGTTAAAATTCTTATGAAAATGCAATTTGTTATAACATCCCTTACTAAGGAGTTATACGCTGCTACTCAAAGTTTTACCATGTTATTTTGATATATGAATTTAAATATTTATTTATTATTATTTAAATACTTAAATTTAATTGATTACAATAATTTCTATTAGAAATTTCCGTTAATTATACTTTAGAAAATTTTCTAATTTATTATTTCCTTTTTATTTAATTTATTAAAATATTATCTAATTATTAAAAAGGTTTTTGGATAAATAAAAAAATTGCATATACATAACAAAATCTAAACAACAATGAAGGTTACATTTGCATATTTAATTTATTTTAAAAATCAATAATCCTAGATAAACAATTTAGTTACTGGGCCATTTGTATTTTAAAATTTATTTTTCAATTAAAAAAATAAAATACAAGTAAAAAATGAGAAGGAAAGAAGAAAAACTACGTGTAACTTAATAAAGAAATCCCAAAATCTTTTTTCCTTGTCTCTTCCTCTTTAACATCATTATGATCATTAATCTTTCTTCTTCTCTCCTCACAACCCCTTTAATCCCAATCTCTCTTTAATCTCAAGCTCTAGCCACCACCACTTGCTATTATCATTGTCAACCGTAGTCATTGGTAGCGAACCATAGCTACTACGAAAACTCTCTTTTCTGTCATTGTTTGTGTTCTCCATTCTCTTTGTATTTTCTCTTCAATCCCAAGTGCTAGCCACCATCACTTGCTATTGTTAATCACTACGAGCTGTAATCACCAGTAGTGAACCACCATCGTTGTGCGAGTCTTGTTCTCTGCATTGTTCCCTTTGTGTTCTCTTCTCCCTCTCATTGTCGAACACCTTAAATACTTGTGGAGGTGCTTAGTCATGCCCCCACAGTTCTAAGTATACTTGTAGGAAGATAGTGGCAAACTAAGAAAAAAATAACAAGTTGACAATGGATTTTCCTAATAAATTAAGACAATTCATCTTGATAGAATAAATTTTGAACCGTTGAGCGTAATTTTGAGTTATGTGCGCAAATTAATTTCAATTATAGATTTTATATCAGAGTATGTGTCACAATGAGAGTCTAAAAAGACTTGATTGGAATGTTCATTTACTTTGTCGTAGTTTTGTTACTTCTATGTTAAATGAATGACTTAGTTGTTCAAGTATTGTGGCAAATTGAAGGCATAGTGTTTAAGTTAAAGATCAAAATTCATTGTAGGAAATTATTAGCATGGCTTGTTTTCTTCGGCGAACAATTTATGTAATATATACCATTAAGATTTGATTTAATTTTAAAAGAAATTAATATCTATTTTCTCTATTTTTTATTTTATTTTTCTGACTGCTGGAAATATCTATTTTAGGAATATGAACAAGAGTACTTTGTCATTAATAAGTTTTAAGAAGTCAATAATCAAGGATAATAAATTGTGCATAATTTCACACAATTATAATTTAGAAGTGTTAGATCAATGTGAATAACGTCCCTAAGTTTTGACTAATTACAGCACAGACGAAGCCAAGCAACCAAGACCAGCTAAGACGAAACTAGCACAGACGGAACATGGCCCTTCAAAGTTCAAGTGTTGCGTCTGTCCACAAGCCAAGCCATCAGACGATACTTGCACAAACGGAAGAAGGTTGCTCAAAGTTGAAGCTCTTCGTCTGTCCAAGAGTGAAGTCTTAAGACAAAAGGATGAGACGAATCAACTAAGACTGAAGATTCACATCGTCTATCCAAGAAGTCAAAATGAGACAATTGTGCCAAAGGTTTTCAAATCTGAAGAAGTAATCATGAGAAGCATTCAATGATTAGTATAGGGATTCGAGCCTACTCTCTAAAGTCAAAAAGGTTTTAACCTTTTGTCACATCTCTATAAAAAAGTCAGAAAGGTATTGCGCACTCAATTTAGTCCGAGATATCCGCTGCATCTTTGATCTATCAAATCAAGTACAACTGGCAACTTTTGGAAAGCTCTCAAAAGGATCTCTCAACGACATTCTCAATTGAGTCTAACGGCTACTTGAAGAAGATGCCTATAAAAGGACTTCACAGCAACAAGAACAAATTGGCGAATACGCTTATTCTTCATTTACTCTAATTATTCGCTCAATTCTGTGCTAAGTGCTTAACTGTATATACCTCTCTATGTAAAGGAAAACTTTGTTTTTCGCAACATTTGTAAAAGTCCACTTGTGTGGCAATCTAGCCTGAGGAGGCTGCTTTCCAAAGAATACCTTGTTTGTTTAGCCTGTGGAGGCTATGTTCAAAGAATACCTTAGTGTTTTAGCCTGAGAAGGCTGGAAGCAAAGAATACCTGTAATAGCCAGCAATGGCTGGGTTCAAAGAATACTTGTAAACCATTTCACAGTTTGTAGTGAAAACTCAGTGATTGTTGGATAACTGGACGTTGTCTTGAATAGACGAACCAGTATAAAAATCTGTGAGTTTTATTGTTTAGTTTGATCAACTAACTGGGGATAATAAACTTTAACGTCTATCATCTAAAATCAATATTTCAAGATAAATTTTGTTTCGTCTAACCAGATTTGAACCCACATACGAAAGAGATAAAATTTTTTTTAATAACACAATTTAACCCGCCTTCTTGTGTTTTATCTTTTACAGTTTGGTATCAGAGCTCAGCCTCTAAGGGTTGAGCGCTTAACAGCTGCTAGAGGAAAAGATCCAAGATGGAGTCACAAGGGCCATCTTTTCTATCCGGAGGAGCTTCAATGAACAAACCTCCAACATTCTCTGGAGATGATTATCCCTACTGGGCTGACAGGATGGAGATGTACATCAAGTCAACCCAATACAGATTATGGAATATAATCACAAATGGAGATATCCCCATTGTAAAGCCTGAAGGAGGATGGGGAAATGAAGAATACTCTGTGATGGAGCTGAACAATAAAGCAAGATATGCTCTTATGTGTGCTCTCTCCAGAACTGAGTACAACAGATTTTGTGCCTACAAAACTGCAAAAGAACTATGGGATGCTCTCAAAATCTCATATGAAGGCACACAAGATGTCAAAATGAGGAAGGCTGCTACTCTTCAAAGAGAATATGAAATGTTCTCTATGAAGAAAGGAGAGTCAATTGATATGATGTTTGGAAGATTCCAAACAATCTTGAATGGACTCACTGCTCTGGGAATCACCTTTACAAAGGCCCAGAATAACATGAAGATTCTAGACAGTCTTCCACCTCCTTGGGAAGCCATGTCCACAACTATCTCAGTTGGAAGAGATATGAAGACATTAACTCTAGATGAGTTAATTGGAGCACTGAGAGTACATGAAGTACTCTTATGTAAAAGGGATAAGATCAAGGTTCAAGAACCTATAGCTCTTCCATCCGTTAACAGCATCCCTAAAGAAGAATCTGTCAAGAAGGACAGTAAAAAGAAGATGAAGATCTTGAAGGTTGATTCAACTGAATCAGAATCGTCTGATGATTCGTCTGAAGACGAAGTCTCCCTTATGGCCAGACGATTTAAAAGAATGATGATGAAGAAAGGTAGAGGCCAACGCTTCTTCAAGAAAAAGGAGAAGAAGTTTCCTGAAAAGTCATCAACCAAAGAAGAAAGCACAGAATATAGTGTCTATGAATGCAGAAAACCGGGACATATGAGGTCAGAATGTCCCAAATTGAAAAAGAGGTGGAGCTCTAGAAAAGAAAAAGGAAAGAAGAGCTTACTGACCTGGGAAGATCTGGACAGTGAAAGTTCAGAGGAATCATCTGAAGAAGAAGAAACAGCAAACATCTGCCTCATGGCTGGAGACCATGTCTCAATAGAGGTACATTACAATGAAACTTTTTCATCCTCCTCTTCTGAGTCTGAGTCAGAATTAGAGGAAATGATATATGATACTCTTCTAGCTCACTCTCATTTTATTGCTCAGCAATACAAAATTTGCAAAACCAAGTTGAAACAAACCTTGGAAGAAAATGCAGTTTTGAAATCTGAAATTGACTGTCTAGATAAAAAGATATCAAATGATGTTTCGTCTGAGTCTGAAAAGGACATTTTCATTCTTGAAATCGAAAGATTAAAGAAAGAAAATGAGTCCTTACTTAGTGACTTAACCAAGTTTATAAAAGGATCCTCTACTCTTGAAAATATTTTAAAATATAAGAGGTCACCTAATGAAAAAAGTGGACTTGGTTATGTTGAGAAGACAGACGAAAAGAAAAGTGAACCTGTTTCGTCTGCTCAAAAGAAGAGAAGTTACAACAAGGTTCATAATGTATACAAAAAGGCTAAAAACAAAAAGAAGCCTTTTGTAACTAACAAGAAAGGACCCAAAAAGATTTGGTTACTAAAATCACTTATTATTCCTGTTGCAGATATCCTCAATGGGAAGAGAAAGGATTCCAAGCTGGTACCTGGACAGTGGATGCTCACGTCACATGACGGGAGACCTGTCTATGTTCGAAGATCTCAGACCAAGTAAAGGGTCTGTCTCCTACGACTCTGGAAAAGGTAAAATTCTTGGTATTGGGACTGTTGGTAAGACACCCAATCCACTTATCCAGAACGTATCTTATGTTAAAGGTCTCAATTTCAATCTACTTAGCATAAGTCAATTTTGTGATTGTGGATATGAAGTATCCTTTAACTCTGATGAATGCATAGTCAGAAACAAGGATAAATCCATTCTTTTTATTGGGAAAAGAAAGAATAACCTTTATGAGGTTTGTCTTTTTTACCTGAGTGATCAGAATGTAACATGCTTGATTTCAACAGACGATGAACGAGATATTTGGCATAAAAAGCTTAGACATTTAAGTCTCAAGTATATTTCGAAAATATCTAAAAAGGATCTTGTGAAAGGTTTGCCAAAAATATCTTGGAAAACCAATTGTCTGTGTGAATCTTGTCAACATGGAAAACAACTTAAAGCTTCTTTTAAATCAAAAAATGTTGTTTCCACGACAAGACCGTTAGAGCTGTTACATATTGATCTCTTTGGACCTACTCAGACTGAAAGTCTTGGAGGAAAGAGATATGGATTTGTAATTGTAGATGATTATTCTAGATTCACATGGGTATACTTCCTAGCCCATAAACATGAGTCATTCAGCGTCTTTGAAATATTCTGCAAACGTGATCAAAAAGAAAAAGGAATATGTATTGCATCTGTGAGAAGTGATCATGAAACAGAATTTGAAATTTCTGAGTTCAAAGCCTTTTGTTTTGAAAATGGTATATTTCACAATTTTTCGTCTCCAAGAACTCCTCAACAAAATGGAGTTGTGGAAAGGAAAAATCGTACTTTACAAGAAATGGCTAGAACTATGTTGCATGAAAGTTCTCTTCCAAAATATTATTGGGCAGAAGCAGTAAATACTTCTTGTTATATTTAAAACAGAATATTGATAAGACCAATCTTGAATAAGACTCCATATGAACTATAGAAAGGAAGAAGACCCAACATATCTTATTTCCATCCGTTTGGATGTGAATGTTTTATCTTAAACACCAAAGATCAACTAGGTAAGTTTGATTCAAAGGTGGTTAAGGGATTCTTTCTTGGATATTCCAATACATCTAAGGCATATAGAGTTTTTAACTCTAAGACGCAAGTTGTAGAGGAATCTATTCATGTTAAGTTTCAGAATAACTCAAAGGCTGATAAAGAAATATCAGACCTAGAGAAGTTGTTTAAAAATTTGTAGGTTAATCCTTCTGGTCAAGGTTCAAGACAAAACAATGAACAAGGGTCAGACGAAACAAGAGCAGACGATAGAAGCACAGACAAACCCCTTTCATCTGATACATCTCAACAACAAGATCAAGCACCTGCTAAAGCTTGGAAGTTTGCATCTAACCACACAGAAGATCTCATCATAGGAGATAAGAATGAAGGTGTATTAACGATATCCAAGTTGAAGGAATCATCTGGATATGCTCTTGTATCAAACATAGAGCCAAAGAATATTGAAGATGCTCTTCAAGACAATGATTTGATTTTGACTATGGAAGAAGAACTCAATCAGTTCACAAGAAATGATGTATGGACCCTTGTTGAGAAACCAAAGAACAAAAGCATCATTAGAACTAGATGGGTGCTCAGAAACAAATTGGATGAGGCAGGAAAAGTGGTAAGAAATAAAGCTAGATTAGTAGCTCAAGGCTATAATCAGCAAGGAGGTATTGATTTCACTGAAACCTTTGCACTTGTAGCTAGATTAGAAGCAATTAGAATAGTGCTTGCTTTTGCTACTCACAAGAATATCGTTCTATATCAAATGGATGTAAAAAGTGCATTTTTAAATGGTTTTATTAAAGAAGAAGTATATGTAAAACAACCTCCTGGTTTTGAAAGTTTATCTCATCCTGAGCATGTTTTCAAACTTAAGAAAGCACTGTATGGTCTTAAACAAGCTCCCAGAGCTTGGTATGATAGACTCAGTTCTTTTCTTCTTAAAAATAGTTTCACAACAGGAAATGTTGATACAACTCTCTTTAAGAAAAGTGTTTCAAAATACATTATTATAGTCCAGATTTATGTAGACGATATAGTCTTTGGAGCAACTAACGAATCCTTGTGCAAGGATTTTTCAAAGCTAATGCAGGATGAGTTCGAAATGAGTATGATGGGAGAATTGAAGTTCTTTCTAGGACTTCAAATCAAGCAGACGAAAGAAGGCATCTACATCCATCAACAGAAATACACCAAAGAACTTATCAAGAAGTTCAAGATGGAAAAAGCCAAACCCATGAAGACTCTAATGCATTCGTCTGGAGCAAATCTCAACAAGGATGAGTCAGGTAAGTCTGTTGATCAGACGATATACAGAGGTATGATTGGCTCACTCCTTTATTTAATTGCTAGTAGACCTGACATTATGTTTAGTGTCTGTTTATGTGCACGCTTTCAATCTGACCCCAAAGAATCTCACTTACAAGCTGTAAAGAGAATTCTTAGATATCTTGTTGGAACCACTAATCTATCTTTGCTTTATAAGAAAAATAGTGATTTCAGTTTAAAAGACTTTTGTGATGCTGATTATGCTAGAGATAAAGTGGAGAGAAAAAGCACAAGTGGTGGATGTCAATTCCTTGGATCATCACTAATATCTTGGTCAAGCAAGAAACAAAACTCCATTGCACTCTCAACAATTGAAGCAGAGTATGTTGCTGCAGCAGGGTGTTGCTCACAACTACTGTGGATTAAACATCAACTTGAGGATTACTCTAGGTTTGAGAATCATATTCCAGTATTTTGTGATAACACAAGTGCAATTAATCTCAGCAAAAATCTCATTCAACACTCAAAAGCTAAACATATTGAAATTCGTTTTCATTTTATAAGAGATTATGTCCAAAAAGGTGTTTTCGATATACAGTTTGTACAAACTAATTTTCAATGGGCAGATATTTTCACAAAGGCATTAGATGAAACACGTTTCAATTTCATTAAGGAAAATCTTGGAATTATCTCCTTAGAAGATTGAAAATTGTTCCGTCTGAGCTATATAAAATGTTTCGTCTGTACATTCATTTTTATCATCACGTTAAGACGAAACTTTGCATCTGATCAAGTTGATCAGTCTGAGAAAATTCGACAGACACAAGGATATTATTTAATATTATTCTCGAGTTAAGTGTGTGCAGGGGACAAATTGAAAGAAGCAATAAATGCGTCCGACATTTATTGCACTAATCTAGGACATTGAGAGGCACGCGCAGTTAATGGCAGGGGTCAAATCAATCATTAAAAAGGCAATGATGAGGGCGCGTCAAATCAGGGGCAGTTTTCGAAGGACACGTCATAACAAGAGTAGTTTTCGAAACCCTTTTCGTCTGATGAATTGCAACCATTTTAACCATACCTATAAATACCTTTGACAGTTCTCTATTTTACTATTTACTGCTATTTGCTATCTATCGTCTGAGAACTCTCAAAAGCACTCTTACTCACAAGTTTTTTTACTCTCTCTTTTTCAAACAACAACAATGGCCGCCAAGAACACCAAGGGAACCAAAACTGCTGAAGCAACATTTTTCGCTCAGGACTTGTTCTTGCCGAGCAAGTGGATCTCGAGGGAAACTGTAGAATGCATCTCTGGTAGAGTTTCAAAGATTCTTGACCATACTGGTTGGTTGGGCTTCGCTGAGACGAAAGGCCCATGGCTGATGGAGGCATACGCCGAGATTTGGAGCGATGCCAAGGAATTTGAAGATGGTATCGTGGGAACCATTGACAACAAAGAGTACATCATTACGGTGGACTCAATTGCTGAGGCCGGAAACTGCAAGGCCGAGGGGCGTTTCTACTCCCCTGACTGGGTGAAGAACGAATCTGAAGAAATGGTAGATAAGTTACTTTACGGAAAGATTCGTAAGGCTGAGGACCCCAAATTCCTCAGGTCTGGGAACATGTGCACAACAGCAAGAATCATCCACAACTTGTTGTACAATGTCTTCACACCAAGTATAGGTTCGAGGGACAATGTCAGCACAAGAGATAGATTTTGCATCTATTACTGTATAAGGAAAGGAAGAATGAGTCTTCCTCACATTATTCTCGACCACTGGGTGAGTGCGTTGAAGAATCGGAGCATTCGTAGGAAGAGTAGCATCCCTTATGCCACCCTCTTCTCCACCATCATCATCAACCAGGGTTTCGATGCCACTGGAGTCACTTGGCACCCTGAGGGAAAAGAGGTGAAAGCTAGCACCTTTGCGAAGATGCATCACACACCAAGCTTTCTCCTTCACTCACCAAGCGAGGAAACACCACTCTCACCCATCACCAAAGAACCACACAAAGCCCACATCAAGCGCGCTAAGCCCCAAACACAAACACAAACAAAAACACCGCCATAAACACAAGCCGAAACACCATCCCAAACACAAACCCAAACACAACCCCAAACACTTGACCAACCACAGACACAAACTCTTCCACCTCCTCCTCCACCTGTAATCATATCTGAGGTCCCTTCTGAGGATGTTCCTGAAGAACCCCTCAAGAAGAAGAAGAGGACCATCAGAATCAAACATGTTGGCACCAAGCCAATGCATGCTCAGACAGTATCCCTAAGTGAAGATGAAGGGGTCACCCTACCGACTGTGGAAGTTCCGTCTGTGAAGATACTTACAGACGAAGAAAAGCAGAGGATAGCAGCTGAGGAAAAGGCAAAAGCTAGAAAGCTTGCACTTGAGAAAGCTGCTAAGGGCAAGGATAAGATGAAGCAAAAGTTGGCTTTTGTCGTTGTTGGAGAGACAGAAGAAGAAAAACAACTTAAAAAGGCTCAAAGAGTCTCAATCTTGCTTGAAGCTGAAAGAGAAAGGCTCTTTCAGGACAACATTCGGGGCATTGGATCGTCTGGGGGAGCATCTGCTCCAACTACCTCAGAGGGCATGAACAGTGCAGAAACGGCCCAGATCCAAAGAGATAATGCCCAACTTGCGGAGGAGTTGGAAACTATGCTCAGTGAGTAGATCTCTACAATGGAGGTCCTTCCATCAACAATACTCCTAGACGAACAAAGGGCAACTCCGTCTAAGCCCCTTGTTACGTCTCCGCTGAATGCATGCCTTGCACAGACGTTCCCTGCTGCATCTGAAGAAGAAGAAGCACTCCACTGTCAGACGATGGAGATTCCATCTGAAGACTATGTGTTAATTGAAGATGGATGTTCTTCGTCTGATGAAGAACATCTTGAAGTTATTAAAGTGGACGCCTCATAGGGAAGATCACATGCCGAAGTAATTAATCCAGAAGATCTACCCCCAAAGCACAAGATGAACTATTAGTTCCTTAACGAATTAGTCATGCGAAGACTTGCTGAAAGCACTTGTGCAGAGAGACCAATCAAGCCTGATTGGGTCATTGGAGAGAAGTTTGATGAAGTCTCCAATCTTGCTGAATCGTCTGAGTCTGCTATAGTCTTGGCAGACGATGAAGACTTGTACATAAGGGGAACTTCTTACATTGAGTTGAAGAACCCATACGTGTACAGAGGAAAGAAGGGTTTTCAACTAAGGAGATCTGTAAACCCCATGTTATACAATAAGTCCTTGAAGTCAGCTGATTTTAATGAAGATACTGTCTACTCTCCAGAGGAGCAACGCAACTGGTTGAAGCGTCTGCCCTGGGATAAACTGGCTACACTAGACATCAAGGGACTTGAAGATATACAAGCTTACAAGGATCATCTTGCTGCGTCAGAGATTGAAGGACTAGCACTTGGCCATGAACCACACATCCCTCACAGAGAAAATCCAAGATGGAAGGTTCGGCACGAGATCAATGCTCCAGTGTTCCACCATTGTAGATATGGAGACGCTGACTCTACTCGCTATGAGCCAAAAGAGTGCAAACACTGGCATCTTGACGCTCTAACTAGCCATGATCCTTTGAAGTTCACAATTCCCCTCAATCAAACAGAGTATGTTGGTTTAGGCCACACTCTAGGAATTGTGCTCCCATGGACAAGACCTCATTGCTCTGGGATCAATCCTAAATACTCCATCCTCCTCAACGAGCATGAAGACCCTGAAGATTTTGCTCACTCCCTCCAGGAAGACTACAATATACCATTCACGCTGATGGCCAAAGCCTATAGGAGAGAAGCTAAGGAAAGAGAAATCTCATTCCTCCATATAGAGCGACAAGCTAAGAAGGATTATAGAGACTATCCCCTTTTGATTGGGTCTCAATTTTCTTCACTGGTGACAGACAAAACCAAATACTCTATCGTCTTAGACCGAAAAAGACCATGCTTGGTCAAATATTTGGCTAAGGGAAAAGAGAAGAAGGTACCCTCTAAACCCAGGACCTTCAAGTTTGTAAGGCACATTCCAAAGCGTCTTCTGTCTGATGTTTACAAGCACCTCAAGTCAATTCAAGCTCAAGCCTCAAGCCCTATCAATCCCAAGATACAGAGGATGATAGAAGATCATGAAGCCACCTCAAGATTTTGCTCTGGAACCTCATTTGATGAGGATTCCTCCGTCTGTGGCAGGGTATTTCCTGGTGGAGCTCTCGCATACATCGATCCTTTTGTGAAATACCCAGATCTTACAGTCACTGTTCCAACCAAATCATACTCTTATCAGTTGGAAAGGAACTTTACGGCTTACCTCACTCTTCCATTGTTCACACTGCGTCTGAAGAAATCTCAACCAGTGGTCATTATTAGTGACACTGTACCAATTGTGGAACAACCTCAAACACCGCTAATGCAAATTGATGATGTGGTGGAGGTTGATGAGGAAGAAGAGGTTGCTGACACAGCAGAGGCTGCTAAGGCAGTTGAGGTTGTTAAACCTGTTGAGGCTGTAGAGGCTGATATCACAGAAGCTGAGGAGTATAAGACTCTGAAGCGCAAATATGATGTCTTGGAGCTAAAGAACAAAGAGCTTGAAGAAAATCAAGTCTCTTTAGCATCTGAAGTGGAGCAATTGAAAGACATTGTGATGTCCCTGCTTAACAAGAAGCCAAAGCCTTCTTCTTAATCGAGTTTGGATGATCACAGCCTAAGGGGGAGAGAAAGAAAAAGATAGTTTAACCCAAGGGGGATAAAAGAAGAAAGGTATAAGGAAAAGCATTGTCTAAGAGGGAGCAATCAGGGGAGTAAACAAGAAAGCATCCTCTGAGGGGGAGCAAGCAAGCAAGAGCAAAAGGAATCGTCCGAGGGGGAAGAAATGTTGTTGTATACTTAAATTTTTTTAATATACAATGTAATTTTATTTATTTCATTCGTTGTAATTCATTGTAATTCTTTATTGTTTTCTGTTCTATATACCATTGTAATAATAAGATTACATCACATTGATGTAACAATCAATTTTAAAGAGGTATTATTCAGAAAACATCGTCTTGATGTCTATCTGGCTTTGAATGTTTCTGTCTAACCATGTCTTGTGCAGATTTTCTTGGTATGGTCTGTAATCATCAAAAAGGGGGAGAATGTTAGATCAAGGTGAATAACGTCCCTAAGTTTTGACTAATTACAGCACAGACGAAGCCAAACAACCAAGACCAGCTAAGACGAAACTAGCACAGACGGAACATGACCCTTCAAAGTTGAAGTGTTACGTCTGTCCACAAGCCAAGCCATCAGACGATACTTGCACAGACGGAAGAAGATTGCTCAAAGTTAAAGCTCTTCGTCTGTCCAAGAGTGAAGTCTTAAGACAAAAGGATGAGACGAATCAACTAAGACTGAAGATTCACATCGTATATCCAAGAAGTCAAAATGAGACAGTTGCGCCAAAGGTTTTCAAATCTGAAGAAGTAAACATGAGAAGCATCCAATGATTAGTATAGGGATTCGAGCCTACTCTCTAAAGTCAAAAAGGTTTTAACCTTTTGTCACATCTCTATAAAAAAGTCAGAAAGGTACTGCGCACTCAATTTAGTCCGAGATATCTGCTGCATCTCTGATCTATCAAATCAAGTACAACTGACAACTTTTAGAAAGCTCTCAAGAGGATCTTTCAACGTCTCTCAACGACATTCTCAATTGAGTCTAATGACTACTTGAAGAAGATGCCTATAAAAGGACTTCACAGCAACAAGAACAAATTGGCGAATACGCTTATTCTTCATTTACTCTAATTATTCGCTCAATTCTGTGCTAAATGCTTAACTGTATATACCTCTCTGTGTAGAGGAAAATTTTGTTTTTCACAACATTTGTAAAAGTCCACTTGTGTGGCAATCTAGCCTGAGGGAGGTGCTTTCCAAAGAATACCTTGTTTGTTTAGCCTGTGGAGGCTGTGAGCAAAGAATATATGTAATAGCCAGAAGTGGCTGTGTTCAAAGAATACTTGTAAACCATTTCACGGTTTGTAGTGAAAACTCAGTGATTGCTGGGTAACTGGACGTAGTCTTGAATAGACGAACCAGTATAAAAATCTGTGAGTTTTATTGTTTAGTCTAATCAACTAACTGGGGATAATAAACTTTAACGTCTATCATCTAAAATCAATATTTCAAGATAAATTTTGTTTCGTCTGACCAGATTTGAATCCACAGACGAAAGAGATAATTTTTTTTTTTAATAACATAATTGAACCCCCCTTCTTGTGTTTTATCTTTTACAAGAAGTCATATAATTTTAAGGTTTTATGGTCATCCAGGAAATAAATTTTTAAGAAAAATGTATATTTTTAGAATTAGTATATTTTTTTGTGTAATAATATATAATTTTTACGTATTAATTCTCGGACAATAATAAAATTCACAAAGTAACTATAAAGTGAATAAAAAATATCAAACAACAATCAAAACATCAAATACGACTTAAAAACTTTAGACATCAATTTATTTTTTAACTATGTTTTTATTTAAAAATATAACCATAATTCACATAAATTATGTAACAACATTGCTACACAATGGTAAACGATTTTGAATTACATTTTTTACCTAATTAAAATATAACAGCAAATAATCGATACGTAAATTTTTACAAAAGCTCATAATAAACGTTTTAATTACATTTTTAGTATATATATAGTTATTTATTTATGGAAATTAATTTTTGAGAGTGTTACACATGGTCGGCCTAGTGGCAAAGTCAAGACGTCTAAAGATGCAAGTGACCTTAGCAAATTTGATCTATACAAGTTAGGTCGAGAAGGAATGCAAATCAACTTTGTTTAAGCACAATTTTGTGCATTACTTGGAGGTGTCCGAGGATGAGTTGTATCAATCAAAGTCCAACCCAAAGTGATAAAGATGGAACTGAAATAATTATTTTAATTATGTATTTTTTTATCCAATTTTAACCATTGGGTACACATTTTCTATAGACTTTTAGCTTGCCTAGTAGAGCAATGAATGCTTGATGGACTATTTAATGGCTAAAAAAATCTAAATCAGGTTTAGTGGGTGTCTTCAATGTTAGTGGAGTACTAAATGCTTAGCTTTATAACTAAAGACTTGATGTTATGTGTGTAAAACTTTTTAGATGAATAAAAGAAAACTCTTTGAGGATTATTCCTTATTTTGCTAGTTTCTTTGACTAGTGAGGAATCTTACAATTTCCTTAACAAACTTATCTATTAGAGCGTTCCCCTTTAGTAGTGACATCTTGGCTTAGGCTCTTAGAATCCATTTATAACATCTAAAGGTGACAAGTTTGATATACTTATTGTAGTTGGGTTTCTTGGCTTAGAATTTAGGTAACGACTTTCTATTCCTTCTAAATTCGACATTGTGAAGGTGGTAGGTTTAATATACCTATTGTCACCCAATTCATTTAGTTGGGGCGGGACGTCTTGAGAACTTTTCATAAATCTTTCTAAGGTTTGACTCATATAGGTGATGAGTTTCATATACCTATTCTTGTTGTGATCACCAAGGTTAAAGAAGTGGCCTTAACTAGATCATTCAAGAAAATAATCCTACAAAATTCTAGCATCCTGCAACATGGTTGTTATGAGTGGAAGTGTTGGACAAAAAGGAAGGGAGCTAGGGATTATCAATATCCTCTTCTTGAACTCAAATATGTGATTCTTTTTCACGTGAATGGTCTATCCAACTCTGTTCTTGTAACTAGGCATCCTTAAGATTTCATTTGCTTGATTTTCTAATTGAATTATACTTAACTCCCTACAACTTTTGGCATCATGAAATATAACTTCTCAAGTACTTTTTTTGAGAACTAAATAAATGTTAGTTAGTTATATAGTATGTTCTTTTGTGTTGAGTTTCTTCTTTTTGGTGCACTTGACTTTTAAAGTTTTTCCCTCAACAAACAACAAGTCTGACCAATAATAACTAATATGTTTGTCACCAAAATAAATGACACATAAAAGCAAGGATATTTGAAAAACGAAAACCTGCATAAGGTAGAACTGATCATTTATCCAAAAATCATGAAAGAAAATGCATAAGAAAAAAACACTTTGGGCAAATACTACCAAGAATTGGCCCAATTATCAAGTAATATCTTCCATTCACCTATAATTAATCTATTGTTATTTGACATGAAATTGCTTTTCAAGGTCAATTTTTAACAAATGCTAAAAGAGCTTATAAAAAGTAATATCTATTCAGACTCATAGTAGTCCAAAGGACAACAATAATTCTAATACAACTTTTGTGACAATCTGAAGGGTAAAATCCCATAGATTGTCAACTTACTTTTTCCAACAAAGACACAAAAGAACTTGAATTTACCAAATAAGATCACATGGTCACCATTGATCACAATTCCCTTGTAACAATATCGGAGCTTAGTTGGGACAACATTAAGTACAAATGTCAGCTCCATAAGTGTAATGGCAACTTTCAAACAAAAAATAATTTCAAAAGCTTTCAAATCCTAAAAGGGGAAGGAGTGTTCATGTTTCAATTATAACCACACTAAAATATGTTTTAGTCACTTGAACTCAAACATGCTACTACCAAATGTATAGACTTTTCTTAGGTGCTTACTTTCATATGATAAATAATTCATCTTTTTTTATATACACGTAATAACAATGTTATTTAATCCTAAAAAGTATGAAAACCATATAATAACAACATCCATTTAAGATCAGAAAATTTGTTTTTGATTAAAATGAAAATTGTCTTTCAATTTCAAATTAGTATATGGGGATAGGACAATATTCATCTGTAAAGATAAAGTAAAAAAATATTCAATCTTCTAAACACATTAATAAAAAAAATTGATCAATATGAATATTTACTCAATAATAAACTAGACATACATCATCAATACATATCCTATATTATTTGACATGAAATACAATGCTTCATGTGATCTCTACCAATCAAACAATATTATTTGACATTAACTAACATACACTAGACTTAGCACAACAAGAAAATGATGGCAAAAAAATAAAATAAAATAATGAGCTGGATAAGAAGTTCAATGAAAAGTTAACATGATATTAACACCCACAAGTGAAGATCACTTGATACCCGTGGATAAAATTCATGCACAAAGGAAAGGTTGAACATATACGAGAATAATGAAACAAATAAACTAATTCACCTTAATTCAGAAATTCCTTGAGCACCTTAAAGCCGCTCCAAGTCCAAGTTTATGAGTAAATGTAATTGTAAGCCTAGAGAAAAAGAGATAGAACAAGTACCGAGGATGTGGTTTAATGAAGTTGTTTCAATATTGAAATTAAGCAATTAAGAACAATAAAAAGCACATACCTCTAACTAAAAGTAAAGTGATTGAGAAAGAATTACAAATTTTATAGTTAGAGTTCATGAAGATGTAATTTATGACTAAAGATTGAAGTCACGAGAATGAAAGCTCTTCAATTTGACACTTTGAGTTTTGAGTGAACAAGAAATGGATTTGTTGCATGATTCAATTTAACTTCAAATCTAGACAGAGAAAGAAATAGATATTGCATTATAAAATGGGTTCAAAATTTGAACAATACAAAAATAATTTTTTATTAAAATAAATAAAATATAGACTTGGCTGAACATAAAAATGGGCTGGTTATAGTTTTCTGGATTTTTTAATCTTACTTAAAACAAACACCCCGTAAGTTTCTTAGATTATTTTATTTTTCACTTTAATATATCAATCAAGAAAACATTAATTATTTTAATATTTATTATGATCTTAGCTATTTATATGACATTTTTAAAGTAAGAAATAAATTATGTTTATATTTATATTAAAACTTTGGAAAGTACATTCCCATATTTAGTGCGATTCTTTCAAAATTTTATTTATTATCTGTTGTTGATGAGTAAGATTCTTTAAGTAAGCTACTTTAAAATTTCTTAAGTTTACTTTTGTAAGTATGATTTATTTTTAAGTGATGATCTTGAGACCTTACAATTATAATTAATTATGATTACTTTATAATATATTTGATATATTATTTAAAAAGAAACAATTTTCCCATCTAAGTTGTCGTCTGGAAAACTCATTTTCATATTCATTAAAAAAAATTGAATAATAATGGAGGTTGCTTTCCATGACCTTCAAATGAATAATAATATATTAGCGGCTATCTCAAACGAACCCTCCTTAATTGGAAAAGCCGGTTTTTACTCTTTACACCTCCTAATTACTATTCACATCCGTTTGTTTATTTTTTCCCGGCTTATCCATTCAAAAAATACAATTGCGGAGACAGTTTACAAGCCCCTTAATACTCTACACACCCTCCTTCACCTTCTCAATAACATACAGATCTTGTAGAATGCATCTTCAAAACTTGCTTGAGTCCAACCTCCAAAAACTAAACCGATTGGCCTTCTTCTTCTTCTTTTTTTTCACATTCTATGTTAGTTTTTGGAAACATGAAAGGTTTCCAGCTTAGTTTTAACCATTCTATTTTTAGAAAATTAATGTTAATATGTGTTTATCAAATTTATATTTATAAAATATTTATTTCCAATTCATGCTTTCTTTAATCATATTGTACACATATTATAGATAAATGAAAAAACCTAAAAAAATTTCTTTTTTTTATTAGTCCAACTTTTTGACCCACTCTACATAATCCGTGATTTAAATTATCGATAATTTAGAGGATTCATTAGTCCAACTTGATTGATAATTTATATTATTTAATATATTTTATATAGATTATTATTGATTTTTTAATATCTATTGTTGAAATTTTATTTATTTTTTTATAAAAATTTACTTAGATTAATGTATTTAGCATTAAGATTTTATTTCTTTATTTAAATTTTTATTATAGTATTTTAATTTTTATTATTGAAATTTTATTTAAATTTATTTATATAGTGTCATGATTTTACTTTTCCATATTTTATTTAGATTATTATTAATATATTAATATTTTTTAACGTTTTAATTTTTTATTTAAGAAGATATAATTTATTCTTTTATAACATTTTTCTTCAATTCTCTAATAAAATTAGTTTTGGTTCGTGTATCTACTATCCATTTAGTTTCCAAGCTTTGAAGTGGTGGGGTGTGCCAATATTTTGTCCATATAATTAGTAGGATAGATTAAACCTAATGTGTTTAACTGCATATTTATATACGTCAGTCTTAATCAGGTCAGAATGACCCATTTGCCTACCCTTAATTCTACAATGCATAATTTTTTTTTTAAAAAAAATAGTATTTTTTTTAAAAGAAATCTAAATCAATTAATTAAATAAAATATAAAAAATGTTACAAATCTCTCACGTTCGATTCTTAAAAAAAAAAAAAGAAGAAAAATAACAGTGGAGAAATAAAGTAATTTAAACACATGAATAACCGGAACAATTTGTTTGGGTCATTGGTTTTGTTTATTAATGTTAAATAAATAAAAAAAATAATACATTCGTGCATCTGGATGGGGCTTTTATCTTGAGGTGGGGCGAGGCATTGAATGCGCGTCCTTATCGTGGGACAAGGCACATGATTCATGACGCATGCTCTTACCAGTTTCATGGGTCCCTCCATTCCCCATATTCTCATTTCTCACTTCCCCTTTCTTTTCTTTCTTGTCTCCTTCAAATCAACTCGCCCTCTCTTGTTTCTTCCTCCGTTTCATTCATTCTATTTCTCATTCACAATCAAAGGACCCCCTTTGTTATATTGCTTTCAACCCTTCTATTTCATGTCCATGTTTCCCTATAAATTATTAACACCTAAAATATGAACCATTATTATTGCTATCACTCTCCAATTTTTCTCATTTTCATTCGACCGTATGGTATTATTATGAAGTTGGACAAATAGAAAGAACTTCATTCGTTTTGAACCTCATCAATGCACCTTTATGCATGTGCAAAGAACCCGTAGGATGTGTTAGGTGACTTCAATAAAATCATATTATTGACATAATAATTAGTTTTAAAAGTCAGGTTTTCCGCACATGGCATATTTCAAGAGGAATTTTCGTATTTTGCCCAAAAAAAAAAATCAACTTTTTCAAGTAATTATTGATTGTTTTGATTGTGATTTGTGAATAATAAATTGATAGTTTTGCATCAATAATATACCCACATTAAATTTAATTGAAAAAAAACTCAAAAATATTGTACACTCTTTATGATTTTAATTTTTCGGCATAGTGAGAATTTCTTTGTATAAATTTTCATGTAGATGTTAAAGATCCCACTCTTATTGACCTTGTAGGGTTAAAGCAAAATGATTCCCCGAGAAAGCTACCCGATGTTTCAAACTCGTGAGGTCAAAATCACAAGATCAACCCTTGAATTGGTACACAAAGTAGTAGAACATATCCTAGACATTATTTTTCATATCCATCATTTTCACACATTAAAATCCTCTACATGAATTGGTCCGTATATATAACACGTACCTTGTGGGTCTTAAACTCACTTACCGTGCAAGTATCACCACATTTCAGCGAGAAATTCCGTGGCGCATTTAATCGTGTCTTAGAACTGGTCTTTCACTAAATGGGGTTTCATTGATCTCAACAAGGATTACTATTATGTTTCGATAAATTAAATTAATATAAAAATAACATTTAGTTTGGTTTAAATTTCAAAATAATAACGTAGTTATAATAAAAATAATTTATTTTTGGAAAAAGTTATAAAATCTTAAAAACATTCAATATCACTTTTATAATTTGTGTAGAGATCACTAAGAAATGAAGGAAGAAAAAGAATATAAAAAAATGAATTGAAATAATGTTAAATCTTATTCAAAATTTATTTTTCAAAAAGAAAGAATTGATGTGTCTAGTCCCCTCATATAATTGTCTTTTTTCACCTTGGAAAATGGGCATAATGAAAATTGTTAAGAGTAATAGAAGTAAATCAGAGACCAGAAGCTTTGTTCCTCAATTTAAGGCATTTTGGAGTTTCTTACAACAGTTTATCATGGACAATTACAAGCATTGATCAATAATGTAGATGAAAGAGTAGCATCATTTTATACATAGGAAAGAATCATGGACAAACAACACAGATAAAAGACGGAAATTAGTTCAAAGGAGAAAACAGACATTAAGCTCAAAAGAAATCAATATCTAAATAGTTACCAGAAGGCTTCACACCAGGTACCTTTTCAGCTGCAAGTGCTTTCATTGCCTGTCTTGGAACTTCTGGAGGATTCGCACATCGAATCAGCGCCCAGTTAACATTATGAAAGAATGGATGCTGTTTTATTTCTGTTGCTCCGCGTCTATACGCAAGGCGATTCTGAGGCTCTTTCACAAGTAAACCCCTGATCAAGTCTCTGGCAGCAAAGCTGACACTAGGGGATTCTGGAAACTTCAAGGGTTGGCCAACAACATTGAATAGGGTTGCTCGGTTTGCTGAACCTTTAAATGGTGTTCTACCGAACAAGAGCTCATATAAGAATATCCCAAATGTCCACCAGTCTACTGCACTGCCATGCCCTTCGCCTTTGATAATTTCAGGTGCCAGGTACTCGTGTGTCCCCACGAAGGACATTGATCGAGCATTTGTGGGCTCGGCAATGAGCTCGGGGAGAGGGGTCACCTGATTTTGCACATCATTCTTTGGTTTTGACTTCTTTTCTTTCTTGGATTTGCTAGAGAAAAAGCGTGGTGTGAAACATGAAGGTTGAATGCAGTCTGGCTGTATTACACAAGTTGGCTCAATGCAAGCAGGCTGAATACAGTATCCTGAGCTTTTTGTCTCCAAGCTAGAGTTTGATGATTTCACCAGAGTTGGACTGACAGCACACCTTAGAGAGAGATCAAAATCTGAGAGCATTATATGACCATCTTCTCTCACCAACACGTTCTCAGGCTTAAGGTCTCTGTAGATGACCCCAAGCATGTGCAAGTACTCCAAAGCAAGGAGGACTTCTGCCACATAAAACCTACATAGTACAGATTAATGCCAATATACTTAGTTGTATTATCTTTGCCACCTCTCATAACATTCAAGCCAAAATAAAAAGGTTTTAAGTCTAGGTGTTCTAAACAGTTCATTAAGAGCTAATAGCCAAACAGCTTAACATATCTTTCATATAGATAGGACTTAGGAATGAGGAATGACTATCACATGGCAAGTTATTAGGCAGGGCAGAGAGACCAAATGAGTTAATATTGGTTTACTCTTAGCCGTTAATCAAGTGCCAAAGTTATTGATCACAACCGACAAATACCAACTACTCGTGTAAGAAAAAATGCCAATACTGATATTTATAACATCATAAAACGTGTTATCACTTACAAAAGCCATTAAAAAAGTGTTGAAAGGAAGCCAAGTCACATCAAATTAACAACAATTCAAGAAGTGCAAGAAATTGGAGATTTGTAAGATCATCAGAACTAACAAAGTGTTTTCCCTCAGAATGTCATGGCTGTGGAAAAAGGTGGAAATTCATATAAATGTGAGTTAAGGACCCAACTCAACATATACACTAAACGGGTTATATCTCTAAGTGATGTGTGATACCCCAATAGTGGGTGGCACGATAAGCCCAACAACAATAATAAACAATCCCAGGATAGCTTCTCATACCATCTTAGAATTGTAAGTTAATAGTCTAACTCAACCTTATAAAACCAATTTGTAAGCTGAGGATTATCCCCCACTTATACACATTAAACAAGTCATATCTTTAGACGATGTAGGATCCCAAATAGAAATAGTGAACTAAAGTAATTATGCAAGTAGTAAAAGAAGGTAGAGCATGCAAGCGATCAAAATTTTATCAAATTTGACATACATACGTTACGAGAGTTGAAAAAACCTTGAGGGTTTTAGACAATAAAGGGAGTGGAAAGGAATATCTTGGATACTTAGAATTCTTGGGCCATGTTTAGCTAAATATGGATATTCTAGGGAGATAGAGGTTTGTAAATCATAAGCAAATGACCATTAGCGACATGTGACAAAATATAAAATTTCCCATGATCCTTGAGTCTCCAATAGTTCGGAAGCACAATGTGATAGTCTAGCTTTTCATTTAAATAATGAAAACCTCAGCCAGGTTCTCTCATACTCAGAAAAAGACTGAGCTTTCCCAAACTAATCCAGTTTCCTTTCTGGATCCACAGAAAATTGAGTCCATGAATCAAAGGAATATAAATTGTCTAATATCACGTTCACTGATCCTTGCTGCTTGTCTATGTATCTGTATGTTGCATGTAGATCGAATTGAGGGGGCAAGCAAGGAAAAATGGAAATGCTAACCTGGCAGCAATCTCAGGAAAATACTTCCCAGGTTGTCGTTGCCTGAGTGCATGCAAATCCCCACCAGGGCAAAACTCCATTACCAAGCAGGAGAATGTTTCCGTCTCAAAGTGCGTATACAATGTGGGTAGAAATGGATGATCTAGAGACTGCAGTATCTCTCTCTCAGTCTGAGACCTAACAAGCTTCTTGCGACTTGCTAGCTCAGTTTTATTCATCACTTTCATGGCAAAACAAGTCCTTGTGCCACTTAACTCGGCTAGATATACACTTCCAATGTCTCCACATCCCAATTTCTTCAACAACCTGAAATGCCGCATTTCCAACGCACCATCACGCACTCGGATGGCTTGAATCGCTTCCCATCTTATATCATTTGCCTTGTGGGGTTTATACAAAGCACTGCTCAAACTACTAGTGCTGCTCTCATCGCTAACGTCACTTCCAGTACTCCCTCTACAGATGCTGGTCTTCCTGCTCTCATTAAATTCACAGGAATTAGTAACTTCTCCACTTTCAACTGACTTATCAACACTAATGCATTCACTGGTCCCAGTATTGGCAAAACTTTGCTTGGCTTCTGAATAGAAACTATTCTGAGGACTTGGGCAGAAAGTTATCTCTGATTGACTGTAACTCTTTGTTTGATCAACAACTCCTTTTGATGAACCTAATTTGCAAGTGTCAGATTCTGATATGCCACTAGAATCACAATTCTTGGAGCCATCTAACGGCTGCTTCATGCTTAATTTTGTTTCTATTGTGGAGACATTCTTTCCTAAACAACTGTCAACGGCTTTATTGAGGCTCATGTGGTCAGATTTGTCGTCAGCGTTACAATAGTGCTTCTCCATATTGAGCATTCCATCATGCTCAACATTGTCAGTCTCCTGATGGGAATGCTTTTGATGGTGGATGGTCTTCACTCCATGGCTATGCTGACTAGAAGAAGCCCCATAATTTCTAGATGCTTTTAATGGAGGCCGAGAAGGACGCGGAATCCCTGATGTTGAAGGAGGATCATGATCTACAACAGAAACCGAATTCTGAACCTCTGATAAAGAATCAACTCCATTAACAGGTGACCCCATTAAGAAATCCTCGATGAGCTGCAAAATCAACTAGACAGTGAATTACTGAGATGTATTCATTCAAAAGTCACAGACAAAACTACCAGTTGGAAAATCCCCTTCTACGAAATTGCCTTACTTTAAAAGAATGAGAGTAACACAACACAATTATACTAATTGAAAACTGAAATAAATATATAAATAAAAAGCATTAAAATCATCCACAATGAAATTCAAACAACCACAATAAAGAAAAAATCAGAAACTCTGCAAGAGACCCCTTGCAGATACAATCATCAGAAAACCACCCAACTGAATAGAATCATAAAAGGCTGCTCTCAAACGCAAAGTATCTAATTCAGTCTTTTAACCCGAAAATAAATAAAAGAAAAAGAAAAACATCAGGAAAACATCAGGAAAACTCACAAATGCTTTTAGATATCAAAGTTTCAGACTTTTACAAAATTACCAAGAAATCCAACTGCTCTCTGATCATCACCATGCAAACCAAAACCATAACTCGACAAAACCAACACCCCCCTTTGCTTTTATATAAAAAATGCATTAACTTGTAACAACACCCAAGTTAAAGTTTGGTTTTTTTATTCTTTAGAAGCCACCCTCACCTTTTGCTTTGATTAGACTACAGGAACACTGGAACAGTGATTAAAAGCCACCTATAAAGAAAAGGCAGCAAAAGGGTATGTGTAGAGCAAAATAAATAAATAAAAACACAAGCATACCTTGATCAAAGAAGAAAAATGGCAATGAAATTGCAGAGTAAGAAACCTTCTTCCATGGTTATGGACTCCACAAGTTGTGTGTGTGAGACTGTGAGTGTATTTAGAACAAGGAGAAACCACACTCCAAGAAAGTGAAGCAACTTTGGCGTGCCTTTCTGTAACTATGAAGAGCCTCAGATCCAATCGAAAAATAAAGGGACAAGACAAATGAAAACTGTGACAATAATTACTACAACAATATTATAATAGATATTAATAATAATAATATTTTGTTTTGGTTTTTGACATTTGTTTATTTCTTTTGTGTTAATTTTGGGGGGTGATGAAGGTGTAGCTTTGTGGAGTGGGAATTGCAGAAAACGAAGCCAACTTCACAAGCAAAGCTAAACCAAATAAATAAAATAATAAATTGCAGTTCCTTATCTTAATGGTTATGTGTTCCCTCTAAAACAAACCCAACCTCGTTTAGTTTCTTGTTCTTGTTTTCACAAAGTTTAATGTTCTTTTTTAGTGAAATACTGAGAGAGATAGAGGTGAAATGGGTTGCGGCTGCCAAGACCAACTTTCATCCTCAACTTATGATGCACTTCTTCCCAATTTTTTACATTGGTAAAATTATGATTTAATGTTTTCTTTCAATACAAATTATGATTTAACCTGATCTTAGTTGTTCTCCTTTTTCATTTTTTTATTTTGTATAGTTTAATTTTTTGAAATGATTTGTAAGATTATTTAGTAATTTTATCTAATGAAATAATTATTTTTTTGACGCATGGAATAATTATTTATGGGACATCATTAAAACTTTATTGAATTAGTATTAAAGGATAAAATTTGTTTTTTAAAATTTATGATTTATGAAAATTTAAATTAATAAAAAAATTAAAGAGTCAAAGGTAAATGAAATAATATTCATAGAACATTTTTATACTTTGTTTCGGTCGCTCTTAACTTTTTGAGATTGTTTTTTGTCCTTGTTTGCTGTATATGTTTTTCCTGCTTTTTCTTGTTTGAGTGTTCTGTAAAGTGCTGCGTGCTGTTATGATCAATTCATATTATATATATAATTTTTATGAATATGAAATATTATCGAATATCTTGTTTAGAAACAAAAAAATTGGGAAAGAAGTTGTTGGAAAAATCTAAGGGCAATTTCAGATAACATTTCTCAAGGAAAAAAGAAAGTTGTTGAAAAATAATTTTAAATTTTAAATTTTGGATTAATGTAAGAAAATTGTTTTCAAAGGAAAAAAAAGGTTTACCATAATTTAGCTGATATCTCAAATAAACGATAATTTAAAAATTAAAACAATAAAGTTTTAGATGTTTCAAAGATGCTCATAACAGATATTTTAGTCAATATATCTAAAGTGATATAAATCACTTTCCCTCATCTTCACTCTAAATTCTCCAGGAAGAGATTTTATTCTTCTCTATTCTCTTCAATTTTCTCAAAATTGAATTATTTAATATCAGTTTATAAAATACTTTTATCTCTATCTTCCTCCATTTCCTTTCAACTAAACTTTATAAAATCACTATAAAGTTTTTTTTTTTTTTTTTTTTTTTTTTTTTTTTTTTTTTTTTTAATGTGGGAGGTGAGGGTGGAAGATTGGCCAGGAGGGTTATAAAGTAGCAGGACGAAATTCAGTTCCCAACCCATTTAATTTTATGTTTTATTGATTATCACTTTATTTTTACTTGGATATTTCTCAACTGGAGTCACTAAAGTCACTAATTAGTCTCTCAAATTGCGGAGATTTTAATATCTTTTGCTAAATATTTTTGTTTGCAGATATTAAAAATTGAATCTAACCACGTATTTAAGAGAAAAAAGATAATTATGTATGGTCTACTAATTATCAGTCTAATAATATTCCATTTGCAGGATAAAAAAAGAAATAAAAGATGGATTTTCTTTCTTTCAAGAAATTGAGTATTATATATATATATATATATATATATATATATATATATATAAATATATATATATATATATATATATATATATATATGTTAGTTTGAAAAACTGATAAAATAAATGCTATGGTATTAATATTAAAGTTAATTGAAAACAATATAAAGATAATTTAATTTATAATTAAAAATATTACTTAGTATAAGAAACAAAGACCATAACTCCCACATAGAAGTCTCACATTTACTTTGAGGTTTTCAAAATTCAAAATAGTGATTTTACAAAACTTCTCATTTTTGCTATTTCTGCATAATTGGAATTTTCCAAGACTCTTACTCCTTCTAATTATTTCACATCAAATAGAATCAACTATAGATTAATTCCTAACCACTCTAGGGAAAAAATTCTGGATATAAAATTTAATTCAATAATCATACAAAATATCCTAAAAAATTCAATAATTTAAGGGCGCTAAAGGATAAAAGGTGCAACACAATTAATTAACTTAGTCAGTAAAAATCAGAGGCATTACGATATTTATAAAAACATAGAGTAAACTTAATCTTTAAAGGGTTTACAATGAAATATGTTACCTATAGTCAAAATTATACACATGAGTGAGAGAATTTACTCTCCTTACCTTTAAAATATGATTCCTAAAGGCAAAAAGTGCAAGCACAGGGATTCTTTCCTGAATTCATGTGGCATGATCGCCATTAAATTAAAGAAAAAAAATTGTTTTAAGAAAGTTTTATATTAAACTCAATTAAAACTTCCATATTTGGTAAAAATCTTTAATATACCTTATCCATGCTTCTCTTTTCCCTTTATTTTTTTTAAATAATTTTCTATTTTTAATTATATATAATTTTTTATTTTTCCTTATCTCCCTTCTTCACTCTCTTCTTCCGTATTTACTTTATTTACCCCATTTGTTATAAACCTTTTGTCATTGATTTAAATTTATTCACTGTTAAAATAGATATTTTCTTTGTCATTGAATTAAAACAACATTCTCGATGAAGAGTAAAAATTCTCATTATTCCATATATCATCGAGTATTCATAATTAATCTCAAACATCCTTCCTTTGTTATTAGCTGAGCCATATCCTTCTAATTATTAGCTTAGAGCCATATCCTTCGCTACCAACTTAAACCTTTATCCTTGCCACCAACTCAAACTTTCATCCTTGATATCTTAATATGTCCTAGGCAATACTTTATAGAATAGAATTATCTATCCCAAAAAGTAATTTTTGGGATGTATTTAGACATTTTTTATGGTCTAATCCAATGATGAAGAGTAGAAGTGTGCTTAAATTTATCAAATTGATTGTTTTAATGCCCTAAAATTCTGAGTCTTAAGATTATTCCTTTCTTGACGATTTATGTGTGGTTGTGCACAAGTATTTAAATTTGTTAATTATCAAATTTAAATCTCATTAAATGACATTTTGTGATGCACGAATTCGATTAGATGAGGAAGTGTGGGGAAGTGCAATTGGGCTTATTTGTTGAAGCAAAATTTTTTTCTTTTAAATGAATGTAAAACCATGGCTAAAGTGATTGACCATTTGATGATAAGTCTATAAATATAGGGGATGGCATCTAAGTTCGTGTAAGAGTTTTCATTGCAAAGCCTTACCCTTTTTCAAGTTCAGCCGATCATTTTGGAGTTTTCACTAATTGTTTTGAGTTCTTGCTACCTCGAGGAGCTTGGAACCATTCAAGGTTGTGGAGTGTGAACACGTCTAGGGGTAAATTTCTATGAATGATCAAATTGGGGTTGCTTTGGAATTGATCCATGGTTAAAATGGTTATTTGGATGGAAAATAAGTCTTTGTGAAATGGGTTTAGTGAAACATCCACATTGTAAAAGAAACCATGCAAAAGGTTTGAGGTTTCTCCAACAATGGGATGAGGAAATTGACTCAAAATGTGAGTTAAGCATCTTTGAATGAGTTAAAGTCATATGTTGTGATGATCGAATTAGTGAGTAGTAGTAGGAATTGGATCAAAAAGAGTAAAATTGGTGGAAGCCAACCTATTTGAGTTAAATCCAACTATTTTGCGCCTCATAATAATATGGAACTTGAGGATTTAGGACTTGAGGGTGTCAAATAATTTAAGAGATTGGAATCGTGAGGAGATTCTATTTTGATCAAGGGTAATTTTAAGAGTAATCTTTATTTTGGCATGTTCTTATGTTTGAATGTCTTATGCCACTTTGTTGACGCTTTTGTTATATGTTGTATGTTCCCTTTTTAGATAATGCACTTTGTGAAGTTATGTTTTGAGTTATCTTGTTTTCCTATGTTTTATGGTGGGGCGAGTTTTGCTCTAGGTTGTTATGGTTTAGGTCTGTTAGTAGTGGTTAGGATGATGTTGGTTTTGAGCAGCTTGTTATGGTGTTTATGCCCTTGTGCTGTATAGTTGTTGTTACGAGGATTACTCTGTTCGACTAGTTCTTATGATGTTTGAGTTGCTTATGATTATTGAAGCATGACTAGTTTGAGTTTGGTTGTGTGCCTTATGCTCTATGGTGGCCTAGATGGTCATGCATTTTTTTTGTTATGATTGATCATGCATGCATGTGGTGGTCCCAAACATTCTCATTGATGGCTTGTGGCTTATTTATGGGTCTAATGATTTATGGGTTTTAAGCTAGTCGATGAGTTGCATTGTAAGCTAAGTTGTATTTGATGCTTCAGTATGATCTTTATGGATTTTTTGTTTGAAAATGAAGTTTTCTTGAAGTAGGGTGTAGTGAGGACCTCTGCGGTGTAAGAGAAACCACTCTAAACAGAGAGGAATCCATGGGTTAAAGGTTTCTCCTACATTGGAGATGTGGAAATAAGCCTAAAATGTGATTTGAGTGCCCTTAAATGAGTTGAAGTTCAAAGTTAGGATGTTGAGTGGGAGGAAATAGGTGGAATTTGTTGGTCCCTATGTATGAATCTAGAGGGGGGGGTGAATAGATTCTTGTTAAACTTTACCCCAAATTTGCGCGTTTCTAATTTCTTTTTATTCAACAGAATGCTAATCTTAATTACCTATCAATTACCTTTCAATTACAGATTCAAATACAAGTTCAATTACTGATTCTATTTCTAAACCAATTAATGAGTTGATTATCAATACAGTTTTCCAAAACAGAGCAGAATATAATCGATATCAATATAGTGAAAACTGTAAAGAGAGTAAGGAAGAGAATGAGTGCACAACGATGTATACTGGTTCGGCCAACTGCCTACATCCAGTCCCAACCCAACAACTGTTGCGATTGGCTTTCCACTATCAAATGATTTCTTTCGTATCCTTTTACATTCACTCTGCAACAAGCAATACAAACAGAAATCAAAACACCCAAAACTGTTCTTCAACCTCAAGAAAACTTCCAAGACCTTGGCACCTCCAAGATCAAACTTTGAGAATCACTTCTCAAATACAATGCTCTATCTAGAGAGACCTCTCTCCTAGAGCAACAACCCAAAATTGGAAATACAAAAGATCAGTAAAGAATACACCTTAAGTGCAGAATCTGATCACAAACAAGCTTTATGAAATTCACCCAACAAGGATATGGATCAAGTTTCCCCTTGTCTTTGAAAACCTTGATGAACTCTAAGTTTAGAGCATATGAAAGTGTAGGAGTGGTTTCAAGAAGTTAGGTTTTCAGCTATCACATATGCTTCATCAAGGATGTACTTATAGAATCAATTTTGGAGGGAGAAAACGTGCAAATCTGAGCTATAACGGTCCATGTAATTGATCCCAAATGCATGTAATCGATTACTCTAGCCGTTAGAACCCTCCAATTTGATTTTTCCAGGCATGTAATCGATTACCACGAGCATGTAATCGATTACATTGAAGAGGGAAACCCAAAATAGGTGATTTTCAAACCATGTAATCGATTACATAGGGGATGTAATCGATTACACCAGAGAGCTCTCAGCATGTAATCGATTACATCAACCATGTAATCGATTACACCAGAGAGCATGATCAATGTAATCGATTACACCAAGGCTGTAATCGATTAGTGAAAAATGGATTTCCAAGGTTTTTCAAACTGTTTTTCTCAAATGGAAATCAAACATTCTTCACATGATCAATCATTTACAAGTTATGCACATCTCTGGGGTCTTAAACAAAGAATTCAACACACAATACAAAGATATATCCTAGTTACATTCATCTATGGAAAACCGAAAATACATTCATCAAAACCAAAACACATAAGAGAGACACAAACTGCATTCTTCAAGCTTCAAGTCCAACAATCTCCCCCTTTTTGGTTTTGATGTACCAAATCACATAAGAGGTTTTCCTAGAGCTTTTTAGGATATGTGTTGTTCTTTGAAAGTCCTGCATATGTTAGAATTTCCAGAAAATACAAAATGCATATGCACTACTAATTAACCATTCATTCAAGTATGTATGACATGATTCAAATACAAATATAGATCAAGACCAATGAATCATAATAGAATTTCAAAACAAGTTTTATATAGTTCATTATCCAAAAACAGTAACATAGTTCAATAAAACAGTAAAAACTTTAGATACCTAACAAAGCTAATTTTAACTCTCAACTCCCCCTATCTAGTTACTCTCCCTATCTAGGATAACCTAACTATTTCTCCCCCTATTTGGTATATCAAACCAAAAAGAGAGATCACTGATCATCGCCATCATCATCATCATCTTGGTTGAGGCGCTCCATGATAGTCTCCATCAAAGACCTCATGTCAAGGAAGTGCAGATTCTGATTCCTTTCCAAGGCTTTGATTTGCTTTCCTAGATCCTCTTGGCGCTTGTCCATCTCTTCCAGCCTATCCAGGACAATGGACTCAAAACGAGACTTAGGGGTGTACTCCCCAGCCGCTGAATCTCCATCATCATCGAAAGGAGGATGTTGTGGTTGTTCTTCTTCATTGTGGTTGGTCTTGTTCTTGTTGTTGTTGAATTTCATCTCTAGATACCCAAATTTGAGATGTCTTAGTCAATCTCATCTTTTTCAAGATCATCATATCACCAAGCACATGGATATCCCTTGCCAATTCTCTCGTGCTCATTGGAAACATCCACTTGACATCTCTCAAGAACACGTGATATGAATGGACCATAAAGGACACTTGAAGTCATGGAATTTCCTTACTTTGGTCATGTTGTCCATGATAACTTGACCCCAATCAACCTGAATTCCATTCTTCAGGGCAGACATCAAAAGCATATCTTCTTCCATGAGTTGAGCATGATTCGTGCCTCTAGCAGCCAATACCCAACAAATAACATAATGAAGAAGACGATCGTCAGTGTTGAGACCACCTATACCAAAGGTCTTCCTCATACCCCTTTCTCTTCTTGTTGTCATTTCGGCCTCCCCCAAGACTCGGGATTTTTCAACATGCTCATGTAAAAGGCATCCTTTTGTAGTTCAAACCCTTCCTCACCAAATTTTCCAAAGTAGGGACTATCCCCTCATTAGTTATACCACCGAGTTCGAAAAACAAATCGTGAGTCAGAACAATACTCACTCCTTTAACTTCGGATAAAATCCTTCCAGGGTGATATTTCAGATTGGAATAGAAAACTCTTACCAAATCAGGGTAAATGTGACCCCTTAGCCCAACGAATTTCTCCAAGTTCTGATCTCGGAGCATGGATTGAAAGGTAAATCCTTCATGGTCTAACCATCTGAAGTTGACAATCTTTGGGGCTACGAGTTCCCGGTTTGCAAAATCAGTGAAGAAACGAGTTTCTTGTTCCTTCGAGGTGAACCAAGGGTTGTGACGCACGGATTCTTCAGGAGTCTTCCTTTTGGAAGAGGTTTCCTGCCTCTTCTTGCTACGTCTTTCTTCTTGAATATCACGGTTAGCCCTTGCTTTCATCCTTTTGCTGCTTCCTTGTCCGTCCATGGTTTGAAGATGAAGAACGGTGGTGAGACGAGAGAGAAAGGTGATTTCAAAGGTGGCTCTTGGTATTCTTAGGGTTTAGAGAATGTGAATGTGAGAGCTAAAACCCTAATACAAACAAATATAGATCATAAAAGACTAGATTCAATGAATGTGTGCAATGGGCTTCCAAAACATGGAACACAAAGCCCGAACGAAAACAAAGCTCTGAAAAACACTTCCAGAGCTCATGTAATCGATTACACCGTGATGTAATCGATTACATCAGAATGAAAACACACTGTAATCGATTATATTGGGCCTGTAATCGATTACACCAGAGCCTCTCACACATGTAATCGATTACATTGGTACTGTAATCGATTACACCAGAGCCAAATCCTATTGTAATCGATTACATACATGCTGTAATCGATTACATCCTATAGAAAATCAAAAATCAAGATGAAATAAATCTATGAACTGCAATGTTAATGATTTTCACATATAGGATGATTGAAAAGCTTTTGATTCATTATATAAAAGGTCAAGATCATGTTATGTAATGAATTCATATCAAATTTAAGCATAAATGAATGATTAAACTAACATACTTACAATACTTATGTGAGATGTTCTTCACTTAGTATACCAAGATTGGTTCTAAGTTTGAAGAACCTCTCCTTGGGCAGAGGTTTGGTGAAGATATCCGCATGAGTTGATTTTACTGTCAATGAATTCCACCTCAACATCTCCCTTCTCAACATGATCTCTAATGAAGTGATGACGCACCTCGATGTGCTTTGTCCTTGAGTGTAAAACTGGATTCTTCGTGATACTAATGGCACTTGTGTTGTCACACTTGATTGGAATATGATCAAGCTTAAGTCCAAAATCCTCCAGTTGTTGCTTCAACCAAATGGTCCGAAAGCACAACAGCTACCTGCAGCTATATACTCTCAGCTTGAAAAAGCTACACAGGCTTGTTTCTTGCTATACCATGAGACCAAGCTTCCTCCAAACAAATGACACACACCACTTGTGCTTTTCCTATCGGTTTACAACCAAAGAAAGTCAAGATCACTAAAACCAACCAATGTGGGATACGTACCTTTTGGATACCACAAACCACAGTTCGTAGTTCCTTTGAGATACTTCAAGATTTTCTTCACAGCTGCCATGTGTGATTCCTTTGGTGCAGATTGGAATCTTGCACAAACACACACACTGAACATAATGTCTAGCCTACTTGCTGTGAGGTACAAGAGTGATCCAATGATCCCTCTATATCTTGATTGGTCTACACTCTGTCCAGCTGCATCATTATCCAAGTAGAGATTAGTTGACATAGGAATGTTTGAGATCTTACAACTCTCCATGTCGAATTTCTTCAGCAATTCCTTGGTGTACTTTGCTTGATGTATGAAGATTCCATCTTTCAGTTGTTTGACTTGCAGTCCTAGGAAGAATTTGAGTTCTCCCATCATAGACATGTCAAACTCCCCTTGCATGCTATTCACAAACTCTTCACACAGAGATTTATTAGTTGATCCAAAAATAATATCATCAACATAAACTTGAACCAACAAAATACAGTTTGACTTCCTCCTTATGAAAAGAGTTTTGTCAACATTACCTCTGCAGAACCCTTTTGACAGAAGAAATTTACTTAGCCTTTCATACCATTGTCTAGGGGCTTGTTTAAGACCATATAGGGCCTTCTTGAGTTTGTACACATGTTCAGGAAATCTGAAATCAGTGAATCCAGGAGGTTGTGAAACAAAAACTTCTTCATTGATATAGCCATTCAAGAAAGCACTTTTAACATGCATTTGAAACAACTTGAAATCATGTATGCAGGCAAAAGAAAGTAAAACTCTAACAGCTTCTAGTCTAGCAACAGGGGCATATGTTTCACCAAAATCTATTCCTTCTTGTTGATTATATCCCTTAGCTACTAGTCTAGCCTTATTTCTAACCACAACTCCATTCTCATCTAACTTATTTTTAAATACCCATTTTGTTCCAATCACATTCATATCTCTTTTAAAAGGTACTAACTCCCATACGTTATTCCTTTTAAACTGATTTAATTCTTCTTGCATAGCATTCATCCAATATTCATCTTTTATAGCATCATCAACACAAGAAGGTTCAAATTGAGACACAAATGCATAATCATCACAAAACATGTTATGAGTAGATCTAGTAGATACTCCCTTATGGATGTCACCAATGATGTTATCAAGAGATAAATCTCTTGGTTTTCTCCATTCTTTTGGAAGCTCATGAGAAGTAGTTGGTGGTTCTTGCTATTCTTCTTTGCTTATGCTTTCTTCACCTACATGCTCATTATCATCAAAAAATACACTTCCCTTTTGGGGATTGTTAGTTTCATCAAACTTAACATGCACAGATTCCTCAATGCACATTCTCCTTTTATTAAAGACTCTATATGCTTTACTTGATGATGAATACCCAATAAACACACCCTCATCAGCCTTGGCATCAAACTTACCAATAGGCTCTTTGCTATTATTCAAAACAAAACACTTACACCCAAATACCCGAAAATGAGAGATATTGAGTTTCTTGCCTTTATAGAGTTCATAGGGGTTTTCTTTAAAATAGGTCGAATCACAATTCTATTTAGAACATAGCATGCAAAGTGGAAACCGCATCACCCAAAAATATTTAGGCAAATCACTTTCATTCAACATAGTTCTTGCTAGTTCTACTAAAGATCTGTTTTTCCTCTCAACAACCCCATTTTGTTGTGGAGTTCTTGGAGCGGAAAAGTTGTGATCGATTCCATATTTTTCACAAAACTTTTCAAAATGTTCATTTTCAAATTCCCCTCCATGATCACTTCTAATGGACTTGATTTTCAAATCTTTTTCGTTTTGAATCTTTTTAGCAAGTATTTTGAAAACTTTAAAAGTGGTGTCTTTACTTGGTATAAAAGCAACCCAAGCAAAACGAGAGTAGTCATCTACAACAACTAATCCATATAGATTTCCACCTAAACTAGCAGTTCTAGATGGACCAAAGAGATCCATGTGCAGCAATTCAAGCGCGATCTAGAAGTTGAAACAACATTTTTAGATTTGAAAGAGTTTCTAGATTACTTGCCTTTCTCGACATGCATCACATAGGCCTTCTCTTTTGAACTTTAATTCAGGTAGTCCTTCTACTAAGCTCTTAGATGACAGTTTATTAAGTTGATGAACATCAATATGTGCTATACGTCTATGCCAAAGCCAAGATAGATCATCATTAGACGTAAGACATGCATGATATGATGATGAATGATCAAGTTCAAGTGTATAGATGTTACCTCTTCTCTTACCTACCATCAATACCTCATTCGATTTGTTGTTATTGATCTTGCAAAGCAGTCTTTGTCGAATGAAACTTGATAGCCTTTGTCGCATAATTGGCTAATACTCGAGAAGATTAAACTTCAAACCTTCTACAAGCAAGACATCTTCAATCACGGAGTTGGATTTGTCTCCAACATCACCAATACCCAGAATTTTGCCTTTGTTGTTATCTCCATACACTACTTGAACCGGATTCTTTGGATTTGAAGGAGATAAAGTTACTCTTGTCACCCGTCATATGTCTTGAGTGACCACTATCCAAATACCATGTTGAGTGTTTGGCTCTCAAAAGCACACCTACACAAAGAAAGATATCATTTGGTTTTTGGTACCCAAATCTTGTTGGGTCCTTTCATGTTAGAACTGTGACTATCTTTCTTTATCCATTTAAACAATCCATTATCTAAGCCTTTCTTTCTAATCATACGCTTATAATGATTATGTCCAGATTGCATACAATAACTACATGAGAAGTTTCTATACTTGCTGGTTTGTTTAAAATGTATGGAACTTCTTGTTATTCTTTTTCAAAGGGGCAGAAAAAGATTTACACTTTGAACAGGGCAATTTCAATTTATCATTTTCATCTTTTAATTCTTGATTATTGGTTTTCAAAACAAAATTTCTTTTTCTAAATCAAGCAACTCTGTTTTTCAAAACCTTACTTAGTTTTTCAAATTTTTTCTTTCTTTAAATAACTCACAAAAAGCAGTATATAATTCATCATAATCATTATCATTTTTGGAGGAGTCGAATCACTTACCTCATCATCCGATTCTGGTTTAGCCATAAGACATAAGTTGGCTTCCTCATTTTCGCTTTCACTAGATGATGAGCGATCATTTTCTTCCCAAGCAATGTAGGCCCTTTTCTTCCGATACCGGTCCTTCTTGGGTTTTTCTTCTTTGCTCCACTCTTCTAGGCTCACTTGCTATGCTATTTGATTTCTTCAAGTTAGGACACTCCGATCTATAGTGTCCAGCCTTGCCACATTCATAGCATGTGACCTTTGAAGATGATCCTTTTCTAGCATTGTTGAATCTCTTCTTGTTGTTGTTCTTCCTCATGAACCTTTTGAACTTTCTGACCATGAGATTCATTTCTTGCTCAGATTCGTTTCCACAGCTTGATGATGCATCACTATCACTAGCTGTGTCCTCCATTTTTAGTGCCAAACTCTTAGCTTTCTTGTCCTTTTTGACTCTTCATCACCCATACGTGACATATCCATCTCGTATTCTCTCACTTACCAAACAACTCAAAGACTTGTCATTAAGGCCAAGTCCTTTGATTCTGTGATGGCTGTGACTGTTGGTTGCCATTTTCTGCATAGAGACTTCAGCACCTTTATGTTTACCTCTTCCTCAACAAAGACCTTACCAAGTCCTTTGAGGTGATTCACAATGTGTGTGAATCGTTTCTGCATGTCCATGATAGACTCACCTTGTGCCATTCTGAACATTTCATACTCTTGAATGAGTGTGTTCTTTCTAGCTCTTCTCACCTCAGGAGTACCTTCATGAGTCACCATGATGAGATCCCATGCTTCCTTTGTTTGTTGTACAAGCTGAAATTCTAAAAATTCATCGAGTTTAATGCGGAATGTATTATATTCAAAGCTTTAGCATCATTTTCAGCTCTCCTAATTTCTTCATGTTCCCAACTCTCAAATGGTTTTTCAACCTCAATCCCACTTTCTATGTATGTTGGAACTTTGTACTTAGTTACAACAGCTTGCCAAATGTTTCTATTTATAGACTCCATAAAGATTTTCATTCTAACTTTCCAGAATGGATAGTTATCTCCACAAAACAGAGGAGGTCTATTAATAGAGGCACCTTCAGCAAATGGTAATTGATTATTGGCCATTATGGATCAAATTCTAGAGCAACTTACTAGAAGTAGCTCTGATACCAATTGTTGGTCCCTATGTATGAATCTAGAGGGGGGGGGTGAATAGATTCTTGTTAAACTTTACCCCAAATTTGCGCGTTTCTAATTTCTTTTTATTCAACAGAATGCTAATCTTAATTACCTATCAATTACCTTTCAATTACAGATTCAAATACAAGTTCAATTACTGATTCTATTTCTAAACCAATTAATGAGTTGATTATCAATACAGTTTTCCAAAACAGAGCAGAATATAATCGATATCAATATAGTGAAAACTGTAAAGAGAGTAAGGAAGAGAATGAGTGCACAGCGATGTATACTGGTTTGGCCAACTGCCTACATCCAGTCCCAACCCAACAACTGTTGCGATTGGCTTTCCACTATCAAATGATTTCTTTCGTATCCTTTTACATTCACTCTGCAACAAGCAATACAAACAGAAATCAAAACACCCAAAACTGTTCTTCAACCTGAAGAACAGAACTTCCAAGACCTTGGCACCTCCAAGATCAAACTTTGAGAATCACTTCTCAAATACAATGCTCTATCTAGAGAGACCTCTCTCCTAGAGCAACAACCCAAAATTGGAAATACAAAAGATCAGTAAAGAATACACCTTAAGTGCAGAATCTGATCACAAACAAGCTTTATGAAATTCACCCAACAAGGATATGGATCAAGTTTCCCCTTGTCTTTGAAAACCTTGATGAACTCTAAGTTTAGAGCATATGAAAGTGTAGGAGTGGTTTCAAGAAGTTAGGTTTTCAGCTATCACATATGCTTCATCAAGGATGTACTTATAGAATCAATTTTGGAGGGAGAAAACGTGCAAATCTGAGCTATAACGGTCCATGTAATTGATCCCAAATGCATGTAATCGATTACTCTAGCCGTTAGAACCCTCCAATTTGATTTTTCCAGGCATGTAATCGATTACCACGAGCATGTAATCGATTACATTGAAGAGGGAAACCCAAAATAGGTGATTTTCAAACCATGTAATCGATTACATAGGGGATGTAATCGATTACACCAGAGAGCTCTCAGCATGTAATCGATTACATCAACCATGTAATCGATTACACCAGAGAGCATGATCAATGTAATCGATTACACCAAGGCTGTAATCGATTAGTGAAAAATGGATTTCCAAGGTTTTTCAAACTGTTTTTCTCAAATGGAAATCAAACATTCTTCACATGATCAATCATTTACAAGTTATGCACATCTCTGGGGTCTTAAACAAAGAATTCAACACACAATACAAAGATATATCCTAGTTACATTCATCTATGGAAAACCGAAAATACATTCATCAAAACCAAAACACATAAGAGAGACACAAACTGCATTCTTCAAGCTTCAAGTCCAACAGAATTGGGTTAAAGGGGGAAGATTTGATAAAGCTAACCCATTCGACCCTAATCCCACTACCTTGCACTTAAAAATATTAATGAAATTGAGAATAGAGAACTTTGGCGCCAAGTCATTTAGAGCATTGGGTTTTTAAAATTATTGCCATGGGTTGTGATCAATTTTTGAAGGTACAACTCAAGTTTTGATGTCTCTAGTAGGTTTGTGTTGATTAACTTCATGTTGTTATGCTTATGGCATGAGTTTGTGAGAGTTGTTCAAACTAACACCATCAATCATTACGCAATTCTAGTTCTCTCACAACATAATACAACTCTCTTCATTACAATGTATTACTTGCCAACTATCCACAATATATAGATGTTATATTCAATCATTACTCATTTTTCGCAAACTCATTATTCAGTTATTCATCAAGAAATCACACATATGACTCATTTTACTCAAAAGATTCAATGCACACATATTTATTTATCAAGTATGAACATATTGACAAGTATAACACTTAAAGTCATTATTTGAAAGATAATTGATTAAATAAAGAATTGTAGTTAGAGAAGAATATTTTAGAATCAAAGTCAAACAAAAGTCAACAATTAAAAAACATATAATTCAAAATTTATTAGCTTAAGGAAAAGAACAGTTATTATTTCCTATGCCTTCCTTATGCTTCCTTATTCTTCTTTACTTCTTCCTATTCTCCTCCTGTAGTTTCTCAAGAGTTTCTATAATTGGTTTAGGAAAGTATAGTTTTGAAGAAGTAAAAGCAAGCAAAATGAGTGTGGAATCGATTATAAGGCAATGTAGATTGTTTACTTGATTGTGGTGCCATAAATGCAACCCTCCAAGTCCTATTTATAAGCCCCAAGGTCAGCCAAGGTTGGTTCTACAGGTTTGAAGAAAGAAAATGACAGAAAATTCAAGAATGTCAATGTTGCAGAAGAAATTTGTTTGGGTGAATTTAGACCGCTTGGGCGAATTTTCCCTGGTCTTCTTTGTTTTTTCTTTTTCTTTCTATTTCTCATTTTATTTCCATCCTTATTTTGTTTCTCCTCACCATGATTTTTCTTCTACCAATCTTAAAATTTAGAATTTGACAAGGTACACACTAAAAGAAGGAAATGTTTGAAACAAAAGACCATGAATGATGTGGCCCATGTGATGGCTAACTAGAAATTGGCAAAGAAGATGATAAATAGCAAAGGAAATGATTTTAATGTTGATGATCTAACTTCATATGATGATGTTAGATTAAGATGATTAACATATTTAAAGTTTTGATTTCTACAAGACAGACGAAACTTTCTCAAACGGAGCATCAGCAAGCAAGTCAGACGAAACAAGCACAAACGGAAGATGACCCCACAAAATTGAAGTCAATCGTCTGTCTCAAGTCAAAGTTATCAGACGATAGGATAAGACGAAATCTCTTAAACTGAAGAAGTGTATCGTCTGTCCAAGAAGTGAAGCAAAGTATGAGTCACTCGTGCCAAGATTTCAAATCTTAAGAAGTGCTCTTTAAAAGCATCTAAGATCAGTATGGGGATTCACGCTTACACATGCAACTCGAAAAGGTCTTAACTTTTTTGTCAAAGTCTCTGTACATGTCAGAAAAAGTAATGCGCACGCTATCTAAATCCGCTGCACATGTCATCAATCACTCAAGTATTATCTGACATCTTTTGGAAGCTCTCAAGGAAAATATTCAACGGCATTCTTCTGTGTCTAACAGATATCTGAAGACGTTGCCTATTTAAGGACTTCACTCCTTCAGAGTTTAGTTGGCGAACACGCTTCTAGTATTCAATCTTCTATGATTTCGCTCAGTATACTTGTTGTATTTCATTGTAAAACCCTTTCTGCGAAGAGGAATCTTTCTTGCTTAAAACAACTTATTCAAATCCACTTGTGTGGTGTTTTAGCCTGAGGAGGCTAGTTGTTCAAAGAATACCTTTGTTGTTTAGCTGCGAAAGGCTGTGTTCAAAGAATATCGTGTTATAGCTAGAAGTGGTTGGACGCAAATAATACTTGTAACCCTTTCAAGGTTGGTAGTGAAAACTCAGTTGTTACTGGGTAACTGGACGTAGTCTTATATAGACGAACCAGTATAAAAATACTTGTGTATTTATTTCTCTATGTTTTTCGACTAACAGGGATAATTAAACTATAACGTCTATCCTTTTAAAACAATCCTTGAAAATTAAAATTATTTCGTCTGAACATATTTAAACTCACAGACGAAAGGGAAATTTTTTTTTAAAACACAATTTAACCCCCCCTTCTTGTGTTCTATCTTTTACAGTTTGGTATCAGAGCTCAGCCTCTAAGGGTTGAGCGCTTTACAACTGCTAGAAGAAAAGATCCTGGATAGAGTCACAAGGACCTTCGTTTTTGTCTGGAGGGTCATCCATGAACAAGCCACCGGCGTTCTCTGGTGATGACTATCCTTACTGGGCTGATAGGATGGAGATGTACATCAAATCCACTCAGTACAGACTGTGGAACATCATAACTCAAGGAAACATCCCTATTGTCAAACCCGAGGTTGAATGGGGAAATGAAGAATTCTCGCTTATAGAACTCAATAACAAAGCCAGATATGCCATCATGTGTGCATTATCAAGGACAAAATATAACAGATTCTGTGCCTACAAAATAGCTAAAGAACTTTGGGATGCCCTCAAGATTTCCTATGAAGGAACTAAGGATGTGCGTATGTGGAAAGCTGCTACTCTTCAAAGAGAATATGAGATGTTCTCAACGAAGAAAGGAGAATCTATTGACATGATGTTTGGAAGATTCCAAACGATATTGAATGGACTCACTGCGCTGGACATTAATTTCACCAAGGCTCAAAACAACATGAAGATATTGGATAATCTTTCTCCTCCATGGGAAGCTATGTCCACTGCCATCTCAGTTGGGCGTGATATGAAGACATTAACTCTTGACGAGTTAATAGGAGCCTTGAGAGTACATGAGGTACTTCTGTGTAAGAGAGACAAGATCAAAATTCAAGAACCCATAGCTCTTCCGTCTGTCAACAACATGACAAAGGAGGAAACTCCTAAGAAAGAAAGAAAGAAGAAGCACAAAGTTTTGAAAGCTGACACCACCGAATCTGATTCGTCTGATGGATCGTCTGATGATGAGATTTCTCTCATGGCCAGACGCTTTAAGAAGATGATGATGAAAAAGGGGAGAGGTCAACGCTTCTTTAAGAAGAAAGAAAGAAAGCTCCCGGAAAAATCTTCAAGCAAAGAGGAGAGCTCAAAAGTTATCTGCTATGAGTATAGAAAACCTGGACACATAAGATCAAAGTGTCCAAGATTAAAGAAAAGATGGAATCCTCGCAAAGACAAAGGTAGGAAGAGTCTAGTGACTTGGGAAGACATTGATAGCGAAAGCTCAGAGGAATCCACTAAAGAAGAAGAACCTGCAAATATCTGCCTCATGGCTGGAGACACTGTCTCATCAGAGGTAATTGAATCTGAAACTTCTTCATCCTCTTCATCTGAGTCTGAGTTAGAATCAGAAGAAATTTCATACGATACACTTTTGGCTAACTCACATTTTATTGCTAAGCAATACAAAGTATGCAAAGCCAAGTTAAAACAAACATTGGAAGAAAATGCTACTTTGAGAACTGAAAATGAGTTACTGCAAAAAGAAGTATCAGATGAAAAATCATCTGAGTCTGAAAAGGATAATTTTATTTCTGAAATTGAAAGATTGAAGAAAGAAAATGAATCCTTACTCAAAGACTTAACAAAGTTCACTAAGGGATCCTCTGTGCTAGAAAATATTTTGAAATATGGGAGATCTCCATCTCATAAGAGTGGACTTAGTTATGTCGACGAGTCAGACAAAAAGAAAAACAATTTTGTTCCGTCACTCATAAAAAAGAAGATAAAAAATTACAATAAGGTTCCAAATAATTATAGAAAAAGATAAAAGAACCTTAAACAAAAAAAAATCTTCTTTCACTAACAAAGAAGGACCCAAAAAGATTTGGGTACCAAAGTCACTCATTATTCCTGTTGCAAACATCCTTAATAGGAAAAGAGAGGATGTTGGTCCCTATGTTGAATCTAAAGGGGGGTGAATAGATTCAAGTTTCCTATGTTCAATTTTATCTTTTTCTCACTTTCTTTCCCGATTAAATTTTATCTGAGTTACAAATAACAGTTCAGAGATTTAGCAGCGGACACGAAGAGAAAATTGTAAAGCGAGAAATACAGAGAAAGATAAGAGATAAGGTAGAGAGAAAGTTTGGACAGAGATTTATCCTGGTTCGACGTTCGGCCTACGTCCAGTCCCAACCCATTTAATACAAACACACTGCACAAACACAAACACAAACAAAATCAAAATAACCAAAACATATGTTCTTCTCCTAAGAACATATCTCTCTAATTCTTGAATCCTTCAAGAATCACCTTTGAGAGCACCTCTCTCAAATTCCTTAACTCTTTTTCTAGAGAACAACTTTCTCTTAAGAGTCTTGAACCAAAACGAAATACAAAAACAAGATAAAGATCAGTAAAGATTACACCTGTTGTGTATGATCTGATCAAGATTATAACCAATGTATTCAATCCTTCACACACTCTTCATCTCTAGAGAAAATCTTTTAAAATCTTGAAGAGAATTCTTAGAACTTGTGTTCTTTTTGAAAAACAGTTTTTTCGCTCTTTCTTTCTTCTTGAAAAAACTCAAAGATCTCTCTTGTTTAAAAAAACATTTCAAAGAGGTTTCAATTTAAAGCAGTTTAAAAGCTTTTTGAGATGAATTCAGGTGTGGTAATCGATTACTAGAATGTGATAATCGATTACTCCAGAGAGATTTTGCCTTCTCTGTTATCTCAAGCACGAAGTAATCGATTACTAGGATGTGGTAATCGATTACTCCAGAGTGTTTTGGGCTTCCCTGTTTTCTCAAACTGTTGGTAATCGATTACTGATATATGGTAATCGATTACTTCAACTTAAGAACATTTTAAACAACAGTTTTCAACTTTTCAAAATAGAAAAAGGGTTCCCAAACTACTCTAACTTGATTCTCAGAGTAGATTCAACTTCTCTGTGAAGCGAGATTGAATAAAAACCACACTCAAAGCCTATTCTAAAACAATCAATACAATTACACTCTTATTTACAATCTATCATTAAAATCAAGATTACAAGTAGATCAAAACTAAAAACAAGAGACGACTTCTTCAGCTTCAAGTACAACAGAGGACTTCAAACTGGTACCTGGACAGTGGGTGCTCAAGACACATGACGGGAGACCTGTCTATGTTCCAAGATCTCAGATCAAGTAAAGGGTCTGTATCATATGGTTTAGGGAAAGGTAAAATCTTAGGCATTGGGATTGTTTGTAAGACACCCAATCCTCTTATCCAAAATGTGTCTTATTTTAAATGTCTCAACTTCAATCTACTTAGCATAAGTCAATTTTATGACAGTGGATATGAAGTAGCTTTTAACTCAGATAAATGTATAGTCAAAAACAAAGACAAATTCATTCTATTTGTTGGGGAAAGAAGGAATAACCTTTATGAGGTTTGTCTTTGTGACCTTAGTGATCAGAATGTGACATGTTTGATTTCAGTAGATGATGAACGAGATATTTGGCACAAAAAGCTTGGACATTTAAGTCTCAAGTATATTTCGAAAATTTCTAAAAAGGATCTTGTAAAAGGTTTGCCAAAAATATCTTGGAAATCCAATCGTCTGTGTGAATCTTGTTAGCATGGGAAACAACTCAAAGCTTCTTTTAAATCAAAAAATGTTGTTTCCACGACAAGACCGCTAGAACTGTTACATATTGATCTCTTTGGATCTACTCAGACGGAAAGTCTTGGAGGAAAGAGATATGGATTTGTAATTGTGGATGATTATACTAGATTCACATGGGTATACTTCCTAGCACATAAACACGAGTCATTTAGTGTTTTTGAAATATTCTGCAAACGTGTTCAAAAAGAAAAAGGAATATGTATTACATTTGTTAGGAGCGATCATGGAACAGAATTTGAAAATTCTGAGTTCAATGCCTTTTGTTTTGAAAACGGTATCTTTCACAATTTTTCATCTCCAAGAACTCCTTAGCAAAATGGAGTTGTGGAAAGGAAAAATCGTACCTTACAAGAAATTGCTAGAACTTTGTTGCATGAAAGCTTTCTTTCAAAATATTATTGGGCAGAAGCAATTAATACTTCCTGTTATATTCAAAATAGAATATTGATAAGGCCAATATTGAATAAGACTCCATATGAACTATGGAAAGGAAGAAGACCCAACATTTCTTAATTCCATCCTTTTGGATGTGAATGTTTCATCTTAAACACTAAAGATCAACTTGGCAAATTTGATTCAAAAGTGGTGAAGGGATTCTTACTTGGATATTCCAATACGTCTAAGGCCTATAGAGTATTTAACTCTAAGACGCAAGTTGTAGAGGAATCAATTCATGTAAAATTCCAAGATAACTCAAAGGCTGATAAGGAAATATCAGACCTAGAAAATCTATTTGATAATTTGCAGATTAACCCTTCTGGTCAAAGTTCAAGTTCAAATGGTCAACCTGGGTCAGACGCAAGAACAGACACAAGAGCAGACGATAGAAGTACAGACAAACCCCCTTCGTCTGATGCTCATCAACATGATGATCAAACTCCTATAAGAACGTGAAAGTTTGTCTCAAACCACACAGAAGATCTTATCATTGGAGATAGACATCAAGGTGTTCAAACCAGATCTAAACTAAAGGAATCGTCACGATATGCTCTCGTGTCAAATATAGAGCCCAAGAATATTGAGGAAGCTCTACAAGATAATGACTGGATTTTAGCTATGGAAGAAGAGTTAAACCAGTTTACCAGAAATGATGTTTGGACTTTGGTAGAGAAACCAAAAGGCAAAAGTATCATTGGAACGAGATGGGTGTTCAGAAATAAACTTGATAAAGACGAGAAAGTGGTAAAAAACAAAGCAAGATTAGTAGCTCAAGGCTATAATCAACAAGAAGGTATAGATTTCACTGAAACTTTCGCTCCTGTAGCTAGATTAGAAGCCATAAGAATTTTACTTGCCTTTGCTGCTCATAAGAATATCATCCTATATCAAATGGACGTAAAAAGTGCTTTTCTAAATGGTTTTATTGAAGAGGAAGTATATGTAAAACAACCTCCTGGGTTTGAAAGTTCATCTCAACCTGATCATTTTTTAAGCTAAAGAAAGCACTATATGGGAGCTTGGTATGAAAGACTGAGTTCCTTTCTTCTTCAAAATGGTTTTTCAAGAGGGAAGGTTGATACTACTCTCTTCAAGAAAAGTGTTTCAAAAGACTTTATTATTGTTCAAATATATGTAGATGATATAATCTTTGGAGCAACTAACGAATCCCTGTGCAAGGATTTTTCTAGGTTAATGCAGGAAGAGTTCTAGATGAGCATGATGGGAGAACTGAAGTTTTTCCTAGGACTTCAAATCAAACAGACTAAACAAGGTATATACATTCATCAACAAAAGTATAATAAGGAACTTCTAAAGAAATTCAAAATGGAAAATGTCAAACCAATGAAAACTCCCATGCATTCGTCTGGAGCCAGTCTCAACAAAGACGAATCAGGTAAGACCGTTGATCAGACGGTATACAGAGATATGATTGGATCTCTTCTCTATCTCACTGCTAGTAGACCTGACATTATGTTTAGTGTCTGTCTATGTGCACGTTTTCAATCTGATCCTAGAGAATCACATTTACAAGCTGTTAAACGCATTTTAAGATATCTTATTGGAACCACTAATATCTCTCTCTTTTATAAGAAAAGTAGTGATTTCAATCTAAGTGGTTATTGTGATGCTGATTATGCTGGAGATAAAGTGGAGAGAAAAAGCACAAGTGGTGGATGTCAATTTCTTGGTTCATCACTAATCTCTTGGTCAAGCAAGAAGCAAAACTCCATTGCACTCTCAACCACAGAACCAGAGTATATTGCTGCGGCTGGGTGTTGCTCACAACTACTTTGGGTAAAATATCAACTTGAGGATTACTCCAGGTTTGAAACTCAAATACCAGTGTTTTGTGATAACACAAGTTCAATTAATCTCAACAAAAAACCTATTCAACATTCAAAAGCCAAACATATTGAAATTAAACTTCATTTTATAAGAGATTATGTTCAAAAAGGTATTTTCGATATATAGTTTGTTCAAACTAATTTTCAATGGGCAGATATCTTTACAAAAGCTTTAGACGAAACTCGCTTCAATTTCATTAAAGAAAATTTGGGAATTGTCTCTTTAACTGATTAAGTTTTTTTTCGTCTGAAGCATTTCATTTCGTCTGTACCTTCGTATATCTTTTCGTGTTAAGACGAAACATTGCGTCTGATCAAGTTGAATTAGTCTGAGAAAATTCAACAGATGCAAGGTTATTATTTAATTAATTTAAAGTTAAGTGTGCAGGGACAAATTAAAAGTAGCAATAAATGTGTCTGTCATTTATTGCACTATTCTAGGACTTTGAAGAGCACGCGCTGTGAATTGCAGAAGTCAAACCAATCATTAAAAGGGCAATGATAGGGACACGTCAAATCAGGGACAGTTTCAACTTCTTTCGTCTAATGAATCACAACTGTTTTTATCTTTGACTATAAATACCCTTAAAGTTCACACTTTTATTCCTTACTGCATTCACACTATCTCTGAATACTCTACTCACACAATTTCTCTCTCTTTTCAAACTTAACTATGGCCGCCAAGAATATCAAGGAAATCGAAGCAACCTTCTTTGCGCAAGGTATCTTCTTGCCTAGCAAATGGATCTCAAGAGCCACTATTGAGAGCATCTCTGACAGGGTATCAAAGATGCTGGTACACAATGGCTGGATGGATTTCACAGAGATGAGAGGGTCATGGCTGATGGAGGCCTACGCAGAATTCTAGAGTGGCGCAAAAGAATTTGATGATGGTATTGTAGGTACCATTGACAACAAGGAGTATATTATCACTATAGACTCCATTGCTGAAGCTGGGAATTGCAAAGCCGAAGGGCGTTTTTACAGCGTTGACTGGATGAGGTTAAAATCTGAGGAGCACGTAGACAAGATTCTCTACAGAAAGTTCCGCGACCCCGAAGATCCCAAGTTTCTGAGATCAGGGAATCTATATCCCACAGGAAAAGTCATCCACAACCTTCTCTACAACATCTTCACACCCAGAACAGGCTCACGAGATAATGTGAGTACTCGTGACAGATTTTGCATCTTCTACTGTCTGAGGAAAGCAAGGATGAGTCTCCCTCACATGATTCTTGACCATTGGATAAATGCGTTGAGAAACAAGAACATTCGTAGGAAGAGCAGTATCCCCTACGCCACTCTCTTCTCCAAAATCATTATTAACCAAGGCTTTGATGCCACTGGCGTTGTTTGGCATGAAGAAGGAAAGGAGGTCAAAGGAAACACCTTTGCCAAGATGCATCTGAATTCTGGCTTTCTTCATCACAATGCGAGTGAAAAACAAGTTCCTCTTTCACCCATCACCAAAGATCCTCCTCACAGAGCTCGCATCAAACGTGCTAAAACCCAAACACAAACCCAAACACAAGCCCAAACACAAGACCAAATATCCTTTTCTCTTCCACCTGTGGTCATATCTGAAGTCCCTTTCGAAGATGCTCAAAAAGAACCTCTTAGAAAGAAGAAGAGGACTATCAGAATAAAACATGTTGCGGCTAAGACGCAAGAGAAGATGATATCCCCAAAAGAAGATGAAGGGGTTATGATATTGTCTAAAGGCGTTTCGTCTGTTAAAATCCTTTCAGACGAAGAAAAGCAGAAGAAAGCAGCCTAAGAAAAAGCAAGAGCTAGAGAGGTTGCTCTTTAAAAAGCTGCCAAAGGCAAAGAGAAAATGAAGCAGAAGCTCGCGTCTGTGGTTGTTGGAGAAACAGATGAAGCAAAACAACTAAAAGAGGCTATGAGGGTCTCTATGCTGCTTCAAGCTGAAAGAGAAAGAATCTTTCTCGAAAGCGTTAAGGGCATTGGATCGTCTGAAGTTGCATCTGCTCCAGCAACTTCAGAAGGCATGAACAGTGAAGAAACTGCCCAGATCCAGAAGGACAATGCTCAGTTGGCAGAGGAATTGGAGACTATGCTTAATGACGAAGCTTCAACTATGGACATTTCTGCATCAACACTTCAAGAAGAACATAGGATAAATGTTTCTGATCCTATTGTTGCGTCTCCTCTCAACGCTGCCTTTGATCAGACGATACCTGCTACGTCTGAAGAAGCATCCCACCAACAGAGGATGGAGATTCCGTCTGAAGTAATAATTATTGAGGACATATGTTCTTTGTCTAATGAAGAACATGTTGATATAATAAAGGTGGATGCATCATGGGTGAGATCTCATGCTGAAGTCATTAATTTAGAAGATCTTCCACCCAAGCACAAGACTGACTATTCGTTCCTCAACGAATTAATCATGAGAAGATTTACTGAAAACTCTTGTGCTGAAAGACCAGTCAAGCCTGACTAGATTCTTGGAGACAAAATTGAAAATATCTCCAATGATGGTGAACCGTCTGAGTCTGCTAAAGATGGTTACTTGGCTGACGATGAAGACTGCTTTATAAAGGACACTCCATACATTGAGTTGAAGAATCCCTATCGGTACAGAGGTAAAAAGGGATTTCAACTTGGGAGATTTGTCAACCCCATCGTTTATCACAAACCCCTAAAGCCATTAGACTTCAAAGAAGATTTCATCTATACTCCTGAAGAGCAACGCGAATGGCTAAAGCGTCTGCCTTGGGATAAACTGGCCTCTTTAGACATCAAGGGTTTAGAAGGAATAAACATGTACAAGGATCATCTAGCTGAGTCGGTGATTGAAGGACCAGCTCTTGGCTATGAACCCCACATTCCTTTCAGAAAAAATATCAAGTGGAAGGTTCAGCATGAAATCAATGCATCTGCATTTCACCACTGCAGATATGGAGATCTCAGCTCCACCATCTATGAGCCAAAAGATTGCTCTCACTGGCATCTGGACGCTATTGATTGTCATGATCCTGTACCCTTCACAATTCCAATGAACCAAACAGAGTATGTAGGTCTAGGACATACTCTTGGAATTGTTCTTCCTTGGACAAGACCACATTGTTCAGAAATCTGCCCACGCTACTCCATCCTCCTCAAGGAATACGAAGACCCCAAAGAGTTTGCTCATGCTCTTCCTGAAGATTACAATATGGCATTCAGACTGATGGCCAATGCTTATAGAAGGGAAGAAAAAGCTAGATCAACTTCCTTCTATCACATTGAAAGGAGAGCAAAGAAGGAGATGAGAGACTGTCCATTCATGGTGGGATCTCAATTTTCTTCTCTCATTTCAGAAGAAACCAAGTTCTCAATCGTCTTAGACCGAAAACGACCTTGCTTGGTCAAGTTTTTGGCTAAAGGAAAAGAGAAGAAGACTTTGTCTGTCTCCAAGACCTTCAAGTTTGCAAGGCACATCCCCAAGAGACTTCTGTCTGCTGCATACTCGCATCTCAAATCTCTTCAAACCAATGGCTCAAGACCTATCAATCCTAAGGTTCTAAGGATGATAGAAGATCATGAAGTCACCTCTGCTTTCTGTTCTGGAACTTCATTTGATGAAGATTCCACAATCTGTGGCAAGGTGTATCCTGGAGAAGCTTTTGCTTATACACATCCATCACAAGAACATCCAGATCTTGAGCTCTTTGTACCCAGAAAAGTGTTTACTTGGCAATGGGAAAGAGACTTCACTACGTATCTCACTCTTCCACTTTTCGCTCTACGTCTGAAGAGGACTCCAACTATGCTCATTGTAGATGACTCTGTACCATTAGTTGAAGAACCTCAAACTCCTGTTTTTGAGCCTTTAACTGTGGTCATCAAAGAAGAAGAGTCTGATCCAATCGTGGAAGAGCCTCAATCATCGCTTGTGGAGATTGCTGATACGATGAAGGTTACGGTTATTGAGGATGGCGCAAGGGACGCTGATGAGTATCATACTCTAAAGCGTAAATATGATGCCTTAGAAGAGAATTGTGAGCATCTGAAGCAAAAGAACAAAGAGCTTGAGGATAATCAATCTTCTCTTACATCTGAGATGCAGCAACTGAAGGAGATTGTTATGAGCTTTGTTCAAAAGAAGCCTGAGCCTTCTTCTTGATTATGCTTTTGATGATTCTCAGCCCAAGGGGGAGAATATCTTAGAAAGGAAGAAGCTGTTATGCTTAGGGGAGTCCTTCGTCTGAGGGGGAGTTAGAGACAAGCATCGTCTGAGGGTCTGAGGCGGAGTTAAATTTTTTTTTCTTTGCTATGTTGTATTGATTCTTTATTTATTTGTATAGCATATACATGTAATTTTTTTTAGAACTTTGGTTTTCTGTATACCTTGTAACATTGTATATGGTTTACATCACATTGATGTAACAATTCTTATAAAGAGGTATTGTTTCAGAAAACATCGTCTTGATGTAAATCTGACTTGTGCTTAACCTGTGATTACTAACTTTGTCTTATGCAGAAGTCTACTTGAGAAAGTTATCAGTATGGTCTGTAATCATCAAAAGGGGGAGATTGTTAGATCAAGATGATTAACATATTTAAAGTTTTGATTTCTACAAGACAGACGAAACTTTCTTAGACGGAACATCAGCAAGCAAGTCAGACGAAACAAGCACAAACGGAAGATGACCCCTCAAAATTGAAGTCATTCGTCTGTCTCAAGTCAAAGTTATCAGACGATAGGATAAGACAAAATCTCTTAGACTGGAGAAGTGTATCGTCTGTCCAAGAAGTGAAGCAAAGTATGAGTCACTCGTGCCAAGATTTCAAATCTTAAGAAGTACTCTTTAGAAGCATCCAAGATCAGTATGGGGATTCGTGCTTACACATGCAACTCGAAAAGGTCTTAACCTTTTTGTCAAAGTCTCTGTACATGTCAGAAAGAGTATGCGCACGCTATCTAAATCCGCTGCACACACCATCAATCACTCAAGTACTATCTGACATCTTTTGGAAGCTCTCGAGAAAAATATTCAACGGCATTCTTCTGTTTCTAACAGATATCTGAAGACGTTGCCTATTTAAAGACTTCACTCCTTCAGAGTTTAGTTGGCGAACACGCTTCTAGTATTCAATCCTCTGTGATTTCGCTCACTATACCTGTTGTACTTCATTGTAAAACCCTCTCTGCGAAGAGGAATCTTTCTTGCTTAAAACAACTTATTCAAATCCACTTGTGTGGTGTTTTAGCCTGAGGAGGCTAGTTGTTCAAAGAATACCTTTGTTGTTTAGCCTGCGAAGGCCGTGTTCAAAGAATATCGTGTTATAGCCAGAAGTGGCTGGGCGCAAATAATATTTGTAACCCTTTCACGGTTGGTAGTGAAAACTCAGTTGTTACTGGGTAACTGGACGTAGTCTTATATAGACGAACCAGTATAAAAAATACTTGTGTATTTATTTCTCTAAGTTTTTCAACTAACAGGGATAATTAAACTATAACGTCTATCCTTTAAAAACAATCCTTGAAAATTAAAATTATTTCGTCTGAACATATTTAAACTCACAGACGAAAGGGAAATTTTTTTTTAAAACACAATTCAACCCCCCTTCTTGTGTTCTATCTTTTACAGATGAGTAGCTTGTGGATGCCCAAGGAAATGAAAACTTGGATAAAGAAAAAGATTTTGAAGATGCTTAAACTAAAGATGAGGAAGCTAGTCGTGTTGGTGGTCGTATTGGAGAGGAGAAAGATGATTTGATAATTTTAGATTTTGACAACGAAGAAGTTGAAGAGAATGAAGATGGACGATGATGAGAATGACTATTTTGATCAAAATTTAATTAATTTGTTTGATTAAATTAGTTAATCAATTATTTGACTTATCTTTAATGAGTAATATGCCTTAGTTATTATTTATTGTGTTCTTTTTTTTAATTTATGTCATTCAATATGCATAAATATGTTTATGTGTATTTTTAATTTTTAAGCAAAATCTTACGATTTTATGATTTCACGTGTTATAATTTTGAAGCATCTCCTGATTTGTTTAAATTTTAACACGAGTCTATATATATACATAATACCTCTAATGGAAGATATTTTTTAGGTGATGAGCAAAGCAAATCCATGAGAGTTTCGACACAAAACGGATAATATCTTACCAATGTGAAGATCCATGTATAAACTCTCCCTAATGTTTTAACAAGGGGTATCAAAGTCATTGGTTCAACTTAGCTACATGTTTGTAAGTGCAATGGTAGTCCTTTTGAGTGTTATATGATGGTCCTTTTTCTAGAAGACTGTGTTGAACTGTAACCAAAGTCACTCATCAAGAAAAAAAGGGATGGAACATAGATTTATATACACAGAATACCTCTGTTGAAAGAGACCTTTGTAAAAGAAAAAACACAAGACAGGGGTTGAATTGTGTTAATTAAAAAATTTCCTTTTCAAGCAGAGGTACAAGATTAATTTTTCTTTTAAAGCCAACAGACGGAAAAAGGTTTCAATTAAAAGATTTATGTTAAAGATGGTGCCTTAAAAAGATTATAAGCACCCCGATTAGTTAGATAGAGAATAAGTAGATAAGAAGCAAAATTTTATACTACTAAGATTTCACCAGTGAAACAATTATTACAAGTATTCTTTGATCCCAGTCACTTCTGGGTAAAGAAAGGTATTCTTTGGACTTAGTCTCTACAGGTTAAAACAACTAGTATTCTTTGGACATAACCTCCACAGGCTAAGCACTACTACTGTGGATTTGAAAGGAGTTTGGAAAAGAGTTTGAGTTGTAGCCTATTCGCAGAGATGGGTATTACAATAAGAATTTCAAGTTTAGAAGATTTCAAAGCAAAACTCATATGGTAGGCTTTTAGCGTAAGTTTCGCCAATTTTGGATTGTTGAAGATGAAGTCCTTTTATAGATGAGATCTTGAAGTATTTGTTAGACAAAATGGATTTGAAAGTTGTCATTTTCTTGATTCATCAGAGGTTGTAGCGTTCAGAGCATTCATGATTTTCACAACAGAAGTCAGCACTTATCAAGGATCTCTGATTCGTTCAAATTAAACACCAAAATGTAGTGTTTACTTTCGTATTGTAGACCCTTGTGTCAGATAAAGGTTTCCACCTTTAGAATCTTCTAAGTAACATAAATATTTGTTAACTTGGCGCAAATTTTTCTGAAGTTTAAAAAGGACTTAACTTAGGTCAAAGACGATAAAGTAAAGAATAGTAACTAATATCCATCTTATTCTGATGACAACGCCTCTGACTGATTTAACTTTCAACATAAGCTTGCGTCTATTAATCTGTTATTTCTTTTTTTGAAGTTTCCGTCTATAATTCATCTTCTCAATCTACAACTCATCTTCTTATTTTTTGATGTGTGCATCTGTACTTCTAGAACTTCTTTAATTATTTTCATTTGAGACTATTTTGTCTAATGTTCATTTGAAACTTATTTTGTCTAATCTTCATTTGAAACTTATTCCATGTGTACTGTAATCATCAAAACTCTTATAAACTTAATAACCTTCTAAATGATGACCAAGTAAATTAAAGAGAAATAATATCTTATCAATTTACATATTTATATATTAACCTTCTCATGATATTTCAATAATTAATTGATAAAATATATACATAATATATTCAAAATTAAATATTTCGAAAGTTAATTATTTATCTATACCGTGATAAGAAATTATTAATATCTTAAAAAACTTAATTTTAATAATGTAATGTTACATTATTTAATAAATTTATTATTATTATTATTAAATAAAATGTTATAAAATTTACATAAGTATATATATATATATATATATTAAATGTTAATGTAATAAAATTGTTGATTATTATGTGTTTAGATATAAATATCTTGAAATATATGAATGATTATAAATGTTAATGCATGATTTTATTCTTAAAAACTTAAAAAAAAAACATAATTTTGAAATAAAACTCACATTAAATTGAAAGCAACATTTGTTGTTTTTCCGTTACACACTTTTGATAAAAATATAATTAGAAAACATTTTATTCTTATATATGAATCTTTTAAATATTATACTGTAAAACGCATACTCCCATTACTATATTGAATAAAAAGTAGAATACTCTTAATACTAATTTCACATTCGAAAGTAAATTTTATTTTATATCAAAGCCATTACAATATACAAAGTTGATTAAAATTCTAATTTATGAACTGTGATCTTAAACAAACATTCAGTTGGTCAACCTTAAGAAAAAGAAATACTTTCGAAAAGTTTTATTTATATCACAAGATCGAAACCACACTGATAAAAGTTAAAATAATTGCTTTCTCTAGTGTCCTATTGTCATAAAAATCCTGTGATGTGCCAAGTCACACTTTCGTTCCCAATTTTCTCATGCTATTTTCTTATTATCTTAAATCAAATCCGTTTATATAACAATTTTCCTTCTTATATTTATTAGATTTCTTTAAAACGTTTTCAATAAAAATAACTAGGAAAACCTATCATCCAGCAAATGAACAAGAGAAATGATCTTGTTGAAAATTAAACTAATATATTTTCTAAAATATATTAAAATATAAATTTATTATTGTTTAATTTCCTGAATAAAAATTAATTATAAGTCGAATCACATCTTAAATTATAAAACAGTGTAATAATTAGTTTGGTTAACCTATTTTATATCTAAAGAATTATCAATTATTTTGCATTATGTACATAAAAAAACAAATATATATTAAAATTTCCTATACTACCAGATAAATTCGTATTCGAAATAAGACGATCATACTTGGAAAATTGATCAGAACCATAAAATTCTAATTATAACTATTGAAAAAATTGCATGTGTAATGAGAAAGTTACATAACTAGAATATCGCCTAAATTTTTCCTCAAATTAAATTAAAAAATAAAATATTTAAAAAATATAAAATAAATTACATATTCTTGAACATGCTTAAGTGTAAAAATTTTATACTTTTTAAACATAATATTTGGATAACAGAATCAACCGCCACTACCTTTTGGTTTCGCTTTCTCCTCCCAAACCATTTAATCTTTTTCTCCCCCAAATCATATGCATTCTCAACAGACCACCCTTAGTTTTCCCAACAAAACCATATACTATTAATGTAAGGATCATTTCTTATTTATTTATTTATTGTTAAGCAAGGGTCAATTTCTTTATGGGATTAAGGAACAATTTCTTCTGTTGAAAAAATTAAGGAGCAATTTTGTTTCAAATGATAAAGAAAATATAGTTATAAAATTGAAATCACATGGTTGTTAAATTAACAATGCTGATGTTGATAAGGATTAAGTAACCTTCACATGCATGAACGTGCTTAGCATGGGGACGGTTGCTCGTTGGTGGTATATGATTAATTCGATGCCGTGAGTGCCACAAAATTAAAAATGGATAACTCCAACCATTAAAAAATACAAAAACTGCTTTTGTGTACTGTACTCTGTTAGACCATAGTCTATCATTTATCATAAATTTATTAATTTTTATATTTTTTTAAAATTACATGAATGGTGATATTTGATTCATTGATATTTTTATGTTAGAAAGAATACAATTGGACTATTCTGCAATTATATCTCAAAAAAAATAGAGAGCAGAAGACATGCAACAAGGCGTTTATACCTTAAAGGAATATTTTAGAAAACTTTAATATTATATATATATATATTAATAAAACAAATAGACTCTTTATATATGTATATAAAAATATATATAAAGAGTCTATTTGTTTTATTAATATATATATATATATATATATATATTTCTAAAATAATTTTTTCGCTATGATAATTTAAGTGAAACAAGTGTATTAAGCTTTGTGTATTGAAAGAAGAAGCGGAGTGATGATTAGTTGGTTTTAAATTCATACTTAGTAATAAATTTGTTGATTAACTAAGCAAGGGATAAAGGTGATTTGTCTTGTCATGCAAAACATTTAAAAAATATATAAAATTAATGGTTAGTATGCTAACCTAGTTGATTTAAATTTTAGAAATCACAATAAATTAATAAGTAAATCTCTATAAGATATTGCTTTTTCCACAGGAAAATATAAAACAATAAACTATTCTAAATGAATTAGAATTAGCCGAACTAAAAATGTCTTACATAATTGGTGGTCAATGTCTTTTATAAAAAAGGTAAAATTTATAAGTAACAATTCAATATTCATAAGGTGAAGTTCACATGTTAGAATATCTAATTAATATTGAAGAACATAAATATTAGAAAAACATATTACAAGGATATAACTTATTTATATATTTAAGTCTAATATAAGTAGTTGCAAAACTAAATTACATATTATGGATCAATACATCCATAATTATGCTATTAAGAAATATAAGATCAAAATAGTTTAATAACAACATCCATCCGACATTTTCTAATTATCATCCAAATATTTTAATAAAATAAAATAAATACAATAATAATTCAATAAAATTATATATTAAATCTTAAGATGACATTTTAGACAAGAAAAATAATATATAAAACTTATTGTAAGGTGACCTAAATTAATTATAATTTTAAGGCCTTAATATCATCGTCTAAAATTGAAACCATATCTATAGAAGCAACTTCGTAAAAATCTTAAATATAATTACTAACATTTCAATCATCAGAATTTAAATATTTTATATTTGATAATTGTGTTGTGTTATGAAATGTAATCTCTTGTTAAATCAATTAACTGAGTATGTAAAATTTAATTTATGATTTTTAAATTGTAAATTTAATTCTAACAAATTGATTGAATTTTTTTTCCTACGCTAGAAAATTAATTTAATATTTAATTTAAATAATTATAATGTAAATTATAATTATTTAAATTAGGAACATTTTAATATTCTTTTAGTATTTAATTAAAGGACCTTTAATTAAAAAATTAAACTCTGAATTAAATCCTTAGGCACTTAAATTGGTTTCATTTTATTTCTTATCAAATTAAAAGAGTAAAATGACTTTTTTTTTTGCCCTTAACAGCAAAACCAAGTGCAGTTTCTCTTGTAGCAAGTTGTACCTTCTTCCTCCTTCCATGCAACCATTCTCCTATTTACTTCTTCGCAAAAACCAAAGTGAGCTAGAAAGTGTGAGGGTGAGAGTATTGAACTATATGAGCCAAGATTAAGAGCTTGAGCACTCATTATTGTCTTCATCATTGGAAGCTTGGGAAAGAACATTATTGCGAGATTAAGAGGTAAAGGTGGTTTCTCTTCATTTTCATATCTTTCCTGAGTGATCATGCATGTGTTTGGCTTTTGAACTCATGCATATGTGTGGGTGTATGGGTTTCAGTTAGCCAAGATATGTGTGAGACTTTTTAGATACCAAGGGTTGATGAGTTCTTATACAAATTGTGTTTTGAGGTGATAATGGATATGAGAAAACTCTCATTTTAAAAGATATGAACTCTAGAGATAAAAAAAAAGGGTTGCTTAAGAGGAAGTTCTTTAAAATGAGAGTGGGGAAATAAAAGGAGTGAGAATCTCTTGGTATTTGAAAAGAAATTATGAAATCATGCTTAATTTGCCCTTAGGTAGTTGATGTTTTCGTTTAGCATGTTTTGAGTTGTATGTATTGGCATGGGTTTGATGTTGGTGTAAATGATTTTGTGTTTCGGAAGTGTTTTCTAAGTTGAAATGTTGTATGTGACTATGTTATATTGCTTATTGATACAAGCTTGCTTTCATAAACTTCATGAGGATTTTTCTAGACTCAATATCTCTATATTTCATTTAGTAGTTTCTATATTTAGTTGTATGTCACTTTTGAATCTTATTGCTTCTAGATTGTTTTGGGATACATTGTTTAATTTATATATTGGCTTTACAAGAGAGTTTTAATGCCATATTTAATTTTGAGGAGCTTGAAATTTCAATACTATTTTTATTTTCTTTTCTAGTTAATTATTTTGTCATAGATTCTAATACAATGTTAGAATAATTTAATTGTTCATGCATCCTTTTGACAATCCTTTTATATATTGATTTCTTTTTAGTGCTAATATCCTTAAAGGGGCTGATTCTATCTCTAAATCTTTTACTTAAAATTTTATTCCTTCTAAATGAGGATATTCATCTTCTATTATTTTATTGCTTAATGTTTTCATGGTATTGATCTTATTGTTAATGTTAGATCAAGATGATTAACACATCTAAGATTTTAATTTTTACAAGACAGACGAAACTTTCTCAGACGGAACATCAGCAAGCAAGTCAGACGGAACAAGCACAGACGAAAGATGACTCCTCAGACTGAAGTCATTCGTCTGTCTCAAGTCAAAGTCATCAGACGATAGGATAAGACGAAACCTCTTAAAGACTGAAGAAGTATATCGTCTGTCCAAGAAGTGAAGCAAAGTTTGAGTCACTCGCGCCAAGATTTTAAATCTTTAGAAGTACTCATTAGAAGCATCCAAGATCAGTATAGGGATTCGTGCTTGCACTTGCAACTCAAAAAGGTCTTCACCTTTTTGTCAAAGTCTCTGTACAAGTCAGAAAAGGTACTGCGCACACAATCTAAATCCGCTGCACACGCCATCAATCAATCAAGTACTATCTGACACCTTTTGGAAAGCTCTCAAGAAAATCTTCAACGGCATTGTCATGTGTCTAACGGTTATCTGAAGATGGTGCCTATTTAAAGACTTCGCTTCATCAGAATTTAGTTGGCGAAAACGCTTCTCTTATTCTATCTTCTGAGATTTCGCTCAATACTTCTGATTGTACTTCATTGTAAAACCCTATCTGCGAAGAGGAACCTTTCTGTTTTTAAAACATCTTTTTAAAATCCACTTGTGTGGTAGTTTAGCCTGAAGAGGCTGGTTGTTCAAAGAATACCTCTGTTGTTTAGCCTGCGAAGGCTGTGTTCAAAGAATATCTTGTTATAGCTAGAAGTGGCTGTGCAAATAATACTTGTAAACCATTTCACGGTTGGTAGTGAAAACTCAGTTGTTGTTGGGTAACTAGACGTAGTCTTGTATAGACGAACCAGTATAAAAATAGTTGTGTATTTATCTTCTTATTTGTTTGACTAACGGGGATAATCAAGCTATAACGTCTCTTACTTAAAAACAATCCTTGAAGATTAAGTAATACTTCGTCTGACCATATTTAAACCCACAGAAGAAAGAAGAAAATTTTTATTTATAACACAATTCAACCCCCTTTCTTGTGTTCTATCTTTTACAGTTAAAGGGCGTAATTCTCTTGTTTCATTTCATGGATACTCTAAGTTATTTCTATCACAATAATAACAACCAATCAAAGAAATATATATTAATTTCATTTTATTCTAGTTCTTGATAAAACATTTCTTTAAGTAATTTTGTTTCATATTCTAAAAATTTTGAAAATTTCATATTCTAGTTTTCAAGCGAGAGGCTCATTCAAGTGAGAGCTTCTAACACAAACGAGAAAACAACTTTACGAGGAAAATAGGATCTCTTGCTCTAGTAAGAAGGACACCACAAAGTTTCTAAATAAACGTATAAAAGGTGAAATTTTGGAGATTTTGTAAAACTATTACCTACAACAAAGCCTTTGCTATTTTTTCACCCAAACACATTTCTTTTACCCCTTTCTTCTTAAATCTTCTCCCATCTTACTATTCTTGTAATTTATCTAAACTTTTTACCTCTTTTTAGCTTTTAATCGGTTAATAATGAGCTAAATCTCATTTTAAAGGTTGTAGTGGAGATTGTCTCTTTGTAAAATTAATAACATATTTGTGATCCTAGTCACGTCCTGATCATAAATATGTAGTTAGATTTTAAAAGAGATGTCATTTTGAGTTCCTATTTCTTTCTACAACCATATTTTGGGTACTTAGCTTAAATTATGGATTTTGATTAAAGTTGTCTCTTTGTGAAACAAGTTATATTTTTGTAAACTTGGCTACGCCCTAATCATAGATATATAATTAGTTTTTGAAAATGACTTATTTATGAATATATATATATATATATATATATATATATATATATATATTTATTGCATTTTCATTGATGGGATGTGATGAATAATTGTTTTAGTTGAAAATTATTGAAATATAGAATGAAATATTTGAACGTGGATCGTTTAGTTGAGTTGGTTTGGATATTAACAAGTTTTATTTTGGGAATTATCCAAATTATAGAGGAAACTCTACCTAAATCTTGTGAAATCTTTTGAAAATGAGAAATTAGATTATGAAAAGTTATTGAAAAGCTTAGGGGCATGTTTTCTTTGTAATATGGATTGTTCAAGTACGATGGTTTGTATCTGTTTATGAGTGTTATTGTTATTATTGAATACAAATGTATGGTTTTAGTATTTATGAGTGTTATTGTTACTATTGAATACAAATGTATGGTTTTAGTATTGTTGGGACATGTCCCGATAGTCATTAAAGTCTAGATAATTTCCATGAAAGAAACATTTTATATGAAGTGTTATAGTAATTGGCACGTAAGTGCTATAGGTGAATATTTTTCATTAAGAAAATATTCATACGAAGGGCATGAGATACATGTCTAGAGTCATATATCCTTCTAGATATAATTAAAAGTAGGCATGTAAGTTTGACATATGCGCATGTCTAACCAGTGCTAGAATTTTGAGTGGGACTAAAGGTGGGCCTAGGAATAGGTAGACAAATGAATTCCAAAAAAAAGACAAGGTAATCTAGAACTTTGTGTCACAGTATAGTCAACATCCATGTATATTTATCCTAACAAAATCACTCTACATATTTTGTAAGACTAGTTATGAGCTTCCCTTATGGTTGGATGAGAAAGCTATGTTAAAGAATGTCTTGTGCTAATTGCTCATAATTGGCGAAAATCTCCACGAATTTGTTTGTCAAAATGGTGTGAGTCTTCTATTTAGTTGGTATACTTAGTGTCTATCAAAGTTGTTTGAGTTAAGAATGTGATGAATGAAATAAATATGTGGAGTGATATGTATTTGCCTAATATAAGCTCACATTTACATTTGTTTGTACGTGTTGTTCGTACTTGTGACGATCTCAAATTACTTGTTCGTACATGTGGCTATCTCAAATTAAAGAATGTCTAAATTCATGATAAATCTAAATATCTTAATAATAGTAAAAATAGATGTGGTGAAATAAATAAGTCATTTCAACTTTCATGTCTAAATTAGGAGTATTTAAGTCATTTTATTATTCATTGTATATTACATAAATAAATTTTATTATTAATATTTTATATTCTTATATCTATAAATTGTTGTTTCAGATTTTAATTAAATTGTTTCAACATTTAAGTTTAAGAATATATCTAAATTATTCCTAATGTCCTAAAAAAATTATTTATCCTTTCTACGTATATTAAAAAACTAAAATATTTAATGAATTATTTTTATATTTATAAATTATTATTTTAACTTTTTTAATATTTTTTTAAGAAAATATAAGTGCAAAAACATAAATGTAATAAAGATAATGGATCTAACGAGACTAGGAAATCATGTTTACTTTATATGATTGGATATGTATGTAGTATATATAATTACATGTGAAACTACTTGGATGTATGATGATGTTAATCGTTAAGCTTAATCTTTCTTCTTAAAGGTTTTGCATGTTAGGTGAGTTTGGAAGGCTAATGCATGCGTGTACCATAACTTAGCGCGCCAGGTAAGTGTAGAAAATTCCATGGAAAATGCTGGAGTTGACACTTAGTGCTAGCTATCTCAATCTCAATGTTAGGTGAAGTAGTGTTGAGGCAAGTTTTGCACTAAGCTTAACGTGGGTATTTCTGGAGGCAGTTTTCACCACCTTTGGCATTGAGTTAGGCTAGCCTAAGGCAAATCTATAAATAAGCTAGTTAGGCTAGCCTAAGGCAAATCTAATTCCTCATTTTTTACATTTCGAAACTCTAGTTAAGCTCTTGTCATTTCTCGACCTAAACACCTCCATTTATCTCCTTTCTTCTCGGATACTTGACTTGTTTCCACTATCTAGTAAGTTCTTAACGTCTTCTTCAAATTTAACCGGTTAAACTTGATTAAAATGTCTTTTTTCATAAAAAGGGTTGTAGGGGAAGTTTTTCATGATCCTAGACTCGCCTAGATCGTGAATATATGATTTGATTGTAAAACGAAAACTTTTTTAAATCTTTCTTCTTCCCTTAAGTTTGTTTTATTTTAAAGAACTCTTGAGCTCATTTTAATTCCTTTTGAGCTTTGAACTTAAATTCTTAATCGATTAGTTGACTTACTCTTTATTTTGTTTGTTTTGAATAGATTGGAATTTTGAATGGAGTAACTTTTGGAAACGACATACTTTAACTCAACCGCTAGGTTAGAAATACCTTATTAACTTTCTTTTTACCTTCTCTCTAGGTAAATACAATTTTTTCCTAGTAAACTCTTGATTGAACTACTTAAGAATGAAATTTATGTTGTATGTGATTTTTCAAAACCAAAATAAGATTATTATAATGTATTTAAATTGATGGAATGTATTTGAATTTATTAAAAGGTTGGATCTTGGACTAAAATTGTATTCTGAATATTCTGGATGAATTGTGGATTGTCTAAACATTTTTTATAATTTTTATAAAGGAGACTCTACCTTCATAACAGAGAAATTTTCATTGAGTTGTAGTTTATAACTAAAGTAACTAAATTTCTCCTATAACTTGACTACATAATCTATATCAATGAGCATTAAGGATTAATATTTAATAGATAAATGTTAAATCTTAATGTATCTTAGGAATATATGTATGGGAATTTCACTCACAGGCCATGATTGTTGTGATGTGATGTCACTAGAAAAGAAACTTCAGTGTTAGGATAAACTCTCAATGGAAAGAGTCATTCCTTGTGATGGAAATAACTAATTATTTGTGATGAGGAAGAGAGTAAACAATAACCTGTGAACCCCAGTCCATAAAGTTATAGACAATTCAAGTTTAACATGCTCATGAGCTACTTTCATGTGTAAAAAGTAGAGATCCTAAGAAAGAAGTTGAAGCTGAACACTAGAGGTTATGTGTGTCCTTCTAAGAAGGGTTATGTGTGTGTTCCTAATGATGTTGCGCGATAGTACTCCATTATTACCTTAATGTCTCGCCGAATGACTCAATAGTGATGATGAAAATAATCTTAGTGAGAGAGTGTTTGTGGATTCAACTTCTAGAGTTATGATGACTATATAGTAACACCTAATGAAACGTCCTTGTGTAGAAAAAGTCATTGAATGAATAGTCAGGTGTGGCAATGGAGCCTTAATCTAACTTAGTTAGCTTCAACTAATCATGAGACATTATCTAGTTAGTGAAAGCTCATGTTGTATCCTGGTGAGTGTATTTCCAACTCGTCATCATGAACTTAAAATGATATAAGATTATGAGTGATGAAAACTTAAAGTAACAACTAACAAGTAAGATGAATGGATTATTAAAAGTGTATTGATACCAGAAAGTAGTATTTTGTACTTTGCTATTCTATATCAAAGAATATTATAATTCACAAAGAGAACAAAAAGTAAAGAAGACTATTTAAGATTTTTAAATACATACAAAATGGAAAAATAAAAAGATTTTCTGATGTTTCAAAATTCCCTTGTATTTCAAAACATGATCATACGTAACAAAGAGAAATAAGATGCTTTTACTCCATTTATTTTAAATAAAGATGCTTTTGCTTCTTAGAAACATTTTTTCACCCTAGGTAAGTCACGTTGAAGTATACCAAGTACTTATTTTTATATAAATATTTTTGTCTGAAACTCTTAATTTAATACTGGTTTTATCATAACAAATAAACAAAGCATAAAAAAAAGTTATGAATAATTTGTGTATACTTAATACTGGTTATGAAAAGTGTACATAAATCATATAAAGATAAACAAATTTTGCAAAACTCTTTAAACTTTTCCGTGAAAGTAGTATTCAAGTACTTGGATAGAACCAACCAATTGAAGCAAATAATTGAAGGAAGTTCACTAGTGCAATCTTATCTGTCCAAAACCTTTGGACAGATTGAATATGGTGTCAATTAATTAATTATTGCCAAAATACACGACAAGAATATGAATACAAGAGGTGTGGTGTAATAGGCACCACAGCTATTGGTCAAAGGAAAAAAAAAAAAGATAAAACAGAAGGGTCACCATAAGTATAACTGCTCGTATATCTCACAAAAATGTTGTACCACTGCTTCATACATCAACACTTCAGGTCCTACCTGATAAAAGACTCTGGCATTATTGCCAGGTTTGCACGTGCGAACTTGCAGTGGCCCCACGTGCAGCTTTTGGCTAGGAACGTACTGTCTTATGAAATAAATGCCCATATCTTAATTTTGCCATGGACCCCCTAAAAACATATATTATATAATCGAATCTTGCTGAACCAAAATGTTTGGGTTAACCAGATACATCACTTCATTTAGTTGAAAGAGTTTCATCATAACTCAACCTTTTAGAGACATAAACAATGTTTTCAGCATTTATGAAACCTTTGATTTATTCTGCATTTTTTTAGGAAAGACCACGCAAATTTTCCTTAGAAAACAAGTTGAATAAAACTATTATGAGCAACAAAACATATACTCTATATATTTAATGTAATTGCCTGTATACTCATTCAATCAAACTTGAGATTACTAGTTAAATTAGAATAACGTCATATTGTTTATCTATGTGCTTGATGGTTCTTATTGTAAATTTATACTAGCTTTTATACCCCACTTTTTTTAATTGACAAAATGAAGCTCTTTTAATTTGCCACTTAATATGAACAAAGTTGAAGAAGAAACACATAACTAAGCTATTATACATTGAAATCGAAATAGAACTTTACTAAATAGATGTACCGATCAAGATTGTTCTAATAAATTTTCTAAATATAAATTTACTAAGTATCTTCCTGTGGACAAAACATCAAGCCGCTTTTCACTGGGTTCGTATTTTCCCTTCCGAAGCTGATAGCGATGTGTTACAGCTGAAATAGTATAGGCTTGTCCTTCTATTGTTACGCTCTCCCCACATTGCAAGTTCTGCTTTGATAAATAAATTAAAAAAAATTAGAATAAGAAAAAAAATAACATTATGCAAATGCCTCAACTGAAATTGGCACGTTTCATTTTCCATTTTCACAAAGTTATGTTGGATCATATCACCCAAAAAGAAAATAAAAGAAAGGGTAAAGGTAAGTTGGATAATGGTATGCATAATTGAATCAATTGGGCTTAAATTGAGAACATGACATGTGATCAATAATGTATTTTTAAACTATGAAAAAGAAAGATCTTGTCAAACGGGGCATAAAGATTTCTGCTTTCAGAATCTACTACTAATTATCTGCCTTCAGAATCAGAACCATAAAGGGGTGGTGGAACAATCACAGCTAGTTAACCAAACAGCTTGCTTCAATTCTTCATCTCATATGGTCCCATTTGCCATCTCATATAATGTTTTGCCATTAAAAGTTTGAGAAGCAATAGATCTAAGATAGGCAATCACAACTACAATCCTCATACTTCAAATTTAATACTCTACATTTTCATCTTCCTTTTACTTTCTTTTGTTTAGAGAACCAACATGTGAGTTGTCTTCAATTATATATTCCTACCTGCCTCTTAGAAATTATAGTATCTGCATCCATAGGTTTTCTGTAGCATGAGATATACATATACTAGACCTATATGATAGACAACTTTATTCTTCCAATCTGCAAAGGTTAATTTTAGAAAAGCAAGTCAAGAGTTTGCAATACTCCTTCTAAAGCATCCTTTCATAGGGACATATATCCACCAAAGCACTAAAAGTCAGTCCCCCCCTTTGAGAGAAGCAAATTCTGATCCAATGAGCAGCACAAGGGCTGACCAAAGAAGCCAAACACGTTAATGGTTTCCACATTTCATTGAATAGTTTCCATCACAATAATGTTTACTTGGACGCATAATTGTTTCAGAAAGAGAAAGGAGACTTGCACTAAGGCTCTATATTACAATAGCAGTGTTTCTTTTAAAGTAGCTTTTCAAATGTATCCTTGAAAATAGAAATATTCCCTGAGATTGAGAGATGTGAATGGCATTACAATAAGCATGCCAATGGTTCACCATAAGAAGTAAATATATTGAACGTTTTTCCTCTTAAATGATCAGTTTCTGTCACTAATCAGTGCTTCGATAAGTTGAAATTATTTCAGTAAGAGAAGGGAATAGAACTTGAAGTTAGCTTCTAATTGCAACTTGTCTAAATCTCAATCTTCATGGGCGAGAATGGGAATCCTTGGATGTGATTATATGGAAGTTTTTCAATTATAAAATCCTACTGTTAAGATTTTTCTAAAACAAGAATGCCAAGTTTTATTAAGTTCACAAGTACATATGGAGAACAACGGCAATGGAACTAGTGAAAGCAGCTAGTCTCCCATAACATGGTGAACGAAGGTTCGAATTTCTGTACAGAGAGGTGCCCATATTTAGTGCTCAACTGCACTTTGAACAGGATTGCTTCTAAAAGATGATACATATGGGAAACTCAAAAAAATAAGTACTTCTAGAGAACAAAAATGAGGGAACTTCTGAAAAAGTTACGGTGCATCAATTAATTTTATTTAATTAATGCTAGATTTTTTATGCATTTTATCTCATTCATTCATTTTAACTTTTTCGTCTGTAGGTGTTTGTTGAGAAGTTTATCCAAGTTGGCTCACCGTCTCATTAGTTAAAACTTTAATGATGAGTTGATGATAACATATAACTGCTTACATGCCTTCAAAAATAGTTGGGATCATCACATTATTTTTCCTTTTGACATTATGCTAAGCTAACCTGCTAAATAGTTTGAAACTACATTCAAACATGTCATGTAATCATCATAATTCTGTTGTCATGAACCTTTTTGAACATCTTTCTCCAATAGCTTCTTACATGTGTACGGGTTTATAAGAAAATCCGTAGTTAGTATCTAATTCTATAGTGTATCTCAGTTTCTGGGTACATCAAGAATTATGTAGGGCAAAATATCTACTCTGCTTTGACATTTTCATTCTGTTAGTCCTCCACAGCTTTTCTCTCATATGAAATGGACAAGTCTTGGAGATAATTTTCACACCAAAGAGCTTTTTATTGCTGGTTATATACTCTAATGAAGTTGTTAGGTCCAAAAGCTTAATTGGCATAAAAGCAAGTGCTGTACCAAATTGTTTTTTATGCAAGCCTACTGAACCAAATACACTTATAAGAAAATCCAGCATTACACAACTGGAATGAGCAGATCTTGTTTCATTAATAGGTCAGTAGGCCCTTATTTTGACCTCCAAAGTTGTCACTAATTGCATTGCTGTTGATATTGGCTTAGACTACAAGCTGTTTTGTTTGTGTACAAAATGGTAATCGTTCGACAAGGTTTGCCTATTTGCATCATCTGTATCACTTTGTCTGACAATTTTGTCTGTCGCACTTTGTCAAACGAGTTCATTTGTGTCACATCGTCTGTGACTAAAGAACTTAATCTGGCAAGCAACTGACTTGTTTCAAAGTTTGTTAAAGGCAGTTACTTGTACTGCATTAGAAGCTCTTGATATTAGAGTCTGTTATAAATGTTGTATATAAGCAGAGTATCTATGTTGTATCAAATAAGTGTAATGAGTGAAGCAAACACTTGGAAAGTGTAAGACTCTGAAGTTTTCTGAAACTCAGAGAGGGCATAGTTCCTCAGTAACTTTGAGAGAAAACTTGATAGTGATAGCGATTGCCCGTGGACATAAATTAGAGTCGTTAATGCTCTAACTGAACCACGTAAATTCTTGTGTGTTCATTTGTTTATTTTTTGACCAGTGTTTTCTTTGTTCTTGGCATTTTCGCTAGTTTACGTTGAGGGTGTTTTTGCATGGTGAACTTATTTGGTGAATTTGGGTTTTTGTTTCCACAGCACACTGGTGCGTTAGAGTGTGGAACATTTCAACAACAGCTTCTACAAAGTATGAGGTTGAGAAATTCATCGGAAACATTGATTTTGAGTTATGGCGATTAAAAATGCAAGCTCTTCTTATACATCAAGGATTATTGGATGCACTTGATGGTATGGATGAGAAGGTCAAGAAAGCACCGTTAGATAGGGCTCACAATGCAATTATCTTGAATCTTGGAGATAAAATGCCCAGACAAGTATCAAAGGAGAAACTACTGCAAGGATTTGAATTGAGCTTGAAGGCTTGTACATGAGGAAATCTCTAGTAAATCGACTCTATCTAAAACAAGCTTTATATTCATTCAAGTTGAATAGTGACAAGGCAATAGATAAACAATTAGACAAAGTCAATGAATTCATTCTTGATCTTGAAAATGTCAATGTTGAGATTGAAGATAAGAATCAGGCTCTTCTCTAATTGTGTTCTTTGCTTAAGTCATATACTCTCTTTAAAGAAACCTTGTTGTATGGAAAGGAGTTCCTCTCTCTTGGTGAAGTACAAGCTGCTCTAGTTCTAAGGAACTGAATGAAAGATCGGTGTCCAAGAAAGAAAACAAGTCTAGTAGAAAGAAGTGAAAATCTAAACTAGAAAACACACCAAAAAGTATTGCCCTGAAAGGCAGAAAAAAGGTGTAAATCATGAGAGGTCTCAGAGTTCACGAGATGCAGCCCTTGTAGAAGATGGATGATACGAACCAATAACAATGAAGCAGAAAATACAGAAATTAAGGAAAAATTATGGAAAAAAGAGCTTTATTGACTTGTGAATGGAAATCTGTTACAGAGAATGGAAATCTCTTCCTAGACTCTAACTGGAGCTAGGCTCCTATAGGTAGCTCAGAGCTTCCTATCCATCATACAATCATAACCATAAAATATTACCCCTCTCCCCTTTTCATTCTCTCTCACACGTTCCTTATAATGCTGAAAGTGCTGGTTTGCTCTCTCCTTCCCACACCACGTCAGCTCTTCAATAACAAACTATCCACTAATTACCCTCTTGCCCCTTCTAGAATAGACTTGCCAAACCTTGGGCCCTTTGGATGCATAATTCACTACTTGATCATGTGTTACGTGCCTATCAATGGATATAAGTCATCAGAAGTTCTAACAGTGTCCAGTAGTGCTCTGAATGCAAAAGGGATAATGAATTCTAGATGCTTATTCCATATGACTCCAAACATGTTTGTTTTGAAGATTTCTTAGAATTTGTAGGCGGATCGATTCTCCTTGGTGACAACAAATCCTATAGGATTGTTGGTATTGGAGGTATAAGGTTCAGATTGTATACGGCACTAAGAAGATCCTTGAGGAAGTCAGGTATGTACCTGACTTGAAGAGAAATATGATATCCCTTGGTGAACTTGAGAAGAAGGGATATGTATTCAAAGGTGAAAAAGGGGTGATGAAAGTAGTGCAAGGATCTATGGTTGTTATGAAGGGTGTGAGAAAGAATGGCCTGCATTCCTTGGAAGGTGTTGTAGTAATTGTTTCTGCTTCTCCTACAACAAAGAAAATGTTATCCAAAATCGATATATAGCACAGAAGGTTATGTCATATGAGTGAGAAAGGCTTGGTTGAACTACAGAAGCAAGGTCTATTTACAAGTGAAAAAATTGAGAAGTTTAAATTTTGTGAACATTGTGTCTGTGGTAAAGCCTGTAGAATCAGATCAGGTACAGGACAGCAAAGGACGAAAGGGACCCTTGATTATGTCCATGCTAACCTATGGAGACACTCTAGGACCCCTTTAAACACTCTAGAGCAATATATCTCCTGTCCATAGTTGATGACTATTCAAGGAAATTGTGAGTTTATTTCCTGAAGACCAAGGACGAAGATTCTCAAGTTTTCAAGGTTAGAAAGATGACTCATTGAAGAACAACAAGTTGATGGCAATTACAGATCTGCATGTGACAAAACCAAGAGAACTATCAAACCACAAGAGAGGTATGGATATACAGACTTGATTGCATTCTCTTTAGTAGCTGCTAGTGAGGTTCTGGAAAACGAACCCAAAAGTGTTAAATCCACTTTAGCAGGTAAAGACTACAAGATTGAATAGGTGAGAGCCATGAATGAAGAGATGAAGTCTCTTCATGATAATCATACTTATAGTTTGGTAACAAGGCCTGCTAGATTGGTCAGTTGCAAATGGATATTCAAAAGGAAGGATGATTGACCAAGGAAGAATCAAAGCAAGGTTGGTTGTTAGAAGTTTTACTCAAATGGAGGGGATAAACTTCAGTGATGTGTTCTCTTCTGTGGTAAAGCACAAATCCACCAAGATCCTTCCAGCTATGGTTGCAAAGCTTGACCTTGAGCTGGAAGAGATAGATGACAAGACTCCATTCCTTTATGGAGATCTTGATGAAACCATTTTCGTGAGGCACCCAAAAGGATTTGAGGTAGAAGAAAAAGAGGATTATGTTTGCAAGTTATTAGAAATATGAGTTATAGGTCTAACTTAACCCTACAAAACCGACTTGTAAGTTAAGGGTTTCCCCCCACTTATATACATTTAATAGGCCATATTTCTATGCGATGTGGGATCTCCGACACACCCCCGTCACGCCAACGACTAGAGATCTCGAGTGTGGAGACTAAACAATGTGTGGTCTAATAATGACCCGATAACAAGTGACACGATAGGACCAACAATAATAAACAATCCCAGGATAGGCTCTGATACCATATTAGAAATGTGGGTTATGGGTCAAACTCAACCCTACAAAACAGGCTTGTAAGGTGAAGGCTGCCCCTCCACTTATATACACTTAACAGGTCATATATCTAGGCGATGTGGGATCTCTAACACAAGTTAAATAAATCCTTGTATGGTCTGAAACAATACCCGAAGCAAATAAATTGATGTTTTGATGAGTTTATGACTCAAGTTTGTTTCATGAGAAGTAAATATGACAATTGTGTTTACTTCAAATTCCTACCCGATAATCTCTTTGTGATAACGTTGCTCTATGTTGATGACATCCTGATAGCAAGCAATAGTAAGCCAAAAGTTAAAAAGGTGGAGGCTAGTTTGAGCAAAGAGTGCGAGATGGAGGATCTGGGGGCTGCTAAAAAAATCTTAGGGATTAAGATCATGAAAAGCAAAGAGAATAGGTTGTTGTACTTGTCTCAGGAGACATACCTCAAGAAAGTCCTTGATAAGTTTGGAATGATAAACTTGAAAACTTGTTACTACACCTTTGGCTCAACACTTAAAATTGAGCACAAATTAGTCCCCTAAGACTGATGACAAATGTAAAATTATATGAAATGGTTCTTTAATGTATGAAATGGTTTGCACTCAGCATGAAATAGCCTATGCAGTGAGTATTGTCAGCAGGTTTACGTCAAATCCTAAGAGAGCACACTGGAAAAGTGGATCCTGAGGTACGTAAAAGGATCACTTGGCAGAGTTCTAGTCTATGGTGGAGCTAGAGATAGAGTCATAACGGCTCCAATGGAAGGATTTGTAGATTTAGACTATGTTGGGTGTTTGGATACCTGAAAATCATTCACAGGCTATGTTTTCATTGCTTATGGTACTGCTATCAGTTGGAAGGAAAGTCCGCAAAAGGTAGTAGCTCTATCTACCACTCAGGAAGATTATATAGCCATGACTGAAGCTGTGAAGGAAGCTCGATGGCTTAAGGGTATATTGCTTTAGAGTTGAGAGTCCAAGAACAGGTTATCACAGTGCATTGTGATAACAGTAGTGCTATACAGTTGTTCAAGAACCAAATTTACCATGAAAGGACCAAGCATATGGACATCAAACTGCATTTTGCTAGAGGAAATTGCAAGAGTTTCTTTGAAGGTGCAGAAGAGTTCAACAGACCATAATCCCTCCGATATGATTATACAAGTGCTCCCAAGCAATAAGTTCTTTCAGTGCTTGGATTTGATTCAATTGGTTTGGTGTAGTTCATGAACCATGATGTGAATACTTGATTCCATTTTTGGGTGTAGTTCATGAATCATGATGTGAATACTTCTAAAAATTGAGCTTAAGAAGCCCCAAACACTCAAATTTTCTCAACAGCACAAGTCTGCAAACATCTCTTTCTCAATAACAGAATGCTAGTATAAAATCATTAGCCAGGTGAAAACTGCAAGAAACTAGCTTCAGGCCTTGATCATCTGTACTGTCCACTGGACTAGTTGAGTCACAACTTTAAAGAATCTAATAACAATAATTTTTTAGTCCTTCCTATGTTTGGCCTCACGGACATAAAATATTAAAGCACATCCATTTTCAAATATCGTTCCAAATTCAAGTCCTCAAATTTCAGTAATGTACCTGTTCAGTCACAGTATATGTAGGAAGAGTGTCTGTTAACAGACTCTTCTACACCAGTAAACTTCAAAGAGCACAAATATATGGTATTATCCCAATAACGCATATATAGTAAATATAGGAGGGAATGAGAAGGGTCGTTCTTTTACATTATTAAATTAAGAAACATACAATATATACTTATAAAAATAAGGTTTGCTTAATCATTTGGTCCCTGTACCTGCACATGGCACCAAATGATTAATTAAACCTAATAAAGAATAATATATGATTTAATCAACATAATGGTAAACTTGGCTCAATGTGGACAGCGTGGTCAGTAAATAGGTAATCCAGTAAAACAAGTAACTGATTCGACCTTGTCATCGGATCATGTGTGCAATTCAACCATTCTAAAATTCGGTTATTAAACCAACACAAACCAGTTTTGAGTCAATGAATTGAACTTGTTTTCGAAAATATTCCATGAGACTTGATTAAACATGTGAGTTAGTAATTAAGTCAAATAACATCAACCACTACTGCATAGTTTTTATTTTTTACAGAATCACTACTGCCTAGTTAGATTTTAGCTATAATATTCATCTTATTAAATTTATTTTGTACTTAATCATATAATAACATAATGTAGCATGGTGAGTAGATATCTTTGTCCTTTAAGTATATGATCAAGATTCAGCAGTTGAATCCTTAGTCAGAAAATTTGGAAAAACATTGTATTTAATACATTTTTCCACGATAGCAATGATGCTAGAATATAGAATAAATTACATGACACCCTCTATGTTACTTGTTATAGAGATGTAACTGGCACGCAAGGATTCTAATTAAAACAATGAATCATCAACATTGAAGCTTTGGAATTGATTACTTTAAAAAAAAAAAAAAAAAATAGAATGAATGAATGAATGGCACTTACGGGAGGTAGGCAACGAACGCCGAGAGACTTGGGAGGAGGAGTAATCTCAACGACTTTGTAGGGATGGATGCTATTGCTACCGCGTTCTCTGTCTCTGTCTCTGTCTCTCTTCCTACTGCATGAAACCTCAAACGACACCGTCTGCTATAAACAGTGAAAAACCATAACATGAACAAATAAATTAAGAAAAATGAAAAAGTGGGTGGAATGAATGATGAGGTGCATGCATACCTGGCGATATGAAGCGAGACCCATGTTCCAGGACGCCATTGAAATTGGTATGGTGTGCCTACAATTACTTTCTCTTCTCATAACGCTAAATGGCAACACCAAAGCCAGAAAAAACCACAGATTTTTTTCTGTGGTGGGACACGACTCACATGACAAAACTCTCAATTTTCTCAAATCACCTTTTTGTCCCTTTTCTTCAAATTAAAACTCTTATAAAATCTCTTACTTGCAAAATTCGATTACTCAAATAAACAATTGACTTTTTTGGTCAAATTAAAACTCTCTTATAATCTGTTAATTAAAACTTTCATTTTTTTTTTTTACAATTATATCAAATGCTGTAAAATACAATAACACTAGATTAGAATTGAATCTCAATTGAATGATAAATTTCTCTAAATACCTTTCATCTGATTGAGACAATATTTCGATAACTTATATTTTATTTTTAATACAATTTTTAGCAAAAGATAATTTAAAAAATAAAATAATTTATAATTAAATTTAATAAAATAAAATGATTTAAATTTTATTAATTGATGTATAAATTGATTAAGTTTATTTATAATTGAGTCGTAAAACAGAGAGAGAAAGATAAAAAAGTTAAAATGAAAATTACATTGCATAAAATGATGACACATGAAAGTCAAAATAGTGGCCGGTCAAATTTAATAGTACTATAGACTAGATGAATTCTTGTGCAAAAAGTTTCAACATAAAAAATTCAAAAAATAAAATTACAGCCTAGCAATTCCTAGCCGTTACTTAATATTATATAATTATCTATTTATTTATCAATAAAAAATACACATAGAAAAATGAAAGGTACTTAATTACATAAAATGATTACACGTGAAAGTTAAAATGGTGGTTGAACAGGTTTAAAATATAACAGATAAATTGCACAAAATAATGACACATAAAAATTAAAATAGTGGTGGGACTGGTTTTGTATATAAATGAATGATGGATAATTATCACCTACTGTATCTTATGATTACTTCTAACTTCTATAATTGTCATGCTATCATGTTTCCCACATTTCACATATGCTATTAAATTACCCCTTACTCGTGTAGCTTGTCGTTTTTTCCATTCTAATTCTTCTAGCCAGTTCGGCCTTTTCTCTTTGAAAAGAATTTGACTGTCTAGAATCTGCAGCAGTAGCAATCACTACAACGAAATCTTTTTAGAAAAAGGTCTGGTGGCAATTGAGTCTCTGAAATGACTTGTTCCTACTGTGATCTGTTTCAAGTTCATGCAACATTGCTACCAGCACATGATAACTGGGTTGGCCTCAACCCACCCAACAAAATATTGAACTCAAATTTAATATGAATTATTTAGTCCAATCTGATCGTAACTTGATCCGGCCTTACCCTGCAAAAGATCCACTTAAAGCACAAAAAAAAAAACTAGATTTCCATCCGATTTAGACTCCATGTAGAGGATCAAACTGGCTTCGGAGAAAAAAATTTCATGCAAAAGTTATATAAAACTAACTTCACACTTGTTAATTTCATAAGAGACAAATAAGAGATATTTTGTTATAATTGTTGGATTATTAGGTTGAAAAGCCTAAATTTTGAGTTCAGAGTGGCAAATGGGTGCACTATGATTCACCTAAATATGGCTTATATTTTAGAGGTGTGTCTTACATAAATGGTTCTTATTTTAAATATATGATTGTAGTCTGTTTCTTTGACTATTAGTAGGAGAGTTAGTCTCACGGAAATGTGGGAATACCTGCTCAAGGGAGAAAAGAAATATTGTATTAATTTGTCCTGTTTCCATGTAAAGAAAAAATGGTGTTAGTCCATAGTCTAGTTATGAAAAAATTCCATAGATAATATGCCGGTGTCCCAAAAAGTGTAAAGATTCAGGGTCTTCAAAAACATAAGACACAAATCTAAAAAAGTAAACTACCATTGTAATCTTTGAAAATATATTATTAAAATCATTTTATTATTTTCATCTTTTGAAGACTTAAACTATCTGACTCACACTTTTAGAGATCAAAATAGTAGTTTCCTCAAAATCATGTATAAACCATAATCTATCTAAAAAAAGTCCAAATGTATCTAAGAAAAAAAAAAAAAAAAAGGAACAATAGTGACAAAGGAAGCCATGAACAAGACTAAGAATACAACCATCTGCACAATTTGCAGCTACATCAATCAGATAATCAGACTTAAACAGAGGGCCAAGCTAAAAAATTGTTTGGTCTTCTATAGCTGGCGAGTGTGCTGCTAATAACTAATGGGACTTGTAAATAGAAGTATCATTAACAGTTTTTTTCTCTCGGAAAATGCAAATATGTAGCCTAAAGAACTGAATAACCAAACACAACAAACTACAAACTTGCTTTGATGCTAGACATATTAGTCCTAGACTACAATTCTTCAATGACAAACTTCTATCTTCCATAAGGATGATATCGACCAGTTCCTGCACCACCATATCCCCCTCTAGTCCCATAAAAGGAGCCTCCACCAGCCCCCCCATATCCACCACCTAGGCTGGCATCATAGCTGCTTCCATAGGCACTACCAGAGGAACCACCGCCACCATATGCCCCATAACCCTCATTAGGTCCACCATAGCCACCAAGATCATAGCCTCGGCCAAAGCCTCCACCATATCGACCAGCATACCCAAGTGAAGGGTCACCTCTATAAGGCCCCATGGCACCGCCATATCCTCCATAGCCACCAAATTCACTTCCAAAGCCACCATAAGCACTTCCCCTACCACCATAGGCACCACCTGACCTATAGCCACCACCCATACCAAAAGAACTACCAAATCCATCATAAGCATCTCCATATCCACCACCACCATATGAGGAACGAGAGTCATTGTAGCGCTTCGATGATGGAGCTGGTGGATTTGGCTTCTTTGGTTCGGCCTTCTTGATTTCCACCTACATAGGAAACATAACCATGCTCTATAAATGATAAGAATTGATTTATTGGAAAAAAATAAATGGATAAAATAGATAACAGTTCAAGTATCTTATCTTTCACACGAAAGAAAATTAGAAAAAAAATTCCATCTAATGTTAAAAATTACTATGATTCATAACATGCACATGATTAACATCAACCACACAATGGTTAGATCTAACAGTACAATCTAAGAAATGCTTCCTTGATGTAGCAAGATCAAAATAAAGGACTAATTTAATTAACTCATGCAAAAGGGGTCTGGAATAATTAACCTGATGCCACATAGACTTCTTTCTAAAGTAATTTTCTACATGCTTACAAAAAGTAGCATCCTTAAGAACAAAAGGGCAGTTCACTCATTCAACCAGGAAATCAATGCGAACAATAAATGTTGGGTCTTAAGAACGGAAACTTGTTTCAGTAAGGGATATGCACTACTACACCAAGAAGTAATGGATATTTAAATGTTCCCCAGCTGGGGTACAGGTTTGGTAATTTTTCTGAGGACCCACCAGATTTTAGCTGTCATAAAACCCACCTCAGCTTAAACTCATTTTATATAAGTGCACACATGAATTCTAGGATCATCATGACTAATTTCATATAATTTTGTAATGTTTTGTTAACAAAATTATTCAATTCTTCTCATCTAATCAAGAGCATGTTACACTTAAAACACACTGAAGTTATAATTTTATAGGAACAAGGAAAATAGGTCTTCACTCAAGGACATAAGCATGAAATCTATTGCCAGCCCATGATCCACCCTACCCTAAGAAATGTCATCACCAAAACACTACAACCAGTGGGTTGAGTTCAGAAGAAAAACCAAATATCACAACACCTTGATTTGTGACAGTAAACCGTAACCTAAGTTGATGATGATTCAGAAATCAATGCAAGAGCAAATTTTAAGAAAGGAAATTCAGGCTCCCATAAAACAATAAACTACTCCAACTGTTAGCTTACCCTTTTAACTTGAACATAAACTCCTTGATTTTGAAATCAGTTATATAATCAAATCCTACTTCTTCCCCTCTATCTGAATCCTTTATTTGCTAGAGGTGTAATTTCATAATAGGTAAATAAAATACTAACCTGAGCTCCAGCAAACTCAATTTTGTTCCCCACAGCTAAGAGCTCATCAACAGCTTCTTCAGAGTCATAAGTGATAAAACCAAATCCACGTGAACGATTAGTGGAGTGGTCCCGCATTATTTGGTGATCTTTGACTTCTCCATAGCGAGTAAAGAAGTCCCTAAATTCATCTGTACAATTGCACACTCAATTAAATTGATTATGGCTTTTCTAGATAGCAGCCAATTAAGTTTGTGATTCAATCCTGGTCAATTAACAGAAGACAGCCTATTCACTCACGACACACCATAAACACCACATTTCAACACATTTTTTTACCCTTAAAGATATGATCAATGTATGCAGCCCAAGCAATGAACTTTATCACTATAGAATGCAAACCAAAGAGGTACTAAGCTAATTGCATTCTCCAGTAAATAAGCACTGAAACCTCACAAAGAACCTCTGTGTATAATGTAAGCAAAAAAATCCAACAGTACTTGTGTCTTAGCACAATACACACTAGCCAAGTTTTCTACGCATATATTCATTAATGTATAAAGAATTACACAATAACACTTCTTAACAATATGTGCATTAGCATGTTCATTACACATGTGGATAGGACTATTGTTGATGTCATATCCTTAAATTTCAAGTTTTTGAACATTAAGACACCTACAACTAACAACACCACATAAACAACTGAAAAATTAGCTCAATTGAAACACTACCTTCTGTCACAGTCAAAGGAATTCCACCAACAAAAATCTTCTTAGTCCGAAAGTCCTTCGAATTGGAGCCAACAGCCCCCCTTGGTATCGTCCGCTTAATCTCCACCTACAAATCAAACCATTCACTGCATAAGCTTTCATCATTTCCCTTTTCTCTCCCCTTTATTCAATATTTCACTACAAACAAAAAGGCTTAAAATTAAAACACAAGTGTTAATTGTTACCTGCTTGCCATTGATAACGTGAGTATCCTCAATAACCGTATCAACCACAGAGGGATCTGCATAAGTTATGAAGCCAAAACCACGAGGCTGCCCAGTCTTCCGGTCCTTCATGATAACAGAATCCGTTATCTCACCATATTTACCAAAGTGTTTGATGAATTGCGCTGCATAGAATTAACAAACTGTGTCAGTCAGTTAAACGCCCAAAAACAAAACAAAAGAAAGCAAACACAGAACAAAGAAATGAAAAATAAGAAACACTAACCAATAGTTGTTTCTCTGGCTAAACCCCCAATAAATATCTTTCTGCATATAGACAGAGCCAAATCTAAGAAATTTCGTAATGGAAATTAAGAAGAAAAAAAAAAAAAAAAAAAAGAGGAAGAAAGTTGAGTGATTAAAGAAGTTAGTTACCCACCCAGGACTGGCGCCGTCACCGGTGAGAGGTTGGGGTTTATCATCGTCGTCGTCCCTGTTTGAAAAGGTTCTAACGTCGTTAACATCGCCGTCGTTATGATTAGTAGGAGAGTCCATCACTTTAGGACCGAAAAATGCAGAAAGATAGGAGAACAGATTTTGGAAGACAGAGAACAAAGACGGGAGAGGGGAGTGAATGTAATGTATGTAACCCTAGATTTTTATTTTATTTTATTTTTTTCTGTGGGCTTTTATATATACATTAATTTATATTAATATTTTCTGTTGTTGTCTTTTTTAAAAAAAAAATAAGTTTTTGTCAATTATATTTTGTAGGAAAAATTGTATTTGTATTCTTATGTGTGATTAAAATTTTATAATATATACATAAATTTTATAGAAAAGAAACTTTACAATAAATTTAAACTATCACAGTCCAACATACATTAAATTTATTAAAATTTTATAATAATTATCTAAAAATCAAAGACATAATAATATTGAGTTATTTGATAGTATAAAATCTTTTATATCAAGAATAATCAATCAATGAAACCATTAGCTTATAATATTTATGATAAATAAATGTTTTTCATTATAAAAATTAGGTTATAGTAAATTTGTAATAATAAATATTATTAAAATATAATTTTTATTTTATATTTACAACAAAAAATTATTATCTTTTATTTATATAGATATAAAATATAAATAGGTTAATTGTATTTTAAGAATTTTCACATATGTAAAAATTTCTCGGTATTGGAAGAGTTTATAAAATTATAAAATAAAGACGGTTAATTCATAAAATTACATAATTAATAAAAAAGTATAAATTTAGTTTATTAATTATTTATCATTTTTGTCTATAAATTGCTGTAAATTGTTTTTATAAATAATTTATAAGTATTCTTTTACATATAAATTATTATGAACTTAACTTTATACAAAATTGAGGTTTAAAAATTTTTGATATACTAAATGTTTTCAAATTTTATCTATGCAGAAGAACTACTTATAAGATTAGGTTAAGGATTATAAATATAATTAGTGTATGACAATTAAAAAGTATGTTGTTACGAAGTGGTGTAGATAGAATAGAAGGAAAGTGTATAATTGATACAATAGATTTATTAATTAAAGAAATTATATGATTTTTTTATATTTTGTTGTGTTTTCCTGTATACGAGTTTTCGTGTGTATTAATGCATAATGAGTGAAAGAATGTTAATAATTGTTGTAATTTCCCTTGAATTATTATTTATATCAACGACTTGCTTAAGATTATTCAAAATTAGAATTTAAATTAGTTAGTGGAATTAAGTTTAAATTTGAGTCATTGATATTTATATCTTATCCTAAGGCTAAGGTTTAAACTTAAGATAGTGGAAATTTTACTTGTATGGGCTTGCACATGACTCATCCTCTCATTGACAAGTGGCGCACACTCTCCCTCACTCATACTTGGAATTTCGGTTTATAAGCTACACCTAAGGTGTGAGCTACAAACTCTAGACATTACCCGAAATACATCTTAAAATGAGTATTAAGTTTTTATAAGTTTAAAAGAAAATTACAAGCTCAAATTTAAAAATAAAGTCTTGATTCTTCTTTGACTTTTGCTCCTTTGACTCTTATTCTTTGACGTTAACTTGAACATTGACCTTCTCTTCTAGTTTCTAGTTTCTCTTAGAGATTTCGTTGAACTCTTGGAGATAGTCTTCCATCAAACCTTTCTTCTTGTGACCAACTTGTCCTCAAGTTGTCCTAGCGTCTTACCTACATTACAAGGATCAAAGATCAAGTAAATTTTATGAAGTTTAACATTTAATAACAAGATATTTTACCTACTAATATCAACAATACAATATAGGAAAGTAAAAGATGAATTTAAGTGATTTTCTATGACATAATCGAAACTCAAAGGAGTTTCTAATTCTCCCTTAAGATGTGTAAATATTAATCCTTTATCAATTACAGAATCAACTTGATTGAAATTTTTGTTTGAGATTCTTCTTTTAGGTGCAGAGGTTTGTGATGTTCCCTCTTTCTTAAACTCTTTCTTCCACCTAAAAAGACATTCAACATCAAGAAGATAAATATTATTAAGTTCAATTAAGATTTTCAAATTAACATTTCCAAGCACTTTCTAAGATTTAACTCCTTGAGAGTCTATATTATGTCATAAATGGTGTTATGTAAGTTAGAAAGATTAGAATAAGTAAAATTTAAAGTAGTCTCTCCTTTTGATAAAGAAAAATTCTTAAGGACTTCCCCTCATCCACTTAGGTTGTCCCATGATTCCCTTATGTACAATTTTTTCTATAAATAATTTATAAATATTCTTTTACGTACAAATTATTATAGACTTAACTATATACAAAATTGAGATTTAAAAATTCTAGTATGCTAATTGTTTTCAAATTTTACCTACACCAAAAAATTACTTATAAAACTAGGTTAAGGATTATAAATACAATTAGTGTATGACAATAAAAAAGTATGTGGTATTAAGTTGTGTAAATAGAATTAAAAGAAAGTGTGTAATTGATATGATAGATTTATCAATTAGAAAAAATATATGATTTTTTTTATATCTTATCTATCCATATGTGTACATAAGTGTTCCATGTATATTAACACACATAATGAATGATAGAGAGTTAATAATTATTATAATTTCCCTTAAATTATTATTTACAAAATTTTATCTTTGACAAATCTCCCTATTGAAAATAGAGTAAGACTAAGAATGTTTATGTAAAATAGCGATCAAGTGAGATTATGTTCAAAATCATTTCTTTACATATATGTGAGTATAACACAAGATATTTTTCAATTTCATTTTTTTCTTTTATTTTAAATACAAGTTTTTTTTTTTTTATTTCTCCATGACTAATATTTACCATTTAGTTAATTTCTACATTGCAATTTATTTTCCTTCCTTACTTTATCTTTAGATTACTATTAATTATGGTAACTAATAATATTTTTTCTTCTATTTCTTTTATTCAAATACAACTTTAATACTTATTTTAGATATGTGGAACATATTTTACATTTATTTTTTATAATCTACAACATTCACCTGTAATTTTTTTTTTTATATTTGTTAAAGATTTTGGATGTGCACTTCAAAGTTTCACAATGACTTTAAAATCTCAATTAAATTAAAATTAGGCAAGAGATTTATAAGAATATAATTTATTTTAATGTTAAATAAAATTCTGAAGAAAAAGATTCACCTAGAGTTGCTTAACTTTATTATTACAATAATAAAAATATAGGATATAATATTAAAAATAAAAAATTAAATTCAAATTGTAACCTACTGATTTGATAATAATTAATATAAAAGCTTAAATAGTTACTTAGTCCCATAATTTATTTATTTTGTTGAATTTCATCTTATTATTATTATTATTATTATTATTATTTATACTTTAATTAAATCCCAAATTGAACAAATTAGATCCATATGATTTGTTCCTTCCAATTGAGAAAAGACGTGGTTAAAGTTTGTAATTCAAAAAAAAAATCTAAACTTTTTTAAATAGAATTTCAATAAATTTTTTTGGTAAAACATAAACTTTAAAAAAGCAAATTTTAACAAGTCTCAACTATCTAAATTGATATTAGGATCACATTGAATCAATTTTAAAAGTTAGGAACTAAAATTTATGCAAATATTAGTAGTGGAATGAAATTGAATAAAAGAAATAAAATGTGGAGCTAAATAAGTAATTAAGTCTACTTTAAAAAATAAAAATATTTTCATTAGCTACCATGTGTAAAAATTTAAAATTTCAATTAATTTAAAATTAAAAAATTCTATAAGATTATATTTTACTCCTTTTTAATCAAAATTTTATTAGAGTTTCTTGCCCAAACATCTTTATTATATTATTACAAAAATATGATATAATATATTGAGAAGTTAGATTTCAAATTTAGATTAGTAATATTATGATTATAATTAATTTAATATATATATTTTTATAATTAAAGATATTTTTATTTAATATTTAAAGATTAACCAAGAAAAGGATTGAAATGTTCAATGGATAACATAATGAGATTATCAATTTCAAAAACTTTAACAAACATTTGTTAAAAGAGAGCTTAAAACATAAGTTTCAAATTAGTAAAATAATGATAAATATAATTAGTTTATATTAATTTATTTACATCAAATTTCTTAACAAATTACCCATGTTATATTGTAATTTTCAAAGTTATAATATCCTATCTTAAGCTACTTTGTTTTAACAAGTAGTTTTCAATTATCTTTACAAACAATTTTTAAATATTCTTTCAACTCATAACCATTTTAATTTTAAGCTTGACCATATACAAAGAAATGGTTTAAGGTTTTCAGAAAGGTAACTATGTTCAAATTTTATGCAAAAAAAAAAAAAAATTTCCAATGAAGTGTTTAGTCATTAAGATTAAGTTTAAAAAAATATAGAAGAAAGTTTAGAGACAATACTTACAAGTTTCTAATTTTAAAACTTTATAAATAAACTTCTAATTAAAATAATTGTTAAGACTTATCTTTTAGTATTTTCATTTGTTAAAAGTGTGTGAGAAAAATTATTTATTTAAGCATTAAATGTTCATTAAATGCTTCTACATCACATCTCGATTAGAGTTGATAAATGACTTTTTTTATAATTGTTTCATGGTAGCAAAAGTTACTTTACAACTTTCTTTTTTCTCTCATTGTTATACATGAGTGTGTCTTTTAAAATCGAAATCAATACTAGATAATACATTTTATGTTACACCTTCATTTTTTCTAATAACAACATACGCCAAACTCATACAAACAACACATTAAACAGTACAACCAATTTAAGATTAAATTCATCTATTAGACTTATTCCGTCACGTAGACACACTTTATCTATTCCTTAAATGCATCAGACCAAAGTTCAATTGGCCATTTAGACCAAAATTCTATTCACTTTGTTTGCCATAATCATTCTGAATATATTTAATCATTGAAGATCTATTAATTACGATGATTAAAATTAAAAATCATGATTTATTTTAATCTCAATAAAAGCTTAACAATCTTTACTTTTTGATTGATTACAAACCATTTTTAATGATCTTTACTTTTTGATTTTGATTGATTAGGATAAAAAACCATTTTGGTTTGTTTCTTTCTGTCGAAGGTTTTAGAATCATTAGGTTTAATCCTGTTATAGTTCTTTTTACTTCGTTTCTTTTGTTAAATCATTATTATAGGTTATTTTTTCTATTATTTTTCCTTCTCCTGCCATTTTATTTGGTTTGATTTTCGTCATTATTTATAATTTTCATTTTATGTCTGTTTTGAAACATTTTTTTCTATGGGTGTTCTATATTTATTTTTAGTTTTGATGAAATTTAATTACTTGCATATGACACAACATGATTATGTAACAGAGGAAACTCTAAAGGTTGCTCCTCAAGTTATCGAGACGATAAAAAAATATTAGCTTGATATTTTATATTTTTTTCACGTTCTTTGTTAAATTAATCATTATTACAGGTTTTTGTTTTTTTCTTGAATCACTATTATAGATTATTATTTCTATTTTTTTTTTGTTTTCTCCTCCTATTTTATTTGGTTTAAAACATCTTTTAATTCTTTTATCTCTATGTTATCATCCATACTCGAATTCTTGAGTGACAACGAGAGTTAAATTTTTTAAGTTTTGTTTATTATTTATAATCACCATGTCTTCTTGAAACTTTGTTGTATGGGATGTTGTTTTCTAGAGTTTACATTATGAATGTTTACAACATTTCAAAGTATATCAGGATGTCATTGTTGTTGGATTTTGAATTTTTTGGTTTTTTTTTTGTCTATTGAAGGCTCTTGTATTATTGTTACATATTTTTTTAGTTTGTAGTTTTTTTACTCTGTTCCTTTTGTCAATAATTACTATAACTTCTTTTTTTCCTATTTTTTTTATCTTCTCTTCTCATTTTTTTAATTTTGTTTTATTCATTATTTATAATCATCATTTTATGTTTTTTTTTTATGTTCTTTCCTTTTATGGGTTGTTGTGTTTTTTTTTTTGGTATGACAATTTTAAGGGTTACATTATAAATATTTACACCATGTTAAAGTACATCAAAATGCTCTATTTTGTACCTCATCTTCCTTTTGTTGAATTATCGTTGTAGGTTTTTTGTTTGTGATTTTTTTATATTCTTCTATCTATTAAAGGTTCTTGCATTATTATTAAAAGTATTTTTGTTCTGTGATTCTTTTCACTTTGTTCCTTTTTTTGAATTGTTGATATGAGGTTTTGGTTTGTGTTTTGTTACTTTATTTTTGTCAGTTTAAGGTTTTTCATTGTTGTTTCCGTCTAAGATTAGTAATGATTTTTTGGTGTTTCTGTCTGAAATTAGTAATGACTTTTTTGGTGTGCTTCTTGCTAACTTATGAATAATCAAAGCTCTAGAGTTTTGGTATGGATTATTTGACTCCATGGAATTACTCTTATGTATTTTTCTTATTTGATAAATTTTTAATTCTGTGACATTAAATAATTGCTTCTTGCATATTTTAAAAATTCTATTTATTATTTCTTATAAATAATTTAAATTGACATCACTGATAATATGCTCGTGCGTATAGACAGATAAATTGATGACATTTTTCATATATAATACACTAAAATCTATTAGTTAAATAAATTTAACTTTTTAGTTAAATTGTATTTTACAAATTAAATAGGTGCTTTTGTAGACAGTTAATCCAAAATTAGGAACGTGTATGTGAAATTACTAGTTTTCTCCATAATTCTAAATTTTTTTCATATATATATATATATATATATATATTAATTATCATATTTTATAGAGACATCATTATCTTAAATTATATTTATTTAAAAATAATATAGATATACGCAAAACAAATCATCTTATATTAAATTTCACATAAATGCAAAAACATAGAGGCGTTCTAATAAACAACATATTTATTATGCAAGAGTGCGCCCTCATTCTTATTTATATATAATGGCAGGTACACAAAGTCCATAAAGGTAAATAATACGTTGTCTTGTTTCCAAATTTGAATGTAATAAAACTCGGATAATGTTCTAGAACAAAAAGAAATATCACTCGGATATTGTTATTCAATAATCCAAGCTTATCTGCATGCATGCAACATAAATAATAAGAATTTATTTATATTTCAATGTAACTAGAGAGATATCGTATATGTGTATATTCATGTGCTTTTTTTTTACTAACAAGATATATTATATATACTCATTCATAAACATCAAAATTCATGTAATATATATTTTCAAAATATATTAAAATACAAAGACAAAGCAGCATTAACGTACCATATATTGTTGTAATTTCAAGAAATGGAGTTCATCTTTTGGATGACAAAGTCATACATCCGTTGCAGAAATCTAAAATAAGCATGGCTGCATCTCTTGTTAAAGAAAATGACGCCCAACACTCCTAAGAATCCCACAGCGAATCCAAATCCCAACCCCATGTAAAACCATGAATATACTGAATCATCATCGTCATCATAGTCATCTCCCATTTCACTCTGAGATTTTTCATCTTGTGGGCATATCTTTGTAAGTGGTAGTCCACAAAGGTCAGGATTCCCAATATAGCTCAAGTTTGTAAGACCAAGTTGGGTCCCTGATGGAATTTGGCCCTTAAAGTTATTGAATGATAGATTCAAGGCTGAAAGATAATGCAAGGAAGACATGGACTGAGGAATTTCTCCCGAGAAATGATTTCTTGAGAGATCAATAGACTCCAGTTGTTGCAAGTTGCCAATGTTTTGTGGTATGGTTCCCATCAATTGATTATGGGACAAATTCAAGGACTGTAATCCAGTCAACATATAAATCTCTAAAGGCACACTTCCAAACAAATCATTGCTGGAGAAATCAATCACATTCATCAAGTGAATATAATTTAACTCGTTGCCTTTTATAAACAACCTGATGCCACTAGCAATAGTTATTGAGAAATCTGATGAGTCAATAGTAAAGCCAACTTTTGAAGCATGATGACTAGAAAGCATGGCTGTGATGTTATGTAAGCATTTGGGTATAGTTCCTGACAATCGATTACTTGCAAAATCCATCACCATTAAAGCGTGAAATTTGCATAGCTCAGTGGGAATATTGCCACTGAATTGATTGGATCTTAATTTAAGACCTCTAATACTATGATTCAACCAACTTGGTATAACTCCAGAAATGTTGTTGTAACCAAGATCCAGTATCCAAAGATTGTGGCAGTTTTTCAGTGAAAATGGTACCTCTCCGAATAACTTATTGCTTTCTAGATACAGAAAACGAAGGTCAGACAAGAATCCCATGGACTGAGGAATGTTGCCTGTTAGATTGTTGTATCCAAAATCAATATGAACCAATGATTTCCAATTATTCCAACACTCTGTTAGCTCTCCAGATAAATTATTATAACCCATGTCTAAGTGCAATAATTTGCTTTTTTCTGTCATATTGTGACACACAAGAGGAGAAATTGGTCCAGACAATGAGTTATTGTATATGCGTAAAACACGCACATCTGGTGATAAACGAGGCACCCCACCCCTTAAATTATTGGACTCTAACCAAATAGATTTTGAGCTTAGCAAAACATTTGATATGTCTCCATTGATTGTGTTGTTTATCAAATCTAAATATTCAATTTGAGTAGTAAAGTTCCAGAACTTGTCAAGAGGTTCAAATGAAGCAGTTGAGTCTTCAATCCTTAAGCTTCTTAGAGAACTCTGAGTGAATAGCCATGCAGGAAGCTTGTCTCTCACATAGCCCAATTCAATACTTTCAAGTTGGAAAGGAGGGACCCATTTGGGATCAAATTCAAAGATCAGGGAAGGGGAACTTATGGAAAATTGCTTTAATTTTGGAAATGAAGAAAGTAAATTTCTTTCAGATACATTTCCAGTCAAGGAATTTCCCACAACTAGAAGAATCTCCAAGTTGAAGAGTTGGCCAAGATTATTTGGAAGATTTCCATTCAATTTATTTGACTCAAGTACCAAAGTAATCAAGGATGATATATTTCCAAAACTCCCTGGGATTGGACCAGATAGAGAATTATGAGAAAGATCAAGTTCTTGTAGTTGTTCAAGTTGTCCTAACCAATTTGGAATGGGCCCTTGGAGATAATTATGTGATAAATCCAAGGATTTAATACTTCTAAGATTTGGCAATGTTTTTGGGAGTTGGCTATTTATGTGATTTTGGCTAAGGTCAACATAGGAGATGCCACAACTAAGATTGAATAACCAACTAGGCAACTGAGTTACAAACTCATTGTTAGCTAGATTTAGAACTTGAAGTGAAGTAAAATTAGCATACTGAACAAGTGGATAGATGTTTCCAAGTTGACAATTGTCCAAGTGTAATTCTAAAAGTGAAGGGAGCATGGTCACTACTGATTGAAGCCAATTTATTTTCTTGTGAAGATAAACACCACCGAATTTAAGATATTGCAAAGAGGAAAGACTTGAAAACCAATGAAGATTATCAACAAGAAGATCATAATTATATGATAAATCAAAATAATAGAGGTTGGTGAAGTTTCCACACAAGTGACTAAGGTTACCTCTTGACAAGTCATCACATTTTTTAATGCCCATTGAATTGTATTGGATAGACTTGAAATCATTGTTGCCCAAATCCAAGTAGCTCAAAAATTCAAGTCCTTGTAGCAAATTCAGGCTGAATTCACCAGTTAGGCAGTGTGATTTATCATCCTTCTCTTCCAAAGAAACAACTTTGGGGTGATTTGTATGACAAGGGAGATCAAGGTGTGTAACTCTACCAGTGATATTATCACACTTGACTCCAGTCCAACGACAACAATCTAATGTTGGGAACCATGAGGAGAGCATGCCTGAAGGATCTTTGACTCCTTGTTTGAAGCGTAAGAGTGTGTTCATGTCCTTCTTGTTGCAATGATGAATCTTGGAACTACACATGACAAAGTTGAACATGATTGTACATAGTAAACAAGGTAAAAGAAATTTACTAAAGGAAGAGGAATCCATGATAACGGATGCAGCTAGATGTGTTGATGATGGGTAGCATTTACAGTCCTCTACATTTATTCATAGAAAAAAATTCATTTCAATTCACATTTTATCAAAATCAACCCAAATATAAATTATTTAAAACGTTGGGCTAAAGGGTCTTTTTCATTTTAGTGTGCTTTCGTCATTTCTAGCAATATTGTTGTTGTGCTTTTTTAACTTTTATCGTTGTTGGAATTATGTGATATAGTTAACAACAATCCCATTGAATTATTTAGTCATTCTAGTTATCAATGACATCAAGGATACTTCCAAACCACACGTAATACTTTTTACATCAATTCTAAATTAATTAATATAAAAAAGAATAAAAAATAAATATTTTATGTTCACCTAACTGATGTAAAAATTATTTTTTTTTTATTAATTTACGTTGGTTAGACTTTATTATTTTTTTTGTCAGATAATTCAAAATTGAAAACATTAATCGAAATGGCGAGTTTAAACTTTTTGCCTGAATTTATATGGTTAAAGTATATAATTTTAAAACTGAACCATAAGATTTGAATAGCAGCATAGAGTGATAGACTATAAAGTCTCAGTGTAGAAGCCTTATAACCACGTTCGGCCTCCGGAAATGGAATTAATCTAATTTAATCCCTTGAGTTAAGGAACACTCATGGTATTTGACCAAAAAAAAAAAAAGAAATTACTGAATTTTACAATTAAGTTATCTGAACATCTCATTAATTAATTTTTGCTAATCAATTTAATCACTACGTATATCTTGCAACGCTGTTGATATCAAATGGAATCTAAATAATGTTTTATCTTCTTTTTTTTTGGCGTATGTACAAAACACTTATATCTCCTAATCCACAATCAGAACCTAATAACAAAAATGATAAATATTCTTAATAATAATTATATACACATTAAATTAATTATAAGAACCAATCTTTTAAGAAAATTTAATGCGCTTCTTATAAAACATTAAAATTTTAATTTGTTACCTTTTTTTTCTAATACTTTAATTTCTTAAAAAGAAAATATTATGATCGTCGTAATCAAATTATAATGATTAGTAAAATTAAAATTTCTTTCAACATTAATACAATATTCTTTTAATTCATTATCATTTATAAATCTTCAATTATATGTTGATAATCAAATAATAATTCAAGGTGATTTTGTATTTTAAAATTTGTTCAAATAAGTTCTCAATAAAACCGTCAACACTATCGTTACAACAAATTGATTAGTAGATGTATAAAGAATTATTTTTTTTAAGAGCCAAAAATAAACTTCTATTGAATTTGTAATTTTGTCTTCACCAAAATAATTTTTTTTATGGATCATACTATTTTTTATCTACATTCATTTCAATGCCATTTTTTCTAAAGTCCAAGAAAATATAAAAAATATTTTTCCGTATACTTCTAAATTGAGTGAGAAGACTTTTTCAATATATTGTAAAGTCAAAGCTAATATAAAACTCTTAAAAGTAATATTCTACTTTGTTAGTCTTTTCAACTACGTTTGGCAAGTTAACTGAATAGCTTATAATTTATAAGATAATTTCACCAAATCTATGAACCTAATCTTATGTTTTGATTTTAAAATGTTGACATAATTCGCATTTTTTATTTTTTAAATTAAACATTAAAAATAAATAAAATGACTGTCTTATATTTATGTTGGAGAATAAGGCAACTGTTTTTTTTTTTTTTTAGAAAAAATAAGAACTATGGTATCCAACTCATACAATCTTTGAGACTTACGAAGAGTTTACTCTTTAAACCCTTGCATGTGCCCTACCATTTGATGCGACAATTTGAAATTAAATTTTAAGCTCAATATATGTTGTCTTTTTTAAAAGTTTGCAATTTTCTTACACTTTAATTAATCTCTCAAATGTAAAATTAATATTTTTATCTTCTCAAATCCTAAGAAATTTAAATTTACTCACTTAAGTTGATTTAGATTATATTAATAAATTTCTCATACATGATAAATTATGATTGAAATGATTTGAAATATTTTATGTTATATGTATTATTTTTTAAAAGAAAAATATCAAAATTTATATAAATTGAAATTCAAATATTTTTAAAATATACTGCAACTTTACCAAAGGAACTAAAATTGAAATATAAAATTTACAGTAGACTTGAAAATTTCTACACAACAATTAGTCCGTTACCATCATGATGCATTCTATACGTACAACATGCTGTCTTTTCAATTATAACTTAGTACAAGTGAATGAATCTAGGGATTGAATCCTCTTCTTTTGACTTTTTAATTGAATATAGATATTACCCCATTGATAAATTATATTAGTATAATATATGTATATTATAAAGATGAAATTTTAAAAGAACAAGCAATATGATATTAATATTTAAAAATATCACTTTCTAATTTTCAAACAGAATATTTTCTTATTAAATCATCAAGTTACATCTTCAAAATATAAATTAAACACGCTGCATCCTACATGCATCTTTTTGTATTAAGAAAAAATAGGATAATTTATATTAAATTAAAATTAAAATATCTTTAAAAATATTACAAACCTTTCAAAAAGACAACCGTCACCATCAAGATTCGTTATACATGTATATTTTATTTGTTATATATATATTTTAAAACTAAGTTACGTTACGAGTCTTAATTTGTGTGGAAACTGATTTGGATTCTTAGAGTCTTGAGATGAGTTTACGTAGAGGCGGGAATTCGTTCACGTTGCTTTTGGATGAGAGGGGTGACATTTGCAAAACATTCTCCGATGTTTAAATTAGTACTTGGCTTAGAGTGTGAGAAAGATCTTTTAGAGTGCAATATATGAAAGCATGAGAGTCTACAGATACTTGTAGATGATAGATGAAGTATTTATAGGTTGGTGAATTGACCAAGTAAGACATGTAAGTGGTCTTGGGCCACAAGTTGAGCCGATGTATTCAACTATGATTAGGAGTGTGTGGATCAACAGACTTACTCAAGCGTCTTTGCAGGTAAATATGATGTTAGAAGATTAGTGTCTCATAAAAGTAATGAAACATGTGTTTTGTGTTGATTTAATATTTACTCATATAGTCTAGTATATGAATGAATGACTGTTACATCACCTCGATACTAACACTGTACATATAAACATTTCATAAGTTATCTTTTCAATTACGAGTGATCGAGTAATCCTTTTTAATATTTGAACTAGACGAGATTTAAACCATAAATTATATATATATATATATATATATATATTATAAAGTTAAAATTTTTAAAAATAAACAATAAAATATTAACACTAAATAATCTAAATTTTTATTTTTAACTTAAAGAGAATATCTTCTCGTGAACTCTTTTCTTTCGTACTTCGTATCGAGGTTTCTAGCCGTTGATCCTTAATGTATAAATTTACATATATAATGTTGAATTGATTTTTTTTTATAATTTTAAGAAATTAATTAAATAATTAATTGAATTTTTTATATTATTGATTATTTTAACTAAATTCTATTAAGAAATTACTTGGCTGGCCTTAATGCATCACATTTAATTGTAGAAGAAAATAGAATATTAAAATATTTCTAATTCCAAGAATAAAACAAACGTAATTAACTCATCTTTTTAAACTTTGAATGGATCGTTTCTTATCTTTTATCTTTTGCACACTTTATTGCACGTAGGTGATGTATTTCGAATTTGTGGAGGATAGTTGCTTACTAAATTACTTTAAAGATTTGATCAATTTATTCCAAATTATTCTTTATTATATATTTCAAAGTCATTTTGAAAAGAAATGATCAATTTGAAGTCCTTTCAAAAGATGATAAATCCAAAGTTATTTGAAAAGAAATGATCAATTCAAAATTTATTCACCTGAGTTATACTTTGGTTTTATTATTGGAATTAGAAAATATTTCAGTATTCTGTGTGTTCTACATAAATGAATTAATATACCCCAACCGATCCGGTGTAAAAGTCCGGCCAAGTAATTATTTAATAATTTACATAAAATACAACCTATAGCATAAAAAACATCTACTTTGTTTGCCAATTTATTTGGAATTTGTCTAAGATTGAGGGATAAAAAATTAGATAATTTGTGATAATTAAATGTTTTTATTGGAATCCGGTGAAATGTTGTTGGTTGATGTGAGATAATATGGGATGAAGAATGACTGAAAAGGGTGTGAAGTATTTTGTGAATGGTTCGACAGGTCCAACTCTTCAAGTGTGAAAAGTGTATCTGCAAAAAATACTCTAACGGTCAAGTTAGAATGTGAATGAGTATTTATGATAGAAAAATATTATGTATGAGTATAAGATGATTTAGTCTTAGTTCCTCTCTCTTCCTATGGATACGCACGAACCGCATACACATACACGCGCACACGCACCCACAAAGAAGATGATTTTAATCTTAGTTCTCTCTCTCCCTGTGGGTAACCACGCATACGCGCACACACAAAATATAAGATGATTTTATTCTTGGTTCCCTCTCTTTTTGTGGGTACATTGTTAAGAGCAAAACAATAATAAAATAAGAGAAAACAAGGAAGAAAGAGAAAGAAAACTCAATAATTTAACGTGGTTCGATAAATTTTCTACGTCCAATGACACATAATATGCATTGCCTTTGTTGTGCACATAAAAGATTTATAAGGAGTTGTTTATATAGAAATATAACAACAATCCCTCTTTGTTTACACGATGTGGAACTAAAATCAAACTACATACTCCTAACAATTTCCCACTTAGAGTTTTGTTTACATCACCACCTAGTGTGATGCCTTCATCATCAATTATTCTTTGAGAAGGTTCTTCAGCTATATCATCTCCTTATTGCTTCTCAAATGTGAGTCCACTAACGGGTCTCCTGCGCCTGTCCAGTCCACTAACGGGTCTCTTACTGACTGGTCTCCTGGCTTTTATCTGCATCTTCCGAAATCCGAAGTCTCTGTCATCAAACTTTTCAATTTTCACTAGTTTCTGCCATCAAACTTCTCAATCTTCACCTTCCCTTCTTCCGATGTGGGACATTGTTTGCATTCCTCCCTCAAACAAATGACCACTAAACCTTCTCCCCTATTGTTAATGATGGCTATTAAAGTTTCTATCGTCGCGACAATTCTTGAGCTTTACATTTTCGTCGATATGCCCTAGTTCTTGTATCGTCGTTCTGATAGCTTATATCAACGACACACGCAACCTAGCTACCCATGCTAAGAAGACTTTCGATACAAGGGATTCCCACAAAGTAGGTCCATTTGACCTTTACTTAAATCTATTCAATCATTGCATCACTCGTCTGAGCCGGTCGGCAAGTCGAACCATCGGCTCTAATACCATTTGTTGGGGTAACCAGGGGAAGACTTCACACACACTTCTTCCAATGCCATTGTTATTCCAGCTTTCTCAGGAAAGCTCTCACTACTTTTGATGTGGAAGACCAGACAAAGCCGCAACCACATAACATACTAAGATATTGACTCTGATACTAATTGTTAAGAACAAAGAAATAATAGGAGAAGAGAATAAGGAAGAGAGAGAAAATGAGACTCAAGAATTTAGTGTAGTTCGGCAATTGCCTATGTCCATGAACACACATTATGTATTGCATTTTTTGTGCACATAGTATAAATTATAATGATTAATTATTGATATCAAGATATATATCTCTACAAGAAATAAGTTTAAATACGTAAGGTATAAACAATACACACACTAACATACACTAACATAGAGAGTAAAGGACAGTAAAACATCCAAAATCCTTTCCATGAATGTACATCAAAGAGATAAAATAACAAAACAAGCCTGCTTGGCCAAAAATTCATCTTTAGTTAATAGAATTACTACACTACACAAGGATCCACCTCTTCACGACTAGACACCACTTCTTGATTGCTTCCCGTAAAAGGTGATCCTCCACTACCAATTGGAATCATTGTTGATGGGATGATCTACATAACTGAGTATAACCTCTACTATAATAAGAATTCTCATCGTCGAATGAGTTTAGGATAATGAAGTCTAATATTAGGCACTTCTTTGCAGGTGGAACCTTCTCTAGTACATAGTCTCCTATCCTTTCAGGTATAATCTTCGCACATGATGGCACAATAGATATAGGATCATGGCCAGGAGAGGATGCTTGAGGTACTAGGTCAAGTTATCTATAATGAAGAGGAGTTGGTAGAGTTAACTCCACATTTTCCTCCCTGTGAGGCAATTATAGTCCATCTCTGACATGTATGGCAATGACTAATCCTATGTACTATTCCCACCTATTCACCATAGACTGCCCTTTATGGTAGACACATTTATGTACTAATTAAATGTAGTGTTGGGATCTATCAAATTTGATCTAAACTTGTCTTATGCTTCACTCAATAATTCATCCTTGAGGATTATTATAATCCTCACACCAACATTTCTTCAAGTAGGTCAACTAATACTTAGGAGACTGACTCTCCTTTCACTCTTTCACAGAGTTTAATATAAAACTTACAGAAGTATGATTTTTAGGCATTTGGCACTAAACAATAGTCAGAATGGGTGTAGAATGTTCTTCACCCCATAACTTATCATACACAAAAATTTTTGAAACCTTGTTCTTATCACCTCCTCTCGACTTGGAAAGGTGAAATGTTTGGAACCTTAAAAATTCTTAGTCTCATATGTAAAATACAAATACACAAGAAGGGAGGTTGATTTGTGTTTTTCAATTAAAATTCTTTCAGACGATGCGTTTCTGCGTCTGTATAAAATAATTTAGATCAGACGCAAACTTAAAATTATTCTTCAAAGATTGCTTTTAATTAAATCTATAGTTTAAGTTATTATCCCTTGTTAGTAAGCAGTTAAAAAATATAATCAAAGCAATAATATTTTATACTTGTTCGTCTTATGAAAGACTATGTCTAGTTACTCAACAACTTGCTGAGGTTCCACTAAGAGTATTCTTTGAACCCAGCCACTCCTGGCTAACAATATAGATATTGTTTGAACACAGCTTTCTCAGGCTAAAGTGTTATTCTTTGTCCCCAGCCTCCACAGGCTAAACCCATGTATTCTTTGAACACAGCCTCCACAAGCTAACCAATGTATTCTTTCAACACTTAGCCTCCTCAAGTTAAAGAAGGTATTATTTGGACTTCAGCCTCCACAAGCTAGACTCACGATATTCTTTGGACTACCAGCCTCCGTAGGCTTGATGCAAGGTATTCTTTAAACACTTAGCCTCCTCAGGCTACAAGATTACCACAACAATGGCTTACAATAAGTTCAAATAGAAAATATCCTCTATGCAGAGAGGGATTTTACAATGTGAATTCTATTCTAAGTTTGTGGCGAGCAAACTTGTTTTCTTAAGAGCTTGAGCGAGTATGAATATATCTTTGATCAGAATAGTTCGCCAACTTGAACTTGCAGAGATGAAGTCCTTTTATAGGTGGTTGTGTAAAGTAACCGTTAGACTGTAGAAGTTAACATTAGTCATTGTCTTGAGTACTTTCACATCTGACAGAGTGAACAATCAGAACATTTAATGGAAAGTCAGCGGTTGTCAGCGTGAGATATGCATTTGACATGATTCGCTCAGAGATTTCACTAAAACGTACAACTACTTTTCGTGTTGCTGAGGTTTATTTTGAAATCTCTTTCCACCTTTAGAACATTCTAAGTAACGATTGAATAAAGATGTATGCACGTGTTACTCAGAGTCTTGGACTTCAAAAGGAGTAGACGAATGAATAATTATAATGAGTTGAGTGTTGAATTCATTCGTCTGTCTTCATCATTCGTCTTCAACTTTAGTCTTCAAATATTCACACTTGAGCTCATGACTTGAAGTTGAGACGCGCTCTCTGTCTGATCTTCAAAGTTCTTCGTCTGATAACAAATTCTTGGAGAATGACGACTTGAACTTTGCGTCTGGAATTTCTAATGTTTTGAGGGTGCATCTTTTGTCTATGCGAGTAATGATCCGTCTGATCATTGTTCCCTCTGCGTCTGTAGATGTTTTCGCCTGTCTTGTAATTATCAAAATTAAGATGCTAAGTCATTTTGACTTAACATCATATCTCTCAAAGGTAGCGTAACATATTTATAACCGTCTCTAATTTGATATCTTTCTGCCATGTCCTTTATATTTTGGACCATTGTGAGCATTCACCATTTCTCTCTCTTGAAACATATTGCTTAACAAAATTTTCTCTAAATCATGAACAACAACTCAATTATAATCAGATCTCCGTTGGTTTTATACACGTAACTCTTCTTCACAATACTTTACAATCGCTTTTAGGTTGGTTCACTATGGATTTCTCGCCTGCTCTTAGGTTTCTTAGCGATTTAAGTATTTACATAATATATAGCTTACACACTAATGTATTTAACCATTTAGTGACAAGGATTAAATCTCACATGTCCATTTAGGATACACAGTGATCAACTCACTTTAATTGAGAGCAAAGTCTATACAAGATATGAAGTTCATTTATTCAAATTCAAAGCTTATCTCTTAGGATTCTCATTCTTTTAGATATATGTAACTAAGAAGACATTCAAGCACCCATGTGGAAATATGCTAAAACTAATGATTAGGTATTTTAGAGAGTCATGTTTAGTGCATATATCTTTTGCATCAACGTGGACCTTTAAAAGAGAGCTAATTCTCTCAACCCATTTATACTCAACATAACCACACTCAACACTTAGCATGACATATCAGAAAGGTCTCCCTTATGTAACACCCCCTTCCTATTTACTTATTTTACTTATATTTTGTAATTTAAAGTGGTTAATGATATAGTAGATAAATGAGATATTTAGAAAACAACACTTTTATTACATAAGTTTTAAAGTTCATTACAACCAGATTACATAACTTTGTCCTATTATTATTTTACATAACTACCTTTCTACTACCTTAGAACATTTACTCAACACTTCTACACGAAAAACATAACAAGCATCTTCACAACAAGATAGTAGCAACAACCAGTGCAAAACAGTGACAACTTCTCAATCCTGCAAATCTGCTCCCTCGAACGTTGTTCGAGATCATCACAGGTGTTAAAAACACAAAACGCAAGGGTGAGCTTTCCTTAAACAATGATCATAAACAATAATTTTAACTATAGTAAAACTTTTGAAATTAAGTGAAAATATTCATAAAACAATCTAAAATATTCTTCAAGATTTCTTTTAAAATATTTATTATTTTAAAACCTGTGTAAAAACAAACCTTTAGTTCAAATCACAAATTAAGATAACTAACCACATTAAAACGAATAAGCCATTTATCACAATACATAATTTTTACCATGAATTCCACTGAATCATATATTAAATTAACACACAACCACTATTGTATGCTCCTAGTGCTATATGATGCATGCACCTCTACCATGCATTTTTACTCTTCACTCGAAATGCAATGTGACGCCCTCCACTGAAAATAGTCTGGGGCATCTGATTCTCACTCTCAATCAGACCCACCAGAGGTAGACATTCCGTAATTTGTCGAGTTCCCTCAGTGTCCGGCAGGACCTCCCCCGCAACATGTGATCATCATGAGCAGGGCAATTTCCCCACCAAGAGAACCCCCCAGTCCATGGCATTCCACTCACTCAGACGGGAATCCGTGACTTACGGACTTGGTCTACTACTATCCAGTCATCAATGCAACATGTTCTAGGACCTTGAATTGTATAATGACCTTCATCATATTTTAAATATTGACCTTTCCACCAGGTCATCTTCATCTCACCTCATTCTAAGTATTACCCATTCACCAAGCAATCTTAGAATGTTGCCTCTCCACTAGGCATTTCCAATTGGTCATTAAACAATTCAAGTCCATTCTCATTTCAATGCAATCATGCATTTCACCACTTACTCACATCCAATTCACCAAGTAATTTCATATCAATCATGAAACCAGTTATCAAACAACAATATTACTATCATCAATATGTATTTATGACATATACTTTTTAGTATGTTAATATTCAAAGATATTTGATCAAAGAAGGAAAATAACTTTAAATTAATTATTCAAAGGATAAAGAAAATACCAACTTAAAGAATTAAAAGGAGTGTAAGAAAGATGAAGAAAAGAAACACCAAGAAACCAAAAAAAGATAATTGAAACACCAAAGAAAGAGAGTGGAAGTACTAAGAAAACAAAGAATAGAAAAAGAAGGATAAGGAAAGATCCCCTTACTGCAAGAAACTAAAGAAAGATAATGAAAGTACCAACAAAACAAAGGATAGAAAAGAAGGATAAGGAAAGGTCCCCTTACTGCAAGAAACTAAAGAAAGAAAATGAATGTATCAACAAAACAAAGGATAGAAAAGAAGGATAAGGAAAGGTCCCCTTACTGGTTTCTCCTAGCTTCCTATATTCTTCCTCTACTTACGTGCTCCTACTTTGGTTGGAGAGATTTCTTCCTAAGGTGGAGAAAGTATAGAAAGGTTTTTTCTAGAGAAGATAGTTTGAGAGAATGTAGGAGTATTCTTTGGGTTGTATCTTCATTTGAAACCTCTAAGCCCTATTTATAACCTTCCTAAGGCGGTGCTACAGTAATTTCGGGCAGCTACAGTAATTTCGGGTAGCTACAGTATTTCGGGCAGCTACAGTAATGTCGGTCAGCTACAGTAATGTCGGCAGCTACAGTAATGTCGGTTTGCTACAGTAATTTCAAAAATTCATAATTTTTTAATTATTTTTAAATTTCTTGAATGTTAAAAAAAACCTCTCTTAAACTATATTTAAATTTTTGGGATGTTACACCTTACTTTTTATCATGTCACGCTCAACATAGAATGACTTATAATTCTTTACCATATATCAATTCATTAAAATGGATTTCAAGTATTTTCCACTTCACTTAAAATAGTATTATTGTCATTGTATCTAGATCATTAAATCATTCAATTTCAAATCAAAACATTCCTCAAATTAGATTTAATTTAAATTCATTCTCAATTAGTGAATTAGTCAACTTGGAATTCCTACGTAATCAGGGACTAATGTCCAATTGCCATTCTCAAGAATACCATACAATGAATTGGCAGGAAACTCCTTAATTCATATGACGTATCCAAAATTAAATTTCAATCATTTTTTACATACCAATAGGTCATCAAAATAGGTAAAAGTTAAAAATAGTTTATTTGATTAACTATTTATCAAAATAAGTACAATTACAAACTATGTACGAAAATAAGTCTATTTTATCACATGACACTTTCTACATTGGTTATGAAATAATTGATATAAAAAATGAAACTTTTTACATCGATTCATCTAACCGATATAAGTGATGTTCTTTTGTATTCATTTACATCGGTTAAGTGTATAATCAATGTAGAAAGTTTCATTTTTTACATCAGTTGTTCAAGACTGATGTAGAAAGTGTTACATGATAAAATAGATCAATTATTATAAATAATTTATGATTAGATCCATTTCAATAAATAATTAATCAAACATACTCATTTTAAACTTTTACCTTATTTTCCTCGTTAACACACCTTGACAGTCACATAACACTGAACTTCATTAGTTATATTTAATTTTAATAAAAGTATGAAACCCTAACCTTCCTACGTTCAATTTTTAACCTCCCCGTGCATAACATTCACAAAGTTGAAGATTCAATTCCCTCAAACGAATTCCATATGCTCGTTTGATAGGCTGCTATTCTAACTTGAGGTTTAATTGAATTCACGTTGTATCAATTTCGTTCCTTTTCGTACCCTTATTGCTTAAAAGAATCTTAACTTAATTTAAGGGATGTAGATTAATACTTCTCATTTGAGTAATTATAATTGAAAAATCATAACACTTTTAATTCCTACGCGATATAAAATTTACAGTGCTTGATAATTTTTTTTTTTAATTTTGAAAAATTAGCACTACATAATTCATTATCTATACCTGCTTTACTTTGAATTAAACATATACCTACTACTCATTCTTCTCACACTATTTCTCTTCTTTCATTTTTTTTAATTATCATTTCCTTTTTTTTTACTAGCAAAATTTAGTCACATAGAAATACAATGTGTTTTTTCTATTATACATGATGAGTCTGTTTGATTTGCTTAAAAATAAGGTATTCTACAAAATAAATTTTTTTGTTTAATGTTTGATTTGAAAGAAGATTATGCAACAGTACAAATTAAACAGAAGACAATCTCAATTTTTTGTTAGTCGAAAAATCATTAAACAAAAAGTATTCAACATACAAAATGTTAAAACAAGACATAGATATTCTTATTTATCTCTTAATTTTAAAATACTTATTTAAATTTTTTATCATCTTATTATTTTTAAATTGATATTACCTATTAACGGTAATAATTTCATCGAATTCTTTATATTCAATTATCATTATCAGATAACTAACTTATACGATTTTTAAATTTTAAATTCAAATAATATTTAATTATATTATAAATTACATACAAATAATTACTATCTAATAAGATAGTTTAACAAATTTTATTATTCTACTTATGTTGTCCTGTTACTTAAATAATTATTTTGTACTGTCCTCTTTCTTATATTGACACTGTTCCTTGGCAGTTCTAGTGTCTCTTTTGGGTGATGCCATGAGAGTCCAGGTTGTGAGCTTGCAATTTGGTTCATTTGTTTTTTATTATTATTTTTTTATTATTGATTGCTATTCATACAGTACAGTCACCAACTCTCTCTATATTTTAAAATATATTGTGTTCACCGATTGCTATTTTCTCCCTCACCAATTTTCCATTTTCAATTTCTGACTCACGTTTGTTCTCCTTCATGGATTCTTTTGTAGAAATCATTAGCTTTCTAACGGGAATATTAGAAAACAATTCAGTGTTGAAAATGATTGAAAGGATTATGCGTGTATTTCAGTGCACTTCAATGTAAATTCAGCAGAAAAAAAACATAACATATGCAAAAGTAAGAATGCACGTGAATTGGAGAAAATATTTTTATCTCCAAAGAAACTTTCTAAGTATTACCCTAACTGTGTTTTTGCCAAAAGACAATTTTGTTTCACCAGTTGCTGTGGGCACACCATGTTGACGAATCAATTTTTATTTCAAATACAATTTTAAGTAAAAGCAATTTTAAATATTTTTTAAATAATTTTTTTTACTAAATTTTATATTTAATTTGTTTTATATCAAAATATGTAAATACAAAATCACTTTATTTTATAATTAATTTCAATTTAAAATCAATTTTAATTAAGGTTAATTTTTCAAATTGACGAATAAAAGCATACTAACTGCTAACTGCGTATTTGATTTTTATTTTCATAATCGATTTTTTTTATAATTAATTTTAAATGAATATTGAAATATTTGATTTTATATTATAAAAAAATGTAAAATTTGATTGTGTTTAAAACCATTTTAACTAACTTTTACGTTAGATTAAGAATTTTATATTAACTTTTTTTATAAACTTAATTTTATAATAAAAATTTAAATCGTATCATTTCAAATCAATTTTAATCTAAATCCACATTTAAAAGCTTATTTCATTTATCATCAATTTTTACAGTACAATTACACCCAAAGTGTTTCATACATGAAGAAGAAAATGTACATACAGAGAACTGATGAACAAAAGTTAAGAGTAGTTTATGGAAGAGCCCTAAGTCCCTTAGAGAAAAAAATGGAGAAAGTATCCATCTTACTCTTTGGTAAAGCCAAGCCTATCTCAATTCCACCCTCAAAATCTCTGCTCTCAATGAGTGAAACAGCTCTTGTATAATCAATTGAGATTTCCTCAATTTTTTTGGCCCTTCCCCATCCAAAATCTAATTCATAAAGCTTCAGTTTTGGAGACCAAGTAGCATGCACATGCTTCTCTGACTCATCTTGCAACACTTCCCAATCCATTATCCATTTCTCTGCTTCATCAAAAATTGATGCATCAAGCTTCTTAACAGTGCTTCCAATTGCTCTAGCTGCAACAACAATACCATCTTCTCCAACTAACTCGTTTTTTCTCACTGATGCCCTGCCAAAGCCAACACAATTGCCTAAATAGTTCATTGCCACTGGATAGTCCAATCTATTTATGCCACCAGCAATGAATCCAAAGTATGTGGTTGAATCTTGTTGGTTATTCTTCACTTTCTCATTCACAAATTGTTGGGTTTTGAACAAACAAACCCATAAAAATGCACAAGTTAACACATAAGCAGATAAATGAACAGGCTGAGGTTGATTCTTTTCCTTGCAACAATTAATAATGAAGCTTTTAAGTTTCTCCATTTCAGTGGCACTTATTAAGAAAGTAGCTCTTACCATATCTGATACATCTACTAAGTTGGCTTCTCTTAGATCTTCTCTACCTATGGCTATGTCATGCATTAGTCTTCTTTTTCTCCATTCTTTCAAGAAAACCTCTTCAAGGCCATTTGCATCAGCAATCACACTTCTATCATGCAATGGAAGTAGTGACTTTGAAACAGATCCAAGGCTGCAATATGAGGCCCATGTGTTGAAAAAATTGTGGAAGGTCCTCCCATCAGCAACAACATGGTGAAAAGCAAGGCCAATACAAATACCAACATTTGGGAACAACGTTACTTGAGTAGCTAGTAAAGGGTATTCTTCTTTGCCTTCATGTGAAAAATTTGATTCCAGTTTGGGCACAAGTAAGTGGAAATCTTTGACATCTCTAGGGTGGTTGTTACAAAAGTGGTAAAAGTCTCCATTTGATGACTCAGTGACTGTCAATGTAACTGAGATGTTGTTATCAGTGCAAATGAGAGGGGGTTTGGTGACATCTGAAGAGGCTAAAAACCTACCAGCAAAAGGGTAGTAATGTTGAAGTGTTTGAGAGAGAGATTGCTTTAGTTTTGGGAGTGTTGTGGCTGTGAAATGAGAGGTTGAGTAACGGAATTCATATAGAAAAAGGGGTTGGCTTGGAGAGAAGAAAAGCCAAGGAATGTCAAAGAAGGTTAAGGGCACAAGATTGGTAGTTTGATCTGTGTTGGGAGGAGGAGTGATTCTGCATTGCTCAAGAACCTTCATTGTGAAAGGTGTGTTGTTGGACATGGTTTCCACTTTAATTAATAGTAATCAAGAAGAAATTTCAGGGTATATTGTCTGAATTATGCATATCATTCTTTAATACCATGTGAAAGGTGTGGTAGAAATGGTTTCCAATATATATATATGGTCATGATTATGCATCTCATTCTTTAATATTTTTTTAAAGAAATCTTATTATATTCCTATAATTTACACATATTTCATTTTTATATTTAAATTATTTTTAGTGATAAAATAAGAAATTTTAAATTAAAGAGATTGAAATATAAAAATTTTTGAAGAATCAAAATCAAATATTTTAAATTTGATAAGAATGAAAAAGTATTTTTCAAAAAAGAAAAATTAAAAATAGGAGAGAGAAAATATTAGAGCGGATGGACGTAAAAAAAAATTGGGTTGGACATATAGTCTGTTAAGAAATGAAACGTGATTTTACAAAGTGGTTGAGCAAATTTTATAGATAAAGAAAGAATAATGTTAAAAAATTTAAAATTATGAAAAGAAATAACGATATGAATAAAGAAAATTGTAGATTTTGACAAAACATGCAACGACAGAAAGCTGTACTAAGATTCTGCACAGTCAGAGAAACAATGTCGATTGTATTTTTTAAGGAAATATTGCGTGTCCTGAGCAACTTGGAAATCAATTTGCTATATTAAATGAATTGTTTCCCCATCAAGCATTGATTCTCTAATTACAATATTACCGTAAAGGGAGTGTGCGTAAAGGGAAGTTTCGATATGGACTAAGACCATATAATGAAGGTTCAAATCTTAAAATATCACAAAATCGAATGACCCAATTAATCAAAACAGAACTATTTATGACCATTAAAGATGTTTCTGAGTTTGTTGGTTCATTTTGGTGTCAATAAGGGGGAAAGGCCTTTATCTATTACTTTTTTCCTTGACAAGTTTTCTTAGTAAAGTATCTTGGGAGGAAATCATTGAATATTGCTATCATGGCTGCTGCTAATATGCTGTCATGGATTTGAGGGAAAAAGAAGTGCGTGGTAATTTTTAAAAAATTTAGTCCGATTCTAATTTCAGGTGACAATCACATGAAGTCATTTCGTTTCTTGACTATTTTAGTTTAACGAAATTGTCAATTTAATGAAGGTCTTAAGGATTTGTTGTCACATATAATTATATAATTATGAGTTGGAAGTAAATTTAGGGATACGGATAACACTTTTAGTAGGGTTATGTTCCCGTATCATACATGTCTCTTCGCCAAGTAAAATTTAAGGGTAGGGGTAACATTTTTGGTGGGACCACCGCCCGATATCATGCATGTGGCTCCGCCACTGCTTCCAAGAGCTCCACCCTACATGACCATAGGCTTTAATGGTCTTGTTAATAATCTTAAAATATTATGTGGTTTGAGTCTTGAGATCACTATTTGAGAGAAAAATGAAGTATCACAAATCATAAGAAATGACATTAATGTAGGTATATGACCACAAATATTTTAGAATGTATAAATAAAGTTTTCAAAGATTACAAAAATCTTTCGATCATGACTCTGGTCAAGTCAATATATAATCGTTGTCGTAAATATTTTGTGGAAAGAGGTCATCGAGTATATGAAGAATTAAGGGATGATCAAAATTTATTGTTCAAAAGCAATGCAAGTTATACAAAGAAATCAAAATGAAACATATTCCCATGTTGTCCGTGTTTGTCACATTCACCAAACTAGACCTAAGGTGGAAGAACCATTCAATCTACCGACACAACATGACAGACATAAATGGATAGTCAATTTGAATGACAGATATTGTCACTGCGGTCGATTTATTATTTTTCATTATTCATGTTCACATATTATTGTTGTGTGTGAATATGCTAGAATCAGCTTCTATCAATATATTAACAATGCCTTCAAGAATAAATACATTTTGAAGATATATTTGGCTGAATGGTGACCTCTAGGAAACGAAGACACATTTTCATCTATTGAACAAGATTGAAAGCTAACTTTTTATCCATCAATTATTTGAGGTAAAGGAAGACAGGAATCAACAAGAACTCGGAATAAAGTGGATTATGTTGAACATATCAAAGGAGATAAAACTGTGGAAGATATAGTTCAGAGGGACATAATAGATGACTTTGTCTTTCCAACACCCAACATGATGGAAATGAATAAATTGAACCGATTCAGCTATTTTGATATTTAACATTGTCTTTAATTTTTTTACTATTACTTTAACTGATTAAAATTCCATGAATTAAGTTAATTGAGACAACATCATTTAAAATTTAATATAATTCATCGTATCAAATAGAAATGTATGAAAAACTGACATAAAACTAGAAAAACTATTTAAAATTATGTAATTAAAAATATTACATAAAAACTAAGTACAAAATTATTAAAAATAAAACACGATAAACCAATATTAACGGTGGTCATGACCCTCATCCGTCTCGTAGGGTCTATTCCATCTTTGCGCAATTTAATTGGGATTTTGTCATGAGTAAACATCTCCTACTAGTTGTCATCTTATCGAATTGTGACATCGAGTCAACACTAAGTAACTGATCCATATGTGGAATATTTGATGGAATATCACATATCAGTCCAAGCGGTGTGGTGGGGGTGTTGACATTAAGACCCTGTGTCGGCATCAAAGACATTTCAAATAAATGCTCTATAGCCCAATGTCTCTTGAGAAATGATTGCAAAAATGATGCACCACTATAAGCATGTGGCAGAGGATGCAGATTAGGTGGTAGAAGAGTTGTCTCAAGGTAGTTGTACATAGGGGGCATCTGCATTAACGACTGAGTGAACTGAGGAGTGTAATATATCTTATGACCCCTCTATGACATCGGAGGAATTATGTGAGGCTCAAGATTCATTGTCGGTTGATTGCATGATAGATCATGTGTCTGTACATTGTTGAATGGAATGTGAACCTCTTCGACTTGAAACCTCTCGACTCCAAGTGTTGCACTAGTGGTTGGCTCAACAACACGTTCAACTTCACTTGTTAGCATTGCCATCCTGCTGACAATATCAAACAATTAATCTTGACTAATCGACGACCACCCGTTTGATGATGCCATAAAAAATAGATTTTCTGGTATTTCACCTTGAAATAAATTCAAATTTATAATTATTGTGCTTATAATAACAAAAGGATCACTAAATTAATTTAAATAAAATTTAAAGAAAAATTATCACTTGAGCGTGTTTCGGGTCGATATAAAATTTTGATTTTCTGCGATATCAAACCATGGAATCGTCATTATAACTCAATGATTCATCCTTTGGTATCCCATCAACAACATATTGTGGTTGATTTTCCCATATTTGCAGTACTGACCCTAATTATGCCACCCAATGTCTATCTTCTTTGTCTCTCAGTTAAATTGATGCAAATTCTGAAGTTGAGACGATGTAGAAGGAATAAATTGTCTTTCGCCAAATTGTCTTATGATTCTATCTGATTGATGCTACTTAGCAATATGAAAACAAAGTAATGACACCACATCTCTCTATATGACACTTCCATCAAGACACATTTGAGGTAAATAGTGAAAATTGGCACCGCTGCAAATAATTAAACACCCACAAATTATTGATTAATATCAAATGACATTTTTTAAAAAATCAAAATTTTATACCTCATTGTTTTTGTAATGTCTCATTCATGGTGAATAACATCAACACCATGGTCAAAGGATATATTACTTTGCAAGGGAAGCCACCTACAATTTTTTTTTTTCAAAGTTCATTAAGTTCATTACATTATAGATCAAAATTTATGAATAATTGCGATTATAATAAAAATTTCAAATACTTATGACCAAATGATGTCTGATCAAGTCAATGTGCAATAATGTGTAGTGTTATGCATGTAAATCTCTCTCAATCTCATAATTGCACCAACATTGTCATACCATCAATTGACATTACAATAATGTTGGTAGCATTGCATAGTTCTCAGTAAAGATTCTCCAACACAACACTGCCCCAAGCATAATTTTTAGTTTCCTTTAAATCTATCAAAAACTACAATCATTTCATGGAATTCTGAGAACCTCTCTTGTCAACAAACATCATGCCACCTATGAAACGTAAAATCCAAGCGCGTGCGTATTGTTGGGATGCCTCAGCATCCCGCATAAAAGAAGTGATGTCGCTAAAAGTGTTGGTTAGCCAACTTAGTTTCACGATCAACCCCTGTGCATCTTGCGGTGTTGGCTTAACACCCAACAACGCCTCAACAAGATCAACCCATTAACTGTGTATGTCGCCCATCAAAGGTTTACCACCAACGGGTATACTTACCAACACACTCACATCCTGAAGGGTGACAATGCACTCCCCACAACGCACATGGAAGGTGTGAGTCTCCGACCTTCACCTCTAAATAAATGCATTTAACAGGCCATAATGTATCTTCAAATATGCAAGTTTGCATACACAATATAAACCGACTTTGTAAGGAGATCAACAATAGCATTCGAAATAGTATGTTCTCCCATGTATGTGGGAACAACTCTACTCAGTTACAATTTCCTTGTCTCTCTCGTGTTCCACACATGCTTGGATATGTGTAATTTTTATAGCCACAAAACATCGTCTTCAATGGGACCAAACTCAATTGTCACATCACTAGACAAAGATGATGCTATTTAGTCGGTATTTGAGAGTAAAATTGAGGGAAAATGGAGTAAAATAAGAGAATTTTCAGTTTGGACGACGATGGATAAAATTTTTATCGTTATCCCTTATATAGTTGACCCAACAATAAAAGTGGAGTTGTTAGTTACTACAGTGACTCCAGTGTGTCAGATAGGAGTTGTTAGTTACTGTGACAACTCCATGCCACCATCTACACGTGACACACTCAAAGAAGGAATCATTGGCTTTCGCAACTACTCCAACGAAGTCAATACCCACTGTGATGACTTCATTGTATCCATATCGTTAACACGTGCCTTCTTCATTTTATTGAAGTCATTGAACTAACTCGTAACTTCACCTAAACTACCTAAAAATTACTGAATCCATTTCAATAAATACTTAACTAAATATACTTAATTTATGACTATTTCCCTATATTTCATGATACTTATATCTTTATAATCACAGGGAATATATTTTGTTTCCCATCGTTATATATATATAAAAAAAAAGACAGATATATTAATAATAAGAATGATTAACTTAGCACCAAATATGTCCAATCCAACTTACCATAATAAGTGATTCCATGTTATGCATTATACGTTTCCTAAATTTAAAAGAAATAATGGTTCCTATCTAGTGGCATGGATTATATTCTTAAAAGAATGCTTCTTGCTCGTCACATTTATTTGACCGGCTCATTAAAAAATGCTTAATGATCCTTTGTTTGGTAAGTGAATCGAGAAGTCTTAAAACTATTGTGGGACCTTGTACTGCTATTTTTTCTTTGAAACAAGAAAAGAATTGTCAACTGGACAATATAAATAAAATTTTGACTGATTATTATTGTATTACCGTCTTTTACTTTTTGCACACTTACATTTTTTTTTTCTCTTTTCTCTTTATTTATCTCATAATAAATAACTTCAATTTTTATTATATTTTTCACTTATTTCTTTTTCCTTTTTTCCTCTATCCATTTTTCTCTACTAAGCACACTTAATGAACATGTATGATAGTGTAAAAGCTTTTACATCCTAAATTAATTGAAAAAATTTATTATAATTTGTAAGATTATTATTATCAATATATATATATATATATATATGTATATAATATGGTTTGTAATTGAATAATAAAATAACATAATACATATCCTACTTTCTTTTGCTTATTCTTTTTTTTTTCACTAAATACATGTTGATTCTCTGTATAAAAGAACTTCCACTAACAACCAACTAAAAGTATTCTCATACATAATTTTTAAAATAATTATCAATTTATAAATGAGATTTTTAATTTTTATTTTATTTTACGACTTCACCTAAAGTACCTGTAATTAAATCCATTTCAATAAATATTTAATTGAATAAGTCAATTTATGACTTTTTTGCCTGAATTTCATGATAATTATATCTTTATAACCAAAAAAATATATTTTATTTCCCATCGTCATAAAAAAAACAGATATATTAATAATAAGAATGCTTAACTTGAGCACCAAATATGCCCAAACCAACTTACCATAAGTGATTCCATCAAGCTATGCATTATCACGTTTCCTATATTTAAAAGAAATAATGGTTCCTACCAAGTAGCATGGAATATATGCTTAAAAGAATGCTTCTTGCTCGTCACATTAATTTGACCCATTTAAAAATGCTTAATGATGCTTTGTTTGGTAAGCGAATAGAGAAGTCTTAAAACTATTGTGGGACCTTGTACTGTTATTTTTTGTTTAAAACAAGAAAATAATTGTTAACTGGACAATATTATAGATAAAATTTGGACTGATTGCTACTGTATTACCTTCTTTTATTATATTTCTCACTTATTTCTTCTTCCTTTTTTCTTTTATTCATTTTTCTCTACTAAGCACACTTGATGAACATGTATATGATAGTGTAAAAGCTTTTGCATCCTAAATTAATTGATAATTTTTATTATAATTTTTAAGATTATTATTATCAATATATATAATATGGTCTGTAATTGAATAATAGAATAACATAATACATATCCTACTTTCTCTTACTAACTTTTTTTTTCATTAAACACTTATATTATTTTAACCAAATATGTAAAATTAAATAATATTTTGTTTTTTAATTAAAGTCCTAAAATCAAATACCTTTAAGTTTTTGACCTGTTTATTTTATTTTCATATAAAATCATAATACACTTTTGATTTTAATATTTATTTATTGAAGTTGTAACACTAAACACGATTTCTACTTATATTTTTATTTTCTTTGGCGCAAATAAGTTGTTTTTTACCTTAAAATATTTCACTCTATCATTTTGGTCTCTATAATTTTATTTTTTTTAATTTTATCCTCAAATAAGAAACTTTATTATTTTAGTCCAGTCATTCATTAGATATTCTTTGTTAATGGTTAATAGAGTATCATAATATCTTGATAATTGTTGGTTTGGTATGATGTGATGTTATTTCATTTCCTCTTGAGAATTGATAAGTTACAAAAATCATTGGTGGGCAATGTTATCAACACTATTTGAGAACAATGCTTGGCCCTTGAGCTTTGAGACTTGAAGAACCCGAAGTTTAAAATCGTCCCTTCGTAGTCAAATATCAATAGAACATGAAGTAGATTTTCTCACCAAAGAATCATTATCGGGAATCAGGGGTAGGACTTATTTCGTCTTTATTTTCTTGAAAAAAAATTAATTGTTGAAGCTCTGCAGACTTAGATGTGTTTCATATCCAGAGTTTTAATTTGAACTAGGATACGTGAAATTCGTAACTTTTGGATTTTACAATTTTGAAGTTTAAATTTTATATTTTTTCAAACTTTCCACTATGAATTTATTTATGAAATTTAGAATTTTATGGATTCCAGGAATCCGTAATTGTTAAAAAGAATTATTTTTCTTGTGATTTCATTATTATTTTTGTGTTAGATAAATATGGCTCTTATTAGAGGTGGATTGGGTAGGGCAAACACTAACAGATAATGACCAACCGCTTCGATTAGACAATATGTTACTAGTGCTGGATTTGTTGGGATCCTATTTATACTAGTTTACTTAGATCGTATGAAGATCACGTGGCTAGATATGTATGAGATGATGATTTATGACTAATTTTAACTTTAACCTTTAATAATACTGCTTAAAATGGTGTATTTAATTTATGTATTGTTTTTTCAATTTTTGGATTGTGGTAAACTGAAACTTGTATCTGATGGCAAAAAATTATCCAAATTTGGGGAACCCCACGTGCACATCTTGCAAACAATTTTAAAGCTAAAGTTATTAGATTTGTGAAAGGTTTATAGATTCGACTTGTAGAGTCCACCGGTAAACTTGTAAGACTCTACATTCTTTTTAAGAAAATTATCTATAAGTACCATACGAATTCGTCTATATAAAAGTAAATGATAAAGATAAAATTGATGTGTCATGGAGAACTCCATCAGGCAACAACAGAAGTAGTAAGAACAAAAGAAGAGTTGAACAAAGAACCAGTAACACAACATCAAAAGAAATTAAACAAAAGAAATTGTAGAAAGAACAAAGAAGCATCTGAACAAAGAACAACAAAAGAAATTACAGTAAGAAGTAAGAACAAAAAAGTAGTATCAAAACAGTTGAACAGAGAAAGAATTGAAGGAATTCGATCCAATTCCGGAAACAGAACATTGAACATCAACGAAAATTGAATATCAACATGCACAGGCGCACTACAATGGGATGACTGCATGAGTCACTCAAGTTGTCGAGCAAATGGCAATAACAAAGGGGAAACGAAAACATTGACAATTGCTTACTGCAACAGAAAGGGGAACCGCAGAGGAAATCATTCGTCAACTCACCGCGAAGATTACTGATGGAAGGACTTTATGGTTAAATCATAAAATGAATGCACCATGGAAGGACTATGGCTTACAACCGTGACTTTTGTGACCTTTGCACTTGAGAATTGTGTAAAATCGTACGAATGGACCTTGGACTCCTATGGTGGAAATTAGGGACCTTTATCTTAAAGAAATGATCTTTATGACTAAAACATGAGTATATTAAGAATAAAGCTTAAAAAGAGTTAAAAAGGTCATAATATGACTTGAGTGTGTTGAGTCTGTAATGTTTCAATTGCTCGAAATTGTGTGTAGGTCCAATATTTGGTTTTGGAGGAGTGAATGTGGCTTTAAATATTTTTTTGAGTGGAAATGTTATTGTGTTAAGTTATAATATTTATAAGTTAATGCATGAGTGAGAATAAAGTAGAAAATGTGTTTTTAAGCATGTATTAAGCTGATTTTATGTGTTCATTGTTACTACCATGAAAATGTAATTTTCAAGAAGTTGTTAATTGGTTTTTAATGCCTTAAATGATGTTCTAAAGGATGTCTAAGCATTAGGAATTGATTTCAAGTAAAATGAGAATGAAATGATGTTGTTATGGTGATTTTTGTGGAAGTAAAAAAATATTGTACAAAAATGAATCTCTATTTTGCCTACTCTATATATTTTTTGTTCTAGTCCTTGTTTTGATTAATGACTAATGTTACCATGATTTAAGAGTGTTTTGAGTGTGAAAATATAGAATTTGGTTTCCTTAAAATGACAATGATATGACATTTGCATCACAAGTAACATGTAGTTGTGCATAAATTTCATATTTATTCTATTTTTATAACTTTTGGTCATAGCATGATAACTGGTAGGTTATGTCCACATTATCGTCTACTCCTATTTTTAGGATTCTAGTTCAGTAATAACTTATTTATTCAGTACAACCTAAGTTTCTTTTTTTTATTTTTTTGTCTTTATAAGATAACGCATTTATTGTAATTATATGTCCAACATTAAGATTAAAAAAAACTTAGACTTTCACCCAAGTAACGGTCAAAGTAAGGGCACAATAATGTCTTAGTGTTGACAATTCAAAATAGGCAAAACAAAAAAGAACTAAAAGATAAATCTAATGTAACTAATCAAAAACTTCTATTTGAACTCGTCGTACTAACGTACAACTCTCTCAACAAAAACTTCCAAAGCATCTCATATAGTCAACTCATCATCTTAAAAAAGAAAAAAACAAAAAAATAAATAGAAGAGACTATATAGAAACTCATGCAAAAAAGCTATACAAGTAAACTACGAAAAAAGAAGCTAGAAAAAGAAAAACTCTTTGTAAAATCGAAACACTTTATTTTATTTGAGTATACTTAACATTATACCCTTTGCAAGGTTTCTATTTACTAAGTTAAAATATACAAATAATTTCATAAAAATGAATAATTAGATCGAATTAAAAGTAATTTTATAAAAAAATATATAACTTAAACGAAGTGAATCAATATAAATCTAGGTATTTCTCTTTCCTCTTATCTTATCTCATTTTATTTGATCTATTTGACAAAAACTTTTAAATTTGTTTTTCAATGTTTTCATTTTACAAACTTTTTCACTTCTATATCATTCAGATTAGAAGGACATTTTGCAAAAAGATTTTAAAAGACATAAAATATCATTCAGATTGGAAGGTCATTTTACAAAATAATTTTAAAAGACATAATTCAATCTCTATTTTTTTTTTGTTTTGTACTCTTTAAAAAAATAATGATGACAATAATAATAAAGATGAAAATATTAATAGAGATCATAATGATAATATGGTTAAACTTTAATTTTAATCATAAATATTTTTAAAATTATAATTTAAAAGTTATCATTTAATATTTTCTAAATTTTCATGAAATCTCTTCAAATCTTATAAATTCTTAGAATATAAATCTAATAAATTTCAAACTATATTTCTTTTAAAATACTTTTTTCTCAGCTGAAATAGTTTTCCGGAGTTCCATCTCAATCCCTTGCTTACTCTTTTATCCTTTCTCTTTATATTTAACAATGTATATCCTTTTTATACATACAACAACACAAAATTCAAACTTCTTACCAGAGATCCAAGCCTAATAATGCTACTTCATATTGAATTTAGCATCACCTCTTGTTTCCTTTCATTTTGAGATAAAACAAATATTCTATTTAGTAATAATTTATCAAACTAAATGTTCTTCCTGATCCTTTGTATAAAGTACAAATGATGTACATTTATAAAATTAAGAGTGCATTTGTGAAAATAATTTCTAGGTGCTTTTTTCATTAAAAAATACTTTTTAAATTTCTTGAAACATTTGGACAAATTACTTTAAAGAGAATAAAAATCTGATTTTTACCTTTTTTAGAAGCAACTTGAATCTTTACAAGCAATTGCTTAAGAATAATTTATTTTTTTTTTGTAAAAAATAAAAAAACAGCAATTTTTACAAGTCTAAACAAAGTGACCCTTTAGTAACCCACCTTTTCTTATATATGCATCTAACTTTAAAACCTATTCTAACTTTCATACTCTGAATCTGATCAGGTTCTGGCTAGGGTGGGAGCACATGATGTCTCCCACTATAGGAAAGTCAGTCTGAACCCTTAACCTGTATTAACCATTTCAGTCTTTTCAGATATAGATCCTATTTAATTTTGTGAAAATATTATATAAAATGTGCCCCTTTTTCCGTAGACTTTCTGCATCTACCAGATAACCTACTACTGTGATCAATATTATAAAATGGAATCAAGAGTTAAAATAGAGAACCACCCATTGAATCGGGTAGGATTTCTGGTTAAGGTTAAACAGCTGAGGGGCAGATCATCATATTGGGTTACTTCAAAGAAATCCATGACTCTTCGGTATTCTCTCAAGAAATTGGTGTTGTTTTCTTCAACAATTGGCTTACAGTCTTCAAGTGCTCCCTCTTCATCACTGCTGAAAGTCCAAACCTAACTTAAGACAAAATATCTGCTTGAATTTTATTTAACTTTGCATAGAGTCCATCCTTGAGCAGAAGCTCTTCATGGTTTCCTATCTGAATAAAGAAAAAGAAAACAAATTATTTATATAATGATGTTAAACTGTCTATAAGAGTTGAATGAATAATGCCAAATTCTGGTCTGGTACTCAGGCATTAATCATGACATTTATTTTTCGCCGCAAATAGAGCTTAAGCAACCATGTACTTAACCATAAAATGACAATTTTTGGACTTATGCAAGGTATAGTGCTAATTTAACCGGAAATCACCTCTGTGATGCGACCATCATCCATTACAAAAATCTTGTCAGCAGCTTTTATAGTAGAAAGCCTGTGAAAATTCAGCAATTATTTATAGATTATAATGCAATTAATCTTATAAAAAAAAATATAAAGCTAGATCGTTAAGAATTCACCTATGTGCTATGATAATGATTGTTCTTGTTTTAGATTCATCTTTTATTGCATACAACACCTCCTGAAGTAAGAATTTCATAACACATAAACAACTGCTGGCTCATATTTTCTCAGATAAATAATGAAATTAGATTGAACAACAGATGGAAATTATATATAACTTTCAAAAACTAGAATTTGAGAAATATACCTTGATATAGTGCTCAGTCTCAGAATCTAGAGCACTGGTTGCTTCATCAAGTATCATAATAGCTGGGTCCCTGAGAATGACTCTGGCAATAGCAATTCGCTGCTTTTGTCCACCACTAAGTGCATTGTCATCAACAAGGGTTTCATATCCATTGGGAAATGAAGAAATAAAGTCATGGGCGTAGGCCTTTTTTGCTGCCTGTTCTATATCTTTTTGTTTTACGTTCCTTGGACAACCATACATTATGTTTGATTTGATGTCCATATGAAAGAGATGCGGTTCCTGTTTGAGATATGAAAGTTCATAAAATGAATTCTTCACTACATATTAACTACAGTTTTAATTGTCTAACCTGTGCAACATATCCGATGTTCTGCCGCAGCCACCTGATATCCAACTCTTCAAGAGGGTACCCATCAATATATATCTGTAGATTTTAATTACATAAGAAATGATTACATAAACATGATTGACAGTGAAATCATAGACCAAATTAGTTACAATAGGCCATTCAATTTATGCTAAGTGTCAACGATGAAGAGACCAAGGTTTTAAGGCTATATAAAAATTATACTTTTATGTATAGTGGGAAAGAAAGGCATGTATTTTTAAAAGTTATACTTCGTTCCCAGATGACCTTTGCCTGCTTGCTCACACTTATTTCAAGAGAATATGCGTTTTCAGCAACAACAAAATTGCTAACTAAGTCGTATTATATACCTTATTTGTTTCAGTTTCGTCATAATTATTTCCTGCTTTAGGAGGATTTCTTATGGTCTTCAACTGTATTTCACTCCTTTTTAAATATTAAGAAAAATGTCCCGTGTTTCTAACTCAAGAATGTATAAAGATAAGCCAGGAACAAAATGACATCAACAACCAATAACAAGTGAAATATGTCTGATTTAACTTCAACCATCTGAGTCTATGAAAACAATTTGTCATAGTTGTGAGCTTTAGACACTGTAAGCATCAATTAACATAGAATGCACATCTTGATTGAGCCTGTTAACATAATTTCCACTAATAAACTATAGCTAATATAAGCTCATAAGTTTGGAAATGTGCCATCTCTAGTCTGTAGTAATCACTATCTCAATTGTGTTGGATATTAAAAACAAAGAGGCTTTTCAATTCTGGAGCAATCACTTAAAAAGATCATACTTCACTGGATTTACGTCTAGAATTAGAATACAAGAAGCTGATAATTTGTTCCAAGAAGGTAGGAAAGATTTCTTGTTGCCTTTGTTTCTGTTACTACTACATAAATGTGCACAACAAACATTATCTAACAAGCTAGATGAATGTGGAAGCAAGTAGCAACATAAAAATGGTTCAAGAAAATAACTAATCAAGTAGTGGATGATGAGCCTGCAGTTCTTATATAAATTTAATATCCAATTTACCCAGATTAAAAGATATAAATTGTTTACCTGACCACTATTGGGCTTGTAGAGACGAAGTAAAAGGTTCAGTATTGTACTCTTTCCACAACCGCTCAGACCAACCTTGTCAAGGAAGAGATGTCCAGTTAATCTTTGAGCATCACCAACATGAAATCATTACGAATGAAGAGAAATCTTACTATGGCAATGACTTGATTAGCTTCTATGGAGAAGTTTAAGTGTTCTAGAACTGGCATCTGTTCAAATGTAGGAAACAATTGAAATTAGACAATTATCTGTCTAGAAAATATACCCATGCCTCAAAATTGAGTATGTATGATGCAAAGATCCTTAATTAAAAAATAAAGAAATGTAATAGGAGCATACATACATACCGTATTCCTTGCAGGATAATGAAATGATACATTTGCAAACTGAATATGCCCCACTAAACTCTCAAGCTTCACTCCTGTATTCAATGAGAAGCCCAATTAAGTAATATATAACTCCATACTAAAGGAGTAAGGAGAGCAGTAAACCAACAGTTATTTGCCTTTAGTTATGAATTGGTCACTGGGCAAAAGATTCATCAGTTGGAAAATTTGCTCAGATGCTCCAATGGACTGCAGTAATGATGTTAAGCTGTTTGTCACCCTCCAAGTAGCATAAATCAACCACTCACAGTATAGTACATACTTGGTAAGTTGTTCCAGAGTTACATGACATCTGAAAGTAGACATACCTACTAACAGCACTGCAAATATCTGCGAGTTGCAATTTAAAAAACAAAAAATTAATTTGTATTTTTCTATTATATAATATCCCTTGAAAAATGGGAAAGCATAAAAATTTCCAAACAATTTTCAGTTTATGGAAAATCTGTTTAAAAATCTTCTATAAAATACTCAAGGTCAACATAAACCTCAAAAAACTATCTGATTTGGCTGTGTAAATACGTTACAAGAATTAGGTGGAAGAATGCATGGATTCTAAAAGAAGGAAGAATACCTTGGAAGAGTTTCTAAACAAATTTAATCATAATTCAAAACATAAGGCAAACACTTAACTCATGAGATAGAAAATTAATGGTTCATGGAAGACTTTATTCATGTTCCTGAAGTATAGCTAACATACAAGTAAATTGGCCTACAATTCAAAAACCAAGGATTTCCATTGTAAAATCATTGTCATATAACCAACTGTTATGTCTAAAATCCCTTTGAATGAAAGGTATTGTGTTATGTTTTGATGATAATAAAAAACTATATTGAAAATGTCATGCTTTGCTATTACACAATGCTGTGACTTGCTCTTGGGAGTTTGTGTTAAGATTTAAGTGCAGATCCTTAGAATGACATGAGAAAAATCAAGATTTTGTTGGTTGGTCACTGTAAACAATTAGAAGATTGAATATCCACATCAGAATGGTTGATCAAGAAGAACAACGCTGATCTCAAGTCTAAAGAACAGCAATGTATTAATGAGGAGTTCAAATTATCACATAGTCAAGTTCAGAACATTATATAAGAGCAAAATTTCTATTATGAACTGCCAGAAATCTTTGAGAAGATCATAAAAAAAGAAAATGCTTGAGAATGCTTCAGAACCACAAGATTCACTGGCTGGACAAAAGAATCTTTTGAGGCAGGTATCCGCAAGTTTCTGTTAGCTAGGGGAGTTGTAGTTAGTGATTGTTAGTTAAGACCTACAGAAATTAGCAGGGATAGGCTATAAAGAGATAGGAGACAAGACTAGGGTATTTTGTTTTAGTGAGAGATTGGTTTCAAGGGAGATTTCTCAGGTTCTCAAAGTCCTAAGAGGAATCATTATATTCATCCTTTCTCTTCCTAATTAGGGCTCATTAATGATCCAGAGCTAAGGGTAGTTTCATTAAGAAAATTCTATCCATTCTTTCATTCTTTATCCAATTTCTGAACTGGTATATAACAGAAGCAGATCCTTAAATTTTGACATATAAAAATTTTCAAAACAATCAGAATTCTGTAATTAATTTCTAAGCTCCCAAAAATAAAGGAAATCAGCAAAGACAAGGGATGAAAGAAAAATTGCTTTTTTATTCTAATAAACATTGCAAAACGGAAGATAAGTACAAAACGTTAAAGGATTACTACTCTCTTTCCTTATTTATTTCTCTCTTAAAATATGTAGCATGAGGGAATTGCAGTATGCAATATTTAGTTTTGTATCTTCTAATAAGGTTAAAAAGATGAAACCTGAGTTGAACGGTATAAGGTGTTAAAGATCAGGCTCCACAACCCATAAGCCACACTCTCTCGAACATTTATAAATGCTAAGCTCTGTAGCCATTGCCTGTAGCTGAACAAACATTGAATGGGTATAACAAATATCAATATTAACGGAACAGGATGCAAAAATTATTTCATTTCTTATCAGCTAAAGCTTTCAAATTATCTCCTCATTAGGAATTTAACAATATTATATTGTGCTACCTAAAAGAGTCAATCATTCTTCAGAAAAGCCCCTCATAGCTATTGTAATTGAATCAGTATGGCTTTCATGCAATTCTAACCTGTAATTTGTTTCATTTTATAGTTCAGGAGGACATGAAATGAAGCATGTAAGGCTGTCTGAGCCTTGGACATTGCATAAATGGTTAGGTTCCTGTCTAATACCAAATATAGGCTTCAGGATGATGATGATAAGAGGACATTTTATTGTGCCACTAAAGTAATTGTTTTAACTATGTGGTTTTAGTTATAGACTTAAAAAATAGAATAAAGAGACTTGGAATAGTATTTACTTGTGTACTGTGATGTATTACAATATGTAATATGATGAAACCTAAAACACCCTCTGTTTATATTAATAATCCAACTAAACACAAAAATATATCATAAAATATTAGAAAACGTGAAAATTAGAAATTAGGAAAACTAATTTAAAGAGATAATTTCTAGATACTCAAATATTCTAATATAAATATTCTGAGATATCCAAATAGTGAATAAAGTCAAATATATATTTTTGCAAGAATATTTAATAATGAAAAAACAAAATAAAGCACCTTCCAAATTCTTTTTTCCCTGTTCCATAAGCTCGGACAATTCTTATTGAAGAAAGTGTCTCCTGGGCAACCTGCAGTAGAAAAAGTATTTAATAATTAAATTAAGATTTTGGTCACTATTTCAGAAACAATAGCTACCAGTAAAATGTGTATACGTCATTGGCACAAGCTGTGAAATCTTGGATTAACTTTGCTGCCCTTCTTTGATACCTATTAAAACAACAAAAACAGGCTTCAAACCATTAGCGTGAATAAAACTAAAGACACAAATATTTATGGTTAGGTTAAATGTGCACAACACATGCATTATCACCTAGAGTTAGACAGAACAATTTTTCTCCTTTAAATGCCCTGAAGAGCTCTTCATCTCATACAAGATGATTTTTGAGAAACAATAAAATTGCATAAAGTTTGTTCCGCCAAACTATCTCTTAGAATGTGGGTTTGGACCTAACTCAACCCCAAAAGCTAGCTCAAGAGGCGAGAATTGTCCCGTAGTTATATACTCTAATTTGTCCTTATCTTTAGTCGATATGGGACTTGAAGTTTTCCCAATACATCCCCTCACGCCTAGCACTATTGGGCTTCATGCGTAGATAATATGATAGGTGGGTGGCCCCTATTATTTATTTTAGAATGGACTCTAATACCATGGTTATGGGCCTAACCTCAATCCTACAAAACCGGCTTGTATGGTGAGGATTGCCTCCACTTGTATATACTAAACATACCACATCTCTAGGTGATGTAGGAACTCCAACACTGTCCTATACTAACTAATTAAGACAATATAGAACAAGAATGAATGAGAAAACTTAGACAAATATGATGTATACGTCAGCAGCATTTTACAGGCATAACTTCACTGCACCAGAAGATTATGTAATAAAATTGCCCTTCTAGATTTATATCAATTCATTAAACAAACAATAACAATAAGAATATACAATCTAACTGGTACAAAAAAAAAAAAAAAAATCTAGAATGCCAATCACAGGGAAGAAAATCATAATCAAACTAAGCATGGATCAGAATAAATTTAAACAGTGTAATTAGTATATGTATCTCGGTAAAAGTAACTATAATAAAAAAAAAACAACTCAAGTCAAGGCTTAAGAGATATTCAATGAAGCTAAAAGGCTTTCTTTGGATACAAGAATAATTTCATTAACATAAAAGGAAAATGAATACAACCAGATAGGAAGACAAAAGAACCATAAGATAAAAAAGAAAATGAAATAAAGCTAGATCTTTAACATAAAGGAGAAGATATTGCTGATGCTTACTGGCCATAAACCAGGAAAATTGCAGATAAAATAAAACAAATCACCAAGGCGGACAATGCTAGAGGCCAAGATAAACCCATCAAATTAATTATTGCTCCAGTTCCCTACAAATAAAATAAAAGATGAAATAATATCAGAGGGAAAGATAAAGTCATCAAAGTAAAATAAAATATTAATATGTAATGTAAGAATAAAGACCTGACAAGTGTTGCGCAATATCAGCTGAAGATCATTTCCTACAACATGGGATAGTCGTTGACAATCTGCTGCAAGCCTACTGGTAATGTCACCAACTCTTTCTTTATCAAAATAGGAGATGTCCTACATCACAGATAACACAAGCATAGGCCATAGGGTGACCAGAAGAAAAGAAAGAAATAGAAAAGCAACACAAATAAATAACCAAAAAAAATTTAAAGAACACCCATTAGCACACTGTATATTTTCATTTGAAAATGCATACCTGAAATAGAATCACTGTATATAATTTTTCTCTTAGGTGCTTTACCTGAAAAATCATGTGTGGAACATTAAATGGTGACGTGCTCTGAATCTTAGACATCAACAGTACTTTAAAGAAAAAAGCATACACTGGAAAGGGGAAAATGTTCTATAATAGCATAAGAACAATGAGAATAGGACAATCCCAAGCAGTTATACACAAGGAATAAATGATTGAGTCAATGTAAACAACAGCACAAAATTCTTATTGTCAAACATCAGCCTGAGCATTGTCCTAGATGAGCTCCACAGACTCATCCAGCACAAAATTCACACAATGATTCATAGCAATAGTACAGGCACGATGATCAAATGAAGAAAAAAAATTCCTACCACATGAAATTTGAGACATCCAAAATGTTAATTGAAATCAGGTTGAGATCAAGAATCACTCACCAAAGTTACATTCAAAATTCCAAAGCATCCACTTCGCAGACCACTGAAATTGAAATGGGAGTACAAAATAACCACCCATTCAATATACTAAAATAGGATAAACATTTTACTAATCATTGTTAATAGGTTACACAGAAATAAAGCACTCTCACCTGCATATCCCTGAAGTTAAACACAAAAGAACCAAAAACAGTGCATTTCTAGAGAAAGCCACGGTCTCACCACTCTGTGCTGAAAATATTGATGCTGCCAATATACTTGGCATGGTGACTTCTGAAAGCTGCATCAGCAGATCAAATATTGCGAATTGACATATGTTTCAAAAAAAAAAAAACAAAATTACAAAAACTAGTGAAAAGGGCAGGTACTGTAGTGCCTGTCTGTCCACAATTTTCGGCAATAGAAAGGGAGCAATTAAATTATAATGTAGCACTACTTCGAAAAGGAAACTGAAATTGGAGAATGGAGAGTGTGTAGTTACAATGCATCAGTATCAATTTAAGGCTAAAATGAACCATGAAATATGTGCCATAAAAATTTGCCTTTATATATTATCATAGATAACGAAGATATAGTGCAGCCTATATATCAAGCTGCATCAGTTATTTTAGGAGAGCAATGTGTTTACTATTCCTTAATAAAATAAGACTTTGTAAAGTCCAAGAAACATAACTCGAGTGGTACCAAGTCTTTCTGGGGAAAGGGGATAGCTTGTTTGATCCTGGTATCAGATATCATCTAGACCACTATGCATGAAATTCATCCTGCCCTCCCCCATCAAATCAGGTCTTAGATCATAAAGGAAGACGCGACCAAGTGTACTAAGATCTTAGCTCTTGAGAGGGTAAATGTACACAGCCTCATCTCCTCATGCGGAGAAGCTGCTTCTAAGATCTTCTTTCCAAGTAGGTCTTAGATGTTCTTTGCAATAAAAGTCAAAAATTAAAAAAATTACTACTATTCAACAATGAACCATGTTGAAGAGCTTAATTTTGGTCAACCATCTGTCTCTCAATCGTGCATTGAATATGCATTTTGAAACAATTGATCCACATCTAGCTTGAAGCTACTATCTGAATAGCCATGAAAATACAATATAGCCAAACCCAGTATAGCCATGAAAATACCAAAAGTCCTGACTTTCCAAACATGATATAGCCAAACTCTCCCATGACACGACAAATTAGACTTTCCAAACTCTCCCATGACATGATACTGTAAGATACTACTACACACATTAGACTTTAAAAACTCCATTGAAACAAAAATTTAAGGGGAGAAACTATCAGAAAAGGAAATTGAAGGAAATGAACATGATAGTAAAAGAGAGAAGTTTCTAACTAATTACAATTTATTTATAAGTAGACTAACGTGATAGAAACAATGAAAAGCAAAATATATAGCATTCCATAGACAAAGTGTGCAGAATAACAAGTATTGCCCAAATTTCACTACCCAGGATTCACAAGAAGAAAGTAACCCAATTAAACATATAATTTGATTGCAGAAAGATATTACCCATATTGCTCTAAATACTTAAAAATAACCGGTTAAGAAGCTCACAGTACCAAAGTTATCAAGTTCATATTCTGAGAATCAATTGGCGACTAAATTGCACTGAATAAACCCCACTAATGTTCAATGTTACCAAAGCACTCAAAAAAAAAAAAAACATTCCTTCATTTTTTTCATATAGTTTGAAACGATAGTAATGGAATAAATGGATGATACTCACAGCAGCGATTACGAGGGATCCAACAGCCACAAACGCCACCCATCGTTCATCGGCGACCAACTCCCACATTCGCCGGAGAGCCAGCATCGCCGCCATCGGCTCCGCGACGTCTTCCTGGAGCTCCGGCAAGGTCCACCAGCCTCCGGCGGGTACATTGGAGGATGCGAAGCCGAGCCGTTTAGTTAATCGGGTTTTCGGGAGAGTGAGCCGTAAGGTTTCAAAGCGAGGCGAATGGGTGAAGGAAGAGAGAAGGTGGGTTTGGGGTTTGGTGGGGAAGAAGAAGAAGAAGGTGTTCCATTTGGGAGTGTGGGAAATGACAAGGTTTGAGTGACGGCAATGAAGGGAAATTGGGTTACAGGCCATGATTGTTTCTTCTGTTGTCTTCACATTCAATCATTGTCTCTGTGTCACTCTGTCGTTTTTACAAATTTTTGTTTGTTAACGACTAGTTTAGTTCATTTTATTTATACATATATTTTTTTTAACTTTTTGTCTAAGTGGTAACGTTTTTTAGCGGTAAATTTTAACGGTGGGACTGAGGCGGATTGTGTTAAAATGACTACTTATGTATATTAGAACTGTGAGTTTATATTGTACTTTATATACTCCCGTGATTGTTTATTATTTGACATTGATTTTATTGAATTTAAATATTTCTTTATTTGAAATTGCAATATAGTTTGTGATTGACCATTGCAATTAGAACGTGATGCTGGGCACTTATTCCTCTTAAAATCGTTTTTTTTTAATTCAAACTTGATTGACCCATAAAAGAAATTGTAATACGGGTTTATTATTTACTATATGGAACCTGATGATCCATATAAAATAAAGAAAAAGTTTACAGCCGAAAGAAGTATAAAGTAAATTGGAATAAAGAAATTTTTTGTAATATCATGAATTTTTGGAAAAAGTGACGTGATTAACTCTTAATCACATGAATTATTTATAATAATAAAATGAATTAATCTTTATTAAAAATTTCCTCTACAATCTACACTTAGAGAAACTTAAATAAATTTAAGAAACTAACAAATCTTACTATTAACAAATCTTACTAAAAAAATAGTTAATTTTATTGATTTAATAAACTAACTAAAACACATTTCAACTTGATGTAAGCACTAATTTTTTTAACAGAAATTTGGGTTTATTAAATTCTTAGGAAAAGTATCAGTAACTTGTTCATTAGTATGAATACTTATTAGTTCGATTTCTTTGCTCAAGACTTTCTCACATAAAATGATGTCAGACTTCAATATACTTTATTCAAGTATGAAATATTAGATTTGAAGTTAATTTCAGTGCACTTTCATTATCACATCTGATCTATATAAAATGATGTCAGACTTCAATATACTTCATTCAAGTATGAAATATTAGATTTGAAGTTAATTTTAGTGCACTTTCATTACCACATCTGATCTGTATAAAATGATGTCAGACTTCAATATACTTTATTCAAGTATGAAATATTAGATTTGAAGTTAATTTCAGTGCACTTTCATTATCACATCTGATCTGTATAACACAATTAACTTTATGTAGTATGTCTCCAATCAACCTTCTTAACCAAATGCATTATTGTGGAGCCATAGTTGTTGCCACATATTTTGCTTTTGTATTAGATAGAGCCACAACATCTTGTTTGTTGCTGCACCAACATATCACAGTTGAACCTATACTAAAGCAATAAGGTTTAATGACGATCACTTGAATTCCATGCCTAATCAACATCAGTAAATCCATTCAATAAAAAATTGTCACATCTCTTATACTAAAGCCCATGATTAAGAGACCCTTTACATAATGCAATATTCTTTTCGCAGCATCTAAATGAGAAGTTCTCGGATTCTGCATAATTTCATAAACAACAGAAACTGAGTAAGAAATCTCAGGTCGTGTGAAGGTTAAATATATTAAACATCCAATTAGTTGTCGAAACTTTTTTGCATCTTTCAACAGCTTTCCTTCATCCTTTTATAACTTCAATTGTGTTCCATTGGAGTAGTCTTCTCTTTCGACTCCCCAAGCCAAATCACTCCACGAGACTCTTTGCGTATCCCTTTTGAGAGACAAAATAACCTAGGTCTGATCTCTCCACTTCTAAACCAAGAAAGCATCCAATTTCCCCTAGATTCTTCATCTCAAATCGAACAGATAAGTCATTTCTCCACTTATAATCATATCATCAACATATAATAAAACTATGAGATGTATATTTGATTCTGATTTCATGAATAAACCAGAATCTGAGTCAAAAACTCTAAAACCACAAAACATGAGATATTGAGAGACTTTACCATATCAGGCTCTCGACGCTTGCTTTAAGCCATAGAGCACTTTCTTCAAACGACACCCATAATTTGGAAATTGTTTGTATACAAAACCGATGGGTTGCCCCATAAACACTTCTCGATCTAAATCATTGTAAAGAAATGTGTTCTTTACATCAAGCTGACATAATTTTCAACCTTTAAACGCAACAAGTGAAATAAGTGTTCTCATCGTCACCATCTTTGTAACCGGGCTGAACGTCTCTTTGTAATTCAATCCATAACTTTGAGAGAACCCGCGAGCAACAAGGCAAGCTTTAAACTTATCGATGGTTCCATCCAATTTCCTCTTTAAGCGAAAAACCCATTTGAAAGTAATTGGCTAACAATTTTCAGGTTTAGGAACCAACTGTCATGTTTCATTCTTATGTAGAGCTTCAATCTCTTCTTGCATTGTTTTTCGCCAATTGGGACAGCCTATAGCCTCATCATAACTTGGTGGTTCTTCTAAAGTTAAGGCTTGTTAGTTTATTAGGTTCCATGTTTTATGCTTCATGTTTTATGTTCCATGTTTCAAGGTTCCATGTTTTAAGGTTGTAAAGTTAGCTTAGTTTTCAATATAAATTGCAGAGCTTCATAGCTTCTTGTAGTTGTACATTTTCATCTTCTCAGAATATTCAATACATTGTACAGACTCTCTCAAATTCTCTTTCAATATTTTTTACTAACATGGTATCACAGCAACGATCCTTTTAGGACCTTCAGTCGGGTCTGTTGACCCGGATCCGCGAAACCCTACCCGGATCCGACCCGGCCGTACAGCTCAAAAAAAAAAAAAAAAAAACCTCACGAAACCCTACCCTGCTGCTCTAGCTAGCCGCCGCCGGCGCCTTCTTCTTCTTCCCATCGCCGCCAAACCGGGATAGGTGCTGTTCTTGTTTTCCTCTTCTTCCCACCGCCGTTAGACCGGGAGATCCACCTCCACCGTCGGGTTCCCACGGCTGTCCACGACCTGCCTCGCTTTCACTGACTTCACCTTCCACTCCCTCGCCGCTGCCGCCGTTGAAGGAGCCGCCGCAACCGCCGCCCGCACGGAGAGGGAGCGCCGCGGGACAGCGACGGGAACTCTCTGAGGGGTAGTAAGAAGGCGAGGGGCGACGAAAGAGGAAGAAGAGAGCGGTTTTGTGGCGGGTTGATGAGTCAAACTTAAGGCCATTGTGTGTGTGTGAAGTGTTTTGGTATCGAAAAATTGAAGTTTTGAGGGTTTGTTGTTCCATAAGAGAGAAAGTGAAGAGAGAGAGAGTAAAAACGAGAGAGAGAGAAAGTGTTGATCAAGTTTGAAAAAAAAAAAAAAAAAAAAATCCAATTATGGAAAAAGTAGAGATTGTTCATCCAATTTCAGTAATCCTTAATGGTCCTAACTACACTCATTGGGTTGAGGCCATGCGAGGATTTCTCAAAGGACGTAAACTATGGCGATATATAACTGGTGATATCAAATGCCCTACTCAAATTCTTGCTGAAACTGATAGTGCCTTTGTTGATAGATTAGAAGAATGAGATAGTAAGAATCATCATATTATCACTTGGTTCAGAAATACCTCCACTCCTAGCATTCATCTTCAGTTTGGTCGATTTGACACAGCCAAAGAGGTATGGTATCATTTAAAAAATCGTTATACTATATCTGATTTGTCTCATCAATATCAATTGTTGAAGCAACTCCATACTCTTCGGCAAAAGCCAGGACAAGCGGTTTTTGATTTTCTTGCTCAAATGGAGACTATTTGGGATCAGTTAATCTCATGCGAGCCAAGCTTGAAGGATGCAAAAGATGCTAAAGAATATGAGCAGTATCGCGATCGTACTCGTCTTATTCAATTTTTGATGGCACTTAATGACGAATATGAACCAGTCCGTGCATCCTTACTACACCAAAGTCCGCTGCCTACTCTAGAGGATGCTCTTCCCCGACTGAAATCTGAAGAAACAAGACTAGAGCTTACTCAATCCAAGTCTGACTTAGCCTTTGTTGCAACTGACAAACAGAGTAACTACTGTCGCAATTGCCATCAAACAGGTCATATTCTTCCACAATGTCCCACAGTGGAATGTCATGCATGTAAAAAGATAGGTCATATTGCTTCACATTGCCCTACTCGTCGCTCAAAGACTACTTCATATAAACAACGTCCACAAACTTCTAGGCCTATTTTTGCTGTTGTTGCTACTGCCAATGATTCCTCAGCATCCTCCTCATCCATCCCTGTTCTCTCTGATATCGAGTCTCTCCTCAAAAAGCTCCTTCTCTCTCATGGTAATACCGATACAGCCTTATCAACCATTTCAGGATCGAATAACGAAGAAGGTCATTGGGACTGGATGTAAAGTTGGAAGACTTTTTCGGCTGGACACATTACATGTTCCTCCCACACAAAATCTCTGTGCTACCTCTGTTTCCTCTTCTCTTCAGTTATGGCATCAACGTCTTGCTCACACCTCTCTTGGAAAATTACGTCCTCTTATCTCACAAGGGTACTTAGGATCCATTAAAGATGAGTCTTTTGATTGTGTGTCATGTCAAACTGCTAAACAACCAGCATTATCTTTCAATAAAAGTACTTCTATTTCTAATTCCTCTTTTGATTTGGTGCACTCAGATATTTGGGGTCCTTCTCCAACTCCCTCAATGGGAGGGGCACGCTATTTTGTAATATTCATTGATGATTATTCTCGTTTTACATGGGTTTATTTAATGAAAAATCGTCATGAACTACCACAGATTTACATCAACTTTGCTTCAATGGTTAGAACTCAATTTTCAAAAACTATCAAGGTATTTAGACGCGATAATGCAATGGAATACCGAGATACAAAATTGTTAACCTTTCTTGCAGAGCAGGGAACCTTGTCTGAGTTTTCATGTCCAGGAACATCTCAACAAAATGGTTGTGCGAGAGAAAAGCATCGTCATATTCTTGATTCTGTTCATGCGATGCTTATCTCTTCATCATGTCCCGAGCGTGCATGGGGGAGGCTGTCTCAACAATTGTTCATGTCATCAATCGTCTCCCATCAATTGTTCTTAATAATGTTTCTCCTTTTGAACGTCTTCATAACACTATTCCAGACTATAATTCTCTCAAAGTCTTTGGTTGTGTTTGTTTTATACTTCTTCAACCACATGAACATACAAAGCTTGAACCTCGTGCTCGTCTCTGTTGTTTCCTTGGATATGGGACTGAACATAAAGGTTACCGATGTTGGGATCCTATCTCTAGACGTGTTCGCATCTCTCGTCACGTCATTTTTTGGGAACATCGTATGTTCTCATCTATGTCATCTTTTGAGTCTATTCCCTCTACACAACATCCATATTTCACCAATCCCTCTATTGTACTTTTTCCCCGATAATATTCATGCAGTTCATCTCGATACATTCACCGATCCTTCTATTGCACTTTCTCCTGAAAACATTAATGCAGGTTCATCTGATACGTCTACACCAGCTGATACATCCATACCATCTGATGTTCCCAATGACTCTTCTTCAACAGTCGATCCTGCTTCTTCCAGTCGTCCGGTAAGGCAAAAGAATGTTCCTCCATATCTTAAAGATTATCATTGTTTTTCTACCATACTTCAATTACATGAACCACAGTCCTATCATGAAGCCTCTACCGACCCGCACTGGCAACTAGCTATGAAAGAAGAATTGCAGGCCTTGGAAAAGACTCATACTTGGGATTTGGTTGATCCTCCATCAGGTAAGACTCTTGTAGGAAGCAGGTGGGTATATAAAATCAAACATAAATCAGATGGCTTTGTTGAACGTTATAAAGCACGTCTAGTTGCAAGAGGATTTACTCAGGAGTATGGTATTGACTATGAAGAAACTTTCTCTCCAGTTGCTCGTATAAATTTTGTCCGCACACTCCTTGCTATTGCAGCTAGTAAACAATGGACACTCAGTCAGATGGATGTCAAGAATGCATTTCTTAATGGAGATTTGACAGAAGAAGTTTACATGCAACCACCTCCAGGTTATATTTGTCCACCAAACAAGGTTTGTCTTCTTAGGAAAGCTTTGTATGGTCTTAAACAGGCTCCTCGTGCATGGTTTGAGAAATTCAGTTCCACTGTAAGTCAACTTGGTTTCTCATCCAGCCCTCATGATTCTGCTCTCTTCATTCGCAAGACTAATCATGGCACTGTACTTCTTTTACTCTATGTTGATGATATGATTATTACTGGAGACGATGCATCAGGTATTGCTAATCTTAAGGAATCTCTCAGTCATCACTTCGAGATGAAAGATCTTGGACCTCTAAGTTATTTTTTAGGACTTGAGGTTACTTCCTCGTCCAATGGTTTGTTTTTGTCTCAAGCAAAGTATGCTTCTGATCTTCTCTCACGAGCTAGTCTTACAGATAATCGTACCGAGTCCACTCCTCTTGAGCCAAATGTTCAGTTCACTCCTATGGATGGTACTGTTCTAGACAATCCTACTCTCTATAGATAGTTAGTAGGAAGTCTGATATATTTGACTGTTACACGACCTGACATTTCTTATGCAGTTCATCTGGTTAGTCAGTTCATGTCTGCTCCTCGCTCTACTCATTATGCAGCAGTTCTCCGTATTCTTCGTTATGTCAAAGGTACATTGTTTCATGGACTACACTTCTCTACTCACTCATCCTTAGTTCTTCAAGCTTATTCTGATGCTGATTGGGGTGGAGATCCAACTGATCGTCGTTCTACTACTGGATATTGCATCTTTCTTGGGGATTCTCTCATTTCATGGCGCAGCAAGAAACAAAGTCTGACAGCTCGTTCTAGCACTGAAGCTGAGTATCGAGCTCTTGCCGACACTACTTCAGAAATTTTGTGGATCCGTTGGCTTCTTGATGATCTGGGTATTACTCAATCTTCTCCTACTGATCTTTACTGCGATAATCGTAGTGCTATTCAAATTGCACATAATGATGTTTTTCATGAACGCACCAAACACATTGAGATTGACTGTCACTTTATTCGTCAGCATATTATTCGTGATGCTCTTCGACTTATCTCTATTGGGACTCTTGATCAACCGGCTGATCTATTTACCAAAGCTCATCATCCTGGTCGCTTCCGCAAACTTGTTTCCAAACTCAAGCTGGTTTCTTTATCACCTACTTGAGTTTGTGGGGGGATGTTAGTTTATTAGGTTCCATGTTTTATGCTTCATGTTTTATGTTCCATGTTTCAAGGTTCCATGTTTTAAGGTTGTAAAGTTAGCTTAGTTTTCAATATAAATTGCAGAGCTTCATAGCTTCTTATAGTTGTACATTTTCTTCTTCTCAGAATATTCAATACATTGTACAGACTCTTTCAAATTCTCTTTCAATATTTTTTACTAACAAGGCTCATGTAAAGAAACATGAAGTAATAGAACAATTATTAACTCCCACTTCATAATCTTAAAGATAATTTGGATGCCTTTTCTCCCTTGCCGATCTTGTAACCACCTGTTGCTCACTGATGTTTTCATCAACATCATTCTGAACTGGGGCACGAGATTCTGTTCCTCCATCAACAAGTGCCTGAACGATATTTTCAAAAAACAAATGCTCTACATTAACAGGATCACCATCAAGAATAACATTTTAAGCATGGAATAAGGATGAGATTTCATCAAACACCACATCTATGGAAGTAGTAAACTTCTTTGTTTGTGGATCCACTTCCAACCTTTCCTGTGAGAATCATAGCCAACAAAAATGCATTTTCTAGCTTTCGGATCAAGTTTGATTCGATTTGATTTTGGAACATGAACATAACAAATGGAACCAAATACTAGAAAATAATTTACATTTGGCTTCTTACCATATACAATCTCAAAGGAAGATTTTTGTGTACCTGGCCAAGAAGGCAACATGTTTTTTACATGACAAGCACATTAAAAAGCTTCACCCCACAGCTCTCGAGGAAGGTTTTTGTCATGCAACCATGAAAAACAAATTGAGGTGAGATAGGTAAGCTTTCTTTCAGCAACGCTGTTTTGATGAGCTTTCTTTCAAGCTTTCTTTCAGCATCATCTGATTCAAAACTCTTCGCCATTTGCTTTGCAAGAGCTTCCTGATTAGAGAGAAAAATTCTCCATTTCCTTAACAGAGGGTTGATATGTCCATCCTTGAATAGAAGTAATAAAAGGCCTATACTCCTTCTTCAAGCCGCAAATAAGGAAGCAATGTAGACGAGATTCACTGATTTTCTCAACATTATCTATTTCTGAAATTTCAGAACATATATTTTTAACTCGCAAAAAATATTCTAAAATTGACATACCTTCCTGCTGCCAATTCATTTTCCAAGAGTTGCAATCTTGCTTATTTGATTTGGTAAACACATTTTCAAGTGTCACTCAAACTTCTCTTGGAGAATTTACATCACGAACATGATCAATGTGCTCTTTGCTTATTGATGTTCTCAAAGTAAAGAGAGCCTTCCTACACTTAATCTTCCATTTTCGTCACAATTCAGCATTAAGAGTGTCCGTTGGAATTTTAGCATCATTACCGGCCACCAACTCCCATAAATCTTATCCTTCTTGAAGGTACGCGTCCATACACATTCTTCGAGTACTGTCTACAAGTTTCTCCATCCCATTTTGTGTATTTCTATTGTTTGTCATCTCCATTGTTGCAAACACGACTTTTCTTTCAACACTCAAATTAAGTTTGAATATCCTGACTCTGATACAATAAAACAAAGAAAAATTTTCAGTAAAAGGAATACAAAATAAATTGGAGTGAAGAAATTTTGTAATATAAGAAACTTTCATGTTATCAGAAAGTAATTAATTCTTGATAACATGAATGATTTATATCAATAAAATGAACTAATTTTTCGTAAAAATCTCTTCTATAATCCGCACTTAGCTAAAAATTAACAAATCTTACTAAAAACAATGGATAACTCTATTAACTTAGTAAACAAACTAGATTTCGACTTGCAATAGGTTACACTAATTTTTACACCATATTAGAATTGAAATCTAGAATGATTTAATCTAGGCATGAAATACCCTTTGTACTATGGGTTTATTAATTACTTGATAGACCATAATGACCTTGTTGAAATTGAAATCTGTAATGGTATACTTGAGGCATGATAGACCATTAAATGAAAATGAGATATGCGTTTATTATTTACTTAAACTTTTTTCACCCATATTGTGATAACAATCGTGATTGATATGCCAGAGGCTCGGTGAATCTCTGAGTAAAATAGAATTATGAGTTTATTTCTATTTCACAGGCTCACATAACTATTTCTTATTTGAAATTGCGGTGAGAATATTGAGAATTGGTATTCTTTGATTAAAAAAAATTGTGCTGTAACTTGTCATTGACATTGGAATTAGGATGAAATATTTAACCCTTTCCTCTTTTGAAAGCGTAAATTTCCTTTTCATGAGACTTAACGGACCCGTGAAGGAAATTTCAATGTGTTCATTGTTTACGTGATAAATCAATCATATTGACTCTTGTGGCAATAGAATATTCTAATAACTTTTCTCATTTAAGGTCTCCTAAAATAAACATGCATAAGTTAATTTTTATTTATGAACAATTGATTTATTAATTTTTTAAAAAATTATCAATAAAATTTTCCAAATTAACCCCCAGAATTTATTCAATTTTCACACTACAATCTTTGATCATTCTCTTATTCTTAAACCAGAGGATGAGAAAAACCATAGGCAGGGGACGACCCCACCCACCAATCCACCACTTAATATTTATTCACATTCCTTCCTTGATTTGGACTTTTATTCCATTCCACTGCTAAAATATCATTTACTTCATAAGCATACTTTTTAAGAATATTTTTGTCTCTTCAAATTTTCGATAATCAGCATTTAAATTAGTTAAGTTTGTCATGTTTTTGTAAAACAAGATACAGAAACTTTTTCCAATTTAAGGAAGCTAATGTCGAAACTACACATTAAAACATGTGATTACCTAAAACTTTTAGAATTTAAGATCACGCACTTTTTCTTCATCGTGCGTTAATTAACTAAGAGTAGAAATGACCAAAATATTTGGTTGAGTGTATTGGGGGAGGGTAAAATTTGGTATCATATGAGAGATTTTATGGCTATAGCATTGTCTCAAAATCGAATGATTTTTTTTTTATATATAAATTTATGATTTTTTTGTGGATTTTAAAGGGTATTTTTAGGGACGGAAGGATTTATAAAATTTAAAACAATTTCTTAGATTTATAAAATTTTGAAAACATTTTAAGTATTTTTTAAAAAATTTAAATTTTAAAATGAAAAGAAAATAAAGTTTCAATGATACCACTCCTAAATTATTATTTATTTAAAGTACACTTATAAGTTATCACATTATTTGTAATTTTTATTATTGTTATTTATGGTCATTAACATAATAATCACTTTTATTTATTTATTATTATTATTATTATTATTATTATTATTATTATTATTATCTTTCGAAGTAATAGTTGTTATTGATTATGGTTATAGTTCTGGTGATAAAAAATAATAATAATATATATAATAAAAAATTATAAACACTGAAATAATACTTGGTCATCTTTTATGAAAAAAAAGAGAAAGAATTATATATGATAAAAGCTAAAAAAACATTTTATATAATTCTAAAATTATAGAACTCTCAAATAATTAATATATATATATATATATATATATATAATATAAAATTTTAAGTCTTAATTCACTATTACCAAATTTTAACTACTTCTTTAAAAATCTTGATTTGCTTATTAAATATAACAAGATTTATTTCATTATTTAAAAATCATGGCTAAATAAAACAGTACTTTCTATCTAAAAAGAAACCTTTTAAAATCATTAAAAATATTAATTCAATACACTCCATATATTTATAACATAACAAGTTTTGCAAACTTTAACTACTTCTTTAAAAAATCTTGATTTGCTTATTAAATATAACAAGATTTATTTCATTTTTAAAAGTCATGGCTAAATAACACAATATTTTCTATCTAAAGAAACCTTTTAAAATCATTAAAAATATTAATTCAATACACTCCATATATTTATAACATAAAAAGTTTTCCAAATTTTTCATCTTATCATCTAATCTTAATTTACTATATGTATAATCAACTCTTAATATATATAGTTATTAATTTTATAATAATAATAATAACCTTAAAATTGTCATCAAACTTATATAGTTTTAGGCCATCTTCAATGGCGTGTTTAAAACTGATTCTTATACTAAGAACTAGTCCTTAGAATATTTTATCAATATTGGAGTTTATATTGGGATGATTGTCACGTGCAGATTATGTTATTGATTTATAAAACTTAAATAATTAATAAATTTTGTTTTAATAATATGATTAATGACAGGATGTACTTAAAAGGAAATTAAAAACTAAACTTGTTGCATCTATTAATTTAAAAAACATGACAATTAAAGGGTCCATTCTAACCGTAGATGGATTGTGTGGCTGTGAATGAAAAAGAGGAAATAGAGCTATAATGGAGTTAAAGCGAAGGAGAAAATAGTTAAGATGATATAGATATTGAAAAATGAATATTAATGTGAAAGGTGTCACACACCCAGCTAGACAAGGAGTATAAGACGAAACCCACTCGCGTCCACTCACAAGCGTGAACTTCAACACACTCCACACACCACCAAGCTTCTTACAAAAATATATTTGTACACGTCACTTTCAATGTTTTAGGTTTAGAGTACTTTTCAATTTTTAAATTTTTAATTTAGTTATTTATTTTTTCTCAAGTGTTATATTTTAGTTTTTTAATAATTAAAAATATACCATTTTAATATTTTATGTTTTTAAATTTTAATTTTTTTCATTTTTATAATGATTAAAAATTATCATAATTTATTTAATATTTAAATTATAATAATATTAATGTAAAATAAATTTATTTTTTTTAAAAATATAGTACTTTAAAAAAGATCAAGTTTAAATTTTATAATTTAAAAATATTAAAATGAAAATGAACTAAAAGTTATATTTAATCTAATTGTTTAAGGTTAAATATATTTTTTATTTTTATAAATCAGGAAAAAATTGTGTTTAATCGGTAACTATTTCATAGAAATGTGAAAAGAAGAAGATATTTTATATTCATTTATAATTATAAAGATCAATTTTTTAAAAGAAATGATTAATTGGATGAGAAATTATACATAAAATATTCATTATCCTAATTGTAGATTCTTCTCATCAATTTTTTAAATTGACATGGATTAAACTAATGAAAACATTAGTTCATAATTACCGATCGGATGGTAATTGAATTTGGCAATAACTAAATTTATATTTTTAATATTATATGATAAGTTATGTAATAAAAAGAATATAGAATTGTGAGAAATTAGGATTACAAATCGTAAATTAACATAGAAAAGTTCTATATCTAAAAAAAATATACTTATGAGAAATATTTAAATCTGTAATTTGTTTTTCACAATGAACAAAGTCATTAAGCCGATTTTTAAAGCAATCGATTTTGCCCAATACTTAACACAACACTTTTCATTCTCTAATTATTTCTAGAAGATAAAAAAATCCATAATTTTTTAAAAGTTAGTATTTTATAAAAAAATAAAATATTTCTTTCGCTTTAAAAATAGTTTTAATAAACAGACATTTAAGTAACTACCATTTTGTAAAATTAAACCTGCAAGAATAAACCAAACAATTACATCCTTACTTTATTTTCAATCAGGTGTTGTATATTATAAATCCTTGTTTCAAGACAAGTGCGTGACTTCCACGTCCTTTGCACCTGCGCCTGTAAGCAACAAATAAGGTGCCTCTTTCAAACTCATTTCTCCTCTCTTCTTTCTCCTTCCTACCTAATCAATCCTCTCTCTCTCTCTCTCTATTTCTTCTTAGAACCAGACCTTGCTAGAATAACAATTCCTTCTGTTCTGAATTCTCAACACAACACAAACACAAGCATCAAGAGAGAATCAGAGTGATGGATAATACTCTATACGATGAATTACTGCAAGAAATTTTCCATAAACTCCCTTCTTCATCTTCTTCCTCTGTCTCATTAGTCTGCAAGCGTTGGCTTCACCTCTACCGTTTCTCCAGAACTTCTCTCTCTCTTAACCTCACAACTACTTCTCACTTCTCTCTCGTTATCCCTTTCCTCTCTCACCACCCTTTTCTCTCTTCCCTCTCTCTCTCCCTCTCTACTCCTTCTCCTCTCTCCCCTCATATTCTCTCTCTCATCTCTCTCTCATGTTCCAACCTCACCTCCCTCTCTCTCTCGCCACCGCTTTCTCTCTCCTCCATCCACTCTCTCTCCGCCTCCTTCCCCCGCCTCAACTCTCTCTCTATCACCCTCCCCCGGCCCATAATTCTCAACTGGGTCACCTCCTTCCCCTGTCTCAAAGACTTATCAATAGCCTTATGCGATGGGAATCAAGGTGCGGTTGATGGTGAACAAGAAAGTCACGATTTTGATGAAGAAGAAGAATTGGGGTTGGAGTTGGAGAGTCTTTGTTTAATGGGGATTAGTGGTAATGATTGGGGAATTGGTTGGTTATGGAAGAGATGTAAGAAACTGAAAAAACTGAGACTTCAGAGTTGCCAAGGAATTGGAGGGTCTTACTCATCTTTTATCAAGTGCTTGAAGGTTCTTGAAGAAATTGAAGTCAAAACTTGCAGGAGTGTGGTTTATGTTATTCTGTTAGAGCTTGTGAATAATTGTGAATCTTTGAATTCTGTTTTGGTGCATGATGGTGGTAGTAAAGAAGGGTTGTTCCAGTTTTTTACTCAATGTCGCTCTCAGGTTCGAAAACTCGACCTTCGTTTGCCTTTGGACTTAAGCAATGAACATCTTTTGGCGATGGCATTGAATTTCAATAAGCTAACGAGTCTCAAGCTTCAAAGCTGTTTCCTTGGCACTGGCGAGGGCCTTAAGGCCCTCGCCAGAAGCGGTGGGGAGCTGGAAGAGTTGGCACTTGTGAATTGTGATGTTGTGGAGAGAGAACCTGGGTTGCTTGCTACTTTGGGACAGAGTTTGAGGAATTTGAGGAAGCTGGATTTGTCGGATAATGGAATGTTGCTTGATAAAGAGTTTGTTTTGATGGTGGTTTCGTGTGTTCATTTGATTGAGTTGAAGGTGAGAGGGTGTAAGGGACTTACTAGTATTGCTGTGGTTTCTATGGTTAAGAGCTGCAAAAAGCTTCGAAGTGTGGATATCATGGAGTGTTTTGGTATTCCCTCTGAGGCTGTTGAGATGTTTGTGAATAATTGTTCTTGTTTGAGGAGAATTAAAGTTGAGGATAGCAAGCTCTCTGATGCTGCAAAAATGTTGGCATCGAGTAAGCTTATTGAAGTTGTTCAGTAATTTGGCTTGGTGGAAGGTGAAAGGTGAAAGAAGAAGCAAGTGTATATTTCTAAAGTTCTGAATAAACAGGTATACTTCGGGAACAAATCCTCTCTCATGTGAAATTTTCATTTCTTTAGTGTGAAATTTTTATTTGGATTTTCTTCAATAAAAATCTCATTTTTTTAAAATTATTTAGAAAGAGAAAAAGTCTACATAAATAGATTTGCACAAGGAATAATCATAACAGTGATAATGTTAACTTTAATAGTAAAATTTTTACATCTGATTAATGTTTTACAATTATATACTTGTATAAAATTATTTTATACTATACTGTTGCACGGTACAACTTTTCTACTCTTATTTAAATTCTATTTTTCTTGTAGTTAATAAAGATTTGAGATTTCACTGGACAAAAAAAGTCATAGGAGAGGATTAAAATCCGGTATTCTACTTCACAGTGTTGATCGATGTATTTATGTATTCACGTTTCTGTAATTTATGATTGGAATAGGAAGAGCAGTTTCTGCTTAGTGAATCTTCATGTTAAATAATGTAAAGAAAGTCTTACAATCTCATTCTGTGGGATTAATCAAATAAAGGTGGGTGCATCTATATTTATCTACGAATTTAGTGAATGTTGAAAGAAGCAAACACGTGTTAAGTGTACATTTGTTTCTGATGTTTCAAATAAACTGCTATACTTCACACTCCTGATCACTGTATTTTGTTTTATTAATGGCAGTTTCTCTTTTTTATGTTTGCACTATGCAGAGTAGTTCTGCTTAGTGAATTTTCATATCAATTATGTACTTAAGAATTTTCATATCAATAATGTACTTAAGAATTTTCATCTCACTTTGATGGGTCAATTAAAGCTCTGTATATGTTTATTTATGAACGAAATTGAGATAAATGCAAAATCTGATGGAACTAGTTTGATATAATGTGACAACAAGCACTATTTATATGCTTCATTTTGGGTGTACAACAACAAGTATATGAAAATGTGGTCCATTAAATTGACTTTGTTGAACTCATTTAAGGATTTAACTAGGCCCACTTGCTTGGAAGAAGGATCCAGCTATATGGGTGATGCGTCATAAAGTAATAGGGTAACTTTAATAAAGGAGATGGTAAATTGCAACTGTAATGAAATTAAAGTGCGATATTAAACTTTGTAGTTAGATGGTACAGGGATTGACATGCTACTAGTACTATGATATGATTGATAACTTGCAAGAAATTGTAAGGAGCAAGTGTGGAAATTAGGTGGTTGAAATCAATGCTTAACAATTTGGTTGTTTTGGATTTCAAGTGCAATCTGTGCTTGTTTTGTCAGCTTCTTTTGGTCTATTGTTGTGGCTGGTTTTAAGAATGCGGTTAGTTAGTTTTAAGAATGTGGTTAGTTTTAAGATTGCTGGGGAATATATAAAGAGCATGTAACAGAATTCTAGGATGCACAAAGAGAGAACAATAGATCATTAATGTATAAATTATTTGTTGAACTAAATTGCTCTTAAAAAAAACTTCTTTTTCTTCTTCTTCCTTTATCTCTCTCTCTTAAACGATGAAGAGCTTAGAAACTTAAGCAATCGAAAATTTTTGTTTTGGTCATTACAGGAGGCTGGTCTTAAATCTTTAGAGAGTTTTTTTTTTCTCGATTTTCTTAGGCACCCTCCTTTTTAGGTAGGAATAGTAAAATGGATGAATAGGATAAATTTTAGGAGTTTGGTTTTGACTTCTTTTGTTATGTTTTTAAATTCTAAAGATTTCTTAAAATATAAAAAATTATACATAATTATCCATAATTAGTTGATTAATACGTTGTGTCGTCTGTTTAAGATTGGCATGGTAGAATTTGCCTAAATTTTATTATGAATCGAAATAAATTATCTATTAATTTATTTTGATTAATTAAAAAAATCTGATTTATTTAAATTCATTTGATAAAATTTATTTAATAGATTTGTTAGCCAATTTTTTTATAGATATGATTTATCCAACAAAATAAATTTATTTTTAAAAATTAACTAATTTTTAATTTTTAAATATTTTATTTTTAGGCAAAATATAGTTTTAGTCCCATGTGTTTTTCGAATTTCCAATTTTAGTCACTTATGTTCGAAAACGTAATTTTTACTATTAAATTTTCGTTTGAATTTCTGGAAAATTTAAGTAGCTGAAAATATATACATCCCTCGTCCCTTGTTGCAACCATTATGTTCATCCGTGGATTTATAAATTACTCCAACAAACAAAAGATGGAACAAGGAGGAAAAAAGTCTTAAGGTTATAAATAAAATTCGAATTAATTGATTTTTAATGGTTTGATTTAGATTTTTTGAATTTTTTTAAATCTAAACAAATTCAATCTAACCGTTAATAGATTGATTTTGATCAGAACAATTAAATTTCTATAATAAAAAATTATTTTTAACAAAAAATCACAATTAATTAACACGTCTAAAAGTTAAAACTATATATGTTATTTTAATTTATAAAAAAATTGGGTTCATTTTATTTTTACAACAACAACAACAACTGAGCCTTTTCCCACTAGGTAGGTCGGTACATGGATCACACGGCGCCATCTTTCAGCGATCATAAAACCAAGGTTTCTCGATATATTGTTAAGTCTAAGGTCATCCTTTATCAAAGTCCCTAGTGTCCTCTTAGGTCTCCCCCTACCCCCGTCTCACAAGACTAAGAGGCATGCACTCCACTCTCACTCACCGGTGCGTCTAGTGGCCGTCTTTGCACATGCCCAAACCATCTTAAACGATTTTCTACCATCTTTGCTTCAATAGGGGCCACTCCCATTTCATTTCGATATATTCATTTCTCTTCTTATCTAGTCTCGTGTACCCACTCATCCATCTCAACATCCTCATCTCTCGCAACCCCCAACTTCTTCTCTTGTTGTCCCTTCAAAGCCTAGCACTCACTACCATAGAGTATCATTTGGTGAATCGCAGTTGATCAATAAAATTTTCCTTCGACTTTCTTAGGTATCTTGCGATCACAAATAACCCCCTCAAGCATTTCTCCATTTTAACCACCCACTTGTATCCTATGTGTAATATCTTCATTAATTTCCCATCACTCGCACTATAGACCCCAAATACCTAAATTTAGTAACCTGTGGTATGATATCTTCTCTTAATTTGACTACCAAATCGCTATCGACTGCACCTTACCGAACTTACAATGCATATACTTTCTGTCTTGCTCCTACTCAAACGCAAACCTTTCGATTCTAACGCCTCCCTCCAAAATTCGAGCTTGGCATTAAACTTCTTCCCTTGATTCCGCAATCAAGACTATATCATCCGCAAAAAAGCATGCACATAGGGATGACCTTCGTATGTCCCTCGTAAGTACGTCCATGACTAGGTTAAATAAGTAAGGGCTCGAAGCGAGCCTTGTGTAAACCAATACTTAAAGGAAAGTCCTTGGACTCACCCCGGGGGTCTTCACACATGTTGTTATGCCATCATACATGTCTTGTATAGCTTTGACGATATAAGCCACTCGAACGCCCTTCTTCTCCATGGCTTTCCATAGCACATTTCTTGGCACCCGATCATATGCCTTTTCCAAATCAATAAAAACCATATGCAAGTCTCTTTCCTTGTATCGATACACTTCCATCAACCCACGTAAAGATAGATAGCCTCGTCGTAGACCTTTCCCGCATGAATCCAAATTGGTTTTCTCGCAATACTAGTCTCTCGTTCTAAGTCTATGTTCTACCACTTTTTCCCAAAGTTTCATTGAATGACTTATAAGTTTGATGCCCCTATAGTTTGCACAAATCTGGATATCTCCCTTATTCTTAAATATAGGTACCAAAGTACTCCTCCTCCACTCATTTGGCATTTTCTTCGACCTCATAATCTCATTGAATAACTTTGTGAGCCACCTAATACCTTGTTCACCTACACACTTCCAGGACCTCAATAGGATTCCGTCAGACCAATTGCTTTACCATTGTCCATCCTCTTCAAAGCTTCCTTTACCTCTTCGTGTCGAATTCTACGATAGTAATACCAATTAAGTTCATCTTCTTGGGCTTCTATTCCCTCGATATTACCGTCGATCGTGGTTCCTCATTAAAAAGCGCACTAAAATATTGCTCCCATCTATCTTTGATGTCCTGGTCTTTAGTCAAAATATTACCTTCAACATCTTTAATACACCTAACCTGATCTAGATCCCTAGTTTTCAGGTCCCTAATCTTAGCTAGCTTGTAAATCTTTTGTTCCCCCTTCTTTGTCCCGAGATCCCGGTATAACTCCTCATACGCCATGGATCGTGCTTCACTTACTGCTTTCTTTGCCTCCTTGCTAGCCCTCCGGTACCTAGCCCGCGATTCTCATCATTGTTGGAACCATGTAAGGCCTTAAAGCACTCCCTTTTGTGCCTCACCTTTTCTTGCACCTTATCATTCCACCACCAAGATTCTTTATCTCTAGGACCAAATCCCTTAGATTCTTCTAACACAGCTTTTGCGACTTCCTTCACTTTCTTAGACATCTCATTCCAAAGCGAATCAGCGACCTTGTAACTCCCAAGTACCTTCTTCCAACAAATGCTTCTCCTCGAACTTGATTTGATTATCACCTTTGAGTTGCCACCACTTGATCCTTGGACAAGCAATCTGACAAGTTCTTTGCTTATGACTCCTAAAGCGGACATCAAGAACCAAAACCATATGTTGTGTTGTGAGACTCTCCCCCGATATCACCTTGCAATTCGTACATACTCCTTTTTCCAAACTTCTAACCAAAAAGAAGTCAATTTGAGACCTTGAAGTCCCATTCGTATATGTAATAAGATGTTCCTCCCTCTTCTTAAAACAAGTATTCATAATCTTGAAATCATACGCCATAGAAAAATCCAGAATACTTTGCCCCTCTTCATTCAGGCCTCCAAATCCAAAACCCCCATGCACTCCTCTAAATTGCCTTGTCTCTTTGCCCACATGTCCATTCAAGTCTGCTCCTATGAAAATTTTCTCCTCCCGTGGAATTTCCTGGACCAAACCTTCTAAATCTTCCCAAAACCTTTCTTTCAAATGGGCTTCCAGTCCACCCTGTGGAGCATAAGCACTAATGATGTTAATAGTTTCTTGTCCAACGATTAGCTTTAAGGATAAGATCCTGTCCCCGATTCTTGTAACATTCACTACATTCTTCTTCCACTTCTTGTCTACGATAATACCTACTCCATTCTTTCCTTTAATCTTCCCATTGTACCAGAGTTTGAAACCTGTGGTGTCTAATTCCTTAGCTTTTGCCCCCACCCATTTAGTCTCTTGTAGGCACATGATATTAATCCTTCTCCTTATCATAGAGTCCACTACCTCCAAAGATTTACCTGTCAAAGTACCAATGTTCCAAGACCCGAACCTAATACTACACTCCATAAAAAAATTAATCTAAATGAACCTGTTCATAGTTTTTTATCTTTATTGATGGAAATAAAATTTGCTTATTTATTTCTTAACATCTATAACGCTTATTTATTTCTTAACATCTATAATTTCATGCGTAGGCTTCCATTTGGAAAAAAAGGATTAGTAAACATTCAGAGACAAGTTGTTACAATAGCAATTATTAGAAACTTTCACTATGTCATATTAAAGGTGTTCACATTGAAATACAGTTAATCCAACATAATTAACATAGTCCAGCAAGATAAACAAATTACACCAAAGCACAGTTACGCCAATACAAGTACACTAAAACAAAATAAGAAGATTATAACATTATAATCTTCACTTTGCATGCATTCTTCTCTCAACTTGTAATAACATATTATATGAATGTGAATGTTACAAGTTGTTTAGAGTCTAGTTCAAATTAAAAATTTATAATTAAGAAAAAATTAAGTCTAAGTTGTCTAACACTAATAGCTCCAAGAATGATAGTTCTATATTCAATACTAACAACTCAATGTTCAATACTAAATGTAGACAACTCTACAAGTACAAATACAAATTTATACCTATGCAAAGATTCAATTATTCATTACTTATTCAATTCTTCTTATTTGATCTAACTCATCAATAATTCATGCATGATTCAATACGCTTAGGAGTAGTCTTTAGCTAATTTTAAGCACATATTAAAGTTTCAACAATAATAAGATTAAAATAAACTCTGCAATGGATTAAAGACTCGACCTCTCATGCTAAAAGTAATATCAGATGATACAATAAATACTAGTACAACCAATATATATTTGACCATGCAAGAAAGAATATAGAATCTTATTGACTTCTATTTCTATCATTTTAAAATATCAAACTCATCCTTTAAATCTCGGTCTTCAAGATCATCTTCCAAGTATTGTTCTAACTTTTTTCTCTTAACTTCTCTTTCTTTCCTCCTTATTTTCAACCTAAAATCACCAACCTTGTCATTTTCAGCAACACCATATTCAATGGGAGTATTAATCTTAGAAGGCAAGTTTTATGATATGCTACCAGAAGAGCTGCCATGGCCAATAAATGAATAATGTCCAAACAGCTTGTTAATAATATCTTTTAAAATTTTCAAAATATCCACATTCTTCTCTTAACCATACATTTGTATAAAGCAAAAGTCAATATAATGGATCAAGAAACATGTCCGCAAGCAACAAATAATTTATCTCACTAATTTGTCAATATTTGGAAAACTTGATTTGCATATTGATAATTTTCTTTTACAAGATTGTATCATTACTTTATCTCTACTTATTCAATGCTTTTTGAATGTTGCATAATTGGTGGAAAAACAAGTTAAAAATAACATGCGATGAACTAGAAAAACAAGTATTACATCATAAAACACCTTCAACACTCAACAAACATATGTGCAAAACTTCAATCATCACTATTAAGATACCCCCTTTATTTTCAAACACCTAGTATTAGATATACAGAGTTCTACCAAGTTGGTACATTAAGTGTTAAGTTAAAATTAATTAAAGGCAAATTGTAATCCTCAAATTTTGATAATTACAGTACAAGATAAAAGTCTACTCTTATAAGATAAATAAACTTCTTAGATTCATCAGAAAAAGCTTAAGTCTGGATAGTCAGAGCATGGCTTTAGCATACAAACAAGAAGAATATCTAATAAATCAGAGGATAGATTAATGAATTGACAAACACTCTTCAAGAATAAAATATAAGTATTGGTTTGTTTCATTTTCCTCGTATCAACAAACTCTAACCAACTTTTCTATCTTTGTAGAGTCTATGTAGAAATCAACATTCAACTCAAAAGCATTAACTTTGTAAAGTTTAAAAAGCTCTGCTCAAGTGAAAGTCAAAAAGCATATCTCTTACACAAGGATCTGTTACAGAAAGTAAATAAATTATAATCTTTCACAGTGTTGAGCCTAGGATTGTGTCAACAAATTTTATGTGCGAAAGTGATCAATCCATGCTTCCTCCACTGCTTCGTTTAATGCTGGTGAATAGAACTTTGGGGCAATTTCTGTTGGGAATTCAGTCTGCTTAAAAACATAGTTCAAATCTAAGACGAGATTTTGAACTATTGAATTTGAAAGAGTCTGAAACTGTCAAAGATTATTATTCTAGAGTTAAAGAAATCATAAACCAAATGAGAGTCTTTAGGGAAACTATTCTTGATAAGAAAATTGTTGAGAAAATTTTAATTACTACTACCCCAAAGTTTGACCCAATCGTGACAATGATTGAGCAAACCAAAGACCTGTCCATTCTATCCGTGACAGAATTAATGTGCTCTCTTGAGACATTTGAGCAAAGATTGTACAAACATGAAGATACACTTGAAAATGTCTTTCAATCTAAGCTTAAATTTTAACCTCAAAATAAAGGAGATGGAGGAAAGAAAAATTATGCAGAAACTTCTAGAACAAGAGAAACTTCTAGAAATTTCTTCAAGAACCGTCAAGATAAAAATCCCTCATGCAACATTTGCAAAAAGTCCGGTCACGCGGAGAAAGATTGTTGGTTCCATGAAAGGCCACACTGCAACTGTTGCAAGAAGTTTGGGCATGTAGAGAAAAATTGTTGCAACAAAAATAGACATCAAGCAAACTTTGTCGAAGAGCATAATGACGAACATCAACTTTTCTATGCTACCCAATATTCAACCGATGAAAAAGGAGGAAGTTGGTACTTGGATAGCGGCTGCAACAATCACATGGCCAAGGATGAGAGTATCTTCAAAAACATTGACAACTCTGTTAAGGTGAAAGTTCGATTGGGAAATGGCACCGTGGTAGAGTCAAAAGGCAAAGACATTGTCATGGTGGAGACAAAGAAAGGGACGAGACTCATCCATGACATTTTACTAGTTCCCAGCCTAAAAGAAAATCTTCTAAGCATTGGCCAAAGGATGGAGAGAGGATACACTCTTCATTTTGAAGGAGATGTATGCCAAATCTATGACAAACATAACAAAATGGTTGAGATAGCCCAAGTGAAGATGGAGAAAAGTATAGAAGCTTCCCGCTAAATTTGAAATATACAAATAACATGGCCATGAAGGTACAAATTGATGATTCATGGCTTTGGCATCGGAGATTTGGCCACTTCAACACACACGCCTTGAAGCTATTATACCAGAATAATATGATGAGAGATCTCCCATGCTTAAAGGAGAACAATGAAGCATGTGAAGGATGTCTCCTCGGAAAGCAACATAGATTACCGTTCTCAACAAGAAAAGTGTGGCGAACAAAAGACGTGTTGGAGTTAATCCATATTGATTTTTGTGGACCGATGAGGACACCAACACTTGAGAACAGCAGGTATTTCATCCTTTTCATTGACGACTTCTCTAGAATGACATGGGTCTATTTCCTAAAAGCAAAATCAGAAATCTTTGAAATATTCAAGAAGTTTAAGGCCCTTGTTGAAAAACAAAGTGGAAAACACATAAAAGTACTAAGAAGTGATCATGGCAAGGAGTACACATCCCACGAGTTTGACAAATTCTGTGAGGATGAAGGCATAGAACGACAACTAACAGTCGCGTACTCTCCACAACAAAACGAAGTTTCCGAAAGAAAGAATTGCACGATCTTGGAAATGGCTAGATCAATGCTTAAAGAGAAAGAGTTGCTTAATACTTTTTTGGCAGAAGCAGTCCACACTACTGCCTACATACTTAACAAATGTCCAACGAAGGCAGTCCAAGGTAGGACCCTAATAGAAGCATGGGGTGGGAAGAAGCCATCAGCAAAGCACCTAAAGGTCTTTGGATCTATATGTTACATCCATGTTCCAAATATGAAGAGACACAAACTAGAAGACAAGACAATTTGTGGAATCTTCTTAGGATATAACACACAGTCTAAAGGCTACTGTGTCTACAACCTACAAACTAAGAAGCTGACAATCAGTCGAGATGTTGAAATTAATGAGAATGTTGCTTGGAACTAGGAAGAAGATAAGGTGAAGCAAAATATCCCTATATCAATGCAACTACCTCAAAGAGAATTAGAAGAAGCAATAGAAGACCCATGTGAGCCTTCTTCACCAAACTCTACTCCGAGACGAGAAAGATCATTGGCAGACATATACGAGTCTTGCAATTTATCCATACTTGAACTTGAAAACTTTGAAGTAGCATCAAAGCAGGAAGTATGGGTCAAGACAATGGAAGAAGAGATAAAAATGAATGAGAAAAACAACACATGGGAGTTAGTTGATCTTCCACATGGAAAATATATTATTGGGGTTAAGTGGGTCTATAAGACAAAGCTCAACCCTAATGGAACCATACAAAAACATAAAGCAAGACTAGTAGCAAAAGGTTACTCACAACGACCTGGGATTGACTACAACGAGACATTTGCTCCAATTGTTCGTCTAGATACGATAACAGCTCTAATAGCTCTTGCGGCACAAAAAGATTGGAGCATCTATCAACTAGATGTTAAATCAGCATTCCTCAATGGTGTGCTTGAAGAAGAGATATATGTGGAGTAACCACAAGGGTTTATGTGCGAAGGCAAAGAAAACAAAGTATTAAGACTGAGAAAAAACTCTACGGCTTGAAGCAAACTCCTTGAGCATGGTATAACATAATTGATCAGTATTTTGTTGATCGAGGATTTAGGAGGAGCAAGAGTAAGCCTACATTTTACATCAAGACCCAAGGTCAGTATGATACTCTCATAGTCTCCCTATATGTTGATGATCTTATATATATGGGAACCAATACAAATATGATGGTGGAGTTCAAAGAAGACATGATGAAGTCCTTCGAGATGATCGACCTTGGCTTGATGAGTTACTTTCTCGACATAGAGGTAAATCAAAGAAATGATGGGATATTTATCTCATAAAAGAAATACTCAGAAGGCTTACTCAAGAAGTTCAAGATGTACGGCTGCAAGCCTGTCAATACTCCGCTAGTAACAAATGAAAAACTACAAAAGGATGATGGAGCACCAGAAGCCGATGCATCATGCTACAGAAGCTTAATTGGAAGCTTTCTATATTTAACAACTACACGACCAGATATCATGTACTCTACCAGTCTCTTATCAAGATTTATGCAGAGCTAAGTCAAATACATCTTGGAGCAAGAAAAAGAATTCTAAGATATCTACAAGAAACAAAAGAGTTTGGCATATGGAACACTGTCGCAACCAACTCAAGGTTGCTCGGCTATACTGACAGTGATTGGGCACGCTCGGTGGATGACATGAAGAGAACCTCCGATTATGCTTTTTCACTTAGTTCAGAATTTTTCTGTTAGGCATCAAAGAAGCAAGCAACAGTTGCACAATCGACAACAGAAGCAGAGTATGTAGCAGTTGCAGAATGTTGGTCCCTATGCAGAATCTAGAGGGGGTGAATGGATTCTGGTTCCCTTTCGTCCTTTATCGTCTAATTCAACTTTCTTCCTATTTACTATTGATCCTGTATTTAACAGCGGAATGATAAAGGAAGTATACGAACTTTTTCTTTTACAAACTCTTTTGAATCAAGATATACAAAGATTGCATTAAGAATATGATTCATCAAAATAAAAGAGTTCAAGGTAAAGAGAGATTTGCAAAGAGAATTATATTGGTTCGACTTTCGCTTACATCCAGGTCCCAATACACCAACTGATGTGATTGATATTCCACTATCAACAATTTTGATCCCTTGTATCAATTACAATCACACTGCACATACACAAAACGAAATAAAAAATCAACCAATACAACTAGTTCTTTTTCCAAGAACCTTTCTCTCTAACTCTTGAGACCTTCAAGAATCAGTCTTGAGAATCATTTCTCAAGTTCCCACAAACTCTTTTTCCAGAGAATACCTTTCTCTAAGAGTTTGAACAATTCCAAATCAATTAAGAAAATTAAAGATCAGAATGAGTACACCTGTTGTACAAGAACTGATCAATCTGTAGTAAATGCTTTATTCCCTCACAAGCAATTCATCTCTTGAGAACGTCTTTTGAATTTTTTGAATTCTTGGAGGAAAATGTTAAGAACACAATGTTCTCTCAAAACTTGTTTTTCGCTCTCCCTCTTTCTTTTAAAATCAAAGATTGCTCTCTCTTTTGAAATCTTCCATGAAGGTGTATATATAAAACATTTGAAATGCAATTGAGATGAATTTCTGAAGGGGATAATCAATTACTATGGAGTGGTAATCGATTACTTCAAAGAGTGTTAATCTCTCTTTGTTTCTCAAGCACGAGGTAATCAATTACAGATATGGGGTAATCAATTACTCTAGAGAGATTTTTGGATTCCCAATTTCAATTACTGTTGGTAGTCGATTACTTTGAAATGACAATCGATTACTTTAGTTAAAAGCAGTTTTAAAACTATCAAACCAAGTGTTTTATCACTTAAGTTTGGTTTTTCTCTTTTTCAAAAACAAATTGTCGGTTTCCAAATCACTTACCTTGAATATCAAAGCAGGTTCAAACTCTCTTAGAAGCATAACAATTCAAATCACATACTCAAAACCTAGTCTAAAAAATCAATACACTAGATCCTATATACACAACTATTTAAATTTCAAGATTACAAATACATCAAAATCAAAATCAAAGAGTCAGACTTCTTCATGTTTCAAACTAGATTGTTGTGAGTCACATATCAAAATAATTAAAAGTTTTAAAGATAATTAAAAAAGATATGTTTATTTTATTAAATATTTAAGAGGTAAAATATAATATATTTTTAAAATTTCAAATTTAAAATTTTAATTTTAATTTTTTGAATTGGCCGGTCTATCCACTTCCTCACCCCTATTTTAATATTGTTCAACAGTTACTTTCTTTTTGTTTTCACTTTCCAATACAAGAACACTTCCTTAAACAATTAAGTAATGTCTGATTCTTCCCGTCAATCTCCTTTTCTCAACCGAGTCTTGTTTAATTCGCGTCAAACTCCTCCTCTTAATAGAATGTTGTTTCATTCTTTTGAAACTCCTCTCTAACGAGATCTGTTACATTGTCCTGAGTCTGTTGGTGTCAACGTTAGGGTAGAAGTACCTTCTGATAGCAAAATGTCAAAGATTTTTCTCAAGTTTACGAATCTTCCTGAAGAAGAATCAGAGCGACCCAAGAAGCTTCTGAATTCTATTGACGAAATTGAGGAAATGGTGCTAGAACAGTAGCAGATACTCAAGAACAGTTCGAGTGCCAAGAAGGCAGAGTGGGAAAAGCAAATGTGTACTTTAATGTCCATGAGGTGATGATTTGTTGGGACAATGATGAAGATCCTCTTTCTTCTTCTTGAAGGTCCATGATAGTAGTTAATGCATGCATCATAGGGTTACATAAATATTATAGATTATAGATAGCATTGTAGTTGTTATAGATGTTCATGCATTGTGGGGTTATCTTTTCTGGTTTCTCTTATTCAGTTTCCTTTCAGAGGCAATCTTGATCAAGGTACGCGAATTCGAATCTTACTCTTACTGTTGTCACGTAGTATAGGATTAGCCTTTTTTAATTAATGTTGTAGGTAGAGTTGTACTCCCTCCTGAACTAAGTTAAAGTTGCTCACATTCAGGTCCCGAGGGAGTATTTGTTATTTTCATCATGCATCCTTTGGTAATTTTTTGTGGGTATTAGGTAGTTGTAATTACCCAAGTTGTTAATGATCAGATTCTTGCTGACTTAACTTGCATGATATTACATGTGTTTGATATTCTTTCTATATTGCCTTCATATTCATGATGATGGAAATAACTAATCTGGTGTTTGATTTTTATATGCAATGCAACTGTTTTTGGAGTTTCAACGGAGTCCATGCAGTTATCATATGACCCGAGATGGAACAGTGTGCCAACTGCCAACCATACTGCCACTAATGGAAAGTCATCTGCAGGTACTCAGAGAGTTGCAAGTTGATCACTATTAGGAGCAGTATTTTACTAAGTGTATAAGTTTTAATTGTTAGTATAGGTATTTCTGTGAGTACATATCTTGGTTATTTGCGAATATGTAGCTGAATGAACTGAATTTATGTTTGCTTCTGATTCAGACTGGTTTTCGTATATTTAATTTTTTGTCTGATGTGACCTGAGTTTGATTGGTTAGTTATCTTGCAGTATTGTTTGGTCTCTTCTCTCAAATATGTTCATGCATGTTCAAAGTTATTAGGTAATAAAAGTGAAGTATCATTGTTAATGTTTTCCAATTAATTTTTGAAAAATAAATCCCTTTGATGCATATGCTCACTGTATATGACAAAATAATTTGATATGGTCATAATTATCCACTTCTTTGCCCGGAGCAATTTTGCGGGCTGGTAATTTGACCATGATAAGAGTTAACTGATTCAAGTTCTTGACAATTTATTCTTTTGGAAATTTTCAGTATCAAGTTTCCGAATGCTGGATTATGAGATTTATCCTTGAATTTGATGCTTGCACTCATTCCATGACTATCACGTTTGCTCTCTTTCAACAATCCATGACAATTGTGTTTCATTAAAGAAACATGTCATAACCTTTTGTTCTTTAGAGGTCAAGAAACTAAAATTTGATAATTTTGTAGATTAATTGATTAAACTTCAATTCCTTGCTCATGATTTTAGTCTTCAAAACTGAACAATGGGTGTACATGGGTTAACTACTAATAAAAGTGTTCATTTTAATTTTCGCAGGTGGAATCAAGCGTCATAACTTGTAAAGCCAATGACCGATGACATGGTTCATTACACAATCTGTGTTGCTGTGGCTAGATATGTGAATTAAATCTGAAATAGAGAATACAGAACAATGGAGGAAGGAGAACTTGCATCTTCATGTTGGCGTGAGCATCTTAAGAGAAAGTGTGCTCATATGTGCTTATGTTTGTGGATTCGAATTATTGTTTGATAACTTCTGTCTTTATATTTTGTCTTTTCTTTTTTTTTTTCTTTGGAATTTTACACAGACAAATCGTGCCTATATTAAAGTCTGTTTTCTTTTTCAATATAGTTACATCAATAAAGTTTAATTTAGTGTAAATTGTTGGGTGGGCAAAGGGAATATTATGACTTATGAAGTGAAACAAACCCTTACTACTCATAAAGTATTTATCGGTATTCATAACATGCCTTATTTGAATTAAATATAACTGGAAAAAAAATAATATGAACATATACAACAGAATTTTTACAGTCAACTCCTACCCCTAATTATAATCATAGTCATGAGTAAGATAATTCATTATTTCATATATTGAATATGAAATAAGATATAAATATCTATCAGAATCTGCTCTAATTTTAATGAGAAAATCCTATTTTATTTTTTCATGCACAAGAAGTTGTACCTGTCCAATCTTGGAAGATAGGACGGGTACTAGAACATCATTATTTGTATCATATTAAATTTTTTATTTATTAGTTTAAAAATATTATTTGATTTAAAATATAATTAATTATTTAACATATTTTAATGATGGGTTCCGATGTACAAGATCATGTAGCACTTATCAATGAAGCCCTATCGATTAGTATTATACAAAAAAAATCCATTATAGAAACTAATATAATTAGATCTGTTCTTCATAGACAAATTTGGGATTTGCTATCTCAGATAAGATTGGTTTAGGGTCCTGGGATTCTTTTCTATCAGATAGGAAGGACTGTTTCACAAAACATACTTCTAAATATTTGCCCGATAGATCCTGCAATCTACATGAATTTAGACTAATTTTTTTAGATGCGTAAAAGTCTCTTGTGGAATTTGTGAGATGAAAAGGGTAAAATTTTAAACCCTAGTTTCGCTTCATTTCTCTTGTCATCTCAGTCTTCTCGCACGTTGTATCATTCCAATTTTTTCACCGGCTTATTGTCTTGTACTCTCCCAATATTTTCGCATGCATCAGTTCTGCTTCGGTTTCTGTTCCGCTAGAACCATTTCCGTTTCCGTTGTCGCTCTGACAGAACCAGCTCTACTTTTGTTGTCGTTCCTCCAAAATCAGAACCAGTTGTAATATCAAACTCTAACGATAACACCGTTTTTAAGTTTTAAGAAAAGAATATGAAGATATGGTGATGAAAAAAGATCACTCGTAAAATTGGAATCATTTGTTAGTGATGATTAAAAGTTTATGTCGTTGACTTTTAAATTTATTGTCATAGATAATTAAAAATTTATATTATTAACTTATTTTATTAATATTTAAGAAATAAAATATATCATTTATTTAATATTTATCTAAAATTCCAGATTTAACATTTTTTTAATTTAACTGCGTGACAAGAATTGACCACCAAATTAAGTATGACCAAATTCTTTTTAAACCTAAGCGGATTGAGAGACTATGCAAATTGGGCTTAGGTGGGCCGGATAGGGCCAGCCACTCACTCACCACTACTATTAATATCGATATAACAGAGCTTTTATTTATTTACTTTTTTTTTTCACTTTCTAAGAAAGAACACAGAAGAAAGAAGAACTCCACTGAAATTGAAAAACAGTCCCTTAAACAATTGAGTAATGTCTGATTTTTCTCGTCAATCTCCTCTTCTCAACCGAGTCTTGATTGATTCGCCTCAAACTCCTCGTTTTAATCGAATATTGTTTCATTCTTTTGAAACTCCTCTTGAACAAGAATTTTTACGTTCTCCCGAGTCTGTTGGTGTTATAGTAATACCTTCTGGTAGCGAAGAGTTAAAGTTTTTTCTCAAGTTTACGAATCTCCCAGAAGAAGAATCAGAACAATCCAAGAAGCTTCTGAATTCTATTGACAAAATTGAGGAAATGGTGCTAGAACAGTTGCAGATATTCAAGAACACCCCGAGTGCCAAGAGGGCAGAGTGGGAAAAGAAAATGTGTGCTTTAATGTCCATGAGGTGATGATATTTTTAGACAATGATGAAGATCCTCTTTCTTCTTCTTGAAGGTCCATGATAGTAGTTAATGCATGCATTGTAGGGTTATATAAATATTATATATTATAGATGGCATTGTAGTTGTTATAGATGTTCATGCATTGTGGGGTTATCTTTTCTAGTTTCTCTTATTCATTTTCCTTTCGGAGGCAATCTTGATGAAGGTACGTGAATTTGAATCTTACTCTTACTGTTGTCACGTAGTATAGGATTAGCCTTTTTTAACTAATGTTGCAGGTAGAGTTGTACTCCCTCCGGGCCTAAGTTGCTTACATTTAGGTCGCGAGGGAGTAGTTGTTATTTTCATCATGCATCCTTTGATAATTTCGTGCATATTAGGTAACTGTAATTACCAGATCCTAGTCCGTTTCAGATGTTCATGCATTGTAGGGCTTCTTTTTTTTTTTTTTTTACATTAGTTTATATGAATATCTAACAGAAGAAGACAGAAAAGGCTGATACACTAACAGATATAACTTACATAAAACTTGTGTTAGAGTATACCATTAACTGAAGCAACTTAGTGATATCTTAATATAAGAGTATATTGATTGGATAACTATGAAGTATAACTGATGCTAGTACGTTTTCCTTATGAGTATTATTATACCACTCTCTTTAGGCATGTAAAAATTCTAAAACACTTTTATTTGTAAACAAGAACAAGACCAAAGGGAAAAACAGGTATTGATCTAAAATACAATGAACAAGCTCCAAGCTTTTTCAATGTAAAGTTGTTCTGTTCAACAGACCTTGGTTGGAAGCAACAACCCTGTTTAATTTGGAAAAGCTTTTCATACTGATGTTATACTTGTAATTGCTAAGGTTATTTTGGATGAGCTGGTAACCGTCCATTTTGCAGTGTCCCATCAGTTGTCAATCACAACCATTGGAAGTGAAGGGATTAAATTTCTACAAACAAATGGAAATGATGTAAATTCTAAATATCCATGGTTGAGGAAACAAGGAAAGTGAAGAGTATCAAGATTCAAGACTGATGAAGTATCTGAAACAAGACGTGAAGAAATATATCATGAATCAAGCACGACCCTTGTGGAAAGTGAAGAGAAAACTGAACAGCCTAATGGACACAGCATAGGAAAGAAGATCTTAAGGCATGGAGATCCGAAACTGATTATGACAGAATCTTTTTATTCTATATTGATTTTATATTCACGATGGAAATAATTATCTGGTGTTTGATTTTTATATGCAATGCAACTGTTTTTGGAGTTTCAACGGAGTCCAAATAGTTATCATATGAGACGAGATAGAACGGTGTGCCAACTGCCAACCATACTGCAACTAATGGAAAGACATCTGCATGTACTCAGAGAATTGCAAGTTGATCACTATTAGGAGCAGTATTTTACTAAGTGTATAAGTTGTAATTGTTAGTATAGGTATTTCTGTGAGTACATATCTTGGTTATTTGCGAATATGTATGCTGAATGAACTGAATTTGTGTTTGCTTCTGATTCAGACAGGTTTTCTTATATTTAATTTTTGGCTGATGTGACCTGAGTTTTATTGTTTAATTATCTTGCAGAATTGTTTGGTCTCGACTCTCGAATATGTTCATGCATGTTCAAACATCAAAGTTATATGGTAATAAAAGTGAAGTATCATTGCTAATGTTTTTCAATTAATGAACAATGGGTGGCCATGGGTTAATTACTAATAAAAGTTTTCATTTTAATTTACGCAGGTGGAATCAAGCGTCATAACTTGTAAAGCCAACGACCAATGATATGGTTAATTACACAATCTATGTTGCTGTGGCTAGATGCTTGAATTAAATCTGAAATAGAGAATACAGAATAATGGAGGAAGGAGAACTTGCATCTTCATGTTGGCGTGAGCATCTTAAGACAAAGTGTGCTCACATGTGCTTATGTTTGTGGATTCGAATTATTGTTTGATAACTTCTGTCTTCTTTATATTTTGTCTTTTATTTTTATTCTTTTTGGAATTTTACATAGACAGATCGAGCCTATATTAAAGTCTGTTTTCTTTTTCAATATAGTTACATCAATAAAGTTTAATTTAGTGTAAATGTTGGGTGGGCAAAGGGAATATTATGACTTATGAAGTGAAACAAACCCTTACTACTTATAAAGTATTTATCGATATTCATAACATGTCTAATTGAATTAAAAATAACTGGAAAAAAATAATATGAACATATACAACAGAATTTTGGATTACGGTCAACCCCTACCCCTGACTATAATCATACTCAAGAGTAAGATAACCCACTATTGCATGCATTGAAATAGGCTTTCCTTTGCAAGTGAAGTAAGCAATTAGGAATATAAAGAAATTCAAATATGAATATCCATTTGAATCTGCATGAGAAAATCCTATTTTATTTTTCCGTGCATCATCAGTTGAACATGTCCAATCTTTAAGACAGGGTAAGGATGGATACGAGGAAATCATTACTTGTCTCATTAATTTTTTATTTATTATTTTTAATAAATTTTATAATGTAATTAATAATTTAGCATATCATATATTTAAAGGATGTGGAAGTAAGTTTTTTCAAAGAGTTTCCAATAAATTAATCTTAATATGATAAAACATGACGAAGATAGGATGAAATTCAAAATCCTAAATTCACTTTTAAAAATTTTGAACCTACCCACCTTTTAATTTTCATTCCAATAAGCTATTCTACAATCCTTCTATAGAAAACGTATGGGTTGGGTTTTAGAATTATTAAGGGAACTCTTCAGAGAAGACATGAGCTTATAAAATCTAAAGCCCAAAGTGATAGTTTAAAAGAAACTGATTTTTCATCAAACATTTTAGATTTTCTTTCCTACACCTTGCATTTTTCTTCATGCACCTTTTTTTTTTTTGAAAATATCAAAAATACCCTTCAACACATCTCACCATCTTCATTTACTCATCCTTTCCTTAGTTGACCTTAAACTTACCTCACTCTCCCCCATGTATCTTTGTGTTACCCATTTGTTCATTTTGTTCCGTAAGTTTGTGGTAATAACAATATTATTTGTATGATGATGATTAGTGGAGGTAAACGTCGATAATGTGCAACTAGAGATAAGCGTTTTTTATATTTCTGAAATTTATATTCTGAAATCACTCAACTTTGTGATTTTGGAATTGTTCGTTATACAACCCTAACATGTTCAGGATTAATCATTACAGAGACTTGATGTAAGCCTTCCATAGAAGTCTCACTAATGTTGCCCAATCTTCACTTCTCAAGCTTGAACTTCACGGATTAATGAAAGTAATGTGCGGAATAGAAACTCAAAGTAGAAGAAAGAAACAAAATGAGGAAGGTAAGAAGATGAGGAGCGCCATGCCTAAGCAATAAGCTCTAGGTAGAATCGCCACATGGAGAATGCACCATGATAAGACTCAATAAGGTTCATTCAAGAAATCTAGAAGAGAACTTTCTCTCTCAAAGCAATTAGTTTCTTTATCAAAAGTTCTTTACAAATCTGAAAATGACCTACTTATATTAAGAGAATTGGTGCCAAGCTTGCTATGCAAGGAACTAATGTCCACCCTCGGATTAGATTCTAATCTAATGGCTACGGAAGGAAGCTTGTGGTGCAAGTTTGATTAACTTGGAGAACAAGGATCAATCCTCCACCCTTGGATGTAGATCCTCATCTAATGGTCACGGCGCCAAGCTTGCACTCCAAGCTTCTAAGCTTAGCCCTTGGATTAGTATCCTCATCTAATGGTCACGGCGCCAAGCTTGCTCTCCAAGCTTCTAAGCTTAACCTTTGGATTAGAATCCTATCTAAGGGTCATTAATTCTTTGTTTATTACAAGTTTAGGCCCAAATTAAATCCTTACAACAATTACATAATTGAAAGAAAACTACTAATAAGCCTAAACATTAAAACATTTTGCTGAAAATTCTTGGAAGCATTCCAACGCTAATTTCAAGCTCATTTTCCAACTAGTTACAGTCCGAACTAGGTTTTGATGTCTTCATAGCTTTTGTAGCCCTTGAAGTCTTCTTTAATTTTCCACCAAGAATGCCTCAATTGAACTTTTGTAACTCGAGTTATGATTGAAATACTAAAACAGGTCAGATACAAAAATCAGCAGCGAATTTTTATTAAGAACAATTAAAAGCCCAATTTACAAATAAGGTGCTTGGAGAGTTTTATCGGACATTTGGAGATGGTCCTCCATCAAACTCTCCTTCTTGTTTTCAACTTGTCCCCAAGTTGACTTGACCTTCTTCTACAATAAAAACTCCACCCAAGTTAAAGGTCAAACATGGTTCATTAACTTTGTTGTTAGATGATGCAAGATAGATGCAAACTTGTTTCTTATGGTTATGACATAAGTCTAAAAATAAATGAGTTATTTTCATCAAGTGTTCCTTTAATTCCCTACACCTACTCAAGCTACTAGTTTGCAAATCATATAATAATGAAGTAATTTGTTTTCTACCATCAACAACATCATCTAATGAAATACAAGTAGAAGTTATTTTATCCTTCAAAACATATCCCAAGTTTTTTTGTTTAAACCCATGGATTTGTGGGGTACCCTCCTTCTTCAACTCTTGGATCATCCTAGAAGGAAATTCAACATTATGAAAATGAAATTCATTAGGTACAACCAAAAATTCCATATTAAGATCATGGGAATCTAGTGTAAGGCAAGTATAACCATGCAATTTTGAAGAAGTAAGAGTTAAGAACATCTTACCCAAAGTTAGCTTATAACTCTTAACCACTTCCTTTCTTCCATGATGTTTGTTCCATGGTTCCATGACACTTGAATTCTTGCTTGGACCTATAACACAATCATCCACAAAACAAGAGTTAAAGCAAAAAGGACTACCAAGCTTAAGAGCAAAGTCATACTTCCCTTTCAAGTGTCTTTCCAATCATAGGCTCTCTTTTCTTCCAAGATTACCTACAAGAGAAGAACTCAAAGAAGTAGATGTGGTTAAGCATAATAATATGGATTTCCTAGCTAAAAAGTCTCTTCTTCCTATAAGCTCTCTCTCCTTTTTGGAACCACTCTTAGATGATTTTTCTAACTTGTTTTTCACTTGTTTTTGTGTAGTGGCATTTTCTGTAATTATGCTGGAAGTTTCGGCCAAGGCTCTTTTTTTACCATTTCTAGATGATTTTCCATGCTTCTTGGCCTCACTAGCTTGCCTTTCACTCTCTCTTTTAAGTTTCATCTTCACTTGGTCTTCTAGCCCTTCCTTAGGTGACAATGACTTCAAATGTACCTTTCGGCCAACATGAGAAAATATGTAAGTATTTGCTACACCATCATGTAAGGCATGCCTATCATATTGCCATGGTCTACCTAATAGCAAGTGAGTTGCCTCCATAGGAACTACATCACATAACATCTCATCACTATATTTTCCTATATTAAAAGCAACTAAAACTTGCCTATCCACTACCAACTCACCCTTCTCACTTAGCCATTACAATTTATAGGGTTTAGAGTGTGGGGAAGTTTTCAAACCAAGTTTCTCTACTAGTCTAATACTTACTACATTAGTGCAACTACCACTATCAATTACTAAAGAGCAAACCTTCTCTTGAATGTTACATCTTGTGTGGAAGATGTTTTTCCTTTGAGTATCATCTAGCTCATGGTAGGTACTTCCTAGCATCCTTCTCACCATGAGGAAGTCACCTTCTTCGGCCATCTCTTCACTTGAGTGCTCACTTACACTTTCTCCTTCATGCTCACTCGAAGAGTGGCTAGACTCCTCACTTGTGACTCCTCCATCCATCCTCATCACCATAGTCTTCTTGTTTGGGCATTGAGAAGCAATGTGGCCATGTCCTAAACATTTAAAACACTTGATGTTAGATGGTTTAGAATTGAATTTAAGAACATCTTTACCTTTAGACTCATCATGGCCAAACTTAGAAGTGGGTTTGAAAAAGCCCTCCTTCTTTTGCCTCTCCTTCTAACTTGAAGAACCACTAGTGTAGGACTTCTTCATGGTGAATTTTCTCTTCATTTGAGCCTCTATCTTCTCGGCCTTATGGATAGCTTCTTCCAAGGTCCTATAGCTTTGAAGTTCCAAGACATCTTGGATCTCCCTATTCAAACCGTGGGTGAACCTTGCAGGGGTGGCTTCCTTTTCCTCTTGGCAATTGGCCCTCATCATAGTAAGCTCAAGATCTTTGTAATATTCTTGTACACTTCTCCCTCCTTATGTCAACCTTTGGAGCTTGACATGCAAATCCCTCACATAAGATTTAAGAATGAACCTCCCTCTAAGAGCATCTTTCAATTGTGTCCAAGAGATAATGGAAGGTCTCCTCCTCTTCTCGGCATCTATGAGAATTTGGTTCCATCAAACCAAAGCATATCCCTCAAACTCTAGTATGGCAAGGTTGAGTCTCTTCTCCTCACTCAAGGTAGGGTTGCAAGAAAATACTTGGTCATCCTTCATGATCCAATCTAGCAAACCTTCGACTCCTCCTTCTCCTAGGTACTTTGGAAGAGTAATCCTAGTATTGGCTTCCCAACCTCTTTGCTCCTCCTCTCCAAAATACCTCCTATGCATGAAAGGTTGCCTCCTATAGGTGCCTCGGTCATTCCCTCTTCTATGCCCCCTCTCATCCTCATAATCCCAATAGGCATCACTCTCTCCATGGTTACTACCCTCATCACTATCTCTAGGTAAGTAGTAGTGTCCTCCTTGGCTCCCTCTCTCACTTCTACTTCCTCTATTGGTTTTACTCCCTCCTTCATAGTCTTCCTTTCCCTTTCCTTCTCGGCCCTTCCTACTTCCTTCATCTCTATACCTCTTTTCACTCTCACCTCTCAACTCATTCATTTCATATTACAAATTATTGAATTTTTCCGTCATGAAGTCCATCACTCTCTTAGTCTTGGGAGACAAATCATTTCCCACACTAAGTGAACTAGCCATAGCTGCAATGAAAGGGTTAGTACACAAAGAAAATAATAATCAAGGACCTTACACTCATTAAGTGTGTCACTCAAGTATCAACTCGTGTATACACTCTTAGTGGCTCTTTCTATAATGTTCTCTCTAGCCTTTTACCACTCAACTCTCCTCTTAAGCTTCTTAGGTGAACCTCAAATCAAGCATAAATATAGCTACAAGTCCATGTGAAATAGGAATAACTCTACTTTCAAGCTCAAGAATTCCAAGAAAAAATGGTCAAACTTTAGACAAAACTCAAGATTCCAAAGGGACAAGCAATAAAAGCTACAATGAAGGAATAAGCTACTCAAACTCAAGGAGTGAAATGATATATGACAATGGCACAAACTGGACAACAAGAAATTAGAGAATATGCTGGACTAATCACTAAACAAGACAAGCAAATAATCAAGTACAAACTCAAATTTTGGTAGTGATCAATTTAGAGACCGATTTTGAGCAAATTTTAAGGCTTGCGGCACAAGTAATGTTCAAGTTATTAATGCACTAATTTGAGACCAATAATATGAAGTAAGTGCAGTAATATATGGCAGGGAAAATGTCAAATCCAGCAAGTTCAATTATGCAAAAATTTGAGTCAAAACAAGCTAGTCATAAGTACACACTACTAGGCTAATTTCCAAGCTACTAGTAATTTTACTAGGTGAATGAGTGTGCTATGTCTTAGCTCTAAGTCCAATTTTTCTTGCTCAAATTTTCTTTTCACTTCTTAGTACTTCTTTTTACTTGCTGGAAAGATTTATCAAATCACCAAAATATCACTTTAAGTACTCAAATTTTCTAGTACCTTTTCTAGGCTCTTTTCTAGCATTCTTTTGAATTTTCTCACTTTGTTTCTTCTTGTTTTGATTTCTTTTCTATAACTTGTTTTCTTTTCTTTTCTTTTGTCTAAGATACTGGACCGAGATATATTTTGCATAAAACAAGCACTCCAAGCTCAACTACTAGTGCTAATGCTACTACAAGGTGTAATAGGAATTTAGACCTATAGTAAGCACTCTACTAGCATGTAATGATGTTGATGTCTCAATTTTGCATGCATGAACTTGAATGTACAGATTTAAAGGTGTATGTCCAGTACCAAAACAGAGCAAAACAGAGTTCACAAGGTATATAGCTCACGGTTTGGCAATTTACACATCAATTGAAAGCAAAATTGGTACTAGAAGCAAGGAATAGGCATGAATTGAAGACTAACTCAAGGAATTGATAATTTCTACCAATTGAACTCAATTTGACAGAAATAAACTAAGAACACATGACATATTTTCTAGTTTTCAAATCAAAACACAAGATGACACATAGATCTACAAGTTACACCGATTGAAATTTGCAATAGAAACAAGAATTGAAGCTACAGTTAACTAGACATGTATTTGATAGATTTTCTTAACAAAACTTCAAGACAACTCAAGGAAACACAAAATACTTAAGGAGAACGAAATATAAGAAGAAAATTCAAAAGAAAAATTCAAGATCTAAACAAATAGACTCACGGATGTGAAGCTCCACTTGAAGAAGGAACAAGCTCTTGATACCACTTGATGTAAGTCTTCCATGGAAGTCTCACTAATGTTGCCCAATCTTCACTTCTCAAACTTGAACTTCACGGACTAATGGAGGTAATGTGTGGAATAGAAACTCAAAGAAGAAGAAAGAAACAAAATGGAGAAGGTAAGAAGATGAGGAGCGCCATGCCTAAGCAATAAGCTCTAGGTAGAATCGCCACATGGAGAATGCACCATGATAAGACTCAATAAGGTTCATTCAAGAAACCTAGAAGAGAACTTTCTCTCTCAAAGCAATTAGATTCTTTATCAAAAGTTCTTTACAAATCTGAAAATGGCCTACTTATACTAAGAGAATTGGTGCCAAGCTTGCTATGCAAGGAACTAATGTCCACCCTTGGATTAGATTCTAATCTAATGGCCACGGAAGGAAGCTTGTGGTGCAAGTTTGATTAACTTGGAGAACAAGGACCAATCCTCCACCCTTGTATGTAGATCCTCATCTAATGGTCACGGCGCCAAACTTGCACTCCAAGCTTCTAAGTTTAGCCTTTGGATTAGTATCCTCATCTAATGGTCACGACTCCAAGCTTGCTCTCCAAGCTTCTAAGCTTAACCCTTGGATTAGAATCCTATCTAAGAGTCACTAATTCTTTGTTTATTAAAAGTTTAGACCCAAATTAAATCCTTACAACAATTACATAATTGAAAGAAAACTACTAATAAGCCTAAACATTAAAACATTTCGCTGAAAATTCTTGGAAGTATTCCAACGCTAACTTCAAGCTCATTTTCCAACTAGTTGCAGTCCGAACTGGGTTTTGATGTCTTCATAGCTTTTGTAGTCCTTGAAGTCTTCTTCAATTTTCCACCAAGAATGCCTCAATTGGACTTTTGTAGCTCTAGTTATGATCGAAATACTGAAATAGGTCAGATGCAAAAATCAGCAGTGAATTTTTATTAAGAACAATTAAAAGCCCAAATTACAAATAAGGTGCTTGGAGAGTTTTATTGGGCATTTGGAGATGGTCCTCTATCACTATTGAAATAGTTGATTCGGAAGCCTAAAATATCATTAAATTCTGTTCTCTAGAACCTTAGATCCGGGAAGATCTAAAATCTATTCGTTTATGAGAAGTCCTATCTAGAATGCTCTATAAAATCAAATCTGGAATGTGTTCATATGTTTAAAGAATCATTTGTTTTAATTTTATGATAAGAGGCAAAATGGAAAACATTAAGAGTCACATGTTTGTTTAAGTGGATATGCATCCTAACATGGAAATTGACATAACAACTATCAATGGGAGATTAAATTATACATTAGAAAATAATTTAAAGGTATTTGCCATGCATGACAAAAAGGGCAGAAAAGGTTTGTGCTATTGGGTTATGAGGACTAGAAAGTGAAGAACATGTAAGAAGGATTCAGGTAGAACATAGTCTAGGACAAGTAATTGTGGTACGACGAAGGGCAAAAACTTATGGTAATAAGTGGTAGTCGCATTCATCTTTTGGCAAAGTATTTGCAACATCATCCTTACATTGGATTAAATTGTAAAGAGAATATAATGAAAAATATTTTGTTCACTTTATAAGAGCTCAATGAAAAAATGTTTTAACAATAAAGCATGTTAAAAGATGAAATGTATTGCAAATAAACAAATTAGATATATGTACTCGAAGAAAGACCCATCCTTTATATTTAAGTTGTTTGTTTGTCTCCTTGTATTATCTCTCTAAAAATGTCAACACTAATATGCAAAGATAAAAATACAGGAAGGGTGTTGAATTGTGTTTTAAAACAGCTTTCACATATTTTTTTATCAATTTTTAAACGAATCATTTGAGGTCTTCAGAAGAAGATTCTCAAAGACTGTATGGAAGATTTTTTTTAATAAGAACTTTATAAAAACAATGCATCCCTAATTAGGGAATAAAGAAAGAAAGCAATAAATAACATATAACATTTCTATATTGGTTCGTTTTATCAGGATTATGTCTAGATTCTCAGCAACAACTAAGATTTCATTGACAAAGAGTGATTACAAGTATTTTTTGACCTTAGCCACTTTTTAATAACCCAAGTATTCTTTAAAAAGAGTCTCTTCAAGCTAATACTAACCAAGTATTATTTGGACTCAACCTCTTGAGGCTAACACTCCAAGTATTCTTTATACTCAGTCTCCTCAGGCTGTCAAAGTTAAATATTCTTTGAGCATAACCTCTCTAGGCTAAACTACCACTATATGTTAGGTTTTACAACAAGAGTTTGTCTAAAAAGAATTAACCTCTACACAGAAAGGTATGTATGATAAAGAATAGAGAAACAAGGCTATTACAAAAAAAAAAAGAAGTTAAAGTTGACCTTAGTATTTTTCTTAAAGTTGTTTCCAGTTTCAAATATTTTATCTTCAACTTTTATATAGATGAAGAGTTTGAAGTAGTCATTAAATTTAGCAACTTTAAATTCTTCAATTCATCCATTGGAAATGTTCTTAACGTTCCTTAACATTAAATGCATTCTTGTAAGATACAACATCACAATTTCAAAGTTCTTTATAATTCGAGGATTAAGTATTGAAAAAATGTTCTCCTTTCTACATCAGACCTTTGTGTAAGAAGTATCCCCTTTTGTTATGATTTGACTTGTCTCTTCATGGAAGATGAGTTGATTTCCTTGTATTTATTTTAAATATAAACTTTTTCTAATAAAACTCTCCACAAAACCATTTTTGTTGGTCGGAGTCTATTTGAATAAAAATAACAGATAGAACTGATACTTATGTTTGAATTTCACGCTTCGTCTATTACTTCATTAATCTAATCAAAGGCTTCATCTGAGATGCAACATCATTCGCTAACTTGTGAATTTTTTGTTGAGACTTTGTTTGGGTGCTAGCTCTAATCGTCTACTTGCCTCATTCATCTTATAAATAAAAGATTTTATCTTAACAAAATGTAACAATCAAAATTAAAGGATAGAATTTTCCTTTAGAGAAATTTGACTTAACAATCTCTACTTTTTTTATATCTCTACTTTTTTTATGATCACACACTATACCAAAAAAAAAGTTTGCCAAAGCCATACTTGCATCAGAATGCATATTCGATTTAAGTTATTTATAAGGCATGATTACCTTGAGTTTTAAACTTTACTTCTTTCATATGCGCAAAAGTTTTGTTTTAGTACAGAACACGTGCGCTATTTGAAAAACTCAAACAGAAAAGAATTCTCATTTATTTATGCTTGTACATTAGTTTTTCACATCAAGGTGATGTGTTTTCTATTACAACAGGCGAAAGAATAAAATAAAGAATTTCTCCCCCTAAGCTTAATCCTTTATCCTTTAGTATTCTTGAACTTGAACTTGACCTCCCCCTTAGATGATGGCCTTTTCTTCTTTAGATACTATTTCCCCCTTTATCAGATTGATTACAACTTTTTGAGAGAAAATGTGATTAGTCCAATAAAACTGGAAATGTTATCAAGAGAAGAGTGTATCTTTGTGTGTCCTCTTCCTTTATTGATAACTTCCACACTTTATTCTAAACTCCTCATTAATTGTGTCTATACCCTACTCAAAACTTTATTATTCCGCAAAACTCCGCTTTTAGTTTATCTACCCTTTTTTATTCATTTGCATTTGCTTAACTTAATTTTTTACAATTCTCTCCCTTGATTTGGAAGCATAAAAAAAAACGTAGGAAGCAAGAAGAACCAATCTCAAAATGAGAACCCTTGGATAGCAGCTACATCACTATGTTCTCAAGCTCTTGAACCTTAGACTTATGAGTCTCGTGCTCTGTCTTTAGCTCAGTGTGCTTAGACTCAAAAGCTAAGTACTTCTTCTTTTAGAGACTTGTGTTCTTGTTTGGTTGGGACATGCAACTCCTCAATGAAACGAATGATGATGAATGGAAGGAAATCATTAAATGTGAGTTCTTTGTTCCACTTCCACACAAACACACACTTGCGCTTCATCAAGATGTAATTCAGAAGCTAAGATACAACAGTGTAGGCAAAACTCGCTCTAGGAAATATAGAACCTACTGTGGCGGCTTCCTCCATCTTGAAGTCTTCATTGCTGCAAGAGTAGAAAGATAAGTCATTCAAATGACTCTTCAGATGCAGGCCCATTTCTTCATTGTACGAGCTTTGTTCCTTGATACTCAGTCATAAATAAAAGGCATTTTCTGAATTCTGGGTATGGCGAAGTATCATCTTCTTCTAGTAGCTCCTTTCCTTTTGCCAATAGGTGGATTTTGCAATGTTGAGGCCTATCCAATAATACATAGAAATCTGTATTGGATTTAGCAAGACATGTAAAACGGGAGCCAAGGAACTTAAGAACCTTCCGATCTTTATTCTCTGCAATGTGTTTAATGAGGTATCAAGATATTTGACATTCTCTGATCTCCCTTTTGTATGAACCTACAAGATGATTGTAGACGAGATCATAGTCTATAGGAGACAAATGAAGATAGTCTTTGGCAGACTCAAATTTATCTAGCCTTCGAAGTGGAACAACATGAATTGTTGAGAAATGAGGGTGAATCCAAGGGAGTACCACTCCTAGAGTATAGCCAAGAGTACGAGAAAGGAATGGGGTCATGATCATCTTGAGCATCCAACATCCATAAGGGGCTACTCTCTAGCAACTTCAGTCTCTATACTTATACTTTAGGCATATTATGGAAGAAAGTCATGGTGTTTTCCCTCTAAGGAGCCACCCACTATCTTGGATTGAACTTTGGAATGTGGGGTTCATGACTCAGTACAAGAACTTCATACTTGCGTGGGTAAGATGTAATACCTTCCAGTCCTGGTAGCTGCATCTTGGCAAAAGCATCCCAAGGAAGTGATTCTAGCCAATGCAAATGAGTCTCAATATTGTGATAAGCTTCAAAATTGTACACCTAGCGATTGCATAGACGATGTCTATGCATGGAATGAGGAGTTCTTTGCACCTTGAAACCTAAGGAGAATTTGTACATGTAGGGAGCTTCGTTATTTATGGAAGGATAGAAGTGTTCACCATGAGGAAGATCATCATGAGCCAATCTGGCTTTATTGGTATTTTTGTACAAGAAGCAACAAGAATGGATGGTGGAGGTGGAGAAGATGGAGTAGGTTGTACAGGCTCCACAATTAAAGAATGTTAAAGAGAAACAATGCACACATAGGGTTCAATAAATTCATACTCTTCCCATAGAAATGGATTACTTGGAGAGTTCTCTTGGGCTAAACACAAGGGATCTGCCACAAGTGCCAAGGCATCTTGTTGAGTAGACTTATGAAAGGAATCCATACTAGATGTATCTAAGGGAGTAGACATAGTATGAGTATCCACATTAGCTTCATCTTGAAGGAACAGATGCAGTATGGGCATTATGCAAACAAGTAGAATCCTAAGTTTCTTCATTTAGCATGGTGGAAAGCTACTTAGTTAACAACGCTTTATCTTTCAGCACTTGAGCATATTCAGGTGCAGTTTCAACACCGACAGTTGTAAGCGAAGTAGCTCCAGAAGCAGATGCAACAATGCATCTCTCATGCTCAACATAAGCAACGGGTAACTCCTTGAAGGCTTGTTCCAAGTCCTTCATGTGTTGTTCTTGTGAAGTTTGGAAAGTGAAGACTTCTTCATCTACTTTAAACTTCCTAGACTCAATCTCAAACTCTAGGGCTTTGCGTCTCAATCTAGTTGCTTCAACTTTGGCTTTTGCTTTTCCTTTCTCTTAGTGGACTTTTTTCTTAATTGCTTTCTTTGCCGCTTCAGCAACAAGGTCTTCTTTAACTGCTTGTGAAGAAATACATGAAGAAATGTTTTTTCTTATATCAAAATGTGTGATACAGAAGGTATAAATAGCCTATTGGGTAAGATAAAACAGGTTCCTTAAATTTAGCTATACATAAAAGACTAATTTTCTGCTAAAAGAAAAAGATCTTCCTGATTTTCTGCTCCTGATTTTATGGGGAACAGCTTCCTGATTTTCTGCCCCTGATTTTATGGGGGACAGCTTCCTGATTTTCTGCTCCTGATTTTATGCTCAATATCCAACACTCCCCCTCAAGTTGGGTCATAGATGTCAATCATGCCCAACTTGCACCTTAGATTTTCATATTGAGCCTTTGGCAGTGCCTTGGTCAGAATATCTGCAGTTTGTGTGCTTGAGGATGTGTGTTCTAGCTTCACCGTTCCACTGTCAATTTTTTCCTTGATGAAGTGACGATCAATTTCTACATGTTTAGTCCTATCATGATGGACTGGATTTTTAGCAATGCTAATGGCAGCCTTATTGTCACATAGTACCCTCATGGGTGTTGAGATGAGACCTTGAGTTCCCCGTAGCATTCGTTGTAACCATATCCCTTCACAGATTCCATGAGCCATTGCTCTAAACTCAAATCCTTTGCTCCTAGCTACCACCGATCAAGTTTTTTGCTTCTCCAAGTGACTAGATTTCCCCAAACAAATGAACAAGACCCACTAGTTGATCTTCTATCGCATACGAAACCAGCATGGTCCGAATCAGAAAGATTTCAACATTTCTTTCTCGTGCTCTTTTTAAAATAGAGTCCTCTACCAGGAGTCTTCTTCAGTCTTGCAATATACGATTAACCGCTTTCATGTGAGCTTCCTTGGATCATTCATGAACCGCTCACAAAACTTACTAATATCCAATGTCCGACGAGTGTGAGACGATAAATCGGTCTTCCAACAAGTCGTTGATACCTCTCTTTGTTGGTTTGAGGACTTTTTTCCTCAATACTAAGTTTAACATTTGATTCCATAGGTGTATCACCTGTCTACACCCCAACATTCCAGTTTTCTTGCAAAATCAAGGGTATACTTTCTCCGGGATATGGTTATCCCATGTTTAGATCTCGCCACTTCCATTCCAAGGAAGTACTTTAAATGTAACCGAGATCTTTGACCTCAAATTCTTTGGCTAAGAACTGTTTCAAGTTTATAATTTCCTCATGATCATCTCCGAGTGATGATGATATTGTCAACATAGACGATGAAAACAGCAAGTTTGCCCTCCTGGGATCGCTTTACAAACATTGTGTGGTCCGTCGGCATTGAAAAAATCCATGTCCCTTCACAACCCGAGTTAGCTTCTCAAACCAAGCCCTTGGAGATTGTTTGAGACCATAGAGAGATTTCCACAATTTGCAAACCTTCCCCAAGTTCTTAGAAGATTCTAGTCCTGGAGGATCTTCATATAAACCTCTTCCTCAAGTTCTCCATTTAAGAAAGCATTCTTTATATCCAATTGATGCAAAGTCCAATCCAAATTGATCGCAATGGACAAGAGAACCTGAACAGAATTTAATTTTGCCACTGGTGCAAAGGTCTCCTCATAATCCACTCCATATGATTGAGTGAATCCTTGAGCTACCAATCTAGCTTTGTATCGGTTGATCTTTGCGCGTCTGCATTATATTTTACGAAAAAATCCACTTGCATCCCTCTTGGTTGTTTTCCTTGTGGAAGTTGAGAGTACTCCCATGTTCCATTCTTTTCTAAGGCCTGGATTTCTTCATCTACCGCCGCCTTCCAATGAGGTTGGTGGATAGCCTCATGAAAATTCCGAGGTATTTTGATGTTGTCCGGACTTGTAACAAAGGCTTTATAATTCGTGACAATTTCTCAAAAGACACATAATTTCCGATTGGATGTTTGGTGCAAGACCTCACCCTTTCCTTAGAGCAATAGGCATGTCCGTGTCAAAATGTCATCAAATGATTTAGATGAAGAGTCGGAGAAGGTGTGATACAGTGTGAGATTTTGTCGGTTCGAACTTAGGTTAGAAGTTTGGTTTTGCCTTGGAAATGTGCGCCTCTCTACCACCATGTGAGGCTTCGACTTTGATTTCTTCTACAATAGACCTGCAGCTCCGGTAAAGCAGTGGGAGCAGATTCTTGTGCTGGACTTGTTTGAACTTGTATTTCCTTTGGCTCCACCTCAGCTGGTTGGGCAGTTTCTGCACTTAATTCCGCAATGGTTATAGGTGCAGAATTTTGTGGGAATAGGCTCAAGATTTTGTACAAAGGTAGAATTGATAGTTTGTTCCCAAGGTTGGTATTCACTCATTTTCTCCCCGAAGGCCAACTTTGGGGTAGAAAGGTTGGTTTTCAAAGAAGGTGACATCTAAAGTATGGTAGAACTTTTTGTTGGAAGGAGAGTAGCACTTATATGCTTTCTTGGTAGGAGAATATCCCAAAAATATGCATTTTAAGGCTCTAGGGTCAAGTTTGCTTAAATTTGGTTGGTGGTTATGAACAAAGGCAATGCAGCCAAAAATTTTTGGTGGAAGGTTGGTAATAAGTTTGGTGGTTGGGTATAGAGATAGAAAAATTTGATGAGGAGTCTGGAAATTCAGAGGCTTGGAAGGCATTCTATTAATAAGGTAGGTTGAGGTTAGAAGAGCTTCACCCCAAAAATGACTTGGGACATTTGTGGCTAGCATGAGGGATCTAGTTACCTTGAGGAGGTGTCTATTTTTTTTTTCTGCAATCCCGTTTTGTTGTGGGGAATCAACACATGAGGTTTGGTGCACAATACCATTTCTGAGTAGATAAGCACCAAGGGATTTGTGAAAGTATTCTCTCCCATTGTCGGTTCTAAGAATTTGGATAGAGGTATGAAATTGGGTTTCAATCATTTTGTGAAAACTTTCAAAAATTTTGCCTACTTCTGATTTTTCTTTCATGAGAAATACCCATGTAACCCTTGTGTGATCATCTATGAAAGTTACAAACCATCTTGAACCTGAGATATTGTTAACCCGAGATGGTCCCCATATATCACTATGAATTAAAGAAAAAGGGAACGAGGATTTGTATGACTGACTAGGATAATGGGATTTGGTATGCTTTGCCAACTCACATATTTCACACTGAAATTCTTTTGAACCTTTATTAAACAAAGTAGGGAGCATTTTTTTCAAGTACCCAAAATTTGGGTGTCCAAGGCGATAATGCCACACCAGTACATCTTCCTGTGGGGAAAAAAACTTGTCTTTGTCTTTGCATATCCTCTCTTGTGGTCTTCGCTTTTAGGAGGTAGAGGCCTGCACATTCTTCAAAGATTGCCAATCTTCTTCCCCAAATCCAAATCTTGAAATTCACACATGTTTGGGAGAAATTTAGTAACACACTTTAAATCTTGAGTAAGTTTGCTTACTTGGACGTAGATTGCAATTCAAATTAGGGACATGTAGCACAGATTTCAGTGTTATATCTTTAGAAATAATTACGAGACCTTTTCCAACCACTTTAGAGGTGGTTCCATCTGCTATCGAACAACGGTGTCATCATGACAGGGGGAAATATTTGTTTGAAGACATTGATATCCCCTGTCATATGATCCGATGCTCCCGAATCAACTATCCAAGGTTCTGTTTTACGGTGGTGACATGAAAACCAAGTAGAGAAATTACCTTTTTTAGCAAGAGTTGCGTGGAAGAATTAGTACTTGTATTTTGGAGAGTTTCTTTGCAACATTTTTTGTATTATTTCCATTTGTTCTTTCTTTGAAACAACTAGGTCCAGTTCCTCTTTGGGTCTCTTTCTTCACTAATGGCTTGCATGGACTTTATTCTCCTTGTGCCTCGGCTTCCAATCGCAGGCTTCCCATGGAGTAGCCAGCAGGTCTCCCTTGTATGTCCTGTTTTTAGCGGTGGTCACACCATCCTCTCTTTTCTTTTGAGGTCCTCTTGCAGGCAAGTGCGAGAGCTTTCAATGGCAATCTTGTCAAATTGCCCACCCAAAGATAATCTTCCTTCTACTTTCCTCTCTTCTCACCTCTGCAAAGGCCTCACGGATGCTAGGGAGTGGCTTAGTGCCAAGTATTCTTCCCCTAACTTCATCTAAATTCTTGTTCAAATTGAAACAAGAATTTGTATAGTCGATCCTTATCCACCAGGTTCTTGTATATATTGTTGTCTCTGAACATTTCCATTACGTGTGTTCATAAGTATCCAACTCACGCCAAAGCCTTGTGAGAGAGTGGTAGTATTCAGTAACATTGGAATCTCCTTGCCTCAAATCATGTAAGAGACTCTTGATTTCGAATATGGGTGAGGTGTTGTCAACATTTGAGTAGGTTTCCTTTCTTTGCACTCCAAATTTCTGTTGTCCCATAGTACAAGAAATTTTCACCGAGTTTAATTTGTCATGGAGTTGAGGAGCCAGGACATGACCAAGCTATTCTCAAGCTTCCATTTCTGGTGAGTTGGATCCTTCTCTTCCGGTTCCTCTGTGTCACCGGTAATGTAATTTTCCTTCCCTTTTCCTTGAAGAAAAAGGCGGACAGATCTTGCCCATGGAATATAGTTCTGGCCATTGAGTTTATAACCAGTGATTGGAAGGAGATTTGTATCGGTCAAACTAGATATCCCAGTTTCTGTTTTGTGCTCATTGGCCATGGGAACTGACTTTACTATTATGGTTCAGAAACCTGCTCTGATACCATGAAGAAATACATGAAGAAATGTTTTTTCTTATATCAAAATGTGTGATACAGAAGGTATAAATAGCCTATTGGGTAAGATAAAATAGGTTCCTTAAATTTAGCTATACATAAAAGACTAATTTTCTGCTAAAAAAAAAAAGATCTTCCTGATTTTCTGCTCCTGATTTTATGGGGAACAGCTTCCTAATTTTCTGCCCCTGATTTTATGGGGGACAGCTTCCTGATTTTCTGCTCCTGATTTTATGCTCAATATCCAACAGCTTGTATAGACATAGTCTCCTTGAGAGGGTGCCTCTTTTCTTTTCCTTTCATTTTTGTTATGGTGGAATGAGCTTTAGTTTTGGTACGTACCTTTTAGGTACGATAACATTTGGCTTAGATGGTTGCAAGGAAGGTGGTGGAATGGGAACAACAACAAAAATAGGAACAACTATGATTTCCTCCTCTAAACCAGATCCATCAGAGGGAATAGGTTGTGAAATGCATCATTTCACAAACTTGGGTCATTTGGTTGATGGTTAAGAAGGTGAAGAGGGTTGTTGTGTTGGCAGTTTAGATGAAGGTTATGTTTGATGTGTAGTTTGTGTTTCAGGCTTGTGTTTGGGAGTTTCTAGTTGTGGTTTGTGTTTGGGTTGTGATGGTGCAAGTCCTTGTGTTTATGGTTTTTATTTTTTGTTGTTATGGTGAAGAAGACAGAGGCCTGTGTTTGGGTTTTTTAGGTGTTGATGGTTGTGGTTTTATCTAGTGTTTTGGTTTCCTTGGGTTTTCTACATGTTTAGCCTTAGGGAAAAAATGCCCTAGACACATCTTGTTGAAAATGTCTATCCTCAACTTAGCTTTGGATGAGTACCAATCAAAATCATTTGTCTCAAACCCCTTGGTTCAAGACAATTTGAGATAAGAGAGAATGGTATGGAATGCTTGATCTCCTTTTTAAGTCTCACCCCCTCAAAGTACCAGTCCAGTGGTTAAAGACTATGGACAAAAGACTTTTCTAAGCTTTCCTCAACAAGTGGAGGAGACAAAATTTGTCTCTATTACTAACGTTATCCTTCGACCTACTCTTGGGTGTGAAGATGTTGAGGAAAAGATTATGGAGAAGGTGACAGGAGGGAAACATGTTCCCTAAACTCAGAAACTTTGTTAAGTTTGACGGTCTAGGGGACCTATACATAGCAATATCCACCTCTTGCTCTCCAATATTCTTGTCCCAATTAGGAGTAAACTTTACTCTTTCATCCATACACTCGGAAGCAATAACAACGATTTCAGCAGAAATAAGATATTGTATGTCACCAATAGTTCCACACATACCCTGGAGATTTCCTTCGCATTTTTCCAGAACTCGGCATAGGCCTTTATAAAGACAACAATGCAAAAGAATGGGTTGAATTATGTATTTAAAATTTTTATCAAGCCTTTAATTGATTTTAAAAACTTAGTCTAATCAAGTCAAACTCAGACAATGTGAAGGTTTGTTTAACATATGAAGTAAGTGATGTTTTGAAACTAAGCTCAATTAAACCCCGGTTAGTCACAAAAAAATAGAGAATAGAGAAAAACACAAGAAAAGTTATACTAGTTAGTCTTATGCAAGATTACGTTCATAATTGGATTCAAATCTTCTTTATTTCACAGCGGAAGCATGTAACGTTCTTCAACATTTAATTCAAGTCAAGCCTTGTCAACTTGAGCGCAGAAAATTGTTTTGATATGACGTTCAAAGATTTTGAAAAGTTGATCTAATTTCTGTTCCAAATCTCTATGTGTCAGAAACATGCTTTTTGGCTTTCAAATCTTTTTTTTAAGAGATATAAAGTTGACCTTCATGATTTGAGCGTTGGCTTTTGTTGAAAGGACTCTACATAGATGGATATGAAAATTAAAGTATAAGAGTACAAAATTTGCATAAAGAACTGCTACTGATATTTTGTCTTGGCATGCGTGTGTCAGTTTATTAATCTGTTATCAAATTCATCTGATAAGGTAGAGTTGTATCTGTGAGTTTCACTTCTCATCTTGCCAGATATAGACATCATTTGATAAGTCTAAAAAACTTATTCATATTATAAGTTTAGACTTTTATCTTACAATTAAACAAATTTAACCTAAAAATCTCCTCTTTTCTAATGATTACATATCATATAAATAAAAAGTTTCAACTTAAGTCTCTTTTTACAGGGCCACAATCCTACCTTAGTGAGATCCGTATTGCCCTGAGCGTATTGATACATGAATAAGACAACTCACTCTTCTTTTCATAAAAAAAAAAAATACTTTCTATAAAAATAATTGTACGCAACCAACCATGATCCTAGATTCTACTATTTTTTAATTTGTAATTCTCATTAACACAAGTACATGATAACATGATTATATTAAATTCATCCTTAATGAATGAATGATATAAATACTTTATTTCAATACCTTCTTTATTATTAATTGAAATTCATTAGAGCAATTACATTGAGATATTTAATAAAAGTTTTTATTATAAAAATCTTGTTAACCACCCATATCTTTGTTAAAGTGTTCTTTAATAAAAGTTTTTATCATAAGAACCTTGTTAAGCATCCATATCTTGAGTGTGTTGGAATGAAGATGTATTTAAGGAGAGAAGATGTGTTTAAGGTGCTTTTATATTTTGGGGAAATTAAAAAATAAAATTATTAATTATAAATATGAGTAGTTATTGGTGGAGTCCACTTGGAAACTCCAACCTAGAGTGACTCAAATACTTAATTTACAAAACTAATATATATGTACGTGTGACTTACTCTACTATTGTTAAATTATTACTAAACATTTATGTAAGTATCTCCCGTTAGAATTACTCTTACAAATTAATTTTTTTCTTACTTTTAAATCATAGGTGATAAAACATGTCTCAACAAAAATTCATAATTTTTTTTTAAATTACTATAAATAAAAAGGTTTAGCCCGACACTCTTCATCCTAATTATTTAAATCAAAGTCCAATTTAAACGGAATAAAAAATGTTATAAACATATGAACAAGGTCTAATTTAATCAGCTAAATAAAATATATGAATTACTATGAATTCTTTTTTTGGCATTTATGATCATGCACCTATCTATGTCACGAGTGACAACCTTTTCTTCAAAATCAAAATTCTGTTTATCCTAAAACGGAGCCCAATTTTTGTAAGAAACGCAACTCATTTATGCTGTCTCAACCAATCCAAGTGCAATAATGATTTATTAGTAGAGTAAAATCCTAAACCCACTTGTAATAACATTCCAACCTTGACGCATGGGGCGGCGAAGAAGGTCCCAATAATTCAGCTTTTGGTCGGTCTGAAAATGATTTTCTCTTTGTTTTGCTACTTTTTGTTTAATGTATATGCATGCAAATGATCACAAAAAGACAATAAGTTGAACCACAAAATGAGCTCATTGCAGAGAGAAGCAACTTTTCATATTTGTGGTCTCAATGATAAAATAAGCACTTATTTATGATACACATAGTAGACAAACCAATTCCTTAAAGTTTATGTTAGGAAAACTTATCCAGCTTGGAACACACCTCATCCGTTGGACAGCTTGGTGTGACTGAATGTGACCTACCTCCACCGTCCACATCAGCTTTTTCAAAATAATCAAATCACAAACCTAAGAGGATTGAAGTTTAGGGTGTGGATATAATTTATTTTCATCCAGTAAATTACACTACGTAAGAATTTTTGAAATTGTATAAATGCTCACTTTTTAAAGTTTTACTGTAATTTTTATAATAGGAAGTTATAATACTACGCTTTATAAATAGATTATTCTCCTACATGTGATCTCAGTAGGATCTTACAGTACTGTCAACCCTGTTGGTGAAAAATTATCATATTTATATCTTAGTTTGTTTATCGTTTGAAATATAAACATCAAATAGTGTTGTAACAAAATTGACATTCTTTTAAGTAGTAAAGAGAAAAAATATTAATTGAAAAATAAAAATATTTCAAATTTAAAAAACATAATTTTGAACTATTATAAAAATTATGACTTGTATTACAAGAGAATATACACTACCACTCTTGAATATATTCTAGAAGGTTCGTATCATGGTTTCAGAATAAAGTCAAAATTCTGCATGCCTTTCGGTTCAAATTTGGGTTTACAATTCATAACTGAGACGCTACTAATGTGACCCAATTATGCATAGATATCCCCACGCGCTACATAACTTAAACCATGCTGTGATGCTCGCTGTAACTGATCAAAAAATATAATCTAATGATATTACCATTTATGAGTATATAATGTTTGGACTCATTTCAAACCAATCAATTATAAACAATTGTGAGTGAATATTCTCCATCACATGATTGCTTTTGACAACTAATATTGGACATGAAACTGTTTATTTACCTAGTATAAGATTTACAAAGATTAGTGAAGATTGACTCTGCTATTTACGGATCCGCAATCCAAAAATTCCTCTTCCTTTAATTAACAATTGCAAAATATTTACAGATCATTTTTAAGAGTATATTTTATTAACGAAATAATTATTTAATTTTTAAAAATAATTTATATTTTTAATAGCAGTGAAACCAACTTCTTAAATTATTTCTTGTATGTTTACACTATAAGTGCTTGTTTCTGGATATGCTAGTAATTTTAATGCACAATGATGAAAATAAAGAGTGAATTTAGGAAAATATGGCCATAGTTTTTGGTTACTAAAGGCAGTAGCAGATTGAAAGGTTTGGCAGACCAGCCAATATCTTTTCAAAGTAGGATCCTTAACTCCACAAAAGCCAACATCAGAAGGATAAATAATTATGCTTACTTTCCTGTGTGACTATAACTGTTCAAATACTACGGCCTAATAAATAGAAATAGATTAATTGTTCACATAAAGTTGAATATTATAAGATGGGCATGTGACTGATGTATCAGTAGGACCATTACATTTGTGGCCTGCTCTTGATATGTATTAGCATATTACAAGTGGTACTGTCACTCTAAGTCACTTTAGAAATATAGCCAGCCAAGTATATATATTAATACAAACATGCAGACACACATAACCAGGCTCAATTTTGATTAGAATCACTAAGCTCTGACAGAGCATACAGAAAATTGAGCTAGCAATATAAACTTTAGGATACAAAAAGTGAAGCAACACTATACAAGATAGTTCGTGCTGAATTCACCAATAATCTTTATGCAAGTTCACCATGTACTGAGTTGGCAAGGCGAGCAACATGAAAGCTGAAACCAATTCTCCATAAGATGCATCTGCTGTGGTATGTATTTTTCTATCAAAGTTTTTAATGATCAGATTCTTGCAGATTTAGCTTGTGATAACGAGTTTAGCTGAAGTAAAAAAGAAAAAATAGATTAGTTATCTGTGCGAAGGCTTATGTTTGTTTCTGCTTGATCACCCGGTAAATTTGGTTGGTTATGCAGTAATATTTGTTTTGGTATAGTTTCCATCAATATCTAGCAGAAGAAGAAAGAAAAGACCGGTACACTGACAGATGTAACTTAAATAAAACTTGTATTAGAGAATATCATTAACTGAAGCAACTTAACGATATCTTTATCATTATGCGAGTATATTGATTATGTAAACTGTTAGGCATAACTGATGTATGTTTTTCTTGAGTATTACTACTGTATTAGAGGAACCACTCAGTTTTGACATGTAAAAATTCCAAATCACTTATTTGTAAACAACTTAAACGTGCATTGTGTTTCATAAAATGTATACTTTCAGTTATTAAGACTTCAAGAAAAAGTAATTGCTTCTGTTGATTTTACTCTTATTGGCAAAACAAATAAAACATTTATTTAGAAAGTTAGGCAGCATTATGATTTACAGAAAACAGCTAAGTTCCAAACCACTTCAGTAGGTTCCATCAAACTGATAGGAACCCAGAATTTAAATAAGAAATAAACAAAGATTTTATTGAATGTTAAGAAAAAGAAAAAGGAATAAGAGAGAAGCTCTTCTCTAAGGGTTTTCCCTTCACAAAGGATTTCTCCTTTCACAGAGAGCTAATTCTTGCTAGTGTATATGTACAAAAAACATAGTTGGATTTTCTATAGTTTAGTTTTCAACTCTAGTTAGCTGTGGTTAGCTGCTGTTAGTTAGCGGTTCTGTTCCTTCTTGTAACAATTAGATAGCTTGGGGTAAAAGCTTCCTCTAGAAGCTTCCCACTGCTTGTAATATAAGTACTGGTTCTGTCCTCGAGATCAGTATCTTTTCCATAACTGAGATAACAGAATTTCATTCTATCTGTTTTTATCCCAATTCCATTCCATCCTTGAACCTCACCCAATCGAATCCTACTTCCAATTCAAACCCTAACCCTGTTTCTGTACCTTTAAATTCCTGCAATAGTACCAACACTGTAGAAACACACTTCCACTTCCTTTACTTTGTGGATAGTTGCCTAGGCTACCCGAATGCTAGTGTAGCTCAACATGTACCCAAACAGTGTAATATACCAATTTCTAATAAAATGAGTCACAATTTTTGTAATCCTTTCTGTTTGGGTAAATCCCATAGATTACCTTCTCAACTCTACCACCTCTTATACTTCTCTTGAACTTGTTTATTGTGACTTCAGGGGACTATCTCCTATGCTTTCTTCCTTGGGGTATTTCTATTATATCTCTTTTATTGATGCTTATTGCAGTTATACTTGGGTATATTTTTTAAAAGCAAATCTAAAGCTCTACACACCTTTAAACAATTTAAAATCACAGCTTTGCTACAACTCAACACTTATATTAAAGCTGTCCAATCTGATTGGGGAGGGGACTTTCGACCTTTCAAATAGTATCTTGCTTCTTTGGGAATAAACCACATACTCATATGCCCTGGCACTCATCATCAAAACAGGTCAGATGAAAGGAAACATTGTCACATTGTGGAAATGGGTCTGACTCTTCTTGTCCAAGCTTCCCTTCCCATGTCCTTTCACACAGTTGTTTATCTCATAAACCGTCTCCCTTTATCCTCTAATAATCTAGCTGTACCACTTCAAACACTGGTTCAGAAAACACCTGATTATTCCTCACTCAAAGTGTTTGGTTGTACTTGCTTACCTCCGTCCATAAAACACTAATAAACTGCTGTTTCGTTCAACTGAGTGTATTTTTGTAGTTTACTCTCCTTCACACAAAGGCTATAAGTGTCTTGATCCAAATGGTAGGTTGTTCATTTCCAAGGATGTGCTGTTCAATGAATTCAAGTTTCTGTTTTCTTATACTACAAATACTACTAAACCAAAAACTTCTTCATCGCCTTTGCTTCCCTACGTAAAGGAATTAAGAGAGGAGGGAATTTCTCACTTTATTAATCAAGAGGAATTAGATCTATATATATACATGTGAGTTCATCCTAAGATAAGAAACTGAAATCAAATCTTATCTCTATCAATCCCTACAATATCTCCTAAGATATATGCAATATCATAATAAATCATAACACCCTACAAGTTCATCCCACCATACCACTTACTGAATTTCAGCCAATCCTTGCTCCCTCAAACAGCATCACATCAAACTCATCATCTTCTCCACAAACACCAGACCTTTGCACATCACCCTCCAATGAATTCCTACCCTCTACAGACTCTCCTACCATCAGCCTTCAATCTTTACCAGCCTCTCAAACCTCTAACTCACCTCTTCCACCACAAAACATTCACTCAATGCAGACTAGATCAAAATCTGGCATTGTTAAGCCTCATATAAACCCCACCCTCTTATTCTCTGTTGCTGAACCTGCCTCTGTAAAAGAAGCTCTGTCCAGTCCTCACTTGAAATCAGCAATGCAGCAAAAATTTGACTCGGTCATTGCAAATCAGACTTGGTCTCTTGTTCCCCTACCTCATGGGCACCCTGCTGTAGAGTTCAAATGGGTGTTTCGTGACGAGAAAAATCCTGACAAGTCCATAAACAAGTACGAAGCCTGACTACATGCTAAAGGTTTCGATCAAGGACTTGGGTGCGATTATTCAGAAACTTTCTCACCAGTGGTCATACCTATCACCATTAGAATCATTCACACTATTACCTTGACTCAAAAATGGAGTGCAAAACAGATTGATATCAATAATGCCTTCCTCAATGGTCTTCTAGAGGAGGATGTCTATATGAAGCAGCCTCCAGTATTTGAAACCTCAAATAAACAGCTTGTGTGCAAGTTGCAAAAGGCTATCTATAACATTGCAAAAGGTTATCTATAACATTCAAAAGGATATCTATAAACAGATTGTGTGCAAGTTGCAAAAGGCTATCTAAGATATTTTTATTATTTACAACACAATGTAAAAATACGTAGTTGTATTTTTTATAGTTAGTTTTCAACTCTAGTTAGCTGGGGTCAGCTGGGGTCAGCTGCTGTTAGTTAGCTGTCTGTTCCTTCTTGTAACAGTTAGTTAGCTTGGGGTAAAAGCTTCCTCTAGAAGCTTCCCACTGCTTGTAGCATAGGTACTGATTCTCTCTTTGAGATCAGTAGCTTTTCCATAACTGAAATAACAGAATTTCATTTTCTCTCCATTTTATCTTTCCCTTTCTCTCATTATCATTTTTTACAATGCTCAATTCACAAATTGATAAACTGACTCCCTTCCTACTAATCTTCCTTATTTGATTTGGGACTCTGTTACGCCCCAATTGATAAAAGAAAACACAAGAAGATAAATTAGGAAGATTTTGATTTGAATTCGAATTTGACTAGTTATTGAGTTTGTTATCCTTATCTTTAGTAGTTTGATAAGATTTCTGATCTGAGTTGTTATTAAGTTTGTTATCTTTATCTTTAGTAGTCTGTTAGGATTTCAAATTTAAAGATTAGTTAAGATAGATTCTTTTCTATAAATAGAATAGATAGACAGCATTTGGGGAAATGGAGAATTAGAATTGGAATAGACTTGGAGAGAGCCAACCTCTTCATGCTGGTAGTGGTATCCCTCTATCATTGAATAAAATTATTTTTCCTTCAAATACTAAAACCTAAATCAAATTGCGCCCTAATTTTCTACAACTCTTGATTTACACGAGTTTAATTCTCTAATTGGTACTAGTTGTTACAGACTCTCTTGGCCCCGAGAATAAAACAAAGGCATCGTCGCATCCTCCATGCTCATGAAGGCATATTGCAGCCAATGGAATGGATGAATTTGGTGTACCTTGAATTTTTCAGCCCTAGCCAACTAACTAATTGGATCTGCCCCTGAAAACATTGGCAGAACTGCCTTCTTAGCCAAAATTCTCCCTTCCAATTCCTCCTCCGTGTCTTTATTGTTCTTGTTGACGGAGTTTTCCTCCTCTGCAGTTAGTGTCTTCTTGGTTTTCAGCTCCACCAGCATTTCCTTGATATAGCTCATGTCAGTTTTCAGTTCTGCTAGTTTCTGTTTCACAACAATCATCTGATTCTCCATTACAAACAATCCCGCAGGTCGGATCAATTGATAGGAATTCAGAATTTAAATGAAAAAAGAAACAAAGATTTTATTGAATGTTAAGAAAAAGAAAAAGGGATAGGAAAGAGGCTCTCCTCCAAGGGTTTCCCCTTCACAAAGGATTTCTCCTTTCACAAAGAGCTAATGCTCAATTTACATAACAAAAAACTGACTCCCTACTAATCTTCCCTATTTATACTAATTAAACTCCTCTAACTAACTGACTGTAAATTAAATCGAAATCCTCCATGTCTTGAATATTCGGCAAAGGAGAAAGTAACAACAAGATAAAACCTATCTTACGATCACCAGCAATTGGATTCAAGGATTAATTTCTATTTGATATCCTATCCTGACAAGCCTGAATGGAAAATGTATGTAAATTAGAAATTGTCAGGTTGCTCAAATATTGAAACAAGCATTAGAGAAGATAACTGAGAATGAAACAGAACTTGAATCAAACCTCAGTTTATGCAGGGGAGGCTTCCAAAGATTACAGTGATAAGTATCTTGATAAGTTTGTTGATAAGCATCTTGAAGCACTCTCAAAATTAACTCACATCTATGGAAATGATCTCAGAGACTACATAGATGATATTCCCACACAAACAAGAAAACAAGACCAAACGGAAAAAGTGATATTGATCTAGAATACAATGAACAAGCAACAAGCTTTTTCAATGAAAAGTTGGGTCTGGACTATCTTCAACAAACCTTGGTTGGAAAGCAAAAACCTCGGAAATGACGATGAAACATTGACAGAGCAGTGTTTAAAAGATGAGAAGGACATCAGACATGGCAACAAGAATAATAAGAGTTCAAATTTTTTAACTGTCACCTGTAACCAACAAATAAGCAAGGACAATGAGAGAGTAATAAAACTGTGTATAAAAGATAAGGGGGGTGCAGACAAGCATAATTTTAATAATATCACATGCAAATAAAGCAAGGACACTGAAAGAGTGACAAAGCCGTGTATAAAAGATAAGGGGGGGCGCAGACAATAAGCGTAATTGTAACTATATCACATGCAGATGATGATATTAAATAAATAAACTTGATACGGTACCGAGAGAGAAAGCAGAGATGCCATCAGTACAGGACTGGATGGAGCACCATTGAAAGCCTGAGTTGATTAGATCTAAAACAAATTAGCATATACATGTCAGATAAAGCTAAAGATTCCTCCACAGTAAATGTTGGAGAAAATAGTGGTGGTTAAGATATTTGGAAAAACGGATATGATAGAAATGGATGAGATAAGTTTGAGTCTGAAAAGAAAACCCATTGAGAAAAGCTGGAGCAAGAAAAGAGAAGAGGTTGCAATGGAGAAGGGGAACACTCTGAAAGATTTCTGAAGCAGCATAAAATAAAATACCAGTGCCACAAGTTGATGGGGCAGACAAAACAAATTTAAGTGGGGCTAAATTTATATGGAAAAGGAGGAAAATGCAGAGGAAACTACTCAAATGGGGCTCAGAGGAAAATGCAGAGAAAATAACCAAACTAATTTAGAAAAACAAGAATAAGAAAACAGAGAGGACAACATGCAAATCTGATTCCAGAAAAGACTGAAGTGGAAACTACAAGCAGAAAAAAATGAAAGAGCATTGAAAACAAAATACAACCTGAGACAAGAATGTAGAAAAGAGAAAAGAATCACCTTTGACATCTAACAGCAGTGATCAATTAATTTTATTAGAGAGAGGAAAGATACACATTAGTATTTAAAAAATACGGAAAATTTTGAATTTGGATGAGGCCTTGTTTAATTCGGAAAAGGTTTTGATATTGATGTTATACTTGTAGATAAGGAACATACTGATCACCAATCTGAAGCACCCAGCATGGAGAATGACACCAAGGAGAAACTTGTGAAAGAGAATGACGAAAAACTCAATGAAGAGGAAGGAAAAGGGATTGAAGACCCAACAAAAAGACAGTTACTAAACACTGCAAAAGAAAGTAAGTTCTCAAAATTCATGAATTATTTTATTCAAAAGTCAGTTTCATTTTGTCTTGGGAAACTTTAGGCTTTTATTTCAAAAGTTCAGATTTTCAAATATCCTCAGGCAAAACATTTTTTTTTCTGAGAAATGGAAGCATTACATGAGCAAACAAATGTCGTAGACTAAGCAAAACTACTGTATCAGCAGGGCAGCAATACAAGTTACTTCAATAACTTGACCTCAGTAGTAAAATGGCATGCCATTCAGTAAAAAATTTAAGTTTTCAAGACAATATGTCTTTCAGAATCATGAAAAATAGATGATACACAGTTTTATTCACCTCTATATGTAGATGATAACACAAATACTAATTATGTGGCCCCTGAAAGCATCTTCTTGGTTGGGGGACTGGAACTTTTTTAATTTTAAAGATAACACAGATGTAATAAATTAGTAAAACACACATCCTTGTGTAAAGGACCATTTTCGATATCTCATTTCTATATTGACAGGTCCAGCTGGAGATGAAGCCCTGCAAACATTACCTACCACAGCGCCAGCCAGAAACAAAGCAGCTGAAGAGAGAAGTCAAGAAGAGATACAGCAAGAAGCAGAGTTAGTAGCGACATATACCAAAGACGTGCAGACACCAGAACATGAATTTGATATGAAAAAGGACATTCCTGAGGTTTGAGCAGATTACAACGAACTAAACTATAGAACACAAATCAAAAAATGGCATATTGTCACATAATTTACCATCTCGAGACTCTAACACACTCTTTGTTTAAAATGGCAAACGTGGCACAGGATGAGATGGATCTTAGTGCAGAAAACAAAGAGGAATTAGAACCCGAGGTAGCACATACTGCGGAGACCACCACAGTAAAGGAACCACATTCAAATGAAGACACAGCAAAAATAAACCCCATGAATCATACTGCAGAACAAGAAGTTCAAGCATCTGACAGCAATGAGAAACTAGTGATCGAGTATGATGGTAAACTTCATCACGGTGAAGCAAGTAAGATTGAAGAGCCAAAGAAAAGAATGTGGTCAAAATTCAAATTATTTTTACATGAATGTCAATTTTATTTTTAACAAGAAATTTGATCAGGGACAAGCAAATATTCAAACCAAGAAAACAAATATAATCAAATGACCTTTGGCAAAAATAAAATTCGTTAATAATTTACATCAAAATAAAAAAATTGATGTTTACATGACTCAGTTATATTCACTTATATAGGTTGATGATATCACTTGAATAGGAAAAATGTGGCTTTGCAGATTTTTGGCAGACTAGGACTCATCTAATTCTGAAGATAACATATAGAAGTGTTCCCGTAATAATATATGCATTCTTGTGGAAATTATTGCTCATGATTTATCATTCCTATGTCACCAGGTGTTTCAAAAGATGAATCTGTATTACCCATCGCAAGATCAGTTGAAAAAGAAGCAGTTGATCAGAGTAGTCAAGAAGAGAAACAACAAGAAGCAGAATTAGAAGCGACATGCACAAAAGAGGTTCAGACACAACAAAATGAATTCTATTCCAAAAACGACATTCTTGAGGTTTGAGCATATTCAAACAACATAAAATAGCAAAAGTTAAAACAAATAATACATTTAACTTTAACACTAGCAGAAGTTCAGCATGTGTCCATTCACACAAAAAGATGATATAATTTGTTGTTACATAATTTACCATCTTCCGGCTGTAACACAGTCTTTGGTTGATCTGGCATATGCTGTACAGGATGAGACAGAGCTTAGCAATACACAGGAATCACAACCAGAGGCTGCCCAACAGACCAAGGAGACCATCACAGTAAAGGAACCACATTTGAATGAAGAGACCAAAGAAACAAACCCCATTAAGGATACTCAAGAACAAGCAGTTACAGCATTCGACATAAATGAGAAACTACTTATCGAGGATGATGGTAAACTTGATCAAGAGAAAGCAGAATGGATTGAAGTACCAACAAAAATTACTGTCAAAATTCAAATTTTTATTACAAGATAGCCATTTTTGTATGAATAATAACTCTGACCAATGACAATATTAGTATTCAAGCCAGGAAAAAAAACAAAATCACAAAAAGTTTGATGAAAGAAAATACAATTATAATCAGCACCAAAACTAAAAAAAGTGTATTCCCATGACTCACAATTGTATTCACTTCGACCCGTCGACATGACATAAATTGGGACATTATTTCCTAACAGAGTAAATGTATTCTTGGCACACTTTTTCTTACAATTTCTCAATTCCATTTCAACAGGTTTTCCTCGTCATGAATCCCTCCAAACAATAGCGACAACAGCATCAGTCAAAAATGAAATAGTTGACGAGGCTTCAGCACTGAATGAGCAGACCACTACATCAAAGAAAACGGATTCAAAAGAAGAGACAGCAGAAACAAACCCCTTTAATGCGAATGTCAAACAAGAAAAAGTTCCAACATCAAATACAAATGAAAAACTAGTGATCCAGCATGGTGTTACACTTGATCAAGTGGAAGCAGAACAAAGTCAAGAACCAACAAAAAGTATGTGGCCGAAATTCTAATTGTCTTACATGACATTCAGTTTATTTTGACTATAACATTGACGAAGGACAACACAAAAATTCATCCCAAGAAAATAAATATAACCACATGACCTTTGGTGAGAGGAAAATTTGTTAATATTTCACCAAAAAATGAAAAAATTAACGTGTTTAAATGACTCAAAATTATTGACTTCTATGTGTTGATGATATCACCTATATAAAAATAATGTTACGCTATAAATAAGCTTTGTTTCTCATTGGGACTCTTAACTTTAGAGATTAGACATCGATTTATTCAAGAAGTAATATATGCTCTCTTCTCTAAATGATTGTTCTTAATTTACCGTTTCTATTTTAACAGGTGTGCAGGAAGATGAATCTGTACAAAATATACACACCGCAACATCAGCCGAAAATCAAGAATTTGATGAGAGCATTCAAGAAAAGAAACAGGAAGAAGCGGAATTAAAAGTTACATTCAAAAATGAGGTGCTGACGCAACAAAATGAAAATGAAGCAGAAAAGGACATTCCTGAGGTTTGAGCATATTGAAACAAATCGAACTAGAAAAAAATGCATAAAAATTTTATTTTCACATTCCACAAGTTCAGCATGAATCTATAAAGAAAATATAATTTACTATCACATAATTTACCATCTTCAGGCTCTTACTCAATCTTTGTATATACTGGTATATGTGGTACAGGAGGTGACTGAGCTTAGTCCAGAAACCAAACAGGAATCAGAACCTGAGGCTGCAGCACAGACCGAGGACACCACCAGATCAAAGGAACCATATCTGAATGAAGTGACTACAGAAATAAACCCCATAGATGATATTGCCAAGCAAGAAGTTCCACCATCCGACCTGAATGACAAACTGGTTATCGAGGATGATGATAGACTTGATCAAGAGAAAGCAGAACTTATTGTTGAAGTGCAAAAAAAAGGTATAGTGAAAATTTAAATATTTTATACATGATTGGCAGTCTTACTTTGAAAATTACACTGTCCAGTGAAAATAGTAATATTTATGCTGGAAAAAAAGAATAAAATCATAATTTTGTTGTAATAAAAATTAGCTTATACTCCACACCAAAATTTAATGTGTTTCAATGACTCTCAATTGCATTCACTTCAATCAGTCGCCATGACATGACATAAATTGGGACATTATTGCCTAACAGAGTACATGTATTCTAGGTACATTTTTTGCTCAAAATTTCTCAATTCCATTTCAACAGGTTTGCCTCATGATGAATCCCCCCAAACAACAGCAACAACAACATTCATCGGAAATGAAATAGTTGACGAGGCTCCAGCACTGAATGAGCAGACCACTACATTAAAGGAAACACATTCAAAAGAAGAGACTGCAGAAACAAAACCCATTAATGAGACTGTCGAACAAGATAAACTCCCAACATCAAATACTAATGAGAAACCAGTGATCGAGGATGAGGTTACACTTGATCAAGTAGAAGAAGAACAGAGTCAAGAGCCAATAAAAAGTATGTGGTCAAAATTCTAATTGTTTTACATAACATTCAGTTTATTTTAACTATAACATTGACAAAGGAAAACACATATTCTGGCCAAGAAAATAAGTATAATCACGTGACCTTTGGTGAGAGGAAAATTTGTTAATATTTCACCAAAAAATGAAAAAATTAATGTGTTTATATGACTCAAATTTATTCACTTCTACATCTTGATTATATCACCTATATAAAAATAATGTCGCGCTATAAATAAGCTTCGATTCTCACTGGGACACTTAATTTTAGCAGTTATGAATGGAAGTATTCAAGTAGTAATATGTGCTCTCTACTCTAAATGATTGTTCTTAATTTACCGTTTCTATTTTAACAGGTGTGCAGGAAGATGAATCTGTACAAAATATACACACCGCAACATCAGCCGAAAATCAAGAATTTGATGAGGGCAGTCAAGAAGAGGAACAGCAAGAAGTGGAATTAGAAGTTACATTCACTAATGAGGTGCTGACGCAACAAAATGAACATGAAGCAGAAAATGAAATTCCTGAGGTTTGAGAATATTGAAACAAATTGAACTAGAAAAAAAATGCATAAAAATTTTATTTTCACATTCCACAAGTTCAGCATGAGTCTATAAAGAAAATATAATTTACTATCACATAATTTACCATCTTCAGGCTCTTACCCAATCTTTGTATGTACTGGTATATGTGGTACAGGACGTCACTGAGCTTAGTGCAGAAACCAAACAGGAATCAGAACCCGAGGCTGCAGCACAGACCGAGGACAACACCAGATTAAAGGAACCACATCTGAATGAAGTGACGGCAGAAATGCACCCCACAGATGATATTGCAGAGAAAGAAGATCCACCATCCGACCTGAATGACAAATTGGTTATCGAGGATGTCGATAGACCTGATCAAGAGAAAGCAGAACTTATTGTTGAAGTGCAAAAAAAAGGTATAGTGAAAATTTAAATATTTTATACATGATTGGCAGTCTTACATTGAAAATTACACTGTCCAGTGACAATATCAATATTTATGCTGGAAAAAAAGAATAAAATCATAATTTTGTTGTAATAAAAATTAGCTTATACTCCACACCAAAATTTAATGTGTTTCAATGACTCACAATTGCATTCACTTCAATCTATCACCATGACATGACATAAATTGGGACATTATTGCCTAACAGAGTACATGTATTCTAGGTACATTTTTTGCTCAAAATTTCTCAATTCCATTTCAACAGGTTTGCCTCATGATGAATCCCCCCAAACAACAGCGACAACAACATTCATCGAAAATGAAATAGTTGACGAGGCTCCAGCACTGAATGAGCAGACCACTACATTAAAGGAAATGCATTCAAAAGAAGAGACTGCAGAAACAAACCCCATTAATGAGACTGTCGAACAAGATAAACTCCCAACATCAAATACTAATGAGAAACCAGTGATCGAGGATGAGGTTACACTTGATCAAGTGGAAGAACAGAGTCAAGAACCAATAAAAAGTATGTGGTTGAAATTCTAATTGTTTAGCATAACATTCAGTTATTTTAACTATAACATTGACAAAGAAAACACATATTCTGGCCAAGAAAATAAATATAACCACATGACCTTTGGTGAGAGGAAAATTTGTTAATATTTCAACTAAAAATGCAAAAAATTAATGTGTTTACATGACTCTCAGCTTTATTCATTTCTGCCTTTTTATGATATCACATATATAGAAATAATGTCATGCTGCAAATAAGCTTCGATTCTCACTGGGACACTTAATTTTAGCGGTTATGAATGGAAGTATTCAAGTAGTAATATGTGCTCTCTACTCTAAATGATTGTTCTTAATTTACCGTTTCTATTTTAACAGGTGTGCAGGAAGATGAATCTGTACAAAATATACACACCGCAACATCAGCCGAAAATCAAGAATTTGATGAGGGCAGTCAAGAAGAGGAACAGCAAGAAGCGGAATTAGAAGTTACATTCACTAATGAGGTGCTGACTCAACAAAATGAACATGAAGCAGAAAATGAAATTCCTGAGGTTTGAGAATATTGAAACAAATTGAACTAGAAAAAAAATGCATAAAAATTTTATTTTCACATTCCACAAGTTCAGCATGAGTCTATAAAGAAAATATAATTTACTATCACATAATTTACCATCTTCAGGCTCTTACCCAATCTTTGTATGTACTGGTATATGTGGTACAGGACATGACTGAGCTTAGTCCTGAAACCAAACAGGAATCAGAACCCGAGGCTGCAGCACAGACCGAGGACACCACTAGACTAAAGGAACCACATCTGAATGAAGTGACAGCAGAAATGCACCCCATAGATGATATTGCAGAGCAAGAAGATCCACCATCCAACCTGAATGACAAACTGGTTACCGAGGATGCCGATAGACTTGATCAAGAGAAAGTAGAACTTATTGTTGAATTTCAAATAAAAGGTATAGCGAAAATTTGAATATTTTTTACTCGATGGGCAGTCTTACTTATAAAATTTTTTACTCCATTGCAACAGGTTTGCCTCAGGATGAATCCCCCCAAACAACAGCGACAACAACATTCATCGGAAATGAAATAGTTGACGAGGCTCCAGCACTGAATGAGCAGACCACTACATTAAAGGAAACGCATTCAAAAGAAGAGACTGCAGAAACAAACCCCATTAATGAGACTGTCGAACAACAAAAACTCCTAACATCAAACACTAATGAGAAACTAGTGATCGAGGATGAGGTTACACTTGATCAAGGGGAAGAAGAACAGAGTCAAGAACCAATAAAAAGTTTGTGGTTGAAATTCTAATTGTATTACATAATATTCAGTGTATTTTAACTATAACATTGACAAAGGAAAACACAAATATTCTGGCCAAGAAAATAAATATAATCACATGACCTTTGGTGAGAGGAAAATTTGTTAATATTTCACCTAAAAAAGAAAAATTTAATGTATTTACATGACTCTCAGTTTTATTCACTTGTGCCTGTTGATGATATCTCATATATAGAAATAATGCCGTGCTGTAAATAAGCTTTGTTTCTCACTTGGACTCTTAATTTTAGAGGTTACGAATGGATGTATTGAAGTAGTAATATATGCTCTCTTCTCTAAATGATTGCTCTTAATTTATTGTTTCTATTTTAACAGGTGTGCAGGAAGATGAATCTGTACAAAAAATACCCACTGCAACATCAGCCGAAAATCAAGCAGTTGAGGAGAGCAGTCAAGAACAGAAACAGCATGAAGCGGAATTAGAAGTTACATTCACAAATGAGGTGCTGACGCAACAAAATGAACATGAAGCAGAAAATGAAATTCCTGAGGTTTGAGCATGTTGAAACATATTGAACTTGAAAAAATAATGCAGAAAACATTTTATTTTCACACTCCACAAGTTCCGCATGAGTCTATAAAGAAAATATAATTTACTATCACATAATTTACCATGTTCAGGCTCTTACCCAATCTTTGTATATACTGGTATACGTGGTACAGGAAGTGACAGAGATTAGTCCAGAAAATGAACAGGAATCAGAACCTGAGGCTGTAGCACAGACCAAGGAAACCAACATAGTAAAGGAACCACATTTGAATAAAGTGACAGAAGTAAAACCCATAAATGATATTGGAGAGCAAGAAGTTCCACCATCCAACCTGAATGACAAACTGGTTATCGTGGATGATGAACGACTTGATCAAGAGAAAGCAGAACTCATTGTTGAAGTGCAAAACAAAAGTATAGTGGAAATTTGAATATTTTTAACTTGATGGGCAGTCTTACTTTGAAAATTACTCTGACCAATGACAATATTTTTGGTGGAAAAAAGAATAAAATCACAAGTTTGTTGTAATAAAAATTAGCTTATAGTCCATATCAAAATTTAATGTGTTTGCATGACTCACAATTGCATTCACATCTACCTGTCAACATGACATAAATTGAGACATTATTGCCTAACAGAGTACATGTATTCTTGGTACACTTTTTGCTTACAATTTCTCATTTCATTTAAACAGGCTTGCCTCATGATAAATCCCTCCAAACAACAGCACCAACAGCATCCATCAAAAATGAAATAGATGATGAGGCTCCAGCACTGAATGAGCTGACCACTACATTAAACGAAACACATTTGAAAGAAGAGACTACAGAAACAAACCCCATTAATGAGACTGTCGAACAAGAAAAAGTTTCAACATCAAATTCTAATGAGAAACTAGTGATCAAGGATGATGTTAAACTTGATCAAGTTGAAGCAGAACAGAGTCAAGAACCAATAAAAAGTATGTGGTCAAAATTCTAATTGTTTTACTTTACAGGCAGTTTTATTGTAACTATAACATTGACGGAGGACAAGGCAATCATTCAGGCCAAGAAAACATATATAATCACATGACCTTTGGTGAATGGAAAATTGTTAATATTTCACCTAACAATTAGAAAATTAATGTGTTTACATGAATCAGTTTTATTTGCTTCTGCATGTTGATGATATCACATAAATAGAAATAGTGTGGCGCTGTAAGTTTAGAGATTACGAATGGATGTATTCAAGTAGTAATATATGCTCTCTTCTCTAAATGATTGTTCTCAATTTACTGTTTCTATTTTAACAGGTGTGCAGGAAGATGAATCTGTACAAAAAATACCCACCACAACATCAGCCAAAAATCAGGCAGTTGATGAGAGCAGTCAAGAAGAGAAACAGCAAGAAGCAGAATTAGAAGTTACATTTACAAATGAGATGCAGATGCAACAAAATGAATGTGAAGCGGAAAAGGACATTACAGAGGTTTGAGCATATTGAAACAAATTAAACTAGAAAAAAAATTCACAAAACATTTTATTTTCACATTCTAGAAGTTCAGCATGAGTCTATAAAGAAAATATAATTTATCATCTCATAATTTACCATCTTCAGGCTCTAACCCAATCTTTGTATATACTGGTATATGTGGTATAGGATGTGACAGAGCTTATTCCAGAAACCAAACAGGAATCAGAACCCGAGGCTGCAGCACAGACCAAGGACACCACCACAGCGAAGGAACCATATTTAAATGAAGTGACTGCGGAAATAAACCCCATAGATGACATTGCAGAGCAAGAAGTTCCAGCACTTGACGTGAATGACAAACTGGTTATCGAGGATGACGATAGGCTTGATCAAGGGAATGCAGAGCTTATTGTTGAAGTGCAAACAAAAAGTACAGTCAAAATATGAATACTTTCTTTATGATAGGCAGTCTTACTTTGACAATCACTCTGACCAAAAACAATATTAATATTTATGGTAGGAAAAAGAATAAAGTCATAAGTTTGTTGTAATAAAAATTCGTTTATAAATCACTTCTGCCGGTCAAGGGCATCAAAAAAATTGGAACCTTATTGCTTTATAGAGTATATATAGATGTATTATAGGTACACTTTTCTTCTTACAATTTCTCAATTCCATTTCAACAGGTTTGCCCGAGGATGATTTCCTCCAAACAATGCAGACAACAGCATCCATCAAAATTGCAGGAGTTGATGAGGCTCCAGCACAGAATGAGCAAACAACTACATTAAAGGAATCACATTTGAAAGAAGAGAACGTAGAAACAAATCCCATTAATGAGACTGTCGAACAAGAAAAACTTCCAACATCCAGTACTAATGAGAAACTAGTGATAGAGGATGATGGTAAATTTGATCAAGTTGAGGCAGAACTGAGTCAAGAGCCAATAAAAAGTATGTGGTCAAAATTCTAATTGTTTTACAAAATAGCCAGTTTTATTTTAACAATAACATTGACGGAGGACAACGCAAACATTCAGGCCTGGAAAGCTAATTTAATCACATGACGTTTGGTGAATGGAAAATTTGTTAATAGTTCACCATAAAATAAAAAAACTAATGTGTTTGCATGACTCTCAGTTTTATTCACTTGTATATGTTGATGATATCGCATAAATAGAAATAATATCGCTGTAAATCAGCTTCTTGTCTCACTGGGACTCTAATTTTAAAGATTACATATGCATGTATTCAAGTAGTAATATATGCACTCTTCTATAAATGATTGCTCTCAAATTACCGTTTCTATTTTGACAGGTGTGCCGGAAGATGAATCTGTACAAAAAATACCCACCACAACATCAGTCAAAAATCAGGCAGTTGATGAGGGCAGTCAAGAAGAGAAACAGCAAGAAGCAGATATAGAAGTTACATTTACAAATGAGGTGCAGATACAACAAAATGAATATGAAGCGGAAAAGGACACTCCTGAGGTTTTAGCATATTGACACAAATTAAACCAGAAAAAAATGCATAATACATTTTAGTTTCACATTTGCACAAGTTCAGCATGAGTCCATAAAAAAATATAATTTATTGTCACATAATTTACCATCTTCAGGCTCTAACCCAGTCTTTGTTTATACTGGTATATGCGATATAGGATGTGAGAGAGCTTAGAGCAGAAAACGAACAGGAATCAGAACCCAAGGATGCAGCACAGACCGAGGAGACCACCATAGTCAAGGAACCACATTTGAATGAAGTGACTGCAGAAATAATCCCCATAAATGATACTGCAGAACAAGAAGTTCCACCATCTGACTTGAATGAAAAATTAATTATCGAGGATGATGGTAAACTTGATCAAGAGAAAGCAGAACAGATTGAAGAGCTCAGAAAAAGTATGGTCAAAATTTAAATAGTATTTACACAATAATCAGTCTTACTTTGACAATAATTTTGACCTATGACAATATTAATATTCAAGCCAGTAAAATGAATAAAATCACAGGAAGTTTGATGAAAAACAATCTTTTTTACCAAATTAAAAGATTAATTGTTTGCGTGGCTCACAATTGTGTTCACTTCTACCTGTCTAGGGCATCACATATTAGGAGTAGTATTTCACTAAGTGTTAAAAATGTATATGTTAGAATAGTTTTTTTTTTCCCTTTTGTTCTGTCTTTAGTATAGCTCCTTTTCTGTCTTTGTAATTCTCGAACTAACAAGGTTAGTTGAGGCTCTGTTAGTTTGCCAGAGCTTGCTCAACGAGCTTGGCAACCTATATAAACTCATTTTGTAATCCTTTCTACTTGGGTTTTCAATAATATCGAAATTCAGTTTGACAGTTTTCTCCCTGTCATGTTTTCTTTCTCTAACATAACATAAATTGAAAACTTATTGCCTTGTTAAGTAGCATGTTGGCACACTGGTACGTATTTGATCTTAAAGATAACATATAGATGCATTCAAGCCGTAAGACATGTATTCTAGGTACATTTTGCTTTCAATTTCTCATTTGCATTTCAACAGGTTTGCCTGAAGATGAATCCCTACAAACAATACCCACTGCAGCATCAGTCGAAAACGAAGCACCTGATGAGAGCAGCATAGAGATACAACCAGATGCACAATTAGAACTGACAAATACAGAAGAGCTGCAGACACCACAAAATAAATTTGATACAAAAAAGGACATTGCTGAGGTTTGAGCATATTACAACAAACTAAAGCACCAAACTTGAAAAAAATAAAACAAATACAACATTTTATTTTCACAGTCACAAAAGTTCTGGATATGTCTATTCACACTTTTAAGAAAATATGGTTTATTGTCACTTAATTTGCCAACATCAGGATCTAACAGTCGAATTTTCTGCACTTCAAATGGGCATATGTGATACAGGATGAGACATTGATCAATGCAGAAAACAAGCAGGAAACTGAACATGACACTGCAGCACAGAATGAGGAAACCACCACAGTAAAGGAAGCACATTCAGATGAAGAGACTGCAGAAACAAACCCAGTTAATGAGACTGCTGAGCAAGAATCTGGTCCAGCATCACAGATGAATGAGAATCTACTAATTAAGCATGATGGTAAACTTGATCAAGATTAAGCCGAACATATCAAAGAGTCAACAAAAATTGTGGTCAAAATTCAAATTATCGTTACATGCTAGTCAGTGTTATTTGAACTATAACTTTAACAAAAGACAATGCAAATATTCAAGCCAAGAAAATAGATATAATCACATGACCTTTTGTGAAAAGAAAATTCATTAATGATTCAATTTAAAATAAAAAATTAATGTGTTTACATGTCTCATAGTTTTAGTGACTTCTATATGTTGATCATATCACATAAATAGTAATAATGTCACTCTGTAAAGCGGCTTCTTGGCACCCTGGGACTCTTTTAATTCTCAAGATTGCATATAGACAAATTCAAGTAATAAAATATGCATTCTTCTATAAATGATTGCTCTCAATTTATTGTTTCTATTTCAACAGGTGTGCAGGAAGATGAATCCGTACAAACAATACCCACCGTAACATCAGTTGAGAATGAGGCAGTTGATGAGAGCAGTCAAGAAGAGAAACAGCAAGAAGAAGAATTAGAAGCGACATATACAAATGAGGTGCGGACACAACAAAATGAATTCAAAGCGAAAAAGGACATTCCTGAGGTTTGAGCATATTGAAACAAATCAAACTAGAAAAATGAAGAACAATACATTCTATTTTCACACTCGCACAAATTCAGCATGTGTCCATTCACACAAGAAAATATAATTTCATCGCATAATTTACCATCATCAGGCTCTGACACAGTCTTTGATTGAACTGGCATATGTGGTACAGGATGAGACAGAGCTAAGTGCTAAAAACACACAGGAATCAGCACAGGGGATTGCAGCACAGACCGAGGAGACCTCCACTGTAAAGGAATCGCATTCAAATGAAGAGACTGCAGAAATAAACCCCATTAATGATGCTGCAGAACAAGAAGTTCCAGCATCCGGCAAGAATGGGAAACTAGTGATTGGGGATGACGATATACTTGATCAAGAGGAAGCAGCACAGATTCTAGAGCCAGCCAAAAGTATATTATTAAATGTCAAACATTTTTACATGATAGTCAATTTTATTTGAACAATAACCTTGACCATGACAATGGAAATTATAATACCAAGAAAACGAATAAAATCACACGACCTTTACCAGAAAGAAAATTCATTAGTAATTCACATATAAATAAAAGAAAGTAATGTGTTTACATCACTCAGTTTTATTCACATCTAATGATATCACATAAATAGGAACAATGTGGGTCAGTTAAAAAGATTCTTGGTGCACTGGGAGGCTTTTAAATTTTATTTACTTCTATCTGTGGAGGATTTTACATAAATTGGAACCTAATTGTCCCGTAAAGTAGTAGCATGTTAGCGCACTGGAACATCTTTAATCTTAAAAAAAATAATATAGATGTAATCAAGTAGTAAGATAAACATTCTAGGTACATTTTTTCCACAAAATTTCTAATTTCAATTTTGTCAGGTTTGCCTGAAGATGAATCCCTTCAAAAATTACCAACTGCAGCATCCATCGTAAACGATGTAGTCGATGAGGCTCTATCACAGAAAGAGCAAACAACCACGGTAAGGGAAACGTTTTCGAATGAAGAGACTGCAGAACAAGAAAAACTTCCAACATCTGATGCTAATGACAGACCAGTGATGAAGGGTGATGGTAAACTTGATCAAGTGGAGGCAGAATGGATTGAAGATCCTATAAAAAGTATGTGGTCAGAATTCTAATTTAACATAATAGTCATTTTCATTTTAACTATAGCATTGACCAAAGAAAATGCAAATACTCACATGACCTTTGGTGAAAGGAATATTTGTTAATAGTTCAACATAAAATTGAAAATTTATGTGTTTACATGACTCAGTTTTGTTCAATTCTATATGTTGAAGATAACACATAAACAGGAATAATGTCTCTGTCCAAACCAGCTTCTTGGTGCACTGGGACTCTTAAATTTGGACGATAAATATAGATTTATTCAAGTAGTAAGATATGGACTCTTGCGTAAATGATTGCTCTCAGTTTATCATTTCTATTTTGACAGGTGTGCAGGAAGATGAATCCGTACAAACAATAACCACCACAACATCAGTTGAAAATGAAGGAGTTGATGAGAGTAGTCAAGAAGAAAAACAGAAAGAAGTACAATTAGAAGTGATATATACAAACAAGGTGAAGACAAGAAAATGAATTCGAGGCTAAAAATGACATTCCTGAGATTTGAGCATATAGGAACAAATTAAAAAAGAAAACAAAATGAATAACATATTTTATTTTCACACTTGCACAAGTTCAGCATGTGTCCATTCAAATATAAAAGAAAATATAATTTATTTTTACAGAATTTACCATCTTAAGGCTCCAATACAGTCTTTGTTTAAACTGGCATATGTGGTGCAGGATGAGTCGGAGCTTTGTGCAGAAGAAAACAGACATGAATCAGAACCCGAGGCTGCAGCACAGACTGAGGAGATCTCCATTGTAAAGGAAGAGCATTCCAATGAAGAGAATGCAGAAATTAACCACTTTGATGATACTGCAGAGCAAGAAAAAGTTCCAGCAGGCAACGCGAATGAGAAAATAGTAATTGAGGATGATGGTAAAAGTGATCAAGGGGAAACAGAACAGATTGAAGAGCCAACAAAGAGTATGGAAAATATCAATTTATTTTACATAATAGTCAGTTTTATTTTAACAATAACATTGACCAATAACAATGGAAATATTCAAGCCAGGAAACGAATATAATCACATAATTTTGATTGAAGAAAAATTCATCACTGATCCACATAAAATTAAAAGACTGATGTGTATGCATGAATCAAATAGTGAGATATTTGCATATAATTTCTCATTTTGACATGTTTACCTCATAATTTTCAAAATGATTAAGTCTAATCCCCCCTTTTGTCCTTCTCACCCTATTTGTATCTAATTTACTCTTTTGACTAATTAACTTATATCCAACTATCTTAACTAACTCCCTAATCCTTGTATCCTAACAGTGAATCTCAACATTCACTTCTATCTGTAGAGGATTTTACATGAATTAGAACTTAATTGCCCTGTAAAGTAGTAGCATGTTGGTGCACTGGAACAACTTTTATCTTAAACATAACATATGAATGTAATCAAGTAGTAAAATACACATTCTAGGTACATTTTTTTCCTTACAATTTTTCATTTTAATTTGGCCAGGTTTGCCAGAAGATGAATCCCTTCAAACATTACCAACAGCAGCATCCATCAAAAATGAAGTTGATGAGGCTCCATCACAAAAAGACCAGACCACCACCGCAAAGGAAACGTATTCAAATGAAAAGACTGCAGAAACAAACCCCATTAATGAGACTCCAGAACAAGAAAAAGTTCCAACATCTTACATTAATGAGGAAGTAGCGATCGAGGATGATAGTAAACTTGATCAAGTGGAAGCAGAAGTAATTAAAGAGACAATAGAAAGTATGCATTCAAAAATTCTAACTTTTTTTGCATAATAGTCAGTTAACTTTTTAACTAAAAAAATTGAACAAGGACAATGCAAATATTCAAACCAAGAAAGCAAATATTATCACATGAGTGACCTACGGTGAAACAAAAATCTGTTAACAAAATGACTTTAAAATTAAAAAATTATTGTGTTTACATGCCTCACGGTTTTATTCACTTCTATATGTTGATGATAACAAATAAAGAGCAATAATGTCGCTTTGTAAAGCAGCTTCTTGGAGCACTAAGACTCTTAATTTTCAAGATAAAATATATATGTATTCAAGTAGTAAGATAGGCATTCTTCTGTAAATGATTGCTCTCAACTTCTGATTTCTATATCAACAGGTGTGCAGGAAGATAAATTCATACAAACAACACCCACCGTGACATCAGTTGAAAATGAAGCAGTTGATGAGAATAATCAAGAAGAGAAACAGCAAGAAGCACAATTAGAAGTGACATACACAAACAAGGTGCAGACACAACAAAATGAATTTGATCCGAAAAAGAATATTTCAGAGGTTTGAGCATATTCAAACATATTAAAGTAGAAAAGAAAAATAAATAATACATTTTATTTTCACACAAGCACAAGTTCGGCACCTGTCCATTCAAATATAAAAGAAAATATATTTTATTGATACATAATTTACCATCTTAAGCCTCCAACAAAGTCTTTGTTTAAACTAGCATATGTGGTACAGGATGAGATGGGGCTTAGCACTGAAAACAAACAGGAACCAGAACCTGAGGCTGCAGCACAGACTGAGGAGACCACCCCAGTAAAGGAAGTGCATTCCAATGAAGAGACTGCAGAAATAAACCACATTAATGATACTGCAGAACAAGAAGTTCAAGCAGGCAACACGAATGAGACACTAGTAATCAAGGATGATGGTAAAAGTGATCAAGTGGAAGCAGAAAAGATTGAAGCGCAACAGAAGAGTATGTGGTTAATATTAAAAAAAATATTTACACTATAGTCAGGTTTATTTTAACAATAACATTGACCAATGACAACAGAAATATTAGAGGCAGGAAACAAATATAATCACATAAAGTTTGATGTAAGAAACATTCGTTACTAATCCACATAAAAATAAAAAGTTTGTGTTTGCAAGACTAAAATTTGTATTCACTTCTATCTCTCAAGGATAGCACATAATTTTGGAACCTCATGGCCCTGTAAAGTAGCATGCTAGCGCAGTGGACGATCTTTAATCTTAAAGATAACAAATGGATGTATTAAAGTAGTAAGATATGCATTCTAGGTATATTTTTTACTCACAATGTCTCATTTCCATTTCAACAGGTTTGCCTGAAGATGAACCCCTTCCAACATTACCGACCACAGCATCCATCGAAAACAAAATAGTTGATGACACTCCAGCACAGAATGAGCAGACCACCACAGTAAAGGAAACACATTCAAATGAAGAGAATGCAGAAACAAACCCCATTGATGATACTGCGGAAGAAGTTCCAGCATCCAATGCAAATGAGAAACTAGTGATCAAGGATGATAGTAAACTTGATCAAGAAAAAGCGGAACAGATTGAAGGGTCAACAAAAAGTATGTGGTCAAAATTCAAAATTATTTTATGCTTTAGTTAGTTTTATTTTAACTATAACTCTGACTTAGGAAATTAGAAATACTCGAGCGAAGAAAACAAATATAATCTAATGTTGTGTGGCGAAAATAAAATTCATTAAGAATTCAAATCAAAATATATAAACTATTGTGTTTATATGACTCTTTTATTAACTTCTACATGTTGATGATATCAGATAAATAGGAATAATTTAGCTTTGTAAAGCAGCTTTTTGCTGCACTAGGACTCTTAATTTTAAAAATAAAATATAAATGTATTCAAGTAGTAATATATGCATTCTTGTGTGAATGATTGCTCACAATTTATCTTTTCTATTATAACAGGTGTTCCAGAGGATGATTTAGTACAAACATTGCCCACTGCAACATTAGTTGAAAATGAAGAAGTTGATGAGAGCAGTCAAGAAGAGAAACACCAAGAAGAAGAATTAGCAGTGACATATACAAAAGAGGTGCAAATAAAACAAAATGAATTTGATGCAAAAAAACATATTCCTGAGGTTTGAGTATAGAACAAACTAAACTAGAAAAAAAAAAAAAAAAAAAAACAAATGATACATTTGATTTCACACTCGCACCAGTTCAAGGTGTTCGTTCACACATAAAAGAAAATATAATTTATTGTAACCTAATTACCATCTTAAGGCTCCAACACAGTCTTTGTTTAAACTAGCATACGTGTTACAGGAGATGGAGCTTAGTGCAGAAAACAAACAGGAACCAGAATGCAAGGCTGCAGCACAGACCAAGGAGAACACCATTGTAAAGGAAGCACATTCCAATGAAGAGACTGCAGAAATAAACATCATTAATGATACTGCAGAACAAGAAGAAATTCCAGCAGGCAACGCGAATGAGAAACTAGTGATTGATGATGAAGGTAACAATGATCAAGAGGAAGCAGAACAGATTGAAGATCCAACAAAGAGTATGTGGCTAATATCAATTTTTTTAAACATGATAGTCAGTGTTATTATAACAGTAACATTGATCAATGACAATGGAATTATTCAAGCCAGGAAACAAATATAATCAGTTGAAGTTTGACGAAAGAAAAATTCATTACTAATCCTCAGAAAATTATAAAAAATTAAGTTGCTTGCAAGACTAATATGTTTATTCACTTCTACCTGTAAATGATATCACATAAAGTGGAACTTTATAGCTCCATTCGGTTGCATGTTAGTGCGCCGGAACATCTTTAATCATAAAGATAAGATAGAGACAATATAAAGACGTATTCAAGTAGTGAGACACGTATTCTAGGCACATTTTTTGCTTACAATTTCTCATTTCCATTCCGACAGGTTTTCCTGAAGATGAATCCCTTCAAACATTAATCACAGCAGCATCCGTCGAAAATGAAGCAGTTGATGAGGCTCCAGCAAAGAATGAGCCCACAGTAAAGGAAACGCATTCAAATGAAGAGGCTTCAGAAACAAACCCCATTGATGAGACTGCGGAACAAGAAAAAGTTCCAACATCCGGCACTAATGAGAAACTAGTGATCAAGGATGATGGTAAACTTGATCAAGGGGAAGCAGAACTGAATGAAGAGGCAATAAAAAGTATGGGGTCAAAATTCTTCTTTTCTTTTTACATAATAGTCAGTTTTATTTGAACTATAACATTGACCAAGGACAATGCAAATATTCAAGCCATGAAAAGAAATATAATCACAACACCTCTAGCAAAAGGAAAATCCAAAGTGTTTACATTACTCAGTTTTATTCACTTCTATATGTTGATGATATCACATAAATAGGAATGGTGTGGCTCCATAAAGCACCTTCTCAGCACACTGGGACTCTTCTAATTTTCAAGTCAACATATACATGTATTCAAGTAGTAAGATATGCATTCTTGTGTGAAGGATTGCTCTCAATTTTATCATTTCTATTATAACAGGTGTGCAGGAAGATGAAACTGCACAGACATTACTCACCGCAACATCAGTGGAAAGAGAAGCAATTGATGACAGTAGTCAAGAGAAACACCAAGAAGCAGAATTAGAAGAGACATACACAAAGAAGGTGCAGGCACAACAAAATGAAGTCAAGGCGAAAATGCACATTTCTGAGGTTTGAGCATATAAGAACAAAATAAACTACAAAATAATAAAACAAATAAATCAGTTTTTTAAACACTTGCACAAGTTTGCATGTGTCCATTCACACATAAATGAAAATATAACATTGTTACATAATTAACCATCTTCAGACTAAATCACCAACTTTGTTTAAACTGTCATATGTGGTACAGGATGAGACGGAGTTTAGTGCTGAAAACACACAGGAATCACAACCCGAGGCTGCAGCACAGACCGAGGAGACCACCACAGTAAAGGAAGTGCCTTCAAGCGAGGAGACTGCAGAAGTAAACCCCATTAATGATACTGGAGAACATGAAGATGTTCCAGCATCCAATGTGAATGTGAAACTAGTGATCGAGGATGATAGTAAACTTGATCAAGAGAAAGCAGAACAGATTGAAGAGTCAACAAAAAGTATGTGATCAAAATTCAAACATTTTTACGCTATAGTCAGTTTAATTTTAACTATAATTCTGATCAAGGAATTTCAAATATTCAAGCCAAGAAAACAGATATACTAAAATGACATTTGGCAAATTAAAATTCATTAATAATTCAAATCAAAATTGAAAAAAAAAAAATTATTGTGTTTATATGACTCACTTTTTTTCACTTCTATATATTGATGATAGCAGATAAATAGAAATAATGTAGCTTCATAAAGCAGCTTCTTGGTGCACTAGGCCTCTTTTAATTTTCAAAATAACATATAAGTGTGTTCAAGTAGTAATATAAGCATTCTTGTGTGAATGATTGCTCATAATTTATCATTTCTATAATGATAGGTGTTCCAGAAGATGATTTTGCACAAACATTACCCACCGCAACATTAGTCAAAAATGAAGAAGCTGATGAGAGTATTCATGAAGAGAAACACCAAGAAGAAGAATTAGCAGTGACATATACAAAAGAGGTGCAGATAAAACAAAATGAATTTGATGCGAAAAAGGACTTTCCTTAGGTTTAAGCATATAAGAAGTTTAGAACTACCTATACTAGAAACAATAAAACAGAAACTACATTTTATTTTCCAACTCACACAAGATCGGCATGTGTCCATTTACAGCTTAAAGAAAATATAGTTTATTGTAAAATAATTTACCATCTTCAGGCCCTAATGCTGTCTTTTTAAAACTGGCATATGCGGAACAGGATGAGACGGAGCTTAGTGCCAAAAACAACCAGGAATCTGAACCCAAGGCTGCAGCACAGTCTGAGGAGACCACAACAGAAAAGGAACTTCAACCAAATGAAGAGCATGCTGAAATAAACCCCATCAATGATACTACAGAACAAGAGTTTCCAGCATCCGACATGAATGATAAACTGGTGATCAAGGATGATGCTGAAATTGATCAAGAGAAAGTAGAGCAGATCGAAGAGCCAACAAAAAGTATGTGGTCAAAATTAAATTTAATTATTTAATGATAGTCAGTTTTATTTTAACTATAACTTTGACCAAGTATTCAAGCCAAGAAAGAAAATATAATCACATTACCTTCAGCAACAAGAAAATTGCTAATAATCCACATAAAAAAAATAAATGAATTAATGTGTTCACATAACTCACAGTTTTATTCACTTGTATATGTTGATGATACCAAAATTAAGAATAATGTGTCTGTAAAACAGTTTTTTGGCACACTGGGACCCTTAAATTTCAAGATAACACACGGACATTGTTAGGTTTTTACAGAAACAGAGAAAGAGAGATTGTAACGGAGATGTGAGGAAGAGAAAGAAAGGAATTATTATTTCGACCCAAAGAATGAGAGAGTACATAGAAGACTTATATACAAATCTTAAGCTTGCTGAGCAAGCAACTGAAAACTAAAAACAGAATACAACTGCTTGTGTCTAACTTTAGTTACAATGAACCTAAAGTAACAGCTAATCTATATAGCGAAAGAGATAGCTAACTGTTACAATAATAGCCTAAGTAAAACTTAGTAAAGTGTTACTCCTTATAGACATATTCAAGTAGTAAGATATGCATTCTAGCATAAATGATTACTGTCAATTTATCACTTCTATTTCGACAGGTGTGCTGCAAGATGAATCTGTACAAGCATTACCCACCACAACATCAGTCAGAAATAAAGCAGTTGATGAAAGTAGTGAAGAGCAACACCAAGAAGCAGAATTAAAAGTGACATATACAGAAGAGCTGCAGACACAACAAAATGAAATAGATGCCAAAAAGGATATTCTTGAGGTTCGACCATATTAGAACAAATTAAACTAGAAAAAAAACAAAACAAATAATATATTTTATTTTCACACTTGCACCAGATAAAAGAAATATAATTTAACATCTTAATGCTCCAACACAGTCTTTCATCATATACAGTTTACAACAGTCTTTGTTTAAACTGGCACATGTGGTACAGGAGAAGACGGAGATTATTGCAGAAATTAAAGAGGAATTAGAACCCAAGGCTGCAGCACAGACTGACGAGCCCACTACAGTAAAGGAACTGCAGTCGAATGAAGAGACTGCAGAAATAAACCCCATTAATGACACTGCAGAACAAGAAGTTCCAACACCCAACGTGAATGACAAACCAGTGATCGATGATGATGGCAAACTTGATCAAGAGGAAGCAAAACAGATTGAAGAGCCAACAAAAAGTATGAGATCGAATACAATTTTTATTTTACATGGTAGTCGGTTTTACTTTAAAAATAAATCTGATCAATGACAATGCAAATATTCAAGACAGGAAAATCAATATAATCACATGAAGTTTGATAAAGAAAAATTCATTACTGATCCACATCAAAATAATAATTAATGTGTTTGCATTACTAATGTTTTTATTTACTTCTACCTGTTGAGGATATCACATAAATTGGAACTTGTTGCCCTGTAAAGTAACTTATTGGAGCACTGGAATATCCTCAATCTTAAAGATAACATATAGATGTATTCAAGTAGTAAGATACGCATTCTAGGTACATTTTTGTTTAATTTCTCATCTCTATTTCAACAGGTTTGTCTGAAGATGAATCCTTGCAAATAATACCCACCATAGAATCAGCCGAAAACGAAGCAGTTGATGACAGCAGCAAAGATAAACAACACAATGGACAATTGGAAGTGACATATAGAAAAAAGGTGCAGGCACCACAAAAGAATTTGATGCAAAAAAGGACATTCCAGGGGTTTGAGCATATTAAAACAAACTAAAATACTAAAATAGAAAAAAGTAAAGCAAATAACACTTATTTTCTCACTCACTCAATTTCTGGATGAGTCCATTAACGCATAAAATAAAATATAATCTATTGTCACATAATTTACCATCTTCAAGATCTAATACAGTCTTTCTATAAACAGGCATATGTGGTACAAGATGAGACGGAGCTGAGTGCAGAAAACAAACAGGAATCAGAACCTGAGGCTGCAGCACAATGCGAGGAGACCACCAAAGTAAAGGAACTGCCCTCATATGAAGAGACTGCAGAAATAAACCCCGTTAATGATACTGCAGAACAAGAAGTTCCAGCATCCGACGCAAATGAGAAACTAGAGATTGAGAGTGATGGTAAACTTGATAAAGAGGAAGCAAAACAGATTGAAGAGCCAAAAAAAAGTATGAGGTCAAATACAATTCTTTTAACATGATAGTCAGTTTTAGTTTAACAATAACTCTGGCCAATGACAATGCAAATATCATGCCAAGGAAATGAATATAAAGACACGATGTTTGATGAAAGAAAAATTCTTTACTAATTCATATCAAAATAAAAAGTTAATGTGTTTGCATGATTAACACTTTTATTCACTTCTACCTATTGAGGATATCACATAAATCCCAACCTTACTGCCCTATAAAGTAGCTTGTTGATGCCCTAGAACATCCTTAATCTTTATGTTAACAGATAGATGTACTCAAGTAAGATACGCATTTTAGGTACATTGTTACTTTCAATTTCTCATTTCTATTTCAACAGGTTTCCCTGAAGATGAATCCCTGAAAACAATACCTGCCACAGCATCAGTTGAAAATGAAGCAGTTGATGAGACCAGCAAACAGATACAACCAGATGCACAATTACAGGTGACATATAAAAAGGAGCAGAGACCACAAAATGAATTTAATGCAAAAAAAGGGGGGGGGGGTGTACTTTCCTGAGGTTCTAAGCATTTCAAAACAAACTAAAGTACTAAACTAGAAAAAAAAAATAATACATTTAATTTTCACACTTGTACAAATACGGCATGTGTCCATCCACACATAAAAGATAAAAAATAATTTATTGTCACATTATTTACCATCTTTAGGCTATAACATTCTTTTTTACAAATTGGTATATATGGTACAGGATGCAATGGAGCTCAGTTCAGATGACAAACAGAAATCAGAACCTAAGGCTGCAGCACAGAATGAGGAGACCACCACAGTAAAGGAACCACATTTGAATGAAGAGACTGCAGAAATAAACCCCATTAATGATACTGCAGAACAAGTAGAAGTTCCTGGGTCTGATGCAAATGAGAAACTAATGATTATGGATGATGGTCAACTTGATCAAGAAGAAAAACAGATTGAAGAGCAATCAAAAAGTAGGTCGCCAAAATTCAAATGATAAACAATGCAAATAACTCCGCGTAAGGACAATGCAAATATTTAAACCAGGAAAAAAAATATAATCACATGAACTTAGATGACAAAAAAAATCGTTAACAATTCACATCAAAAAAAATATTGATTTCTTTGCATGAATCAGCTTTATTACTTCTACCTGTCAAGGGTATGACATCTTGTAATTTTATTGCCCAGTAAAGTAGCTTGTTGGCGCACTGGGATCTTTAATATTAAAGGCAACATATAGGTGCATTCAAGTAGTAGGATATGTATTATTGTATAAAATTTTCTTTAAATTTCTCATTTCTATTTGGACAGGTTTGCCTAAAGATGAACCGCTGCAATCATTAGCCACTACAGTATCAGTCAAAAACGAAGCAGTTGATGAGAGCAGCCAAGAAGAGATACAACTAGATACACAATTAGAAGTTACATATACAGAAGAGGTGCAGAGACCAAACAATGAATTCAATACAAAAAAGGACATTCCAGAGGTTTGAGCATATTACAACCAACTAAAGTAAAACTAGAAAAAAATATTATATAAAAGAGACTATACCTTTTACTCATGCTAGCATAAGTTCTGGATGTGTCCATTCACACATAAAAGAAAAATAATTTTTCGTCTCATAATTTACCATCTTCAGGCTCTAACACAGTCTTTTTAAACTGGCATATGCGGTTTAGGATGAGACGGAGCTCAGTGTAGAAAAGAAACAGGAAATAGAACCTGAGGTTGCATCACAGAGTGAGGAGACCACCACAGTAAAGGAACTGTATTCAAATGAAGAGACTGCAGAAACAAAGCCCATTATGACCATCCATGATACTGCGGAACGAGAAGTTCCAGCATTTGATGCAAACAAAAAAATAGTGTTCGAGGATGATGGTAAATTCATTCAAGAGGAAGCAAAAGAAAATGAAGGGCCAACAAAAAGTATGTGCTTAAAATTCCATTGTTTTACAAGATAGTCAGTTTCAATTTAACAATAACACTAACCGAAGTTAATGCAAATATTTAAGCCAGGAAAAAAAATGTAATCATTTGACTGTTGATGAAAGAAAAACTCGTTAATAATCCACATCAAAATAAATACCAAAAAAAAATAATTATTTAAAAGACTTGCAATTTTATTCACTTCCACCTGTTGAGGACATCTCATAAATAGGAATTTTGTGGCCTTGTAAAGTAGCTTGCTGACACACTGGGACTTCTTTAATTTTTAAGATAACATATAGATGTATTCTTGTTTTGCTTTGACTTCTTTAAGATAGGCATTCTTGTTTTGTTTTATTTTGCTTTCAGTTTCTCATTTCTATTTTGACAGGTTTGCCTGAAGATGAATCCCTGCAATCATTACTCACTGCAGCAGCAGTCGAAAATGAAGCAGTAGATGAGAGCAGCCATGGAGAGATACAACCTGAAGCACAATTACCAGTGAGATATACAATAGAGGTGCATACACCACAAAATGAATTAAATGTCAAAAAGGACATTCTTGAGGTTTGACCAGATCACAACATGCTAAACTACAGAAAATAAAACAAATAATACATTTTATTTTCACACTTGCACAAATATTTGATGTTTCCAAATATAATTTAGTGTCACATAATTCAACATCTTCAGGCTTTGACATAGTATTTGTTTAAACTGTCATATGCGGTACAGGATGGGTCAGAGCTTTCTGCAGAAAACAAACTAAAATCAGAATCACAGGTTGCAGCACAGAACCAGGAAACCACAACAATAAAGCAGCCACATTCAGAAGATACTGCAGAAATAAACCACACTGATGATACTAAGAAGAAAGAAGAAGTTCCACCATCTAATGCAAAAGAGAAACTAGTGATCGAGGATCAGGGGAAACTTGACCAAGACAAAGCAAAACAGGTTCAAAAGGGAACTAAAAGTATGGGCTTAAATTTCACAGTTCTTTTTACTTGATACCAATTTCACTTAGACAACAACTCTACCCAAACACAATGCATACATTCATGATGTTAGATGAAAGAAAAATTCTTTAATAATCCACATAAAAATAAAAAAATTAATGTCTTTGCAATACTAACTATTTATTCATCTGTATATGTAAATGATATCACATAAATCGAAATTATTTGGCCCTGTAAAGCAGCCTCTTGGTGCACTGGGACATTTTAATTTTCAAGATAACATATAGATGTATTCAAATAGTAAGATACTCATTCTTACGTAAATGACGGCTTCCAATTTCTCATTTCTATTTCAACAGGTGTGCCTGAAGATGAATCCATGCAAACACTAGCCACTGCAGCACCAGTCCAAAATGGAGCAGTTGATGAGAGTAGTCAAGAAGAGATACAACAAGAAGCAGAATTAGAAGTGACATATGCAAAAAAGGGTCAGACAGCACAAATTGAATTCCATGCGAAAAAAGACATTCTTGAGGTTTGAGCATATTACAACAAACTAAACTAGAAAATAAAACACAATGCATTTTATCTTCACACTCGTGCAAGTTCAGGATGTGTCCATTCACATGTAACATGAAATATAAACTATTGTCCCATATTCAACATCTTCAGTCTCTGACACGGTCTTTGTTTAAACTGGCATATGCGATAAAGGATGAGTCAGAGCTCGGCGCAGAAAATGAACAAAAATCAGCATCCCAGGCTGCAACACAAAACGAGACCAAACCAGCAGTGACCAATACCAAAGAGGATCAAGGATCAGATAATGATTTAGCAAAGAACGTGGAAGTTCTAGAGGTTTGACTGCACTGCAATTTCACACTTACATATCTCTATTTTGTGTCTGTGTTGACAACCAGATATTCATTTTCCCAATGTACAATATCTTTGAGTTCTGATGCAGTTTATCTTAAATTAGGCATTTGATTTACACAAAGTGCCAGGCAATTCCTTTATGGAAAATGAAAAGAAATCTTTAATCCAATCTGAAGCAAAGAGCCAGGAAACCGCAATTACAAAGCATCCAAGTTTAGAAAGACCAGAGACTGCAGAAATAAGTCCAAACAATGATACTAAAGAACTTGAAAAGGAAATTGAAGTTGCCAAACCCGGCAATGTCTCTGAATCAGTATCAACAGAAACCACAGAGCAAACAGGCACAACAACCACAGCAAAAGAAGCAATATCTAGAGACTTCCATATAAAAACAGAGCAAACAGACACAAGAAAACTTGAAACTCAAGAAACCAAACAATTCAACAGCACAAAAGAAGATGAAGTAGGAGACGAATTTGAAAAAATAAGTCCATCATCTTCTATCAGTGTCATATCCAGAGACTCTCAAGACACCGACATGAAAGTTTCGAACAAAAAATCTCATGGAATCCTATCAGGTGTTGGGTCAAAGGTCAAGCACTCAATTTCCAAAGTGAAGAAAGCCATTACAGGCAAGTCTTCACACCAGAAGGCAGCATCGCCAAAAGAAAATAAGTGACTTTTCCAATGACATGCTTCTATTGTGTTGTATTGGAAATTGTAAGTAGAATAGATACATGCTTGAGTGTTTCGGAAGACTTATTTCTTATATTGAGGAATTGGATTGATTGGTTTTATTGATGTATTGTTATTGGTTTTGAAATTTTATCTTTAAGGAGGATATATTATCCTCCTAACTAGTGTAATACTGTAATGTAATTATGTTACATTTGTTTTGATGAATTTGTTCTTTGTTTATAAACATGGGCTCAAATAAATGGGGATTGAGAATGTAGGGAAAGGGCAAAGTAGCTTGTAGTAATAATAACGAATAGTTTGAAGAGAAGAAAAATGAGATAGGAACTGTAATAGGGACACCATAAATGAATAATTAGGCACTAAAAATCACCGAATGAACAAAGAAAAGCACGAGGTGACCAAATTCGAGTTCTGAACTTGGTTTTGTCGAGAACCAAACTCAGGCAGCACCACGAGCAGTACTTTTCAGCATCTGCGAATCAATGGTGGGTCAGGAAATAGGGGGTTCAGATCCTGTGGTCCCACTTGAGGTGATGAGACCCTACCCAAACCCGGAAACAAGAGGGTTTGCGCCAGCACCAAGAAGTTGGTGTGCGTTTTAACATTCGCGGGAATTTAAAAAAGCTTTTAAAAGAGTAATGATAAAATAATCAGTATAATTACTTTGAGATTAAAACAAATATAGATAAATATCAAATTTTATTGACACTTTTGAAGATGCGGAAGTAATCCACCGTGTTGCCGTAACTGGTGGCGCCACGTTCTGCGAATGAGGGCGTGGCCTTCCCCAAACTTTTTTATTTTTTTATTTTTTTATATATAATAATAATAATAATAAAGTTTTAATAATAATAATAATAAATTTTTAATAATAGTAATAATAATAAATTTTAATTTTAAGTAATTTGTTATTTTAACTGGACAAATATTTGATTCCTTCACAGTATAATTCTAGCTTTCTAATTAAATAATATACAATATAAATAAGATCTTTTTATGATTTAAAGAAAATTAAAATATAATAATAATTTCTTTTTTAAAAAATACTATGTTTTTATAATAAATTAGTTTTAATTTTTAAACAATTATTAAAAAGAATAAATAGGAATGAAACCTTCTCTAAATTGAGAAAAATATAATATAATAATAAAAAATGAAAATGTATTAAAAAAATGAAAATGAAAAAAAAAATATTCATCTTTCCCCGTTTTAAAATCTTGGTTCACCCCGGTTGTCATCAAAGTTAAAAATAACTAATAAAAAATTATTAGTGAAATATTTTTCTCACTACAAAATAACTTGGTAGAACTTAGGTTATTCAAATCTTAAAACAAGAATTTCATGATGTTTTTCATGATGTCTATAGTTTTTGAAAATTAAATAACTATATGAATCAATCCTTAATATCTTATTTTTAAAGTTGCTGAAGAAGTACGTAAATTAAAAAAGAAATAGTAGTAAAGGATTATAGTTATTATTAGTCACTGTATAACTCCAATAATATTTATTATCATAAATTTCTTAGGAATTAAATATTTAAGTTAACGATTTAACCTTTTTCAGAGTAACAAAATAAAGTTGTTAATGAATCTTAGACAAATAATTGTTTCATACATGTCTAAAACAACAAAATCCTTTAACAAGTGAATTGCAATAATAAATAAAAGGTCATTTTCTCGAGAAGTGATTTGATTTTCTATGCTACAAAACATTTCAAGCAACATGCCATAAATATCTTTGTCACCTTTAAAACTCACCTTGTTAGACATCTTGTTTACTCAAGAATTGTTGAGTTTCCTACATTATTAATGCAAGTTTAACTCCAAGCTTAACTAGTTTTGTCCTATCTTCATTCTTCAAGTAGATTCCTTTAAGAAAATGATGAGTAACGCACGAAACAAGTAACTAAAAGAAGAAGAAATTTAGAAAATGAAAAGTCTTGAGATGATGGAGCGTCATGAATGAATTAAATAAGATCGCAGTAGAATCACCACAATAGAGTAAGAATTCATTGATAAGATTCAAAGATTTGCTCAAGAAACCATATAGAGAAATGCTTACAACAAAGTTATGCTTCATTCAAAATTTTGACAAAAAGTCCTCCAATATACACGAGCATGCTTATATAGGCTAGGAGACATAGAAAGCAAGACGGAATAAACTAGAAGACTTTACAAGGAAGTAAGTGGAGGTCCACCAAAGCAATGTGCAAGAAAAGTTATCCATTTAAGATTCTTGGATGAGATTGCATCTCAATGGTCATGAATTACCTAGGGGAAGCGTGATTCACACCTCAAGGTGTAAGTCATGTGCTCTCTTAACTAATTAGGATTTCAAATTTGGATTTTAAATATTTAAGATTCAAATTTTAAATCTTAGTAAATTCAAATTTTAAATTTGAATTCTAAAACTACTTAGTTTTAAATTTTAAAATTCAAATTTGAGACTAACTTGAATTTTAAATTATGGCTCAAGTACATTCAAACTTAAAATTTGCAACTTGGTTAGCCTTACTCATTCGCAAACCTAAGTTGCTCTTCTAGTCCATTTAGCATATTAAGCTAACGTTCAAAAGCAAGAACAATTAATTTGGCCATAAGCTTTACACTAGCTCACACACTTGACCCGAGTTCAATCAGCAAGATACTAACTTTTTTTCATAGGTTTAAACAACTTGTAAGAAGGGAAACTCAATAATCGTGGTACTAGATAGTAATCAGGAAAAGTGTAGAGTAATTCTACTCCATTACTCTTTATGGTCATAGTTAATGCTTATCAGAATCTTATTCTTTCCTATCACACTTCTCTATATGGAAAGGTAAAGCTTCGCACCTATCAATCCACAATCATTTGTCTCACATAAGCAACGTAACATACACATATATTCGTCCCCAACAACTTCCCTCACCATGTCCTTTCAAATAAGACCATCTTGGACCTCTAACCATGTTCATTTACTAACCATGTTGCCCAAGCAGTTGCATCCGACTCATGAGCCCATGCCTCAAACCACGTTCTGAACCAACATAAGAGTGGTACCTAATGAGATAAGGTTGTGGGGATGAGGTATATCCTTTGGGGGTGTGTCAGGTGGGATGAGAAAAACCATATCTAGCTCGACCCACCAGGAACCGACCATACCCATCATCAGCTAGTGAAAGCTCATTGATGTGCCTATTTGAGTATATTCACAACAATCAACCAAGAAATAATGTGTAAGTTCACAAAGCAAATGGTGACGTGTATAAAAATTGGCCAATAAAGAAATCTGAAGTTTACCCACAAGAGTGTTGTTAGCTTAAGTGATATGTTTACCCACAAGAGTGTTGTTAGCTAATCACAACATCGGTTCATATGTTGTGTGCCTTATTGTTTGTTTGGCATGGATGTGATGGAGATAAAAGAGTTCACCCTTGCCTTCTTGTTTATTTTTGTAGATTCTTGACCATGGTTCCACTTCTTGTGGGCCATCTTGCGAGGAGCTAGTGCCGGAAGAGGTTAAGGAGTGTGCCTCACTAACAAGGTAGCACCTTCAGAAGAGTTGTAGTTGAAGAGCGTTGGTCACTAAAGTGTGTAGTTTTGGATTCCTCCAATATAAGTTCCTTCCAAGGATGGGGTAACCCGTATCTACAGGGAGTATCATGTCGGAGGAGATAACAGTTGATAGTGTGATGCAAACCCATAAGGAGAATGAAGTGATTCTTCACGGATTCACAAGGTGTTGTCCCAATCTTCATTCACCAACCTTTAATCACTCTTGAACAAGCTAAGAACTCATGAAGCTAAGCATATAATTCACGGATCAAATGTGTAACCTCACGGATTTAAGAACAAAGGGAGAAGAAAATGAAAAATGGAATAGAATAGAGATGGGAACGCCATGAATTGAAAATTCAATAAGCTCCTAGGAAGAATCGTCACTTGGATGCTAAGATCAAAGATAAAATTCAATGTTTCAAGAAGAAAACCCTAGGAGAGATCTACTCATTTCAAGAGAAACAGTTATCAAATTTCATTAATTTTGACTAAAAGTGAGTACAATGGAAGTGTTAACTAATTTAATGAAAATGCAATGGGCCTAAGTTTGGAAATCTAAATTGTTCTCCACCCTAGGATGACATGAGTGATCAATGGTCTAATGAGAGGCATCCTAGGCTGAGCACACTTTACAATTACAAGGCCCAAATTCAAATCTTAAAAACAAATACATAATTCAAAGAAACTAATAGGCCTAACACTTAAACAATTCGCTGAAAGATCCTCGCAGCATCCAAACATTGACTTCAAGCTCAATTTCCTCCTAGATTCAATCCGAACTGGGATTTGGTGTCTCCATAACTTTTGTAGCCTTTTAAGTCTTCTTTAAAACGACACAAAAAGCAACTTAATCGGAGTTGTGTAGCCCATGTTATGCTTGAAATACTGAACCTGGTCAAGCACCCCGCTAAAACATCCTGGTAGCATCCAAATGTTATCTTTAAGCCCAATTTCCTCCTAGATGCATCCCGAACTATGATTTGGTGTCCTCATAACTTTTGTAGCTCTTAAGTCTTCTTTAAAACGGCACCAAGAACAACTTAATCAGAGTTGTGTAGCCTAAGTTATGTAATATCCTCAATTTTAGAGTAGGGGCAAAATTGTCATTTTGCCATCTTCTCTGCAAATTGATTTAAAATATGATATTTTATTCTAAGTAGCGCTTAGAAGTTATTCAATGTAAAGAATAAAATGTTAGTAGTAAAATATGATGTTGCATAGTCAGTTTATAAAATAGGGGCAAAACAGTCATTTGTCACTTACTCTGTAACCTTGGGTCTGAGGTACCCAATAACTTTAAGCACAATGTCTAAAAATGTTTTGGAAGTAATTAGAAGTGATTGGGAAGTTAATGATAATTAAGATGAGAAAGTCAAACTTCAAACAAAAGTCAACTCATTAATGACAGAGATGTAAATATCACAGTGTTCCTTTTTGAGAAATAAATTTAAGTTGAGATTTGAAGATTTAAAATTGATGGAGAATTAAATTAAAGATCCACTACTAAGAAGAGATAAATTGCAGAGACACAAAGAAACTGAAACAGAGATAATCGGAGACCCCGGGAGCCTAATGGGCCTTATCTCTACATTGTAGGCCCCACCTTCACCCTAAAATCTGAATACTAAGGAGTGTTCTCTTGCCATTTCGTTTTCCTTTGATCTATTTTGTTGTGAAACCGGAACCCTAGAGTGGTGACCGGAGTTTTGAACTTGAGTTCTCTATGAGACAACCTTAATGGAAGTTCAACAACTAAAATACTAAGAGAATGACTTGGTGCAAAAGGAACCTGAACTTGGATGTTGAAAAAAAAATGAACTTGAGTAAAAAGGAATGAGCTTTAAGTTAAAATATGAGTGCTCTAATAATAAAACGTAATTAAAGAGCAAAAAGGGAACTTGTAGAATATATGAAATTGTGAAGTTGATGATTATTAGTGTAAATTGATATTGTCTTGATGTTATGTGAAAATATACAGTGTGGATGGGTTATGGATTGTTGGAGGATTCCATGTATACAAGTTGAAGTATGTTGTTAATATGTGTGATTGTAATTATAGCACCTATGGTATGAGCGGAGTATGTAACCATAGATATAAGCCTTGTCTTGAACTAATATTGGTGCCATTGTCATATGATGAGAGTGTTCTAGTATGAATTTCGTGTGAAAAGAGAGTGTCTTGTTTTCTAAGTATTTAAGAGACAAGTTAAGGTTAAAGTGGTTTACAATGGAAGCCTAGAGTATGGTTAAACTCAAAGAACTTGATTTAATGAAATTGAGGATTATAGAGATTGAATTCAATTTGAGAATGAGTTAAGTAAACTCAAAATGTGCTACTTGTGGTATGAAACAATTATGTACTAAAAAATTTCTTTGTTTACATGATTTATAGTTGGTTATCCCACTATGCAGCATCTTGTATGCCTAATGCAATTAATTTGGTTTTCTTTGTCATATCTTGTAACCATGGATCATTGAAGCATTGCAATGTGTAATTTCATTAATCAAACATCACATAAGGGACAATAAATATCATAAGACACTTAGGAATGGAGTGAGGCTAATGGGAGTGAATTGGCCTAACCAAAATATGTCAAAATGAGGATTATGCATCAAATTCATATCCTGATAGTCAACTCGTGTGAGTTGACAGAACAACTTGCGCAAGTCGTAGTAGCAACTCTAAGCAATGTTTTTAAAATGCTTCCCCTGAACCCATTAACCGTTGGATGATTTCTAAATATTTACAGAATCTTTATAAAACATAGATATTAACATCCAACGGTGGGTTTTGTGAAATAACACTTTCATCTAGAGATATAAATATAGAATGACAGAAGTGTGAAAGGAGCTCCAACTCTCGCGAGTTAAGGTGGCCGAGACGTTTTTGGGGTCTCCGGAGCTCCAACTCGCGCGAGTTAAGTTCCATCTCGCGCGAGTCACCTCTAGAACCATGTTTTTGCTTCTTTCTTTACTTATTTGGATGTTTGAAGTGTTTGAATGCATATATATTTGCTTTATTAGTGTGTAAAACTTCTGGGGTTGCCTAAACAACCATCGCAGAGATAAATTGTGATTAAATTAGAAAGTTGTGACTTCTACAAGTTGTGTAATGAATGATAATGGGTAAAGGCCTACCAATGAACGTCAGTAAGACGTGTGGTTCCGCTCGACACGTGGATACACAGACCCGAAACATAAGAGGAACTATGAGAAGAGATGATATTCGTGTTAAACATGATTGTTGGTTTATGAAAACTCCATATTCTCCTCTTTGAATAATTATGATTACCATGTGATAAATGAAAATTTTGAAAAATATGGTGAAAGGGAGAAGATGTGGAGGTTTCGCAACGAATTTTATTTTTGAACAATACCCAAGGGCATGACGATGCTCTGATGGGTTTATTTATGTCAGGTGGGCATTTGCCGGGTAGACATTTTATGGCAAGGTGTTTTTATGATTATTGATACCCCAGATGGACTTGGGATGAAAGCCCTCGAAACACTTGCCGATACCATGAAAATCCGCAGCGGAACAATGTTAATGATGAAACCACTCAGTGGGTAGTGGCAGTGAGATGAACCCTAGCCTATGATGGAAGAGGGGTGACATTACGTAGGTACGCGATGGAATATGAGAGTGCGTGTAAGTCGCTAGAGGAACAGGTTGCTGAGTTTTGATACTCCAAGGGTGGAAGATTCATGTAACCGGCTTGACATCCCCGACAAAGCTCCATATTTGCCAGACTGATGGAACACTTCCAGTCTTGTACCACCCGAAATGTTGTTGCCTCAGACGTCACCCAACAGTTTGAAGTGTAAAGACCTCAAGATAGTGAATCTAAGGCACGTGTCCATAAATGAAACCTTGAGTGATAGATTGGAAGATGTAGGATGAGTGTTGAGTAGTTATTAAAATAACGTTTGTTAGTCGGGCTCTAGGCCTGATATTTGTATTCGCTTCTTGTTGCAAGAACTCACCTAATACTCATGACAAATAACAGACACTGATCGAGCTGGTGGACCCAACGCTGAGGTTAGTGATCTACAAAGATGTGGGTCATTGAACCCACAGTAGGATTTGAGGAGGCTCTTGTTGTTCTACCGATGAGTCTGATAGATGCAGATGTTGAGAATAATATGTCAGTGTAGAGTGATCTGCCCAAAGATATTCACTAGTTTTGGGACAGAGTTCAGGAGAAGTACATATATACTACTAGTTGGGTAGTGATTAGAATTGCTCTGATGTAGGTTTTATTCCATTTGTTTGTATATTGTGGGATGGGTAGCCTACTTTCGTGAGTTCTACATAGATGTAATTGACTCTCTACTTGAATCTATTATTCTTTAATATAAATGTTGTATATCTTTTGATAGTTTTTAGATCATGTACATAGTGTTTTAATCAGAGACAACTGAGATATATTTAACTAATAAAAGCTTTCATTACTACTCATCACTCCATTTATTTCATAATATTTATATTACTATAATTATTATTTCAGTCTAATTAGTACCTCTTAAATGATAACTTAATTTTATTATCGTGATCATAAAGTTTTAAATTGATAAACGTCATTGCCTTGTTTGTAGTAAGTCAAGATGAGACCTTTCATTGGAAATATTTGTGCACATGGGCTGTTTTGATAATGTCGCTAACAGAAAGTGTCGGATTTTACCCAATTGGTTTTGCGAACTCAATTTATTCGATTTACTCTTTTGCCCATGCCTTTTAAAAAAAAAGAAATTATTACACAAATTATTTAAATTGATTTCAAACTTTATTTCCACATTTTATTTCAAAAATAAAGGAATTGTTTTACGGAATACGTGCACTTCTTTTAATTAGTAAAAAGGGGTGTTACAAGTTATGCTTGAAATACTGAACCCTAGTCGACACTCAAAAACAGTAGCAAATTTATTACAAGCTCAAATAAAAGAGTAAGGCCATCATTCTTCTTGACTTTAACTTTTGAGCATTGTCATCCTCCTCTAACTTTGACTTGGGCTTTTAAGGATGATCCTCCATCATAGTAGGTCAATTTCTACTGTGAGCATATAGCCGATGGAAACTAGTAATGAAGAGGATCCTTCTAAGGATTCTTTTGGTCAATCTGGTGATCCTTGTCACTGGTAGTCTTCGTTTAGCCAATAGCTTCTTAGGTGTTGAGTTTTGGATAAGAAAGGCTTGCTCTGTCTTATAGTTCTTTTTTTTTTAATTTATTTTGAAGCATCTTTTGTGAGAGGATGGACTGAGCTATTATTCATGCTTGTTTGTTTGTTATAACCTTTTAGGCCTATTTTTTGTTATTTCCTAAAGCTTGTGCCTCTTTGATGTAAGTTTACCTACTTACCCTACTCTCCCCCACTCACCCTACTTTCATCCACTCACCTTTAAGAATGTTTACTTACATCTTTCAAGTTCACTTACACATTTAAGGGTAGTTTTGGTACTATAAATGAAAATAGGGTGCCCCAAGAAAAAAAAAGTGCAAGAAAAAAATGTCTAATTATCACCATTGGAATTTTTCTTCCTACCTTCTAGGTTTTTTTTTTCCTTTGCACACTTTATTTGTTAATGAAATCCCCACTATACCTGTTGGACTTGAAGCTTGAAGAAGCTTAGTTTAGTCTCTTTAGGTGTTTTGATTTTGACGTTTTTATGTAATCTTGATTTTCTTAGATTATTTGAAATTAGAATTTCTCATGTATTGTATGTTCTAGCTTAGGCATGCTTATGTGATTGATTAGTCTTGAAAGTCATGGTGAATTAAAAACTAGCTTAGTGATTAGCTCAAGAGTTTCAAAATTGGTTGATTCGCTATTGAAAAGAAAGAAAAACTGAAGTAATCAATTACCAACTGAAGTAATAGATTACCTCTGATTGTGATTTTTGCAATAAAATGAGGTAATAGATTACCATTTTGAGGTAATCGATTACCAACAATTTAGGCATAGTGGGAATACAATTTTGCTCTAGAGTAATCGATTACTAGCTACCTGTAATCGATTACCACGAGCCCAAATTCACAAGTTAGAAGTTAATCCACAGGGATAATCGATTACCGTTGTCTAGTAATCGATTACCCACATTAGGTACATGTTCTCAACTACCAAAATGTGTTTTACTTCAAATAGTTTTATGAAAAACAACTTGGAGAGATTCTTTTTGATCTTGGATGAGCGAAAATAGTTTTCTTACACTTTCAATTCAAATCTGAGTATTTTGAATTCATATATTTTCTCCAAGAAATTCATCAGGATTGTTTTTAACAAAGATTTCAAATGGCATTGTGAGAATGAGAACATGATGAATGACTGAAGATTTAGAGTTTATCTTGATCAGACCTTGCACAACCAGGTGTATTCTTTTATGATCTTTTGTATTTTCATTTTAAAGATTTGGATTATTCTAAAAGAGAGGTCTCTCTAAAATAGAATAAATTGATTTGAGAAAGGTTTATCAAAGGCTGATTCTTGGAGGTACCAAAAATATAAGAGTAAGGTTCTTTATGAAAAAGAACTGATTATATTGTGTGAATTTGATTTCTTTTTGTGTTGCTTGTGCAAGATGAATTGTAAAGAACACAAGGGATCATTATTATAGTGGAATACCAATTGCAACAATTGTGGAATTGAGACTGGATGTAGGCGGAAGGCTGAATCAGTATAAGATTTCTGTGCAATCATTTTCTTCTACTTACATATTTTATATCTCTATATCGTCTATGGTTTATTCAAATGAACATTGTATTGTCTATGAAATTCATTTGAAATATAACTCTGAATTAAGAATTTTTGAAAAGGAAATATTGAAATATAAAGTTGTATATCTTTTTTCAATTCTGTTGCATATCTCTGAACTCTATTTGTATTAATTACTAATTCAAATGAACATAGCTTAAACAAAATAGAACAAAAGTTAAAAATAAAATAAAATAGATACAAATATGTTAAAAGAGTCAAAACCCTAAACCCTAAACCCTAAACCCTAAACAAGAATTTATTCACTCTCTTCAATATTCTAATAGGAATCAATAATACCCTTGAGTAAACTCTACTCCCACTCATTCACATTATTCTTATCCTTTAAGAAAGTTTATAGATTTAAAGTTTATTTTCAATTTTAGAAATACAAAACATATTTAACATGTTATAAATTTATAAATCCTCACATTTATGCGTTAAGAAGTGTTAAATTATAGATTTGTATTTTAAAATTGAAAGTTTTTGTATTTTAAAATGCAGATAATTATGAATAGCTCTGTAATTTAAATTTTTAAAGAATGTCAAATTCCAAGTCTCGACTAACTCATAATGTATAAACAAGTTATAGATGGATAAATTCGTAAGTTTCTATATTTTGAAATACGTATATTTACAATACTCAAATCTATATTTTAAATTTTTTAAAAATTTAAATTCATGTTAATAACACTAGAATTCCAAATTTGTCTCAAGTAGCAATATATAATAAATTCATTAACCAAATACAAAAAATAAAAAAATTACTTACAAATTATTCCTTCTTGAAACTTCAAGTTTCCGTAAACTAATGATGGGTGTAGAAAGGTTAATGAATTTTGGATTCCAAAATCCAAATGAGCTAATTGATAAGAAGAATGATGAGGGGTATTTATGGTATTATAAAAAAGAAGAAGGTTGTGGAAGAAAAGACGTGGGTGCAGAGGATATAAAGTCTCAGCATCGTCTCACACAAAAGTTTAATCTTGGATCCAATTACCTTCCTCTCTTGGTCTTGGGTTGGTTCTCAAGCCCAAAACTCTGTGTTTTTTCAAAACCCTAATTTCACTCCGTCAAGCCCTGGAACCTCGCTTTCCGGGCTTCTGCTTCTGGCCCCGTCCATCGGTTTTCACTATAACACCTCGTAAAATCCCTTTCCTCTCTTTTTTTTTTTTTATTCATTCCCTTTTCCTTTCGCACTTTTCATTCTATTTTCCCCATTCTCTAAATAAAATTCTCTTATTAAATTAATTAATTAATTATTTTCGAGGTTTCAGTGTTACTATCATCCACAGGGTTTAGTAATCTGAAATAATAATCTATGTTGGCATGATCGACCCCTGGGTTGCGTCAATTAATATAATCATAATCATAATAATAATTTCTTGTTTGTTTTCTGTGAAAGGGTTTACCTTATTCTGTTGAATAGAGTGTGTGACTTTTTGTAAATTTTTTAATACCTGTGTTTAATTTTTTGGGATAAAAAGAAACTTGTTGAAGAACTGGTGTAGTGTTTTTCATGTGTTGGTAGTGCTTCAATTAAATTGCTGAGTTTATTTCAATTTATATCATTATAAAAGTTGAATATGAAATTTTTGTATGTTTTTGTATTTTGCATTGATACCTGATGCAATAAACACGTAAGAGTTTTCTTCTGATCTATAGTACTTTATATTTAATATGTATCTATATCTATAACTGGATAATGTTTGTTGAGTATAATTGTAATTCACTGTTGATTAGAGTATCTCTTTTCTTGCAGGTGAGGCAGGATGATTGATGTCCTTGAAGAAGACAAAGTGGGGGTGACTCAACCCACCAACGATATGAAGAAGTATGATTTAGTTGGTACTGATGCTCAACTCAGGAATGATCTAGTCGAGTCTGAAACACTTGCACACACTAGTATGGAAAAGTATGAGTCTGAGCTGATGAATAAAGATGTGTCCAATTTGGAAACTCGGCCTAACAAGGAGCTTGGTGCTTCTGAAACACTGGCTACTAATGGGCAAGTGGTATCATTACTCAATGATAACCGACATTTAGGAAACTCTGAAGAACCTGCAAGTGACCATCCAGAGAATTGTGAATCACTAACCAGCAACCATGACGTGGGTAATTCTGAAACAGAGACTAGTAATGATGTGGTTGCATCAGAAAAGCAGCACATTGGTGAGGTGGTTATGTCTGAAACTGCACAAGGCAATAAGGGTATTATGTATGAAACTCAGCAAAGCAATGAGGTGGTCATGTGTGACACACAGCTTGGCAGTGATGCCAGCATGCCCGAAACTCCGACATGCAATGATGTGGTCATGTCAGAAGATCTGCGTGAAAATGAGTTGGTCAATCCCACAACAGATCCTAAGAATCAGCTTCCTCATTCTGAAACTGGTTCTGATTATCAGTTTGCAAATCTCCATATGATTTCTGAAGACCAGCTGTCTCAACCTGAATTGCTGCCTAATTCGGAACTGCTACCCAATTCTGAACCACTGGAAGATACTCATCTCACTGATATCAAAGTAATATATCATAATCATCTGACCCATCATGAAACACTGCCCAATAATTATTCAAACCATTACGAAGCATTGTCACATGATCAGATGGTTAATTCCCAAATACAACCCAGTTATGAACTGGAAAATAGTGAAGCAATGGACCACAATCAGATAGTCAATTCTCAAGCAAACTATGAAATAACCATTCATGATGCCATACCCAGCTACGAGATAATAAATGCTGAGACACTGCTGGACAACGAGGTTCGTATCCCTGAAACACAGCCTATTAAGCGGAGGAAAAGGAAGTCTATAGTCTGGGAACACTTCACAATAGAAACAGTTAGTCCTGAATGTAGAAGGGCACGATGCAAGCAATGCGCTCAAACTTTTGCCTATAGTACAGGTTCAAAAGTTGCTGGCACCAGCCATCTCAAACGCCATGTAGCCAAGGGGACCTGCTCAGCTCTTCTACGGAACAATGACCAGAATCAATTAATCCCATATACTGCACAAACCAGGGGAAATGGGGCTGGAAGTGCTAGTGGTACACCTAAAAGACGATATAGATCCCCTAGTACGCCTTACAATATTTTTGATCAAGATCAATGCCGTCATGAATTTGCTAGGATGATCATTATGCATGATTACCCCCTTCACATGGTTGAGCATGAGGGATTTATTGCATTTGTAAAAAATTTGCAGCCCCAGTTCAGAATGGTGACCTTTAACTCTATTCAAGGAGATTGTGTTGCGACTTACCTGAATGAAAAGCAACACCTTTTGAACTATATTGAGGGCTTACCTGGACGTGTATGTTTGACACTGGACATCTGGACATCGAGTAAATCTGTAGGTTATGTATTTATTACAGCACATTTTGTTGATCACGACTGGAAGTTGCAGAGGCGAATTCTCAATGTTGTAATGGAACCGCATCCTGATTCAGATTCTGCACTTACCCATGCTGTAGCCGTTTGCCTTTCTGACTGGGGGTTGGGGGATAGGCTGTTTTCTATCACGTGTAATCAGGAATTGAGTAATGCTGCCATTGAAAATCTCAGAGCTTTACTCTCTGTGAAGAATCCTCTTATTCTCAATGGTCAGTTGTTAGTTGGTAATTGCATTGCCCATACATTAAGCAGTGTTGCAAAGGATTTGTTGGGTTCATCACATGACTTGATCAATAAAATCCGTGATAGTGTAAAATATGTGAAGACTTCAGAGTCACGAGAGGAAAAGTTCTTGGAGCTGAAGCAGCGTCTTCAGGTTCCCAGTGAAAGGAGCCTTTTTATTGATGACCAAAATCAATGGAGTACAACGTATCAAATGCTTGTCACAGCTTCTGAGCTAAAGGAAGTTTTTTCTTGTCTGGACACTTCTGATCCTGATTACAAGGGAGCACTGTCTATGCATGATTGGAAGCTGGTTGAGATCCTCTGTAGCTACTTGAAGCCAGTTTTTGATGCAGTGAACATTCTTCCTACAACAACTTATCCCACTGCCATTACCTTCTTTCACAGAGTTTGGCAATTGCAGTTAGATGCAATTCGTGCAGTCACAACTGAAGACCCCTTTATTAGCAACCTTGATAAAATTATGCATGAAAAGATTGATAAGTACTGGAGAGAGTGTAGTCTGGTTTTGGCGCTTGCTGTAGTTATGGATCCTCGTTTTAAGATGAAGCTTGTAGAGTTCAGTTTCACAAAAATCTATGGTGAGGATGCTCTTCAGTATATCAACTGTGTGTATGATGGAATTCACAAGCTGTTTCAAGAGTATGTAGCTCTTCCCCTGCCGCTAACTCCAGCATATGCTGAAGATGGAAGTGCTGGAAGCCACAATAAGATGGAGGAATCCTCAGGAGGGGATGTGTTGACAGAATATGGTCTTACAGATTTTGATGCCTACATCATGGAAACTACAGACCAACACATGAAATCTGAGCTAGATCAGTATCTTGAAGAATCATTGTTACCACGCATACTTGACTTTGAGGTCTTAGGTTGGTGGAAGCTAAACAAACTCAAGTACCCTACTCTTTCCAAGATGGCCCGGGATATATTATCTGTTCCAGTTTCTACTGTAGCTCCCGATTCTGTGTTTTATTCAAAAAGCAAAGAGATGGATCACTACAGAAGTTCCTTGCGGCCAGAAACAGTGGAGGCGCTTGTATGTACCAAGGATTGGATGCAGTATGGAACAGATGAAGCTTCTAATGCGCTTGTGAAAATGGTATTCTAGAAAACCCTCTTGCAGTGTACAGGTTCGTTTCTTTTCTCCTTCAATCTAGGATTTTGTTTTCTATTTTCTGTATGATTTATTGAATTTGTTTGATTTATAGGCTTTATACCTCTTCTTTGCTTTCATTGTTCATTTAATTTAATATTTAAAATCTGTGTTTTGAAACTTGATGATTATTTTAGGTTAATTGTCTGTCTTGATATTCATTTATTATTGTAGCGAGTAATTCCCTCACTATCATGTGCATGCTGTGCTTCTAGTGTACAAAAAGATGGTATTTTCTATTTTCATACATGGCGTTCCATTTGGAAAATATTTTTTCCATTAGCTGAAAAAATTAAACAATACCAATTTCACTGGATCCTCTATTTTTTATTCTGAGGAATGAGGATGAGAGTTGGTTAATTATAGCTGCACTACGAGGTGCTGAACCATAACGGCAAAGTAGCAGATCCATTTCAAGTAATTAAGTGCAAAATTATATTAAGGACAAGAGAGGACAAATTTTAAAATAAGTTTATCAGTTTTTTTTTCCTTTCAAAATGCAGGGAACTGCTATATTGCTGAAGCTGATGTATGGCTAGCTAGCCTAGCTGTAAAGCAAGAAAGAAATGGAAAGGATTTAGTGCAAGTTTTTAGATAATAGACACTGATGATCAGTATAGGTAGTAGTTAGGGAACGATATATCAATCTACATTCTTGTTTAATTACGTTCATTGAATGTATGTATTTGGTTAAAAATTGCTTATCATAATTTTTTAGTTTAAAATTTTTGGTTTGGGTTTAAGAGGAGGTACCCAACTAAGTTACTCATTTTGGTCCGTGCTTGCCTTAGAATGATGTGGCATGGGTAAAATATCATGCTTCTAATTTGTAATATGTGCACCTCTTTTAGATCAAGTCAAGGTAGTAGTGAGTAATAAGTTAGTCCATTATGATATAAAACCTTTCTGTAGAGGGGGGCCTAATTTGTAATATGATATGTTTTGTAGTTGATAGAATTCGTTTTTATATCGCTGCTTCTGTAATGCAAGTTTTGTTTTTCCCTTTCTAATGTATGTTTCCTTTGGTTTCAGTTCTGTTCGTTGCAGCTCAGTGACAATAATGCCGATGATGGAGACCATCAGAAGTTTTAAAGATGCTGAACTTGCTCGAAATTTTGATGGCTTACTATTTAGAAATGGTTTTGCTAACTAAATTTTTTGTGGCATACAAACTTGTTAACTCGATGAACAACATGATTTAGCTATCTATGATACTAGTTATAGTTATGTGCTTTGGATCCTGACATTTGGTACCCAGAATATCATATATGTAGCAGTCTTTGTTATTATTACTTTTCTATCTGTGATTGGGGTAAATTGATTTTCCATTTCATCATTAGTTACAATTTTCACAATTACTAGTTTTCTTGAATTAAACACTGATTAATCGTGTATAAATTCAATTGCAAAAGAATTATACGGCTCGAATTTCTTTATTGAATAGACCAGTTTCTAATGTTGAATAAAAATACACATCTATTAATTTTTCAAGAAATAGCCAGTTTCAATCCATTTGGGAGAGAGCCGCAAAAATAGATGACCATACATTATTAGTGTTCTTTAACATAATTTTTGAATTATTAAATATTAGGATTTTATCCTTAGCATCGAACTATTATAACTATGTTATATAATTGAAATATAATTAAAATAGATGAATATTATATTCTAAAAAAACATTGTAACAAATAAACAAATTGTATATAGTTTTTGAAAATATTTTTTTCTTGAAAATTTATTAAAAAGATGAGATTATATTTATTATTAATTATTAATTTTAAATGAGGTTAAGTAAAATAAGAAAGATAAATATTAAAGGAGGTTGAGGAAAATCAAGAAAAAGTAAAAATTATTTAAGATAAAAAAAGTTGATACAGGATGAAAGCAATTTTCAGGATAAGAAAAATAAGAGTTGAATTCAACATTTCATCAGAATATTTAAATGAGAATAAATGTGAGAAGGTAGAATTGTGGAGCAAGACAACACTTATAACTTTTCTAATTTACAAAAAGAGTTTATAGATTATATGACTATCTAATAACAATGTAAAATAATTTTACACCGTTATTCAGTTATTCATTCACACGGAAGATTTTACATGATTTGTAGGGATTTTATTATCAAAATCAACACGGATAAAACATTTTACATTGTTAATGCATGGTTTTTTTCTCTTATAAAAATATTTTTAAAGAAATAATTTATTATTAAATTTTAATTGTTGAATAAATTATGTGGAAATAAATTATTCTACCTAAACAAAAGAGTTAAAATATAAAACATTTGAATTTCTTTATTCAAGCATGGTATTTGTAAAATAAAGAGAAATTGATTGAAAATAATTCAAATTTTAAATCTTTCAATTTTTTTAAAATGTTAAAATTTCTTATTCAAAACAGTGTAAGCTTTATTTTGTGTATACAATTGCAGAGTATCTTATTGATTTCTTTTAGTCTTCTTTGAAGAATTTAATGATGTTCATAACAATAATATTTCATATCATGAGTTAAGATTTGAATCATTGACCACTTGTTTTAGAAGCTTATGTCTCTGTTAACTAACTACTTACTTGTACAAGGTAAGTGTTAATTTATATAATTGAATGGTAAGCGGGCTGATTCGTCTTGTTTAAGGTCCACTCACGTAAGTTTGTGAAAAGCTTGGTTTGTTGTGTCCTGTCTCGCAATGCTAAATGGACCACCAAGTGTGGTCGGCCTCTGTCCTGCGGGCCAAATAGATTGGTCTAGTTAAAAAAATTAAAAAAATGTTAAATCTAAAATTTAAAAAAAATTGTTATGTTTTACCTCTTAAATTATTAATAAAATAAGTCAACAACATAAATTTTTAATTATTTCCAATAACAAATATAAATTCTTAATAAGTCAACAACATAAACCTTTAATTATCTTCAACAAATGATTCCATTTTTGAAGCTTGATCATTTTTCATCACCACATCTTCATTTTCTTTTCCTAAAAATAACAACAAATATTAGAATCAAGTCTAGTAGTTATGTAATTAAAATAACAACTTTTGCAAGTTAATGACATGATTTATTGATTTATCTTGTACATCAAACCCTAGCAACCAATTTTTGGTACATATCAAGGCTTGCACATTATCACGAATAAGCCTAGTATGATATTTGTTAAGCATCCGTGAACCAATACTAAATGTCGATTCGGAAGTCACAATTGTAATTTGAATGCTTAAAAAATCAGAAGCCAACAATGAAAGATTCAGAAACCTAGCTTAATTGTCCTTCCAATATTATAAAACATCAAGATTGAGATGATATTTATTTAGAAGATTTGTCTCTTCCAAATATGTATCCAATTGAGATTTACCTACTTGTAAGACATTTTCATCTTTAAATTATATAAATTCCTACATTAATTCTATGAGAACAAAAAATAAAAATAAATGATTTATATTAAATAATTAAAAAAAATAAGTCAAACCTTAACTTACATCCATAACATCAACTTGTGAAAATGGTGGGTTTCCTTGATTAACACTAGTAGTATCAACAAACTCTTGTGATGAACTTTGACTTAAACCAACATTGTTTATTGTTTCTTTGAAGTACATTTGCACATCCTCGTTATATAAAGTATACAACTTGTGCTTTACAATTTTCAACTTTGATTGGCAAAATATTGGATCAAGACCAAGATATTGGATCAAGACCAACTTTCAACCCTTTAAATAGTGTGGACTTGCGAATCACCTCGCGGACCCCGCGGGTTGCGCAGGACGGGCTGTTACGGAATGTACCCCTAAATTTTTCTGAAAAAATTGGTCCAAACCCGCACAGGTCGCAGGGTCTGCAGGCTGACCCATGGACTTCAACCCATATATTCACCCCTACTTTCTAGCATAACTTCAATTTTAGTGTATAATTCAAGTTATTAAACCCTTGATCAACACTTGATAGCAATAATTTTATTCACTTTAATTGTAGCTATAATTCATTCGTTAGTAATTTTAACATTGAAATATGGAGATCTGACACACAATAGTAGAGAATGGATTAGGTTGGTCTTTTGAACACACTACTTATTAGCACTTTGAAAAGCACCTATATACAAAGCAATGTCAAGCTCTGATAAGGAATGAACTTCTCTTTGCTTTACCTATAAAAAATTAAAAAATGAAAGGAATGAGGAATAATGCCTTAGTGAGTATTCTAGAGACTTTAGGTTGATTTTCTACACTAGAATCCTTTTGATCATCTCTTAAGACCCTTCTCTCTTTCATTCCCATTTCCTCTCTCCTCTTAATATAGTTTCTCAAAATTATGCTTATCAAAGGTATAATCATTAAAATAGGTTACAACTTGTGGGTCAACCTAGCCTGTCACAGATTTGGATTAGGTTGGGTAAAAAAAGTTTTACATTTTATAATAGTCATAAAGAATTGACCTAGCCTATCTTGACCTGACCCAAGTGGGTTGAACCTATGGTGAGCCGGTTTGGCCCACAGGTTACTCACTCATATAAAACCTTAATATATTAACCCATTACTCACCTAGCTATTAAGGTTATATTTGATTTTCAATATATTTTTCATGTAACAAGTGTGAATGAAGTTTATTAGTTTTAAAATCAACTATTAAGAATAATGCACTAAAGAAATTTTATAGATTAATTGAATTTTTAATATATTTCTATTTTATATTTAAATTTGGTAGCTCATGGGGCAACCCATTTGCCCACCAATCTGTGGTGACGCGAGCAAGGCAAGTAAAATAAAGACTCACCAATAGGTGAGTTGGGTTAAGTTGACCTACACCTACCTACTGGGTCTAGCCGAGTTATTTGTTTTGACAACTTTAATCAAAGGGATAATCCTCTACTATTAAGGTGTGATTCTATACTCATTACTATTAATATGAAGTAATAAAATCTTAACCAATCCTAAGACTTTTTTTGCACTAAGGCACTTAGCTCTATCTCTCACATCCACAAACAAAACATATTACGAGTATTTCTAATGCATATGTTTTCTTTGATATTATCTTTTTATTAAGTTATATTTGTTGCTAACTATCATTATATTGTGGCTCAAGTTTAACCACAAAGAACATCCTCTTCTTTTAGCCATTAATACTCACTAGCTTAATGATTGGATTGCATACCATTTTCCTATATGTATTTCACTTACCATTCTCCCTAAGGAGAATGTAGGTTTTTCCTAAGAGTCGAGACACGATAGTTTTTGCACATTGGCTTAAGGGGTTTTCTTAGCTAAAATAGACCTTGTATATATATCCATTTTTGGCTTGAGAGGTTTTGGAAGCATAACTGAAAAATTTGTTATATTAAAAAAGGATTTTCTCTTAAAAATTGTTTTTTTAAAACCTTTTCCTCTTAAAACTCTTTCTTGGGCCTTAGACCCCTTTCATGCTCTCGGATTCTATGGGATTAAGTCCCCTTTTCTAAAACTTATGGTAACCCTTTCTTTTCTAAAACTTGGGGTTTTAGGTGAAACCACTATTTTCTCTCTATAAAAATCTTGGGACGAAGTCCCTTTTTAAACATTGTCTGAAGGCCTGACTTATTTGATGACATTTTTTCTCTTGGTAGAGGAATATGCATCCTTTTAATTCATTTTAAGTGTCTTTTATTAATTAGGTTTATCTTCGCTAAACTTGGAGTAGCCTTATTTCTAAAACGTGGGTGAAAAGTCTAATTTAATAGGTTTGTCTGACGTTGACTACACTAGAAATATAATTGAGAGGAAAAACATAAGTGGAGGTTGTTATATCATTGGAGGGAATCTAATCTCTTAGATGAGAAAAAGGCAAGGAATAGTGCCTCTGTCAATATATATAAGTGCACATTTGCAACCGACAAGGTTATTTTTCTTGGATTTGTGGTGATCTCTCAAGGAGTGCAAGTTGATGAAGAAAAAGTTAAAGCTATCAAAGAATGACCAACCCCTACATGTGTAAAAGAGGTAAGAAGCTTTCATGGCCTTGCAAGCTTTTATAAACGTTTTGTTAAGGTTTTTAGCACCATGGCTTCACCTTTGAATGAATTAGTAAAGAAGGAAGTTCTTTTTGTTTGAGGTTTTACACAAGAGAATACTTTTAACTTGTTGAAGGAAAAACTTACTAATGCTCCAATCTTGGCTATGCTTGACTTCTCTCTTTCTTTTGAGTTAGAATGTGATACTTTAAACATGGGTATAAGGGTTGTTCTTATACAAGAAAAACACCTCATAGCTTACTTTAGTGAAAAGCTTAAAGGAGGACAACATCTCAATTACTCAACTTATGACAATGAGCTTTATAATATTGGTAAGATCTTTCTAACTGTGGCAACAATACTTGCTACCAAAGGAGTTTGTGGTTCATTCGGACCGTGAGACGTTGAAACATCTAAAAGGGCAAGGTAAACTAAAAAAAGCATGCTAAATAGATTAAATACATAGAGCAATTTCCTTGTGTTGTAAAATATAAGAAAGGTACTCCTAATGTAGTTTCCAAAGCACTTAGTAGGAGATATGCATTTATAACTATGCTTGAACTTAAGTTGTATGGTTTTGATCACATTAAAGCATTGTATTGTGTTGATGATAATTTCGACTATATTCGGGAATCATGTTCCGAGGGTGCTCACAAAGAATTCCTAAGGCAAGATGGGTATATTTTTAGAGGGAAATGTTTATGTGTACCTAAAAATTCTTTGAGAGAACTTTTGGTGATTGAATCTCATGAAAGTGGAGTCATGAGACATTTTGGGAGAGACAAGACTCTGGCTATGTTACAAGAACATTTTTATTTGCCCAGAATGAGAGCATAAATGGCTCTATTTATTAGTAAGTGCATCACTTGTAACAAAGCCAAACTCAAAGTATCACCCCATGGACTCTATCAAGTTTTGCCAATAGCTACCTCTCCCTAATTGGACATTTCCATGGATTTGTCCTTAGTTTTCGCAAGTCAAAGAGAGGGATGAATAATATTTTTGTGGTTATGTGCAGGTTTTGCAAGATGGTACCCTTTATTTCTTGCAAGAAAATTGATGATGCATTTAACATAACAAGTATTTTCTTCAAAGAGATAGTAAAGCTTCGTGGTGTTCCACAATCAAAAGTGAGTGATAGTTACTTTAAATTTCTTGGACACTTTTGGATAACCTTTTGGGGCATGCTTGGAACCAAGCTTATTTTCTCAACATGTCATCCACAAACCGATGGACAAACTAAAGTCGTAAATCGCACCCTTGGACAACTTTTGAGGAGTTTCGTGAAGGACAATCTTAAAGCTTAGAAGGAGTGGCTTCCACACATTGAATTTTCCTATAAACGAGAAGTAAATTCTACAACTCAACTCTCTCCATTTCAAATAGTTTATGGTTTTAACCCTCTCACTCCACTTGATCTTGTGGCTTTTCCATTTGAGTTTGTTTATAATAGGAGTAGAAAGGAAAGAACCGAGAAGATGAAGGAAATCGATGCTCATGTTAGAGAAAGAATTGAAAAAAATAATGAGCGAGTGGCTAAGGTACACAATAAAAACTGCAAGGCTATTGAATTTCAAGTAGGGAACTTAGTGTGATTGCACTTAAGGAATGAAAGGTTCCTTACTTTGAGAAGCTCCAAACTTTTTCCAAAAGGGATGGTCCTTCAAGATCATAAAGAAACTAGGCCCTAATGCCTATAATCTAGATCTTCCCATAGATTAGGGAGGTAGTAATTCTTTCAATATGTGTGACCTTTCCTTATTTGATGTAGGTGAAAGTGATTCAACCAACTTGAGGACAAGTTTAAATAAAAAAGGAGGGTTTGATGTAGGAACATCCATAACAAAGAATATTACTAAAAGTATGCAAAAGAAGATGGAAGAAGAAGTGAAGCAAGCTCAAGCTCAAGTCCAATCTTAAATAAAGCTTAATAGTCTAGGTTTTAAATCATGTAATGTATTTGATTGTAATACTCATATCAACCAAGTAAGTGAGCCTTGTTGAGCTCACGAACAAACACTTATTCTTTGACTTTATTGTTGACTTGATAAGTCTTTAGGTGAGTGGAGCTTAAAGAGTAAGTCTAGTGGAAGTAAAGTGAAATTGAGTTATATGCTTACTAAAATTCATAATTGAAATTAAATTAAATTTAGTTTGAATTTGAATTTGAATTGTGAATCTAAGTAGATTCTTCCTTAAATTAGGATTCATGCCTAATCTAAGAAAGAATCTCAACCCTTGACAAATCAACCATCCAAGGGTTGTTAAATCATAAAGATTGATGACATGTCATCTTTAGAGTGACTCACAACTCTCTAGAAAGTGACATGTAACTTGAGCCAATAGTTTATGCCTCATATTTAATTTCATTCTTCACCACTAGTTAGGTATGAAAACTTATTCTTCAAATTTCCTAAACTTGTAAAATAATAAGCTGAAAATATTTTAACACATTTTGCCAATTTGAGTGAAAATAGGTTTAAGCTTTTGAGAAGGGTTTTCTCTTGTCTTCCTTAGGAAAATTTTCTTGAATCTTATCAATGGTTACTAACACCATTGTGACGGTTCTTCCTTTGCTTATTGGCCTAGCTATGGTGTCATTCTTACATTCCCAATCTCTTCTAACCCTTTTTCTTTTTTGGTTAAGAATCCAATTTAAAGGAAACTCTATTATAGTTGTGAGCATTTATTGGAGAAAGGATTTGGAACTTCAAAGGCTTTGTTGGAATTCTTCTAAAAAGGCCTTTATCAGATAATAATGTGTGAATGATTATAGCCTGACACGATATGATATGCATTTGGATACATCCATAAGGAGTATAATGACTCAATTGAATTGTTTTGTCAATGCCCCTAACAAAGATTGAAAGGGTGCCCAAGGTTGATGACTAATGAGTACTTTTTGATGTTATGGAATGGATCATTACATTGATTTAGACTATGTGACATAGGTGCATATGTTGATGATTTAAAAATGGGAATAACGTGAACTTGGTATGAGTAATTCCTTACTAGATCTTTGGGACCTTATGGGTGTGACACTTGGTTTGGTATGAATTGAAAAAAGTTCCATCTATTCTTGAATATATTTTTTTTGAAAAGGGATTCTGCTTCCCTAGTGAAAGATATGATTTTTTTTGTGTGTAAATATTTCATATTTTATTTCAATCATAAATTTATTTTCTTCCCTATGAGTTTTAGTCTTAGTTAAAATACTAGCTTTTATCGTTCATATGTTATGATTTGAAATGCATGTAAAGAGTGACTATTAATATAGCCAAATTAGGAACATTTTACGGGTTAAAGTTGGTGATAATTGATATATTAAGATACAACCTATTTAATTGAAATTAATAATTAGTTTTTATGAGACGATAATGTATAGGTCTTAAAAAAAGTGAGAGTAAGTTTTCATTCAATATGGTTCAAACCCCATTCATTAAGGAAAAACACATCTTAATTGCCATTACACTAGATAAACTAATAATAAAAATTACATAAATATTTATACTAAATAATTTTTTCTAAGGGATCTAAAGCAAGGGTTTTGACCGTCTTATACTTGGGTTGACTTGGTCAATCAAAGTTTAGCGTAGACTTGACACTTACCCTAATTTAAATTGCCTATATATTAGCTAATCTCCTTTTCATTATCAGACAAAACTTTATCTACCCTCGAAACCCTTGTGTTCTTGTGCGATCTTTCTTTTCTAAACCACTGTTTAAATCATTCTCTTTATAATTTCTTCACTAACGTTGGAAATCGTGGTACGTGATTCTTATTTCCTTTTTATCCCTAATTTCTCACTTTTTTGTTGTAGTTTTTCATTTTTTGAAACAAAATCAATACTTTTTGCTTTTGTTTATTTCATTTACCATTAGATTTGCTTTAGATCATATCTATGCTCTGTTTGAATATTGAGATTTCATTTCAATATATTTTTATGTTTTAGATTTTGTTGCATTTGCACATAATATTTAACAATAAATTGATTTACCATTAGTATGTTATCGATCGGTCATCTTTATGTTTTCAATGTGGTTTTGGGGATTTATCTTCATAATAATTTTATGGACGGTGATTTGTTATTCTCCATTTTAGTCCTTGAGTAAGAATTTGGTATAAATTGATCCAACAAGAGATGATATAAGCTAAAGTTGAATACCAACTTTAAGATTTATTTCCTATCTTATTGGTATGATTATTTTTTGCTTCGTTTTTGTAAAATTATATTTCATTATTGAGAAATCATTATCAATAAGGCTGGATTTTGGTTTTAGACCCTAAAGAGATTTTGTTGATCAAATCTTAAAGATGACATGAAATGTGTTTGTTAAATAATGAACTTAATTGCATATTTAGTCGCTTAGATATTATAATTGTTTAATTTTGATTCCTTATGTTTTTAATTCAATATTTTTGGTCTTCTAACTATTGCAATTATGCAATTTTATTCCTACTTTTTGAGTTTTTTTTATAAATAATTAAAAAAAAAATTTAATGTAATATTGATCAATGACATGATAGATAATGTGGCATAATGAGTGATGAATCAAATGACTTCGCAATTCAATTTTTGCAACCATGTCACTTAACATAGTGTCATGTCTACATGTCAACATATCATGTCATTTGTTCTTTACACATTATTGTCATATCATTTATCATATACATCATCCTTTGTGGTTTATTACGATTTTCTGATTGCTTATTATTTAGACTATTTTCTTGATTTATTTTTTTGATAGGATTATGGGTTGGCCCTTTGTGTTTATATGTAGGTACTTTATTATAAAACTTTGTGTTACTTGACTAGTATTAAGTGATTTGGTTATCTGTTATACCGTAGTTCATAATTGCCTTGACATGAGATTAAGATTGACCACTTCAATACCTTTAACGAAGTAAAGAAGAACTTATATCAAGTAGAGACTATAGGTAATGAATAACCTATCTTAAATTCTTGATTGCATACATCTTTTAGTGAGGGAATGGATTTTATCTTATGCATGTGAAATATATGCAAAAAATGATTGTATATGATTTCAAATATAATATTGAGAAAATTAGATAATTAATGTCTATATGCATTATTAAGGATAAATTGATGCCACCTTAAAATGTAAGGTATTCAATTGTTTAGGCCTAAATATTGATATATATTGTAAGGTTTTATTAGCTAACAGACCAAATATAGTTAAACTTGACATGATTTATGTTGTTTTTCTTTTTGTGCCATTTGTGTCTCTTAGGAACAAAGATCTAGGTATGTTAGGAATGATCTAAAAAGTAATTATTAGTAGAAGTTTTGCTCCGGACCTACTTTTGATATATTACGGTTCAAACGGAAAATTTTACTAGGCTACTTAGAGTGTAACTCATTTAATATTTGTATTAGTTCTCAATTATTTTTAAATAAAGCTTAAATATATTTGTAGTATTTATAAAATGACCGATTTTTTTTTATCTTTGTAATTGTTTTTAGTTTTTATCTCTATAAAATTTGAAATTATTTTATTTGGTTTTCTCAAAAGTCTTTCATTAACTACTTATGCACTTGATGAAAGATCAAGTGATCATCTCATGTGACAATAATAGTGTTTTCAATGTTCCAATAGCTTTTATTTTTTTAACAAATTAAGTAATAACAAAGTTTGTTTTGTGGAGATTTTTTTTTCTAGTTCAAGTTTCTTCTCTGTATCTATATCTCTCTCTTTTTCTTCCTTTGTGTGCTTCTCAACTTCCTTGACAACTAAGTTTCTCACAAAGGCGAAATCACATTGAACTCAGTTAGTTGCTTCAACAAGAGATGATCTAATGTGAATCCAACTCATTCTCTGAAAATATCTCATCATATATGAGTTTCTTTATATTGCACTACACATCCTACCTCTTACATAATGTACTTATAAAAAAAACATATCAAAGAACATCAAAAACTAATTGTGTGCTTTGCATCCCCTATAAAGTTTGAAAGACTTCAAATTATGTGCTTTGTTTCCCCTGTAAAGTTTCAAAGACTTCAAATTGAAGTTTACAAAAAGTTGTGTATATAACTCTGTATTTAATGAACTTTATTCTTGATTTAAAATTTTGATAAATATTCACCAACTCAACAAAGTGTTGTCTAATTACCATGTTATCTAATTTATACCTCTGACTCTGTGCACCAGAAAGGAAGCAAACAAAAACATCTTGTGAAAGAGAAAAGTGTTACAATTTCGGTAAGATTTTTTTCATTTCCCTATTATGTCTATGTCATGATTAGTACAAATTATTATTTATTCTTTTAGTGAGCAAGGCATCATCTATTGTTTTATTATAATGAATATTTCATATTTGTTATTTTTCCTCCATAATTTTGATATTATACTTAAGAATTTTAAAACAAAAATAATCTTCACTATTGATATTTATAATATTCCTATAACATACTAGAAAAATTAAAACTAATCCATTTTTGTAATTGAGTTTTTTACATTGATATTATCATAAATAGTTTAAATCTATCTAACACTGCTTCTATAAGTTTGTCTTTGATTGGTTAATAGACATATTTCAGTTCCACTTTCCTATTTTTTTGTCAATTACTTCTATTATAGAAAAGCTCTTTATATTTATAATCTGAAGCAATATATATCATTTTTATACATTCAGTTTTAGTACTTTTATTTTGGTGAATCAAATGAGAAAACAAAGCAGTTCAATTTCCTTATTATGAATAAAGTTTGAAACTCTCTTTTAGCTTTCGTTCAGACTTAAAATTTATTAGTTTTATTCATATTTATAAGCATAGTTCAACAACTTCATATTTAGAACAGTAACCACATTCAACTTTTTGATCCTTTGTTTCACTATATTCCATCCACAAAATAAGCAATAGCTAGAGGTGGATCTTTTATCTATAGGAGGCCCTGCATAATTGGCATTAATGTGTGTGTCTATATATATTTATGAACAATAATCCTTCTCTTCTATGTAATAATACCTTACTCAGGATTTCCTTTAAATAATGAAGGATCTTGCAGTTTCATGCAAATCTCTAAATTGGTTGACCATGATAACACTGTCAATATTTAGTTGATTATGAGATAAATATGTCAACTTCCCCACCAATATTTCATATTGGAACTTCTTGGTGGACTTTCTTTGCTTCCAATCTTATGCTTTTACTTAATGATCTATCCCAATGGTTGAGATGCACAAAGATCTTGTGTTATGGTATATTTTCCTTATCAAAAGTTGCATGGTTCACCTACTTTTGAGTAACACCCTTGTTTACTCCATTTATTCAAGAACTTTCCCCCTTTTGTAAAGATTACACTAGAGGTTAATCCTTTGTTGGATCCTTTTGGGTAACCATAAGAGATCATGTGCAAAAATTTCCTCGACCAGACATGATTAATCATTGAGTTTCTTCACTTTTCATAAAATGGAAGACCTCGAACAACAAAGGGAGTTTCTCCTTGTTTAGAATTTGTACCCGTTATGATCTAGGGGTGCTAGAATGGATAAATCAGATAATTTATGTTTTAGAACATAATGTATTAGATCAAAATAACCCATTAATTCATTTTGATGCACTAAAAACTCAAGTAGACAAATTCAATCCATCTAGATCCATTTGATAAAAATCCATTCAATCCATCCATTAATATTTTTTTTTGGATAGATCGACCCACTAAAATAATTTTTTTTTTATAAAATTAACTATTTCTTAGTTTTAAAATATTTTGTCTCTTTATCTTCTCTTTCTTTATTTTTTCTTTCTTTTCCTTTATTGATAAATTAATAAATAATTATGTTCATTAATATATTATATTTTATTAATGAATATATTCATTAATATATTATAATCTATACAATATAAATATGTAATGTATAAAGACATTTTAAATAAACATGAGTCCAAGTCTGATTGCAACATAAATATTTTAACTTATTTTTACCTCTAATAATTACCCATTGAATTTTCAATTTAATAAATTTAATAAAATTTTAAATATAAAAATATATTGGATTGATTTTGATCAAGTACTCAATGGATCACATCCAGAAAACTAAATGGATGGATCATATGTATCCAGAAAATTAAATGGATGGATGAGATCAATCTATTAATTTACTATTTATTGTTATTGGATGGATTGGAATGATTTTGTCGCAGATAGATTGATGGATGATGGACAAACATTATTTTGTCACTTGGTGGGATCATATTCAAAATTCAAGACATGTAGGAACTTAAAGATTCTTCCTTCCTTAATGACCTCCTTGTATGCAAATGCATAACCTTTGTACATCTTCAAGTCTCAATATTGGTTTATCTCGATCTATAAGCACTTTAAGGTTTCATAGTACTTCATCACAATAAGAGTTCCTTGTGCAGTATAGAAGATTCTTTTCTCAATATCATAGAAGGAAGCAAATTCTTTCTTCATTGAGTATGTTACGTGATGTTCCCACATCTAATGTGTGAAGAAATAGATCATATGATACTCATTCCCTTTCTTAGTCACATAGTTCCATAGCTAGGTCATAATAAAAGAGTCATTGTTCCCAAACTACGAATGTTGGATCACCCTTTGAAAGTGGTGCGAATGTACTACTTCCACAATAGATAATTGCGACCACTAAGTCATAAAAATCGACCAAATTAGGAATGTCGTTAGCACCTAAAGAGATGATTTTATCTTTATTGATGGTTGTAATGAGACATGTCAAAAATTCGTAACAAAAATGTTAAAAAATGGTAAAAATGTTTATAGGTGAGTTGTTCATCGTTGTTGATGGAGAGTGGGTTTCACTAGAAAGTGATGTATGGTCTACATGCATTAGAAGTGATGGCAACACGCAGGATGTAGATTAACCCTAAAACTGCTTAAGTGTTAGTCACTAGTGAAAGACCTCCTCCTGGTCAAACCACCAATCCTTTAGGCGATGATAATAAAAGCAAAGCTAGTAGAGGTTTGTCGTACTAGAACAACAAAAATATAGCTCCCAAGATCGAGAGGTTTTATACTAAGTTGAATGAACGTATTGGCTATTCACCTTTCTTATCACCTTTTAATAGGGTAAACATTTATGCTTAAAGATATAAAAATTAGGGAAAGATAGATAAGGATATAAAGAATAAATTGAGGAATAATTGTAATCCCTTGAGATATTTTTAATATTTATAACATTTAATCTCACCCTAGAGATATGAATTGGATAAAACTTATGAAGTTTGGTTAGTTTTTACTTTTCAAACCAATTTTGTGGGATTGAGTTAGATACATAACTCAAATTGTAAGATGGTATTAGAATCCATTTTATATCCATAGTTGGTTTGCCATACTTTAGGCTGATAGCCTTGAATCTGAGGGAAATGCTGGCAAAATACCTTAATTGTAATCATCCCTAGCATGCTTTAGTTGCACCCCCTTTGAGAGTTGCCTTAATTTTCCATCTTAAGGGTGATTGTTTAATTCTACATCGACTATAGAGTTATGTAAGGTGATGGTTCTATTCATGTGTGTGTTCTTTTCTTGTTGGTTTGTGTATTTTGTTTAAGAGTATGTTTGTTTTGTTCTATAGTTACATATTCACTATTTTTTAGTGAGAATTTTGAATTATTTTGTAAGGACCATTTTGCATTTCATTTTCTAACTAGGTCACTATAATTTCTTGTGTAATTCATAAATATGATTAACCACATTAAATGAATAGAAGCAAGCAGTTTAGAAGACCGGATCATCTCCCTTCTCCACTAACAAGGGAAAGGAAGGAAGGTTTGTGATCACCATTATTGTGATTTTGTATTTTACAAACATTTATTTGTAGTGACATGTTTTTCTTCTAGTATAAGGTTATTAAATCCTTGAGGATAATCTCTTCTTTGTTAACATTACGTGCACATTGTTGGCACATGATTGAGCAAACCAACCTTATAGATCAAACTAGTGATTAAGTAGATGCTTGTTACTCCTAGTGCTCACTCATAAGTTGATAACTTTGTATTAGTAGCAAGACATTTGTATTAAAATAATTTAAGTGAAAAAATGATTAAATTAATTTTCTTTCTTTCTTTGGAACATTAATTATAATTTAGACATAACATCCTAATGACATTTGAATTTGTTACTAAAGAAGTAGGTCTTATCCATTTTTTTTTGTCCAACTCATTTTTGCATCATTATATGAGTATTTTGAAGTTATTCATGTATATTTCTTTGCAGAAGCAAAACATGATGAGACTGAAGAGGAAACAAGGTGATATTATTATAAAGGTCCTGATATTTCACTAGATAACTCTTCATTCTTCATTGGACATGAATGCTACTACAAAAGACCCATTACATGAGGCCACCTCAACAAAGAATGAAAAGAGCCAAAACCAAAAGAAAAAACATATCATTCATGAAGTAAGTTGTAACCATATTCTAGATTTAGCAAGTCTTGACCCTTTTGTGAAAGAGTATACATCAGTTACAAAATTGAACATAAATCATGGTATAAATGATAACATTTCCAACCCTAAAGGTAAGATTTTTTTTTTTTGTAAAGAATAAAAGTCTAAGGATGACTTTATAAAAAGATGTGATGTTAAGAATAATTTACATAACTTTCATATGGACAGTTGACAATTGGTTTAGTTGACAGAGAAACACAACTTTCAATTGACCAGGTTACCTCACAAAGTGGAGTTGCAGCCGAGGAAATAAATTTGAATACATACGACATTGATGGACAACAAGTTATGAGTACATGTTCTGAAAACATTCTTGTGGAGCATCATGAATCAAATGATAGGGAGCTAGATCATATTAAGATTACAAGAAATGATTCTATTTGTGTAGAAGATGCTTCTGATTTAAGCTTAGATGGAGTAAAATATGTTACTCCAATGATTTCACAATTCTCACCACACAGAACTATTTTCAACCACAAGAAAAAGCTTCTTGTCCTTGATGTAAATGGAGTACTTGCTGATTTGGTCAGTGTTTGGGGATATAACCAGGGTTCAAATAATGATTTCCAGCTAAAAGGTTTCGCAATCTAATATCATGTTTCCTCATTCCATAGGTTTTGTATTTTGATCTTGGTTAAATTTGACCAATGTCTTACTTTTTCATTTTTCAGTTCACAAGAGGCCCTTTTGTGACGATTTCCTACAGTTTTGCTTTGACAGATTTCAAGTGGGTGTTTGGTCATCTAGATCAAAGTATTTTCTAATCTATAACTAACTTTATACCATTATTTTTATTTATTATTTGAACTAAGTTTAAGATACATTCATGAACTCATTGATTTGCATTTTATCATTAAAAAGTTAGGTCTTATGCGCTTATTAATTAATGTGTCTTTATTTGCAGGACCAATCTTGATCCAGCGATTCAAATACTCATGGGAAGATCGGCATCAAGACTATTGTTTTGTTGGGTATAATATATTCTAAAACTGATGTAATTTGTAGCATAACTTTTAGTGGCTTTTGGTTATGTATACAATTTTTTTATGAATATTTTTTCATTTCTTACATAGTCTTAAGAATTACTAAACTAAGATAAAAACTTTCTCTAGTTACACTATATTGAAACTTTTATTCTAAATGGAACTTTATTTTATATAGGCAAGATGTTGAGTGGTTGTAAAAACTAATTTATGTGTTCATTTCTTGCATTTTAAATGATGGAAAATTTTGGGATCAACAAAACATTGCCTTAATGTGTCACCTATTTAATATTTTCTAGTTAACATCTCATGCATCTAAAATACAACTTGATACTTTAACTTCCTTTCTCTAACTTTTATACCTTATAAATGGTTTTCTTTTTGTACACCATCATTAAATATGTAATTATAACTTATAAATAGTCATAGTTAACAATTAAATCCTACTTGGAATTTCTCTAGATGCTACTAATTTATGTAAATTATTTCATGCAGAATCGATACCACTGCACTGACACAGGATTCGGTACTGTCGAGGATCAAGATAAACCACTTGTTTTAAAGGAACTTGAAAAGTTGTGGCAAAAGGCTGAATTTGGTCTACCCTGGGAGATTAGAGAATTTAATGAGTCAAACACATTATTATTGGATGACTCTCCATATAAGGCACTTGTGAATCCTGTAAACCCTCTAATTTTGTTTTTCTTTTATGAAACAAGTTTTACTTGTGTTATATCATTTTTGTTCTATTTTCTCACACTTATTTTTTTTTTAGATGCATACAGGAATATTTCCTTATCCTTATCAATACAACCATACTAATGACTCATCATTAGGTGCAGTGGTCTTCTCTCATCTTCCTCACTACTTCCTTACACCTTTTATTTCTTTGTCAATATGATGTTTTTTAAAGTGTGTTTGATTTTTCATTGAAATGACATTTAACAAGTTTTCCTAATTTCCAAGATAATAAAAAATAAACAACTTTTTATGATTTTTGAAAAAAAGTTCATTATGTTCAACATAACCTTATACAGAGATGCACTTTAGCATATAAACAATAAATTCATGCTAAGCCTCTCATTCTTCTATTCATAGGATTAGGTGGAGAGCTTCGAGTTTATCTTGAAGGGTTGGCTATGGCTGATAATGTGCAAGAGTTCGTGTCAAAAAATCCATTTGGCCAACGACCAATAAGAGAAACAAATCCATCATGGGGTTACTACCGTAAAGTTATAAGAGAAGTTAGAAGAAGACAAAATGCTCAAGGTTTAAAATATTGTATGTTCTAGTCATTATTTATTAGAAGTTAATATCACATGTGACTTGAACTTTTTGTAAAAGTTTACAATATTTTTGTGTATATTTGCCATGTCAATGTTCTTTTAATCATTACTAGCATAATTCTAATGAGCTATAACAGTTGTGTTGATGTGTGGTTTGTGTTTATGAAATTTTTTTCAATATTTTAGAATATTTTACAAATTTGTTAAATGCGTAGTAAAAATATTGAAAATAAAACAAAACGAGAACAACAATTTATAACCATAAGATTTTTCATTAAAATTATCATGTGGTCTATGGTTCTCAATCTTTGTAACTATATGAATAGGGGACAGAAGCTCAACATGACAAAAACTGATGCAAATCTATCAAGGAACATGACAGTAAAGCACTAAAAAAAGAGTTGTGGACCAGTGACAAAGGACCGTGCTAAGAAAATAAAAGAAGCCTAAAATCAAATGTTAACAACTTTATGTAAAGCATATTCAAGTTTGGAAGAGTTCAAGTCGAAGTTGGCCAACTACTTAATTCAACTTGGGGAGTTGAAATGATGAACTAATTTGCATGACAAGACCCATGGAGATATGTAATACCCCTACTTTCAAAACCCTTTTAGAATGACTTACATAGCCAAGGATGACCAAGGGTGGAAGCAAGTGCAAAAATCCCATATGCTATTGTGTGTGAGTGCAAGACTAGCCATTCCTGGGTGTGGGACACTCACTTTGAGTGCCAGGAGTTCTTGTGCTGAGCGTGAGATGTTAGGGGAGGATCCTAATTCTCTATGGGTTCACGGTGAGCACGAAGACCCTATGATGATCAATGTGGAATATCAAAACATAGTAGAACTGCATCTTCCATGTGGCGCTCAGTGCCTAAGGGGTACACGCTTAGTTTGAGCCCCCAATCAACAAGCTTAGTATTTTAATTTAATTTGACTAGGTCTAACAATTTATTTGACTTAGACTAGACTCTTTTTTCTCCTCATTGATTTATGGGTTCTTTTTGAAGAATTAATTTTCCACCTAGACACTACCCAATCCACTCCAATAAGGTATAAAATAAGATTATCTTCTTTTTTTTTTTAATTTAAGAACCCTACAAGAACCATACATTGGAAATGGACTAATATATATTTAAAAAATTTAAGGATAAAAAATCAAAATTTGGATTTTTTATTTTGGTTTATGGTATTATTATGCGGTATTTATTTTTCTGTGGAAAAGAGATAGCAGAGAAAAGAAAGGGAGAAAGATAGAAAGAGAATTTAAATTTTTACCTTTTGAGGGAATTTAAGATTCTTTTGTTCAAAGTAATACAAATATCTTTTAAAATTGCTGGAATTTTAATTTGCTTTCAAATTCTTTATCCAAACAATTGAACTTGTTGAGGAGTAGTTGAAATTCTCTAAAAAAAAATGAATTATCTCCTTAAAATCATCTATATATCCAAACATACTTGATATCATCTTTATAACCTCTGGTTAGAAAAGTAATTATAATGTGTTTTGATTGGATGGAGAAATTTTACAATTCAAGTCAATTAAAATGCAAGCATTTTCCTTCAATTTTTTAATGTATTATTTGGATGAAGAAATGAAATAATGAAAGAGAAAAGAAAGCGGGAAGGGGAGATGGGAAATGTTTAATCAAATTTATTTAAAGGTATATTTCTCAATTTTAATAATTACAAATTATTAAGATAAAAATTTAAATTTATAAGACAAATGACCTTTTTAAACTAATGAAACAAATGATGTATATCACGCAGTACAAGTCAAACTAATAAAGCAACAAATAGACTTTCTCAAAAAATAAGATAAGTATCAATTATGTCTATTGTTTTCATATATTTAGACTCTAATCATATTACTAATTCTTGCAGAGTTTGCTCAAGTATTATGTTCCAACAAAGCTAATGTTCAAATCAAAGGAAGTCAATTAAATATTTATAAAAGGATGTGTCTAACATAATCAAAGAGAATGTTTTCTAATATGCAGATTTATTGCAGAAAGAATGACAACTTTTCAGTACTTAATCCTCGTATATGAAGATCATTTCTGCAATAATGTTGACAAGTCAAGAACACATTAAATGAAAAAGAACATTGGACATAGTTTCGTCAAATGAAGAGAAATTTTTAGAGTTGCTGAGTCCAATAGCTACTTAAATACCTCTTATCTATATAAAGGTTCCAAATTGAAGATTTGAAGTTGGCGAGAATGCTCAATTTCAAAAAGCCTTTTCTGTACAACTTCTTCTATTCTTCTTTTGTAAAAAACCTTTAGTCTATGCTTTATTGTATATCCCTCTTTACATAGAGGTTCAACTGTTTTTTTTTTTTTTTAAGTTAGACACCTTTTCAATAAATCTATCTTTCGTGGGTGGTGAGCCTGAAAATGATGGGATCAAATAATACTTGATGTAGCTTAAAGAGACTGGATGGTCCAAATAATACTTGAAATGGTTAGACTAAAGCAGTTGTGTTTAAATAATATTTGAGTTTAATTATCGTGAGACTGTGTCCTCGGGTTAGCAAAAAATGGATGGGTTAAACAATACTTGTATTCACTCCAAAATAGTGAAATCTTAGTTGTTACTGGAAAAAATTAGACATAATCTTTTTTAAGATGGACTAATATAAATTTTATTGTGTTATTTTACTATTTTATTGTCTTTTACTAATTAGGGTGAATTGAAAACTTTTTTGTTTAAAAATTCTTTAAATCGTTTGATATATCCTGTGTCTCTGAATTTGATTGGATTCATGTTTAAAAAAAATAAAAGACATGTAAAAGTATTTAAATACACAATTCAATTTTTTTTTTTTTCGTTTTGTCTTCATAAATAGCGAAAGAGAGAGGAGAGAGAAAAGAAAGAAGAGATAGGAGATAGAAGAGATGAAAAAATTGTAAGAACCTTACCTGCGATGATGATGAGCTAAATAAGCACTTGCTTCTAGCAGATTGAGAAAAAAGTTTCATCACATCACAATTCCAGTTTGTTAAGGTTAGAGATATGAATATTCGATGGGCCTTTTCTTCCTGCACCCTATTTTTTTTTTTTTTCTTGGGGCACCCTATCAGGCATTTGAAAAGACCAAAATGCCTTTTTTACTTACTCTAGTGCATGCCATGTCTATAAAACACTCAACAAATAATAATAATACAGTTAATTTCCATTAAGAACATACACTCAATCTAGGGATTAAAAAAACACTACTGATTACTTAATTCGTAGTTTATTTACGGATGTCATGTACTATTTTGTAGTACATCACATTCATGTCAAAGCTACGTATTAAATAATTCAGATTACTCCGAAATTGTCAATTTGTTTTTTAATGTACATGATGAATTATAGATTCCATAAATTTATGGGTTAATAAATTTCTAGATTGATAGTACAACACATACATAAATAAATTACAAATAAAACAATCAGGAATTGACAAAACACCTTATTTTAGCAATTCTAGCTATTGTTAGATACAAGTACATATTAAGAATTCTGCATATGTGGAGGAGTTGCAGTCTGTCATGATAGAGATTCATCATGTTCTAATATCAAAATCCATACTCCCTGCACCAACTCTAGAATGTATTAAGATATTAAATAAAAATTATTTGAGCCATTGGATCTTAATTGTAGATCCTACTATCATATACCAATTATAGACAATGGCAAGGTATGTTTTAACTCATAATTTTGCCCTCAGTTACACGTTATTTTCTGTCACTCCTTCGATTCAATTATCGATACTTCACTATAAACTAAAAATTATCCTTAATCTAATATAGACATTTATTTTGTCTAAAAATATCTTGATTTTGAATACTAATTGTTAGCGGTGTTTAAATTTGGAGAAGTCCACGAGACCACAACTTACTAGAGCAAATTTTATCAACGTATAGCTTAGTGAATTTGCAGCTTAATGAGCTTGATTAATTTTCTGTCAAAGAATTAGCAGTTAATTCGATTTTCATTCAAAATATTATTCAAATCATACATTAAAAATAATAATAATAATAATGTCACGCATGATTTGATTCGAATGCACTGTCAAATCAACCAAACAAAATTATTAAATATCATACATTTGACATACGCGTGGACTAATTTGAAGAGTTAAAAATTAAATGCCAAAACTCAAGCTTTCAATTTAGTTCTTCAATTTTGGTGCTCATTATCATAATAGTCGGAGTTTAACAAAATTAAATAGTTCTTCATTATGTATATCACGCTAATCTAAATATTAACCCATTTATAATATTCTCAATAATTTTAATTAACAAATCAAATACTTTTGTAAAATGTATATAGAATAGCTTCAGTGTTTTAGTCCGTAGAGGTCAAAGTAATTAAGAATTAAAATCACAAAACATATCAAATAATTAAAAAACATTGAAATAACTCCGAATTATGATATACTCTTCAAATTGACAATTATTAAAAGTACTAGTCAAGAAAAATAATTAAAATTTAGGCAAAAAATAGCTAATTTAATCAATAGAACTAAAAATTAACTTATCTATGGTATTTTCAGTAGTCTTAATTAACACATTAATTACCTTTAAGACATATATATAAAATAACTTCATAGATTTGACAATAGAGACCACAGTTAATAAAAACTAAAATAACCAAACATGTCAAATACTTAAAAGTTAAAGCAAATAACAACACTTATTATCTACTTTTTAAAATGACAAACAAAAGTAGGAGTCAAGAAAAATAGTAAAACCTTATATAGAAAGATAACTAATTTAATTGACAGACTAAAAAATTAGCTAATGTATAATATTTTCAATAGTCTTAAATAGCATATTAAGTACCTTTATAACACGTATATATAAAATAATTTCCATTTACTGACTCGTCGAAATCGAAGTTATTAAACACAAATAACAAAACATAAAATAATTGAAAGTGGAAGGTAATAACTACTCGAGTTATGATCTATTTTCAAAATGACAATTACTAAAAGTACGAGTCAATAAAAATAATTAAATTTTATGTGAAATTCAACTAATTTAAGAAAAATTATATTTTTCTTGTCAACAAATTGATTGATTTTCAATTTATTTAAGATCAGTTCGATTTAAATACCCCTAGTCTAGTACACCCTAGTTAATCTATCCAAGTCTCAAACCAGACATATAAGCTATAAAATTTCCAGTGTACTCTTTTAACAAATGAATTTTTTCATATGGCCTTGAAAAAATATAAATAAGTTACAAAACAGAAAAAACTAGACTAAAACAAGTTCAACAGCCTATACTTGCAAACAAAATTGAGCTAGCCTCTTGAATCAGCAGCTATAAAACATAAAGAAGCCAATCTGGGGAATGCAACATCTCTGCAACTCTCTAACTTTGAGCTTCATCTATTTTCTTTTTCCTTTGTTTAATGAGATCAAACTGAGCTTGCTTGCGTTTATTAGATATCTGAATGACAAATTTTCAAAAACAAGTTAAAAATCAGAATTACAAAACACTAACATGTTTAAAGACAGTCTGTCACTTAGTAAGTGGTTAGATTAAGATGATTAATAAGAGAGAAGAGTGATATTATAATTGTAACTTCAAACAGATAATAGAAAAAGAGTATATACACACACATACATGCAAAGCACTGCAATGAAATGAATTAACTCAACTCGGCGTAAAGAGGGTAAAAATGTTACCTGCATGGCTTCCAATATCTTCCTCTTCTTACGTGACAACATGAGTTTACCCATGTCATCGTCATTTTCTTGAATATTGGTAATTGATTCTCCAGCATGTACCGCCACAGTAGATGTTTCTGTAGAAACTTCTGAAGCATGTGTAACACCTTTCATTTCTTTTTTCAAATCATCATGGTATTGCTGCTCCAGGATCATCATCTGCAACGCAATCATTCAGATTTGAAATAATTAGGTATTGGGGTAAACAGAAAAGGATCCCCTCTAGTCATGCCACTGTTAAGGAACAACTTTTTCCCCGTAACATGCATACCTTCTGTTTTCTCTGAGCTGTATCATTAGCCTCTGCTCTATCAATCACGCCTTCAACCAGAAGATTTTCAGGATCTTCCAGATCTTCATCCCCAGCACCTGGTAGGGGAAGGATTTCCTTTCTGGCAGCAGCAGCTTGCAAGTGTTTGATTGTTTTTGCATAGTCAGGAACATACACTCCTTCTTCATAGTTAATAAAAGGTGACAAGTGTGGTGGAGGAACCCTGTTGACAATGGAAATATTTTAGCCATTAAATTTATTATTAAAATTATGTAGGCTTTCTTTAGTATATATAAACATTTTTCTTCAAATTTAACACATTAGTATTTGATGTACAGAAGTGTCTGGATTTGGCTAATCTCTTCCTTAGGTTGATGTATAATTGAATTGGTTAGGATAGCGAAATTGTGGAATTAATCATCAATTTTACAAAAATCATGAAGATTAGGCATTGTAACTTCATTATTATACATCCAACTTTTAATCTCACCTCCAATGCAAATCAACATAGAACAGTTTTCTAGCTTCAATGATATCATTCAAGATTGACACTTTCTAAATCATCTACTTTAGCATGCTTATTTATGAATATTTTGCTTTTTTCTCAACTGCAACACTACATATGGAAAGTACAAATCAAGAGATAATAGATATAAAATACTAACAAATCAAGAACTAATTTACAAGCTAGCAAATTCATCTTTTATTATGTTCACAAATTATAATGGGAAAATTTGCAATCCTACCAATAATTTCTTCTAGGGGAGTTATTTAGAAACTTCAAAGTAACTACCCACTGTCTATTAGGTTAGTGTATATCTATTTTAAAGGGAATAAAACGAATATTTGCATAATCCATAAGGTTTATGCCACAACTGGTAGTGTGCCTGTGCATTATAAGTATGCAGATATGGTTTCTGTCTTTTTCAAATTAAAATAATATTTTCAAACAATATATAGATAATAGCATACAGACCTATGATTCCACAGAAAGATATTTTGATCCCTTTTAGGAAAACATAATCTGTTCAGACAAATAATATAGCTTATTCCTACCACTACAACTAATTAGAACCCCAATGAACCCCAAAAGAAAAAGTAACAAAAGCGGAAAAGATAATGTAACTTCAATTACAAAGAATAGAGGCACAGAAACTAATTATCTGACAAGTAATAATATAAACATTACCTTCCCACCAAATAATTTTCTGTTGGCAAAAGAATTCGGGCATTCACACAGTCAAATACCCACTGTGGTTGCACGTATTCTCTTGAGAGGAACCTATGTCCTTGCGAGTCCCTATCAACAATCTAAACATATGAGAGCAATCACTAAGTGAACCTGAAAGGAAGGTATAAAATGTATGGACACCTAGAACAGAGTATTTTTAATCACAAACCTGATATGAAATGCTCTGGTCAGATTCCCCAAAAGGAGCCCCCTCTCCTTCCCAGGAAACTATACCACCAAAAGCAGGAATAACAAAAAGCAATGATTCCCTTGGTACCTGAAAAATAATTAGACCAAAACAGATGTAAGTAATATCAAAACACAAAAACAAAAAAAAATCCAGACTTATAATCTAAGATAATAAAAAAAAAGAGAGATCTTTTCAGAAAAGTACAAGATGGATGTATTGTTATATACATATATGTGCATCATGTGATATCAATCTCAACAATATATGGAAAGCTAAATGATATGTGTTTGTGTCCCTGTGTGTTGTGTCGCGTCTGGGTTTAACTCTTTAGGACATGTTTCCAACTATTACCATCACTAATCTGTACATAACCTATATTTTGTTTCATTATTTTAGAAAAACATGAGATGTGACTCAACAAATACTATGTGCCCAAATTCCCAACTACTGAAAGAAACTACTTTTAAATAGTGATGTTAAAACCATCTAAAAGTCTTGCCTCTCTGCTCAAGAAGAATTTCCGATGTTCAAAGAGCTTTTTATATTGTTTTGTATCTAGATCCTCTTCATCTTCACCAGTAGCTTCCTCAACAAGGTGCATTAGTGCACCAGGTTCATTTGAAGGAAGTTGATGCTGAAGTTGAGCAAGTCTAAGTTCAGAATTTTCATTTCCAGACTCTGCCTCTTTTAGCTTGGTCTCCATTAGTTCAGATTCAGCTTGAGGAGCTTCAGAATTCACTACAGAGGATCTGGTATCCGCACTGACATACCTTGACAGTGCATACAGATCTGCATGATTTAAAAAGAAATTTAATCACCATATACATAAAGTTTTTAGAGTTCAGTGAATCAAGTTTCTAAAGTTCAGTGAATCAAGTTTCTAAAGTTCAGTGAATCAAGTTTCTTAAGTTTAAATTTAGAAGAACAGTACCTGCTGCCAAAGCTTCCAAGCGAGGATCAAGCATGGGAGGATACTTCAACTTTATAGAATGATACAGGCGGAAATTGACAAAAGTAAGAAGAGGCTGTATCGTTGTAGAAAATCAAGAAATTAAAAAAAATGTCAGTGAATCTGAAGGATTACGAGATGCAGTTCAATAAGACAGCTAGGGGGCTGGATAGCTAAATTTGCATTATCCTGACACCACCAAAACATATTTAAATTAAATATGTACACTATTAAAATATACTGACATATCCTATTTATTAGGATAACAATAACATTGATGGCTTGGAAGAATAAGATACTAAACACAAACATGAATATGAAACTAACCTCGTACAGCTGCAGAAAATTTAGCATGGTAGTGATGTCAATATCATCAGATACAACCTGTTGTAGTGAATGAGGAGTTAACCATGTTATTGTCTGACCCTCGACCTCAGCCTGCACAAGCAACAAAATCCATAAAAGGTACAAGATTAAGATTTATGAACATTTACAAATGCCAAAATTAGTACCTGGTAGTATATTCCTTTCACAGAAACGAATGTTTTCCTTAGCTTGTGAGTACGGGAGATGAATGCTTGCCATTCATGTGCCAATCTAGCAAACAAGTAATCAACAAGAATAAATACACGAGATAAAAGTCATGTCAGCATGAAAACTTCACATTCTTCAAAAGAAAGTGCAGGAAAATACCAATGAGATTTTACCAAACTTATTCAAATTCCAAGTATATACCTCCGACATTTATGGACAGTCTCCACTTCAATTTTTTTACTCTCTGATGCAGGTAATGCTGCAAAAAGATGCACCATTGTAAGGCAATCATCCAATTCTCCAAGTGCATCTACAAATCTCGGGTACCTATAATTCATAGAATAATCAATTAAAACCGAAATCATCACCAGTTACACAACATAAACTGAAATTAACAAAATCAAACAAACCTCTGCCGGATAATCCTGTCTATCTTGGGTTTGGGTGTTTTCTCTCGCAGCCTATTTGCACGTTCAAGATTTTTCTTTGCCTCCGCTTTCTTAATTTTTCTCTCATGCACTCTTATTGCTCTATGTATTTCGACCAAAGGCTCATGGTGAAGGAAGGCAATATCCTTCACATGGTAATAAGTCTGATGAGTTCCCTTGAACTTTTTCTTAGGCTCCCGGGGAGTTACACCTTTCAAAATGCATAGTTTCCTAAAATTTGCAAGAACCAATATATTAGAATCAAAGTCTTCCCAAAATCTTAATGCCCAAAATGTTACAGAGTCACGAGATGTGCAATTTCCAAGTGATATCAGATCAGCAATTTTTAACTGAAAGTCACCCTCCTTTTCCTCCTAAGGATTGAAGGACAAAGTTGATCCAACAAAAGCACCTAAATTAATTTATACATGAGCATACATTTCTTTTGGCATGATACCTGAAAAGGGGTAGAGTGATTTGAAGCTGCTTCAGTGCTTGTGACCTAGTAACAAATTTAGCAGCATTTCCCTCCTTTTTCTTTCCCTGCAACACAAAACAACAACAATAATCCCTTACAAATTTTAGCTTCTATAACCTTAAGGACGTTGTTTCTTCTCCCACAAGTGTTCGCAGAGAAGCTTAGCTAAACAAAGCATAATGTAAACATAGAAAACGATTAACCTCCCGCTAGAAAATTTTCATGTTTTCCCTCAAATTCGTCATGCTAAATGAATAGCAACAGTTGAAACATTAAGAAATTCCAAATTTTCTCACACCCAACCGATAATCAAGACATGGGTATCATTAACCAAAAACAGGGAAGAAAAAAAACAGTGCCCATCAATTCAAATAAGAAAACAGAAACAACCTAAGGTAAATTAAAAAGAGAGAAATAATTTCATGATAGAAAAAACAAAAACAGATTTTGCGGTAATTTCAGAAAACGATGATAATTTCGAAGGCGGAAAAGTGTATAAGACGGTTTCGGCAGCGAAGTCGAAACGCGTGTGCAATAGCCACTCACCGCGGGTCTGTAGTGCTTCACCATTGTTGGTGTTACGCAAGGAGCTGTAGAGAGAAAAACGCTGTCACAAGCCGAAGGTGATATCCGCGAAAGCAAGATCTTTTATTTAGGGTTTAAGAGGGTATATAGGCGGGGACGAAACGACACCGACGTTTATGCATCTGTTTTGGGCCTTTCCCCTTAGTCTTCTCATTTAAAATCGAGAGGTTTTCTAGCTGCACCCTCATTTTTCAAAATGCACCCCGCTTTATTAAAATGACAAAAATACCCTTACCCCCCAAATTTCACCACGATCTAATAACGACCTAAGTAGTTGTTGTAATGCGGTATTTGGGAGCAATATACGAGAGTGTTGTGATCTTTGGGTGGTGGAATTTGGCTTAATAGTGGTGAGGTGAGTGAATTTTTTTTCATATATACAGGGCGCTTCCTGAATTGATCTAGACAAGTTTTCTGAACATACTATTCTAAGAAAAAAAAATGGGATTTATGTATGTTTCAATTAAATAATTTGTAGCTTTCCAGAATGGTAATTGTGGGAAGTTTACGAAATCCTTTATATTTTCTTAAAAAAAAAAACTATGAAATAACAATTGCAGAAAGTTATGGATTACCTAATTTATACTATTTCGCAATTGGCAATACGTAGTTGAATTGAATGTTGATGTTTTTTTATTTTCATTAACGCCTAGCAACATATAAATTGAAGAAACCATAGTGAATTATCTAATGTCACTAAAATGAAGATTAATATTGCATCCTTAGGTAGCGAAATGCATTATGAAGTACAAATTGACACAGAATGTGGAAATGTATTTATCATTAATTAGATAGAATAAAAAATAATTTTTTAAATGTAGACATTTTATTCTAAAGAAGATTTGGTGCAGTCAATTGCATATAAGCTTGATTTTGATATTGTGATATTAAGGTCTGACACTAAGACAGGTCAAAAAGACAGGAAAATGTATGTTTTATTAGGTTGTGAGGGAAATGGTAAGTATAGTGCATATAAAAGTGATTCATTAAAGGAAGTAGAAAGTGTAGATGTTCATTTAGGCTTCAAGGTAAGTTAGTAAATGACTATAAAGGTTGGATTGTGATTATAGTTTGTAGTTCTTAAAATCATGATTTTGCATTGTCTTTGGAGAGTTATCCATATAGTGGTCAACTTAATTTAACAAAGAAATCAATATTAAGTAATATGACAAAGAGCATGGCAAAGGGTAAAAACATATTGTTCACCTTAAAAGAATACAATAAAAAAAAGTGTCAACCATAAAATAAGTGTATAAAGCTAGATATGCTTATCAATCATCCTTGAGGGGGTCATGTATGGAATTGCAATATTTAATTAAATTACTTGAGTATGATAAATATATTAATTGACATAGAATAAGAGAATCAAAAAATGTTGTACATAATTTGTTTGGGCATACAAGATGAGGTTATATTATTGAATTTCTTTCACTTTGTTTTAGTAATGGGTAATACATACAAAACAACCAGATAAAGTGATATAAGCCAAGTCATGGCATGTTTGAGTTCCCACTTTTCATTCCTCGATTATGCATAATTTTCCAATCAAACACAAAGCTCACGACAATAACAAAATAATCAAGAACAAGAAACAATGGAAATGGAAAGAATTAGAAGGTGAGGTGCTATGATAAATCACTAATAAGCCAAAAGAGGAATCATCACCACGATAATTGGTACCGTTGATAAGATTCTATGTTTCAACCTAGAATATAAAAGAGAATATCCCTATTCCAAATTTGGAGTTTCTATTGCAATTCATCAAAAAATGCTTACAATGGTTTAGAAATGCCTTATAAAGGCAAGGAATCAAAGCACACAAGGTAGCTACACTTGGCATGAGATTGAACTAATCCTTAGATGAGATCTAATCTTAAGGATGAGATTAAACTACCTTAATTTAAATCACATCTTTAAGATTAGATTTAATCCTAACTTTGAGATCAACTCCTTCACCTAGACATGGAAAATGCAAGTGCTTATATGACCACTACCTTTCCATGTGGCATCACATGGCCCTGCCAAGTTGGTAAGATTCCATTTGATGACACATGTGACAAAGTCAACTCATGAAATTAAATTAATTATAGTATTAGTTCTAATTTTGTAAGTGATCGAAGCCATACTTGGTCAAAATAATGAAATTAAATGCAGTATACTAGGAAGTGACTCCTAGGTCGTCTTTCAATGACTATCATAATCTTTCTATCAAAGACAGAACATAAAGGGGAGGGGGGAGATTTGGACGATTCAAAACAGAATTATAAAACAAAATAATTAACTCTAGTTGAAACAATAAATGAAAACGGATTAACCTCTTGATTAGATTGCAATTCACTTATCCTTGGTTACAGGAACTCATGCTGAAATTACTGAATTCTCAATCAAACCCAAATTAATCAACTAAGCGAAAATTAATTCAAGCTTTCCTTATGTGAATTAAGCAATCACATACATCAGTTATTCCATTCCAGCAATTATACTTAATCCATTAAGCATGAACAAAGATACATTTTGTTATGAACACTGAACATTAAACATGAACAACAATGAGAATATTAAATACTAGAATAAATGATGAAGAGTTAAGCACTAAAAGAGCATAAACAATACAAACAGAACCTCAAAGCTACTGCAATCCAATTGAAGAGAATAACCCTAACTACTTAGCCTTCCATTAAAACAAAATTGAAACGAATTTGCAGTAGGGAAATTGTACTAAACGAAAGTGCAATAAATGAATTGAAATTGCAGAAAGTAAACAATAAAATTGCATAAATGAAAATAAAGAAGACAAGAATAGCATCAAAATTGGAAATGCATAAATGAAATTGCACAAATGAATGGAGCAATAAATTATAGAACAGCAAAACAAAATTACAATTGAATTAGAATAAGGAAGAAGAAGACAAAATGTAATTGATTGATGGCGGGAAAAACTAAAACGCAAGTTTGGAACAAAACTACAGAAGAAGAAGAGAAAACCTAACCTAAAACCTAAGAAGAAGCTAAAAACGAAAATTGTTGAGTGTGTAGTTGTTTTTCAAAGTATGAATGTTTTCCTAATACATAGACAGCCTAAGTCATGTGCATGGCACATGAATTTTAAATGTCTCAAGTGTTAGGTTCGAATCTCACTTACATCAATTACAAAATGGACCAATTTACATGATTTAAAATCGCCTACGTTAATTCTTCACGCTGGAATTCCGAAACAGGTTTCGTGCACCACTTTCAACCTCATTACCACCTTAGATGAAGTCCGAATTAGCTCTTTATGTCTTCATAGCTTTTGTAGCTTTTTGAGTCATCTTTAATTTGATATATAATGGAGTTCAAACGAAAATCTATAATGAGAGTTATGTCTGTTTTAGTGAACCTGGTCAAATCTGAAAAAAATATAGCGAATTAGAACAAAAATAACACTTAAAACTCAATTGAGCCTAAACTCATAAATGCATTAAACCATATTAATTGACCATTAATAATGTTGTATTAGGATATAATGAATGCAGATAAAGTAATTAAAATAATGATGTATCACCAACCAAGCATTCTAAATCACAAAACCAATTCTAAAAGATCTTGGTCGTGAGCTTTGGACTCACTTACACATAGCCTATTAACTTGTACACATACAAGGATACTTGTTCAAACAAGTTTACAAATATATTGCAATATTTAAGTCCTACACTAAGATGACTTGATTGAGGATGTGCAAAAACTTAGAGATTCTCTATTTTTTCTTCAAGTTTCCTTTGCACATTTCTATTAATCCTTCTAGTGATAAATGTTCCTACATCACCCTTTTTGCAACTTCTCTTAGTGCATTATCACCAAGGGAAAATATGATTTCAATTCTTGTCCTATATATCATATTCTTTTTCTCAATCTACGTCAAAGATAGTGTCATCAAACTAATTTTTGCATATAGTCAAAATAACATGCATTACACATTAAAAACATAACTTTTGTAAACCTGGAAAAACTTACTTGAATAATCAACTACCACTAATAGGTAATTAATTACAAGTGCTGAAACGGAGTTTTAAAGCATTTTGAAATAACCAATTACATCTCGCGATAAACACTTACACTAGTTAAACTCAAAAGGCCAAATACGTTGGTTTAAATGATTACCAAAAATTTGTATTTGATTAAAATTTTCTTGGCATGAAAATCACACATCATATGAACAATTTAATTGACCAAATTAAGGATTTAATTGATAACACTAGATGAATAATCGGATAAATGATCAAATAATTGATTACAGGATAGTTGTTTCTATTATGTCTATGAATATGACTTTCAAACTTCATTAAAAAAAAAGACACAAGTGTGTGAGCGAAATACAAGTTCATAAGTGGAGAGAGAAAAGTTTTTAAGAAATTCAATGATTCATCGTTAATCGTACATTGGGAAGAACTCTTTCAAGGAAGATAATCTCATACTCTTTATATATATAACATTCATGAATATGAATATGGATTCCAAGTGATATTTTTCTAAAATCTTTCAATTCTTTTTGAATGTTTAATATGTAATTACAAAGTTGGTTTTCATAACAAGTCTAGAAGATGAGTTTTTAGATAAGTAAGTGATAACTCACAAAAATGAGCTATTTTTATACTATTTTTATCTCATAAATTGTCCTTTATAACACTCTTAAGCAACCTAAAATAACGCTAAAGACCTTTAATTCATAATAATTCGTGTTAGAGCTTGTTGATGGTTTGTTTAAGTGTTTTTGGGTGAAAATAGCCAAAAACAGGAGAAAAACGTACTTAGGAATTCATCTCTCGCGAGTTGGAGTTCAACTCGCGCGAATTAGAGCTTTAGTAAAGAACCAATCCTCTCTAGAACCTCATCTCGCGCTCATCTCGCCACACCTCGCGCAAGTTACCATTTCTTCAAGAGCAAATTAACTCTCTAGAACCTCATCTTGCGCTCATCTCGCGCTCTTCTCATAACATCTCGCACGAGTTGACTTAACTCGTATAACATGTTTGCTTTCTGAAACATGAATTCATGCGAGTTGGACTCGCAGCAGGTCCAAGTCCAATTCTGAAGGCTATAAATACAACTCGTTTCACTATCAGCGGGACATGGTTTTTGACCTAGTTTTTAGTCACTCTTCGGTTCGACTTAGGTGACAAGTTGTTCTTTGACCGAAAGCACTCCGGTTCATAGAAGGCAAAGATTTCAACCACAAGTCAAAGAGAAGGGGACACAATGAACATTCATCTTATGTATTCTCTTTCAATTTACTTTTGTGTTGTTTTCTTTTCCATTATGAACTAATTCCCTCTTTAATCGGGAGAACGATGTAACCTTAATTTATCCCTTTATATGATTCTCGATGTTATTCAATATAGGTTTGAGTGTTTATTCTTTTACGCTTAATGTTATTTGTTAATTGACAACTAACAAATTAATAGGTAAATCTAAGGTAACTATGACAAAATATGTCTAAGTAATACCGAATAATTAAACCATTATTACGCTAGAGTCCTAGAGATAAAGTATAAATATTAGTGTAGACATAACCTAACAGTTATCACTAGATTCACACATTTAATTCTGTAATTGACTTAAGTATTGATTTATATAATATGTTAACTTATAAAAACATATTTAAAATACAAAATTCATATATGTATACCCTAATAAATTATTAAATTTAATGAATTGATAATTTTAATTTATTAATAATTTAATATAATATTAAATATATTATGTTAAATATATATTATCAATAAAGTAATAAGAATATATTATGATTATTATTATATATAATATAATATAATTAGTATTGAATTATAATATTTTTTTAGTTTCCTAAATTTATCATCTATTATGAATTTATTGAAAAATATTTAAAAGTTCTATTTATAGTTATTTGTGACTATCAAATTTGTTTGATTTAATAAATATTTTATTTATACAAAATTAACATTTTAAAAATTATAAAAACTATAAATTAAAATAAGATATGATAATATAGACAAAATTTCAAGAAGTGTTTAATTTTTTTTCTTAATTTTAAATTTTCATTTACTATTTGATAAATAGAATTTGAATATTGATTTTAGTGTTTACCAATATTAATGTTTTTCAAAATGTTAATTCTTACTTTCTAGTCTTTTGTATTTTAGGTCTGATTTTTCTTTAAACTATTTTTTAAAATTTTTAATTATCATTTTTAATATAGTAGATTCAATAGTTATTTGTGATTATAAATCTATTTAATTTAATAAATATTTTATTTATACATAATTAATATTTTAAAATTTGTAAAAATTGTAAATTAATATCAGATATGATAAAGATATGATAATATAGACAATATTTGAAGAATTTTTTAATTTTCTTTCCTTAATCTAAAATCTTTATTTATTATTTGATAAATTGAATTTGAATATATATTTTAGTGTTTACTATGTGAAGTAACGTTTTTCAAAATGTTAATTGTTACCTTCTAGTATTCTGTACTTTATGCCCATTTTTTATTAAAATATTTTTAAAATTTTTAAATAGTTATTAAACTTAACCGAAAATATTTTTAAAGTTTAATATAAAATTAATAGTAAAATATATAATATTAAATATATAAAAAACTAAATATAAATAAAAATTATAAGATTAAAATAACTTTTTAAAAAAATTTACAAAATTTAATTACACTTTATAACCCAAACTTTTACTATCTAACAAATATATATTATTCTTAATTATTCTCATAAATTATGTTTCAAAGTTTGATAATTCCATATTTTTAAATGACTAGAAACATAATAAAAACACTTAACTTTTATCAAACATAATTAATGAATCGTGCAAAATAAATAATCACGATGGATAAAAAAATATATTTCTTCTTTTATAATAATCATATCTTGTTAGTCATAGATATTAGGGGGTCAGTTAAATAATTAAATATATAATATTGTAATTTAATTTGTTCGTAAAGATAATAATTATATTTTTTTATTACTTTAAAATTTTATTTCACTATTTAATAAATAACTTTTGAATAAATTGTAAGTAATTTTGTGTCTAACAAATATTTTTTTAAAAAAAAAAATTCAAATTTTAACTCAGAAAAATTCGTGTTTAATTCCATCTCTAAATTGGTGAAAAAAAATTTATAATAAATGTGAAAAAATTGTTTTTAACACATATTAAACATGGAATTTTTAATTAATTAAAAATAGAAATAATTCCATCTCTAAAATTTTCAAATTTTTTGACTATTTAATTCCATCTCTAAATTGGTGTAAAACAAAATTTGTAAGTGCCAAAAAAAAATATTTTTAACACGGATTGTGTATGAAATTTTCTATTAAATTAATTAAAAAATAAATTTCATCTTTAATCTAATCTCAAAAATTACAAGGAAAAAATATATATTACTTTTATATACAAATTAGACATAAAAGGAGCCGGATTAGAGACACGATTTTTCTGTCTCTAATTTTTATTTTTCTTATAATGATTATTTAATCGATTATCATATTCACTTAATCGATTATCATATTCTTCAACTTCTAGGTTTTATTTCATGAATAATATAATTGACCCATATTAAGAGATTAATATAAAATTATACTTTTCTCAACTAAACTTATGTAATCGATTGCAATTGATTATTACAACTTGCTCTGATTTTCTTCAGCTTGGTTGTAATCGATTAAAATCATTTCCTTATGCATGATATTTATGAAACTTATTATATATTGATGTTGTCAAGATGTTAATCTTTCTTTTCCAATCCTAGACATTGTATATAACAACTTTAGAAATAAAAATGTATAGTAATTAACGAACTCTTGTCATGAACAAGTTGAAACTTTTTAGGGTTAAGTTATCCTTTATGCTTGAGTTCCTACTTCAATCTAACAGTTTTGCGGTGTTTTTTACAACTTTCTAAATTAAATGTATTTAGAGGGTGATTAGAGAAAGGGTATTTCTAAGTGTCCGTCAATAGAACCTATAGGGTGTAGGTACCTAATTCTTAATCTAAGGTTAATTAAGAATAATGTGAGTAAAAGAATTTGAAAGTGGGTTAAAGAAGATCAATTAGACAGTGAGAGAAAATAAATAATGATAGTTAAGTTAAATGTGAAAAATATGAGAGAAGACTTTTTATAATGTTTTTAATTTAATTTTGATTTAAAAAATTACTAAGACCAGATAAAGGAGATAAATTTGAAGTTTCCAGTTCACTGTTTACTTTTGTGGGAAGTTAAGTGTAACACCCTCGTGAATATTACTATTCATATATATGATTGGGGAAAATAAAAGATTATTTCAACTAAATTAAATTATATACAATAAACGAAATACTTAATTACAAAGAGATGTCGGGAAATTCTTAACTAGGAACAGGAACTCATGTATTATACATCTCATATATGAATATTGTACTTACAAAATTTTCATATGATACCTCACATAAAAATATAACATAATTATCTCATTCATGACAGCACTCACACTTAAACATATATATCATTCTTACACTTACACATCATTCACCTTATTCAAACATAACCTATTTACATCTCATTTATTTCACTTAAACACAGAAACTTTTGCAACATTTTTAGAGGATAATTATATGGAAAAATAAAATAAATATTATTTAATTGGGTGAAACTAAATTTGGGTTTTCAGTGTAAAATGAGACTTCAACAAGGCTTCCATGCCCAATTGCACATTAGATTTAACACATACTTAAGCTTTCATAATTTTTAATAATTATTTTGTGTTCAAATCCTAATTAATATAGCATTTGAAGGTCCAATATGACCGACCACTATAAACTAAGAAATTAAAATTGATTGATAATATACAATTTTAAAAATCATTTGTGGTTCATTATTACGTTTATGACTTTTGGTAACATTTAAAAAATGTTACAAAAATTAAAAAGAAAATATTATCTATTATGTTTAATAACATTTTAGTAAATGTGTTGAATCTGAATTATGTTGCACAAGATCATTGATAACATTTTTTATATTTTTCAGTACGTAATATTTTTCAGTAGTATCTTATCAAACGCTATTGAATGTGAATAATAATAGTGATTTTATTTATTTTAGAAACTGATTTGACCATTTCATGGTTAATTAATAAATGTTTAATTTTAGGGATTACTTTGCTACTTGATTAACTTTAGTGATCAATTTGACCCATCTTTATAATTTAAAGACTAAATTAATAATAAAATCTTAACATATTACTTAAAATTAATAACATGTCAACAAAAAATAAGGAAATCAATTTTTATTATCAAATAAAAAAATATTAAATGAAATTGATTATAATAATTTATTTGTAACTACAATTACAACATAATAAGTCTAAAAAAAGGAATTTCAGATAACAATAAATTAGTTTAAAAGAACACTATAAAAATCTACTTTAAACATAAGTATATATTACGTCGGTGTTGCGTTAGGAATCTGCTTGCCATTATATATATATATGAGCAAGTGATCTTCAATAATGGAAACCAAACAGTAAAGCTTTCTTTAAGTAGTTCATCATATTCAACTCAATTATTGAGGCTAACAGTATGCACAATTTCAGAAGGATGGAGATTTGCATGAGATATCTTATCATATCATTATGAAATGAATATGAATCCTTAAATGGTGCCCTACAAAAAGGAGTTGAAAACCTAATCGAGTATGTTGCTGGCTACAATCTTTTTAAATAATTATATTAATTGTTCTTTGTTCTTCTGTCATGTTTTACATGTCATGTTTGATTGGATTTCCATCAGTCCTTGTTATGGTTGCAGTGGAGAACTATGGCTTCACGTTTTGCACAGTACACACAAATATATATATATATATATATATATATATATATATATATATATATATATATATAATGGGAATGTCACAAACTTGTTCTATTCCCTTAATTATTTTCTAATAATTTCATTACTCTGTGTACATGATTTAGTGAATGACTTTATATATATCCCTTTTGTTAGTGTCTAACCTTTTAACGAAGTTTGTCTACAAAGTGTAAGAGAACTTTTAAAAAATTTATTTATTAGGGCTTAAATATTTTTTTTAGTTTATAAAAGTGACATATATGTTTAGTCCTTGCTTAAATTTTATTTATTCTTAATACATATATTTTACTAATATTTTAGTAAATAAAATTTACGTATATAAGAGTTGAAAACTTATTTAAACTTATCTTGTTACATATATCAACTACTAAAAAAAAATAAATTATGTAAGCCCTACTTCTCAAATAAGAAAAATCAGTCTTTACGAAAGTATAAACTCAAGAAATAATTAAATTGAAATCAGTGAATAATTTTTATAAGAGGCTTTTTTATAGTTTATATGTGTAAAGACTTTTTCCTATTAATAAAAAAATAATTTAATGCATGACTTTTAAAATTTATTAAAAATTTTATTATTTTTAGTTATATGTAAGATAGTCTATTACTATTAATAATAATGGTGTATATGAGTTTAACCCGAACCAATAAATCAAAAACCCGAATCAAACCAATTAAATTGATTTGAATTTTTTTTGCCGATTTAAATTTAATTCGAACTAAACCAATAAAATTTAAAGATAATTGATTTGGGTATTAAGTTCTATAATTTTAACATGACGAGAATTGAACTAAACTAATTAAATTATTTGTTAAAAAAATTATTATATTATTTGTAATTTAAAATAATAAAATTAATCATTCTTAATTACAATTCTAAATGTGATTCACTCATCTCTTTAGTATGATGTAATGTCATCAGTGTCATAATTTACTCATTTCCTAATAGTGGTGTATATAGGTTTAATCCGAACCAATAAATTTGATAAACCGAACCAAATCAATTAAATTGGTTTGGATTTTTTTTTTCCAGTTTGGATCCAACTTGAATCAAACCAATGAAATTTAAAGGTAATTGGGTTTAGGTTCTATAATTTCAACTTGATGAGAATTAAATCAAACTAATTAAATTATTTTAAAAAAAAATTATTATATTATTTGTAATCTAAAATAGTAAAATCAATGATTCTTAGTCATAACCTTAAGTGTGATTCACTCGTTTCCTTCACTGTGGTACAATATTGTCATTCACTCATCTCCTTCTTTGTGATTCTGTTGCGGTGTCATGATTCACTCATCTCCTTTAGTATCTCGTGACTTCATTCACTCTTCTCCTTATGCATCTCCTTTACTTTTAATCTACTAGTAAAGCTACTAGTGTTGTTGGTGGACCTAGATTCAATGAATCAAGTAAACTAACAAATTGACATTTAAGAAATGAAATATCAATCAAATAATGTAGGTAAGAAGAAAATAAAGATGGAAGATTAATATTTATTATGTAATGAAGAATTTTATTATTAATTTAAGTTGAATTTCTTTTTTTATTTATTTGAGTTAGACTACTGTTTAATTTATGTCAGACTATAAACTAATTTTATTTTAGAGTAGTTTGTGATAGATTGAAGTTTTTATTTTGGATTATTAACTATAATATTTATCTTAATATTGATACAAATTTAATTTAAATAAAACTGCATTTAAAATTTACATTTTATATAATTTTAATAATTTTTTTATCCAATAGAACCCAACCAAACCCATCCAAATATAATTAGGTTTGATTAATTTGAATTGAAAACTTTTTCTTATTAAATTAGAACTAATTATAATTTATCAGAAATCCAAACATACAAGCACGAGTCAAACCTCGTACGTGAGGGGTGTCAGAAGTCTTACTTCATTCAGAGATATGACCTGTCACATGTATATAAGTGGGAAGTAATCTTTATCTTACAAACCGATTTTGTAGGGTTAAATTAGACTCATAACATACTCCGATCCGATACAAGCCTATCAATACCAGTATAAATCATATCAAAAGTTTAATAAAATTGATTGATCTAGATTTTATTTGACGTGAAACCCGAAAGGATGCAAATCGTGATCACCCTCGTTAAATGATAATACAAAATGTTTTGATACTGTTAGTATATTTCAGTTTAATTCTTTTGATAATTAAAAATAAATAAATAAACATCCTCTCAAATGAATGGTTTGATAGTTTTCATGAAATCAATTTTGAATTGCTTACTCTCCCATATATAAGTACTATTTTTCTTACAAGTTTTCAAAGAAATGTTCTTTGGATTTAGGCGGAGCAAGCTTGGAAAGAAGGAAAGTAGCATGGGTAAAATGAGAAGATAAGCTTATAAATTAATGGAATGAGGATGGAAGGTCCTATCAAAAACGGGTTTGAAGATACTTAAGATGAGCGATGCTCTTTCGACTGCAGTAATAAATGATTATAGAAGCTCTTCAATGGAGTGGAATTAAGGATATTTGTAATGATGAGAAAATCCGTAGTCTAAATGATTAGTTTTCTTGTTCTCTTGAAACGACCTTGGGAGGACCTTTGTGGCTATAAAACTTTCTGGTACGTGGAGCTAGCATTTTTCCTAGCCCGTATATATGTTATTTCTAAACATAATATATACATATAATTCTAGAGTTGGGAAATTGATTTGATGGTAGCTGGAAATGAAACTCAAATTCGAGGAGAAATTTTTTTTGTTCGAAAAGAAAATGTGAAGTTGGACAGATTCTTTGAACTCTAAACAGGTTTTGGATCGTTTGCTCGTGGTGGACGTAAAGTTCTTATGCCAATTGATTGTTGTATCATTATTGTGATGAGTAATAATATCTTTAAATAATTTTGGAAATGTCCCACTTTTTTCTGAAATATTTCGAATTTTCCAGCTATGTTAATGAATAAAAACCCAACAAATTAAATATAATTTGGCTTAGAGGACTTGAATTGACATCCCCTATCACAGCAAATGTTATCATACATGTACTAGCTCATTTGGCATGGTTAAAAATCTATCTTTGGCTGAGGTTCAAATCTGTTTTCCAATGTACTGTACAAAATCTCTTGCAAAGGAGCCTTCTCCCAAGTAAGAAAAGGTAACTAATATATACTTGGGTAGTTGGGTTCATTGTATGGTACGTGATTATTTGGTCTCTTTTGTTAATGCATAATGAGAATTAGTTTTAGGAATTAACCAGCAACTATAAATTAAAATAATTACATTGAACAAGAGAATTTTTTAGAAATTATCTTTTAACGAAAATATTTTTTTAGTTCGTTTTTTCCTTGACAGGAATATTTATTTTTTTAAGATTTTCTTGACCTCTTATCTTTGACATTTTTTTTCATTCATTAATAATAATTTTTTATTTATTTTTTAAAAATAAACTTCAATATTATTATTTTAAAAGATTATCAATATTTAATATTATAATATAAATTACTTTTTTAAATTTTAAAATATAACATATATATTATAATATTAATTATTATAAAATTTAATTGAAAAATTAAACATAAAATATATATATGAATTGTTATAAAATTTAGTTATATTATATGAATATTATTCTGTGTATTAGCATAGAAAATGTTAATAATATAACATTAGACGATGTTCATGATTAAGGTAGTTAGACCCTTCCCCTTTTGGTTTTGGTTTGTGCATTAACCAGTCCTCTTACATGCAACGGAGGATCTACTTGGTAGAGAAACTTTTAATCTTTATATATATATATATATATATATATATATATATATATATATATATATATATATATATATAATACTTTAATTAAGTAATCCTTCTTAATTTCATTTACTATTGTTGTTTATAATTTTCTGTTTTATTATAATTATTTAGTGTTAATATTACACTTTTTGTTGATATTAGTTGTATTTATAATTAATTTAGTTAATAGAATTAAGTTTATTAGTAGTTTTATTATTATTTTAAAAATTATTAAGACTTACTTTCTTATAATTTTCATTTAATTATTTTCACCTAATAAACTAATATATAAATTTAATAAATATATATTAATCGTATAAAATTATTTTACATCATCTATTATAAATCGCATTTAGTGTATTTTTAGGATATTTACTATCAAAGTCAACAAAATTATTATAATAAATGATTGTGATTAAATGATAATATAATACATTTTACATTGTCAATATGTATATCTTTTCCTTGTTAATATATGCTACTTATATTCTTCAATATTTATAAGAAAAAATGAATTTAAAATAATGAATTTATCTTGTCAAATTATAATATTTATTATAAAATAATTAAATATATTTTAGTAAAACTAAATAATACAAGAAATAATTTACAAAATCTTACAAAACAAACAAAATCTTACAAAACAAACAAAATTTTTATTTTGGCTCCTTCATGAAATTTTTCTCAAGTTCCGCCACAGCTTACATGGATTGTATCTAAATGAATTGTTAGCTAGTTTCAACTTTCAAATGGTTTACTTTTAGGAGTGGTCCTAAGAAGAGTTGCTTTCTTTATATATATATATATATATATATGAGTAATGAAGATTTAGATAATACAAGTTAGAATATTTCTTGTTTCTTTGTTTAATGAATTTGCTTAGAAATGGATTTCACAGAGACAAACCTTCGCCTATCATTAGTTTAAATTAAAATATTTTCCAAACTTACTTTACTGTAATTTAGTGGTATTTTACATTCTAAAATTTGAATTTTAACCTTATAATTCTTTTTAGGTTTTATTCTATTTTACATTCTATGATTTTATTCTATTTAAGATTTATATTTTATAGTTTTATTTTTCTTGTATTCTGGTTTATATATCATAACAAATTGCATTTTTAAGATCATGTGTTGCATATTATTAGTAGTAAGGACGAAACTAAAATAAATTAAAATTATAAGAACTATCTAAACTAAACTTTTGAAATATATAAATTAAAACTAAAATTAAGGAAAACTACATGAATGGAAATTAAGTTTTTGCATGGAAACCATTAACAGTTTAGAACCACATAAATGTTGCATCTATTTGGTGTATATATATATATATATATATACACATATAGATATATAACGAGCTTAAATAAAGCTAAAGTAAAGTAAAAACAATGATATCATTGAATAGCGCATCTCAGTAAAACTGTTATAAGTGATTATATTTTGTGTTTTTAAAATAATGTGTGAGAGAGAAGAAACTATTAATTTCAATGCTCAACAATATTTTAATGAAAAGTAACATAGCATCTGAATTCAATTATATGCCTTATTTAAAAAATACAAGTTATAAAAACACCAAAATAGAACCGCGCCAAAAGATCAAAATAAAACTAACCTTCCATTTTATTACACCAGCGTAACATATGCTAAGGAGTATCCTTTTCATTTTGACAATTTTGGCTCACTTTCTCTTCAATTCCTCCACTTTATTCGCAAATATATACATGATGAACTACGTACTTAAATTAACCATACATAAACTATTGCTTAAGGCGAGGGAGAACCTGGTTTGCATTCAAGTAGCACAAGTAAACTAGTTATATGTAAATACATAGGTATAATATGATATATGGAAGAATATATAGACTAGTTAGTGAGAAAGATTAGTAGAGTTAAACCTGGCTACAGTGGTGGGTATTATTATAAAGGTTGTGTCATAGTCATTCTTTTTCACTTGGGTATTCCCATTTATTGCACTTGTCTTTTGCTTTCTTTTCCACTCTATCACTGGAAAATGCTCTTTTTCTCTTATACTCTTTGTTGTTGCTTATCTAGTTGTCATTGTATTTGCGGGTTTTTCTCATCTTGTCCTGCAAGTAACTAGGGTTTTCCGTTTTCTCTCTGAACTCTCACATCCAATAGTGAATTCCCAAGACTTCTATCCCGGTGGTGCTTGTAGACTTCTTTTTCACTGGCATTATTAAAGAATAGATCTTGAAAGACCCTTCTGCAAAGAGAGAAAAAAATAAAAGGTATTCATCTAAATTTGAATATCCTTTGTTCAATTAAACCTAGCTAGCTGTACAAGGTATAGTTTTTTTTTTCTCCATAATTATGTGTTTTTTTTCCTCCCTAATTATGTGTTTCTTTTTCTACTTTTTGATTGATTTTTTTGTCTAATGAATTTATGTTCTAAGGCTTGATCCAGGGTTTTGGTTTTTGGAAGGAATGAAATTCTGGGTCTGAATATATGAATGATATATCATCCAACTAAAAGAGTTGAAAATTGAGAAATACTTCCACATGTCATATCCATCAATAAACTGAAAAGATTCCTGGTAGGTGTACCTTTTCTTTTAGCCCCTCCAACTAAAAATCACAGAAGGCTAGACCTACAGAGGTGAGATACATGAGAAGAGACAGGGAGAGAAATTCAGGGAAGAAATTTATTAGTGTCAAATGAGTAAATCAACATATATAGCACAATTAATAATACTGTCCTCTCACATGTTGAAATATATATATCTGTTGAATTTGTTTTCTTTTAACTTTCTCCCTCCTTCTTCTGTAGTCCTTGAGAGGAAAATGAAATTGAGTAAAAAGAAAGGGTTTCTGGGTAGTAGTCAGAAATTCTCTATAAATAGGGGCTATTCTTTTCTTTTATTTATTTTAATCCACTAACTCAATGGTGTGGACTTTGATTCAATATAAAGACGGCTTAGGGATAAAAAGTAAGAGAAGCTTTTCAACAGTAGTAGAAAATGTTGTTACCAAAAAAGGAAGTTGCAGGATGTGCTTTAGGCAAGTAAAGTCTTCCTAACCCTAGTTTTATACATGTTCAACAAAGTCTAGATTTTAAATTCAGATTCGAAATGACCATTATACAACTAATTAAGCTGACTTTAGTTTTAAATAACTTTAAAGAAATGAATATAAGTCTTTTGGTGATTTAAATAGTCTTTTCACAAGATTCAGAATATAATCAATTATGACTGTATTTTGATTTATGCATCTTGGCTTAAACATTTTGGTACTCATGAGTTGAGAGTATCTTTGGTACTACATATCTTTTTGTGAATTGCCTTGTTTCTTGCAATTTTTTTTAAAAGAATTACTATAATCAATCATAAATTATTCAAATATTTGAGAGTCTTTATATTCCTTATAGTCTGGTCTAAGAAACTACTTATATTGTAATTTATACTATAGCTCTTTTTATAAAAAGGATCAGAGAGATTGTACTACACACACACACACACATATATATATATATATATATATATATATATATATAATGAAAATAATTTATTGTGTTTGATTGATATAATTGGTAATTGCAGTGAAGATCATGGCCTCTTCTAGCTACTCTAACTCTCCCTGTGCTGCTTGTAAATTTTTGAGAAGAAAATGCATGCCGGATTGCATTTTTGCCCCATATTTCCCACCAGAAGAGCCTCAGAAGTTTGCCAATGTTCACAAGATATTTGGTGCAAGTAACGTGAGTAAGCTTCTGAATGAAGTGCAACCTCACCAAAGGGAGGATGCAGTAAACTCTCTGGCCTATGAAGCTGAGGCACGGATAAAAGATCCAGTTTATGGCTGTGTTGGGGCAATTTCAGTGCTCCAAAGACAAGTGATTAGGCTCCAAAAGGAACTTGATGCCACAAACGCTGATTTGATCCGCTACACTTGCAATGAAATGCCAACTCAAGATGGTAGAAGAATTGGTGAAGGGGGTGGTTCCTCTCTTGGTCAATCTCCTGGTTACTATTACCCTTCTCCTTGGAACAATGATCCACTTGGGGATGGTTACCACCGAGGTGACAACAATATGTGATTTTCAAAAACTTCGTAATTAACTAGTCCATCTGGTATGGAAATCAATGTTCCTATGAGTTAATTAACGAGCTATAGATATATCCCTTTAGGGTTTCTTATTGTATAGTATTTAAGATCGATGAAGGGGTGGTATACTCTTAGTGTGGTTATTCCATAAAGGGGCGCATATGAATAAAATGTTGTATGTTATTGTGAGAGATTGCCCTTCATATTTCATAAAATGTGTTTCATGTAATGAATGTAACGGAACTTGTACGTCTCTTAGCAGTCTAAAAAATTAATGAAAATTTCGGATTTTTCATAATAAAATCTCAAGTGTCTGGTGATTTATCATAGACAGGGAAACGATTTTTACTTTGTGTGTTTTTTCTTTCTTAATTATAAAATCTTAATCTGCCACTACATTTTCAATATTAATACAATTGATTTAGAATATGTCAAAAACATATATATGTTTAATGTGTTGCAACTCGTATACACCCTAATTGTATTTTGTTGTTGAGAAAAAAATATCCCATAAACATATAATTAGTCATTCTTATATATAAATATTGAACCAATCTCCTTACAAATACTAAAAACTATATGCTCCAATTAAAAGAATATAAAATTTACCATATAACATCCAAATAGAAAAAAATGATAAACTTCTTTTTACTATTTTGAAATTACACTACAACACAATATCCTAATCTTTGATACCACTAAATTCCCACTACATTTTCCCTTTTCCTCTCATGAGAAACTTAACTAATAAATATATGCGAAATGGTCCCCACTTATAGCACTCCAAACTCACTATCATATTAAATTGTAAGAAATTGGTAGCTAAACCAAATCATATTGCTTTATTTTATAACAAACTAATTATTTTGATCTTCCAATAATAACAACATACCTATCTACAGCACTAGTTGTAACAAACCTTTTCGAGCATGAACTCCCTCTTCCTATGTAGTAACTTAGACATTACTACCACTCGGTGCATAAGCTAGAACTCTCAAAATGATGGCCTTCTCAAAACATCAGCTCCACACAAATATGTAATGAAATGGGTTACCTATGATGTTCAATTATCTATTTATAATGGAAGTGTGTATAAAGACTAATAATAGCATGCAATTCAAATCGCCATAAAGAGAAGACAGATTACCTCTTATCTCGGTGTGTTTCACTTTAACAATTCATAAGTCATTAAAAGCATTATAATGTGCGAACAAATAGAGGAGGGGCTATGGCATTTTTTTCAGTCACCGCTACTTTCCCTCCTACACATGTACACATAATATTGGTCAAACGAAGAGGATTGGAACTGTTAATTTGTTGACTTTGTAACTATTTTGATTATTTGTCTCCGAAAATTATGATAAAAGAATATATATTATTTGTGATGGTTCCGTGATTGCATTTCCATGTCGTCTCTTCATTGGAACATTATGATTATGATGAGTATCAAGTGTAAGTGGTATTGGTACTATGGTGCCTAGGGATGGAGGATTTTTCTCACACGAAAGAGATTGTTCTGTTCAACGGCATGTGATAAGAGTACATTGAACCTTTTTAGACAAGTAATGTGCATGGTGCGGATATAACGGGGCATTTTCTTCGCCCCCTTCTCTCGCGCTGAACCATGTGAATATTCTACTTATTGCTCACTGCTCATAATAAACCCTTTTCATTCATCTCCTACCTAAACTACATAATCACGTTTTGTGTTAATAATTATTTTTCCTTCAAACATTGCTGCGCAGTTAGTTATACATAACTTGACATGTATCTTACAAATTTGACTTTGTAAAGTAAGAATTTTATCCCATTTATGTATATGTCCTACGATATACTAATCCATCACAACTCTATTTGAGTTTACTTATTATTACTAAGTTATACAAAAGGTTCAATTCTTAAGTAGCAGATAGAAACTATCCTTAATTAACAAACAAAGGCATATATATCTTTATCGAGCTATGCTAGCTTCCTGATATATATTAAGATATACACATTCATATAAATCCAAAAAAGTATAAAGTAAAGATCGAGATTCACTTTTCTTCTCGTGGGTTTTCTGTGGCCTTTTGTCTCGTCCTAAATTAATTAGGTTTACAGTGGCTTATACTGTACTTTTGTCGTTAATTTTTGTGAATGTGTTTCGCAACCTTCGGTGGTTAGGATTAATATGTTCGTACATATATGCTAATTCTTCTATGATTTAGTCAAAAGTAGGTCATCAATGATGAGATGACAGAATATAAATGAAGATTCCTCATACATGAAGTTAGGTAAAATTAATTAAATGTTGAACGTTCCCAAAAAAACACACAGGTTGCAGAACCCTTGTATATCCTTTCTTTATATATATTAAGTAATAGCCGAGAAACACATGTTATTTGTACTATTATACTTATAATTAATTAGGTCAGGCTCTTACCTTGTTTCTTTGGGGTGAATGTCAAGCTCTTCACCTTATATCACATACTTATACTTAAGAATGACACAATATATGTTTAGAGCCTAAAATATTTTTAAAATTATATATTTTAAAATTAATTAGAGATAATAAATGGAATATTTTTTGAATTTATCATTGAGATTTTTTTGGTTACAAAATTACATATTAAACTATCTTAGTCATATTTTTTTAATTTTTTTTAATTTTTTCTTAATTGACAAAGATAAAGTCAATCACTTTAATCTTTATTAGGACTATAAGTTGAATTTATATAAATTTTTTTATAATTTTGAATTAAAATATTTTTCTACTGAAATAATATTAGTCTTTTATAGGTAAGTATATATACGTATTTTTATAATCAAGTCATTTTATATATTCAGTATGCCATACTAGTTTATCATTTTTTCACTTGTGTAGTTAACTTAATTTACAACTTTCAATTCTGAAAATAAATCTAAGTTATCAATGGCTTTAGTCGTTTTCACTTTCAAATATGTATAATATAAAATAATAATAAAATTTTATTTTAAATATGATTAAAAGGAGAGAAAGCATCTCACTGATAAAAAGATGAAAAAATGAAGCTACAACTGATAGAGAATGATAAGATGACATACGTACCTATTTTATAGGAACAAAATGTTTAATCCTAATAATTACCTAGAAGAGAATGAGTAACTTTTTTTTTTTTTAATTTTCTTATTGGGAAAAAAATAAAATGTTAACATTCACTAATACTTTTGGTACAAAAACTAAAAGTAACCTTTACTTATTATCTTATGGGTTAGGTCGGTCCTACTTCTAGTAATAAGGAAAACTCTTGAGATAAGAAAACGGTAAGAGATTTTCTTATTCTCCATAAAAAAGTGAGTCTTAAATACTTTGCTTAATAACATTTTATTGAAAATTAAAGAAAATTTACAAAAATGATTACATTTATGACTTTTAGTTACATTTAAAAAATGTTGTAAAAATATAAAAATTTACCTATAAATTTCAATATCATTTTAAAAAATGTTGCATCTAAACTGTATTATAAAATATTATTTATAACCTTTTTTTTATATTTTTAGTAATATTTTTCATTAAATAAATGTTATTAAAACAATACATAATAATATTTAATCAAATTTTAGTAAAAAAATATTATAAATATTATTATTTCGAATAATTTTATTATTCAATTATAAATTATCATGTATTGTGAATTTATTAATTTTTACAACAAATACTTAAATTTTATTAGATAATAACATAAAATCTTATATAGTTTTATATTGACGATACAATACATGCTAATTATATTCTTATCACATATGAATTTATTGAATTTAACCATTGAAATATGTATGATTATATTAATGAATATATACACTAAATTTTAAAGAATTCAACAATTACAGATATATAATTTTATAGCTTATATTTACTTATATTTTAAAAATATAGGGTATATTTAAATAAGATTAATGTATTGAGTATTTTTTAAAGTGTAGACTTTACTTATTTAATAGAAAATTTACATGTAATAATTAAAGTGATGATATTTAATATTCATGAAATTTTGCTAATTAATAGAATAGATTCAACAACTCTTGTTTCTAAAATAAATAGATATCCATTTTGAATATATATATATATATATATATATATATATATATATATATATATATATATATATATATAATCAGCTTTATTTTTCTTTCTTCAAAATTGAATTATTTCCGCAAAATTTTAAGGGATTAGTTAAATATTAGAACAAGATATGATTACACCAAAGGGTGTACTTATTATTTGAGTAATGGTAGTGTTTTCTTACTAAATTTTAAAATAAATTAAGCACTATGCATCCCCTTTTACCTTATCTTTTAAAAATAAGGAAAGGAAAAATGATTCACATCAACTTTTACTTTCAATTAAAGAGAAACCGGTAAATGCATACTCAGTCAAAACCTTTTAGTTTTGCACATGTCTCCAAAATGCATTGATATAAATTAGGGAACAAGAAGAGAAAGTTAAGCTTTGTGCATGCCTTAGAATTCGCCTTTGAAGGATTATATTTGTCCTTTCTCTTCAACTCATTTTTCCCCACCACAAATTGATCTCTCTGTGACCCAATAGAACTATGATGACAATGTGCTCCTGTCTCATTTACTTCCTTTCACTCACATCATTAACATATACGATATTGATTTGTTTTTTTCATATAAATTTTTTACTATTAATTTCATCTCAATTGTTTCTCAACAAGCTAAGAAGGTTACACTTTTCTATGTTGTGGGTTTGAATTTAATACTAAGGCTTGGTTCTATATATCTATATACGTACGTGTGATAACTTTGGAATTTAACAATCAATATACCTGCCCCTAGGGTGAGTTGTTTGGGGTTGGAATTTTTATATTATTTTATTCTCTTTGTCGAGACATGTAAATGAAAGTGTGAATTGAGTAGAATTGGCCGTATAGAAATACACGGGGAGAGAAAATAGGTGAAGAGTTGGGAGAGAGGGACTAGAGAACCAAAGAATAGGCAACATATTGACATGGAAAAGATACCAAATGTTTCCCTTTGTCATGCAAAACTGAGCACGCGTACTGATCAACATTTCCATAATAGGTTTATTTTAGTACGTGTGTGCATGATTAAGATTGGTTCGGACAAATAATTTTTTTATCAACATATTAAAGAGTTTTCTTTTTTAAAAAAACATAAGAATTATGTGATTATTTTTCTTGACCAATTCCAACTAAATTTATGCACTTAAAAATGTGCATTTTCATGTTGTTTCACATGTATGCAGTATTAATGATAAAATTTATTAACTTTGAAACATATATAATACCATTCTTATAGTAGATTAATTATATTTTTCATCTTTAGAAAATTTATCTATTCTTTGTTATAGTGCTATATATTATTTTTATTTATTGAAATCAATGAAAGTTATATTAAATACTAAAATATAAATAAATACGATTACATATATAATTATTATTGATAACACTTAAAAGAAGATTGTAAAAATATATAAAAATATTATTATTCTTTTGAATAATATTTTAACAAATATTATTTCTGTCTTATGTTACAAAATATCATTGGTAATATTTTTTTTTTATAATTTCAATAACAATTTATTGAATAAATATTATTAAAAATAATATATGATACAATTTTTCAAACATTAATAGATAAATGTTATTATCATCTTGCAGTGAGATCATTATTATATAACTTGATTAATGATATGTTATCATTTAGTAGAATCAATTCAACCGTAAAGCAATATAAATATATATAGTAATTAAATAAAAATGTCTAAAAATTAATTAGATAAAAAATATTGTCTAGGATGTAATAAAAATGAATTATTTTATATGAAATTTTACATTAGTTTCAATAATAAAAGAGAAACGTATAGTTCTTCAAGGATGATATATATTTTTTTTTTGACTTACATTATAGTATATGTGAATCACAGAAGAAGAAAATAAACCCAAAGTATTGTTGAGGGGCGACAAAAGAATGTGTGGAAGTCATGTCCATTCGTTCAGACTGAAAACTAATGGGCCACCCTTAACCGCCCAAGATCGCTTCCATCTCAAAAGTTATATCACTATGACTTTCTCACTTTACTTTTGATTGATTGATGAGACAAATGACATGCCCAAAATTAAAGCCCAGTTAACTCAGGCACATGCCAGGTGAGCATAAAGTCTTTATTCCTGCCTCATTCATTCATTTCTATTCAATTCTTTTTGTACTTTTTAGACCAACAAAATCCTTCTTCTATGAATCATCATTACCTTTATATTTACATATCATATTTATACATTTTCTTTTAAAATGTAAAATGAATTTAATATTATTGTGATCTATGATGGAAAACTTTCCCCTAAATATGTTACAATTTTATCAATTAATTTAACATGCTAACCTGAAATAGCTTTTTATTTAACCTGAAATAGCAAGGTCGAAATCCACAAATGTCTTAGCCAAAGTGGGCTGTTTTTAACTCTCATTGATTAAATAAAATAAAAGAAAAGAAGAAAAAAGCTAATCATAGGATCAGATGCTACAGATATAAAATGTAAAACTGAAATGAGGGAGTGTTTGAAACATTTTATTTACAAATGAGTCTTAGTAGACATAAATTGTCCATGTTTTCCATGGTATAAATGAGACTCAGTTTAGGAACCCTTTTCATGCTTGTAGGAAAAACTCGAAAGTCATTGGTGCACGTAGTTTAGTTTATGTTCATTAATCAAGAATTAAGGTTGATTAATGACTAAATGCTACTATTGTAAAACATCAACTAAATGCTTCACTATGAAGATTTTTAATGACCTTGAGATTATTTTAAGTGTATATTCTTTATGCTGTACGTATTAAATTTTTTCTCACGACTGCCACACTCTGCAAATTTTGTCTCTTCAAAACTTTCTATAAGTTGAGTTTATATATATTGATAGCTTATACTGTGTTATAATTTTAATTAATAATATAAAATATGAACATACAAGGTAATTGTGAGTTATGAGTTTTATTTAATTATATACATAAAATAGATTATATCTCTAAGTAATATAAGTATTTTAGCAAGTTTAATTGGTGAAAAATTGTTTCGGTTATAAAACTAGTACGTATATAAACTGCAATATAGAGGAATACTTTACATTTTAATAAAGATAAAACCATAAGTTTCATTATTTGAAAGAAATTGGATTTTTATTTAATATATTCGACACATTTTCTGAAAAAAAAAATGTTGGACACATTATCATTGTGTTATTGTGTTCAATTACAAGTATGCAAGTGCCCCTCTTTAACGTTGAAGTTTAAACTCTATATTTTGAGAGTATATTTTGATTAGTGTTTAACTTTTTTAATTAGTTGAAAAAATTATTTAATCGTTGATAAATAAGTTTTAAATAATTTTTTAATAGCTTTTCGTATTTTTTTGAGCTAGTGGTTAAAGTAGTACCTTTTAAAAACTCGTTTTTAGTTTAAATTTTCTTTATATATATATATATAATTTCTAAAATTCTATAATTCTATTTATTTATTTATAAAGTATGATTCTATTAAAAAAAGAGATATTATGTTAGAAAAAATTTAAAATATAACATAAAGAAATGTAATAATTGCAATCAAAATAATTGATCTATTAATAAAATAATTGTAAAATTTAAAAAACTAAAATTATAACTACCACAAAACATAATTTTATCAACAAAATAATATTTATATTTGTATAAAAATATCATTTAAATATATTTATTTATATTATTTTATATTTATCAAATACTTCTACACGTTATTTTATTAAACACTTATAGTTCTGTAAATTAATGTTGAATTTTAATTTGATAGAAAAATCTAAACCAATTTTTTAGTTTTCAATTTTCAACTAAATTTCCATCTAATTTACTAAATATACCATTAATTTTACAAAAGAAATTATTTGATGGCGAATGGCGATGACAATCCAATTCCTTTGGGATATTCATTCAGAGATGCCGGGGAGACAGAAAGGAGAACGTCAAATTTGACCTCCATATTTATCATTTTATTCTTTAAAAACAGTATTTAAAAATATAATATATTTATTATTTTATTCATTAAAATATTTAATTTATAAATTATATTATATAATATTATTTTAGTTTTTAGTTTTTAAGATTATAAATAATTAAACTTAAAAATCGAAATACAATAAATAATTAGATTTAAGAATTAAAATAATAATATTATTTATTAAAAAAATTGTGCAGGAAGTAAACATAGAACCCTGGAAATTAAAAAAATCAAAACTTAATCAATCTTAAATAAATTATAGATATTTTTCATTAACAAAGACGTTCTGTGTATTAATTAATAAAATAATAATGTATTTAACATTTTAAAATATTTAATTTTAAAGTATTTTTAATAAATATAATGAAAGAATTTATATTTATTTTTCTTATAGGCAATTTTTTTTTGAATGAGCACCAACTACATGTTACGAGTAAAATTAATTTCTAACCCAGACAATAATAGGAGATCCCCGAATCACCCATGTTCTCTCTAACCCTATTATTTGTTTAGATTTGGTTGGTTTTTTTAGCATCTCTAATTGACCTTCATTATTGGAAGTTCCAAGTTGAGTGGCCCCGCGTGTGAAGTCTTTCGGTGTACCTTTATTTTCGGACAAAAAGCTGAATTTTTTATTATATATGTTTTGTCATTGATTTTAATACACTTAATTTGGACATGCAAGTTTATGTTTGATGGTAAGGGTTTTGGTAGTGAAACACATTTAGAGGTCAATGTAAGTCCCTCTTCTGTTCTTATTCATGCTCTCTCTAATGTCCAACCATTCTTATTGATTTCATTATCGACCTCATAAACATTTACAAGTCCACTTCAAAGCTCCTTGTTTTGTCACCCAAAATGATGTGTGGTGAACTCTCCTTCAAAAGTTGATTTAGAACATGCCGCCGCAGCCACTCATCCACTAAATATGCCAAATCCTATATTTGATCGATGAATACACCGTTTCACTATCCATGGACCTTTAATTTCCTCCTTCCAACCTTTGTCATGAAGCTGCCTTGTGGCCACACACTTGATTAAGCATTCTTTTAGATGATGGATTTGACATGTGGGAGTTTGCCTCCTAGCTAATTTTACTATCTAAAGGCAAATGTGTCCTTTTCAGGGAGAACATATTTCGTCATACGATTCATATCCTCTGATATTAAAGTGGGATAGCTGGATGCCTATTTGTTGGGTTTTGTAATAAATAACTTAGCATAACAATGAATATTTTAAAACTTTTTAAGATATCAAAACCACATACATAGATTAGTGCAAAACTTAGACACAGGGTTAGAGAATATATCTCCATGTTCGGTAGCAGGGAAAGTGAAAATGGAAGAAAAGGTAGTAAATATGTGAGAAAAGAAGAGTAGATAAGAAATATAACAGAGTCTGAGTTGTTTAATAATAATTAAAATTTCATTACATCAAAATTTCATATAAATATTCTTTAATTTCAACTTCAACTTTTTTAAGCTATATAAATATCATTTGAATAAGATTTCTTCAAATTAAATAATTATAAATATATTTTAAACTCAGCTTCTTTAAAATAAACACTTTAAATATTATTTAAATACGTCCTCTTGAACTTATTTCTATCACTAAGGTTAAAAAATTTATAAAAGACTTTTTTAAAACTGAGACCAATCTCTGCACAAAGAGAGATTTATAATGAAAGAATATATAAGACTTGGTAAGAAATTAGAAATTCAAACTTGAAGAGCTTAACTTGTGTAGAGTAATTTCTATCCTCAATATTCAAATATTAACTTTTATATGGATAAAAAACTTGAAGTAGTTGTTAGACTTAACATATTTAAATCTTCATTCATTTAAGGAAACATGTTGCTCATCCATTTACATTAAATATTTCTGCATAGTCTATCTCATCAAAGTTGGTAATTTTATATTTTGATAGTTGAAAAATGTTGAAAAGAGTATATGTTTTTTTGTTGCAAATCTTCTTGTCAAATAAGTTCCCCATTTGTTTTGATTTGACTCATATTTATAAGAGAGGAGTAGGTAGATTCCTTGTACTTGAATTGTGTAGGCCAAGTTAACCTCTGTAAGACAAAGTGAACTAATAAGTACTTCAACATTTAAATATATCCATTAAGACCAGAATTTATCTCTTAATCTGAAAAGCTTTGTCTGTCGATTCATTAGATATATCCATTTGTATGTTCCATCAGACTAAATAGTGAATTAACATCATTTGTTTATACATCAGATAAAGGTTGTGTCTTATACATTTTGAACAGATGATTAATTTTGACATATTTTAACATTAATTGTAATTATCAAAATTAAGGACTATAGTTTATCTTTAATCATTTCAGACTTAACAATCTTTCTCTTTTTTATAATTACAAACTATACTGATAAAGATCTCATAAGTCTTAGGAAACAACCAATTATAGACTTTGCTTTCAAAAAAAATGATCTATCAGTTTGAATGTACCAAAGCAATTGTTTCATGCTGAGAACTTATGTGCATAACAAGGGTAAGTTTCAAACAAATTAAAGAACACGTGTCTTTAAAAAAGAGATATAACATGCATATGAATAATTAATCAATATGATTAATTTTTATTCTTAATTAAAATATTTTACAAGAGGTTTTTCACATCAAGACAATGCGTTTTAACATCAAGAACCAAACATGGTCATCAATGAAACTTTCAACTCATAAATACAAGCTAATGTTAGATAAGTTGTGACAAATCTAGTCTTGCCAGACCTAATCAAGTCTCTACCATTTGTAAACTTCTTCATAATGGTAATCAACAATGTTCGACCGTAAATGTAAGTAGTGACACTTCTTTCCTACATTATAGTTACCTCATGAACCTTTATGTTAGATCAAGATGATTAACACCTATAAAATTTTGATTATTACAAGACAGACGGAACATCTACAGACGGAACATCAAGTCAGACGCAACGAACACAGACGGAAGATGACTCCTCAAAGTTGAAGTCATTCGTCTGTCTCAAGTCAAGTCATCAGACGATAGGCTAAGACGAAAACTCTTATGACTGAAGAAGTTCATCGTCTGCCAAAGAAGTGAAGCAAAGTACGAGTCACTCGCGCCAAGATTTCAAATCTTAAGAAGTATTCTTTAGAAGCATCCAAGATCAGTATGGGGATTCACACCTACATATGCAACTCGAAAAAGGTCTTCACCTTTTTTCTATCAAATCTCTGTACAAGTCAGAAAAAGTACTGCGCACACTATCTATATCCGTTGCACAAGCCATCAATCAATCAAGTACTCTCTGACACCTTTTTGGACTTCGCTTGGAAAACGCTCAACGACTTTCTTCTGTGTCTAACGGATATCTGAAGATTTTTTCCTATTTAAAGACTTCGCTTCTTCAAAGTTCAGTTGGTGAACACGCTTCAATATTCTACCTTATTGTGAATTTGCTCTCTGTTACGTTTGCTCTTCATTTGTAAAACCCTCTCTGCGAAGAGGAAACTCTCTTTTTATTGAACTCTTTTAAATCCACTTGTGTGGTGTTTTAGCCTGAGGAGGCTGGTTATTCAAAGAATATCCTTGTTGTTATAGCCAGAAGTGGCTGGGGGCAAATAATACTTGTAACCCTTTCACGGTTTGTAGTGAAAACTCAGTTGTTACTGGGTAACTGGACGTAGTCTTGCATAGACGAACCAGTATAAAAATACTTGTGTATTTGTGTTATTAAGTATTTATCTAACAGGGATAATTAAACCATAACGTCTGTTTATTAAAATCAACCTTTGAAGATTAAGATTGTTTCGTCTGAACATATTTAAACACACAGACGAAAGAAACATTTCTTTAAGCAACACAATTCAACCCCCCTTCTTGTGTTCTATCTTTTACAGTTTGGTATCAGAGCTCAGCCTCTAAGGGTTGAGTGGTTTACAGCTGCTAGAGGAAAAGATCCTAAATGGAGTCTCAAGGACCTTCGTTTTTGTTTGGAGGGTCATCCATGAACAAGCCGCCAGCGTTCTCTGGTGATGACTATCCCTACTGGGCTGATCGGATGGAGATGTACATCAAATCCACCCAGTACAGACTATGGAACATCATAACTTAAGGAGACATCCCTATTGTCAAACCCGAGGTTGAATGGGGAAATGAAGAATACTCGTTTATGGAACTCAACAACAAAGCTAGATATGCCATCATGTGTGCATTATCAAGGACAAAATACAACAGATTCTGTGCCTACAAAACCGCTAAAGAGCTTTGGGATGCCCTCAAGATTTCATATGAAGGAACTGAGGATGTGCGTATGAGGAATGCCGTCACTCTTCAAAGAGAATATGAGATGTTCTCAATGAATAAAGGAGAATCAATTGACATGATATTTGGAAGATTCCAAACAACATTAAATGGACTCACTGCGCTGGAGATTACTTTCACCAAGGCCTAGAACAACATGAAGATATTGGATAGTCTTCCTCCTCCGTGGGAAGCTATGTCCACTGCCATCTCAGTTGGGCACGATATGAAGATATTAACTCTTGATGAGTTAATAGGAGCCTTGAGAGTACATGAGGTACTTCTGTGTAAGAGAGACAAGATCAAAGTTCAAGAGCTCATAGCTCTTCCAACTGTCAACAACGTGCCGAAGGAGGAAACTCCTAAGAAGTAAATAAAGAAGAACCACAAAGTTCTAAAAGTAGACACTACTGAGTCTGATTCGTTTGACGGATCGTTTGATGATGAGATTTTCCTCGTGGCCAGACGCTTTAAGAAGATGATGATGAAAAAGGGGAGAGGTCAACGCTTCTTCAAGAAGAAAGAAAAGAAGCTCACTGAAAAACCTTCGAGTAAGGAGGAGAGCTCAGAAGTTATCTGCTACGAATGCAGAAAACCTGGACACATGAGATCAGAGTGTCCAAGGTTAAAGAGAAGATGGAATCCTCGCAAAGACAAGGGAAAGAAGAGTCTGGTGACTTGGGAAGACCTTGATAGCGAAAGTTCAGAGGAATCCACTGAAGAGGAAGAGACTGCAAATATCTGTCTCATGGCTGGAAATTCTGTCTCATCAAAGGTAATTGAAACTGAAACTTCTTCATCCTCTTCATCTGAGTCTAAGTCAGAATTAGAAGAAATTTCATATGATACACTTTTGGATAACTCACATTTTATTGCTGAGCAATACAAAGTATGCAAAGCCAAGTTGAAACAAACTTTGGAAGAAAATGCTACTTTGAGAACTGAAAACGAGTTGCTACAAAAGGAAGTATTAGATGAAAAATCATTTGAATATGAAAAGGATACGTTTATTTCTGAAATTAAAAGATTGAAAAAAGAAAATGAATCCTTACTCAAAAACTTAACCAAGTTCACTAAGGGATCCTCAATGCTAGAAAATATTTGAAAATATGGGAGGTCTCCGTCTGATAAGAGTGGACTTGGATATGTTGAAGAGTCAGACAAAAGAACCTTAAACAAAAAGAAATCTTCTTCTACTAACAAAAGAAGACCCAAAAAGATTTGGGTATCAAAGTCACTTATTATTCCTGTTGCAGACATCCTTAATAGGAAAAGAGAGGACTTCAAGCTGGTACCTGGACAGTGGGTGCTCACGACACATGACGGGAGACCTGTCTATGTTCCAAGAACTCAGACCAAGTAAAGGGTCTGTATCATATGGTTTAGGGAAAGGTAAAATACTAGGTATTGGGACTGTTGGTAAGACACCCAATCCTCTTATCCAAAATGTGTCTTATGTTAAAGGTCTCAACTTCAATCTGCTTAGCATAAGTTAATTTTGTGACAGTGGATATGAAGTAGCTTTTAACTCTGATGAATGTATAGTCAAGAACAAAGAAAAATCTATTCTGTTTGTTGGGAAAAGAAGGAATAATCTCTATGAGGTTTGTCTTTCTGACCTTAGTGATTAGAATGTGACATGTTTGATTTCAGCAGATGATAAATGAGATATTTGGCACAAAAAGCTTGGACATTTAAGTCTCAAGTATATTTCGAAAATTTCTAAAATGGATCTTGTGAAAAGTTTGCCAAAAATATCTTGGAAATCCAATTATCTGTGTGAATCTTATCAACATGGGAAACAACTCAAAGCATCTTTTAAATAAAAAAATGTTGTTTCCACGACAAGACCTCTAGAACTGTTACATATTGATCTCTTTGGACCTACTCAGACTGAAAGTCTTGGAGGAAAAAGATATGGATTTGTGATTGTGGATGACTATACTAGATTCACATGGGTATACTTCCTAGCACATAAACGTGAGTCATTTAGTGTCTTTGAAATATTTTGTAAACGTGTTCAAAAAGAAAAATGAATATATATTGTGTCTGTTAGGAGTGATCATGGAACAGAATTTGAAAATTCTGGGTTCAATGCCTTTTGTTTTGAAAATGGTATTTTCCACAATTTTTCGTCTCCAAGAACTCCTCAACAAAATGGAGTTGTGGAAAGGAAAAATCGTACCTTACAAGAAATGGCTAGAACTTTGTTGCATGAAAGCTCTCTTCCAAAATATTATTGGGCAGAAGCAATTAATACTTCATGTTATATTCAAAACAGAATATTGATAATACCAATATTGAATAAGACTCCATATGAACTATGGAAAGGAAGAAGACCCAACATTTCTTACTTCCATCCGTTTGGATGTGAATGTTTCATCTTAAACACTAAGGATCAACTTGGCAAGTTTGATTCAAAAGTGGTGAAGGGATTCTTACTTGGATATTCCAATACATCTAAGGCCTACAGAGTATTTAACTCTAAGACGCAAGTTGTAGAGTAATCAATTCATGTAAAATTCCAAGATAACTCAAAGGCTGATAAGGAAATATCAGACCTAGAAAATTTGTTTGATAATTTGCAGATTAACCCTTCTGGTTAAAGTTCAAGTTCAAATGGTCAACCTGTGTCAGACGCAAGAATTGACACAAGAGAAGATGATAGAAGTACAAACGAATCCTCTTTGGTTGATGCTCATCAACATGATGATCAAGCTCCTATAAGAACATGGAAGTTTGCCTCAAACCACACAGAAGATCTTATCATTGGAGATATACATCAAGGTGTTCAAACAAGATCAAGGCTAAAAGAATCGTCTGGCTATGCTCTCGTGTCAAATATAGAGCCCAAGAACTTTGAGGAAGCTCTACAAGATAATGACTGGATTTTAGCTATGGAAGAAGAGTTAAACCAGTTTACAAGAAATGACGTTTGGACTTTGGTAGAAAGACCAAGAAGCAAAAGCATTATTGGAACAAGATAGGTGTTCAGAAATAAACTTGATGAAGATGAGAAAGTGGTAAGAAACAAAGCAAGATAAGTAGCCTAGGGCTATAATCAACAGAAAGGTATAGATTTCACTGAAACTTTCGCTCCTGTAGCTAGATTAGAAGCCATTAGAATTCTACTTGCTTTTGCTGCTCATAAAAATATCATCCTATATCAAATGAACGTAAAAAGTGCTTTTCTAAATGGTTTTATTGAAGAGGAAGTATATATAAAACAACCTCCTGGATTTGAGAGTTCATCTCAACCAGATCATGTTTTCAAGATGAAGAAATCACTATATGGTTTTAAACAAGCTCCTCGAGCTTGGTATGATAGACTAAGTTCTTTTCTTCTTCAAAATGGTTTTTCAAGAGGAAAGGTTGATACTACTCTTGATGAATCATTATTTTGATCAATTTCTCTGCATTTAATACATCATATTACAACATTAGTAATGGTCAATTAGCATGATTTAGTGCATTTAAGAGTTTGGGCTCATTTGGGCCTTAAGTGCTTATTTTTGTTCTAATTCGTTAAAATTTCCAGTTTTGACAAGGTTCACTAAAAAAGGCATAACTCTCACTACAGAACTCTGTTTGAGCTCAATTTTATGTCAAATTAAAGAGGACTGAAAGAGCTACAAAAGCTATGAAGACATGAAGAGCCAATTCGGACCGCATCTGGGGTGAAAATTGCCTTGAACGTGACACACGAAATTGATGCGGGAATTCCAGCGTGAAGAATTAGTGTAGGCCCATTTCAAATCATATAATTGGACCATTTAAATGTTTGCATTGGGTGGGCTTTGAACCCTGCACCCTAAGTCACTTAAAGTCATGTGACTAGCACATGACTCACTTATTATAAATACCCCAATTCAGAAAATTGTAGACACTTTTTACCTTTCAATCAATTTCAATTTTCGGCATTGCTTTTTTTCCTTTCAAGTCGCTTTGCTAGGGTTTTCAGGTTTGCCATTCCAATTCTCGTTCTCTCTCCCTTCTTGCAATTTAATTCTTCTAATATGCAATCCCAATTTATGCTTAGTCTAATTTCAATTATGCGCAACTAATTTCTTCAACCAATTCGATCTCAATAAGATCCCTAATTTCCTTAGGTTCTCCGTTTTCAATTGCATAAGTACTCGTTTTGGATTCTACAATTTTAATTCCATTATGTTGTTTAATATTTTGGATTTAGATTGTTGATTCTGTCATTGTTGATTGATAATGAATGCAGAGAACTAATTATATGATTCGGAACCAAGTTGTGTGCTCTCATGCGATTGTGTGAGTTTAAAGGCCACCAAGTGTTCGATGATAATTCTCTAAGATCTTAGAGCGCTAGTTCAGTGTTGACATGCAGAGATCTCGGTTTCAATGCACTTTGCATAGATGAATGTCTTTATTTTTTTGTTGAACCAATGAGGGAAATTGGGATCGATAGAGATCGGATTGGTGCCTTTTAATAATCTATTAATTGCTTTTTAATTATTGTTTAATTACTTGTCATTGGTTAATTTTTACTATTTAATTGCCTTTAATTTTTCCTCTACACAAAAACCCCCAAAATTGCATTTAAAATTTATTATAGAGAAGTAACAAAGTAATCTGTAGGGAAACGATCCGAGTCTACTATTACTTTGCAAAGTAGTAGCTAGGCTTTGGTATTATTTGACGACGTTAGTAGCGTTTGTCAAATTTAGCGCCGTTCTTAGTTGCTTTGTTAATTCTCATTGTTTATATGCATTTTTTTTTTTTTTTTATATTTTTATTTTTTTATTATTAGACTTAGGATAGGTTAGTTTACATTCAATAAGTTCAATAAATTTTAAAAAATCATTTGATATTGTTTTGCAATTTATTTTGGTCATCGGTGCATCTTGTGATGATATCTGTTGAGTGCGATTAGTTAGTGTTGTTTATCTTGATTTGTGTTGTATATTGTTGTTTTTGTGGCTATTGTTGAATCTGATGAACTAAAGATGTGCTGATTTACATTCATTTAGGCTAACATGGATAATAGGACTATTAGGGAACTATTGCATCAGGAAGGGAGTTTCAATGATTCAACTTTTGTAGAGGCAAAAGTTTTTCATACCATACCTCAACAGCAGTACAACCCATATTCCTACAATCCTGGATGGAGAGATCAGATTTATCAGAGTTCACTTGACTATTCTACTTTCCATCCGACACAAAATTGGCAGCAAAATTCCAATCATCATATATCATCTTTTCAACAACATCCTACACAACCACTAGCCCAACCAGAAGGTGGTCCTTCCTTGGAAGAATTAATCAAGCAGATGGCCACCAACAACTTGCAATTTCAGCAGATAACTGAGGCTAACCTTCAGAGTATCCAAACTCATATTGAGCAGTTATCCAATGCAATTAGTCAGAACCAACCTCAAGCATCCATCAGTCTACCCTCACAAGCAATTTCCAATTTGAATGATAATGATAAGAATGTGAGTGATATTACTTTGGGGTCTGGTAAGCAAATGGTGGAACCTACTGCACAACCAGAAAAGACAATTACCATGGAGGTTGTAGCTAAAGAGAAAGAGTTGCAAGAACAAGATTTGAAAGAACAAGACATGGAAGAAAAAGTGACAGATAAACAAGAGAAGGAAACATGTGATGATTTAATTGCTTATATTAATCCTTCCTTTGTTTATGTTGATTCTTTTTTGATAGGTGATGTAGGAGTGAGCCCTAAGGAAAAATACAAGATAACAACTTTTTGTGTGAAGATGTTTATGTAGAAAAGAAATAACTTAAAGCACACGGTGAAGCTGTTTGTGATCCTCCTCCTTACAAAAATCCTCATGTCTTGGTACCTAGTGGAAAATTGTCCATAAAGTTTCCTTGGAGCAAACATTGTGGAAAGAGTGAAGCATCCAGGAAATCGGCAACCACTAGAGAAGATTTCTTTATCATTTGATACTCTTTATAATTACAATATGAACAACATTAAATGTTTCACTTTAGACTCTTATGGAATTAAAGCTGGACTATCATTGAGTTTCTTTGATTTGAACCTTTTAGTTGTTCCTAACGGCTTTTGTTCTCATGATGTTACATATTCTTATAGGTCGTTAGAGAAGTTAACAATGGAGGGTCAAGTGAAAGCTTCTATATTTATTGGTGAACTAATGTCTAAACACATTATAGATGGAGTAGAGAATAATCATGCTACCTTGAAACACTCTAATTTTTTACTCTCTTTTTAAATTGTGTTATTGATGTTAGAGTTCATTATTCCATGTTCTTTGATTTGTGATAAGTGAAACATGTGAATTGTTTAATTTAGATGTCAAGATTAAAATGAACAAGTGGAGAATTATGATTATGGAATTCAACTTATTCCTACCACCACCATGCAGCGATTATAACACAAAAACATACCTACACCCGAATCATTTGCCTTGATAAAGAATGACTTACATATTATTGTAGATGATTTTGTGATATTTGATCCAGGTGGGTATTTGTTTCTTGTAGTAGGTACCAAGGATACATTTATGGTGAACGGGCGGTGCTTAAAGCACTTATCATGAGAGCTCCATCAGCGGCCATGAAGCGGGAGATTGTCACACTTGCGGACACACGCCACTTTGAGCGGCGTAGGGAGTTTTCTTTTCTCCTTCCACTCTTTTCCGTTATGTTTTCATTCATTTCCTATCTTTCCACCTTCTTTAATTAGGATTAATTAGGATTTCCATACTTTGTTTCATTTTATTTTTCTGAATTGGAGATTTTGTGATTACGGTGTGATTATTAGTACATCTGCATTATGGTTTATATGTTGAGAATCGAGCTGGAATCTGGTGAGTTAATTTCTTTTTATTATTTTGTGGTATTGATATATTCCTCGATAGATGTTGGAGTAGTTGGTATGAATTGGTTATGTATTGTTTTGATAAGTATTTGACAATATTGAACTTGTGAGTCTTTGGGCTTTTTTTGAATGGATTCATCGCATGCCATTCCCTTTCTTTCGGTATGATATATGCCATTAGTGGATGTCATTTTTCAGAACTTGCTTTTATTCTTTTCAAAGCTGCATCTTATCATTTAGTGCATGATCATGATTGAGACATTCAGGTTATTTTCCCCACTTGACCAAATAGCCTACCTTGCATTTTATCCTTGTTAGCCCCTTTGCTTTGAAACCATTTCTTTCACTACCTATATTACAAGCCTTAAGAGTAAAACAATGTTGTCCGATTTATGAGATATTGAGTTAATTGTTCATCTTTTGGTTATGTGAAAGCGAGATAAGTGTAAGGGTGTCTGCTCGGGACGTGCGAGAAAAATAAGTGTGGGGGTGGAATATTGCAATTAATATGATTTGGGTCGAGTTTGAAGCGATACATTTTGGTTGCTTTTTGACCAAGACACTTATGTAAATGTTATCTTAGTACTATTTTGCTATTTGAGACTGATATGGGTGAAAAAGAAAAATAAGTACTAAAAAAAAAAAAAATTGAAAAAAAGACAAGAAAAAAATTAGAAAAAATATATGGAAAAAGAAAAAGAAATAAGAGCAAAATAGCAAAATTTTAATCTGAATAAGTGTGCAAAATGAGTTGAGTACTTAAGCGGTTGTTGAAATAACAACTTTGCAGATTTATTATGTAATTTTGATATCTTTTGTAATCTGTTGATGTTGATTTCAATATCTCAATGAAATAGTAGTCACTTGACCAAATTTATCAAACCTTTATCCTTGGCCCCCATTACATCCTTTGCAAGTCCTCTTGAATCATGCATGGTTGTGATTGTTGGTGGTAGAGAGCTAGAGTGATTGCAAGCCTATGGTAAAATGATGTTCACTTTAATGGTTTGAGAGTAAACACTTGCACGATACACTTGAGAGTTTGAGTGATACACTTACGGTGAGGTCATTGCTTATAATTAACTTACATGATTAATTCAACCTTGTCAGATTAATACTATCTGAAGCGAAATTATTTAATCTTTGTAATCTATAATTATTGGATTGATTGTGCTCTCGATCGCTATGTTTAGTTACTGAGGCATTGATAACTATTTTGTAGAGTATGAAATAACTTAAACGAGATGAAATTTTGCATCGATTTAACATTTTCATTAGGACTTAGTTTTGCCCAGGAGTGCAAAAGGATAAGTGTGAGGGAATTTGATGAATCATTATTTTGATCAATTTCTCTGCATTTAATACATCATATTACAACATTATTAATGGTCAATTAGCATGATTTAGTGCATTTAAGAGTTTGGGCTCATTTAGCCTTAAGTGCTTATTTTTGTTCTAATTAGTTAAAATTTCCAGTTTTGACAAGGTTCACTAAAAAAGGCATAACTCTCACTACAGAACTCTGTTTGAGCTCCATTTTATGTAAAATTAAAGAGGACTGAAAGAGCTACAAAAGCTATGAAGACATGAAGAGCCAATTCGGACCGCATCTGGGGTGAAAATTGCCTTGAACGTGACACACGAAATTGATGCGGGAATTCCAGCGTGAAGAATTAGTGTAGGCCCATTTCAAATCATATAATTGGACCATTTAAATGTTTGCATTGGGTGGACTTTGAACCCTGCACCCTAAGTCACTTAAAGTCATGTGACTAGCACATGACTCACTTATTATAAATACCCCAATTCAGAAAATTGTAGACACTTTTTACCTTTCAATCAATTTCAATTTTCGGCATTGCTTTTTTTCCTTTCAAGTCGCTTTGCTAGGGTTTTGGGTTTGCCATTCCAATTCTCGTTCTCTCTCCTTCTTGCAATTAAATTCTTCTAATATGCAATCCCAATTTATGCTTAGTCTAATTTCAATTATGCGCAACTAATTTCTTCAACCAATTCGATCTCAATAGGATCCCTAATTTCCTTAGGTTCTCCGTTTTCAATTGCATAAGTACTCGTTTTGGATTCTATAATTTTAATTCCATTATGTTGATTAATATTTTGGATTTAGATTGTTGATTCTGTCATTGTTGATTGATAATGAATGCAGAGAACTAATTATATGATTCGGAACCAAGTTGTGTGCTCTCATGCGATTGTGTGAGTTTAAAGGCCACCAAGTGTTCGATGATAATTCTCTTAGATCTTAGAGCGCTAGTTCAGTGTTGACATGCAGAGATCTCGGTTTCAATGCACTGCATAGATGAGTGTCTTTATTTTGTTGAACCAATGAGGGAAATTGGGATCTGATAGAGATCGGATTGGTGCATTTTAATAATCTATTAATTGCTTTTTAATTATTGTTTAATTACTGTCATTGGTTAATTTTTACTATTTAATTGCCTTTAATTTTTCTTCTACACAAAAACCCCCAAAATTGCATTAAAAGTTTCGGCTATAGAGAAGTAACAAAGTAATCCGTAGGGAAACGATACGAATCCACTATTACTGCAAAGTAGTAGCTAGGCTTTGGAATTATTTGACGCACGTTCGGCGCGTGTGTCAACTCTCTTCAAGAAAAGTGTTTCAAAAGACTTTATTATTGTCCAAATATATGTAGATGATATAGTCTTTAGAGCAACTAACGAATCCTTGTGCAAGGATTTCTCTAAGTTAGTGCAGGATGAGTTCGAGATGAGCATGATGGGAGAGTTGAAGTTTTTCCTAGAACTTCAAATCGAACAGACGAAACAAGACATATACATTCATCAACAGAAGTTTACTAAGAAACTTCTAAAGAAGTTCAAAATGGAAAATGCCAAACCAATGAAGACTCCCATGCATTCGTCTGGAGCCAGTCTCAACAAAGACGAATCAGGTAAGACCGTTGATCAGACGGTATACAGAGGTATTGTAAAATACAAAACACAAGAAGGGGGGGGAGTTAAATTGTGTTAATTTAAAATTTAAATCCTTTCGTCTGTGGTTTTGAAAAGGGGTACAGACGAAACAGTGTTTTACTTCAAAAGTTGATTTTAGTAGACAAACGTTATGTTTTAAGTTATCCCCGTTAGTTCAACAATATTGATATATAACACATATATTTTTATACTGGTTCGTCTCTTCAAGACTACGTCCAGTTACTCAGAAACTACTGAGTTTTCATTACCAACCGTGAAAAGGTTACAAGTATTCTTTGCACTCAGCCACTTCTGGCTATACACCGATATTCTTTGAACACAACCTTCTCAGGCTAAACAGCTAAGGTATTCTTTGAACCCAGCCTCCACAGGCTAACACCACACAAGTGAATTTTAAAAAGATATTTTAAAACAGAAGGATTCCTCTACGCAAAGAGAGTTTTACAATTAAGTGTATTCAGAAGTCTTGAGCGAAAATTCAGAAGATAGAATAAGAGAAGCGTTTTCGCCAACTGAAATCTGATTAAGTGTAATCTTTAAATAGGCATCCTCTTCAAATGACCGTTAGACTCATATGAATGCCATTGAAAAGTTTCTTGAAAGCTTTCCAAAAAGTGTCAGATTGTACTTGATTGATTGATGGAGTGCGCAGCGGACGCAACGGATTTAGATTGCGTGCACAGTACTTTTTCTGACTTGTACAGAGATTTTGACAAAAGGTGAAGACCTTTTTGACTTGCATGTGTAAGCACGAATCCCTATACTGATCTTGGATGCTTCTAATGTGTACTTCCTTATATTTGAAATCTTGGCGCGAGTGACTTAAATTTTGCTTCACTTTTTGGACAGACGTTATATGTCTTCAGTTTTTAAGATGTTTCGTCTTATCCTATCGTCTGATGACTTCAACTTGAGATAGACGAATGAATTCCGTCTGAGGAGTCATCTTTCGTCATGCCTATTAAATCGACTTGCTTGCCGATCTTAAAATCCGAAAAGTTTTGTGCAATCTTGTAAAAAATCAAAACCTTTGATGAGTTAATCATCTTGATCTAACAGGTATTATTGAATCTCTTCTCTATCTCACTGCAAGTAGACCTGACATTATGTTCAGTGTATGTCTATGTGCATGTTTTTGTTGGTCCCTATGTATGAATCTAGAGGGGGGGGTGAATAGATTCTTGCTAAACTTTACCCCAAATTCGCGTGTTTCTAATTCCTCTTAATTCAGCCAAAAGCTAATCTTGATTACCTATCAATTACCTTTCAATTACAGATTCAATTACAGGTTCAATTACTGACTCTATTCCTAAACCAATTAATGAGTTGATTATCAATACAGTTTCCAAATACAGAGCAGAATATAATCAATAACAATATAGAGAAAACTGTAAAGAGAGTAAGGAAGAAGATGAGTGCAATGATATATCTTGGTTGACCAATTTACGTCCGGTCCCAACCCAACAACTATTGCGATTGGCTTTCCACTATCAAATGATTTCTTTTGTATCCTTTTACATTCACTCTGCAACAAGCAATAGAAACAAATCAAAACACCCAAAACTGCTTTCAACCCAAGAACACAACTTCCCCACCTTGGCACCTCCAAGATCAAACTTTGAGAATCACTTCTCAAATACAATGCTCTATCTAGAGAGACCTCTCTCCTAGAGCAACAACCCAAAATTGGAAATACAAAAGATCAGTAAGGAATACACCTTGAGTGCAGAATCTGATCACAAACAAGCTTTATGAAATTCACCCAACAAGGATATGGATCAAGTTTCCCCTTGTCTTTGAAAACCTTGATGAACTCTAAGTTTAGAGCATATGAAAGTGTAGGAGCAGTTGCAAATAGTTTGGTTTTCAGCAATCTCATATGCTTCATCAAGGATATACTTATAGAATCAATTTGGAGGGAGAAAACGTGCAAATCTGAGCTATAACGGTCCATGTAATTGATCCCAAATGCATGTAATCGATTACACTAGCCGTTAGAACCCTCCAATTTGATTTTTCCAGGCATGTAATCGATTACCACAAGCATGTAATCGATTACATTGAAGAGGGAAACCCAAAAACAGTGAATTTCAAACCATGTAATCGATTACATTGGAGATGTAATCGATTACATCAGTGAGGCCTAACCATGTAATCGATTACACTGTGCATGTAATCGATTACACCAGAGAGCAAGGTCAATGTAATCGATTACACCAAGCATGTAATCGATTACATCAGTGAAAAATGGATTTCCAGGGTTTTTAAACTGTTTTTCTCAAATGGAAATCAACCATTAGTCACATGATCAATCATACACAAGATTAAAGCATCTCTGGGGCCTTAAAACAAAGAAATCAACACATATATCCCTATACTCAACAATCAATACATAGATATATCCTAATTACACTTCATCTATGGAAAACCGAAAGATACATTCATCAAAACCAAAACACATAAGAGAGACACAACAGAGTGTGAAGGCGCCTCATGAGTGCGCCCTGGCGCGTTTCTTCAGACGAAACAATTCTTGGCTTGCTCTACTCTCTTGGTTTGAGCTTCTGTTCAAGTATTGGATCCACTCCTTGTTGCTTATCTCTTCTTCAATCCTTTATTGAACCTAAAAATTAACAACAGAAGAATTAAAATGACTTAAAACTCAAGAAAAACTTGCAAAACTCACAAAACACTCACTCAAGAACTAACACTAAGCAATTATGATATTTTCTTGTTTTCTTGACTAAATTATAGCTAAACCTAGTGAAAATAGATGGGAATGAGCTTAAAACACCTAGAAAAACATGTATAATCTAGCACTTATCAACTTGCAGTCCTAGGAAGAATTTGAGTTCTCCCATCATAGACATGTCAAACTCCCCCTGCATGCTATTCACAAACTCTTCACACAGAGATTTATTAGTTGATCCAAAAATAATATCATCAACATAAACTTGAACCAACAAAATACAGTTTGACTTCCTCCTTATGAAAAGAGTTTTGTCAACATTACCTCTGCAGAACCCTTTTGACAGAAGAAATTTACTTAGCCTTTCATACCATTGTCTAGGGGCTTGTTTTAGACCATATAGGACCTTCTTGAGTTTGTACACATGTTCAGGAAATCTGAAATCAGTGAATCCAGGAGGTTGTGAAACAAAAACTTCTTCATTGATATAGCCATTCAAGAAAGCACTTTTAACATCCATTTGAAACAACTTGAAATCATGTATGCAGGCAAAAGCAAGTAAAACTCTAACAGCTTCTAGTCTAGCAACAGGGGCATAGGTTTCACCAAAATCTATTCCTTCTTGTTGATTATATCCCTTAGCTACTAGTCTAGCCTTATTCCTAACCACAACTCCATTCTCATCTAACTTATTCTTAAACACCCATTTTGTTCCAATTACATTCATATCTCTTTTAAAAGGTACTAACTCCCATACGTTATTCCTTTTAAACTGATTCAATTCTTCTTGCATAACATTCATCCAATATTCATCATTTATAGCATCATCAACACAAGAAGGTTCAAATTGAGATACAAATGCATAGTCATCACAGAACATGTTATGAGTAGATCTAGTAGATACTCCCTTATGGATGTCTCCAATGATGTTGTCAAGAGATAAATCTCTTGGTTTCCTCCATTCTTTTGGAAACTCATGAGAAGTAGTTGGTGGTTCTTGCTGTTCCTCTTTGCTTATGCTTTCTTCACCTACATGCTCATCATCATCAACAAACACACTTCCCTTTTTGGGATTGTTAGTTTCATCAAACTTAACATGCACAGATTTCTCAATGCACATTCTTCTTTTATTAAATACTCTATATGCTTTACTTGATGATGAATACCCAATAAACACACCCTCATCAGCCTTGGCATCAAACTTACCAATAGGCTCTTTGCTATTATTCAAAACAAAACACTTACACCCAAATACCCGAAAATGAGAGATATTGGGTTTCTTGCCTTTATAGAGTTCATAGGGGGTTTTCTTTAAAATAGGTCGAATCACAATTCTATTTAGAACATAGCATGCAGTGGAAATTGCATCAGCCCAAAAATATTTAGGTAAATCACTTTCATTCAACATAGTTCTTGCTAGTTCTACTAAAGATCTGTTTTTCCTCTCAACAACCCCATTTTGTTGTGGAGTTCTTGGAGCAGAAAAATTGTGATCGATTCCATATTTTTCGCAAAACTTTTCAAAATGTTCATTTTCAAATTCCCCTCCATGATCACTTCTAATGGACTTGATTTTCAAATCTTTTTCGTTTTGAATCTTTTTAGCAAGTATTTTGAAAACTTTGAAAGTGGTGTCTTTACTTGGTACAAAAGCAACCCAAGCAAAACGAGAGTAGTCATCTACAACAACTAATCCATATAGATTTCCACCTAAACTAGCAGTTCTAGATGGACCAAAGAGATCCATGTGCAGCAATTCAAGCGGTCTAGAAGTTGAAACAACATTTTTAGATTTGAAAGAGTTTCTAGATTGCTTGCCTTTCTGACATGCATCACATAGGCCTTCTCTTTTGAACTTTAATTCAGGTAGTCCTTCTACTAAGCTCTTAGATGACAGTTTATTAAGTTGATGAACATCAATATGTGCTATACGTCTATGCCAAAGCCATGATAGATCATCGTTAGACGTAAGACATGCATGATATGATGATGAATGATCAAGTTCAAGTATATAGATGTTACCTCTTCTCTTACCTACCATCAATGCCTCATTCGATTATTTGTTATTGATCTTGCGGCGACCTTTGTCGAATGAAACTTGATAGCCTTTGTCGCATAATTGGCTAATACTCGAAGATTAAACTTCAAACCTTCTACAAGCGGTACATCTTCATCACGGAGTTGGATTTGTCTCCAACATCACCAATACCAAATTTTGCCTTTGTTGTTATCTCCATATACTCTTTGAACCAGATTCTTTGGATTTGAAGGAGATAAAGTTACTCTTGTCACCGTCATATGTCTTGAGCAGCCACTATCCAAGTACCATATTGAGTGTTTGGCTCTCAAGCATACCTACGCAAAAAAAAGATATCATTTGGTTTTTGGTACCCAAATCTTGTTGGTCCTTTCATGTTAAAGCTGTGATTATCTTTCTTTATCCACTTAAACAATCCATTATCTAAGCCTTTCTTTCTAATCATGCAGTTATAGTGACTATGTCCAGTTGCATACAATAACTACATGAGAAGTTTCTATACTTACTAGATTGTTTAAATGTATGGAACTTCTTTTTATTATTCTTTAAAGGAAGCGATAAAAGATTTACACTTTGAACAGAGCAATTTCAATTTATCATTTTCATCTTTTAATTCTTGATTATTGGTTTTCAAAACAGAAATTTCTTTTTCTAAATCAGCAACTCTGTTTTTCAAAACCTTACTTAGTTTTTCAAATTTTTCTGCTTCTTTAAATAACTCACAAAAAGCAGTATATAATTCATCATAATCATTATCATTTTTGGAGGAGTCAGAATCACTTACCTCATCATCCGATTCAGGTTTAGCCATAAGACATAAGTTGGCTTCCTCATTTTCGCTTTCACTAGAGGATGAGTCATTTTCTTCCCAAACAATGTAGGCCTTTTTCTTCCGATCCGGTCCTTCTTGGATTTTTCTTCTTGATCCACTCTTCTAAAGCTCACTTCTTGTTTGATTTCTTCAAGTTAGGACACTCCGATCTATAGTGTCCGGCCTTGCCACATTCATAGCATGTGACCTTTGAAGATGATCCTTTTCTAGCATTGTTGAATCTCTTTTTGTTGTTGTTCTTCCTCATGAACCTTTTGAACTTTTCGACCATGAGATTCATTTCTTGCTCGGTCGTTTCCACACTTGATGATGCATCACTATCACTAGCTGTGTCCTCCATTTTTAGTGCCAAACTCTTAGCCTTCTTGTCTTTTTGCTCTTCATCAGCCATACGTGACATATCCATCTCATATTCTCTCAGCTTACCAAACAACTCAGCACTTGTCATTAAGGCCAAGTTCTTTGATTCTGTAATGGCATGGTTTGGTTGCCATTTTCTCGCTTAGAGACTTCAGCACCTTTATGTTTACCTCTTCCTCAACAAAGACCTTACCAAGTCCTTTGAGGTGATTCACAATGTGTGTGAATCGTTTACGCATGTCCATGATAGACTCACCTTGTGCCATTGAACATTTCATACTCTTGGATGAGTGTGTTCTTTCTAGCTCTTCTCACCTCGGGAGTACCTTCATGAGTCACCATGATGAGATCCCATGCTTCCTTTCTTTGTTGTACAAGTGAAATTCTAAAGAATTCATCAAAGTTTAATGCAGAATGTATAATATTTAAAGCTTTAGCATCATTTTCTGCTCTCCTAATTTCTTCTGGTTCCCACTTTTCAAATGGTTTTTCTAATTCATTTCCATCAACTATATATGTGGGGATTTTAAAATCGATTACAACGACTTGCCAAATTTTTCTATTTATAGACTCCATAAAGATTTTTATTCTAACTTTCCGAATGGATAGTTATCTCCACAAAACAACAGAGGAGGTCTATTAATAGAGGCACCTTCAAAGAAATGGTAATTGATTACTTGGCCATTATGGATCAAATTCTAGAGCAACTTACTAGAAGTAGCTCGATACCAATTGTTGGTCCCTATGTATGAATCTAGAGGGGGTGAATAGATTCTTGCTAAACTTTACCCCAATTCGCGTGTTTCTAATTCCTCTTAATTCACCAAAAGCTAATCTTGATTACCTATCAATTACCTTTCAATTACAGATTCAATTACAGGTTCAATTCTTGACTCTATTCCTAAACCAATTAATGAGTTGATTATCAATACGGTTTCCAAATACAGAGCGAGAATATAATCAATAACAATATAGAAAAACGTAAAGAGAGTAAGGAAGAAGATGAGTGCACAACGATATATCTTGGTTGACCAATTCTACGTCCGTCCCAACCCAACAAGCTGTTGCGATTGGCTTTCCACTATCAAATGATTTCTTTTGTATCCTTTTACATTCACTCTGCAACAAGCAATACAAACAGAAATCAAAACACCCAAAACTGTTCTTCAACCTGAAGAACACAACTTCCCAGACCTTGGCACCTCCAAGATCAAACTTTGAGAATCACTTCTCAAATACAATGCTCTATCTAGAGAGACCTCTCTCCTAGAGCAACAACCCAAAATTGGAAATACAAAAGATCAGTAAAGGAATACACCTTGAGTGCGAGAATCGATCCTGACAAACAAGCTTTATGAAATTCACCTAACAAGGATATGGATCAAGTTTCCCCTTGTCTTTGAAAACCTTGATGAACTCTAAGTTTAGAGCATATGAAAGTGTAGGAGCAGTTGCAAATAGTTTGGTTTTCAGCAATCTCATATGCTTCATCAAGGATATACTTATAGAATCAATTTGGAGGGAGAAAACGTGCAAATCTGAGCTATAACGGTCCATGTAATTGATCCTAAATGCATGTAATCGATTACACTAGCCGTTAGAACCCTCCAATTTGATTTTTCCAGGCATGTAATCGATTACCACAAGCATGTAATCGATTACATTGAAGAGGGAAACCCAAAAACAGTGAATTTCAAACCATGTAATCGATTACATTGGAGATGTAATCGATTACATCAGTGAGGCCTAACCATGTAATCGATTACACTGTGCATGTAATCGATTACACCAGAGAGCAAGGTCAATGTAATCGATTACACCAAGCATGTAATCGATTACATCAGTGAAAAATGGATTTCCAGGGTTTTTAAACTGTTTTTCTCAAATGGAAATCAACCATTAGTCACATGATCAATCATACACAAGATTAAAGCATCTCTGGGGCCTTAAAACAAAGAAATCAACACATATATCCCTATACTCAACAATCAATACATAGATATATCCTAATTACACTTCATCTATGGAAAACCGAAAGATACATTCATCAAAACCAAAACACATAAGAGAGACACAACAACATTCTTCAAGCTTCAAGTCCAACAGTTTTCAATTTGATCCTAGAGAATCACATCTGCAAGCTGTTAAACGTATTTTAAGATATCTTATTGGAACCACTAATCTCTCTGTTTTATAAGAAAAGTAGTGATTTCAATCTAAGTGGTAATTGTGATGCTGATTATGCTGGAGATAAAGTGAAGAGGAAAAACACAAGTGGTGGATGTCAATTCCTTGGCTCATCAGTAATATCTTGGTCAAGCAAGAAGCAAAACTCCATTGCACTTTCAACCACTGAAGCAGAATATATTGCTGCAGCTGGGTGTTGCTCACAACTACTTTGGGTAAAACATCAACTTGAGGATTACTCCAGGTTTGAAACCCAAATACCAGTGTTTTGTGATAATACAAGTGCAATTAATCTCAGCAAAAATTCTATTCAACATTCAAAGGCCAAACATATTGAAATCAAATTTCATTTTATAAGAGATTATGTTCAAAAAGGCATTTTCGACATACAATTTGTTCAAACTGATTTTCAATGGGCAGATATCTTTACAAAAGCTTTAGACGAAACTCGCTTTAATTTCATCAAAAAAAATTTAGGAATTGTTTCTTTAATTGATTAAGTTTTTCCCATTCGAGCATTTCATTTAAATCGTACATATTAAATGCCTTCGTTAAGACGAAACATTGCGTCTGATCAAGTTGAATCAGTTTGAGAAAATTCAACAGACGAAAGGTTATTATTTAATTAATTTAAAGTTAAGCGTGCAGGGACAACTTAAAGGCAACATTAAATGTATCTGTCATTTATTGCACTATTTTAGGACTTTGAAGGGCACGCGCTGTGAATTGTAGAAGTCAAATCAATCATTAAAATGACAATGATGGAGACACGTCAAATCAGGGACGGTTTCAACTTCTTTCGTCTGATGAATTATAACCGTTTTTGTCTTTGATTGTAAATACTCTCAAAGTTTACACTTTTACCTCTTACTACACTTTTACTATCTCTGAGTATTTTATTCACACATTCTTCTCTCTTTTCAAAATTAGAACAATGGCCGCCAAGAACATCAAAGCAACTGAAGCAACCTTCTTTGCACAAGATCTCTTCTTGCCTAGCAAGTGGATTTCAAGGTCCACCATAGAAGATATCTTTGACAGGGTATCAAAAATGTTAATACACAATGGCTGGATGAATTTCGCGGAGATGAGAGGCCCATGGTTGATGGAGGCCTACGCGAAGTTCTGGAGTGACGCGAAAGAGTTTGATGATGGTACTGTGGGTACCATTGACAACAAGGAGTATATTATCACAATAGACTCCATTGCTGAAGCTGGAAGCTGCATAGCTGAAGGACGCTTTTATTGCGCTGACTGGATGAGGTTAGAATCTGATGAGCATGTAGACAAGATTCTCTATGGAAAGATTCGTGACCCCGAAGATTCCAAGTTTTTGAGATCTAGGAATCTCTATCCCACAGGCAGAGTTATCCACAACCTTCTCTACAACATCCTCACACCCAGAACTGGTTCACGAGATAATGTGAGTACTCGTGACAGATTCTGCATCTACTATTGTCTGAGGAAAGCAAGACTAAGTCTTCCTCACATTATTCTCGACCATTGGATAAATGCGTTGAAGAATAGGAATATTCGTAGAAAGAACAATATTCCCTATGCCACTCTCTTCTCCAAAATCATCTTAAACCAAGGTTTTGATGCTATTGGTGTCGTGTGGCATGATGAAGGAAAGGAGGTCAAAGGAAGCACCTTTGCCAAGATGCATCTAAGCCCTAGCTTCCTCCATCACAATAGGAGTGAAGATGAAGTTATTCTTTCTCCTATCACCAAAGATCCTCCTCACAGAGCACGCATCAAATGCGCCAAAACCCAAACCCAAACCCAAACACCTATCCATCTTCCACCTGTATTTGTATCTGAAGTCCCTTTTGATGATGCTCAAGAAGAGCCTCTTAGAAAGAAGAATAGGACTATCAGAATAAAACATGTTACGTCTAAGAGGCAGGAGAAGGAGATATCCCCTGATGAAGATGAAGGGGTTAAGAAAATATCTAAGGGTGTAACGTCTGTAAAGATTCTCGCAGACAAAGAAAAGCAAAAGAAAGCAGCTGAAGAGAAAGAAAAACCTAGAGAAATTGCTCTTCAAAAGGCTGCCAAAGGCAAAGAGAAAATGAAGCAGAAGATTGCGTCTGTGATTGTTAGAGAAACAGACGAAGCAAGGCAACTAAAAGAGGCTAAGAGGGTCTCTATGCTGCTTCAAGCTGAAAGAGAAAAAATCTTTCTCGAGAGCATTAAGGGCACTGGATCGTCTGAAACTGCGTCTGCACCAGCAACTTCAGAGGGCATGAATAGTGAAGAAAAAGCCCATATCCAGAAGGATAATGCTCAGTTAGCAGAGGAATTGGAGACTATGCTTAATGAAGAAGCTCCAACTATGGAGAGTTCTGCACCTACACTCCAAGATGAACATAGGACAATTGTCTCAGATCCTATTGTTGTGTCTCCTCTCAATGTCGCTTGTGATCAGACGATACCTACTGCATTTGAAGAAACATCCTATCTACAGATGATGGAAATTCCATCTGAAGTAATAACAATTGAAGATGCATGTTCTTCGTCAGATGAAGAATATGTTATTATAAATAAGATGGATGCACAATGGGTGAGATCTCATGCTGAAGTTTTAAATCCAGAAGATCTTCCACCTAAGCACAAGACTGACTATTCGTTTCTTAACGAATTAGTCATGAGAAGATTTGCTGAGAGTTCTTGTGTTAAAAGACCAGTTAAGCCTGACTGGATTCTTGGAGATGAACTTGAAGATATCTCTAATAAGGGTGAATCGTCTGAGTCTGCTAAAGAAGGTTACTCAACAGACGATGAAGACTGCTTTATAAAGGACACTCCCTATATTGAGTTGAAGAATCCTTATCAGTACAGAGGTAAGAAAGGATTCCAACTTGGGAGGTTTGTTAACCTTATTATCTATCACAAACCCCTGATGCCAGTGGACTTCAAAGAAGATCTCATTTATACTCCTGAGGAGCAACGCGAATGGCTGAAGCGTCTGCCGTGGGAAAAACTGGCCTCTTTAGACATCAAGGGTTTAGAAGAAATAAACAAATACAAGGATCATCTAGCTGAGTCAGTGATTGAAAGACCAGCTCTTGACTATGAACCCCACATTCCCTTCAGAGAGAATGTCAAGTGGAAGGTTTGGCTTGAACCCAATGCCCCTGCATTTCACCATTGCAGGTTTGGAGATCCCAGCTCCACCATCTATGAGCTAAAAGAGTGCTGTCATTGGCATTTGGACGCCATTGATCGCCATGATCCTGTACCCTTCACAATTCCAATGAACCAAACAGAGTATGTAGGTCTATGACATACTCTTGGAATTGTTCTCCCTTGGACAAGACCGCATTGTTCAGGTATTTGTCCACGATACTCCATCCTCCTCCATGAATTTGAAGACCCCGAAGAGTTTGCTCATGCTCTTCCTGAAGATTACAACACAGCTTTCAGGCTGATGACAAATGTATATAGAAAGGAAGAAAAAGCTAGATTAGCTTCCTTCTATCACGTCTAAAGGAGAGCAAAGAAAGAGTCGAGAAACTATCCCTTCATGATGGGATCTCAATTCTCTTCTCTCGTTTCCAATGTCACCAAGTTCTTCGTTGTCTTAGACCGAAAACGACTTTGCTTGGTCAAGTTTTTGGCTAAAGGAAAGGAGAAGAAGACTCCGTTTGTCCCAAAAACTTTCAAGTTTGCAAGGCACATCCCCAAGAGACTTCCGTCTGCTGCATACTCGCATCTCAAATCCATTCAAGCCAAAGCCTCAAGGCCTATCAATCCCAAAATTCAAAGGTTGATAGAAGATCATGAAGCCACTTCTGCCTTTTGCTCTGAAACCTCATTTGATGAAGATTCCACGATCTATGGCAAGGTGTTTCCTGGAGAAGCTTTCGCCTATACACATTCGTCTGAGGAACATCCAGATCTCGAGCTCTTTGTTCCCAATAGAGTGTTCACTTGGCAATGGAAGAGAGACTACCTTGCATATCTCACACTTCCTCTTTTCACTCTACGACTGTTGAGGACTCCAACTGTGTTCATTGAAGATAATGAATCTGTTCCTCTTGTTGAAGAGCCTCAAATGCCTCTTGTGGAGAATGATGATAACGTAGAGGTTACTGTGGTTGAGAGTGAAGTTGTGAACACTGATGAGTATCATACTCTGAAGAGTAAGTACGATGCATTGGAGGAAAATTGCGAGCATCTAAAGAAGAAGAACAAATAGCTTGAGGACAATCAAGCCTCTCTCACATCTGAGATGCAATAGCTGAGGGAGATCGTCATGGGGCTTGTCCAACAGAAGCCTAAACCTTCTTCTTGAAGCTTTTGATGATTCTCAGCCCAAGGGGGAAAATATCTTGAAGGAAGGAAAGGTGATGCTAAGCTAAGGGGGAGCCTTCGCCTGAGGGGAATTTATTAGACTGAAGGGGAGTTAGCATAGAGGGGGAGTTATTTTTTTATATTATTATTTTATTCTTTATTAATTTGTATAACTTTATACATGAATTCTTAAAGCTTTTGTTTTCTGTATACCTTGTAATACTATACATGGTTTACATCACATTGATGTAACGATTTTTATAAAGAGGTATTGATTCAGAAAACATCGTCTTGATGGAAATCTGACTTGTGTTTAAATTCTTTAGCTAATCCTGTCTTGTGCAGATGTTTCCTTAAGAAAGTTATTAGCATGATCTGTAATCATCAAAAAGGGGGAGATTGTTAGATCAAGATGATTAACATCTCTAAAGTTTTGGTTATTACAAGACAGACAGAACATCTACAGACGGAACATCAAGTCAGACGCAACGAGCACAGACGGAAGATGACACATCAAAGTTGAAGTCATTCGTCTATCTCATGTCAAGTCATCAGACGATAGGCTAAGACGAAAACTCTTATGACTGAAGAAGTTCATCGTCTGTCAAAGAAGTGAAGTAAAGTACGAGTCACTCGCGCCAAAATTTCAAATCTTAAGAAGTACTCTTTAGAAGCATCCAAGATCAGTATGGGGATTCACGCCTACATATGCAACTCAAAAAAGGTCTTCACCTTTTTCTATCAAATGTCTGTACAAGTCAGAAAAAGTACTGCGCACGCTATCTATATCCGCTGCACACGCCATCAATCAATCAAGTACTCTCTGACACCTTTTTGGACTTCGCTTGGGAAACGCTCAACGGCTTTCTTCTGTGTTTAACGAATATCTGAAGATTCTTGCCTATTTAAAGACTTCGCTTCTTCAAAGTTCAGTTGGCGAACACGCTTCAATATTCTACCTTATTGTGAATTCGCTCTCTGTTACTTTTGCTCTTCACTTGTAAAACCCTCTCTGCGAAGAGGAAACTCTCTTTTTATTGAACTCTTTTAAATCCACTTGTGTGGTGTTTTAGCTTGAGGAGGCTGGTTATTCAAAGAATACCCTTGTTGTTTAGCCTGCGAAGACTGTGTTCAAAGAATATCGCGTTATAGCCAGAAGTGGCTGGGGACAAATAATACTTGTAACCCTTTCACGGTTTGTAATGAAAACTCAGTTGTTACTGGGTAACTGGACGCAGTCTTGCATAGACGAACCAGTATAAAAATACTTGTGTATTTGTGTTATTAAGTATTTATCTAATGGGGATAATTAAACCATAATGTCTGTTTATTAAAATCAACCTTTGAAGATTAAGATTGTTTCGTCTGAACATATTTAAACACGCAGACAAAAGAAACATTTTTTTAAGCAACACAATTCAACCCCCCTTCTTGTGTTCTATCTTTTACTTTTTATTTGTTTCTCAGAATCTTCAAATATTAGATCAATGAAATGGGATAGACATGGGGTCCAATATAAATGTTCCCGCTTTTGCATCAACAATATTCCAACAGCTTTAAAATTTGCAGCATTATTAACAACTACTTGCACAACATTGTTTTCACCAAAAAATCCACTGCATCATCCAACATCTTGAACATCTTATCGACTATTTTTGAGATGTATGAGGTATCTATGGAATATAAAAAAAACAATTCCTTTTAGATCGTTCACCAATGTTAGATCAAGATGATTAATGTCTCAAGTTTTGATTAATTACAAAAGAGACGGAACATCTTAGACTGAAGCATTGCAAGTTAAAGTCAGACTGAACAAGCACAGACGGAAGATGACCCCTCAAAAATCATCTAAGATCAAGTTATTCGTCTGTCAAAGCCATGTCATCCAGACGAAAGCATAAGACAATATGCTTAAGATGAAGTCTTCAGATGAAGCTCTCGAAGTCAGTACAAGTTGAAGTATCAAACTAAAGCTTGAAGATTGGATCGTCTATGAAGAAGTCCAAGTGTTTCCATTTTAGTAACGCGTGTCAAAACTCAAATGTTTACGTTACTCAAGAAGTTTCTGAAGTCAGAATGGGGACTCGCGCTTAACCTCTGCAACATGAAAAGTAAATCTACTTTTCGCTGTCATCTCTGCTAAGTCAGAAAAAGGTTCTGATTTCGCTGTGCAACTTGTCAAATCCATGATTATACTCTGACACAGTTGAAGACTTCAAGGAATGAAAGGAAAATGGGCAGATTTATGGGTCTAACGGATCTATCAAATCCTTACTTATATAAAGGACTTCTCTTGCAACTTTTGAAGTTGGCGAACATGCTACAATTGATCTTCATTTGTGATTTCACTCACTCTGTTCTTAACTTCTATACTCTTCTCTACGTAGAGGAATTTGTTTCTTAGAAACTTTATTTAAATCCACTTTTGTGGTGCTTTAGCCCAAGAAGGTTTTGTTCCAAAGAATACTTTGTATTAGCCTGAGGAGGCTGGGTTTCAAAGAATACCTAGTTGTTTAGCCTGGGAAGGCTATGGCCAAAGAATATCTTGTATTAGCCAGAAGTGGCTGGGTTCAAAGAATACTTGTAACCTTTTCATGGTTGGTAGTAAAAACTCAGTTCTTGTTGGGTAACTGGACGTAGTCTTGAATAGACGAATCAGTATAAAAATAACTATGTTTATTTTTATTATACTTGTTGACTAACGAGGATAATTAAAGTTAAACATCTGTTACTAAAATCAATATTTAAAGAAGAACAAAGTTTTGTCTGGCCGATTTTAAATCAACAGAAGAAAGGACAAGTTTTTAATTAACACAATTCAACCCCCCTTCTTGTGTTTTGTCTTTTACAGTTTTGTATCAGAGCTCAGCCTTTAAGGGTTGAGCGCTTAACAAATGCTAGAGGAAAAGATCCAAGATGGAGTCTCAAGGGCCAGCATTTCTCTCCGGCAGTTCTTTTATTAATAAGCCTCCAGCTTTTTCTGGAGATGATTATCCTTACTGGGCTGATCTGATGGAAATATACATAAAGTCTACGTAATATAGACTTTGGAGGATCATTACGCAAGGAGATATTCCTATTGTTAAACCCGAAGGAGAATGGGGAAATGAGGAGTATTCTGCAATGGAGCTGAACAACAAAGCTCGATGTGCTCTCACATGCGCGCTCTCAAGGACAGAATACAACAAATTTTGTGCCTACAAATCTACCGAAGAGCTCTGGGATGCTCTTAAAATTTCTTATGACAGAAGATGTCAGACTTCGTAAAGCTGCTACTCTTCAGAGAGAATATAAAATGTTTTCTATCAAGAAAGGAGAATCTATTGATATGATGTTTGGAAGATTCCAAACTATATTAAATTGACTTACCTCCTTGGGAACCACGTTCACAAAGGCACAAAATAACATGAAGATTATGGATAACTTGCTTCCACCATGGGAAGCTATGTCCACTGCCATCTATGTGGGACGTGACATGAAGACATTAACTCTGAATGAGTTAATTGGTGCACTTAGAGTGCATGAGGTACATCTCTGCAAAAGGGACAAAATAAAAGTTCAAGAGCCTATAACTCTTCATCTGTTAATGATGCTCCCAAAGAAGACTCTAGCAAAAAGGAGAAAAAGAAGAATAAGATGAGACTACAGAATCTAATTCGTTTGAAGATTCGTCTGATGATGAAATATTACTCATGGCTAGACGCTTCAAGAAGATGATGCTTGATGAATCATTATTTTGATCAATTTTTCTGCATTTAATACATCATATTACAACATTAGTAATGGTCAATTAGCATGATTTAGTGCATTTAAGAGTTTGGGCTCATTTGGGCCTTAAGTGCTTATTTTTGTTCTAATTCGTTAAAATTTTCAGTTTTAACAAGGTTCACTAAAAAAGGCATAACTCTCACTACAGAACTCTGTTTGAGCTCCATTTTATGTCAAATTAAAGAGGACTGAAAGAGCTACAAAAGGTATGAAGACATGAAGAGCCAATTCGGACCGCATCTGGGGTGAAAATTGCCTTGAAAGTGACGCACGAAATTGATGCGGGAATTCCAGCGTGAAGAATTAGTGTAGGCCCATTTCAAATCATATAATTGGACCATTTAAATGTTTGCATTGGGTGGACTTTGAACCCTGCACCCTAAGTCACTTAAAGTCATGTGACTAGCACATGACTCACTTATTATAAATACCCCAATTCAGAAAATTGTAGACACTTTTTACCTTTCAATCAATTTCAATTTTCGGCATTGCTTTTTTTCCTTTCAAGTCGCTTTGCTAGGGTTTTCAGGTTTGCCATTCCAATTCTCGTTCTCTCTCCCTTCTTGCAATTTAATTCTTCTAATATTCAATCCCAATTTATGCTTAGTCTAATTTCAATTGTGCGCAACTAATTTCTTCAACCAATTCGATCTCAATAGGATCCCTAATTTCCTTAGGTTCTCCGTTTTCAATTGCATAAGTACTCGTTTTGGATTCTATAATTTTAATTCCATTATGTTGATTAATATTTTGGATTTAGATTGTTGATTATGTCATTTTTGATTGATAATGAATGCAGAGAACTAATTATATGATTCGGAACCAAGTTGTGTGCTCTCATGCGATTGTGTGAGTTTAAAGGCCACCAAGTGTTCGATGATAATTCTCTAAGATCTTAGAGCGCTAGTTCAATGTTGACATGCAGAGATCTCGGTTTCAATGCACTGCATAGATGAGTGTCTTTATTTTGTTGAACCAATGAGGGAAATTGGGATCTGACAGAGATCGGATTGGTGTCTTTTAATAATCTATTAATTGCTTTTTAATTATTGTTTAATTACTGTCATTGGTTAATTTTTACTATTTAATTGCCTTTAATTTTTCCTCTACACAAAACCCCCCAAAATTGCATTTAAAATTTCGGCTATAGAGAAGTAACAAAGTAATCCGTAGGGAAACGATCCGAGTCCACTATTACTGCAAAGTAGTAGCTAGGCTTTGGTATTATTTGACGCACGTTCGGCGCGTGTGTCAATGCTAAAGAAAGGAAGAGGTTAACGTTTCTTTAAAAAGAACTTCAAAAAGAGGTCATGCTGGTACCTGGATAGTGGGTGCTCACGACACATGACGGGAAACCTGTCTATGTTCCAAGATCTCAGACCAAGTAAAGGGTTTGTATCTTATGGTGCAGGGAAAGATAAAATCCTTGTGATTGGGACTGTTGGTAAGATACCCAACCCTCTCATCCACAATGTGTCTTACGTTAAAGGTATGAACTTTAATCTACTTAGCATAAGTCAATTTTGTGATAGTGGATATGAAATTGCTTTTAACGCTAATGAGTGTATAGTAAAAAAACAAGAATAAATCCATTCTGTTTATAGGGAAAAGAAAAAATAATATCTACGAGGTTTATCTTTCTGACCTTAGTGACCAGAATGTAACATGTTTGATTTCAGCAGATGATGAACATGATATCTGGCACAAAAAGTTTGGACATTTAAGACTAAAGTATATTTCAAAAATTTCGAAAAAGGATCTTGTTAAAGGTCTGCCAAAGATATCTTAGAGATCCAATCGTCTGTGTGAATCTTTTCAGCATGGGAAACAACTCAAAGCTTCTTTCAAATCTAAGAATGTTGTTTCCACGACAAGACCATTAGAACTGTTACATATTGATCTCTTTAGACCCACTCAGACTGAAAGTCTTGGAGGAAAGAGATATGGATTTGTAATTGTGGATGATTATACTATATTCACATGGGTATACTTCCTAGCCCATAAAGATGAGTCATTCAGTGTCTTTGAAATATTCTGCAAACGTGTTCAAAAAGAAAAAGGAATATGTATTGTGTTTGTAAGGAGCGATCATGGAACTGAATTTGAAAACTCTGAGTTTCAAGCCTTTTGTTTTGAAAATGGTATATTTCACATTTTTTCGTCTCTAAGAACTTCTCAACAAAATGGGATTGTGGAAAGGAAAAATCGTGCTTTGCAAGAAATGGCTAGAATTCTTCTACATGAAAGCTTTATTCCAAAGTATTATTGGGCAGAAACAATAAATACTTCCTGTTATATTCAAAACAGAATATTGATAAGACCAATATTGAATAAGACTCCATATGAACTATGGAAAGGAAGAAGACCCAACATCTCTTACTTTCATCCTTTTGGATGTCAGTGTTTCATCTTAAACACCAAAGATCAACTTGGAAAGTTTGATTCAAAGGTGGTTAAGGGATTTTTGCTTGGATATTCCAATACATCTAAGGCTTACAGAGTGTTCAACTCTAAGACACAAGTTGTAGATGAATCTACTCATGTCAATTTTCAAGATAACTTAAAGGCTGATAAAGAAATATCAGACCTAGAAAATTTGTTTGATAATTTGCAGATCAATCCCTCTGGTCAAGAAGCTAGTCCATCTGTCCAACCTAGCACAGACGCAAGAACAGATGAAAGAACATCTGCCAACACAGATGAACCCTCTTCGTCTGCTCCTCCACAATAAGATGATCAAGCTCTTGTTAGAACTTGGAGGTTCGCCTCAAACCATATTGAGGATCTGATCATTAGATATAAACATCAAGGAGTTCAAACAAGATCAAGGCTAAGAGATACGTCTGGTTATGCACTTGTGTCTGATATAAAGCCCAAGAACATTGAAGAAGCTCTACAAGAGAATGATTGGATTTTAGCTATGGAAGAAGAGTTAAACCAGTTCACAAGGAATGATGTATGAACTTTAGTGGAAAGGCCAAGGAACAAAAGCATTATCGGAACAAGATGGGTGTTCAGAAACAAGTTAGACGAACCTGGTAAAGTGGTAAGAAATAAAGCAAGGTTAGTAGCTCAAGGCTATAACCAACAAGAAGGTATCGACTTTACAGAAACTTTTGCTCCAGTAGTTAGATTACAAGCAATTAGAATTTTACTTTCTTTTTCTGCTCATAAGAATATCGTTTTATATCAAATGGACGTAAAAAGTGTTTTTTTAAACGTTTTTATTGAATAAAAAGTGTATGTCAAACAACCTCTTGATTTTGAGAGTCAATCTCAACCAGATCATGTTTTCAAACTAAAGAAAACTCTTTATAGTCTTAAACAAGCTCCTAGAGCTTGATATGATAGACTGAGTTTTTTTCTTCTTAAAAATGATTTTTCAAGAGGAAAGGTTGACACTACTCTCTTCAAGAAAAGTGTTTCAAAAGACTTTATTATTGTTCAAATATATGTAGACGATATAGTCTTTAGAGCCACTAACGAATCTTTGTGCAAGGATATCTCTAAGTTAATGCAGGACGAGTTTGAAATGAGTATGATGGGATAATTAAAGTTCTTCCTAGGACTTCAAATCAAACAAACGAATGAAGGGATATACATCCATCAACAAAAGTACACCAAGGAGCTTCTCAAGAAGTTTAAGATGGAAAATGCAAAGTCCATGAAAACACCAATGCATTCGTCTAGTGCTAACCTTAGCAAAGACGAATCAGGTAAGACTATTGATCAGATAGTATACCGATGTACGATTGGTTCTCTCCTTTACCTCACTGCAAGTAGACCTGACATCATGTTTAGTGTCTGTCTTTGCGCTCATTTTCAGTCTGACCCAAAAGAATCTCATTTACAAGTTGTTAAACGAATCCTTAGATATCTTATTGGAACCACTAATCTCTCTCTATTTTATAAGAAAAACAGTGATTTCAATTTGAGTGGTTACTGTAATGCTGATTATGCTGGAGATAAAGTGGAGAGGAAAAGCACAAGTGGTGGATGTCAAGTTTTAGATGCATCACTCATCTCTTAGTCAAGCAAGAAGCAAAACTCTATAACACTCTCAACCACTGTGAGTACATCGTTGCAGCTGGTTGTTGTTCACAACTACTTTGGGTAAAACATCAACTTGAGGATTACTCCAAGTTTGAAACCCAAATACAAGTATTTTTTGACAATACAGTGCAATTAATCTCAGCAAAAACCCTCTTCAACATTCAAAAGCTAAGCATATTGAAATTAAATTTCATTTTATAAGAGATTATGTTCAAAAAGGTATTTTCGATATACAGTTTGTTCAAACTGATTTTCAATGGACATATATTTTTACAAATGCTTCATACGAAACTCGCTTTATACGAAACTCGTTTTAATTTCATTAAAGAAAATTTGGGAATTGTTTCTTTAAAAGATTAAGTTTTTCGTTTGATCCTTTCGTTTACTCATTTCGTCTACTTGAATCGTCTGATTTATCTTTCGTGTTAAGACGAAACATTGTGTCTGATCAAGTTGAATCAGTCCATAACAATTCAACAGACGCATTGTTATTATTTAATTAATTTAAATTGAGTGTGCATGGACACAATAAATGCAGTATTAAATGTCTGTCATTTATTACGCTATTTTAGAACATTGAGAAGCACTCGTAGTAAATCTCAGACGTCAAATCAATCATTAAAAGGGCAATCATAAGATAACGTCAAATCAGGGATGGTTTTCATTCCTTCGTCTAATGAATTATAACCGTTTCACCTTTGACTATAAATATTGAAAAGTTACTAATTTTATTCTTTACAGTATTCAATACTATTGCTCTTAAACTCTCTATCTCTCTCTAAGAACTCTTACTCCCTGTAACTTCTTTGTTTTCAAACTTAGAAATGGCCACCAAGAAATGCAAGAACTCTGAAGAGGCTTTCTTTGCTGAAGATTTGCTCTTGCCAAGCAAGTGGATTTCAAAACTCACTTTGGAGAACGTGTCTAATAGAGTCGTTGACAGGCTGACCCACACTAGGTGGCTTGACTTTGCTGAATGGAGAGGTCAATGACTGATGAAGGCATACACCGAGTTTTAGAGCGATGCTAAGGAGGTTGAAGACTGTATTGTTGGTACCATTGACAACAAGCAATATCTAATTAATGTTGATGTCATTGCTGCTAATGGGAAGTGCAAGGCAAATGGGCGTTTCTACAAACCCGACTGGGCTGAGCAAGAGACTGAAGATCATGTGAACAAAATTTTATATGGAGGGAGTCGTCGTGTAGACGATCCAAAATTTCTCAGGGTTGGAAGCCTTACTCTAACTAGCAGAGTCTTCCACAATCTTCTATTCAACATCTTCACCCCCCGTACTGGCTCAAGGGACAATGTGAACAATCGAGATAGATTTTGCATCTATTTTCTGATCAAGAAAGGGAGGATAAGTCTTCCTCATGTTATAATGGACCATTGGTTGAATGCGCTGAAGGGGAGGAACATCAGAAGAAAGAGTAGCATGTCATATCCTACTCTGTTCTCTCAAATCATCCTGAACCAAGGATTTGACGCCTCTGGAGTCCAATGGTACAATAAGGGCTTAGAGATAAAAAATAGTACATTTGCCAAGATGCATTTGCCTCTAAACTCTAATACCCATTACCATTGACACCCATTACCCAAGCACAACCACATAGAGCTCGTATCAAACATCCAAGGACAAGAACTTCTGAAACCCAAACAACAACACAAACACAAACCCAAATAGCACCCCAAACAACAACCTAAACACAAGCCCAAACTGAACCACAAACACTCTATCCACCCGTAACCATCATTGAGGTTCCTTTTGAAGATTTTCCAGTGGAACCTCTAAAGAAGAAGAAAAGAACCTTCAGAATAAAGCATACTACATCTAAGGATCATAAGACAGACGCAACCCCTAGTGAAAATGAAGGGGTAAGGAAAACATCTGAGGATGCTGCGTTTGCTAAGGCAAGAGCAGGCGAAGAAAAGAGGAAGATGGAAGAAAAAGAAAACTCTAGAGCAAAAGAACTTGCTCTCAAGAAGGCTGCTTCTAAAGGGAAACAAAAATTAGCATTTGTGATTGTTGGTGAAACAGATGAAGCAAGACAACTGAAAGAGGCTAGAAAAGTCTCTATCTTGCTAGAAGCTGAAAGGGAATGTCTGTTCCAAGAAGCATCTGAGGCATTGGATCGTCTGAAGTGACATCTACTCCAGAAATTTCAGAGGGCATGAACACTGAAGAAATTGCCCAGATCCAGAAGAACAATGTCATTCTCGCTGAGCAGCTCGAGACTATGCTTAGTGAAGAAGTGCCTTCTATGGAGTTGGATCCATCCGATCCTCAAGACGGACAAAGGAATTCTGAAGAACCTTCGGTTACGTCTCCTATCAACGTAGTTCCTCTTCGGACTGTGTTTATTGCACAAGATGAAACATCATGCTCACAGACGATGGAGATTTCGTCTGCTGCTATTGAAGTTGATACATGTTCTTCGTCTGATGAAGAATATGTTGAAGTTAAAAGGCATGTTGTCTCTGAGGTAAGATCCCAAGCTGAAGTATTGAATCTAGAGGATCTTCCCCCTAATCACAAGACTGACTACTCATTCCTCAATGAATTAGTTATGAGGAGAATTAAAGAATCCTCTTGTGCTGAAACATCTGAGTCTGCCAATGTTGGGCATTGTGTAGACGATGAAGATATTTTCATTCATGACACCCCCTACATAGAGTTGAATAATCCCTACAGATACAGAGGGAAGAAAGGATTCCAACTTGGGAGGTTTGTCAATCCCATCAATTATCACTAACCTTTGAAGCCAACGAAGTTTGATTTGAAGAAGAAATATGATGTTGATGAACAACGTGATTGGCTCAAACGTCTGCCTTGGGACAAAGTTGAAAATCAAAGGATTGAAAGGGATAGATGATTACAAGAATCATCTTAATGGTCTGTTGATTGAAGGACCTACACTGGGTTATGAACCCAACATCGTCTCCAGAACTCCAACAACGGAATTTGTTCGACCTCAACCACACAAGTCAACAATTTTCCATCATTGTATTTATGGAGATTACATGTCTGGAGTGTTCGAACCACAAGCAGAAAGATACTGGCATCTAGACGCTATTGATTTCCATGACCCTCAACCATTCAATATTCCAATGAATAAGATGAAATATATTGGATTGGGTTATACTATTGGCTTGACGCTTCCCTGGATTAGGCCTTACTGCTCAGGAGTTCACCCAACTCACTTTCTGAACTTTAATGAGTATGAGACACCAGACGAATGTGTTCACTCTTTGCCAGTAGACAGTAATGTGTCTTATGTCTTGATGGAGAGAGCATATAGAAACGAAATAAAAGGATAACTTCAGTCCTTTCGTCTACTTTAGAGAAGAGCTGAGAAAGAAGGAAGATTCTTTCCTTTTCTGATGGACTCCCAATTCTCTTCTATTGCCACCAACGCTACAAAGTTCTTTGTAAGGCTAGATCATCCGCGACCTTGCTTGGTGAAGTATGTTGCTAAGGGCAAAGAAAAGAAGACGTATGAAGCCCCCAAAGTCTTCAAGTTTGTTAGGCATATTCCTAACCGTCTACCAGAAGAAGCCTATGCACATATGAAGATGGTTCACGCTCGAGCCTCAAAACCACTTCACCCCAAGATGCTCCAGATGATTGAAGATCATGAAGCTACTATGGCTTACTACTCATGAACTAAGTTTGATGAAGATTTTATCACTGTTGACAGATGTTATCCTAGTGCAACGTCTGCTTACACTTTTCCTCCTCATGAGCCTCAATATCTACAACTTGTGAACTTCAACAAGAATTATTCCTAGCATTGGGACAGATCATTCAGCACTCGTGTGGAGTTATCTCTGTTCTCATTGCCTTTGAAGGGATCTCAAGTTGAGCCTATCATAGAGGAAGTAGACTCAGATATAGACGAACCCCAATCATGTGAGTCATCATTTGATGAATCCACTAAGAAGTACAATGCTTTGAAGGTAAGTATGTTGAGTTGGAGGAAAGCAATGAGCACCTGAAGAAGAAGAACAAGCAACTTAAGGAAAATCAAGTAGCTATTAATGCTCAAATAGAGCAACTTCAGAACATAGTCATGAATTTTTGTGAAGCAACAGCCTCAGCCTCGGCCGCAGTGATTTTGTTGATTCTCAGCCCAAGGGGGAGAATATTTTGAGAAAGGGGAGATAAGCTGAACAAAGATTAAGCTAAGGGAGAGCTTTGAAGAATGGGAAAGCATCGTCTGAGGGGGAGCTCAAGACCGAAGATGAAGAATGCATCCAAGATTTTGTAACTTGTATCTTAGTACATTTTTCTTATTTTTGCTCTGATATAATTATTTATTCTTTATTGATCCACTGTATTCTTTAAGTTCTTGCTCTGATTCAGTTACTCGGTTTAACCTTGTAATTGTACAAATGGATTACGTCGCATTGATGTAACAAATCTTATAAAGAGGTATATTTAGATAACATTGTCTTGATGTAATTCTAGCTTGATAAACTGCTTTTTGGATAACTTTGTCTTGTGCAGATGCATCCTTCAGTATCATCCTTTGTATGGTCTGTAATCATAAAAAAGGGGGAGATTGTTAGATCAAGATGATTAACGTCTCAAGTTTTGATTAATCACAAAACAAACGAAACATCTTAGACTGAAGCATTGCAAGTCAAAGTTAGACTGAACAAGCACAGACAAAAGATGAACCCTCAAAGATCATCTAAGATCAAGTCATTCGTCTGTCCAAAGCCATGTCATCAGACGAAAGCATAAGACGATATGTTTAAGACGAAGTCTTTAGATGAAGCTCTCGAAGTCAGTACAAGTTGAAGTATCAGACTGAAGCTTGAAGATTGGATCGTCTATGAAGAGTGAAGCAGCCCAAGTGTTTACATTTTAGTAACGCGCGCCAAAACTCAAATGTTTACGCTACTCAAGAAGCTTCCGAAGTCAGAATAGGGACTCGCGCTTAACCTCTGCAACACGAAAAGTAAATCTAGTTTTCATTGTCATCTATGCTAAGTCAGAAAAAGGTTCTGATTCTGCTGTGCAACTTGTCAAATCCATGATTATACTTTGACACAATTGAAGACTTCAAGGAAGGAAAGGACAACGGGAAGATCTATGGGTCTAACAGATCTATCAAATCCTTGTCTATATAAAGGACTTCTCTTGCAACTTTTGAAGTTGGCGAACACGCTACAATTGATATTCATTTGTGATTTCGCTCACTCTGTTCTTAACTTTTATACCCCTCTCTATGTAGAGGAATTTGTTTCTTAGAAACTTTATTTAAATCCACTTTTGTGGTGCTTTAGCCTTGAGAATGCTGTGTTCCAAAGAATACCTTTGTATTAGCCTAGGGAGGCTGGGTTTTAAAGAATACCTAGTTGTTTAGCCTGAGAAGGTTGTGACCAAAGAATATCTTATATTAGCTAGAAGTGGCTGCGTTCAAAGAATACTTGTAACCTTTTCACAGTTGGTAGTGAAAACTCAGTTGTTGCTGGGTAACTAGACGTAGTCTTGAATAGACGTACCAATATAAAATAACTGTGTTTATTTTTATTATACTTGTTGACTAATGAGGATAATCAAAGTTAAACGCCTGTTATTAAAATCAACATTTAATGAGGAACAAAGTTTCGTCTGACCGATTTTAAATCAACAGACGAAAGGACAAATTTTTAATTAACACAATTCAACCCCTCTTCTTGTGTTTTGTCTTTTACAACCAAAAAGTTACAAATTGAACATTTTTTTCTTGTCTGTCCATCCATCAAATATAAGTGTACAACCCATTTTTTTCCACTCATCCTTGAACTCTTGGAGCATCTGCTAAGTTTTTCCCATTGCTTGTTTCAAAAGCTTTTCTCTATGATCATGATAAGATAAGGGTTTATATCCAATTCCATATCTCCCAATCTTCTCACATAATTTTGAAAAAACAGAAATTTTAGTAAAATTGAAAGGAATGACACTCCTATACAAAAATGTTGGTCCCTATATGAATCTAGAGGGGGGTGAATAGATTCAAGTTCCCTAAAACTACCAATCTTTTTCTCGCTTTTTCCCGATTCAATTTTATCTATATTATAAGCAATGTATCAGAGATATAACAGCGGAAAGATACAGGAAAATATAATGCAAGAAATCAATGGAAAGTAAAGTCAAGGTATAGAGAAGAGAGAAGACAGAGATTTATACTGGTTCGGCTTTCGGCCTACATCCAGTCCCAACCCAACAATCTGTTGCAATTGGTATTCCACTATAATCTTGTGTTCAATACAATCACTTCTGCACAAACACAAAACAAATCAAATACTCAAAACTCTCTATGTTCTTCACCTAAGAACATATCTCTCCAATTCTTGAATCCTTCAAGAATCTCCTTTGAGAGTCCCTCTCTCAACCTTTAACTCTTCTTCTAGAGAACACCTTCTCTTAAGAGTTTTCAACCCAAAATAAAACTATCAAACAAAAGATAAAGATCAATAAAGATTACACCTTTGTGTATGGTCTGATCACAATGATAACCAAATGTATCTAATCCTTTCTTCACACAATATTCATCTCTTTGAGAAATTCTTTTTGAAATCTTTGAAGAGAGTTTCCAGAACTTGTAAACCAATGTTTTTCTCTTCTTTTTTCCTTTCTAAAACATTAAAAGATTTCTCTCTTGAAAACAAAATGAAGAAGATCTATTTAAAGCAGTTTTCAAAACCATTTTGAGATGAATTCTGGTGTGGTAATCGATTACAGATGTTGGTAATCGATTACTCCAGATAGATTTTATCTTCCCTTGCATTTCAAGCACGAAGTAATCGATTACTGTGGAGTGGTAATCGATTACTCCAGAGCCAGTTGAGTTCCCCTGTTTTCTGAGTCTGTTGGTAATTGATTACAGCTTCAGGGTAATCGATTACTTCAGCTTAAACTTTAAAACCAAAGTTTTTTGAGTTCTTTTCAAAACAAAATGGGGTTCACAACTACTCTAGCTCATCTTACAAGAGTTAAAACAAATTCTCTATGAAAAGATTGAATAAAAATCACACTCAAAGCTTAAACTATAACAAACAATACATTTAAACTCCTATATAAAATCTATCATAAAGATCAAAATTACAAGTATATTAAAACTAAAACTAGGAAAGACTTCTTCAGCTTCAAGTCCAACAATCTCCCCCTTTTTGGTTTTGATGTTCCAAATCTTGTGTAGTTGATCCCTTATGTAGATGATGGCTTTGATGTGTCCTGCAATGTTAGTGTTTTTCTTTTTCTTTTCTCCTTTTTTTTTTCATCAATCCTATTCAACAATTCACATACAGTTATGTGTATCATCCAACTCATGTTAGAAACATCAATATTTAGTGATATATAAAGGCAATCATTTGCAGAAATTTAAATCTATCTATTACAGTCATCCAATAATAGTTTCAAATGTGTTAACTTGCTCCCCCTAAGTCAGGTGCCTAGGTACAAACAGATTTTAAAACTTTTCAAACCAGAATAGTTCAAAACAGAGTAAAAGCAGAGCAAATCAAATACTAAAGGCTAAAGACTAAACAACTAAAATCACTAACTACATATACTCCCCTATTTGGTATATCAAATCAAAAGAGATAAGTAAATGAAGTTACTAATCTGAGTCGTCATCATCCTGATTGAGTCGTTCCATGATAGTTTCCATCAAGTCCTTCATTTCTAAGAAATGCAGATCCTGTCGCTTTCCCATAACATCAATGCGCTTGTTGACGGTTGCTTCTAATTCATCCAATCGGTCTATCATAATGGATTCGAAGCGAGATCGTGGAATGTACTCTCCAGGATTGTCTTCATCCATATCTTCATGATGTGCTTCCTCTTGCTCTTGTTTTGCTTCTTCATGTTCTTGTTGTGGTACGTCATGCTCTTGTTGTGCCTCTTCTCTTGTGATCCATCCAGCATCGGTTTTGATGAGTCTCATCTTTTTCAGTGCTCCATCGCCGATGACATGAACATCCTTGACTAATTCTCTTGCTTCATCAGTAGTGTCTATCTGAAAAATTTCAATTAGTCTAGAAATAAAAAGATAGTAAGGACACTTATTATCAAGTAGTCTCCTTGTTTTCAGCATGTTGTCCATGATCACGTGAGTCCAATCCACTTGAATGTTGTTCTTCAAGGCAAAGAATGAGGATCATGTCATCCTCGATCAATCGGGCATGGTTTGCTCTTCTTGCGCCAAGATCCAAGAAACGGTGTAGTGAAGTAGCCGGTCATCTGCGTGAGGCCACCAATGTTGTAGGTAATTTTCTTGCCCAAAGCCCTTTTTGAATTTCTCGTCCTCTTCCCGGTGTTGAGGTTCCTCGAAGGCTCATAAAGAAGGTATCTTTTTGCAAATCAAACCCTTTCTCTCTGAGTTTGTCTGTATGTGCTATAATCCCTTCCTTTCGAATCCCAGCAATATCCATAAAGTGTGCAGGGGTTAGGGAAATTTTGATACCTTTGATTTCAGATGTCACAGTCATCCTCTCCATATTCGGTTTGAGGTTGGAGTAGAAAACTCGAACCAAATCTGGATAGATGAATCCTTTCATCCCTACAAACCTTTCCAAATGTTGTTGCTTGAGGAAGGTCTGGAATGTGAAACTCTGAGCGTCAAGCCATCCAAGGTCAAGTATCTTTGGAGGAACTAGACCTTTGTTTGCAAAGTCCAGATTGAACCGCGTTTCTCGTCCCTTTGAAGTGAATCACCGGTTGATTTCTGATACTTGTGGTTGTGGAGGAGGAGGAACTTCCGGTTACTACTCCGAGGTGGTTGGTTTCTTCCTCTTGGAGGATTCTCCCACCTTTTTCTTTCCTTTAATCTCTTCTTGAGTGTAGCGGCTTGCCCTCATTTTGATTCTCTTACCTTTTCCTTGTCCTTCCATTGTTTGAGAGAGAATGAAAACCTAGGGTTTGGAGGAAGAAGATGAAGGGTTTTTCGGAGTAAGAGGTTGAGTAGTGAATGAAGAGTCACTCCTGCACTTCTTATAAGAGAGAACAAAGCCCAAAAGATTAGCCCAAGAACGAGGTAATTGATTACCAGCAGTTGGAAATCGATTATCTCAGTTCCTTATATAGAGGGAAGAAAGAAAAACGAGAAAACAGTCGTGGTAATCGATTACTGTAAAATGGTAATTGATTACTCCAGTGGATTCCTCTTAAAAGCATAAAAAGCATGTTCTGTGGTAATCGATTACTGCTCGTGGTAATCGATTACTCCACGGGTGTTTCACAAAAATATTGAAAACTGGTGCTTTGGTAATCGATTATCTTAGTCCCAAAATCCTTCTCAGAGTGAATTTCACACGAAGTAATCGATTATCCTCCCTTGGTAATCGATTATTTCAATCAGAAGAAGGTTTTTCTTGAAAAAATTTCACAAAAACAGAGTTATGGATAAGTGTAATCAAGTAAGAAGGTTTAGTTTAGATGTTCCTCACTCAGTATGCCGAGGTTTAATCTAAGTTTGTAAAACCTTTCCTTTGGTAATGCTTTTGTGAATATATCTGCTAATTAATTCTCCGTGTCTATGAATTCGATGTTACAATCTCCTTTCTCGATGTGATCTCTGATAAAGTGATGTCTGACTTCAATGTGTTATGTCCTTGAGTGTAGTACAGGATTTCTTGTGATACTTATGGCGCTTGTGTTGTCGCATTTCAAGGGAATGTGATCTATCCTTAGCCCAAAGTCCTCAAGTTGGTGTTTCAACCAAATTGCTTGAGCACAACAACTTCCCGCAGCTACATATTCTGCTTCTACAGTTGATAGTGCTACACAAGCTTGCTTTCTGCTATTCCAAGATATCAAACATTCTCCAAAGATGTAACATGTGCCACTAGTGCTTTTCCCATCTGTTTTGCTACCTGCAAAAATCGAGTCACTGAAACCAACAAGTAGTGGTGAGGTTCCTTTCGGATACCATAGTCCACAACTTATTGTTCCTTTTAGGTATTTAAGAATCTTCTTCACTGTTAGCCAATGAGATTGCTTAGTTGCAGATTGAAATCTAGCACATAAACATATAGAAAACATGATATCAGCTCTACTGGCTGTAAGGTAGAGTAAAGATCCTATAACACCTCTGTATAGGGTAGTATCAACTTCATCACCTGCTTCATCAGTCTCAAGGTAAGTGTTAGTAGAAATAGGTGTGTTAGACATTTTGCAATTTGTCATATTATATTTCTTAAGTAGTTCTTTAGTGTACTTAGCCTGATGTATGAAAGTGCCACCTTCCATTTGCTTGATTTGAAGTCCTAAGAAGAAACTCAGTTCTCCAATCATAGACATATCAAATTCTTCCTGCATGTCTTTCACAAACTCTTCACAAAGTTGTTGGTTAGAAGATCCAAAGATAATGTCATCAACATAAATTTGAACCAATAGAATGTAGTCAGACTTGTCCTTAATAAACAAAGTCTTATCTACTTTACCTTTGTGGAATCCTTTGGATATGAGAAACTTACTCAGTCTGTCATACCATTACCTAGGGGCCTGCTTCAACCCATACAAGGCTTTATGAAGTTTATAGACATGTCTAGGCCAAGTAGCATCTATGAAACCGGGTGGTTGAGCTACATAGACTTCTTCATTGATATAACCATTCAAGAATGCACTTTTTACATCCATCTGGTATAACTTGAAATTGTTGATGCAAGCATATGCCAGGAGTAGTCTAACAGCTTCAAGTCTTGCGACAAGAGCAAAGGTTTCTTCAAAGTCAATCCCTTCTTGTTGATTGTATCCTTTTGCCACAAGTCTTGCTTTGTTTCTGACCACAACTCCTTCTTCACTCAATTTGTTCTTGTAAACCCATTTTGTACCTATGATGTTCATATTGCCCTTGTCTGGAACAAGTTCCCAAACTCCATTCCTTTTGAACTGGTTGAGTTCTTCTTGCATAGCCATGATCCAAAATTCATTGTTCAAGGCTTCTTCCATGGAGGATGGTTCTACCTGAGATACAAAAGCAGTATTATAGCAAAACAGATTCTTTGAGGATCTAGTAGTTACCCCCTTGTGGATGTCACCAATGACATTGTCAAGTGATAGGTTCCTAGGTGTCCTCCACTCTTTTGCTTGTTCTGGTACAGGGTCAGGTTGAGTTTGCTGATGCTTGTTATCGATGTCTATGTTTTCTCCACCTGTTTCATCATCATGCAACAATCTTTCCTTCTGGAAAGTGTTAGTTTCATCAAATCTAATATGGACAGATTCTTCAATGCACATTGTTCTTTTATTAAAGATCCTATATACTTTACTGGTGTTTGAATAACCAAGGAAAATGGCTTCATCAGCCTTTGCATCAAACTTTCCAATAGGGTCTTTGCTATTATTTAAAACAAAACATCTGCGTCCAAAAACTTTGAAGTAAGAAATGTTTGGTTTTCTTCAATAGAAAAGCTCATAAGGGGTTTTCTTCAAAATGGGTCTTATAGAGACTCTATTGAGAACATAGCATGCAGTGTTCACAACATCTGCCCAAAAATGTTTAGGCATCATATGCTCATTCAGCATGGTTCTCCCAAGTTCTATAAGGGATCTGTTTTTCCTCTCCACTACTCCATTTTGTTGTGGAGTTCTAGGAGCTGAAAAGCAGTGTGATATCTCATGTTTTTCACAAAACCTTTCAAAAAAGTAATTCTTAAATTCAGTTCCATTATCACTTCTTAAAGCTTTGATTTTCAAATCCTTTTTGTTTTGAATCTTTTTGGCAAGTACCTTGAAAACTCCAAAGGCTTGATCCTTTTTCTTGATAAACAAAACCCAAGTAAATCTTGAATAGTCATCTACTATGACTAGTCCATACAGATTTCCACCAATACTAGCTATCCTAGATGGACCAAATAAGTCTAAATGCAAGAGTTCAAGCGGCTGATTTGTAGAAACATGTTTTACATTTTTGAAAGATGTTTTTGTCTGCTTGGACTTTTGACAAGCCTCACATAGTCCTTCTTTGGAAAATCTAATCTTGGGGAGACCAAAAACTAACTCTTTAGAAACAAGCTTATTCAAATGCAATGTGTCAATGTGTGTTATTCTCCTATGCCATAGCCAAGACAGATTATCATTAGAAGTTAAACATGTAGAGTAGGGAGAAGAATGATCTACTTCCAGTATGTAAATGTTGTTAGATCTCTTGCCAATCATTAGAAGTTAATCTGAGTCTTTGTTGCTGATGAGATAATGTTCATCATCAAAATCAATTTTGTAGTTCTTGTCACATAGTTGGCTTATGCTCAGCAGATTGAACCTCAATCCATCGACCAACAATACATCCTCTATCACTGTGTTTGCCTTATATCCAACAGTACCGTAGCCTAGGATTTTTCCTTTGTTGTTATCTCCATATACAACAGATCCTGATTCTCTTGGTGTGAAGGTGTTCAGGTTCCTTCTATCACCCGTCATATGCCTTGAGCAGCCACTGTCTAAGTACCAAGTTGAGTTTCTGCTGTTTAGGCTTTCTTGCAAGAGAAAAAGAACTTATTTTGTTGTTTGTACCCAGTTTCTCTTGGGTCCATACATGTTAGTGCTACTGGTTACTTTCTTAATCCATTTGTATTTGTCACTGGAAATCCCTTTCTTCCTAATCATGCAGTTATATGATTTATGTCCAGGTTTCATGCAATATGTGCAAGTGTATTTAACATGCTTAGTATTTCCAGGTTTCATATGAACACAGTTTGCAGAGATGTTGAGTTCTTTTAACTTTGAAATATCATTTTCTAGTTCACATATTTTCTGTTTTAGCATGGATATTTCCTTTTTCAGAGTTATGTTTTCTTTTTCAAAGGTTTCAGCTTGATTATAAAGCTCACAAAAGGCAGAATGCAATTCATCATAATCATCCATAATTGAGTTCATATCACATACCTCATTGGATGTTTTGGTCATCAAGCACAAATTTGCCTCCTCATCTTCACTTTCAGATGTTGAGGATGTGTAGCCTTCATCCCAAGCTATGTATGCCTTCTTTTTCTTCTTTTCTTTTCTGGCATTTCTTTCATTCTCAGCTTTTCTCACTTCAGTGTTGTTGCTTCTCTTCAAGGTTGGACAATCTGACCTGTAGTGCCCAATCTTTCCACATTCATAGCAAGTTACTTTGACTGAAGTGTTATCCTGCTTCTTGACTCCTTTTCTGGGTTGACCAAATTTCTTCTTAGTGTTGTTCTTCATAAACTTTCTGAACTTCTTCACCATTAAGTTCACTTGGTCTTCTTGTGAATCATTTTCGTCTTCAGAGGATTCAGATTCAGTTTCAGTATGACCTATCTTGAGAGCAATTCCTTTGGCTCTTTTGTCTTTCTGTTCCTCATCCGCCATTCGAGTCATGTCCATTTCATATTCTCTCAGTTTTCCAAACAGTTCAACACTTGTCATAGCAGCAAGGTTCTTTGTTTCAGTTATGGCTGTCACTGTAGGTTGCCACTTTCTGTTCAATGGTTTCAGAATCTTGACATTCACCTCTTCTTCAATGAAGTTCTTGCCAAGTCCTTTGAGATGGTTGATGATATGTGTGAATCTCTTTTGCATTTCCATGATTGACTCTCCTTGGAACATTCTAAATGTCTCATACTCCTGAATGAGTGTGTTCTTCCTAGCTCTCCTCACCTCAGCAGTACCTTCATGGGTTACCATGATAAGCTCCCATGCTTCTTTTGCTGTTGTGCAAGCTGATATCCTGAAAAACTCATCAGAATTCAAAGCAGAGTGTATGATATTTAAGGCCTTAGCGTCATTTTCAGCCCTTCTAATCTCATCCAAGTCCCATTCCTCAAAAGGTTTCTCTATTTCTTTTCCATTTTCTATTTTTATTGGAACTTTGTAGTCATTTACCACAGCCTGCCAGATACTTCTGTGAATAGATTCCATAAAGATCTTCATGCGAACTTTCCAAAATGGATAGTTATCACCGCATAACAATGGAGGTCTATTTATCAAAGCTCCTTGAGCGAAGGGTAAAAGATTACTAGCCATTCCAGGGAACTAACAAGGATTACTAGATTGATTTACTAGTTAAAGCTTTTGATACCAATTGTTGGTCCTTATATGAATCTAGAGGGGGGTGAATAGATTCAAGTTCCCTAAAACTACAAATCTTTTTCTCGCTTTTTCCTGATTCAATTTTATCTATATTATAAGCAATGTATCAGAGATATAACAGCGGAAAGATACAGGAAAATATAATGCAAGAAATCAATGGAAAGTAAAGTCAAGGTATAGAGAAGAGAGAAGACAGAGATTTATACTGGTTCGGCTTTCGGCCTACATCCAGTCTCAACTCAACAATCTGTTGCAATTGGTATTCCACTATAATCTTGTGTTCAATACAATCACTTCTGCACAAACACAAAACAAATCAAATACTCAAAACTCTCTATGTTCTTCACCTAAGAACATATCTCTCCAATTCTTGAATCCTTCAAGAATCTCCTTTGAGAGTCCCTCTCTCAACCTTTAACTCTTCTTCTAGAGAACACCTTCTCTTAAGAGTTTTCAACCCAAAATAAAACTATCAAACAAAAGATAAAGATCAGTAAAGATTACACCTTTGTGTATGCTCTGATCACAATGATGACCAAATGTATCCAATCCTTTCTTCACACAATATTCATCTCTTTGAGAAATTCTTTCTGAAATCTTTGAAGAGAGTTTCCAGAACTTGTAAACCAATGTTTTTCTCTTCTTTTTTCCTTTCTAAAACATTAAAAGATTTCTCTATTGAAACAAAATGAAGAAGATCTATTTAAAGCAGTTTTCAAAACCATTTTGAGATGAATTCTGGTGTGGTAATCGATTACAGATGTTGGTAATCGATTACTCTAGAGAGATTTTATCTTCCCTTGCATTTCAAGTACGAAGTAATCGATTACTGTGGAGTGGTAATCGATTACTCCAAAGCCAGTTGAGTTCCCCTGTTTTCTGAGTCTGTTGGTAATTGATTACAGCTTCAGGGTAATCGATTACTTCAGCTTAAACTTTAAAACCAAAGTTTTTTGAGTTCTTTTCAAAATAAAATGGGGTTCACAACTACTCTAGCTCATCTTACAAGAGTTAAAACAAATTCTCTATGAAAAGATTGAATAAAAACCACACTCAAAGCCTAAAATATAACAAACAATACATTTAAACTCCTATATACAATCTATCATAAAGATCATAATTACAAATATATTAAAACTAAAACTAGGAAAGACTTCTTCAACTTCAAGTCCAACAAAAAATTCAGCAACTAGAACATCAATTTCTTCTTTATCAACACCTTTCTTGTAACATTGGTTTATAGTAAATTGAACCACATGACTACAATTAGCAGCAAATTTTAGTTTTGATTTGAAAGAACATCTTCCTCTTACTTGATTTAAAGAGTTTGTCTCCATTCCTTCACTTCCTTCTTCATCATTTTTTTCAATGTTATGCACCTTTCTTCTCTTCATTGACACTTCTGTATGAACTTTCAACATTAACATTTTAACTTCATCTGACACCGAAACACAAGGTTCAGAATCATATCTAGTCCCAGCAAAATGATGCTTCAATCTAAAAATTCTTCCATTAATGATCTTAGAGCAATAGTTGCATTTAACCATTTTATCATTGCCTGAAACATCTTAACCATATTTCTATCTAATGTTTGTCCTATTTCCTACTGAATTTTTACTTCTAGGTTTAACAACACATGACAAAGATGAGATTTCAGGTTCAGTTGAATTTGACCCACTTCCACTTCCAAACATTTTCAATTTTCAACCACACAAACAGTAACACAATAATGACTAACAGGTTCAAATTTCTAGCCGCCAATAACAACCTAAACAAGCAATTGCACAATATAAAAAGTACCTTTCATATATGTATATATATATATATATATATGTACAATACTCATATCTAGATTACAGTACATTCATACAATCTTCTCCAAAAAAAAATTAGATATTCAAAAAAATATAAATTTATATCAACATGACTAAAATATATAAATGATGAAAAAAAAAACAAAAAGTACAGGAATAGCCAACTGCGAGAAGTGACTGAAAGTTCCAAGTTGGACTAAAATGTAATTGGAATATTCCAACTTTTCCATCTCAAAGATTACTGTTTCAGAGACAAGGAATAACGAAACTGGAATAAGATAAACTATTTTTTTTTTTATCAATTTCATGTGTGTTTTACGTGGTGAATCAAGAAAAATTTTAAAAACTCCTAAAACTTATTCACATGAAATTCTTTTAGATTATTTTGATTTTATTCTGCTTTTATAATTAAATCAAATCACACTTAAAATTTAGATGAATTAAAATAACCCATGTCCTGTATCAATAACTGAGGTAATGTCACATTCCATCAGGTATTATCTCTTTTTTATCATGTATGCATTAGACCCAAATTTTAAATGCGTGATAATTAAAAATTCATCTCATAAAAAAGGAAGAGTAATAGAAACACACAAATTCAACCAAATTGAAACAGTTGAAATATGGACCATATGAAGCCTCAGCCAAATTCACATAAAATCTTCAAACGGTAATTCCAATTCCTTTATTGTTCCGAAAGAATTTCTAAAAGTAAAGGTTACAGGCATGGTTATCAATCAACAACGTTTTTGAAACTTCTAACTTTTCCATCTCAAATTGCATAATTGAAATTGTAAACACTCAATAGTGTAGGCAGAGAGTGGCAATTTAAATTTCATGGTTACCTAAAATCGTAGCTTTGCATAATTGATACACTGTCCAAAATCGAAGGTTGCCTAAACTAAAACAGAGGTTACCCAAACCCGAACTGTTATATATTCACAAATCATAATGACAGAGTATAGCAGCAATCAATTCACAAATCATAATAACAGAGCTGCAACTAACCTTTAACGGCGAGTCAAACAGAAAACCATGACTCCATGGGTACGGTGAAGTGAAAGGGAGAACCACCAAACAGCACCCACCGCCAATCGCCACAAGCCGATGAAGAAGTACGATGAAAGGCGCGAACACTGACGAAACTAAGAAGGCAAATAGAAGAGGAAGACAAAGATGAGGCTCTGAGCAGAAGAGACGATGAAGAAGAGGAAAAAAATTCGCAAAGCTCAAGCCCTAAGTTTTTAAAGAGTGTTCCGTGTTGGCCCGAAAACGCACAGTTTTAATATTCTCCAACTCGGTCTGACTCACTAGTTACCACCGAGTCATCGAGTTGACTCGTGAGTTTATGCGAGTTTGCTCCAAAAACGAGTTTGTGAGTTTGATAACCATGTTCATAGTTGCTTGAGGGAAATGGTTCATAAACTGTCGGAGAGTCTCATGGTCTCCCTAAACCACGTGTTGTAGGGAGGCAGAATCAGTTATAATGGGCGTGCAGACCATGAAACAAGATGTGGACCTCGTGCACAAGGTATCAAAGGAATCGACAGACAAGGGCGATAATGAATAATACCACTCTAAGGCAGTTGCCTTTAAGGTTGTTAGAAACAACCAACAATGAATTATCAAATCTTTAGATACCAAACTGTCCTATGTAAAATAGGCCTTAACATATGTTGTGGCGTCAGAGGTCCCTTCATACTTCTCAAGGATCGATCATCTCCATCCCTCAGGGAGACAGGATTGCATTATTTCAGGGGTGAACGAGTGAAATGAAGAGAGTCTAAATTTCACCTTACGCTGACGTATGTGTGGTAGAGGGTATTTGTTAAGGGCATGGATGTGGACAGAGACGAAGCTAGAGTTTAAGGGGTGGGAGGGGCAACGTTTTTTTTTTCATTTCGATTTTTTTTTCTTTCATTTTTATTTTAATTTTATCTTTTTCATTTTTTTCATGTTTTTCTTTGGTAATGACTGGCTAGGCATAAACCCATTGACCATGCAATAATTTTTCCAGGGCTAGAGAGTTAAATTTCTTTTTAAAAAAGTTTGGGTGGGGGGGGGGGGATTGCCCCATACCACTAATGTGGGGTAAGGGTTCAAACAATTCTGGGGATAACTTTAGGGCTAGAAAAGTGAGGTTGTTTCGTGTCTAAGTCTAGAGTAGGGAATTCGGGCTCTTGTCCTTACTTATTTGTTGGGCACGACTTAACCTCGTGATTAGTGCCATAATTTCTTCTTAGCATTAGTCTTTAAGGGTTTGCATTTAGTCCTTGTGTTGAGCCCTCAACTTCTCCATACTTTCATCGAGTTGACTCTTGACTTCAATAACTGTAGAGTCGATGTGGGCTTTTAATGCATTTAAAAAGGTAGAGTCCATGTTGGGGAAGTAAAGATGATGCTAAAGTTTGGCTTCAGGTATTAACCATGTGAGAATGACATTGAGAAATTTTTACCAAGATCCTCTATGGGCGCGAAAATGTTCTTATCGGGAATGAATGTCACGTGAGGAATGGTTGACATGAATGGATGAGGCGAGTCACGTCGGTTGGTCAAGCTTAGTTTCGTTGTCTTTATTTGGCTGAGGGAATGTACTTGTAAAAGCATTTTGATGTTTAAGTTAGTATAAGACTGATGTGTTAAAGATTAAGGATAGAGAGAATATAAATGTAAAAGAGATGAGAAACAAAAGTTGCAAAGTGATACTTTTGGAGATATATATAAACAGATAGGTGTTCCTAAGAAGATGTGTCATTATTAATGAAGAGTGTCCGTGTTAGGACGCCAACCTTTGACAAAAATCTATCATGCAATGATGATTTATTTAATATTAATATTTTGAGACATTTCTAGACACGTGTTATTTTTTCATAAAACTTGATTAGAGTGATTGAAGACTAACGTAATTAGAAGATATTTAATTCAACATTAAATGCCTTGTACCGAAGCTATTATTAAATGATCTCTTAAATTTTTCATCAATGGCTTCGTTTTCTAAACTAATATATAATATCTATTATTTTTCTAAAGTAAAAAATATATATTTAGTTTATTAATAAGATTTATTATAATGCTGGTCCAAAGAAAAGCCCAAGGAAAAGATTGAATAAAAGCTAAAGTGGAGAGCGAGATTTCGACTTGGAAGACCAAATTTTATATTCTAGACTACAAGGAAAACTCCAACTTGTATACAATCGAGCTTTTAAGAGTTTTGTTATGTATAGCATGTATTGTTGTTAGACAATGTTATTCTCCTTGTATAATGTACTGATTTTATTGTCAAATTCACATATTAATTTATTTTAAAATTTTATCAACAGTATAAGATATTATAACTTATTAAATAATGTCAAATACATATAAATTTATCTATAATTTGTTTTATCTTTAATTTTTATGAAAAAAACAACAAAAAAATTAATTTTTAATCTACGAGAAATTTACACAAACAAATTGGAAAACATGTGTCAAGCCAACAAAAACTCGCCAAAATCCCTAAAATTTTGGCTTATATTTAACCTCAAGCCTCAATGTAGCCTCAATTTAGAAACTTCAGTCGAATTTGGATATATTTGACTCGGCTAGCTATAAATGAAATTTTTATTGGGTTAACTTTTATTGCTAATTAAAATTAATTATAATTCAACTTTTATTAGATTTTTAATGAATTTCGTTATATGAAATAGTTTTTTTCTTTTTTTAAAAAAAAAAAACACTAAAAATAAACATGCTCTCAAGTGATCTGAAGCACCAACTTAAGCAGACCCCAGTACAAACCGAACCGAATGAAGGGACACAGTTGGTGTCGATGAATAGAACCCCACATTGGATACCAACAGTTTTATATGTACAGCGAAGCCCAAAAATTGCACCTGTTCGGCTCCAAGGCGCACAGCACAACACAGCAACTCTGCACAACACACCAAAATGGCGTGACAAACAATAATTCCTCTTCCTCGCTCCAGAAAATGCCGCATGCACCACACCATAGTTTCAGAACTGCAGAGTTTCATTTACCAAATTTCCACCGAGATACTATTTATTACTTGGTTAAAATGTATTATAATCATGGAATTATAAACAAAAATTATTTTATAACGAGTTGAATTCCCATAATTTTTGTAATTATTAAAGAATTTCGGTCAATAAAAAAATCTATTTTAAAAATATGTTAATAAATATAGGTTAAATGTCTTTTTTTGTCTCATGAAACATTTTAGATTAAATCCAAACAATAAGAAAAGAAGAAAAAGAAATATATCTTCAAAACTTTGCACTTTTTAATCAATTTTAGATTGGTCGGACCAATTTTTACAAGATTTGGTTTGACTTATTTTTTTCAAGTTCATTTCCGTCCTTGTTGAATCAACTGGTCTAGTGTTACTTTTAAAATGATGATCAAAATTAATAAAATCATAAAATAAACTTAATTATCTTAATAAGATTATAGTATACAAAATGAGCACTTGAAATAGAAGAAATATAAAAACAAAATGAAAACAGAGAAGGCTTTATCTAATAAAAGAAAAACATAAAGTATGTAAAAGAATAATAAAATTCATCTATATAGTAAAAATAATAAATTATTTCAATGAATCATTTACCAATTATTATTATTATATTTGATCTCTTAATTTTAAAATATTTAATTTGATCCCTTTATTTTTAATGTTGAATTCGGTATTTTAAATTTTAAGATACAATCAATATTATCCTTATTTATAAATTGACATTAACAACCTTAAAAAATTACACAAAACAACAATATTAAATAATTTTTTACAATTACATAATCAAAGTAATTATTTAAAAATAATAAAAGACGAATTTGAATAGGAAAAAAAAATGTTAGATACCTCCAATGCATGTAATGATGACTGACAGAGTGATGAAAAAGAAAAATTATAAATATAATAAATAATATAATTTAATAAAAAGAGACTAGTGGGATATTTTAAAATAAGAATATATAAATACAACGATGCAATGATGCAATTAAATAATATAAGAAAAATATAGTATTGTGTTGATTTGTCTGTCATTTAAATTCTGGTACTTAACCGAGGACAAAGTGAAACCTGTTCCTCATGCAAAGCCTCTACGCAACATGTAACATGTACGTGTCATCTCCATGAAACACCACATTGCTATAAAGCACCACCTCCCCAAGCTCTCTCTCTTTCTATAACACACAAACACACTCACTAGTGTCACATATTCCATTGCAACCTTCTTTTCCTCTTACTCTTGTTTCTCATTTTCATTCAACCATGAGTACTGAACGCATAGCAGCATCACCAAACCAAGTTCAAGTCCACACAACAACACATCGTTATGAAGCTGGTCTTGTCCCTCCACCACGTTTCGAAGCTGGAATCAAACCCACCCCATACCCTTCTTCTGAGAGAGGTCCATCAACCTCTCAAGTCCTTGCTGTCATTGCTGGTCTTCCCATTGGAGGTATCCTCCTCCTTATAGCTGGTCTTACCCTCGCCGGAACCTTAACTGGCCTCGCTGTTGCTACCCCTCTTTTCATTCTCTTCAGCCCAGTTCTTGTTCCGGCCACCGTCGTCATCGGCCTCGCCGTCGCCGGGTTTTTGACTTCAGGAGCCTTCGGGCTCACTGCACTGTCGTCATTTTCCTGGATCTTGAATTACATCAGGGAGACCCAGGGCCCCATGCCGGAGAGCCTCACGGCGGCGGCCAAGTCCCAACTTGCTGATGCTGCAGAATACGTTGGACAGAAGACAAAGGAAGTGGGGCAGAAGACAAAGGAAGTTGGCCAAGATATACAGAACAAGGCTCAGGATGCTAAGGACTCTAGGGATGTAAAGGAAACTAAGAGAACATCGGTGACAGCATCAGCAACAGCATGAGCATGAGCATGAGCATTGTGATGAAGAGAGAGATCCAGAGAGTATTTATGTGTTATCATGCAGTTTATGTTCGGGGAATAAATAATGTACCTCTTGATGGCTTGAACTTTTCTTAATATTTCTGTCTTTTGTTTTTCTGTTTAGGTTTTATGTGTTTTGTTGTTTGTCTAGTTTGGTCTTAAGTTATATAAAAAGGGGTACTACCACTCTGTTGTTGTGTAGATGGATGTTGGCCATGTGTTTTGTATTTGTTCACTTTTATTGCTTAGTTCAATGTGAAATATGTTCTGCGTTGTGCTGTGTAACTTGTTTCTTTCTCGTCCAAGTAACCAAATTTCATACAACAGAATCAATACGCTTTTAGAATATAATTTCAGCCAACACACTGAATTTGTGAGGCTGATTCTCGCAAGGTACATTATTAAGAGCCTTAGCCTTACATTATTAAGAGCCCTAGCTGAAATTAAGCCTGGTATTTTTAATTAAAGAGAAAAAAAATGAGCTTTTAGAACAACGGAGATTCTTAAACTGGGTTTTAGTAACAGACTTTACCAAACATAGTAAAACTCAACAGTGCAGCGCTAAGTAATAACCTCAATATCTTTATAAAAATATCGTTTATTCATAAATTTAGTTAAATATTTAGTCAAAACTAAAAAGCCTTTTCAGACGCAAAATACCTCTGCTTGTTGGGTTTGTAGTCTTAAATATGTTAAGTTCGCCCGTTAGTAAAGTAAACACAGAGACAGGGCCTGCTTGATTCTCTTTTTTGTTTTTGTTTTTTATCTTTTAAAAACTGTTTTTTAAAAAAACAATTTTCTGTTGCTCTCTTTCTGGTATTTTTGAAGGAGATAGTTCCCTGTGTGCACATTATTCTGGCTTTTGCAGTGCTTGCTTCAGTTGGTTATGCTCAAATTTGTCTGTGACGAGAGAATAATGGAATAAATATCAAGGCATTCCGGTTGATCTGTGCATTCTATAAACACTCAAATTTCTCAAGTGACACGAGAGAATAATAATTGCTAGTAAAAATGCGAAAGGGTACGAGGGTATGTTAATGTGCAAAGTGCAAAGTTTAATTTTTTTTATTAATGACGAAGATATTTTTATTTAAAAAACTCTTGGAAAAGAGAAACACAAAAGTTAGAAATTCGATGTAGCTAAAACATTAAAATAAACAGCATCCGGTAACGGAATTTACAGTTGAAAACATCTTGGGGCATCATCAAAATAATAATGAAATGTAAGAAAACTATAGCTAACCAAAATCCCTGTAAAAAAATAAAAACAAAATTGTAGCTGGGGAGGGAGATGAAGGGAAAAGTGAGTTCAATAGGGAAGTGATTGAGGTTGAGGTCCAGCGTCAGCGTCTGTGCCACCATAATCGGTTCTCGGTTTTGGATCATTATTGGGTATCCAAAACGTGAGAACACTTGAAGCTGCAGCAAACATGGCCCTGCGTGGAGCCCACTTTAAGCAAGATGATACTCCAATATGGCTGTTCCAACATGCCACCTGATGGGAAGAAAACCGGAGCTTTATCATATTTTGCTCTAATACAATAAAGTATGAAATTTACTGATATAATGGCTTAGTTGCCTTTTCTATCCCAAAACTTTCACAATCTTGCAATTTATGCCCCCAAAATTTTTAGGGGATTTTACTTCTTAAATTTTTATAATCTAAGCAAATTTTGCCATTACACAGAAAAATCCACACAATTAAAGGGAAAACTAACACATATATTGTCTTAACAATTTCTTGACACAAATCGCAAGAATATCAAAGTTTAGGGGCTCAAAGTGCAATTAAGCCTATTTTTATTTATTTAAAAATGGTTAAAAAGATTATGTACTATTTTGCAATTGAGCCCGTTTGTTTTACCTTTTTTCCCCCAAAACACGGATGGAATTGGAAATGTTTGAATAAATCCCAAAATCAGGAATAAAGAAAAGTACAGAAAACTATTTTTTTAAGAAACAGCTTGGAGCTGCTTTTTTGGGAGCTGCTTTTTTGAGAGCTGCTTCTCTAAAAATCAATTCTTTAAGAACCAAGGAAAATGAACAAAGCAAAAGAAGAGATGAAACAATAAAAGGAAAAAAAAAAAAAAAAAAAAAAAAAAAAAAAAAAAAAGGAAAAGAAATGCAACTCAGATAGTGGTCGCTGGAGTAGGAATCCACAAACATGTTACATCTATGAACTATAATGGAAAGAAAATAGGGAATACCTCATTTTTCATCTCAATACTCCAAGCATGCATGGTTCCGCTTCCAGAGCCTTGGACATCAAAATTAAGATATCTTAGCTAGTGAAAATGTTAATGGTAGAATAAAAGTAACTTTTCTTAGAGTAGATGCACAGTATCCACAATCCAAAGATTTATATACTCATCAACTACAATTTCATTCAAAGAATAATGTATGAAATAAGACATTTCATTATGGACAGTACTCTTGAACGCTACAAATTCAAAAGCATGAATAGAAAGGAAATTATCCTAGACAATAAAATGGCATCTCCCAATTTCTGATCTAACAAGTCCTTCAGTTTGGCCAGTCATCTGCCTGAGAATAATTATCAAGTTGTGAATTGCTCGACAATAGCATATGACATTCCATGGAGGAAAACCAAAAAGCAGTTATGCCACATGGCAGAAAGTGTTAAAGGCAAATAGAAGCACAACATCAAAATCAGTATTGTCAAACAAAAGGTTATGGTGGTGCCATTGAAGAGTGGATTTGCGTAGAAATACACTTCACCATCAATGGTTTTGTTATTTTCACGTTTTGGCTGGCTCTGGCCAAAACCAACAAAATCCCATGGCAAATGACGGCAGTCTATGCTTCCTCGGACATTTCTGGGGCATTACTTGAGGAAAAAAAATATTTTAGGTTTGAGATTACGACTAAGTCTAAGACTGAATAATCTATTTTTCCACGTCTCCCACACAACATTCACTGTCTGTTGCAAACCGCCACACCAGACATTGACCAATCCATTACTTCAGGAAGCCCAACCATCTTCAGTTATTTCAGTTTCAACTGTGCCTCTAACACTGTTTATCTTACTCCTCCCTATTCTCTTTGTCTTATATTTTAATTTTGTTTCTATGTTTCTCTTACTTTTCCCAATTATTTTATTCATTCAATTGTCTTCTTTCTTGTGATTGTCTTATTTTGTTACAAATTCAATTCTATCACATACTCTGTTTTAGTCCACACTCTCTGTGTCCTATTTCAGACTTCATTCAGCCCTTTCCTTTGTCACTTGAAAATGTGGGATCTCGAACAAATTAATTTATTACTAAGTTATACAAAGAAAAATCGATCACAAATGAGAAAACTAGTCCAATCAAATCCTTTTGTGGGTCAGCATATGAAAAAGTTGGAATTATAGGATTTATTACATGAAGGAAAGGAAGACAATTACCAATAGTAATTCTCATATATGTCTATGTGATTTATAGGATGATATACAATACCCAGACCTGTGCTCCCATATATAATTACAGTTACGTCAACTACTAATCCTATTAGATCATGCCCAAGCCTATGCCCATAAACACAAAGACTAATAACCTCAATATTTTAACAAAAAATAATAATGGAAATTAAACACAGTGGACATGTTTTGTGCACAATTGCATATTAGCTCATAAATCTTACCAGGAAGTGAGATGCAGTTGAAAGAAAAGTTTGAAAAAGCTAAATTGTAAAGATGTGAAATGTGATACCTGCGACCATGTACTTCCCATCCGGCGTAAATGTAGCCTCTATTGGGGTACCAGGAGATGGCTCCAAACTAAACCCACAACGCTGCACAAGTTAGAAAACTATCAATTTTTGCATATTTTGATCAAATTCATCATTGCATAAGGAAATGTAATGCAAAATATTCAATTATAAAAGAAATTAACCTTCTCTCCTCCATATGCATCAAGAACATAAACATTGTTATTAGTAGTAGTCAGAAGCATTGATTTGCCATCATTACTGAATTTGATATCACAAACTTCAGCTGTGTCACCACCAACTAGAAAGGTGTCGAAGGGACCCTACACCGGTATGGACAATGTTAAAAGTTGTGAAACTACGAAAAGCATAGCAAAGAATAGAGAAAGGTTAAAACACAAACCTTGTCATAAGAACGAGAATCAAATAATTTAATAGCACCCCCTTCCATTGCAACAGCAAAGACAAGGCCTTGTTGGTCATACGCAACAGCAGGTCTACCACGTAGACGTAAGATGCCCTGAAAATTCAAAAGAGTTAGCATAAATTGTAATTGCCTCTCCTATAAGTTTTCCTTCATGCACTGTGCAAATATAAACCTTTTGAAGCACAACCATGTTTTAATTACAGTTATGATCATGGTTGCATTGTGGTTGTTGCAGGCCAACTGCAGTCAAGCAATTAGCAATCAGGCAAATACAATTGCAGTGGCTGCCATAACCAAAATGTAGTAACTCCATATGATACAGTACACAATTTGAAACCTTGAGTTCAACTATAACAAAATGTTGTCATGTTAAGCGAGTTCTGAACCGAAGCATATGTAGAAATAGTGTCCAGTTTTGTATATATTCTACTTAGTAATTCTTGTAGAAATATCTCTTTGGTCTTCACCAATGTAATTAAGCTTCTACATTGGAAAAAAGAATAAGCTTCTCCATAAGCTAAAATGAGCTTCTCCATAGTGCCTATTTTCATAAGCTAATTTTACCTTATGGAGAAGTATATTTCCTTTTTCCTCCTTATTTCTGTTCTTCTATAAGACCTTATGGTAAATTTAACCTAAACAAATTCTAAGAATATAGATATTCTTTTAGTTGACCTTAAAAATCACATAACTACATTAAATCCACCCCTCCCCCCAAACCATCACCCAATGTTATCAATGGCGGATAGCCAAAATTCCACCATGGCACGCCACCCTTCACAAATTGCCCATGGTGTTTGTCAAAAAAATCGGTCACGCCATAGCCACTATTTAACAACACTGCCACCAGCACCACAAAAAAAAAAAAAAAAAAAAAAAAAAAAAAAAAAAAACGACAGTAGAGAAACGAGAAAATGGAGACTACCAACCTGGCATGCATTTACTCGTAGATCCCATATCCTAACACTGTGGTCTAGAGAACCAGACATGAAGCTATCATTGATAGGAGACATGCAGAGGGAAACAACTCTATAAAGCAAATCACAGAAAAGAAATAAGCAATATGGTCATATATAACAAAGGAATTTACATACTCAGATCATTGAGAAATCATTGTTCTGATTGCACATCTGAAAATAAACTCTCTAACTCCTAACAGGGTTCAAGAAAAGGGACAGGGCAGAAGAAAAACATGAAAGTAAAAAAATGTATACTGATGAAAAAATAACTATCCACCAAAAATTGAAAATAAGAATTTCTATTTCACTTTTATGCAGGGTAAAATAATCATTATCTTATGGCTAGAAATACTTCCAGCCAAGTGAACTTGTGTACAGTAACAATTAGTTATAGATAGTGATCTTAGTTCTAAATAAGAGACATGTCCAAAAACAAAAAGGAAACAATTCAACAACAAGATATAAGAATTGTTTTTTGCCTACACCAAATAGAAACCAAGCAAAAGTTCCTAGTTTTCCTTCTGCAAGGTTAAAAATCCATGCATGAAAAGTACATCCAAAACTAACCTCTGTTTATGCCCTTTGAAGTATCGTAGGCAGCGGTTATCATACATTGATAAATACCGCAATGATTCTGGCACACAACAAATAAGAAGTCAATAATTTCAATCACACTTTGTAGCTTCTGATTAGCTGCAAATTATGTCAAATAAAATTGTAAAGCAAAGCCCACCTCCAGTAGACTCCAAATTGTACTTTGAAGAGCATATAACGGAGCTTGGATGATGAGTAAAACATATGCGATCAGTACCATGTTTCTTATGATATGTGGTCTTTAACAACCTGGAATTCGTGGTATGAAACACTGAGTAAGCCAGATATAGTGGTCAAAATCCAGAATAGCAGCATTCACTAGCCACCCCCAAAAACACTATAGTGGTACAGTGAATAGCAGGAAACACCATATATAATTTATAATTCTATATAAAAATAGACAAAATTAAAGCATAAAGTCATAGTCATAATATTAATAGATGACTTCTAGGGTGGATCACTATCATAAGTGGTCCATAGAGGTCCACCATGAACGACTATTTTTATCCCTTAGATTAAGTGATGGTGTATAATGTTATTATAGAATTTTTTTAACCATATTTCCTATTCTTTTCTCTATTCTCCATCCACAGTTGCCGCCGCTTGCTGCCACTGATGTCTATTTCCATCGGTGACAATCCTAGCTTTTCTTTTTCTTTTATAATTTTTCTTCTTTATCTGAAACCTTCACTGGAGAACCCCAATCCCAATGGCTGCGATTTCCATGTTCACCATTAAGACCACCTTTCTTCATCAAACACATTGAAATGAAAACAAATCCAATTCTAGGGGGATCAAACTTGATCCAAAGCAGAAAATTCGTTGACTGAGATGGGAATCAAAAGGGCAACATTAGAGAGAGATTGCAACAGAGGAGACAACGGCGGCAGCTAAGGAAAAGGGAAAAGCAAAGAGCAGATAATAGGGCTTGCATGCAAAGGAGTGAAACAACAACAAGACCACACACGTGGCATGTCCACAAGTGTCGAGGCAACATTTCCCATAATAACCTCCCCGCCAACAATGTTGCAACATGTAGACAGTAGCAGCGGTGATCACGAAACCATGGTTTTTGAAGACATTGATGATGAGAATGGTGAAGGGTGTTGGTGGTGACACTGTTGTTCGATGAAGGGGGAGAAGGAAACACTTATGGGATAAATAATCATGTGTGTGAAGGAATAGAAAAAAACTTTGAGGTTAAAAGTATCCAACGGTCAACAAAACTAGTCCACCATAATCCACTTGTAAAACTTGATCACCTTAGACAATGAATATATTAGTAAACAAAATCCTTTGTGATTGTCACTAACATTCAAATCCAACAGTAGAGAAATAAGAAATGGGAGAAGAACTGAGGAGAAATAGGAGAAGAAAGGATAACAATTAAGAGGGAAGTGGGAGCTTAAAGTCAGATGCAAGTGGTTTACATCCACGTAATTTGGAAATAGGGACAATTTAGATAACGTTCACAATCACTTTCACTTAAAAACAAGGACAAAAGTATTAGTATATTAGGGACAAATGGAAAGCGGAAAAGACAAACGATTTAATGGGAGTTCAAATCAGAAATGGTTTAACTAATTAAAAGCCCCCAAAAGCAAAATTGAAAAGAGTAAAAATCACGGCCAGTGTTTACTTTTTTCAACTCGACCATAACATCATGGCTGCTTACATGCAACCTCACCACAAAACATGATCGCAGCCACCATGACCCTAAGCCCGCACCGCACACACTGGTATTGCACAATGCCTTTTTCTACAGAAACACAAACACTATCCACGAATTTCCGTTACAGTGGTGCTATTAACTACTTCGGTTAATGGGGCAGGCAAAAATTTAATGCATTAACAAATTAAGCTTCTGCAATAAAGAAAATATCCTTTTCGGGATATAATGAAACAAACTACTAGAATTCTTTCTTTCTTTTTTTTTCAATAACAGAGGAATTATCATCATAATAAGGTATGAGATGCTTCAAACCAGAAGAGATTAATGAAACTGATCTCTAAAGAGTTAGAAATTCCTTCGGCTTATAGAATCTCTGTGACTAACATCTTAAATTTTGTTGAAAAAACACCCAAGTTCGTATAAAGGACACCACAGATACATCAATTATCAAATAGTAAATTAACATAGAAGCAAGTGCAGATGACAACACAATAACCTTTTGTCTCTTTTCTAGTGCATCACACTAGAAACCAGTGTAACCATTTTCTGAGTATATAATAGATGCTCAATAACTAATTAAATTCTCCCACCATTAGACAAAAGAAAACAACACGAGAACATCATACACTTCACTTTTACCATCAACAAACTGACAGACTCTTTAAAAGAAAGAGTGAAATAAAAACACCACCATAGGTTAAACCATATGAAGTGCATGTCGCGATCAGCATCCAGAATGTGCATAATTGGATAAATTCACATCAAAATGAGTAAACAACACAGAATCAATAGGGAGTAGCTTCAAAGTTGAAGCGATTCCGTTGCTCTTGATGTTTTCCCAAACATGCTAACATATATTGAAGCCAAGAGCTCTCAAATGGTTAAAACATTAAAAGCACGGCAAATACAAGCATTCAAATTCCACAATTATAACCAACAACTCGATTATGGATTAATATTTTTAAGCAGAGATTTCCTTCCTTCTCTAAAAAGTAAACTCACTTAGCATTGGCGATGTCATAAAGCCGCACTGAATCATCCTCACTAGCGGTGACAAGTAAATCATCCTTCCGATGGAAATCAATTGAATGTATCTTCCCACCCTGAAAATACAAAGATAATTAAACCTTACAGAAAAGACACATTTGAGATTTATTTTCTTTTGTATGTACAATAGCATCATGATTTGATCCTAGCACCTCGTGCATGAAACCCCAACCCCCACTACTGAACCCGACCCTAGTGATTCAGAGACACATTTGCAATGAAGCCATTTCAATGCCAAAAACAAGATCAAGGCATAACCAAATAGAATAAACTAATTGATTTGGCAATACCCCAAATCGCTTACACTCTAAAATAATGAAAAATAACACAAAAGATTTTATTTTTTGAAAAAAAATTATATGTAAAAGCTTAATCATCTCAATAATTCGGAGCAAAAGAAAATCTTCTCTCCAAATAATGCTGCATTCAGAATGAGAAGTGATCACAATTCACAACCATAGATATATAAAAGGTTCGGTAACAGATTAATGGACCCTAACAGAATAATTTTTCATTTACAAAAAGAGTAAAAGGAATGAAATCAAGAAGAGAAAAGAAGAGTTACAAAGTCGGAGAAAACAGCTCCGATGGACATGCTTCGAACCAAATCATCGTCAAGCTCCGTAAGCGACATCGTCATCTTCCGCGACCAGAGTAGCTTCAGAGTGAAAACTAAGAGACAAAGCAGAAAAATTCGTGTCAGTGATGTTCGTCTATTTATTAGCAATGTTTCAAGAACTGTCGAGTGTATTAAAACATCATAACCATTGATTTGTGAAATCAATGGTTAAGAGAGCATTTATCTTTTGAAGTGTATTCCTTTTGTTGATATTATAGATTAAAGCTATTTTTAATTATTATTTTTATAAAAGATATTAAAATTTAATATAAAATAAAGATAAATGTATATAAAAGATAATAAATAGATATGGTGTACACGAAATTATAATGAAAAGATAAATGTATTCATTTGCTAAGAATTTTTAGTGCTATGGAAGGATATATTTTTCTTATATTTTACTACCTTATCTATCTTTCTATATTTTCATGACCATAATCATGTGAACAAAAACGTCATCGAGTTTGGTCATAAATATAGTGATCATATGTCGTAGCATTCATTTTTGAGATTAGAGTCAAAATGTTAAACAAATTTTATTATTGGTGGTGGTGCATCCTGTCCAGACGTTTTAATTTTTTGAAGTTATTTTTTAAAATTTTTAAACAAAAAATTATCTATGTTTATTAATAATTGATTAATTTATACGATAACAATATGATATAAAAACTCGTTATTTTGTCCAGTCAGTGCTACGGTGAGTAAGTAGTACAAACGGTTCATCTTATGAACCATTACAAATAAAAAATGTAACTTTTTAAAGTATAAAAATAAAATGATTCTTCTGTGTAAATATACTTAAAATCATACATGTCAACTAAAATTCTATGAGTAATTATTTTAAAATACACCATTAGATGAATTTAGATTTATGCAAAGATAGACAAAGCTAGTACTATCAGACCAAGATAATAAAGATGTATTAGATTGAAGTTTAGTCTTCCATTATCATACAAAGCTGACATAGTTTAACTCAAATATTATATAAAATACTGATCTTTTTTAACAGTTATTTCTTTAAAGTTAAATGTCTAACAATATAAAAAGGAATCTAAAGAATAGATTCATGTTGTTTTATTCCTCACCAGCGTATTGTTTATATACATACATTAAATTGTTTTGAGAAAATCTCCTAGGCTTTGATACTTTAAGCAAAACAAATCTATTTTAAAAAAAATAGATAATCAACATCTTCCTAATTAGTCTACTAACATAACATCTTTGTTACAATCCGTTACCATACTAACAAACTTTATAACGATAAGTTGTTATGATATTGCCCAGAAATGTTCAAACTTCGATTTTCCCAAAGTTTTTGTGAAGATTCCTACTAGTTGATCACATAAATTGGTAGAATATTTTTTGTGGAGTACTTCACAACGGACAAAATGGTAATCTACTTCCATGAAACATCATATTTTTAACTATGTGCTGGGCTACTTAACTTAACTATGTGTTAGGTTACTTAACTATCACAATGAATGATCATAGGTTTGGTATGAACATTGTTGAGACTAGAAAGAATTTGTTTTAACCATTTAAGCTCACATGTAAGAGTTGTCATGGACCAATACTTAGCTTTAACTAACGAACCATGAAATAGTGTGTTGTTTCTTTATTTTCCAAGAGATAGGAGATTGAGCCAACTGGACTAGCCAATTAGTAACGGAGCGACGTGTAAAAAGACAGCTAGCCCAGTTGTGAGAAAGCAATATGCCTTGACCTGGATTGCTTTTGAGAAAGCAATCTACTCAGATGGCAACTTCCCAGTGCTAAATTCGTAGTTCTTGCAAGAATTGAGATAGTGTGTGAACACTGAAATAGAGCTCCAAGCGCGTAAAATAATAAATAAATTAAATGTCTAACCAAACGACAATAATGTTCTGGGTTGTCAGGAAGAGTTCCTACACCAAGTTATTTTAATGGGGTGCCTACAGGTTTACCTCAGATGAGGCTAGCTTCAAAAATAATATCAAGTGTGTACTTATGTTCAGAGAAAAATGCTCGTAAGATTTCGAGCAACCTCAATACCCAAAAAATACTTCAATGTGCAAAGAAGGAGACTTGGTTTGGCTTCATCCAAGGAATGAGAGATTTCCTTATCTTAGGAAAACAAAGTTGATGTCTAGAGAAGATGGATCTTTCAAAATCCTCAAGAAACATGCTTATAAACTTGATCTTCCTAATACTTTCATTAACAGTAACTCTTTTAATGTTAGTGGCTTATCTCTTTGTGGTGTAGGAGAAGATGAAATCAAATTGGGGACAAGTTTGAATCAAGAATGAGGGTTTGATGGAAGACCATCCATAATAAGAAGAGTTACAAGAGTTATGCATAAAAGGATTTAAGAGGAGGTTGAGAAAGAGTTGACCCAAAGTCAAAGTCAATAGTCAACTCAAGAAGTGTCCTTACTTTGTAATAGGCCTTGTAATCTTCTAAGTAATTTGTAAGCTTGTAATTAGGTTTAAGAACAATATATTTGGGCCTTGAATTGACTTGTAAGTCCAAGACCATGCTTGTTTACTTGGACCGAAATTTTCAGGTGAGAGAGTGGCACACACTCTCCCTAGGGAAAGTGGAGAGAGTTTTGGATGGAAGGTTGTGAAGGAAGTACTAACTCAATTTGAATCTAACCATTGGATGAGATCTAAATCTAATGATTGAGTTTAAATTCAGTTAGGCATGCTTTTGACACTTGTTGGTTTCTTGGAGTGCAAAGGAAAATAAATAGAGGAGTCTAAGCATAAAAGACACTCATTTTATTCAGATGTGAAACATATATTTATAAAACATATGTGAAAACTGAATTGCTAAAGTATAAAAACCACTAATATTCATTCCTAACAAATAGAAATGAAAAATATTCATCTTATTAGTTAGTATATTTTTATTTTAAATAAAAATCTAAATATTTTGTTGTTGGTTTGTCATTCCAAAAGTCAAATCATCAACAACACTCATTGAAGTACAACCTTAAGATTAAGATCTAATTATAAGGTTGAAATTTAAAATTGAGTCACAAGTTTTCCACCTCTACTAGAGCAATTTGTGACCACTTGATTGGATCTTAATCCAACAGTGAGAATGGTGATCCATGTGAGGTGCCTAATGGTGCTTTCCATACGTTGATCTAAATTCTAATCCAAGGATTAGAATTCAATCTGAAATTCACTAAACTTGGCGCCACTAGTTTAGTATATAAACTTTGTTCTTTGAATTGTAAACACTTTTGACAACTTTTGAAGATAAACATTATCTTCTTGAGAGCATTCTCTCTAAGTTTTCTTTCATGAGCCTTGAATCTTATCAATGGCTTCATGATCCATTGTGGCGATTCCACTTTGAGCTTATTGGTGTTTACCATGTCTCTTCCATTTCTTAACCTAAATCTGTTTGCTTCTTTCTTTTCTCTTTGAATCTGTGAATTCCTTGTCCAAACTGTGAGGTTCCTCCATTGAATAATGAAGATCTGTGCACTCCTTGCATTTCTCCTTGAGGTTTGCATTAGTGTGTATGTGAATATTATCAAAATATATTATCCCATGCAGCAAGCTGTTTATAAGTAGCTTTTCCTGTTTATAAGGAATCTGTGAATTCCTTGTCCAAACTGTGAGGTTCCTCCATTGAATAATGAAGATCTGTGCACTCCTTGCATTTCTCCTTGAGGTTTGCATTAGTGTGTATGTGAATATTATCAAAATATATTATCCCATGCAGGAAGCTGTTTATAAGTAGCTTTTCCTATTTTTTTCATCCCTTTAAGGTAAAAAATTAAGAAGTACAACTACTTATTCGTAACAAGGACTATTTTTTACTGCAATAGAGTTATCCATCCCACATCATTGAACTGATATATTTACTATGGTTTGCACCTATGCAATAAATTCTAACATGAACACTTTAGTTCATCAAAGTTATTTATGTAACTTAAACATTAGGTTATAGCAAAAGAACAAACTTATAGTTTCAATTCAATTAGCATATTAATTTATCATAGTTTGATTCAACCAAAAATTAAATTATCAAGTTACTATAAATCCAACTAGAAATTTCATTAGTACTGATACACAATTTATACTTAAGAAAGAATAAGTAAGAAATTCATGAAACTAAAAGAAACCTCTATTAAGTAACCTAAAGGTTAAGCCAAATTTTGTTAACCCATCATGATTTATGAAAACAACTTCTAAAAAGGAGAAAAAAAAACCCAAAAAACTCTACATCATAGGATTTTAGTTGAATTACTTCATGTTTCCAAGAAGTAATCATGCTAATTGTTGATTTACATGAGAATGGACAAAGAGTTAACTGAAAAGTTAAGCCATAAATGTTGGTCAACTATATCAAAGTGGAAGAAGATGAACAAAATAGATATAACCAATGAAGAAAAAAAAAACCCAAGTGCTATTGATTTTGGTCATCAAGATATATTTTCACACTTGAAATCTTCCTTCACGGATTAAGGCCCTATTAGAGCTCCTTCACTTTGTCAAGGGTGATGTTGGACTTGAAGCTTGAAGAATGCTGTTTGTGTCTCTCTTATGTGTTTTGGTTTTGATGAATGTATTTTCGGTTTTCCATAGATGAATGTAACTAGGATATATCTATGTATTGTGTGTTGAATTCTTTGTTTAAGACTCCAGAGATGTGCATAACTTGTGTATGATTGATCATGTGAAGAATGTTTGATTTCCATTTGAGAAAAATTGTTTGAAAAACCTTGGAAATCCATTTTTCACTGATGTAATCGATTACAGCCTTGGTGTAATCGATTACATTGATCATGCTCTCTGGTGTAATCGATTACATGGATGATGTAATCGATTACATGCTTTGAGCTCTCTGGTGTAATCGATTACATTCCCTATGTAATCGATTACATGGTTTGAAATTCACCTTTTCTGGGTTTCCCTCTTCAATGTAATCGATTACATGCTCGTGGTAATCGATTACATGCCTGGAAAAATCAAATTGGAGGGTTCTAACGGCTAGTGTAATCGATTACATGCATTTGGGATCAATTACATGGACCGTTATAGCTCAGATTTGCACGTTTTCTCCCTCCAAATTGGTTCTATAAGTACATCCTTGATGAAGCATATGAGATTGCTGAAAACCTAACTTCTTGAAACCATTCCTACACTTTCATATGCTCTAAACTTAGAGATTATCAAGGTTTTCAAAGACAAGGGAAACTTGATCCATATCCTTGTTGGGTGATTTTCATAGAGCTTGTTTGTGATCGATTCGCACTTAAGGTGTATTCTTTACTGATCTTTTGTATTTCAATTTTTGGGTTGTTGCTCTAGGAGAGAGGTCTCTCTAGATAGAGCATTGTATTTGAGAAGTGATTCTCAAAGTTTGGTCTTGGAGGTGCCAAGATCTTGGAAGTTCGTTCTTGAGGTTGAAGAACGCTTTTTTTGGTGTTTTGATTTCTGTTTGTATTGCTTGTTGCAGAGTGAATGTAAAAGGATACAAAAGAAATCATTTAATAGTGGAAAGCCAATCGCAACAGTTGTTGGGTTGGGACTGGACGTAGGCAGTTGGCCGAACCAGTATATATCGTTGTGCACTCATTCTCTTCCTTACTCTCTTTACAGTTTTCACTATATTGATATTGATTATATTCTGCTCTGTTTTGGGAAACTGTATTGATAATCAACTCATTAATTGGTTTAGAAATAGGATCAGTAATTGAACTTGTATTTGAATCTGTAATTGAAAGGTAATTGATAGGTAATTAAGATTAGCTTTCTGTTGAATCAAAAGGAATTAGAAACACGCAAATTTGGGTTAAAGTTTAACAAGAATCTATTCACCCCCCCTCTAGATTCATACATAGGGACCAACAGGTGAGAACACCTTTCTTCTCGGCTGAGTCCGATCAGGTAGGAAACATTCACGATGAGGGGGAGGTACCTACAAAAGGCACTCTGATGCTAAAGTCAGTATTGATTCTATTAGAAGTGTAAGAGGAGAATGAATGAGAAAAAAGGAAGAGCAATAGTTTCTTTATCTTGGTTCACCCTCTTTCTGACCTTTGGGAGGTCTTTTATACCTTAGCAGTGACGGTTGGTAGGTGAGGGGAAAGTCCCGAAATACCGGTTCTGTGTGGCTCGAGACACACGTGTCGGTCTAGGGATAGCTTTGCGAGTTCCAACGATTATCATTACATGAAAGGAAAACGTCACATCAGCTCGTCACGTCTCTGGTCACAAGTGGTTCTTGATAAGACTGCCCCCCGACCTAGGTTCCTTCCGTCGAGCTGGGCTGGGCTCGGCCCATAGAGTTCAGCCGAGCTCAGACCATCTCGGTATGTACACAAGCCCCCAAAATTCGAGGACGAGACATGTGTTTAGTCTCAGAAGAGGATTTTTCTGTTGAAAACTTCCTCAACACGCTGGGGTTTTCATCGAGCTCGCCTTTGGGAGGTGAAGCGTTTTTAAATCTACCTTATTATTGGCGGGAACGGTTACAGGTGCGCAACGGTTGGCATTCCATAATTTGTCTTTAAATACCCCTTCGCAAGCCTTTGTGACCTTCCCTACTCTTTTCAAAAATTCTTTGCTTTCCTCTCCGTTGCACTCCCTCTTTCTCTTCCCTTTCGCTGCTCTTACTTTTGCTTCTCCAACCGCCACTTTCCTTGCTCAGGGCTGTGTGTTTGAATCAACTCCTTGCCTGAAACAACCTCACTTTCTAGGTACGCAACCATGTCTCTTCCTTCTTCTTCGGATTCTTCAAAGGTTAGGCCTTTGCTTTCGAAGGAAGTGTCCCCCATAGGGGGGTCTTTATCTTCGGAGGGGACTCCTAGTCCCCCCGTCGTACCCGTCCGTAGATTAGGTGAGGGTTCGTCCCGAGCGGCTACCACGGCCGTGGGGGCCACCACAGCGGCCACAGGGGCTATCGCTGTAACCGCGCCCCCAAAGAAAGGTAAGGCCCCTAGGTCCAAGAAGGTTTATCCTCCGGCTCCGGCTGAGTATTCTTGGGTCTTGGATGAGGCGAACTCCTACGCCTCCGACTTGACTTCAGATCAGGTGGGCGATCTGGTGAGGATAATGCCACCCATTACTTCGAGCCTAGAGCGATTAGTACGAATAGAACTTTGCTTTCCCTTTGAGAGGGTGTTTATGAAGCCCCCTGTTGATGGAGACGACTTCATCTATGTATATGATCATATGTTTCGTGACTTCGACGTCACATTCCCTCCAAATGACTTTATTTGTCACGTTCTGAGACTGTTAAACGTAGCCCCCTCCCAACTTCATCCGAATAGCTGGGCCTTTCTAAGGGCTTTTGAAATCCTGAGCCCTTTCCTTGGTATCACTTGTTCGGCCAAGGTGTTCCTATACTTCCACCAGCTGAAGCTGGGTCGGAAAATCGGCTGGTGTTCCCTCAATGGAGCCCAGTATGGGTCTATCTTCACCTTGTACCACCAATCCTTTAAAAACTTCAAAAGCAAATTCTTTAAGCTGAAACCGATTCCGCATATCGAGGGTAGGCGCCTTCTTTTTGACGAGCGTCAGGCCCCCTTATTCCCTCTCTATTAGAGCGAGCGTCCAATAAAGTTCACTTCTTGGCAAGATAGCGACCTCCTCCCAGAAGAGAAAGAGAGTATTGACAAGCTCATGGCTCTTGACCGTCCTCTAGATGTCCGACGTGTCTTGAGATTGTTAGATGTTGAGGACCCCAAAGCTGATTTCTTAGGTATTTTTATTGTACATATGATTTACTTTTGTTTCTGCTAAATATTCTTCTAACCCACTTTGGTACCTTATTCTCAGATCTGATGGCCGATCAAGGGAGATCAACGCGTGGGAAGTTGATTCAAGCTCCTCCTTCTCAGAACAAACCACCCATCAAGAGGTTGAAAAGTGCTTCTCGCCCTAGTACCATAATTCTTTCTGACTCCACCACCATTGGCGAGGTGGATAGGACCCAACCTAGCCCCGCTGGGGCTCCCCAAACTCCTCCTCCAACTGTCAGAGATGATAGTCCTGGTAGGGGTGCTCATCCCCCTGTTGGGATTACGAAGGCTTCTCCAATCACTGTGGTTCCTCCCGCCGCTGCTGAGGTGCCCCAAGCTCAGCCTACCTTCACCTCTACTGTAGGGGATTCTATTCCTGCCCCAGACAATCCTCCCCCGGAGAACTCGACGAGCATTGGTCGCTTGGCTCCTAGGGGGTTGATCTTTCATGGGTGTCCTTCAACTGCTCCGAGTTTGGAGCACCTATCTTGTCGCCAACCCGGACCTCCTTCTCTATGGGGCACCGAGGTGCGGATGAGGGATGTATCCATTGAGGGAGCCTTTCCTACTCGGTATGACGCGGAGCTTGATGAATCATTATTTTGATCAATTTCTATGCATTTAATACATCATATTACAACATTATTAATGGTCAATTAGCATGATTTCGTGCATTTAAGAGTTTGGGCTCATTTGGGCCTTAAGTGCTTATTTTTGTTCTAATTCGTTAAAATTTCCAGTTTTGACAAGGTTCACTAAAAAAGGCATAACTCTCACTACAGAACTCTGTTTGAGCTCCATTTTATGTCAAATTAAAGAGGACTGAAAGAGATACAAAAGCTATGAAGACATGAAGAGCCAATTCGGACCTCATCTGGGGTGAAAATTGCCTTGAAAGTGACGCACGAAATTGATGCGGGAATTCCAGCGTGAAGAATTAGTGTAGGCCCATTTCAAATCATATAATTGGACCATATAAATGTTTGCATTGGGTGGGCTTTGAACCCTGCACCCTAAGTCACTTAAAGTCATGTGACTAGCACATGACTCACTTATTATAAATACCCCAATTCAGAAAATTGTAGACACTTTTTACCTTTCAATCAATTTCAATTTTCGGCATTGCTTTTTTTCCTTTCAAGTCGCTTTGCTAGGGTTTTCAGGTTTGCCATTCCAATTCTCGTTCTCTCTCCCTTCTTGCAATTTAATTCTTCTAATATGCAATCCCAATTTATGCTTAGTCTAATTTCAATTATGCGCAACTAATTTCATCAACCAATTCGATCTCAATAGGATCCTTAATTTCCTTAGGTTCTCTGTTTTCAATTGCATAAGTACTCGTTTTGGATTCTATAATTTTAATTCCATTATGTTGATTAATATTTTGGATTTAGATTGTTGATTCTGTCATTGTTGATTGATAATGAATGTAGAGAACTAATTATATGATTCGGAACCAAGTTGTGTGCTCTCATTGTGTGAGTTTAAAGGCCACCAAGTGTTCGATGATAATTCTCTAAGATCTTAGAGCGCTAGTTCAGTGTTGACATACAGAGATCTCGGTTTCAATGCACTGCATAGATGAGTGTCTTTATTTTGTTGAACCAATGAGGGAAATTGGGATCTGACAGAGATCGGATTGATGCCTTTTAATAATCTATTAATTGCTTTTTAATTATTGTTTAATTACTGTCATTGGTTAATTTTTACTATTTAATTGCCTTTAATTTTTCCTCTACACAAAAACCCCCAAAATTGCATTCAAAATTTCGGCTATAGAGAAGTAACAAAGTAATCCGTAGGGAAACGATCCGAGTCCACTATTACTGCAAAGTAGTAGCTAGGCTTTGGTATTATTTGACGCACGTTCGGCGCATGTGTCAGAGCTCATTCGCTACGTCGGCACAACCGAGGCAGTGGAAGGGGCCCATCCGATGATGCTACGGAGTGTAGCAGTTTTTCACTATTTGAGGTATGGAACTATCATTTCCTTTTCTGTTTTTCCAGGCGTGTTTTATGGTTTTGTAACTTTGACATTCCTTTGGTTTTTAGGGACGAGGTGATTGGTGGGGTCGAAGCCCGCCACCAACTGTCCGAGCTACAAACCGCCAACCAGAGCCTCCGAGAAGCCCTGCATGGCGCTCAGTCCTCCTACCGCACTCTCCACGCCTCTCAGCAAGAACTCTTGAAAAACAAGGTAGAGACCGACCAGGCTCTCCATACCCTGGGGCTGGAGGTCGAGCAGTCCCGGGCCTTGTTGAGGATGGCCAATGAGTAGAGGGAGGCCACTGATGAATTTGTCCGAGAACTGCGCCAGAAATATGAAGAGGGACAAGCCATCGTAGCCTCCAGTCTAGCTCGGGAGGATGCTTTAAAGAAGCTGTTGGAGACCTCCGAAGTCCAGTGTGAAGGCCTTAGTAAGACTATTCAGGACCGAGATGCCGAGATTGTTGTGCTTAAAGAGGAAACAGCCAAGCTCCAGTCTTCCTTGACCGAGGCGGAGGACTGCAACGAATCATTGGCAGACAGGGCGGAAGAGGCCGAGGCCGAGGTCGAGAGACGTACTCAGATCGGCTTAGAGGCATTTTCAGAAGGCTTCGCTCGTGCTCTAGAGCAGATCAAGCTTTTCCACCCCGACCTTAACACTTCTCAGCTTGACGAGAAGAAGATGGTGGTGGATGGGAAACTTGTCGATGAATGAGATTTTGGTGCTTTAAATGCACTTGTAATTATCTTGTCCTAGGCTTTCGTCTCCAAAACTCAGTATTATTTTATAATATCATTTCATTTCCCTTGCTATTCGGCTTTTTTATCGTAACTTGTGGCTTTGACATGACTCTTTGCAATTTGTTCTGCTTTTTGGTTACTTTATCGTAACTTGTGGTTTTGATATGACTCTACTGCCCTTATTTCGGTACTTGATGTTTGTCCGCTAGCGCTAGCTTGTATTATCTGCCCCGTTTATTCGCTTAGCTTTCGTTTGCCTATAAATATCGTTCCAATGTTTTTCGTCTAGCATTAGCATGCTCCTTTCTTTTGTTGCTGAATTGGCTGTGAATTATGATCCCCTTTCTTTGAGTGTGGGAGAACTTTCCTCTTCCCATGTCTTGGCTCGTATCCGCTGGTGGGTAACCTCCATGGTTAGATGATGTTTGGAATGAGAAGTTCTGGTATCGTGACTTTCCAAATGTGCTACGATCACTCAAGGTATTTTCGAGGAGCGCTTTCTCTGAGAGTCTCAATCTCTTTGTGCTACCTTCCTTAGTTCAGGGCCCTGAGTTCGGGTTTTGCTTTCGCCTTACCGGTCTTCCCAGCTGCCCCCTCTTTTTGAAGCCGTGTCGTTTTATTTGACGTCCAAATATTCTGATTGACGTTGTAACATTTTTCCGAGCTTATTTTAGAGCATGTCGGAATGTTACGTATTAATTTCGAACGTGTCCTTGAGCTCATTTTAGAGCATCTCTTGTACGATGCCGGGATAATCTTCGGCTGCGTATTATTCTTTGAATATTTTTTTCGAGCTCATTTTAGAGTTCAAATATTCTGATTAATGTTGTAACATTTTTCCGAGCTTATTTTAGAGCATGTCGGAATGTTACGTATTAATTTCGAACGTCTTTTGAGCTCATTTTAGAGCATCTCTTGTACGATGCCGGGGTAATCTTCGGCTGTGTATTATTCTTTGAATATTTTTTCGAGCTCATTTTAGAGTTCAAATATTCTGATTAATGTTGTAACATTTTTTCGAGCTTATTTTAGAGCATGTCAGAATGTTACGTACTAATTTCGAACGTCTTTGAGCTCATTTTAGAGCATTTGATGCCGGGATAATCTTCAGCTGTATATTATCTATATTTAACTCGGAGTAACAAGGCACATTCCATTTCCAAAAATGATAGGCATTTCATATGGGTATTGAATGTTTTGTAGTTTAAACAATAATGTTAAATATCAAATACTACATTCGATCTACCCGAGGTACTACAGTTGATTCCTCCAAAACACTAAGATGAGAGCCTTCTGAGGCGTTGTTACTACTGAGTATAATCTTACCTGGATTAGCTATAGTAGACCTTTAGGTGGGTGACGTTCCACATTCTCGGGACGAGTCTCCCTTCCAAGGTTTCTAGACGGTACGCTCCGTTTTTCAACGCTTCGATAATGCAGAACGGTCCTTCCCAATTGGGAGCAAGCTTGCCTTCTTCTCTATCCCTCCGGGCTACTCCGACCTTGCGCCAGACTAGGTCTTCTTAGAGGAATTGCCTCGGCCTTAATCGGTTGTTGTATCGCCGAGTTGCCCTGAGTTGTGCTGCTTCGTTCTGAATTCTTGTTGTGTCTCTAACTTCTCCCACTAGATCAAGCTTTGCCCTCAGATTACGTTCTTGGTTAACATCGGGAGCCAGCTTTCTTCTTAGAGATGGCTCGCCTATCTCGACTGGTATCATCGCGTCGACGCCGTAGGTCAAACGATAAGGGGTTTCTTTGGTGGATGTTTATGGGGTACAATGGTATCCCCAAAGGATGCTTGGAAGCTCCTCAGCCCACCACCCCTTGGCCTCGCCCAGTCTCTTTCTTAACTCTCGTAGGACCACTCGGTTTGCGGCCTCGGCTTAACCATTAGTTTGAGGATGTTCCACTGAAGCAACTTTGTGCTGGATGTTCAGATTTTTTAGGAAAGTCCTAAACCTGGCGTCAGTGAACTGGCGACCATTGTCGGTAACAACCGAGTAAGGGACCCCGTGGCGACATACAATGTTCTTCCAGCAAAACTTCTCAACTTGTTGAGCCGTTATTCTGGGCACGGGCTCTGCCTCTATCCATTTAGTAAAGTAATCCACTGCTACTATCAAAAACTTGACTTGTCCTCTGCCCTGAGGGAAAGGTCCGAGAATATCAATTCCCCAGCTCATGAAAGGCCAAGGGGATGCCATTGTGTGAAGCTGTTCTTGAGGGACGTGAGGGATCGGCCCATATTTTTGACATTGTTCGCACCTTCGTGTTGTTTCCTCAGCGTCTCTTTTCAAGGTCGGCCAGAAATATCCTGCTCGTAGGGCTCGGTGCGCCAAAGTTCGCCCCACGGTGTGCATCCCACATATCCCCTGATGTAATTCTCTTAGGACATATTCAGCTTGTTAGGGGTCAAGACATTTGAGCAGCGGTGTTGAGAATCCCCTTTTAAATAATTCTCCATTGACCAAGGTGAAGGTGGCGGCTTGGCGACGTACCTTCTTAGCTTGGGCATCGTCCCAGGGCAAGTCTCCTTTTTCTAAATATGCCCTAACCTGATCATACCAAGGCGAGGGAGTCTGGGTTTGATGAGGTTGGGCAACGCACATAACTTCTTCTTCAACGGACGGTTTCGTCATCGTCTCTTGGATCAGAGTTCGGTACTGCCCGGTCTTCTTTGTACTAGCCAGCTTTGATAGTACGTCGGCTCTCTCATTTGCTGCCCTAGGGATATGAATCATGCTGAAATGTGGAAAGGAGATTATGGACCTTTTCACCAACTCGAGATATTGGGCGAGTAGGGGCTCTTTTGCTTGGTAAGTTCCATTAACATGGCTCGTGACAAGTTGGGAATCACTATGACATCTTAACTTTTTCACGCCCATTTCTTGAGCCAATCGTAAACCTGCCAAAAGGGCCTCGTATTCTGCTTGGTTGTTCGAGGTTGAAAACTCGAATCTAACAGCTTGCTCCAAGATTAAATTTGAGGGTCCTTCAAGTATAACCCCAGCCCCGCTCCCCTTTTTGTTCGAGGATCCATCTATACTGAGTGTCCAGAGTTGATCATCTTTATTGCCATCATCATTCGAAACTGGAGGGAGCTCGGTCAAGAAATCAGCCAGGAACTGAGCTTTCATGGATCCCCTACTCTAGAAGGTCAAACCAAACTCTTATAATTCAATGGACCAAGCCGTCATTCGTCCCGCTAGGTCGGGCTTTTGAAGCACCTGCCTGAGTGGATAGTTTGTCCTGACAATAATCTTATGGCTTCTAAAGTAATGTCTCAACCGTCGGGCCGAGAATATTAACGCCAAGACAAGTTTCTCCACGACCTGGTATCTTTCCTCCGCAGGTTGCAAAGTTCTGCTAACGAAATAGATGGGGTGCTGCTTCCCGTCAACTTCGGAAGCGAGGACTGAACTTACGGTTGAGTGCGCGGCGGACAGATATAGGCTCAACTCGGCGGTCCTATGGGGGTTTTTTAGGACCGGTACAGTTGCTATTACCTCTTTCAAGTCTGCGAACGCCTTTTCACTTTCTGGGTTCCACTCGAACTTAGAAGCTTGCTTCAACAGTTTGAACAATGGCCTAGCTTTTTCAGCTAATTTCGGCAAAAACCGTGACAAAGCAGCCAAACTCCCACTCAACCTTTGTAGCTCTTTCAAGGTCGTTGGACTTTTCATGCTCAATATTGCCTTACACTTATCAGGGTTGGCTTCAATCCCTCTGACCGTGATCAGAAATCCTAGGAACTTTCCGCCCGAACCCCAAAACACACTTTTCTCTGGATTCAAATGCAAGTTGTGTCGCCTAACCTTGCTGAACAGCCTTTGAAGGTTAACCAGATGATCGTCTACTCCAGCCGACCTTACACCATGTCATCAACATAGACTTCCATTATCTCCCCTATCTCCTCTTTGAAGACTTGGTCCATTAATCTTTGGTATGTGGCTCCAGCGTTTTTTAACCCAAAAGGCATGACCTTGTAGCAATAGTTATGCACATCAGACATGAATGCCGTCTTGTCTTCATTGGGAGGGTACATGGGGATCTGGTTGTATCCTGAGTATGCATCAAGAAAACTCAGCATCCCACTGCCCGATGTGGAGTCCACCAGGCGATCTATGCTCGGCAACGGATAAGTATCCTTTGGACACATCCTCCATCTTCCATTGGCTTTATTTAAATCGGTGCAGTCAGTACACATCCTCCATCTTCCATTGGCCTTTTCGACCATTACCACATTAGCCAACCACGTGGTATATTTGATTTCGCGGATGAAGCCTGCTTGCAGAAGTTTGGCCACCTCTTGTCGGACTGCGGACAGTCTTTTTTCTCCCAGTTTTCTTTTTCTTTGGGCTACCAGACGAGCACCGGGCACGATGGCCAGCTTGTGGCACAGAAAATCGGGATCGACTCCGGGTATATCGTCGGCGCTCCACGCGAATAGATCGGCGTTCTCAAGCAACACCTTCTCCATATTCTGACGGGAATGCCCCTCCATTGTTTCTCCAATCTGAACGTCTTGCCCTGTTCGGTGGCCTATCTGGAACGGAGTAGTCTTCTCGGCTGGTGCCAGTCGGAGCTCTTCGAAATCTGACCTGGGATCCAGGTCCAATGCTTCTGGCTCTATGCTCAAACACTGAGAAGAAGTTTCCTTGGTTGTGCTTGTCTTTAATGTGTATGGCTGGATTTTTAAGCTCTGAGCGTAGCATTGTCGGGCCATTTTAGGATCGGCCTTGATAGTAACGATCTTGGCCTCCATTGGGAATTTCATCGCAAGATGTAGTGTTGAAACTATCGCCCCTAGCTGGTTTAGTGTTCTTCTACCAAGGATGACATTATACGAAGTCCGAGCTTCGATCAATAAATATCTAACCAAGATAGTCTTCCCCTCCTCCTTATCTCCGAGAGTAGTGAGGAGATCAATGTACCCACGTGTGTGGACCCGCTCCCCAGCAAAGCCGATGAGGGGCTCGGAATGATCCTTCACTACGCCGGGAGGTAAGTCGAGCTTGAGGTATGTGTCCTAATAAAGGATGTCTGTCGAGCTTCCTTGGTCGACCAACACCTTTTTTACTCTCCAATTGGCGATAATGGCGGTGATGACCATGGGATCATCATGATCAGCGTTAGGGGTGGAGAAGTCCTCGGCAGTGAATGTTATCGGTGGAAAGCTTCTTGAAGAAGGGTAGTTGGTCACCACATTTATGCTTCGCAAGTACCGCTTCCGAGCTCTAGACGTTACCCCTCCGCCTCCAAATCCTCCAGCTATAGTGTAGATCGTTCCTCTTACTTCTTGCGTTTTGCTTTTGTGAGAGGCTTCTTTTCTACCCGAGCGAAACTTGTCATTGTTTTTATGAGAATGGCTGCCTTGCCTTTTCCGGCGCTCCTCCAAATGGTCTCCCCCTTTTCCTCCTTCCCTTCTTACAAACTTCGAAAGAGCTCCCAATTGTACCAACTCTTCTATAATGTCTCTTACTTTGTAGCATTCCTCGATTGTATGACCGTGATTTTGGTGAAAACTACAATAGCAATTGACATCGGCGTTACGGGGGGTAGGGCAAGGTTTAGGCGGGCAGATCAAATCCGAGTTGAAAGCTTCTCTCAAGACAACTTCCCTACTTGCGCTCAAGGGTGTGTACTGACTATGTTTTGAAGATCCTCTCCCCCTAAGCTCATAATCCTTCTGCCTAGGTGGCGAATGGTGGTCATACCGACTGCGTTGTTCCTTTCCCTTCCTCTGGGCTTCGTCGTTCTCCTCCATGTTTATAAATTGAGCCGCCCGTTCCCTGAGCTCGTCCATGTTGCTTGGCGGTTCAGAAAAAATTGATCTAGAAAAGGGTCCCGACCTTAGACCAGCTTTTATGGCATGCATGGCTACGGCCGGGTGGAGATCGGGAATTGTCATACTCGCTTGAGCGAATTTTGTCATATAACTTCTGAGTGACTCTCCCTGACCTTGTCGGACTCTTGTGAGGGAAATGGAATCTGTCACTATGGGCTTGCAATTGGCAAATCTAGCCACAAACTTAGCACACAGAGACTCAAAGGAATCTATGGAAAGTGGGGGCAATGCATAATACCAGTCCAAGGCTACTCCCTTCAGGGTGGTGGGAAAAAGGCGGCAATGCACTCGTAGGTCATCGGATACCAAACTGGCCTGGGTAAGGTAGGCTTGTACATGTGAAGTTGGGTCAGTTCCACCTTCATATTTCTCAGTGGTTATTCCTTTGATATTCTCAGGGAATTTGCACCTCATAATTTCCGGCACAAAAGGATGAAAAGTAGTCAACCTTTGTAAATCTGGATTTGCCGGAATGTGTGTATCGTGGAAAGGCATTTCTTGTACAATGGGAGGAGAATTTTGCAGGTCTTTACCTCTCTTATTTTGCCCTTGGCTTGGCCCTTCCCCTTCGCGATTATCATCTTCCTTTTCTCCACCGTTGTTGTGTTCTTCTGGCGCTGGTTTGCTATGAACTGATTCAGCATGCTCTCCTCCACCGGTATTGCCCTCATGGGCTGCCTTTTGTTTTTTCAGGGCAACCATTTCTTCCTTATGCTGCTCCCGAAGCTTTCTCATCTCCTCCTCTTGTCTTTGCCTCCATCGGTCCATATCTTCCTCCATTTGTTGTTTCAACGCCGCCATGGCGCTTTCCATTTGACTCTTTAAGATTTCTATTAACGCCAGATCCATTGGTATTCCTTCAGAGATCGATTGTGCTTGACTCCGCGTCTTTACCATGTACCATGCGGTCTCGGGAAAACGATTTACCGGGGCCCCACGGTGGGCGCCAAAATGTTCCGCCGGATTCTGGGTCCTGCCGAGCTCCTTCGCCTGTGCGGGTGAGAACACCTTTCTTCTCGGCTGAGTCCGATCAGGTAGGAAACATTCACGATGAGGGGGAGGTACCTGCAAAAGGCACTCTGATGCTAAAGTCAGTATTGATTCTATTATAAGTGTAAGAGGAGAATGAATGAGAAAAAAGGAAGAGCAATAGTTTCTTTATCTTGGTTCACCCTCTTTCTAACCTTTGGGAGGTCTTTTATACCTTAGCAGTGACGGTTGGTAGGTGAGGGGAAAGTCCCGAAATACCGGTTCTGCGTGGCTCGAGACACACATGTCGGTCTAGGGATAGCTTTGCGAGTTCCAACGATTATCATTACATGAAGGGAAAACGTCACATCAGCTCGTCACGTCTCTGGTCATAAGTGGTTCTTGATAAGACTGCCCCCCGACCTAGGTTCCTTCCGCCGAGCTGGGCTGGGCTCGACCCATAGAGTTCAGCCGAGCTCAGACCATCTCGGTATGTACAAAATCATTAGGACCAAATGAGAGATGATGTTCTTGACATATATATGAACATTCATTTTCCTTTGAATATAGTAAATTGTTTATGTATAATAATATAATAATAATAATAATATATACATTGTTCTCTGAGGCAGCAAGTTTGGACTTATTTCTAAGTATTTTCTTACTCCTAGCCCCCATTTTTAGGTAGCTTATTATCTTAGATGAGTACTATAGTATCATGGGAGAGGTAGCACAAGCCACAAAATTTTACATTCTGGAAAGTTAAATTTGCAAGCTTATCAACTACTACATTTCCCTAGGCCTTGTAAATAAGACACCTAAACAATTTACCTAAATCTAGTTAATAATATTACCTATAACAAAAGCCAAAAAAATTGATTAAAATCTTAACATTATAAATTGTAATTTTAAGAATAATATTTAATCTCCCTTTTAAACTTTGTATTAGTTTAACACGGAGATTAAGTTAACTTGTGTAACGAACTTACATTATACTTAGCACAACAAGAAAACGATGGCAAAAAACGATGAACAAAATAAGAAGTTCGACAAAATCTAATTTTAGCAAGCGAATATGAATTAGCATCTATGGGTGAAGATCACTTGGACACCCGTGGATGAAATTAGCACCTGCTAACTAGAGAACAACAATGGATATGATGAATATTTGAACTGAAATTCTTGCACAAAATAAAGCTTGAACATACATGCGAGTAATTAAACAAAGTAAGACTTTGTAATCAGAAATTAATTCACCTCAACTTTGAAATTCCATGAGCACCTCAAAGTCATTCAAAATTTAATCAAGCTTACAAGTAAATGTAATTGTAAGCCTGAAGAGATAGATAGAATAGGCATTAAAGCTATTGAGTTTCAAGAACAAGCCTTAAGAACGAGATTTAGTAAAATTATTTCAACCCCAAAATTATGAAATTAAGAACAAAAGGAAGCACGTAACTTTAATTAAGAGTGAAATGTTTGAGAAAGAATTACAAATTTTGCAATTATATTTTTCGGAGATTAGGTCACTGAGAGTTAATGTTCTTCAATTTGGAACCTTTAATTTTCAATAAATGGATTTACTACTTAATTCAGTTTTTACTTAAAATTCAGGTGAAGAAAAATGGATATTGCATTATGAAATGGGTTCAAAATTTGGGCCATATAAAAACCAGTTTTTATTAAATCAAATAAAATATAGATTAGGATGGATATGAAAATGGGCCGGTTATAGTTAATGGATTTTTTTGCTCAACCCTACCAAACTAGGAAGACACATCATTAAGCCAACAATGAACATTGACATCAACGTCTTGTGATGTTAACATCTCATTCTTATCCATGTGCCACCACCATGATGATGTCCATAGAAAAATTATGTTTGGGTAGATAAAAATTCTGAAAATATACTTACTAGTTTCCAAACTTCTTTGATATCAAACACAATGAAAGATAGACCATAACAACTAAACCTCAGTCAGTTTAGATAAGGGAGACTTCTAGAACCTTACTAAGAAAAAAATAAATTATTTTTTTCATATATATAAAGAGTTCAAGACAATAACTTCAAATGGTGACTTATCTCCTCTCTACTACTAACATTGTTGATCTCCATAGATGAATTCATGGCAGCCACATTAGTCTCCGACCCTTAGACATGATTCACATGTGTTTGCTCTACTTGAGTCATAGTTTCTCCTCCATTTTCAATAACTTGTGACACCTTTCCAGCCTGCATCATATTGATTTTCTTTTTTATTTTCTCCAATTTTTTATCAATCATGTAGCAGATATCATTCAGATCAATAATATTGACATTATCAAAAATGTTCCTAGCATTGAAAAAGCATTGAGATATATGAAAGTTTATCTCTGCCTTGCTATTTTCATTTTGTATTTTTTTCACTTTCTCTTTGGCTTTAGGAATCATCATCTTCAAAAAGATCTCTTGATTAAACATTCTTTGTTTTTGTTCCAGTTCAGGCTTTTCCTTAAAATTGGAAATCACACTTTGGACTCCATCCCCAAATGGCCAAATCTCTAGAAGAGGATTATTTGACATATAAATTATAGCAGATGTGTCAATATCCCAAGGGATACTGAGTTCATCAATCTTTTTCATCAAACCTGTTAATAAAAACATGGTAAAATCTATAATGAGAACAAAGAGAAAATGAGAAATAATGATACATGAGTAAAATAAATTAAAAAGAAATAATTTTTGAACCATTTGTTCTTTTCCTGAAGGTTGTCTTTTTCTTTGAGGAATCAATTATGTATGTAAGGTCTATCTTCTTCCTAATCATGATAATGAGCAGAAAAGAATCAAAAATGAACAAGAAAGAAAATGGAAAACATATTGTTTTGGTGTGTCTCTAATTGTGGATGTTTTGTTGTTTATATAGACTATGTATTAAGATTTTGAGGGAAAATTTGATTAGAAACATTAATTAAAGAATCTCATTCATTAAATATATTTTGTATTAAAAGACGGATCACAAAAACGTAAAATTAATTAATCAAATCCACACAATGTTAAATAACAAAATATGTATAATAAATAATTAGATGATTATACAATCCTATCATAAATAACAAAATCATGTATAATAAATAATTAGATGATTATACAATCCTATCATAAATGAGTTTTATGACAAAAGTATTCATGCCTCGATTGTATAAAATATTTTCATTTCTTTTATTTTGATTATTTCATTAGATATATTAGACAATCAAACTTAACTTAACGGCATACACAAAAAAATTATAAGTATAAAAAGGACAAAAATTAGAGAATAAAATTACAACACATTAGTTTACTAGAATTAAAAAATTATTTAAGCTCGGATAAAATGAGAAAAAAAAATAATAAAACAATTACAATAATTATATTTAAATTAATAAAGTACTTATTTATAGACTAATTGAAAAAATAGAAATCAAATATGCAAACAATAGTTTGATGCGCGTAAATAGTGAGTACACTGTTGTGTTTGCTATGACAAGTATATTACAGTCGTCAAGTAATAAGTATTTATAATCGGGGTTGTCGATCCCACGAGGACAAGCAATTTAGAAGTTATACTTTTATTTACTTTATTAATTTCCCAAAAGAGCATGAAATCAGTTCTTGATTCAAAGATCGATTTAAATAAAATTAAAGCAATGAGCAACAATTAAATAGGAGTTGAGAATAAGAGTGAGAAGCAATTGGGATCCCGATTTCACCACTAATTTCCCCTTATATTTTCCTCTTATGTTATTCATGCATAAGCATGGTCGGATCAGATTCCTATCTTTATGACTGTCCCTCTTAGGATCACCCACGCTGCCTAATTAATTAGATCATGTCCAACGTCCTAAATCATTACCTAGGTTAATTAGGGAATTAAATCTATGAATTCAGGGGCAAACTTAGGTGCAGTTCGCACTCTTATCTCTAGGACTATAGCGTAATAATGGTTTAATTCTTTAGTACTACTTATGCATACTTTGTCAGAGTTACCCTATATTTACCTATCAATTTATTAGTTGTCAATTAATAAATAGCATTAAGCATAAGAACAAGCATCCAGATATATACTGAATAACGTCGTGAATCTTCATGATGGAATAAAAAACAACACAAGTAATTGAAAGAGAGAATACATAGTGAATTTGATCCTAGAGTCTTGTAAAAGATAAAACACAAGAAGGGGGTTGAATTGTGTTAATTAAAAATTTGATTCCTTTTGTCTGTTGGTTTAAAAGGGATTTAGACGAAACAGTTCTTATCTTCAAAGATTGATTTTTACAGACATACGTTGCAAGTTAGTTATTCCCGTTAGTAACACACTCAAGAAAGATAAACACTGATATTTTTATACTGGTTCGTCTATTCAAGACTACGTCTAGTTACCCAGCAACTACTAAGTTTTCACTACAAACCGTGAAATGGTTACAAGTATTGTTTGAACCCAGCCATTTCTAGCTATTACAAGATATTCTTTGAACACAGCCTTCTCAGGCTAAACAATCAGGTATTCTTTGAACACACAACCTCCTCAGGCTAAAGCACCACACAAGTGGATTTAAAGAAGTTTTCTAGAAAGAAAAGTTCCTCTTCGTGGAGAGGGATTTACAATAAAGTGCAGGAGTAGCAGTGAGCAAAATCACAATAGCTTAGAAATTGAAGCGTGTTCGCCAACTGAAACTTGAAGGAGTGAAGTCCTTTTATAGGCAGAGTCTTTAGATGTCCGTTAGAAACAGAAGAATGTCGTTAAATTTTTTCCAAGTGCAGTCCAAAAAGGTGTCAGAGTGCAATCAAGTGATAGATAGCGTGCACAACGGATTTGATGGCGTGCTCGTCCTTTTTCTTGACTTGTACAGAGATTTAATTGAAAAAGGGTGAAACCTCTTCGTGTTGCATATGAAAGCTCGAATCCCCATACTGATCTTGGAAGCTCTCATAAGTAACTTAGAAGATTTGAACTTGGCACGATTTACTCATATTTTATTGCACTTCCTTGACAGACGATGTGAATCTTCAGTCTTAAGGTTGACTTGTAAGCTCCGTCTAAAGAGTATCGTCTATCCTTTCGTCTGATGGCTTTGAGACAGACGAATGACTTCAACTTTGAGGGGTCATCTTCCGTCTTTGCTTGTTCTGTCTGACTTTGCTTGCAGTGCTTTGTCTGAGATGTTTCATTTGTCTTGTAATTAATCAAAACTTAGAGACGTTAATCACCTTGATCTAACAAGTCTCCTTCTCTTCTTACTTGTGGTTGAATTTCGTTGTCGTCTATGAACCGAAGTGCTTTCAGTCGAGGCGCAACTGTCGTCTAAGTCAAGTCGTCGGATGACTGAAAACTAGGTTTAGAAAATTAAGAGACTTCTGTTGAACTGTGAAACAAGTTATATTTATAGCCTTCAGAACTTGGACATGAGTCTGCTGCGATTCCAACTCGCACGAGATATTAAGTAACTCGCGCGAGTTCATGTTCCAGAGAACAAACGTGTGCTGCAATCCAAGTCACTTCACGCGAGATGGGATAGTTGGGCGCGAGATGGACGCGAGATGAAGTTCCAGAGAGTTAACTTATTCTTGAAGTTACACTAACTCGCGCGAGATGATGTTGTTGAGCGCGAGATAAGGTGTCAGAGAGTTAACTTGCTCTTGAAGAAATGGTTCTCGCGCAAGATGTAGAGAGATGAGTGCGAGATGAGGTTCCAAAGAGCTTTTCTTCGTCACTAGAGCTCTACTTCGCGCGAGCTGTGTTCCAACTCGCTAGAGATGCCTTTCTGGACACATTTTTCACTTGTTTTTGACTATTTTTCACCTTGAAACACTTAACACACCATCAACAAGCTTTAACACGAATTATTATGAATTAAGAGTAATTAGAGTCATTTTAGGTGGCTTAAGAGTATAAAAAAAATAATTTATAATATAGAAAGAGTACAAAAATAGCTCACTTTTGTGAGTTATCATAACTCTCTTGTACTTGTCACCTACTTAGACTAAATTACCATTGACGTACTTGATGTATGTAAAAGGAAAGCAATAACAGTAAAATTTATATAAGAATATATATGTGTGTAAAAAATACAAGAAAGAGGGTTGAGTTGTATTTAAAAAAAAATTGTAAACTATGTTCAAAACACTTTTTTTTTTATCCTTCAGTAGTTCAAACACGAGATTTTTAGATACAAACAAATATGTATCAGGTCAATCAAACTTAGTTTTTCAAAGCCAAACTTTCAAAGGTATACCTAAAGGATAAGGATTTACTATTGTCAGACCAGTTAGTGGAATCAAGAAAAAATAAGCAAAGAGAGAGAATAAGAGAAATTTATACCGATTCATCTTATCCCTAAGACTATATCCAATTCCTTAACAACAATTGAAGTTTCACTATATTTCACAAGATACAAGTATTATTTGACCTTAGTCACTTCTGACTAGACAAATATTCTCTGACTTTAATCTCTTCAAGCTAAATATAATTATTCTTTGAACACAACATTTTCAGGCTAACCCAAGTATTCTTTAAATTTAATCTTTTTATGATTTACAAAAGGTTTTTGTCTAATAAAAATCAACATTTGCACATAGGGGATATACAATGAACAATATAAATGACTTTTTATAAGAGAGGTTTTTAAAACGGCAATAGTTTTGACTACTTAAAAGCAATCTCACGTTCACATCTTCAATCTTTAACTTTGTATAAATGGAGATGTTGAAGTAGATGAAGACTCGACAACTTCAAAGTCTACAATCCATTTGTTAGAAGCGGGTAGCATGTCCATATACATTAAATGTATTTGTATGACAACTTTCTATAAAAGGGAAGGATGAGTGTTAAAAAATGTGTCTTCCTTTTTATAGTAGATCTTTGTGTCTAACAATTTCTTCTTTATTCTTATATGACTCGTCTTTTTAAAGAATGTGTAATTAACTTTTTCATATTTGTTATGACAACAAACTTCTAATCAGTATATATGCAGAAATATAATTCTATTGATTAGAGTTTGAACATATATGAGTAGCTATTGAGACCAACGCTTATCTTGATGTAGTAATGTTTCGTCTAATGACTCATCTATTGATTTTATTCATCTACCTCGTAAACTAAACTTTGTCTTATATATATCAAATGAAACTTTTTTTTAATTATATAATTATAAAATTAAAAATTATAATTTATCTTTAAACAAATTTAACTTAATAATATATATTTTGTAAAAAGTATTTTATACCATCATTTAAATAATATCAAATAAATTTATTAACTTTTAAAAATCTTTAAGTCATAAATCATAATACATAACTTTAAACTCAATTTGCTAAAAACATGTCCCTGAATAGCTAATAATAAAGCTAGATGATAAAGGAACTCCACTCATTTTGATTAGCTATCATTCAATCCGTGGATACATAACTGTAAGATCCAGAGAATGGTCAAGTTAGTATAAGCAAGGATATAATTTGTGATGAGAGAAAAAGTTGAAATTGCGGTTAATCCTTAAAGAAACTCAATCTAACATACTTTTAGAAAAAGAAATCTCAGCTGCATCAGTTGTCAATAGAGATCAACCTATGAGAATATCATCAAGGATAAGCCAATTGCCATCATATTCCATTTCCTCCCAGACCAATTATGCATTGAGAAGCTGAAACTAGAGCACTGCAATATTGAAATTCGGTTGGCAGATATACTCACTAAAGCCTTCAAGTCAGATAGATTTAGAGTTAAGGGATTCATTTGGAATTGTATGTGTAAATGCAACTTTGAATTAAGGAGGAGATTTAGGAATAACTCTGTTTAGAAGGTTATTACTTTATTATTTGCTACATAAGCAGCACATGTTATTTTTACAGAGATTGCAATCATTAATAATAATTCAGTTTAGATATATTTGTTCTAGTATGCGTGAGTATGAGAGAATCTCAGTGAAAACCTCATTTCTACATCTTGTACCCTAAATGGATATTGAATCAGGAATAAATAATGATAGCGTGGCAACAAGAAAAAACTTTTGGCAAAAAGATAACATATAGTGAAATATGTAAGAAGTATACAATCCAAAGCAAAATTAGGTGTCTTGTAGGAACTAAATTATACTAACCAATTACCTATAATTCATTAATTCTAGATTTAAAACTTTTAACAGCTGTAACTGTAAGAGCTACATCTCCAAAGTAGTTCCTGTTATTGGATTTTTATTTATTATTTTATCAGAACAAAACCTTATTGGAATTTGTACTAAATATTCTGCTTGAACTGCATAAATCTTCTTCTTGGTTTATTATCATTACTTTTCAACTTCCTTTCATAAATTCTCCACATTTTACACTAGTTAATATTCATTCCCAAAGTTTCTTTCACCCATTTCCAGATTTTCAAGAAACTCTCCATCTTTATCTTCATATCAGCACGAGCTCGAGCCTCAGCTTGAGCAGGGCTTTCTTCAACAGTCCCTCCTACATCGATGAGGCAAAAATCATTTTTGTCAGCAAACAAATCCAACAAGTAGCATGATAAAACACATTAAGTATCATTTTCTTTCTACCTGTGCTTTGATTGTGTCTAGTTTCACCCTTCCTCTTGAGTTGTTTGTTGAAAGACTTAGCCGCCATGAACACATTTGGAGGCCTATCCCAACCTCCTCCGAATACGCCATAACCGTCTTTAACCTGAGGCTGAATCAGGAACTCAAGCACTGACAATTCTTCTGCCTCCACCCAATGTATACAATTCACTGGACATGACTCAACTGACACCTGAGATTTTCTTGTGTCACACTCCTACAACTTAGCTATATTTTTGGAAATAATTTTACTTCGCAGCCAACTGCAATACGCAGCTAACCGGCCAACTCACTCACAGAATATATATATGTATTTTTCTCTCTTCACATTTTATGCATATCGTATTTCTCTTTCTTCACATTTTATAACTGGTTATCTGCGTATTGCAGTTATCTACCAAATTTTTGTCGTTTGGAAACCCTTTTGAGTGCTCCAAACTCAACTTGGAGAGTAAATTCAGTTTCTTGATATGTTTGGTGATCTCAAAAGTACTTTTGCTTACATATATTTTGTTTGGAAACTCAATTTCACAAAAGCAAGACCAAGGTTCCTTTCTTCAAACTCAGTTATCAAAATCAAAACTATTAATTTGCAAACGATTATCCAAACAAGCAGACCAAAACTTACTACTTAGTCATTGTGTGGTGCACTGTACCTCAAGGTTTTGGTCGTTGTCTCCATATTGAACTTTAACCCTGGCACATCCAAGAACTTCATCCATTGCGAATGTGTGACTTGCATGATGCACACATTCTCTGCATCCTGGTAACAACAGAATTGAAGGGGTAGATTACTAGAAGAAAATGCCTAAAAGTTTCCATTAGTTGTTAACATAGATAATTACTCCCCATTTGTAGATTTTAATACCAATGGCTATATCCTTTTCTATACTCTGCAAAGAGACCATGGAAGAATGCATTTAATTAATATTTGAAGAAAAATGAGATACAATTTTTCTGTAGAGTACCTATGCATGCATTTTCATCAACAAATAAGGCTTGAGGCCTTAAAGGTCCTTTCCAAGTGCTGAAACCCGAAGGGGTATTATTTTGTCCAAATCTTAGCCTCATCTGACCTATGGACTCATCATATTTTCTTCTTAGATCTTCTGTCATCAGCACTTCATAAGCCTTATTTAGCATTAGAGTATACTCATGACCCTATCATAAAAGTTCAATCTTCACATCATGAAGCATACTAGACAAAAAATACTGTCAAATAATTACCAAAACCAATATTTTGCTGTCACGGAATAACAAGGATTGAATTAAAAAACAAAAACAAAAACAAAAAGACAAACATTCTGAAAAATCAGAGGAATCACCTTTTGGCCAAAAATATCAGGATGATACTTCTTTTGCAGCTTCCGATAAGCTTCTTTGATTACATGAGCATTTGAATCAACAGAAACTCCAAGCAAATCATAATAATTACTTTGAGCTATTGGTGTCTCCCATGTTCCTCTATTACAACATCTTATTACACCCATGTCCTGCCTCCGTCTTCATGACACGTTTGTAAGTATAAAAACACCAAATAGTGATGACTTATGAACAAGCGAGAAAGGCACATAAAAACAAAACCATAGCAGTTTCTTTTAGAAACCCTTTAACAAAGTAATGATACCTTGACATGGGGTTGTTGAAATTCTGATGGCCATGTACTTGAAAAGTCTTTGACCAAAATAACAAAGAGCTACTACACACTCCAACCGACATACTTCTTATGTTCGTGAATGCACTGTGTACTAAGCTCTCTAAGCTGGTTTTTTAAGAAGATATTTGTCATGAGTTGATGGTAGAAAAGTGCAAGATATTTTCAAGCGATACTAGTTTTGTATTTTACATATTAATTAGGGACATGATCCCATTTGAAAATAAAATTTACATGAAAGAGACGGATATTTGATACAGTAGTAAGATTTGGATGGTGAAGAACTTCTACACAAGCCAACTTAAAGATTCAAAGAAAGTCTTATCCAAAAACAAAACTAAACAAAAAGAAAAGAGAATATTCAGCTTAGAATAAATATATAGAAAAAAAGGTTTCCCACCTTTGACGTTTGGATATTGGAATATTAAAATATCAACATGACACAAGAGATGACTCAAAAGAGATGATTGAATAATTTATATTTTTAGTATCCTATCAATATTTTTTATTTCTTATTATTTCTCTGTTTTTATTAAATTATATTATTTATTATATTTGTATTTTTTTCTTTTCTTACTACTAGGTGTAAATAACATATTGATTTTTCATTGATTTTTTCATTGCAAGACTCAGCGCACTCGGTGCGCAACTTTTTCTGTGTTATGTTTTTTCCACATATTGCAGAAATTAACAACGTGAGTATTTGACACATTCTAGATAACATCCAATTGTATTTGAGTGTTGCTAATAATATTTCACTCTTCTTATTCTTTTTTTTACTTATTCTTTTATTTATCTTTTTACATTTTTAGTTTTATTGCTATTCACGTTATCTCAACAAGAGAGAATCTGATTCAATATTTCACCATAAATATTAAGGAAAAGATGAGAAGAATAAAGTCTTCTTAAAAAAAAGAATATATATATATATATATATATATATATATAATTTTATGCAGACCTTTTGATTTATTTTTCTGTAGATATTGTCACAACATACATAATATTTATTTATTTTCATTACATTATAGATATTTTATACATACTTAATAGTAATTAGTTATAATTACAAATTTTACATATAAGATTAGAACCATATATCTCATGGAATAAAAGAGTAGTTAATTATAAATCATAATAGAAAATTATTTTAAAATAGTTATTACAAAAGAGAACAAAATTATCATAAATAATAACTCTGAATTGTTTTTTTTTATATATTAAAAATATGTAGAATGTGTTTTTATAGGTTGGATTGCATTTTGACTTGCGATAACTAAATGAGATAAATTTGATCCGATTGAAAATTATATTTCTAAGTGGAACAAAGATGTTACGATGATGGAAAGGATAATTTTGATTGCAGTGAAAAAGTGTTTTCATAAGTTTGATCCGATTGAAAATGATATTTCTAAGTGGGGCAAAGATGTTTACGGTGATTCAAAGGATAATTTTAATTACAATGAAGACGTGATTTCATAAGTTAGGAATGTTTGGTGTGAAGTTTCATTGAACGTTATAAATGATTAAAAAATTAGGATAAGATATTTAAATTGAGGAAAAAAATTAATAAAAATTCAAATTTCTTGTGATAAAATTTTTTGTTTGATAATCTATTTGAAAAAAAAATTAACATATGAGAATTTAAATTAAGAATTTTAGATAATTAAAAAAAAAAATCGCAAATTCTATAGATTTAAAGTCCTCTTCATGATATTCCTCCTCTCCCTTCTCTCCCATTTATCGAAAAAGAAAATTTATTCTAAATTTATTTCTTAAATTATTTATTTTCCATATTCATTATGAATTTTTTTTCTTTTCCATATTTAATTCTTATATATCATTTCTCTACGAGGAATAAAAATTAAAATATATTAATTCATAAGAATTAAATATGACAAAAAATATTATTTGAATAAAAAAATAAGAACTAAAAATAAAATGTAATGTAAATGAAAAAAACGTTTAATTATAAGGAATAAAATGTATATTAAACCTAACTTTTAAAAAATTGTAATTAAATATTTAAAAACAAAATATTCAAAAGTTGAAAATTGAAATTCTGTATAAAAATTAAAATTAAAGAAATTTGAAAGCATAAAATACATTAACAAACCTGTATTATGGTTGTCAAGTATAAAATGCATGTGTTGTTTTCACTATTTTCCAACCAGATTTCAAATTTTATCTAACTAATATTCGTAATCAGAATTGTACTAAATGATTGCGGAGATAATCAGAATTGTACTACATCATCTCCAAAAAATAAACACTTAGACTACTATGCACTAGGGTCAGGCACTTGGCCTGGTAACAAGGAATTTGAATAGTTTACGTAATGTCCCAAGTTTCAAACCTTGTTGCCCATGTTCAAATTAGAACACTTCAAATTTGCTGTAATTACATACTGTACTCAGTTCAATTTAACACGTGGGCTGCGCACCCATTACTCAATGGCAAAATCAAAATGCTCTAGTGTTCTTCAATATTATAAGTACCGTAGATCTTGGGGGGAAAAAACAAAAAGCAAATTCAATTTGACATGTGGGCTACTCAGCCATTAATCAATCACAAAATCAAAATGCTCTAGTGTTCTTCAATATTCTTACTAGTACAGTATATCCTGTTATAAAAGCAGTATCCTGGGAATATATTTGGGAAAAATGAAATGGTGTGATTTTAACTTTTTTTCTAGTAAAAATATGTTTAAAAGTAATTTGTATCATTTAGCAATATGGCCTAAATTTATAAGCATTTTTTTAAAAATAAATTGACTTTTTTAATCTTAAGATTTGAAACTCATGATTATCTTTTAACAACTTTTTTCCTCAACTGTTTTCATACTCTTTTACTTATCTTCAAACAATTATCCTCAACTGCAAGCAAACAAAATTAATTATCTTCAAACTACTTTCCAACACAAACAAAAATTGATTATGTCGTTCCGACACAGCCAAGATATATGCCAACTTCGTTCTTTGCAAATAGAAATTCCTAAGGTAGGATAGTAATGAATTACTAAGCTTTCACTGAAATTTAATTATATTCGGTGGGTCTCATGGATAATATGGTCAGTGTTTACTACTTATTTATTGATCCACTGTATGAAACTTATCATTTAGTTGAAGGCTCTTTGATTAAGGATTGTCTTCAACCTGTTTTCCCCTGCTTTTTTCCCCTACATTCCAAGGAGCCCTAGATATGCACATCAAGAGAAACACATCGCCCACGTTTGACAAAAATTAATTATGATCTTATCAATACAAGACAAGCATGGACCAAACAACTATGAAGGATTGGGGAAGGGAAGAATGAAAAGAAGAATTCTCATAAACTACAAACGGATGAAGGATAAGAAACAGATAACAAGTAACAAAAAACAAAAATCAAATCCTAGTCAGCTACATAGATGCTTACAAAAACTAACAGAACAACACAGCGCATGGCCATGAAAACTTACAAGCAACCATACTCAATGAAAACTACATTTTATAGTAGAGGGTGGGGTTAACAAATCTATCCCTGCAATCAATTCATACTAATTTAAAGGAAGTAACAATTCTCAGTCCATCATTAATTATAACAAGTCACAAGTACATGCAAAAAATCATTTGCCACATGTTTCCATTCAAACAAAATAATTTCACCCCATGTCCAAATGCACTCCTGAACTATGCTTAGAAGAGATTCTCACAGTGAGTTTCCCTCTAATGAAGAGACCACATTCATTCCTACCGTAACATTTTCCTCCGTCATTCATTTCTACCCTAACATTTTTCTTGGTCTGCTTTTCTCTCCAATTTCTTTGCTTTATAAAAAATAGACAACTTAAAAGTATAACTGCAGAATGAGCTATGCTACACAAATAACACATGACTACTGCCAATACATCAACATAGCAATGAAGATGAAAAAATATTCATGCATAAACCTTGGCAAGAAACTGCATTTCCACCCAATTTAAAACCTTGCAAAATTCCGACACAAAATAGATGTTCATGCGTAACAGTAGACCTGGTGATGTACATTATATAATTCAACCAACCAATATGTAGGCATATCATCTACAATGAAACAATAGACATGAATTTAACCACTAACCAGTTATCACATCAATGATGATATTCACAAGCCACCCCTTAAGCATTAACTTCCACAGGCCTAGGTCCACCGCGTTCCCTAAGCAACAAATCAAGCCCTTGTTCCTTCCCCACATCCAACGCACCCTTACCCTTATCCTTATTATTCTGATACAATGGATTCGCCGTCAAAATCCGTAACCCCGAATTCTCACTAATCTCCAAAACCTCAGGTAAACCGTTACCACATCCCTTGGACAAACCCACGTCGATCCGAATCGCCTTATCATCACAAACGCCGTTAATCCCCACCGTCTGAATCGTGTGCCCCATCACCATCCTCTTAACACCAGGAATCGTTGATAAAACATGCTCAAGTGCCGAACAATCACAATCTCCCTCAAACCCACGCGAGAATTTCCTCACCCAAACGACGCCGTTTACTCCCCGACAATATCCCGGAGAAAACCTCCCCGAGGAACCGTTAATCCATTGCCGAACCTCCTCGTTAATTTTCTCTAACCCGTAAGAAGTGTGCTCCGGCAACAAACCCCCGTGCACGAAAATCGATTCCCCAACGACCAAAACGGTGACGTTCTCCGATAGAAATCTTTTCGAAATTGGGCCGTTGGGCCGCAACGCCGCCACCCGGGCCCGAAACCCTTCGTGAAACTCTTTTCTCACGCCGCCGAACGAAAATGGGACACCTTCCATTGGGTCTTTCAAGGGTTCTAACCCGTCGCAGAGGCTTTTTATTTTGTTCCCAATTCCGAACCATTCCCACCAAACCCTAAATTCCTCGACCCCGGATTTCGTCGCGAACCGGAAATCGCCTTCCACGTTCATGATCTCGTGGTTGCCGTTCATGGTGATGATGGCGCCGCCGTCCCGAGCCGCCTCGCGCTTTAGCTTCTCGAGGAAGTAGAGAATCTTCAGCTCGTCGCCGCCTCGGTCGAGGACGTCGCCGACTTGCACCACGGTGGCGGAGCCTCCGATATAGCGGTCGGAGGCGTCGATGAGACCGGCGAGGCGCAGAGCCTCCTTCGACTTCGCGAGGTCGCCGTGGAGGTCGCCGATGGCGACCAGACGCGGCGGTGAGGGGAGGCGCGTGGGAATCGTCGGCGGAGACGGAGGCGGCGGAGGGAGGAAGATTCCGCCGCTGACTGAGAAGTCAACGAAGGTGTCAACGAAGGATGAGAGGAGATTGGGAACGTGTTTGCAGAATGCGGGTGAGGTTGAGGTTGAAATTGATGCATCTTTTTCCCCTCCCATGGTGTTCAATGTGAGTATGGTCAAATTTTGGCTTTGGAGAGGCACATTATGTTGAAGTGTGGCGCTATCTATGGCTTTTAAAGGATGGAAATGCAAGGAATCATTGATTAAAAATATTTTTCATATATTATCATAGACATAGTGTGTAGGTATAATAGAACAATAAATATGGTATATGTAACATTACCATTTTGTACTGTACTTAAATGAACCATTTTGTTAATATTTTTGTCACCAAATATTTAAATTGCTTTCTATATTTTAAAATCACTATAAGAAACTGCATAGTTGACTTGACTGACTGTTATACCTATAGTAGTCCTTCCCTGTAAGTTCATTCCATGCATGCCTTGTTGCTCACTTCTCCAACCAAATATATTTTCATTCCAAACATTACATAATATTTAATAATTGACAACTAATCTGCATTTCATGTCTACTGCATTGTTTAGAGCAGAGGCATCTATAAAGCCATCTAATCAAAACATGATGCTTAATGATGCTAAGATGTGATGCTTTTGAATTTTGATAACACTATTACTAGTGTATGCCTGTATTCCGATCCCTAACCGTATTAAGCATTTAGTCCATATAAGTTAACAATGGCCTGATAACCAGTTCTGAAATCAAAACGCAAAGGGGATAGACAAATCATACTGAAAGGAAAAAGGAAAAATATTTCACAGTAGCTAAATTACACAGAAATAGAAATCTGTGCTGAAAATAAATTTAGGTTATTTTAATTTTTATTAACCAGTTTATACAAACTGACTTGAAAATTGCACTATGCAGTCAAAATTACTTACATAAGTTCCATCAAATCACTGTCATCAAGCCTTCATCTATCTCCACAAGATTGGTAGAAAAAAAAATTATATTAACAATAAATATAGAAGACATAATTTGATAGTTAATCAACAAATTTTCATGCTCTTTACTTAGACAAACACTCAACAGTTTTTCCATGCTCTGTCGTACTTCAGAGTTCAAATATAACAACACTAAAACGACACAAATGAAAACTGGAATAATAGCACATGCACATAAGTTACATTAGTTCAGAGAGGACAAAGTAAAATCAATCATCATCTTCTTTTGTGAGAATAATATTGGATACCTCCTTGAAAGAACATACAATCCCTTCATCTTTACCACCCTTATCATCCTCCAAATCATCAATATCACATTAAATAATAAAAAAAAATTAAAAAATAATCTCTTCTCTGTATTGATCCTTGAGAGCTTACATTTCATTTTTGTGTTGGACCCTCAATTTCTCCATATTCTCCTCAAGTTGGTTTCTGACTTCATTTACTGCAGAATCGATGTGGACTTTCAAGGTTTCTAGGAACGAGGGATCCATGTGTAGCTGGGATATTGAAACTAGTATTTGGTTTCTGGTTTTAACCATATGAAGTTGGCATTGATAGAATTTTATCAGGTCCCATGGTGCTAAATGTTCTTGCCGCAAAGAACACGAACGAGTAACTGTGTCAAGAGTAGATTGGTAGGTGGTCTGAATGGGAGTGGAGAGCCTGACAAAGATACATTGCCTGTGCTAGGAAAGGTGTTCTCACCAAAAAATGTTAATTACTTTAATTTGTAATTTCATAAAAATATGTGTTAGATTCTATAATTTGTATTGAGTTATAAATAAAATAACAATAAAAATAATGTAAAATAATTAAAGTTAACTAGTTTATTCTAAGTAATCTTAAATTTAGTCCCAAATATACAATTACAATAAATATTCAAAGAAGCTCCATCGCCCATTCATGTCATCGAAAAAAATTATGAATTATTATTTAGGATAAATTGGTTAACTTTCATGTTAATTGTCCAAGAAATAATTTTAAAAATAATTTCTAGTCCATTAACAATGTCAGAATTTTTGCAGTGATAATACAATAATTTTTTTCTTCATCCTACGAAAACAATTATTTACTATTAAGCATGTACCAATTTTTATTGAATAAATATAAAAAAAATGTTTATAATGATTTTTTTATTGTAAAAGACATAAATTAAAGCTTTTAAACCATTTAGTATTGTTTGAAGCATATTAAATATATTATTAGCAATAACAAATGGTTTAACTAATATTATTAGTAATATATTCTTTTAAAAATATTCAATGAATTTTTTTTTAATGAGTCTCATTTATTAACATAATTACTTTTTTGTTCTCCAGTAAAAGATCATTACTCTCTTTTTCATTTTTTTTTCTCTCCGTAACTACGTCATTTTTCTTTCTATCTCTCCCCATAAATCTTGTCATTTCATTTTACATTTTTATTTTTATTAGTAAAAGTTGAACATAAATATCAAAGAAAAATTAAGTGATATTTAGTTTGAGAAATTAATTTATATTTTTATTTTCACTCAATTTTAAAAATATTTAAAAAAAACAATTAAACATATTTATATCTCTATTTTTTTATTTTCAGTTGAAATATAAACACTCAGTAACCCACTTTGAATACGAAGTTAGCAAGTTGCAACTCACAATTCCCGCCAAAAGCATCCATATAAATACCGCCCTATTGAATTTTCGTCAGTTTTTTCACACTCCTTTCAAAGTTCCTTTCACTCGCAGTGATACCGAACCGCATCTTCTTCCTCTCTCTCTCTCTCACCCTAACAATTTTAGGAACTTTTCTTCATTTTCATCCTCTCTCAGGTCTCTCTCTCCACCATCTCTACGCATGAAACCACGCTCTTTACAAACTTTATCTGCCTCTGAATTTGAGGAATCCAATAGAATACTCGTTTCCGTTTTATTTACTTCTTAAATTTTTGTCTCTCATATATTTCAATCCGTTTTATTTCAATTTTCATTTTCGTGTTGGAGTTAGTATTCGTCTGTGTGTTGATACAATTCGACTCTGTAATCTAGATTTGTCGAATCCACGAATTGTTTCATCACTTTTGTGTATAACTTCAAGATTTCTTCGGCTGAGAGCGAATTGTATTTCACAAATTCTCCTATTCATTTTTTTAATTTATTTTTTGTTTCAGTTGTCATGAATTTTTGTTGAATCTGATGGCCTGTGGTTGCTTTTCGACTATCTTTTAACTTTATTTTGTTTATGGAGCAATCACTCATCAGATAATTGGCGGTTTCAGATTGGATTTTCGCTGGAGTTGGTGACACTTGTTTTGGAAGATTAAGTGAGTGAGTGAGAGAGAGAGAGAGAGAGTGGTTGAATTACATGTAAACAGAGAATTAAAAGTTTTAGTTTGGTTTGTGGAGTTGAACGTGATAAATTTAACTTCTAGATATTGGTTAACAATATTTTATGGATCTCTTTTCATAATGTTATTTTTAAGATAACTGTCATGCTTGATGTTGACATTTTTTGTGTATTACTATTGTCGCAAATAAGTTGGAATATGCATTGATTATAAGCAATGTTATATGTCAATTCTAGTCACATGTTCTTGATCATGTTGCCTTAGTTACGTTCATTTCTTTACATTAGAACTAAAGTTCTGTTCTCAACTCTTTTTTGTTTAGTTAATTCGGCATCCTGGTTATGGATTCGTACACTTTGAAGTCTGTGTTCGATTTGCCTGCTCCTTTTCAATCATGTTTTAGTTTCAGGTACTATGTAATTTTTTTTATGTGAAAGATATACAAAGTGTTTGTGTGGCAAAATAGTAGAATCAATTCCTTCTACCATTAGACGTACCACACATTTGTACATAAAATTTACTTTGAGATTAATTTGAATATATCTCAGTTAAGTTTAGTGGTTCAGAATTAATTTGATCAAATTTTATTCTTACTAACTTTAAAGCAAATGGGCCACAAGTTGTTGCAGATAAGTTTAGCTGCTCTCATGCATTAGTCTGCACCACATTTACTTGTGATAAATAAGAGATGATTATCATTTATCACTTATCTTTGTGATATAACATGAAAATCGGTCGTTTGCCTTTCAAACCTTTGATTGGCTTGGTTCAGAAAATACTCTGCACCTGAATTGGTCTCACAAGGGTCTTGATTAGCTTTATGAGCTTTGTATTATATGGCATGCAGATATTTTAATTCACTTCAGAGTGAATGCTTTCCTATCTGTTTCCACTCTGATGTAAACATGGTCATCTCTGCACCGACTGGGAGTGGTAAAACTGTACTCTTTGAGCTATGCATTTTGAGGTTACTCTCCAGGTTCATCTCCGGAGAGGGAAGATTCGTACATGTAAAGGGATCTCTTAAAACAGTAAGCCCTTTCATGAAAGTAAAAGCCTACAGTCTGGTTTTCTTTATCCTAGTGTTAATGTTATAAGCCCAATGATTTGCTTTAAAGAAGGCTTATGTAGTATCAGCACATAAACACCAACCCAATCATTGTAGAAGAATCTTATGAAGCACAATTTGGTGAGTATTTCTGTATTCATGTATCACTAAATAATA